>HG995150.1:0-2400000 GCA_905333015.3 Bombus campestris | reverse complement strand
AACCGGGCAGCGAAACTGAGAGCGTTGCGCGACGCAACCGAACGAAAACACTTGTTAATAAATATATTGTTAATCTAAACATGGAGTGATTATTTAACGCACTACACCCAATATCACCTCACAGTGTTATCTGTTTTGTCTTTAACTGCGGTTCAAATAAAATACTATCCTTTTTCCAGGTGCAAAGACATTTCTAATTGCGCGTGTGTAAATATAGTGTTTTTCAATAATGGGACGTTGATATTGGTTGGCAACTAAATAATTGCGTATTTTAAATAAGAAGGAAAATTCAACATTTTTGCTTAAAGATATAACTTTATTCAATTAGGTATTGTCCGTTTTTGTCGACCATCTTTTGGCATTTTTCCATGTTCATAAAACTTCTGATCTTTGCTAGCAAAAAGGTGAATTAGATGTGATTTTACATCATCGGCGTCATTAAAAATTTTACCATTTAAGGAATTCTGCATGGAACGAAATAAATGGTAATCTGAAGGCACAAGGTCAGGGCTATATGGCGGATGTGACGACACGTCCCAACCTAGTTCCAATAATTTTTGGCGAGTGACCAAAGATGCGTGGAGCTCTGCGTTATCATGCTGGAAAACGACACCCTTACGATTCGCCAATTCCGGCCGCTTTTCTTGAACTGCATCGTTCAGTCTGGCGAGTCGTTGAACGTACACGTTCGAATTAATCGTTTGGTTTCTTGGTAAAAGTTCAAAGTACAGAATTCCTTTATAATCCCACCAAACTGACAGTATAATCTTTTCTTGGTAGAATCTCAGCTTTTGGTGTCGTCTGGGCTGGTTCATCTCGCATCAGCCATGATATTTTACAATTAACGTCGTTATAAATTGTCCACTTTTCGTCGCCAGTGATCATTCGTTTCAGAAACGGATCGATTTCGTTGCGTTTCAGAAGCGAATCGCAGATGCTAATGCGTCGCGTCGAATGAATTTCCTTAAGCTGACGAGGGAGCCATAAATCGAGTTTCTTGACATAGCCGAGCTGTTTTAATTTTTTTTCAACGCATGTACGCGATACATTGAGCTTCTCTGCGATCTCACGCGTTGCGCTATGACGATCTGAATCGACAATGGCCTTGATATGGGTCTCGTCAACTTCAACCGGACGGCCAGGTCGTTGAGCATTTTTCAGTGAAAAATCAGCAGAACGAAATTTGGCAAACCAATTTTCACACTGTCTCTCTTTCAAGGCTTCGTTCCCATATATGGCACGTAACTCGTTGAGTGCTTGCGATGTGGTCTTACCTTTTCGGAAATAATACAATAAAATATGTCTGAAATACGCGTCTTGTTCTTGCATTTTTTAATTGGGATAAAAACGAAACTAAATAACTAATCGATACGATTTTTTACTAAATTAAAGGTGGAAGTCCAAGTTACAAGAAAACAATATAGGTTAGGTGCTTTAAACACGTTGACAAAACAAAAGAACGCGCTAAGGCCACCTATTGACAAAACCCGCAATCATTTAATTGCCAACTCAACAATAGAATAATAGAACGTATGTTAAATCTCGACGTAAAATTGTCCAATTAAAAGCAGAGAATAACAAATCAAAAATAAAACCTACAGCCAATTGTTGAAAAACGTCAACTAGAGAAATTACATTATTTTGCATTCCAACGCCCTTGCAAACTTAACGAAAAGATTTTATTTTAAATAAGCTAATATCGAACTATCGCCACTGATCATTGTGATATGTCAAGTTGTACAATGCGATTATTGAAAAAGAAGAGATTCTGTGTGTAAATATTTAAAAGAGACGAAGGAAGGAAGAAAAATGTTGAAATAACGACGGAAGGCCAAGGAAGTCTTTGAGAGAAGCATCGAAACGTCTGTGTAGAAATACGTTGACGTTGAAGGCAAGCGAGCAGGATGAAAGAAGCGCAGCTTGCGAGAAGAAAAGTCGCGTAGTGTAGTCCGAAGAGATTCGGAAAACGCGTGTTCATCTATGCTCTAGCGGTCGGTGGCCGCAAAAGGTTTCTTTTATCAGTAGACACGAGCGGCAGTCGTGACATCGGGGACACAAGGTAGAAAAGCATAGAACCGAGAGTGAGACGAAGGAAATGGGAAGAGGCCAACTAAAGAGACCGAGTTATCAAGTTTTAACGAGCTGTCCAGTGTTCGTATCTTACGAATGCGGGGCTACATTCGTAGACACAAAGAGGGCCAGTGCATCTCGCTGAAAGCTCGTTTTTCCGTGCCACCGAGGAAAATTGGTAAAGAGAGGTGCAAGAGGAAAGCGTAGGTCCCAAGAAACGAGCGTGTAAATCAATGGGACAGTTCAGTTACCGACTAAATGGGCTAATGAGTAAGCAAACGAACGAGAAAGCCAATATGAAAGTACGTCGAGGGACGCGTAAATCGCAGCTGGGAAATTAAATGAATGAATCAACGAATGATTTAAGGTAGCGTTGGCATGTTCGAAGTTTGTAATATCGAGACAGAGTTAGTACAATTGGCTGGTGAATTGATACTCGAGTAGGCGAATTATTATTAATACAATTTATATTGACGAATGTTGAACATGTTGGGAAACGAATTTATTTGGTTTAGAAAAAGGTGGCTACATATTTTATTCTTCCAGTAAAAACGACATACACGCGAGTGAGCGATTAAACAATAAATTCAAACATTGCTTGAAAGATACATAATAATCGTTGAGTGTTTTACGATTATGCACCAGCTAAACGAAGCTATATATAACTAAATGTATCATTGATTTACAGCATGGAACGTCGATCGAGACACACTATCGCTGCTAAAGGTGGTCTATAAAAATATTAATATTAAAGAATTTAATAATATATGTAGCGTTCAAATACTTTTGTCAGTCATTTACAATGCGTGCTTCTAATAAATGTATCACCTCCTACCTACGTTGTTGAATCCTTTCTAAATTTTACTGACATAACCTCAAAACTTCCATCTTTCTACTGACGTCTGCTTGTCTAAGCAAAGTACTTTAATATACATTCAAGTTTGCGTATGTATGCGTTCGAATACTTTCGTCAGCCACTGTATGTACCACACCAGATATCCAACTGAACGACGCCCACATAGCACATACAAAGCAAGTCAAATATCTAGGAATACATTTAGACACACACCTTACATGGAAGCATCACATAAAATCTATAATAAACAGAATACGTGAAATAAGGAAAAAGATGTACTGGTTAACCAATAAAAAATCTAAATTAAGCACAACGAATAAACTAAATATATACAAAACAATAATCAAACCAATCTGGACATACGGAGTCCCACTATGGGGGACGACAGCAATGAGTCACATAAATAAAATAGAGACGGAACAAGCAAAAATTTTAACAACAATAGTTAACGCTTCATGGTACGTCGGAAACGAGGACATCCGAAAAGATCTAAAAATTCCAACAGTCAAAGAGGAAATCGCTAGATACCCAAAAAAGTACAAAGAAAGACTTGCAATACACCCAAACCAGCTAGTTGCAGAAACAAAAGAAAACGTAATAGAAAGAAGACTGAAGAAGAAGCATCCCGCAGACCTCGCAATAGAAAGACAATAAACAACCTGGAAGATGGAACCCCGCTGGGGGTAACCATCCACATGCTATATTTTTCAAGTTATAACATTTTACCAAATGTCCTTCTGGACAAATTGTAAAATTAAATAAATAAATAAATAAAAAAAAACTGTATGTACCAATACTCTTAACACGTTCGTCGCCCTGCGAGATTCGGCTAAGTTTCCTGCGGGGCCCAAATCCCACCGCCGGTACGCAGAACGTAAATAGAGCGACAAGCAGGAATTCATCGTTTATCGCCTTCGATTCATTGTTTATCGTCTTCGAGTCATTGTAGAGAAAAGATTATTTATTTTTGAAATGGAGAAAGCGATAAGCTATCCAGCTAGAGTATTCCGAGGGATCTCATGACAGATATCTCGGATCTTTTATTTAGTCGAGAAGCATACTTGCGAGACGTACATCGGTGATTTTTTTCTCCTCAAAATGTTCAGTGAACAGCGTGAAAATATATTTGAAAGTGAGGAGAGTAGCGATGACGGAGTCTGTAACTATTTTTCGAAGTGCCCAACCTAACCTCAAATGTGTTTGCAATGTTTTAACGAATACCATACGATATAGGATAATGTAATATATTATCCGGAATATAAATTAATAAAAAGTATGGTAAAATGTGTTTTTAATATTTTTATGTTGTATATCCTATATATAATATCGTATATTTAATTAACTCGAACAAGAAGAGCGTCACCACCCTTTGGTGACGGGGCCCCCACGGAAGTATACCCGTCGCATAGATATGTGCGACGTGGCGACGAACGTGTTAATGTACATTCAAGTTTGCATGTGTGAGCGTTCGAATACTTTCGTCAGCCACTGTATGCATCAAACTCTTAACACATCTACATAATAAGGTTTGCACTCCCACTTGAGAGTAATTCGTCAAACAGCCACGTGTATTTACAAAGCGATTAAAAAGCATTGCGCGCGATCGTTTCGACGAAATTAATAGTAATAATTGGCGGATGTAAAACCAGCGGCACGAAGTGGACGCGGATGAATAAAAGATGAAATTTAAAGGGAATGAACGGACACGGCCAAGTTTTCGGCTGGAAAATCTAACCAGTGAGGATTTCACTCCTCCCCTCTCTTTCTCGCTCTCTCTCGCTCTCTATTTATTAGGGCACGGTTCAACGATATCTTCGAGTGGCCATAAATCTCGAGTAGTTGCCCGTTAACGAGATAATGAAGAAAATGAGAGGAATTTTCAGCGAACGAGAAACGATATACCGCGGAGCTTGTTTGCATTTTTCGTGGAAAACCATCTATTAAGAGAGAGGAAAAAGAAATATGAAAAACCGCGATAGGCATCGGAACGCAATTATCGCTGCTATCGATGCGCGCAGTGGAATTTTCTACAGAATTTAGTCGACGATACTTCTTCAAGGATTTTATGAAATAAATCTTTTTACAAAATGCAACATCAACCCCTTGTACTGGGAATTTTACTTCGATTTTGTTAGCAGCAGCTGCCAACGCTTTTTAGCGTTTTATTTGAAATTTACTTTAACTAAAAAATAAGACGATTTAAATAAATAGAGGAAGAAAGAAATTCACTTAAATACCAGTTTTATTCACATTATTGTTGTATTTTGTGATTTTTAAGCGTAGGATATATCTTGAAACAATTTCCAGGAAGCAATCTTGCTTTTCTTTCGCACGTTTCACAAAAAAAGGACGCGAAGATCTGGAAGTAACCCAGCGGGGGACAAAGTTCGCCGGGAAAAATATTATTACTAGATAATTCAGCGGGAAATGAAGCAGGTACTTCGAAGGAAAGCAGCCTCTACGCTCTAACGTCTCACCGGTTGGCATTTTCCCTTTGCTGGCTGGACGAGCGCGCCAGATTAAACTCCGCTTGAAAATATTATAGTTACTCGCGCCAAGCACCGTCACCCTCGCGAGGAGCAAACTGTTTTACATTTAAATCAAACCGGCTGTCTCGAAATCAATTCGAGCCTGGGACAGTGGTGTTTTACAATTTAAATAGCCCGCCCGGGGAAATAAAATGGCCGCTTATTAAGCGACGCGTCTACGAGTTATAGAACAAAGTCCCTTTCGATCGTTGAGATCGCGATAAGCGCTTCTCGAAGAAAGTCACTCTCTTGTAGTGTAAATTAAGTAGAAGAGTGTTGAAATTTGTTTGTGTTAGGAAGATGGTACATTTACACTGTACATGTGAATGTGCGTGTAAGCGTCAGAGGGCGTTCAGGCCATAGCTGGGACAAAAGACGATTGGCAGTCGTTGAGAAGCATCTGGAAGATTCGGTTGACAACAAGCGTGCGTGCGAGTAGGTTTACGAGGTCTTCTGAGTATAAGATATGTGTATAATTGTTGTGTGCCGAATAAAGTGAATTATTTGTATTTCCGAATCCCTCCTATATCTTTACAGTTTGAGACAATCGTATCGTTCGAGTCCCCGTTAAGAATTTGGATTTTGATCGAAGTTAGGAATTTTTTCCAAGTTTTCGATCGAACATTTTCATATTGCACAGATTAATCCGTGCCATTTTATCAGGAAATTTTATTGCATCAGGAAAAATTATTGGTAGACTGTGCATGCTTACACGTTCACGGAAATTTGAATACGTAGAACGTATAGATTGCATATAAGTGTATAAAATATTGGGTTGACATTTTATATTATATAACCGCAACGTGTTTAGTGCAACGAATTTGTATTTAGCTGCTGTTTATTTGATTGTATTAAGATATAGCAAAAGAAGGCCTACCAATGTACCTAGAAGAAAAAATGAAAGAGAAGGACAGAACTAGCCAGGTTTAGATGCGGTAAAGAAACCAGAGCTAGGGAATACTGGAAAGAGGAGGAAGAAAGAGGATGCAGATTGTGCAGTAAAGGAGAGGAGGATTTAAAACACATATTGGAGGAATGCGAGATAACAGGAGGAGTAAGGAACATGATAGAGACACTAAGCGAGACAGGAGAAGGGTTGGCAGACCTTAAAGCAATAATAGAGAGGAGAAGAGTAAGGGAAGAAGGGGAGAAATGACAGAAAGGAAACAGACCAAAGAAATGAGCCAAAGACAGAAGGAGCAGTTAATATCAGTCATAAGTGAGAACAAGGTGCAATTGTTAGAATAAGAGAAATTAGTATATATGTAATGTATGTAATTGTAGTTTACATGTAAATATTAGTGATGTAAAACCGGAGGTCGTCCAAAGCCGAAAGGTAATGGACTAAGAATAAATAAATAAAATAAATAATATTTGATTGTATTGATGGAAATGTCTGCAGTAGAATTATAATATTATTTTACTGCAAGCTATACGTATCTAAAAGCTTTTAATTTGCGCAGCAAGATAAATAAATGTTTCTCTATGTTTTATTTAAAATAATAATAAATCCTTTTAGTTAATAAGAGACAACAAATATGTGGAAAAATATTAAAGCAGCTTCTTCAGGTACGTATTTTATGCAAAAAATAAAAAACTATCTGTTGATCATTGTTTAGAGCTGTGTATTGTCTACGACTCTTTGCCATCTATATCTAAGCTCTTACCATAACGAGTTTTATTGTTGGAAACTCGGTTCCTGCAATCAGGAAAACCGCATTACTCATAGAACTAGCCTAATATAATAAGACAAGTCTAATTGAAGTAGAATAAGAAACTGTTACACAGCTTCAGGCGTCTCACGCTGCTATTTCATTTTCTTTTTAACATAATTAGTGGAAAGTTTTACGAAGTTAATATACCAAATGAAAGATATAACGTGTTCTTTTTAAACTTGGTAAACTTTATCTCACCATCCCAACCCTCGAAAACCTCCAATCTGATCCGAAATTTATCAACGGAATCTCAATATCTTAATTAAATCGAACCTAACCTAAAAGCACTTATTATACTTTTCAGAAAGATGATTGCAATCTATATACTTAATTTTATTCTTTCTTCCACATTCTTTTAGAATAACGAACATCTTTTTAACAGTAGCTAATGATAAAATAAAAACATACGTTTAATTTAAATCTAAAAAATTGTTGCAAAAGATATCACGATAAAATATGAGCATTTTAAAATACCTCTTTCCGCCCTGGTTCTAACAAAACCAACTAACATTGGTGAAAAGTTTCATTAGCGTTTATAGGCAAAAAAAAAAAAAAGAAAAAAACTACCGTGAAAAATATCACTGAAAAAGTTTGATATTTTCAAACTAATTAATTCCACTCAGATTCTAGCAGAACTGGGCATTTACCGACCGTTGTAAAAAATATTCCGAAAAGCTTGAAGCATTTTCGAAGAAACTAGTCCCATCGAAATTGCACGAAATGGAGAAAAGAACGAGAACAAAAGAGTCGAATGAGGAAGGAAAAAGGGATCCGTAACTCTACCACTTTTTTCCGATTCTTCGAATCTCGTGGAAAACATCTGAAGAAAGTTGCATGGAAATCCATCCCAGGGAATATTCGAGCGACCAATCGATTTAGAAAGCGTATCCGATGCTAAAAATTGAAAAGTTTCGTCTATGCGGATAGAACGTCGACGCTATGCCACCGGAAATATCCGAACGACAGTTCTGAAATATATATTCGCCGCTTTGAGCATAACCGAAAAATCACGAGGGAACAAGAACTGGCTAAGCTACGGGAACTTCCGGCAGATGGAAGCCAAACTCAGCAAAACTTTTCATTCGAGATTAGGTATTCGCTTCGAACTGAGCTTGCTCGTGTTTCGTTCGGAAATTATCTGTCTATATTTTCTTCCGATTAAATTTTATAGTGCAACTGATATTGATCGAACATTGAGAGAAAAAATTAATTTCGATGAATAGAAATGTTGGGGAAAAAAGAAAGAAATAGTTTTGGTTGAGGTTGTAACGCGAGAACTGCTGTAAGGAAATCAAAATTAATGATATCAGATTTTTTTGTATATTCAAGTGTAATTTCGATGATGTTAACGTTTATTTTTATTGCGATAAAAATATGATTACAGTAGATCGTATAAAACGCTCCAAATACATTATAATAAAGCAAGATAACAGATTGATTGACAAGCTGATAAAAATAAATATTTATTTTCACCGAAACGAAGACATTGGACAGTGACTAATAATTAAGATGGTACAAGTACTTTTCCATTTGGAAAATCTGAAAGAACGTAATAGGTAAATTTATGTGATTGCATTTTTATTAAATTTCAATGAAACGAAAGATTTGTTACATGCATTAATAATATGTTTTTTTAATCAACTTTGTATATATTGCATTTATTGTTAAAGTATTGTCCTATTTACTATTTGAAGTATTGTCCTATTTAATAGGTAAATTTATATAATTACATTCTTATTAAATTTCAATGAAACGAAAGATTTGTTACATGCATTAATAATATGTTTTTTAATCAACTTTGTATATATTGCATTTATTGTTAAAGTATTGTCCTATTTACTATTTGAAGTATTGTCCTATTTAATAGGTAAATTTATATAATTACATTCTTATCAAATTTCAATGAAACAAAAGATTTATTACATACATTACTAATATGTTTCTTTAATCAACTTTGTATATATTGCATTTATTGTTAAAGTATTGTCCTATTTGATAGAACATAGAAAATAAGAGTTGGCATAGCAATAATCATTTCAAACATGTTATTTTAGGTTATGTGCGTTATACGAGAAAAATTTCTGTACATCATCATTTCCTATAACGCGAATCCCTATATCGTTATATATTTATTTATTTACTGATTTTTATCATATTGCTCGACTTCCAAATTACTTATTCATAATATATTTAGGTACACGTTAAAGATCCTTTGTTTGCACATTTTACTAAAAATATGTAAGTGTTTTTGGCACCCAATATTGATGTTTACTTTTAGTAAGCCAAAAAACATAATTACAATACATAGGAAGGGAAGACGAGGGAATGTCAATTTTTACAAATTTTCAGACTAACGTTTTTTTTTTTTTTTCATATATTCCTGGTATATGTCGTCTTTTAAAATTTTTTACACTTTACAAGAATTATAAAAAATTAAGATGTACAACGAAAAAATGATTTTCATTTTTTGGGGTTTAACGTGTTATATATTACTTAGAATTATAGTAAAAATTGAGAATGATACAGAATAAAGTGTAGAATGAAATGATGTTTTACTTTAATATACAAGAGAATATGAAGTTTTATACGAAAAATAAATTTCTTTTTTCTGCGAAATTTTAAAACTTGCCGTTCCCCATTTTCCCTATGAATTTTTCATATATTTAATTATATCCTCCGTATTGTTTTAGTTTTAATTAAATTAAATGTAAAATATTCAGTACACGCTAAAGTAGAAAAAGAGGTTTAAAGAAAAACCAACATTCTGCTTTCTTCATATATTTACTTATTTTTCTCGTATTGTTTTAATTCCAATTAACCAGTGAGTAACATATTCAGTACGTGTTAAAGCAAGAAAAAGATTTAAAGAAATAGCAATTAAAAAATGTTTTAATAGAAACGTCATGTTTTTTCCATGAAAATAACACACGTGGCAAGTGAATAAACATTTTGTTTACATTACCCAGCGTTTTACTTCTATTTATTTCACTGAATTTCTCGTTCGAATCAAAGTTAGTCTCCGTTTGTATACGGTTTAGTCTATTTATTGTAATAGTAGTTTATATATTTACATTAAGCTAAATTCCACTATGAACAAATGTTTCGTAGTTTCTACCTAAATACAACTACAACCGATGCAGTAAAGTAGAATTTCAGATCAAATTGCTCGCTGCTGTTTTGTAAAAAATAATATATTTTCTTTGTTATTATAAAAATGAACTTATTGCTAATATATTATTACTATATCTCGTTATTATACAAATTTCATTACATAAATGTATAAATGAATTTCCTATAAGAAGAAATTGTTTAGCCGTGGAAAGTCACATAGTTGAGAAAACACAGTTGATTAACTTTAACATAGCAAAAAGAAAAACGAAAAAAGGAAAGGGAGTATGCGCTGTGGTTGTCGTAAACACTTTGAATGCCGACGGGTATTTCGGTTCTTCGGTTAAATTACATCCGTCCAGGCAACGATATTCGGGAAAAAAAAAAAAAAAAAAAAAAAAAAGAAAGGAAAAGGCCCACGGGTACTGAAAAGCCGTACAACCGGGCTAAAAACAAAGCCGCGCATTATACACAGGCGGTACACAACGAATATTCGTTACGAAGTAATGAAAGCCGTTGTTCGAATGCCAGCTGCCGGCAAATCGCTGCTCTGAAACGCGAAAAATGCCGACCAACCGAGAAAACACGAAAAACAGGGAACGCGCGACCTGTCGAATTTCGACGAATTTCACGTTGACGATACCTTTTTTTCTCTCCAACGAGCTCCGCGAGCAGCTTTGTCATTACGTACGCGAGTATTCGTTCACCTGCACCTACGTTACTTACGATATCTTTTTTTTACGAGTCACTGAGAGTAACGTTGCTCCATGGCCAACAAGAAGTTGTTTAAACTGCTGGAAGATAAATTGAAACGTAGATGGAAATTCGAAATGAAAAGTAAACATTGGCGAAACAAAATTCCAAAGAATATTTTAGGACCCTGAGTTTTAATTAGCAGGTTTCATCATTAATTCACAGGCATGTGATTTTATTACTGGACATTTAATACGATTTAGTAAATATTTATTAAAAATATTGTAAGAAATTAAATACGATTGGTATAAATAAAAGAAAATATTTTCTTGCACGATTATGTTACGATCTGAATATTTTCCTATCAAAAATCCACGTAAATAAATAACAATTATCGTTTGATAATCGATAAATGTTGCATAAATATTGTTACGAAGCTATGGAATAAAAGTCACATAAATGAGAGAAAATATACTTAAACGATTGAATTGTATCATTGAAAAAACTGAAATCTGTTGGTTCTTTGAAAATAATACAGTTATTAGTGATCATAAAGTAGCAATGAACGTGAGGATCGTAAGAAACTTTCGCGGTGCCATTTCACTGGAAGTTCAATCCGAGAGAAAATTGTACAGCGGTAGAAATTTCAAATTCTTACAGCCGTTAAACGAGCTATCGCGAATGCAGCGACATAACTGACGTGGACCACTTCAGCTGGAACGCCACCATAAACCATTACACGTTTCCATCTTCCACGACTATCTCCGATCGACCCGAGCAGCTGTACACGAAATTTTGCTTGCTATTTAAGATCGAAACTTTTTCTCGAACACGCGACATTCGTTGCAATTTATTTCTCCTCCACTATAGCCTATGTCGTATTTCTTAGGAATTTTATTTCTTCACTGAATTACGATCCAAACGTTGTACACTTAGGTAATCGTGTGAATTATGCTACAGTGGTTGATAAATTGTCGACAATGTGTTCGAAAGAAAGATACATGCTGCTTTATTTAATGGAAAATCATAGAATTTCAACGTGAAGAATGTTTCTCATTTGATGATAAATTATCCAGCAACTGTCCCGAACAACCACTTTTTCTTTATTAAGTAGAGATCATTGAATTTCCATGCTAAATTGTTTAAAAATATGCTCTTTAGAATTGTTCTTTAGTTACACTTTGACTGCCACGTTGGTAAGAAGTTGGCGGAGCGCTTCAACTTGAAAATCGACAGATACAACCAGTTCATTATTATAATTCGACTCGACTTCATAATATTTCTTGACGTATTCGTTTGACTAAACGAACTTGATTGTATTTTTTTTAACCTCTCGATGCATTCGGCTTGAATCCTCGTATTATACTGACTGCCCTTCGATTTGTTTTCTTTGTCTTCTCTTAGAAACGACCCCCACCACGCTCGGGTCTCGCAACCGTTCGCGCCTATGATCACGTATGTCACTTTTCTTGTGTAGGTAAAATAACGAACCGAAGGCGGATCCATGTTTTTTAGAACTCGCTGCTTGACAACAACTACACGCTTGTCGCTACATTGTGTATATCTCGCCGGTCATGTAAGACGATCCGTCTGGGACACTGTGGTACCAAGGGAAACGGTTAGGAACACGGCCTATAGTAAGCCTCGGGGCGTAACATCAATAATTATCGAATTTGGATACAGTTGCAAGGCTAGAAAGTTTCAACGCAGAGTAAAATAAACGCGCCGCGATTGGATTCGTTAAATCCGAGAGCCTTGCTAATTATCTTCATCGGCGGAGTGGCAGTTAATGACCTCGCGTTTACTGCAACGTTACGTTCAGCAATCTCATTACAAACTAAATTAACTCGGCGATATCTTACAAGCTTGTTTCTCCGTAATTTCCTCGTCTCGCGCGTGTTCTCGTTCGATGCCGAATGTCACAGTAAAAACGTGTTTAACGTATTTCCAAACTACGTCGTTAGATATACAACAATGTGAATCAGTGGTCGATTAAACTTCATTAAACGACAGAACACGTGCATAAATAAATATTAATAAACATATAATTAAAATAAACAAAAATATATAAACAGAAGATTCAGCAATTTAACGAGCTGATAAATCGCCAGAACAGGAGAACAGAAGATGAGGAAAGAAAAGGACGCGGTTGAGAGGAAAATCGAATAAATAAAATGACAAGAAGAGAATAATTCTATGTGCAGTATCGACGATTCTTTCGACGATTTCGCGCTCGAGTATCGCGGTAACCGACGTCGAGCTGATTTCCGTAATTGACGTTGCATAAAGTCGAGACCCAAGTTATATAACTTTCCAACAGACTCTCGTACTAACGATCTCGTAATCGGGAAACGAGAGCAACGAATATTTCTCTCGTTTCCATTTAAGAAGCCGTATTTCGCCCTGCCGGATCATATGGCGAACAAACTGCAGCGAACTGCATTACGATTGTTAGAACGGACTCGAGGATGTTCCGTGTATCGAGAAAGTTAGCTTTTCACTGCTACAACTACAGCACAGCACGGGCTAAGGGTAGAAGGCGAGGAGAGATTATGACAGAGAGAGAGAGAGAGAGAGAGAGAGAGAGAGACGAAATGAAAATTGGCAACAATAAGCCGGCCAATTGAAAGCCATCGAATATGAAACAGCCACCGAAACAGTCATATTCTTCCAACAAATGCCATTCCCCCTTCCTTTTCGCCCGATCCTCCGCCGCCATTTTCCACTACTCCGCTTGTGCTTGTCTGCGTTCACGCTTCCTCCATCTACCATAGTCTCTTTACACATTTCCTCCTTATACATTCAAATTCCACCTGGTTACTGAGGAGAGGAAAACTCTTATAGAAAGAAGAAGTTATTTCTACCAAAACCAGTGAGAATGACTGATATATCTTTACAAAATACGTAATAATAGAACATTTTTATATTTATTGATTTATTACTTTCCTACCGAAGGAATTCCATGTTATGTAGTACATTCTTGGCATTATTTGTTGAAGTAACTACTTCAAGAAAAACTCTACATCTTTATTTATGTATATCCGTGACCTTGAGACTGCTATTACACAGAAATATTCTAAGGAGAGGTGCATATTATTGTATCCTTGAATATACATTATGTTTTAGGTTGCAAGATCTAGGAACAAAGAAACTAATAAACAGATTTCTATTTATGTTCTCAGTAGCATCTAGCCAAAGCTACAGGGTTAACTTTTTTGGTAATGTCCGTTTGCAATAAATATATGAACGTGCTCCCCATCATTCCATTGTCTAGTAACACTGAGAGAATAAGGATCTGAATCAGCATAAACTTATATTTATACTTTTAATTATTTCAATATACTTTTCTATTACAGACTCATCCACTCGTTCTTCAATCAGTCGACCTTAACCTCAACATTATCAATTCATCTGGGGTCATGATTCCTAAACGACGGTTGACAAATTTATAAAATTGTAGGACCAGTCATCGTGACTGGTATTGGTATAAGTAGCCTCGATACAAAGTTATTTTCAGTTTGAATATATAAAAAACAAAATAAAATTCATTATATTGTTCTTTTAATTATCGTTGAGAAAGTCATTACATCACTGCAGAAAAAAATGTAACACGAAGTAGGAATTTTAAAGTAATATTGTAAAATCAGCCAATTTGACTGGTGTGCTAGTTCCAGTGTTAAGCTAGAAAAATTTACCAAATTTTGAACAAATTATAAAGTACAAATTTAATAATAAAAGAAACATCCAGATTCTCTATTCGACTATCATATATATATATACAGTATAATAGATTCGCAATATTAGAATCTACAGACGCTTCTATGGACGTAGTTGAAACATTAACGAGTCAACATACGCAAGGAGATGCCCCTCCCCCACCAACCTTCCTTAATGTCATCGACATTTGAATAATGATAAAGTCTATCGAGAAAGATGTTAACAAAGAGGATTACAAACTTAATAAAAAGTATAGTATGTTTTTAATATTTTTAAGTTGTATATCCTATATATAATATCCTATATTTAATTAACTCGAACAAAAAGAGCGTCACCCATATTTAGGTTACGGGGCCTCCATGGAAGCATACCCGTCACATAGGTATGGGTGACGTGGCGACCAACGTGTTAATAAAGTTACTGTTAATTATACTCGAGTGTTTCTTCAGCACCTATCTCGACCTATCCACCTCATTTCTATTATAAACTCGAATTTTTCAACGAATTTATAGATTTCATCAATATTTCCAATTGTCCATTGAACGGTCGAACTACTGGATCGGAAAGGATTAACCTACTACACGTCTCCATTAATCCATAGATCGGCAGCGATAGCGACCAACAGGGTAATTAAATAATCAGCCAAGCAGGATAACAGTTTCACGCAAATAGCTATCGCAATGCTACAATTAATCCAACATTTGGCGTTATCGTTTGCGGCTAGCGTGCATACGCCATTCCACGCATACTCCTACACAGACACGCAAACCTTACCACTAAAACGCTAATATTATATTACCAGGCGAAATTATACACGGCCGAGCGGTTTGCACCTCGGTCTCCGATTCGCCATCGTCGGTTCATCCACTTTTTCACGAAATGCGCCTATCGATCCTCCTTGTTATTGCGTTTCCTCGTTGTACACCGTGTTGTTCTCCAGAAAACGGCGCGACTTCACCCGGTGTAAAGTCTCGAAGCAATGGAGCCCAAGTTTCTCAGATAGAGAATCGACTGCTTTGAAAGGAAGAGAACTGCCCCAGTCGCCCTCAGCCTTTGCGCGCTGCTCTCTTATCGCAGCCACGAGAGAAGTTTCTGCCTTTCGCTAGTCGAAAATCACCGATGAGAACCGAATCTGCCGATGAAACCCGACGTTTGACCCGATTCGTCGACTCGCGAACACTCGAACCGCGCCACGCGATATCTGAATTTTTCAACTCTGTACGCGTCTTTGATGTATAAGAGAAAGAAGAAAGAAAGGGGGCGTTACTGTTATAATTACGTAGCACCTGCTTGTGTACGTAATAATATAATAAAGTGGAAGTAAAGCAAGTAGAAAATTTTTCTCTTTTTACCTCGCCACGGTTCTGCAATTATTAGGTTGGCAACTAAGTGATTGCGGATTTTGTCATTAGGTCGTATTGACAAAGTCCGCAATCACTTAGTTGCCAACCTAATATTACGTTTAAACCTCGCCCTCGGTTTAACAAAGAACTTTCAGGTTTTCGCAAAACTCTTAGCGAAAGATGAAAAGAGAAAATCATACGAATTGATATGCGGTTCTTTCCTATTCTCCTGCAACTTGTAAAATTTGTCAACGATAAAAAAAAATAGAATTGGCTGAGAAATAACTGAAAGAATGCAGCAGATCGTATTCATACTGCGAGTGCTGTGCTTTACTCGCTTTATTTTGAAAGGTGTAGCGCATTTGATGACGCGTTTAATTTCTCCAAGTGGCATATCTCGCAGCTACAATAGCGAGGAAGGGAAATTAAATCGGTCGGACAAAGCAGCGACGCGTAATTATGGAAAATAATACGACGATCCATAGTTGGGTGCGTCAAAGCAATGAAATCATCATGAAAATTAATTACGCGTCTCACATAAACCCGCGTCGTACACGTGCGCTGAAACGTCCGTTCGTGCAAACGGTTTTAATTAAATGAAAAGCAAAGCATTAGACGGCGAACGATTCAGCCAAACGTTCAGGGAAGAACGCATGCGCGCCAGACTTTTCGTTCCGCGTTTCGCTTCTTTCCGTTCCGCGTTTCGCTTCTTTCTGTTCCGCGTTTCGCTTCTTTCCGTTCCACGTATATGTCACGTAATAAATAACGAGGCGTTGTACGGAAAGGGCGAACACTTCATTAGCACCAATACTATACACACTATACACGGCCAATATACCAACAACTACCAATAGCAAAATACTGACATTCGCGGACGACACAGCTGTGCTAGTCAGGCACACTAACCCTGTAACAGCAGTCACACTACTACAACAACACATCACAAAAATAGAAAAATGGCTACAAGATAAACAAATTAAAGCAAACCCCAATAAATGCAACCATATTACATTCACACTGCGAAAACAGATACCCCCAAACATCTTTTTGAACGACACTCACATAATACAAACAAAGCAAGTCAAATACCTAGGACTCCACATAGATACACAACTCACATGGAAGCAGCATATCAAATCAGTAATAGACAAAATACAAACAGCAAGGAGGCAAATGCATTGGCTAACAAGTCGAAAGTCCAAACTAAGCACGGAAAATAAATTAAAGATATACAAAACAATCATAAAACCAATCTGGACGTACGGAATACCACTATGGGAACAGCAGCAAAGAGCCATATAAGCAAAATGGAGACTATGCAAGCCAAAATTCTTAGAACAATAGTTAACGCTGCATGGTAGGTCAGAAATGAAGATATACGAAAAGATCTAAAAATTCCAACAGTCAAAGAGGAAATCGCTAGACACGCAAAAAAGTACAAAGAAGGACTTGCAACACACCCAAATCAGCTTGTAGCTGAAACAAATGAAACCCTAATAGAAAGAAGACTGAAGAAGAAGCATCCCGCAGACCTCACAATAGAAATACAATAAACAACCTGGAAGATGGAACCCCGCTGGGGGTAACCATCCACATGCTATATTTTTCAAGTTATAACATTTTACCAAATGTTCTTCTGGACAAATTGTAAAATTCAAATAAATAAATAAAAAAAAACTTTATTAGCACGACAATCTTACAGATCAATTGTAGAGCACAGATTAACTTACGGGCTAAAGGACAGGGGTTTTTATCAACTTTTACAATTGTAAGAAGTTGAAGGTCTCTGGTCACCAATGACCACCGTGGCGTCACAGGAGAAACCGTGGCGGTTCATATGTGAGCAACGTGGCAGTCAAAGTGTGAATTAATAAATTTGCTATTAGAATTTGTCCACTCTTATCAATTTTACTAAATCGTAAAAATAGCATATTCAGCATTCAAGCGAATATTCAACGACTACAATGGAACCGAGCAGAAAGAGCGTGTACGGTGACTGCAGTTTGACAATCAGTGATCTCGACAGGTCGCTATATAGAAATATGGAAGTTGAGCTTGAAGTTAAAAACCAGAGGCTGATTCAATTGGGTAGAGTGGGGATAACTCGACTCGCGAGGCGAAGGACAGCCGATATCGTTTTCTTTGCGGATCGATCGCCGGCGTGTCCCTTGTTTCGAGACTGATCTCGAGGGAGGAAAGCACGTTTGCATTGTGTCGATCGTTTTTTCGGACGCTGTAAACGCGTTATTAGGAGGTTTTCGTTGGCTTTTGTGCGTGCACCGTGACCCAGTTTCTGGCGCGACATTTCGCCAGCGTTTTCCGCGTTCACAACCACCTTGACATCTTTTTCAACAACTTTTTCTGGAACGTTTTATCCAGCTTTACTACTATTTACTGGAACCGAGCCTCCTTCCATACTTTCTCCGCCTCCTGCGTCGTCGTGTATGTCACAGACGAAATCCGATATAAAACAAAGCGATAACGATAATCATCTGCCGACCTCTGAACAACACTTAGTTATGTGATAACGATAGTCATCTACCAACCTCTGGTCATCTACCGACCTCTGGAATAAAACTGTTGGAATACAACGGTATCAATCGCATGCAGATAAGGTGATTGATCATACGAATTCTTCCCTTCGTTGCTCAGCGCCATCTTCACTAGCGTGCGTTCGTGAGATGCACCACGGCGGCTAGCACGTGTATGCACTTTCGAAAATTCGCCGGAAGAAGCGTGAGGATATGGATGGAACATTCTAGGTGGGCACGTCGAGAAGCTACTAGAAGGTTCTGTGCCACATGTGACGCCACACAGACACCCACACAGGTCACACTCGCTATTGCATAGAGAGTGGGGGTTCTAAACGTTTTCAAGGGCCGTGGGTCACTAAGCCAGCAAGTCTGTGAATAACTAGCCAACTGTCTACATTCCAAAATGCACATTTATAATTCTTGAAATAATTGTTTAATAAATATCACATTGTATTATTTCAACACAAACATTGTGTCTTCCACAGATTATTAATCTTAATTCCAAGATTAAATTCTAACAAAAACAATAACCAAACTCCCACCTGTAATCACAATAAAGATATAAAAACCCCTGTCCTTTAGCCCGTAAGTTAGTCTGTGCTCTACGATTGATCTGTAAAATTGTCGTGTCAATAAAGTGTTCGCCCTTTCTTTACAACGCCTCGTTATTTATTACGTAACACTAGCGTGCGGATCTGGATCGGCTCAATTGTATTCCGAACATTGTACTTACGCTTTTATATTCAAATATATATATTTTCTACCTTACAATTTATTCACGCGTTCCTTTCTATTCACCTACATCCAATAACAACCTCAACAGTTTCGATTAAAAAGAAACAGATCAGCACAAGATAACATCATCGAACTGTAGAATTTTTAGGCAATCTCGAGGTTCCGTGGTTAACGAAGGTGCGCGAGGGAAGATCGGCAGCAACGGGTCGACGTTTCGCAAGTAAATAAGCAGACACGCGAAGGCAAATGGTTCCGCTTGTACGGCCTGGCAGCCTATTAAGCTGACCTTCTTCTTGGTACGGTGAACACGACTCACAGCGACGCCGGTAGGACCTCTTCAACACGGTTTTCAGACTACGAGCAAGCAAAACTACTCAAAGACGTCTGAAATGAGACGGTACTCTGAAAATGATAGGAGCAAACACGGTGCAGCGCGCGATTTAAGTGGAAACACCTTGCCTAGCAAGAACCAAACCCGGTGTGTGCGTGTGCGCGTGTGTGTGTGTGTTGCCGATGAAAATTTCAAAATACTTCGTTGTACGCCGACCTAAAGACTCTGCCCCTTATACTTTCTCCGTTCTTCCCATTTCCTTGCAACCGAGTGAAATCGTCAAGACGGTCGAAGGCGTCCTAAATAATATCTGCAAGATATTTGCGGACGTTCCAGGCCAAAGAGAATTTCGTTTGCTTGTCTTTTGATACCAGCAACGAGAGCGCCTTTGTCATTCTGTTTCGCGTTCCTTCGGATGAAACTTATTCAGATACGTGTATGTAATTTTGTGTGCTAGACTAGATTAGCCGCGTAGTAGTGACACACGTATGTGAATATGAGTATGTGGAGTATGTGCGCGCGCAGCGTATGGTAAAACAGAAGAATGCAACTGTTGCGTACGCATGGTGATGAAAAAGATGGCGAGAGAAAAAGAATGCTGAGACGCGTGCAGTGTGTATCTACGAATATCTTGTCAATCTCATATTAAATAAATCTGAAACTATGTTGATATTAATTCTAAGTGTAATGTAAGTGTTCCTGTACATTTATTTCGGCGATTAGGATCCACAATTCTCAACAAAACTTTAACATGATTTCAAAGCATCTGTGGTGAGTAATAATTTTCTTGCAATTCGCAAATGTCTTTATTGTTGATACACCATCGGGGACATGCACGCTAAGTGACAATTGTCAAAAATTCTCGTCTAGCCAATCCGCTTGTATAAGAACACGTGTACGAACGTTGTGTTGCAGACAGGTGTTTTAAGCAAATATCCTTACTGTGAATTGTGTACTCTTCTGACTATTTTTGACTACTGGCTGACTGTAAATCACAGTTTCGCTTTCATCCTCGTGTTTATATATATAGTTGTATAATGCATAATGTACATATACGTATACGCAACATTATACATAACCCTTTGCACTGCTATGTCGAGCGTGACTCGACATCAGTTTTTATCTCTTTGTCGAGTCCCAGCTTTTTTTGTGAAACGTGCGAATCGTCTGGATGTTTGAAATATATCGCGTGAAACATTTTCACGTTGTTTCAACAATGAGTAATTTTAATTAACTCGAACAAGAAGAGCGTCATCCATATTTGGGTTACGGGGTCCCACGCAAGCATACCCGTCACATAGATATGGGTGACGTGGCGACCAACACGTTAAGAAGTGATTAATCCAATATGTCAATAAAATAAATAGAAAATTTTTGCTGATAACGAAAAAATATATCATCGACTATAGATAGCATCAGTGTCATTACGTGGTCACCGCCTATAGGCGACACTCGAAGCGAAAGGGTTAAAATTCCTCTACTTATTATACCATCTAGAAATCGTCCACAATCTTCTTCGTGTTCTTCGTTCGTTTATCAGACAACGCCAGTAAACGAATTGGTGGATCTCGGTCATAATTCAGCGAAGACTATCGTTGGAATTGCCATTACCGTCTCGTTTAACGATACGAATGGAGGAGCGACAGCAACGCCGCGATTCATTTGGCAAAGGACGAGATCGGAAGAAAAGGTGAGGATGCCTCGAGCAAGAGTCGAGAGTCGTTATAATTTCGTTGGTGTGCGCACGCGCTGCTTTTGCCGACTGTCGCGCCTCGTCGGCGACGCTCAAACCAACTCGTTAATTGCATCCTCCGCGTTAATATAACGGAACTGTGTCAGCGGCTGATACAGTGACGCGCGAATTAAAAAAGCGAGATAGAAAAGCAGAGGGGAAAAAAGAAAAAGGGGAAGAGCCCGCGGAATCTGACTTCTGCTCGATGGTAGAAGATCGTCTCTTCTAGCGACGAAGTAATCAACGTTTCAGATCAAAAGTTTCAAACGACATATTTCATAGACATTTCTTTTCGACGTGTCGAAAAGAAGGGCAGAAATGAAGGGGGATCGAGAGAGAGAGAGAGAGAGAGAGAGGCGAAAATCTTTAAATCCTCGTTACGAGAGTTTGAAGCATGCGTTGCTTGAAGATCGCTTATCCTCGTTGAATGGATCGAGGCATTCGATAGCTCTGCCTATCCGCTGCCATTCGAATTTGAATTTTCCAACAGTCGTAAAGCTGTTTTTTGCGATTGCAACAACCTGCCGACTGAAACATGTAATCCGTTTTCAATTCGATGAAAACAAATTTGCTGCGACAAACGAGTGGAAACGGGGCTTTGTTTAAGTTGAGATTTTATTACGGCAACTAAACTGATACGTTCTTTGTCTGATTGTTCGATATTGCTTGTCATTTTCAAAGGCTTTGATAGAAAGAAGGCTAAAAAGAAGAACCTAAAGAAATAAAATGGTCAAACTGAAGGATGGTATTCCACTGGGGGTAGCCACTCACAAGTTATTTAGCAATTAAGTTAAAAAAATTTGTTGTTGTAACTACTTCAAGAAAAGCTCTACATTTTATTTATGTATATTCGTGACCTTGAGACTGCTATTATACAGAAATATTCTAAGGAGAGCTGCATATTATTGTATCCTTGAATACACATTATGCTTTGGATTGCAAGGTCTGGGAACAAAGAAACTAATAAATAGATTTCTATTTATGTTCCCTGTAGCTTCTAGCCAAAGCTATAGGGTTAACTTTTTTAGTAATGTCCTTTTCCTATAAAACTATAAACGTGTCCCCATCATTCCATTGTCTAGTAACACTAAGAGAGTGAGGATCTGAATCAGCATAAACTTATACTTATACCTTGAATTATTTCAATATACTTTTCTATTACAAATTCATCCACTCGTTCTTCAATCAGTCAACCTCAAACTCGACAAAGTTTACCAAATATCCAACTGGACAAATTATAAAGTACAAATTAAATAATAAAAAAAAAATTTCTAAAGGAAGAGTCATTGTTGTAGATTTGCAGAGTATTTAAAAGAAAGTGTTTTAAAGATACTTTCGTAGAATGTTAGGGATGGTTGATTAGAAAATTACAATTTTATATTACAAAGTGAATGAGTGTGCTGTTTTTAAAGTAGAAGTATTGGGTTCAGCAGAAAGTTCATACCAGCCCTCGAAATTCCACTTCTATTGGTTTGGCAACTAAGTGATTGCGGATTTTGTCAATACCACCTAATGATAATATCCGCAATCACTTAGTTGCCAAACCAATAGATATATGTGTATATACCTCAGTATTTCTTATTGCGTGTGGTGCACTCTATGGCGGCACTCGGCAACAATGGTAGTGTCACATTGCAGATGTCGTGTTTAACGGCAGGACCATTCTCAGGTATATACATGTGTGTCAGTTTAGTATCGTAAAAGAGCGTTGGATATCAATGATGCAAAATGTGAGAATTGTTTGTTCGCAAACTGTACACGCGTGCTTGTCTTCGACTTATGAACTTAGCAGCCACCGTGGAGTCACAGGAGAAACCGCAGGAGAAACCGTGGCGGATCGTATATGACCAACGTGGTAGTCAAAGTATTAAGATAGTTTTGTAACAAGCTGAGTAAGTGATAGTCTGAATGTGCAAGGTCGGAATATGGTAGAACATCCCATTCTAGTTGTATGAATTTTTGTCGTGTGACGCGTATGGTCATGCGTTCCTTGGTGTCCCACGTTTTCCAATTTCTTCCAGGCCAACAAAAATCAAATATGTACTTGCAAAAATATTTGTTTTACACTTCACAATTGAGCGGTAACTGATTGACAATATGAGACCAAATAATTATTTCTATTCAACCTAATAATTTGTAATATTAGTTGCATCAGATGGCGCTATTTCGCTAACCGATATCATCCTTATAACCCACGGAAGACATATTGTTGCATGAAAAATTTCCACTAATTAATATGATATTTCATTTGCAGGAAACACAGAAGGCGTTACGTTGCGAAATCCTCAACAACTATTTGCAAAACCTATTGAGAATGTCCATTTCCCAAACAACACACAATGTGAATCTTCGTTTGGATGTATTACAGCTTAGATAACACGAACAGTTATATTGAAAATAACGAAGAATCCGGAAACCACGCGAGCTGAACGAGCCTCGATACATCGAAAGACAACACGTATCGAATTACAGCTCGACGAATCGTATTTAACCAGTGGTTCTCGCGAGTCTGTGGCCACCAGTCGCGAACTACGAACGAGCTACAAGCATGGACGACCGGTTGCATAGATTCAGGGGCCATCGACGCGGTACAGGCACGTGCGAGCGCTAATGGTAACGAGATTCGATTCAACAGAGAGAAAATAAAATGAATAGAAGCTCGTGGTCGGGAGCAGAAGCAAAAGTACCGAAGCGTAAAAAGTTCGCAGATCGTTTCGCTGCGTCTTTGAAGCCGATCTTTGCAATTAACAGGAATGTTATATTATAAATATTTGACCACGGACACCATTAATTGAAGAAGAAGGTCGTTGGAGACGCGAAGAGGGTCAGGTTAAACCCTTCAATTTCCTCTTCTTTAGAGCCTCTTTGCTTCTCGGCCTGTCGTCCTCTTCCATTTTGTCGTTACCTTTTTTCTTAAATTGTACGAGGTTCAGGACGGTTCCTGTGTCCGAGGGTCGTCAAGGAACTAGTTGGTAAGAAAAGAGGGTCAATAGTAAAACATGATATCCGATTGCCACGACGAAGATTAACCTGGCCACGCCGCACCGTACCACTCGCCTCGATGGTTCTTCCTTTGAGCGTTTCGAGCGGCCCTTAAACGCTCGGCCCTTTGTGTGTCCGGAAACCAACTATACTTCCAATTCGTCGTGAGCGAGAATGACTATTATCGAAATGTATTTGTTTAAACGATTGTGTGATGTCACGTAGCTGATGATACGAAATGAATTTATACTTGGTGCAAGTGATATACAGCGCCGTAAATAATTAAAAAATTAATCAAAATGTCGAAAGAAAAATTGACAGAGTCGTTTATGTATTTATATTATATAAACCTTATATAACTATGTACAATTTTTATACCTTTATGTAATATATTATAACTTTATATAAGTAAAATTGAAGATACAACGAACAAAAATATTGTTCTTTTACATTTTCTCTTAGAATTGTGTTTTTGGCTGTGAAGAAATGTAGATTCAGTGTCAATCTCGTTAAATTTTCATTCAATATTTAGTGGATTTTCCTTTATTTTTTATTGCTTTTGTTAAGCTGTTAAGCGCTGTTGAGATATGTGTAATTTTATATGCTAAATTGACTGCGTAGTATGTGAGTACGGTATATGTGTGCGCGGCGTCTCGAAGGTAAACGAATGTAAAGTGTTCCGTAGTCAGTCGTGTGTGGAAGGGCATCTGGTATGGAAGGTAGTGTGAGAAGGAAGTGCTGAGATACGTGCAAGATTGTATCGTTTAATATCGTTGGAATCGTTCACTAAATAAACGCATAATTATTTTATTGTGAATATTAAATGGTTATTTAGTGTTTCTATACCTTTATTTCGGCGGTAAAGATCCATAATCATTAACAAGCGCATTATCCATTAACTTTCATTTTCAATATCAGCTCTGGTGGATTTTATTCTCTTTTTAAATTCCGCCGTACTTTCTATAGCTGGCTTTTCCTGATCGTACACTTATGTTGTTAAAATCACAGGTTCTCGGTCGGGTTTAGACGAGACTCAAAGCTGGCCATGATAATAATTCTATTGCGAAACCTTGAAACTACTTTTTTGTAATGGGAGCATTGTCTTCTTGACAGATTGTCCCGTCTACCATTTTAAAAGGCCACATTTCGCTACGTAACACCTCGTGCTATCTTATAGCATTCAAATTTCCCTTAGGAAAAATAATTTCTCTTTATATATCTAGGCGTGATCAATGGTTTCCTGGAAATATCGAAGAACTAATAGGGAAACGGTGTTTGAGTTTATAATTATTCACAGCGTTGTAGTCGGTAAATTGAAATATTAAGCGAAGACACGTTAAACCATTAAGAGCTATAGTCAATAGAAATCACGTTGATTCTACCAGAGGCAAAATTTCACCTTAATAGATTTATATTTTATGTTTAAAATTTCAAAAATATAGATGTATTTAATATCGAATAAAGAATAGAAAAGTTATTATTTGCTTTAGCTACAAATGACAATCCAATTATAATTCTAATGTTGGGTTGGCAACTAAGTGATTGCGGATTTTGTCACTAGGTGGCACTGACAAAGTCTGCAATCACTTAGTTGCTAACCCAATATTAAAACAAAACTTGTATAGAGTGAAAGTACACGACCAAAAAGTGCAAGGTTTATACCTTTTTTTACAAAGTTTATAACTGTTAGGTACCTAAAATTTTAATAAGTTGCATTACAAAGAGTATCAGTAATCGATCAAGACTTTGTATAAAATATAAGCTCCGTGTCTTTTATCTATTGAGTTGACAACTAAGTAATTGCGGATTTTGTCACTAGGTGTTAATGGCAAAATCCGCCATCACTTAGTTGCCAACCTAATATATATTTCAAATTGTTTGAATATTCTAGCCAATCTGATGAATCTCGTCACTTTTACGAACTCACTGTACTTTTTCGAAACACGTAAATTTCAACGTCTGACCTGTATTTTACCACCTCGCTATATATTTTCCACTAATTACGGTGGAAGTAAGAACGAGACGATGTTTACGGAACAAATTATTCATTTCACCCTGCAACTTACAGAACGTATCTTTCGTATTTTTTTTTTTTTTTTTAATTGTATTAAATTGTAATTGTAATTAAGCTGTATTTAACTGTAATTTCGAAAATTATTTCACTTTTCATGGTGCACGAAGCAGGATCCAGCATAATACGAAACCAGACCTGGCCCATTGTCCTTCAACAGGGCAGACATGCATTTATGTATGCAATACTCGAGTTCCTGAGGCTTTTCTAGTGTCTGCACGCCCTAATACGCCGTTATAATTTATAGCAGGCTGCTCTATGGTTTCGGATACATCATCACTCTGCTCGGCCTGCGATATTGATCAGCTGTAGAATGAATAATCATAGCCGGATCGATCATCGTTTGCTTGTTCCTTACTATACCCTAAAAGCTTGGCGAACATTAACGCTAGAACTACCACGCCAGTCAAATTGACTGGTTTTACAATTTTATTCTAAAATTCCTACTTCGTGGTATATTTTTTTCTGCAATGATATACGACTTTCACAACGATAACTAAAGAAATAATATAATGAATTTTATTTTGTTTTTTATGTATTCGAACTGAAAATAATTTTGAATCAAAGCTACTTATACCAAAACCAGTCGAAATGACTGGTACTTCTCGAAGTGTAAAAGGGCTCTGCAATCTGTTTATCGAATTCCAATTAACTAGTTTCCTCGTTTTGTACAACTTGCCACTCGTTTTTTATTTTTACCGCGCATCATTCGATGTAACGATATCAGGAAATTTCAGGAAAATTCCGGATTGATTGCTAAATGATAATACTAGAAATACCACGCTAGTCAAAACGACTGGTTCCACAATTTTATAAATGTGGCAACCCTCGTTTAGGGATTATGGTCCCAAATGGATTAATAATACCAAAAACGTACTACATATATTGAGATGTGTATAATTTTGTGTGCTAGACTAGATTGGCTGCGTAGTAGTGACACGCGTATGTGAATATGAGAGTGTGGAAGTATGTTTATGCGCGGCGACTAGAAAAACAGACGAATGCAACTGTTCCGTTGGCAGTCTGGTATGGAAGGTGGCGAGACAAAGAAAGTGCCGAGACGCGTGCGAATGTATATCGACGAAGATCCTGGAAATCGTTTATTAAATAAATCTATAACTATTTTAATTCGAATTCTAAGTGTAACCTTAAGGTTCCTTTACATTTATTTCGGCAATTGAGATCCACAATTCTCAACAACATAACATGTAATTGCTTCTGTAAGAAAGTAATAAATCAATAAATATAAAAATGTTCTATTATTATGTATTCTTTAAATACCAGTCATTTTCGCTGGTTTTGGTAGAAATAGCTTCGTGTTAACTATCGGCAACTAAGTGATTACGGATTTTGCCAAGCCAATAGTGAATTTTGAATTTTTATAAATCGATGACAAATTCTGCACGTAGCACACGGAATTTAACAAACATAGAAAATACGAAGAGAATTTCAACGCGTGGAAATAATTTCGAAACGAGAAGATTCATTCTTTCAGGTGGATTACGAGAAATATTTGAAACTCTGGTCAACGTATACGTTACGAATAAAGAAAAATTAAAAAAAAAAGCAAGGAATTTTTACGCACAACAGTCGATACGAAAAGATTAATTTTAAAGAAGATTACGAGAGACATTGAAACATTTGATGAATACAGAGGGAAAAAGGAGAAATTCTTAAGCGCACTAGTGGAAAAAAAATAATTAGAATTAATAGATATAAAGGAGCTTATATAGACGAACGAAACGAAGCTTAATTTCCCCGCGAGATCTACTCATTGGCGTATCCGATATTCGACAGAAACCTGAATTATCCCAAGCATTATTCCCGTAATCCGTTAATCCGTAAATCGAAACACTCGCTCCTCTGATCTGAATTTCAATAGCTGGCTGGCTATCGGTGGAAAACAAAAACACGAATAAAACACGAGACTCTCGTATAAATACGACGATAATTCATCGAAATAAAATTCAAGGATTTACAATAGCCTATCCCCGCCCCCTTGCCAAGCCACGGTAAAATAACCACGGTGGATGCGATGTGTTCAAAAAGATTACAATTTCCCCAATGGATTTTACCGATCGTGAATTTAATTCTCCGCATATATGTGGTGGACTATTCGAGAATATTCGATGATTCATTATTACGTTACAACGTTGGCATTATAGTAATGCTCGTTTGCATTAATTATAATAGTTTCTGAAGCGAAAGAACAAAGGTAATTACAATATAATTATTTATTTTATCAATTTATAGATTTATAAATATATGTTATTGAATATATTGCGGGAAACTAAAAAAAATAAAACGTGATGTGTGACGAACACCGTATTAGCGAATGTATTAATCCAATCGTGTTGAGGCAGTGTAACCTCAAACTCTCAAGCCTGACGTCACCTTGGAGGGCCACCTCTAGCATTCTCCAGGCATTTAACACATTCACATAATACAAACAAAGCAAGTCAAATACCTAGGACTCCACATAGATACACAACTCACATGGAAGCAGCATATCAAATCAGTAATAGACAAAATACAAACAGCAAGGAGGCAAATGCATTGGCTAACAAGTCGAAAGTCCAAACTAAGCACGGAAAATAAATTAAAGATATACAAAACAATCATAAAACCAATCTGGACGTACGGAATACCACTATGGGAACAGCAGCAAAGAGCCATATACATAAGCAAAATGGAGACTATGCAAGCCAAAATTCTTAGAACAATAGTTAACGCTCCATGGTAGGAAATCGCTAGACACGCAAAAAAGTACAAAGAAGGACTTGCAACACACCCAAACCAGCTTGTAGCTGAAACAAATGAAACCCTAATAGAAAGAAGACTGAAGAAGAAGCATCCGGCAGACCTCACAACAGAAATACAATAAACAACCTGGAAGATGGAACCCCGCTGGGGGTAACCATCCACACGCTATATTTTTCAAGTTATAACATTTTACCAAATGTCCTTCTGGACAAATTGTAAAATTCAAATAAATAAATAATAAAAAAAATTTAACACATTGCCTCCTTGATAGGGAGCTTCCAGGAAAATATGTCCCCACCAACATTTCCATAGCTTTCCCGCAGTATATAACCCTCGACTATTAACAGGCAAACTAGTCTAAATTTGAAACCGATAGCTGTACGTTGTAACGAGATTGTAAGTGGTATTCGAGAGTCACTCACTCTCTAGAAATAAATTTTTTTTTATTATTACGGAAGTCTTTCTTTTTAACGTGGCAGCAACATCGTCTACTTTTAATAAATAATAATAATATATAATAAAAAAAATATACATAATAGAAAAATAATAAATTGATAAATTTACATTGTATATATAATTATATATATAATATTATAATATAATATTAAAGTATAATAATATATATATGTATGTCGGAGATGAAAGGAAAGCCGAAGCCTTTCCTTGGAAATTTTGGGAATATCCTCTAATACTCTAGCCTAGATTTTATCATAGCTATAATTGTTCGAGATTCGTGATAGCGAGATTGGGTTCGAGGTGACGATTGGTCGCCGAACGTAGTCACGGTCACGCGATGGACGTTTTGCCTAACGGAGGTCTGGAGTGGTTGTATGGGTTTTCCGAGAAATGTGGTTGTGGCGGCATGCGACCTCGGGAGCGGGCCTAGCCACGTGCGATGTTGCCTCGGAGGTGCCGATATGATGGAACATACATTGTATTAATAATCAAACTCCAGGCAGACACTGCCTAGCAACGGCGTTTGGAACTTTCTCGATGCTTCCAAACGGGTATAGAGAACAAATGCGATCGTACAGCGAGAAAAATCTCCACGAGGCTGGCATTCGTGCGATCGCCTTGGAGAGTGACACATCGAGTATTTTCGACAATCGTATTTGCGCTTAGTAAAGAGTTATCCCGTTGACCGTGGATTCGTTTAAACTCAAAAACATTATTAATAGTATTCATTAAACTTATCTGTTAATCTTATTATTCGTACAGTTTATTATTCATTAACTTTATTATTCATCAAATTTATTACTCATTAGACTTATTATTTGTTAAACTTAGTGATAGTGTTGTATATACGTGTAAATATAATCTCGGCTTTGTAAAACAATGGCTAATCCACGTGAAGAGTTGTTACGCGCCCAAAATTCCAATCTCAACCCGACACATATACAGTGCTGGACAAAAGTATTGGCACAGCAAGATTGTTATGATACAAATGCTTATAACTATTAAACAAATTGATTTAAACAAAAAACTTTTTGACGTATTTATTTATTATCTATCCTAGTTTATTACATAACAAGAGCAACAATATAAATAAAATAATACGCAAAATAATAACAAAAATATATTTTTTGAACATTTTATGGGTGGACAAAAGTATTGGCACAGCATGGAACAAACAATGTATCGTCGCCGTTTTCAACGATTTCCGATCGTCATTTGGAAGTAGCGAAGGGAAATCCCCCGTTAGTCTTTTATTATAACACTCGATCAGTGAAACTGGAGACTTCAGTTATTAAACAACAAAAAACCAAGAAAGAGTAATAATGTCTAGAAAAACGAAAGAAACCACAATTGAAGAAAGAAAAATAATATTAAATTTATATAAGATGAATAAATCTTACAACGAAATTGCACAAATCATAAACAGAAGTCGTTTTACTGTGCGTTCAGTCATAAAACGCTTTAAAAGTGAAGAAAATCTAGAGAATCAAATTAGGAGTGGTCGCCCTTCTAAGGTAACAATTCGAGAAAAAAGGAAAATCGTAAATATTGTAAAGAAGGATCCAAAAACTAATTCGACTGAAATTGCTTCGATGTTAAAAGCTGAGTGTGAAAAAGAAGTAAGTACCAAAACTGTACGTAGGGTATTGAAGGATGCCGGTTATTCTGCCCGTGCAGCACGAAGAAAGCCCTACATCAGTAAAATAAACCAAAAGAAAAGAGTGGAATTCGCGAAAGAGTTTGTTACGAAAGATACTGATTTTTGGGAAAAGATCATGTTTTCAGATGAAAGTAAGTTTAATATTTTTAAATCTGACGGCAGAATATTAGTATGGCGAAAACCCAACACAGAGATGGACGAACTGAATCTGCAAGCCACCATGAAACATGGGGGTGGTGGTTTAATGGTGTGGGGATGTATGGCATCATCGAGTGTAGGAGAACTTATATTCATTGATGAGATAATGGATGAATATGTATATTTAAATATACTCAAGCAAAATCTTTTGAAAAGTACTCAAAAATTAAACCTCCCCAGGGATTTCTATTTTCAGCAGGATCGAGATCCTAAACATATGGCGTATATTGTTCGTCAGTGGATAATATATAATACTGCCCACACATTAAACACACCACCTCAAAGTCCCGATATGAATCCCATTGAGCACGTGTGGAACGAATTGGAAAAAAGAATTAGGAAACATAATATCACAAGCAAGTCTGAACTGAAGAAAGTTCTTCTGCAGGAATGGAGCAATATTGTACCTGAATTCACTAAAAAATTAGTCCACTCGATGCCCAGAAGATTAAAGGAAGTCCTTAAAAGAAAAGGACTGCCAACAAAATATTAGAAGTTTATTATGTAATTAGTTATAAGCGTAAATATTCTACTGTGCCAATAGTTTTGTCCACCCATAAAATGTTCAAAAAATATATTTTTGTTATTATTTTGCGTATTATTTTATTTATATTGTTGCTCTTGTTATGTAATAAACTAGAATAGATAATAAATAAATACGTCAAAAAGTTTTTTGTTTAAATCAATTTGTTTAGTAGTTATAAGCATTTCTATCATAACAATCATGCTGTGCCAATACTTTTGTCCAGCACTGTATATATAATATTGTGTATATTTCTGCATCCATTTATTGTAGTTTTTAGATACAATCAATTATCTTGGAACTAAATTACTCTTGAACAATATACGTAAAACTTAGGACCTTTACCAATTGAAGGTGGATAATGTTCTTTTAACACTTAGCCAACCGAATAGGGAGATCTGCCCTCTGTGAAGAAGATCGCTGCGTGACCCAACTGGGATATCTTCCTTTCTGACTTTAGCAACTTTTTTTCTTATTATGAGTTATTGTTTAGCTGAAATTGTTCCCAATTAATTGCGAGACTTATTCTGCTTTTATAAAGTACAGTATACAATAAAATACAAAATTTAGATGTGTTAAAATTAATTAAAAAGCTACACTATCAGTTATAACTAAAGTTACAATCGAACGATACTACAATATAAAAAAATATTAAAATGCATTATAAATTTTTTATTTCACATTCAAGTCGTGTTGTTTATCTTTAGTTGTTTTTAATTTTACCTATATTTTTGTATACTTTTAATATATACTTTCAATTTGATGTTTTCTATAAACAATATGTGAAATCGTTAAAGAACATCATTACCGCAAAATATAACTAACCACTTAAATAAATTTTAGACTTCTTTGTTTTTTAAATAGCGAACATTAGTCCTCGATAATTGGAAAAATGCGCGGTGGACAGCGTTATGGGTTGGCTTGTCCACTGCGGTGAGAAACGTACAGCTCGTTGTGGCGCGCGCGGTTGCCAAAGCAGTGGATTAATGCATTCGCTCTTATGACGTTCACCACATCATGCTTTGTTTCTTGTAGTTTTCTGCGATGTATTCAACGATAGAATAAACCTATTTTTATTAGAAGCCGCAGCTTCTACCTTTTCAGAAGTAAGTACGTTAATTATGTATTCATTTATTTCACGGTTTAAAATTTACAAAATTCATATACGTGACGCTGGTAACGAACGTACGATTAAATAATTTTTCCGTAGAATATAAAAAAAATGTTGCAAAAATTACGATGTGCTCCATTATTAATTAACACTTTACCGACCGATAGCAGATTAATCGTTTCTCGCCGACAATCTTTTTCATTATTTGAGCAATAATTTGTTATTTAGTACTAAAATACCTTGCTCAGTTGCGTTGCTTTGTAAGCTCCCACAGTTTTCTACCAATTTGAAAAACGTACCGTTCGCGATGAACGAAAAGAATTGTATCGAAGAGTCTAAACCGAAACAGAGCCGGCGCCATGGAGAATCTGCGCCTGAATTGCCGATTGGACGTGCGTATGCTGTTTAACCGTTAGCGGTCGGTAAAGCGTTAATCTGATTAACACTCGAATGAATTTGTCAAATATTCACACAGAAACTTGTTATTTTTATTTTTACTTATTTTTATTATTCTTTATCGCTCGATCTCGCACTAAAAATATCTCAGAGGAGAGACGTAAGGAGATTGCTAAAGCGACGTTCGAATGAAAATTCTAAAAAACATGCATCTGTTCGTTGAAACTGTGCAATACATCGGATGCTCTGGATGATCGGGAAACGTACCGCTCCTCCATTAATCCTCGCGAATGCAAAAGAAACGCGATTCTACATGAAATGTACCGTGGATCTGGATAGAACGCAGACCAGATAGATTCTTCGTGGAGAGAAGATAGGACGCGGCGAATACGAGGAGCATAGGCTTACCGCGCTGCTTGATCTAGGCCATCTCTGTTCGCTAATGGATTACCAAGACGCTCGATAGCAATTACGATGATATCGACGGAGCACGAGAAACAGAGTATTCTCCGCGTAATTGATGGAAAATCGAGACTCCTCGGCGATAAATTATCGTTTAGAGGGCTCGATTGTATGTAACAGATAGGACCTGCGATTTTAAATTTTAAGAAGATTTCGAAAGACATTGAAAAATTTGATGAATACAGAGGAAAAAAGAAATTCTTAAGCGCACTAGTGGAAAAAAATGATTAGAATTAATAAATATAAAAGAGCTATATAGACGAACGGAACGAAGCTTAATTTCCAAATTTGGAATAAACGTATATCAGTGAGACAATGTTATCCTTTTGCACTTTGAATTTTATTTCAATTTCGTTAGCAGCAGCTGCCAACGCTTTTAAGCGTTTTATTTGAAATTTACTTTAACTAAAAAATACAACAATTTAAATAAGTAAAGAAAGAAAGAAATTCACTTAAATACCAGTTTTATTCACACTATCGTTGTATTTTCTAATTTTTAAGTGTACGATATATCTTGAAACAATTTTCAGGATGCAATTCTGCTTTTCTTTCGCACGTTTTACAAAAAAAGCTGGAAATTGACAAAGGAGCTACTGAGATAAGAACTGATGTCCAGTCACACTCGACATAGCAGTGCAAAGGGTAAATGCAGCAACGCAACTTCCTTACCATCGATCTTTATCGAATAAAACTAACTAATGTGGGAAAATAGTAGTAAGTTTGGTAACGGTATCATTTGTTTCAATATCGTTCACGCCAACACAAAATCAAGCATTAGGTTGTCCGAAAAGTTTCTTTCATTTTATAAGGAAATGATAGACGCACAATGTTTTTTGTTTTATATTAGTTTATTGAATTGCGCACGAACGTAATAATAGAAATAGAACGAAATGGATCGTACTTAATTCAATAAAATAATACAAAACAGAGATTGTTGTTCATCTATTATCACCTTATGAAACGAATCTTGACATAGCCAAGCTGTTTTAATTTTTTTTCAGGTCGTTGAGCATTTTTCAGTGAAAAATCAGCAGAACGAAATTTGGCAAACCAATTTTCACACTGCCTCTCTTTCAAGGCTTCGTTCCCATATACGGCGCGTAACTCGTTGTGTGCTTGCGATGTGGTCTTACCTTTTCGGAAATAATACAATAAAATATGTCTGAAATGCGCGTTTTGTTCTCCCATTTTGAAACTGGGATAAAAACGAAACTAAATAACTAATTGATACAATTTTTTACTAAATTTAAGGTGGAAGTCCAAGCTACAAGAAAACAATATAGGTTAGGTGCTTTGAACACGTTGACAAAACAAAAGAACGTGCTAAGGCCACCTATTGACAAAACCCGGAAACGCTTAGTTGACAACCCAATATTATATTACTCGGTTCATCGTTAAAAGAAAAATCTGTTTCGGAAGAGTTAGAATATTAGGAAAAGTATTTAATATAACACAGAATTCAATTCATATTTAATGTATGCAATTTATTTTAACGAAAACGATATATTTTCAAGTATCACAGTTTGCGAATAGCGAATGTGCTAATATTTTATCTGCAAATTTTATTATGAAACTAACGCTTATGATTTATTCGAGATGGAATAAATTTCACTTGTTGTTTCGATTGATTTTTAGTGTGAAACGATGAAATATCGCGATGGTTCAGAAAATGAATAATTCGCCCGAGTGTCAGGATTCGCTCGACGTTACCCTTTTATAGCAAGTAAAAACTTCGCAGGCACGAACGTTTGACGAATTTCAGCATTAATACTAAAAAGTGGCTGTTTCGTATTGGATTATCCAATTATCCGGTCCATCAAGCTGCCGCTGAATTCCCACGTTTCTCGCATAATTCGCAACTTCAACGTCCGCCCGCAGTTTTTCCCCACGATTTTTCAATCGTCCGTGAAATCTGAATATCGTATTTCATCCCCCTTCCCCCATCGGTGAAAATGAAACATCGTTGGGTTTATTCGAATGGTCGTGTACAATCCATTAATTTTACATATTCTACCGTGACTATATCGTATAGAGGAAAAAAAGAGAGAAAAAGAAGATGGAAAAAAGGCGAATGAAGGAAAAACGTTTAAAACATTTTTTTCCATACAATTATTCGTATAAATTCTCGTCCAACTACAGATGTCTGTCTCACGTAGAAACGAACATTCAACCGACAGTTTTGGACTTTATACGTCGGTTCATTCGTTACACTTGTGGCGACAGATACAGTCTGTCACACAAGAGCGTGTCTGCGATATTTCTGTAAATATTTATATATTTGTAAAAAAATTTATATGAATTGAATCTACATCTAAAACACTAATACGCTATTACAGTAGGGTGTCCAATCTCCTCCATTAGCGATTATAGCTTGACATCGTTTCGGCATACTCTCGACTAATTTTTGAGCGTAGGATTCTGGTAACGACCTCCATATCTTTCGAATGTGATATACAAGTGTTCTTATTTTTGTGATACGTCTTCCTCTCAGCTTGCATTTCATTAGGGACCACACATTTTCGATAGGGTTTGCATCAGGGGACTGCGATGGCCAAGGAAGTACTGTGATGGCGTTTTTCGCTTTCCATTGGGTGCAGATGCGACTTCGATGTTTAGGGTCGTTGTCTTCTTGCAATATCCATTGGTCCTCGGTTTGGTTGAACCAACGTTTCACGGATGTGAGAAGTCCCCTTTGGTACAATTTCACCATCTTTTGTGCATTCAGATTGTCTGTAAAGACGCACAAAGTCCCAAAACCGCGTGCGTTAAAGCAACCCCAAACATGCACTTTTATAGGGTGTTTTACACTTCTTTGAATCATCCTTCTTCCATGGATAGTCCAAGCACGCCTAATAGGACACCATGCCCAAAACGAAGATTCATCAGTGAATATTATATTACTCCAATCACGATCTCTGTTTTCATTCGCCCATGCCAGACGATTTTCGACGTTTCGCGTACGCGGCACTCATATTAAAAAGCTCTGTTCCTTTCACTGTTTCAAATGAAACTGAAAGGTATTCAGCAACGCGTATTAGAGAAGTTTTCGTTTGTTTACATTCTTTTTATCTCATTCTGATTAGGTGTCAGGTTTCGCAGATATCGCAGACACGCTCTTGTGTGACAGACTGTACTATGCAAAACCGTCGCCTCGTGTAACAGCCAGGCGACGGGAAACTAAACACTTAAGACAAGAGACCGAACCCAACGATTAGCGGGCGGTCCACCGAGCGTCTTCGACAATCGTAACAGAACACACAGAAAGTTTCCGACCGTCACACCGAACAGTCCGACGAACCGTTTGTACGCGCGACTACAGACAATAAACCTTGTTCGAGTCCTGCTCGGGCAACCGAGGAGAACAGATGTGCGTAAGCAAACGTGTGCTCCAGTCAAGTGAAACGGTTTAGTGTTAAGAACAGTGAAAGTGCCAAACAATGCAGCAGCAGATACCAACAATTAAGATTGCAACTAAAGGTGAAAAATACTATATCAATGGGTCGTTAGATTTACCAGGTGTGAAACAACAACAGCAAAATAGCAACAACCAAAACGACATGGAAACAGAAGAAACGGAAGAGCAATGGAGACAAGAGGAGTGCAGATATGACAACGAAAGGAGTTACCAGGACGAAACCTGGAAACTAGCAAAGACAAGCAAAAAACGAAAAATAATTCTAGGCGCAAGTTCTACAGCAAACGCAGACACAGAAAAGCAGCGATGGCTGCAAGAATTACCCTTAAGAAACTCCTTTAGCTCATTAACTGAAGAAATAGACAATGACCCGACAAGCAAAAACACAACCAAATCAACTTACACATCAAAACCACCACCAATATTTGTTGAGGCCCAAATAATAGACCCGCTTATAGAACTACTAAACAATACAGTCGGAAAGGAGAACTACACAATAAAACAAACAAAACTAGAACAAGTAAAAATCCAAACAGATACCCCCGAAGTATATAGGAAAGTGATAAAAGAACTAAAGGATAAAAATGCTATATACCACACATACCAGCTCAAAACGGAAAGGAGCTACAAAATAGTCATAAGAGGATTACATCCAAAAACCAACACAAAAAAACTAAGCGACGAATTAGCAAAAATTGGCCACCAAACAAGAACAATAAACAATATGACAAGATATGACACGAAACAACCCTTACCATTATTCTTAATAGAACTCGAACCCAGACCCAATAACAAAGAAATTTACGAAATAAAAAAGATACTAAATACAATTGTAACAGTAGAACCACCACGATACAAAAAAGATATACCACAATGCATGCGGTGCCAACAATACGGCCACACAAAAAATTATTGTAACAGAAGCCCGGCATGTGTCAAATGTGCAAAAAATCACCTAACAATACACTGCCCACACACAGGAAAAATAGAAGAAGTTAGATGCTATAATTGCAACGGAAACCACCCAGCCAGCTATAAAGGATGTGAAATCAGGAAACAACTACAACGTAAACTTTTTCCACCACTTCGCAACAGATCACTCAATAACTACCAACCACAACAAAGTACAACGGAAAACGAAACGACATTGAAAGCACAATATGAACCGAGCGCCATAATCGGAAACATAGATCCCCAAAGTAACCGAAGCTACGCACAAGTAACCAAAAACATTAGCCAAGCAACGCTTACAAGCAATCAGAACCAAAGCAATAACATCGAAGACGCTACAGAAATCAAAGAAATGCTCAAACAATCCACCAAAAGCATGGAAATGCTGGGAAAAATGATGAGCGAGCTAAACACAGTATTAAGACAACAAGTACAACAAACCACAATCATGCTACAACTACTCACAAACTTGCTAAGTAAAAAATAGAGATGGACAAGTTGAAAATAGCAGCCTGGAACTCCAATGGCTTGCAACAGCGAGTCCACGAAACAAAAACATTTTTGTATCAAAACAATATTGATATACTACTTGTCTCAGAAACACATTTCACTCTAAAAAGTTACATGAAAATTCCGTACTACACCATCTACGACACCAAACATCCCTCAGGTAAAGCACATGGAGGAACTGCAGTAATAATAAAAAATGATATCAAGCATCACCTACATAGTCAAACAAATCAAGAACACTTACAAGCAACCACTGTCACAATACCAACCAATGACAATTACTTCCAGATATCAGCAGTATATGTACCTCCGAGACACAAAATGACATTAAAAAAATGGGAAGATTACTTTCAATCCTTAGGCGACAAATACATAGCGGCGGGAGACTTTAACGCAAAGCACACATTATGGGGTTCGAGAATTAATACGCCGAGAGGGAGGACATTAGAAAAATATATCAGAAGCAACAACCTCAATGTACTATCTACAGGAAAACCAACGTACTGGCCGACAGACCTCAACAAAATACCTGACCTGTTGGATTTTGCAATAACAAAAGGACTAAATGCAAGCAAATTAAAAACAACAACCAGCCTTGAGCTTAACTCCGACCATACACCAATTATAATAGAATACGCAAGCAAACCACTACTTTACAGCAGGACAGATTCACTATGCAATAAGACCACCAATTGGCAATCTTTCAAAGAATTAATCGAAAACAAAATCAATTGCAATATCCCGTTGAAAACACCTGAACACATTGAACAGGCAGTATCAACTTTGACAGAAATAATACAGGAAGCAGCGCGGGCAACCACTACCCATGAATCAAATAGCAGGCAAACAAAAATTATTCCGCAGGACATCCTAGACAAAATCAGGGAAAAAAGAAAAGCGAAAGCAAAATGGCAAAAACAGAGAACACGAGAAAACAAGAAAAACCTAAATAAACTTGCAAAGGAATTAAAAAATAAAATATGGGAACATTATAATAACGAATTTACAAAATTCATCGAATCACTATCCACGCATGAGAACACCAACTACTCCCTATGGAAAGTCACTAACAAAGCGAAGAAAACAGTAAAATCAATCCCAGCAATCAGAAAAATAGACAACACATGGGCCAGAAGCAACGAAGAGCAGGCAGAAGAATTCTCAAAGCACCTACAAAATATATTCTCGCCGTACGAAATTAATAACAGCATCCCCGGATGGCAAACAAATGAAGAAGTTGAAAATGCCAGCAACACAACTGATAAACGCTGCACCATACTCAGCACAACAGCGCAAGAAGTTACAAATTTAATTAAGGCAACAAATACAAGCAAAGCACCAGGATTTGACTTGATCAATGGAAAAATCTTAAAAAACCTTCCCCCAAAGGCAATAAGACTAACAACACTAATATTCAACGCAATTCTAAGAATACAGTACTTTCCTAAACTATGGAAAATAGCACTGATCGTAATGTTACCCAAACCAAACAAAAACCCACACCTAACTGCATCTTACAGGCCAATATCGTTACTACCTGCGTTCTCCAAACTGCTGGAAAAAGTAATATATAACCGCCTAAAACCAATTATAGAAAAAGAAAAACTAATACCGGACCATCAATTTGGATTCAGAAATAAACACTCCACAATAGAACAAATGCACAGACTCGTGAATGAAATCTTACAGGCACTGGAAACAAAACAATATTGCACGGCACTCTTTATGGACATCGAAAAAGCATTCGACAAAGTTAACCACGAAAAACTCCTTCAAACAATCAAAAACCAATTTCCAAAACAAATCTATAAATTACTCGGATCCTACTTAAATAATAGAACCTTTATAGTAAAAATAAAGGATACATATTCAGAAATCAGGAATATCAAGGCAGGAGTACCGCAGGGAAGCGTACTAGGACCAATACTGTACACATTATACACGGCAGACATACCAACAACTGTTAACAGCAAAATACTTACGTTCGCGGACGATACGGCCATACTAGTGAGACACACAAATCCAGAAACAGCAGCAGCACTACTACAAGAACACATTACAAAAATAGAAAAGTGGCTGCAAAGAAAACAAATAAAAGCGAACACCAGTAAGTGCAACCACATAACATTTGCACTTAGAAAAGGAACAACACCAGATATCCAACTGAACGGCGCCCACATAGCACATACAAAGCAAGTCAAATATCTAGGAATACATTTAGACACACACCTTACATGGAAGCATCACATAAAATCTATAATAAACAGAATACGTGAAATAAGGAAAAAGATGTACTGGTTAACCAATAGAAAATCTAAATTAAGCACAACGAATAAACTAAATATATACAAAACAATAATCAAACCAATCTGGACGTACGGAGTCCCACTATGGGGGACGGCAGCGATGAGTCACATAAATAAAATAGAGACGGAACAAGCAAAAATTTTAAGAACAATAGTTAACGCTCCATGGTACGTCAGAAATGAGGACATCCGAAAAGATCTAAAAATTCCAACAGTTAAAGAGGAAATCGCTAGATACGCAAAAAAGTACAAAGAAAGACTTGCAATACACCCAAACCAGCTAGTTGCAGAAACAAATGAAACCGTAATAGAAAGAAGACTGAAGAAGAAGCATCCCGCAGACCTCGCAATAGAAAAACAATAAACAACCTGGAAGATGGAACCCCGCTGGGGGTAACCATCCACATGCTATATTTTTCAAGTTATAACATTTTACCAAATGTCCTTCTGGACAAATTGTAAAATTAAATAAATAAATAAATAAAAAAAAAAAAAAAAAAAAATAAACCTTGTTAAATTTAAAACCGCATAATTTATTATTGCACCCATAACCACCTCACACTTTTCACACAAGCTATTCTTAATTCGCTTAATAAATCAACAGATATCTAGATATTATTATTATTATTAATATTATTATTATATCGTTATTATTAATATTATTATATTAGTTAAAGTTTAACCAATTAGGCGAACGTCTGTTGTCACGTCTCGCGCTGCGCACGCGCCGTAACGAAGGCTAAAACCCACCAATAGCGCGAGTAAGCGTTTCAATTCGAAAAATAAAATTTAACAATTTGGTTAGAAACCGAATTCGAGCTTCACAAATCGCCACATGACGACCCCCCCCCCACTTCTACGATAGAGAAAACTATAAATAAGCGCAGCAACATGGAAGAATTATTCAGATTCAGATATTCAGATAATTCCTTAGTTCAGAGTAATTAATTTCTTAGTTCTGTGTGATTAGTTCCTCAGTTCCTGGTGATTGAATCCTTGGTTCTTGGTGATCAGTTCCTCAGTTTTGGCAAGCAATTTCTTGGTTCATAGTGATTAGTTCTCAATTCCTCAGGCTCTTAATATTTCAGTTTCTTTGGCTTTTAATTCTTTAGTTCTTTAGTTCCCTAGCTTTTAGTTCCTTAGCTCTTAGTTCCTTTATCTCTTAGTTTTCTCAGCTCTTAGTTCTTTAATCCTTTAGTTCTTTAGTTTTTAGTTCTTTGTTTCATTTAATTCTCAGTTCTTGTCAGTTTTGTTAATCAACGTGCTTGTATTTGTCAACTTGTAAATTATTGAAAATCACATAAATTAAAATCTTGTAATTAGTAAAACGTATCGCGAACAATTGTAATTTCGAGTATTCTAAATTTTAACGATAACTCTGTTAATAACCAATTAGAATCAGAATAAACTTTTGTTGTGGAAAACATTCGCCTTATAATATAATTAGATTAAACAAACACTTATTTTCACCAACTTTGATCCTCTCCCGTGCCAGTACTCCTGCGTGTAGCAGGTTAACCGAAACGTGGAGTTTAATTGGTAATAGCATTAAGCATCAGTCAACGCTACCCACTGATATTTAATTGTCGACAGAATTACTAAGGAATACGACAATTCAAGAACAATCGAAATAAAAACGTAACACTGTACATCGACAAATGCTGATCTGGTTACTCGCTTACGGTTCTCGTGTTTGATGTGAATTGTATTCAACTCGTGTGAACTGTGTAGCCTTCTTTACTATTGGGCTCTCTACTATTGAGTAGCTCTCAAAGAATATTTTTCTTCTATCTTTTTTCCGAGTCTCTTCGAACGTTGTTGATGTTTTTTTCTTGCATGTTGCGTGTGTTGATATTAAGATGCAAAATTATACAGTCTCGAAATAATTTTCAAAAATAACAAAGAATCTTTTCTGGCGTATAATTTCACTGTAAAATTTTCATTTATAACACACGCGCACAAACAATGGCGACGTTCTAAATTTGGCTAATGCTCTGGACGAATTTCTGTAGAAATATGACAACATTCTACGTGAGTTTTAGGTTAAGTATGAAATTAAAAGTATTTAGAATTGTTTGCGACATTCCTTTAATGACGTGATATATTTTTAACTAGCCTTTTTCAATATATTGAAGTTTGTTAAAAATCAAAGTTACCGACCAATTTGTGAAGTATTGGCTTGACAACTAAGTGATTGCGGATTTTGTCAATGCCACCTAGTGACGAAATCCGCAATCATTTAGTTGCCAACCCAATATATATTAAAACTACTCTTCTTTACAGAGCTTTAGCCTAATACAGTGAAACATGTATTCTATATTTCTTAAAAATTAATTCAAATTTGATGATACGGATGAACAACAACTATCGATTTCCAGTAGTTAAAATCTTTCTCGTTAATAATATTTCATCTCTGTGATCAGTAAAGAAGAATTGAAAATCGTAAAAGATTACAAATTATAATACCAAAACTTCTTCTCTTCGTTTAAGTTCCAGCAATTCTTCCATCTTTTCTCTTACCATTTTGTCCCAGTAATTTTCCATTTCTCACAGAAGAATTTGTATATTAAGAGTGTTACTACTTATAATTTATCACAGAAACGTCACCTTTGTCACAGAAATAAGGATCACAGACACTTTTCAATCTAAGAAGCATTTGCACTAGAAAATTGAGTTTCGATTATCAAAGGTTACAGCGTCCAATAGAATCGCCAAGTCGTTAAATTCAATCGCGTAAATAAAAAGAATCGTTTTCCAAGGCGGTATTCGCGACAGTCTCTCGTTTTATGGTGATCGCGCGAAATCTATATCGCCAGACTCTTTAAAACTTTATTATCCTGCATAAAATCTTATCGGAGCTTTCATAGCACGGTTAAAGATTTAATGTCGAATATCGATTCGCCATTATCTACGTCGGGTAAAAGAGATACGAAGGGAAGGGAACTTAGCTGACAATATTTCGCTAATGAAATTTCATCTACCTTACGTATGGTGTATAAGAAAACACGGTTTACATGGGAAATCCACAGCTTGCACCAAGATGACATTTTATTCAATCCTTTGTCGCGATGATTAATTTCGACCGATATTGCCATTCGAAATGGCCGATGAAATTGCAAAAGTGTTGCGAGAATTGTTTCGCGAAAATTGGATACCTCCACGTACACGATAACTGCGATCCCTTTTTTAACCCAATTTTTAAACGCTTTGTAAGTTTACTATTTCAAAAGTTATATATTTTCGAAGCTATGACTACTTGCACTTTTTACAAATTTCTATAAATTCATGCGACCATTTTTTACAGTATCCTTACATTGTAGCAACGTATCGATTGTAGATAATTCACAGAATACTTTAGTTTCAAGTTAAAGTTAAAATCCGTTGTTACCAATTTTTACAAAAAATATATTACTTTCAGAATTGAAAGAAAATTTTAATTAACACATTGTTGACCGGCCACGACTAAACTCGTGATACGTTTTTTTCGCATCACAGACGTTTTCTCAGTGCGCTGTTGGAGGTGATACAGTGCAATTGTTGGTCAGCATAGCTCAAGCTGTGTCTCTCGCTTATAAGACCAGTCAAGTTGCGTCCTTTGTTGTACAAAAAATGTCAACGATGACGGAACGTACCACTGAAGAATCTTTTAATGCATTATAGGCGCATGTTTTATCTGATTGTCCGAGTGATTATGAATTAAATTGTAGAGACTTGGAAAATGATACTGTATCAGAAGATACCGAATCTGATATTAGGCCACCGAAATATCATTAAACCTACGTGTATATTACAATACAATAAGCACATGTGTTACGACTGTTCGCAAAGAGACACCATCGCGAGGAAACGCGTTAGCGAGAGGCGTAGATTCTCGCTACGATTCTGATAGTCGACACCGTGAATCAGTCGTTCCCCTGTTTCGATTAGAATAACAGAAGTAATTCGAAGGATTGTAACACTGAATTAACAGGGTTAATATAAGCTTCTATTATTAACGATAATACAACTACTTTATTATTATAATTCGACTCGACTTTATAATATTTCTCGACGTATTCGTTTGACTAAGCGAACTTGATTGTATTTCTTTGAACCTCTCGATGCATTCGGTTTGAATCCTCGTATTATACTGACTGCCCTTCGATTTGTTTCCTTTGTCTTCACTTAGAAACGACCCCCACCACGCTCGGGCGTCGCAACCGTTCGCGCCTATAATCACGTACGCCATCTTTTTGTGTAGATAAAATAACGAACCAAAGGCGAATCCATGTTTTTTAGAACTCGCTGCTAGACGACAACTATGCGCTTATCGCTACATTGTGTATATCTCGCTGGTCATGTAAGACGATCTGTCTGCGACATTGTAGTACCAAAGGAGACGGTTAGAAACACGGCCTATAGTAAGCCTCGGGGCGTAACAACATGAAAGGGGTAGATCGTGCGGATCAGTATTTGGCAAACAGCAGTATTTTAGGAAAAACTTTAAAGTGGTTCAGAAAATTAGCATATTTTCTGATAAACTGTACCTTGTTCGATGCATATAAAATGTACTGTACCTATCTGCCAGAAAATAAAACATAATATAGCAAATTTCTACTAGAAGTAGCTGAAGAATGGATAACTGTGGATTCCATTCGACATTTCTCGAATTTCTAAAACAGCTCCTTAGTACAACGATGCACCCTTCAGGCTTTCCGGACAACTAAAAGACCGCGTGTTAGAAAAGATGGTCACTGGCAGAAAAACAAATTCGACTAGAGCGTGTAGAGTGTGCTGTTCAAAAGGAAAACGAAAAAACTAGATATATTGAAGAAGCTGTTGTGTACCATCACACAGAAAAAGAAATATTAAAAGTTGAATAATAAATACAATTACTAAATAATAATAGCCAGTGACACCAGATAAATTCTGAGTAAAATTTCCAGTGAACAATGTGTTAACTACGAAGAGATTTAACCAAAAGAAAGATATTTGTCTCGTAACTGAAAAAAAATTCTCTCTGCAAACGATTAAATATGCAAAATTCCTTGACTATTGTATCCAAACGAAAGGAAAACCTGGACGTTTCACTGCATTATTATTCCATTGAGATGGCAGGCGAGTGGACAGAAATTGAACAAAGCTGTTGGACGGAAAAGCGAGAAAAGCAGTGGGGTGTCCACGCGAAATCTCTAAATCGTCGTTACACGTCGAGCATCGTCCCTCGTCGTTCCAAGAGAATCGATTACCATTTAAATGGAGTGTGACCGAGCCCTAACTACATTGTGACCGGTGCCACGTCAGTGCAAATCGAGTCTTAAATTCCGATAGAAAATGTAGCCGTGGGCCGCGTACGCGAAACGCATGCAAATGAACTGCACCGAGTTTCTAGCCGAGTTGCCGCCGACCATTCGTCCGCGGTGTTCCTATTCGAAAAACGAAAGTTTTAACCGACAAAGCCGGAGGATAGGCGAAACCAGAGAGGGAGATCGTTTATCAAATACTCGAGTACCGGTACCGTGAATGGCAGTTCAAACTTTTTCCATCGGATCCCTCTTCGAGCCGACCAACTTCCTCGAACTTCTTCGAAACTTGCCTTGTCCAAACACTGTTCACCGATAATTTCGCATCAACCTATGCTAATATCGTGAAAAGCTTGAATTCCAGATCGTCGCAAGTATCGTAAACCTGATACTTTGCCAGATACATTTTGTAGATCGTTTCGGAACATGAAAATCGTAATTATTAAATGGCTTAATTAACATTTTACTATTAAAATAAACCAACACGACGCTCTTTATAACCGCGCTTTTTTGTTTAACCCTTCCAAGGCAGAATACTTTCATCCTACGAGAAAAGTTGTAGATATTCTAATGCTCTGTATAAGGATTTTTGTCTTTATCCAAGTTGCTTTCTTCTCATTTAGGAATCGCGGAGAAAAAACCGAATCGCGAGTGCCGGGATTTGAACTCGGTCTTGAAACGTTCGCAACCAACGACGCTAACCACTGCTCTACCGCCGTCCGGTCGAGAAAAGTTGTATTTTATTAAATACGACAAATGGAAATATTTTTCGGAACAATTTCGTGTGCACAACACACTAAAACGTAGCGAACTAATTTCATAAAATAAGAATACATTTATCGTGCTTCGTTAATTGATCTCGTATCAAGTTTCAAAAAATTGCCTACGAAGAAACTATATATACTATGAAATTTCTGCTACTGAATCAAACACTTTGCGCGAGGATGTTTCTCGTATTTTAAACGTGGTTATAGAAATGTATTGCAACAGCATAAATTAAACCAAATGTACATGTAATACATAATCAGTTACACGATACGTGGAAATGATGATAGCTACTGTAAAATATTGAAATTTAATAATAATAGGATTTTCCATTAGGCTTAGATTGAATTTAACGCTTTGACTACCACGTGGGTCACACATGACCCATCACGGTTTCTCCTGTGACGCCATGTTGGTCATTGGTGACCGGAGCGCCTCAACTTCTTACAATTGTAAAAATTGAATGAAAATTGACAGTTAGGGCATTTTCAATATAACCCATAAATAGAAGATACTTTGAAATAAAAAGTGCCCCATTGAACGATTAAACATTTTCATTGGAACATCGATAAAAAGAAATGAGAACACATGTTGCATGTAACGGTGCACTGTGTTGAAACACTTTAGACACAAATGTGGCGAAAAGATCTAAAAATTCCAACAGTCAAAGAGGAAATCGCTGGATACGCAAAAAAATACAAAGAAAGACTTGCAACACACCCAAACCAGCTAGTTGCTGAAACAAATGAAACCCTAATAGAAAGAAGACTGAAGGAGGAGCATCCCGCAGACCTCGCAATAGAAATACAATAAACAACCTGGAAGATGGAACCCCGCTGGGGGTAACCATCCACACGCTATATTTTTCAAGTTATAACATTTTACCAAATGCCCTTCTGGACAAATTGCAAAATTAAATAAATAAATAAATAAAAAAAAAAAAACGTTCGGCGACTAGTTGTCGCCTTGAACCCAAGCTCATTATCGCAACTACAATCGGTTTAACACACAAGGATTTATAACGACTAAAGATTTATGGAGATCGCTTTAATTTATAAAGATTTATAAGCGCTAAAAGTTTACACAGACAGTGCTTGACACTTTTCTAATGAATTCCAAAGGGGAGGGCCCGGTATCCTTTCAACTCCGACATATATATGTATGTCGGGTTTTCATTAGAGTCAGGGGCGTGTAACGAATCTTTCTTTGGATTAGACATTGTTGTTAGGCACGAGCGAAGATATTTACTAGCCCAATTATGATTGTGACGGAATCTGACAAATAACCATGGTAATCAGATACTGGGAATGTGAATGGCAATGATCTTAGACTCGACAACGAATCCACGGTCAGCGAGATGACAAATGCGATAATGAACTTGACACACGTGTTCCCTGTACTAGTCGAACTTATCGGATTGAACCTCAGTCCAAGTGGAACTGCCCTTATATACTCCTCTTCGTATCTCTCTGTATCCATCAGGTCAATCCCTGTTTTTAAGGAGAGCAATTTAATTACTTCATACCTCTGTTAGGTACACGTCCCTCCCGTGACCGTGGCTACGTTCAGTGACCCATTATGTCACTTGGAGCCCAAGCCCACTGTCATCAATCTCGGATAATCATAATTGACTCAACTCATAAACAGCTATTTCTCAGTTCTATTGTTTAAGTACGGCTGTTAAGTCGTCCAGTCACGGGGAGACGTGATCGCGATGAAGTCAACGGGAGTCGTAAATTCCCGTTACGATTATAACAATCGACACGACGAACAGATCGATCCCCTTATTTCTTGTGGGATAATAGGGGTATTTGTTGGGGAATAAAACTGTAGTCTACAGTCTTATAATATTTATATTTTAACAACTTATTACACGGGAGGTTCCGTCGTGGCGGAAGATATAATTGATACAGGTGATGAAGAATAATACACTTGATAGATGAGTAGTAGTAATAAAGAATAGATTAAGGTAATATCACCTTGATCGTTGTGAGGACTACGTTTTAAGGAATATTGGAAGATCCGGAGTTGACTCGATTCAAGAAAGGACTGACTGCTCCAGTAGTTAGATATTGAGTTGACTACGCGAAACTTGGAAGAACAGTAGTGTCGACTGCACTATGTTTGGAAGAACAGTAGTGTTGACTGCACTATGTTTGGAAGAACAGTAGTGTTGACTACACGAAGCTTGGAAGAATAATAGTGTCGACTGCACTGTGTTTGGAAGAACAGTAGTGTCCACTGCACTATGTTTGGAAGAACAGTAGTGTCGACTGCACTATGTTTGGAAGAACAGTAGTGTTGACTGCACTATGTTTGGAAGAACAGTAGTGTCGACTGCACTATGTTTGGAAGAACAGTAGTGTCGACTACACGAAGCTTGGAAGAATAATAGTGTCGACTGCACTGTGTTTGGAAGAACAGTAGTGTCCACTGCACTATGTTTGGAAGAACAGTAGTGTCGACTGCACTATGTTTGGAAGAACAGTAGTGTCGACTGCACTATGTTTGGAAGAACAGTAGTGTCGACTACACGAAGCTTGGAAGAATAATAGTGTCAATTGCACTGTGTTTGGAAGAACAGTAGTGTCCACTGCACTATGTTTGGAAGAACAGTAGTGTCGACTGCACTATGTTTGGAAGAACAGTAGTGTCGACTGCACTATGTTTGGAAGAACAGTAGTGTCGACTACACGAAGCTTGGAAGAATAATAGTGTCAATTGCACTGTGTTTGGAAGAACAGTAGTGTCCACTGCACTATGTTTGGAAGAACAGTAGTGTCGACTGCACTATGTTTGGAAGAACAGTAGTGTCGACTGCACTATGTTTGGAAGAACAGTAGTGTCGACTACACGAAGCTTGGAAGAATAATAGTGTCAATTGCACTGTGTTTGGAAGAACAGTAGTGTCCACTGCACTATGTTTGGAAGAACAGTAGTGTCGACTGCACTATGTTTGGAAGAACAGTAGTGTCGACTACACGAAGCTTGGAAGAATAATAGTGTCAATTGCACTGTGTTTGGAAGAACAGTAGTGTCCACTGCACTATGTTTGGAAGAACAGTAGTGTCGACTGCACTATGTTTGGAAGAACAGTAGTGTTGACTGCACTATGTTTGGAAGAACAGTAGTGTTGACTACACGAAGCTTGGAAGAATAATAGTGTCGACTGCACTGTGTTTGGAAGAACAGTAGTGTCCACTGCACTATGTTTGGAAGAACAGTAGTGTCGACTGCACTATGTTTGGAAGAACAGTAGTGTTGACTGCACTATGTTTGGAAGAACAGTAGTGTCGACTGCACTATGTTTGGAAGAACAGTAGTGTCGACTACACGAAGCTTGGAAGAATAATAGTGTCGACTGCACTGTGTTTGGAAGAACAGTAGTGTCCACTGCACTATGTTTGGAAGAACAGTAGTGTCGACTGCACTATGTTTGGAAGAACAGTAGTGTCGACTGCACTATGTTTGGAAGAACAGTAGTGTCGACTACACGAAGCTTGGAAGAATAATAGTGTCAATTGCACTGTGTTTGGAAGAACAGTAGTGTCCACTGCACTATGTTTGGAAGAACAGTAGTGTCGACTGCACTATGTTTGGAAGAACAGTAGTGTCGACTGCACTATGTTTGGAAGAACAGTAGTGTCGACTACACGAAGCTTGGAAGAATAATAGTGTCGATTGCACTGTGTTTGGAAGAACAGTAGTGTCCACTGCACTATGTTTGGAAGAACAGTAGTGTCGACTGCACTATGTTTGGAAGAACAGTAGTGTCGACTGCACTATGTTTGGAAGAACAGTAGTGTCGACTACACGAAGCTTGGAAGAATAATAGTGTCAATTGCACTGTGTTTGGAAGAACAGTAGTGTCCACTGCACTATGTTTGGAAGAACAGTAGTGTCGACTGCACTATGTTTGGAAGAACAGTAGTGTCGACTACACGAAGCTTGGAAGAATAATAGTGTCAATTGCACTGTGTTTGGAAGAACAGTAGTGTCCACTGCACTATGTTTGGAAGAACAGTAGTGTCGACTGCACTATGTTTGGAAGAACAGTAGTGTCGACTACACGAAGCTTGGAAGAATAATAGTGTCAATTGCACTGTGTTTGGAAGAACAGTAGTGTCCACTGCACTATGTTTGGAAGAACAGTAGTGTCGACTGCACTATGTTTGGAAGAACAGTAGTGTCGACTGCACTATGTTTGGAAGAACAGTAGTGTCGACTACACGAAGCTTGGAAGAATAATAGTGTCAATTGCACTGTGTTTGGAAGAACAGTAGTGTCCACTGCACTATGTTTGGAAGAACAGTAGTGTCGACTGCACTATGTTTGGAAGAACAGTAGTGTCGACTGCACTATGTTTGGAAGAACAGTGGTGTTGACTACACGAAGCTTGGAAGAATAATAGTGTCGACTGCACTATGTTTGGAAGAACAGTAGTGTCGACTGCACTATGTTTGGAAGAACAGTAGTTTCGACTGCACTATGTTTGGAAGAACAGTAGTGTCGTATGGGAAGATATAATTGATAGAAGTGATGAATAATAATACACTTGCTAGATGAGTAATAATAATAAAGAATAGACTAAGTTAATATCACTTTGATCGAAGTGAGGACTACGCGAAGCTGCTAGGGACAGTCGTGTTGACTGCACGACGTTTTGTCGAACAGTGCTGACCCGTCTCGTTCAATTACGGAGGAAAGCTCGGTATGGGTGTCCTTTTTAATGGGAAATACCTGCCGTTTTTAATGGACAAACAACCGCTTTCTCCGTAAGTTATAAGAGCGTGCGATAAACCTAAGGACTGTTTTAAGGACCATCCACAAACCGAAAATACTTATGCGAATAGAAATTAAATTGAGATGATTCGGTTTATGGTGGTTCCTTAGGTTTATTGAAGGTCAGTATAACGGTATGTCATCCTCGGCGCTCATACCATGAGGGCCGTCGCACGGACCGTCTTACGCGACGTAACAACGGCTATAATAAAAAGTCTGGACTAAAGTATTTGGGACTATCCCAAACATTCCGAAAGGAAGGCTCCGACGTCCTTTCATCTCCGACATATATAATAGAGAATATTTTTGGCCTATTCTGAAGAAGAAAAAAGTGTTCAAGTTTATCCTGAAGAAAAGCGCGTTGGAATATTCATGAACGCAACTAATAAAAATATGATGGAAGCTCGAAGAATTGCGAGAGATGTCATCTAATCATCGTAAAAGTTTCAAAATGTAAAATTCATGAAATGTTATGTCTTAGCTGTTCGAACAAGCAGATGGAAGAAGAGAAAAATAAAAGAAAGAAGAGAGAGGAAGAACGCGAGACACGAAGAGGAGGAGATCTGTTCGATGCGCCGAATCGGTCGATGCATGGTGCCGGAAGAGGAAAAATAAAATATATAAAAAGCCGCGTCAAATGGGTCGGTGCGCACAATGACAGCATAAAGAGCAAGGCACAAAGAGAATACTATCGCTGTGCATTGACCCGTTTAACTATGCCTGTCGAATTTCATCCCTTATTTTGTGTTTGCAACCCAGTCCAGGGTCCTCTGCTTCATGTTCCGTGCTTCAAGAAGAAGAAGAACGTGGAAATGTTACTCTGGATCGTTGACGTAAAATACGACATCATGGAAGAAACCTCGTATGGTCAGTTTTCCAAAGAAATAAAGAAGCGAAATATTGGAAAAACGAAAGTTTTTTGGATGTTCAGAATTACGCGAATGATATTGTTTGAGATAACTGTTTGATATTTATTAACTCTTTGCACTCTGAATTTTATTTCAATTTCGTTAGCAGCAGCTGCCAACACTTCTACATAAGCGTTTTATTTGAAATTTACTTTAACTGAAATATAAGACAATTTAAATAAATAAAGGAAGAAAGGAATTCAGTTAAATAACAGTTTTATTTACACTATTTTTGTATTTTGCAATTTTTAACAATTTCCAGGATGCAATCACAAAAAAAGATGGGATTGAAAGAATGTCGAGTGGGACACGACAAAGGAGCTCCTGAGATAAAAAGTTATATCAAGTCACACTCGACATAGAAGTGCATAGAGTTAATGTAAAGTGTTCAAATTTATCTAAATATTTGATAATTTAATTCAAATGCAAATGAAGAAACAATTGTACAATCTTTAAGTCACTTAATCTTTAAAATATTTCAATATTGAATACTCATACTTTTGAGCAATACTTTAGTAGAAATAATAGTTCAAGAATAGAAAGAAGCTGGTGGCTACTGCAATCTTATTGGGTTGTTCTTATTGGGTGCTCAAATTTATCAGAGTATTTGACAATTTAATTCAAATGCAAATGAGGAAAGAATTGTACAATCTTTAAGACACTTAATCTTTAAAATATTTCAATATTGAATACTCATACTTTTGAGCAATACTTTAGTAGAAATAATAGTTAAAGAATAGAAAGAAGCTGGTGGCTACTGCAATCTTATTGGGTTGTTCTTATTGGGTGCTCAAATTTATCAGAGTATTTGACAATTTAATTCAAATGCAAATGAGGAAAGAATTGTACAATCTTTAAGACACTTAATCTTTAAAATATTTCAATATTGAATACTCATACTTTTGAGCAATACTTTAGTAGAAATAATAGTTCAAGAATAGAAAGAAGCTGGTGGCTACTGCAATCTTATTGGGTTGTTCTTATTGGGTGCTCAAATTTATCAGAGTATTTGACAATTTAATTCAAATGCAAATGAAGAAACAACTGAACGACCTTTAAGTCACTTAATGTATAAAATATTTCAATATTGAATACTCATACTTTTGAGCAATACTTTAGTAGAAATAATAGTTCAAGAATAGAAAGAAGCTGGTGGCTACTGCAATCTTATTGGGTTGTTCTTATTGGGTGCTCAAATTTATCAGAGTATTTGACAATTTAATTCAAATGCAAATGAAGAAACAACTGAACGACCTTTAAGTCACTTAATGTATAAAATATTTCAATATTGAATACTCATACTTTTGAGCAATACTTTAGTAGAAATAATAGTTCAAGAATAGAAAGAAGCTGGTGGCTACTGCAATCTTATTGGGTTGTTCTTATTGGGTGCTCAAATTTATCAGAGTATTTGACAATTTAATTCAAATGCAAATGAGGAAAGAATTGTACAATCTTTAAGACACTTAATGTATAAAATATTTCAATATTGAATACTCATACTTTTGAGCAATACTTTAGTAGAAATAATAGTTCAAGAATAGAAAGAAGCTGGTGGCTACTGCAATCTTATTGGGTTGTTCTTATTGGGTGCTCAAATTTATCAGAGTATTTGACAATTTAATTCAAATGCAAATGAGGAAAGAATTGTACAATCTTTAAGACACTTAATCTTTAAAATATTTCAATATTGAATACTCATACTTTTGAGCAATACTTTAGTAGAAATAATAGTTAAAGAATAGAAAGAAGCTGGTGGCTACTGCAATCTTATTGGGTTGTTCTTATTGGGTGCTCAAATTTATCAGAGTATTTGACAATTTAATTCAAATGCAAATGAGGAAAGAATTGTACAATCTTTAAGACACTTAATCTTTAAAATATTTCAATATTGAATACTCATACTTTTGAGCAATACTTTAGTAGAAATAATAGTTCAAGAATAGAAAGAAGCTGGTGGCTACTGCAATCTTATTGGGTTGTTCTTATTGGGTGCTCAAATTTATCAGAGTATTTGACAATTTAATTCAAATGCAAATGAAGAAACAACTGAACGACCTTTAAGTCACTTAATGTATAAAATATTTCAATATTGAATACTCATACTTTTGAGCAATACTTTAGTAGAAATAATAGTTCAAGAATAGAAAGAAGCTGGTGGCTACTGCAATCTTATTGGGTTGTTCTTATTGGGTGCTCAAATTTATCAGAGTATTTGACAATTTAATTCAAATGCAAATGAAGAAACAACTGAACGACCTTTAAGTCACTTAATGTATAAAATATTTCAATATTGAATACTCATACTTTTGAGCAATACTTTAGTAGAAATAATAGTTCAAGAATAGAAAGAAGCTGGTGGCTACTGCAATCTTATTGGGTTGTTCTTATTGGGTGCTCAAATTTATCAGAGTATTTGACAATTTAATTCAAATGCAAATGAGGAAAGAATTGTACAATCTTTAAGACACTTAATGTATAAAATATTTCAATATTGAATACTCATACTTTTGAGCAATACTTTAGTAGAAATAATAGTTCAAGAATAGAAAGAAGCTGGTGGCTACTGCAATCTTATTGGGTTGTTCTTATTGGGTGCTCAAATTTATCAGAGTATTTGACAATTTAATTCAAATGCAAATGAGGAAAGAATTGTACAATCTTTAAGACACTTAATCTTTAAAATATTTCAATATTGAATACTCATACTTTTGAGCAATACTTTAGTAGAAATAATTATTAAAGAATAGAAAGAAGCTGGTGGCTATTGTAGTCTTAATATTAAAACTATCAACGATTAAAGTGTAAAAGTTGCACAAAGAAATCAAAATGAGCGGTATATGAGAAAATATATAATGTAAGAGAAAGACATTTATACTCATACTTCCAAAAAAAAAAAAAAAAAATGATTAAAATCACAAACTGCAGCGTGGGAAATTTATAAAATTCCTACGAAAACCTACGAATTAACCATTTCAAATATCTCCGTCTTTCCAATATAGTTAATTAAATATATCTCCATAAAAAAATAAAAACAATGTTACATTCCAATGCAATCTTTAAAAAAAAAAAAGAGAGAGAGAGAGAAACAATATAAATCCAACAAGCAGGAGAAATTAAATGAAATAACGCAATTTCCTAGTTATTCCATGCAACATGAGCCCAACAACTGTCAATTCTGCTGAAACTGATTGGAATTTCAAAGCCACTAAGGGATCCTAATGGAATCCGGTATTAACCGACCGGACATTTATGACTGGGGGAGAGTTTGTCTTGGAATTACCGCAACGCTGGCTAATATTTAACTGGAAGAGGATGGTGAGTTTCGGTAAGCCCGAAATACGGCGCGAAGTCGAACCGGAAGGAAGCAGGCCGCAGATTAAACGGAAAACTAGCGTTGAATTTAACATTGGCCAACTCATGGGATTAATTAAGCTACTAGTCGATTGGTCGAACCTATTTTAAAACTAGTGAAAAGTGGAATAAAAGGAAAGAAGCAAAGAAGAGAAAGAAGGAAAAAAGTTCATGGAAACAGATTTTTACGAAAGAAGAATAGCTTCGTTAACGTCGCGAAGATATCTCGGTGAAACTGTAAGAAAAACTTGAGAGTTGCACTGGAAGATCTTGAAACACGAAATTCATGTCACACGTTCGCCGTCTGGAAAAAAGATAAAACGCTCGACGTATCAAAGAAACGTGGTCGTTTGCAGGTTTTATCCTCTCTTTGCCAGAGTCAGCGGATAATTTTCTACTGGTTTCTTTGAAACGTAGACCTTGGCAAACGTGGCGCGAAAGAGTCGCCAGAGTATCAAGTTAAAACATGTATATCTCTGACCTTTGAACTTCTCACTTTAGTTTTCACAATCGCCAGTTCTTTAATTCTTTTATCGATCATTCCATAGCATTCCACGTGCGCCATAATAATTTCCTCTTGTCTTTCCACGTCCAGGTTACCAGCAAAACAAGAAAAATCTATTCTTCATACCTTAACCTTTCAAAGATGGATCGCCTGCATCCTGTCGTCAACTTAATCCTATGTTACGCAACATTGGCGAATACAGGCGAATTTACAAATCTTGGAAAAATCCGATTTTCAAACATTCGCGATTCTATCATGTTCAAAGTTCGCGCGTCTCTTTTCTAAGCATCGCGCCTGCCCTCTGCTGTTCGAGATCGGAACTACCGATGTACAAGCTTTGGTTATTATTTTTTAAATCTTGCTAAGCAAACAGAACAAGAGAAACAAGAACGTATTTCGTAGAAAAGGAGGAGATGAAATAAGAAGAAAAATAAAAGTTGGTACGAACCGATAGTTGAACGGGCCTGCGAGTGAACGATGGGATTGTTGTTCGCCTCTGAGTTGGTCGTCTGTGGTCGATCGGTTATGGCGGCAGTGGTGGCGATGGTGCTTCCGGTGGCCGAGGTGAAGCTCGAAGCGGACGTGGAGGACGGGTTCGTTGCGTTTAACGGCTTAGAGGACCAGGAGCTGCAAGTGTCGCAGCCCTCTGCGGAACGTGTGGACAAGCGGCAGCAGGACCAACGCTTTCCACTCCACAGTCCGGCGTGGTAACGGCCGCTTAGGCCAGGATTCTCGCTGCACACTGTGAACAGAGCAACGAACCGTTGAATTAGTTATTTTGTTAACAAATTAGTTACAAATCGTTGGAACATAGCCGAAGAGAGTTTAGAGTACAGCGGCTTAGATTTTTCATGTCTTTGACAGACGAACAAGCTTACTTTATGACTAGATATGTTCTATTCCTATGTTTCTTTTAATAATTTAATCAATAAAAAGCCTTTAACACTTTGACTGCCACGCCGAAATCGCGTGTTCCGCTGAGGACGCCACAGTGTTTTAACACGGTGCACCGTTAGATGCAACGTTTGTTTTTTTTTTTTTTTTTTTTTTTTTTTTTTTATTGATGTTCTAATAAAAATGTTTATAGAGAGGAGAGGAGTAAGGGAAGAAGGGGAGGAATGATAGAAAGGGAAGAGACCAAAGAAATGAGCCAAAGACGGAAGGTGCAGTTAATATTAGTCATAAGTGAGAACAAAGTGCAATAGTTAGAATAAGAGAAATTGATATATATGTAATGTATGTAATTGTAGTATATATGTAAATATTAGAAATGTAAAACCGGAGGTCGTCCAAAGCCGAAAGGTAATGAACTAAATATAAAAAAAAAAAAAAAATAAAAATGTTTAATTGGTAATTGTTAATTGTAAAAATGTTAATTTCTACAATCGTAAGAAGTTGAAGCACTCCGGTCACCAATGACCAACGTGGCAGTCAAAGTGTTAATAATTAAAGGAAGAACACTTTCATGATTTCTATGAAGAATATATTTGCACCAGAAATTTCTTGCTACTTCTGTAGATTTTTTCATAAGTCTCTTTCATAATTTATCAATATCATCATGACAGTCCAGTCTTATTATAGTTCTAATAAGATTTCAGAATGTTTCATGTAATACACGTAATTTATTCATAAAAGGTTCCTACGAGTTTCTCGTGAACCACTATATGTTAGACGTGTGACGTGTGACGTGTGTTGTTAATTAATTTGGTTATCCTTCTAATTATTTTGAGATGGTAGTTGGTTGTAGATGTAAGTGCCCAAGAAATACTCTCGACGTTCAACAACAAGGTTTATTTAGCAAAAACAATCAACAATTAACAATCACGCATCTCGAATATATTTGTTTCGCCGTTACGCCAGACCCTTCGCACTTCGCCGTTACGCTAGACCCTTCGCACTTCGCCGTTACGCTAGACCCTTCGCACGACGGCGTTACGCTAGACCCTTCGCACTTCGCCGTTACGCTAGACCCTTCGCACTTCGCCGTTACGCTAGACCCTTCGCACTTCGCCGTTACGCTAGACCCTTCGCACGACGGCGTTACGCTAGACCCTTCGCACTACGGCGTTACGCTAGACCCTTCGCACTTCGCCGTTACGCTAGACCCTTCGCACTTCGGCGTTACGCTAGACCCTTCGCACTTCGGCGTTACGCTAGACCCTTCGCACTTCGCCGTTACGCTAGACCCTTCGCACTTCGCCGTTACGCTAGACCCTTCGCACTTCGCCGTTACGCTAGACCCTTCGCACTTCGGCGTTACGCTAGACCCTTCGCACTTCGGCGTTACGCTAGACCCTTCGCACTTCGCCGTTACGCTAGACCCTTCGCACTTCGCCGTTACGCTAGACCCTTCGCACTTCACTGTTCGAAACGAGGTGAATATTTTGTTCGAAATCAAACGGATTCTTTTCTTTGTTGCCGCGTATGCATTCTTCCGAATATTCGGCGAAAGTACCGTAAGGATATCGATGGTTACATCGGGCATGTCGCCTAACGCTTAGATGGCATAGCACTTTGTGTCGCGAAGCCGTCGGAAAGTCCCGTCGTCGAGTGTCGCCACAGATCTTCCGATCGTTAAGGAGAATATCTTAAATTTCAGCAAAATATATATCGTTGTTAACACACGTAATTCCTCGTTTCCATTTAATGCTCAAGTTTTCCCCCGAAATATCGCGAATCGTTTTGTTTATGGAAATAAATAACAAAGGGAAACAGAATATAAACATTCGGAGACTGCGACGAGATTAACAGGAGACATCGTGGATCTGATTGGCAATGAGCATTAAATGAACGCATACTGCTAGAAATCTATAGTTCAATTTCCATTTTTAATAAAACAACAGCCGAGAGTTTTCAATTTTTCAAATTATTCCTTCGAACGAGAAATGAAAATACACGCCATGGTTCTGTCAGAGGAAAAGGGAAAGAGAATTCAGTTCGAATCGATGATCATTAGCCTCTAACGAGAGGGGAAAAAAAAACAAATATCGAAACGCCATTGGTTCACCAGACAGCGTTCGATTTATTCGAGGCGAGCCTTCGCGTCGTATTGTATTTATTTGGCAAATTATCTATCGCGTGTCTCCCCCTATTGTTCCCCGCGGAATATCACCGATGAATTTGATAAAAATCATGCTTGCGCTGTTTTATCTACAAATCTGATCAGCGCACACTCCCCACTCCTCCCTTTCGACCACATCGACAAACACCAGCGCTATCAAAGTACCTAGCAACTTCCCATTCGCGGAACTGCGTTCCTGGCGAAACTTTTCCTCCCTAGAGGAAAAACAAAAAAAAAAACAAAAAAAAAAAAGAATGGACAGAAAAATTTTTCCTCGTTGTCTCACCGTGAAGCTTTCTCACATTTTGTTAGGGTCGCCAGCGGGAGACACCGCGAACTACAGAAATGCATTGGAGAAGTACGGAGGCGAGCAACGTGACGATAAATAACAGGAATTGGTCTAACCGCTTCCAGTACGAAAACTGTTCCTTTAGAATCTGAAAATTCCTTCTTATACTTTTGCTACTTGGACTTATACTTTTTGTAAGATAGCCCATTGTAAGAGTTAGAAAAAATTGTACTACAATTGAGATTTGTAGTATCTTAGAAATTGGCAACGGTATGAACACGAGTGTAAATACTGGACTGAAAATTGTAGTGATATAAGGTTATGGTTACAGTAGACGCTTATTCGTTCAAAAACATCTGAACACAGTAAACACATACAAAGGTATTGGACAGAATTCTTATATGTCGTATATGTATATGTATATATATGTATGTGTTTGTATAATAGGTATATGACATATAAGAGGTATTTCCATTATTTTGTCCAACCTTTGTATATAAATACATTTCATAAGAAATATTATAAAAATAAAAAGGGAAATTTCTGTATACATAGAATATTTGATTACATTTGGTATTGAGTTTATGAGAACGTATTCAAGTCGAGATTTTGAGAATGTTAATGATTATTGATCTTTCCCGCCGAAATAAAGGTATAGAAACACTAAATATCCATTTAATATTCACAATAAAATAATTATGCGTTTATTTAGTGAACGATTCCAATGATATTAATCGATATAATCTTGCACGTGTCTCACCACTTCCTTCTCTCGCTACCTTCCATGCCAGATGCCCTTCCACACGCGACTCACGACGGAACAGTTTACATTCTTTTGTTTTCGAGACGCCGCGCACACACATACCCATACTCACATACTACGCAGTCAATTTAGCATATAAAATTACACATATCTCAACAGAGAATTTCAATTTACTTATATATTTCAATGCTTGGAGGTATGTTCCTCGGAACCTAACCAAATCTAACCTAGATGTTGCGAGTTTTGCGCAGATGTTGCCAGTTGTAGAGTGGGTTGTATCGTGTTCGAAGACAAGAAAATTCACAGACGAATCTCATCCGGGGAAAATAAGAGGTCAAGAGGAACGATAGAGCGTGTAACGAGGGGGTCTAAGAATTAATTAATCCAAGTAGCTCGTTAAAATGCGATCCGCAGGAAGAAATCGTAATAATTCCGAGGATTACAATTAGTTCCCTTGACCTTGTTTCAGATGGGCAGGCAAGTTGTTGCGTGGAAAGTAACGAATATTAAAATCGAACGTTACCACGGTGAATGGGGTTTTGTATTATCGCGGTAGGAAAATCTCATTTTTAGAGATCAAACTGGCGAAACTAATTATTAAGATTGATACATAATATGTTGTAAACGTATTATTTATAATTAAATAATTGTCTGGAAATGATGCATCAAGTAAATCCAATGCATCAATTAAATCCTCTAATAAAGTAGATAATTGTTATTGTAGTAATTTTTACTTTAGGTTTTATAACATAAAAATTAGAATAATGATACATATTTCACATTTCGTTCAGGATGACTGATAGAGGAACGGGTGAAATATATTGAAATAAGTATAAGTGCAGGTATAGTGTATGAGGTCAAAATCAGATAAATTGTTATCATTATTTATTAATTTGATGTATGATATTTTTGAGATTGACTGATAAAACAATGAATGGATGAATTTGTAATAAAAAATTTATTAAAATATAAGTATAAGTACAGGTATAGTGTATAAGGTGAAAATCAGATAAATTGTTATCAATATTTATCAATTTAATGTATGATATTGTTGTGGTTGACTGATAGGGGAACCAGTGGATGAATTTGTAATAAAAAATTTATTAAAATATAATTTATAAGTGCAGCTATAGTGTATGAGGTGAAAATCAGATAAATTGTTATCACTATTTATTAATTTAATGCATGATATTGTTGAGATTGACTGATAAAACAATGAATGGATGAATTTGTAATAAAAAATTTATTAAAATATAAGTATAAGTGCAGGTATACTGTATGAGGTGAAAATCAGATAAATTGTTATCATTATTTATTAATTTGATGTATGATATTTTTGAGACTAACTGACAAAAGAACCAGTGGATGAATTTGTAATAGGAAAATATATTGAAATAAGCACAAGTGCAGGTATAGTGTATGAGGTCAAAATCAAATAAATTGTTATCATTATTTATTAATTTAATGTATGATATTTTTGAGACTGACTGATAAAACAATGAATGGATGAATTTGTAATAAAAAATTTATTAAAATATAAGTATAAGTGCAGGTATACTGTATGAGGTCAAAATCAGATAAATTGTTATCATTATTTATTAATTTAATGTAAGATATTGTTGAGGTTGACTGATAGGGGAACCAGTGGATGAATTTGTAATAGGAAAATATATTGAAATAAGCACAAGTGCAGGTATAGTGTATGAGGTCAAAATCAAATAAATGGTTATCATTATTTATTAATTTGATGCATGATATTGTTGAGATTGACTAATAAATGAATGAGTGGATGAATTTGTAATAAAAAATTTATTAAAATATAAGTATAAGTGCAGGTATACTGTATGAGGAGAAAATCAGATAAATTGTTATCATTATTTATTAATTTAATGTATGATATTGTTGTGGTTGACTAATAGAGGAATAGTGGACGAATTTGTAATAGAAAAATATATTGAAACAAGTATAAGTATAGTACGAGGTAAAAATCAAATAAATCAAAAAATCCTGACCCATATCACTATGATTTTCAATCTCAAACCTAAAAACCAATTACCTGAAAACCTTGAAAATTAAAGAAAAAATTCCTTCTAACTTGTGTCATACTGTGCACTCATACTGCAATTTTTGTATTTTACGTAATACAATCGAATTTCGAGCAATTCAACTAAAAGAAAGGAAAAAACACGAGTGCCGAAGAACAAGTAGAAGAGAAGAAGAGAAATCTTTTTTACTGAATTCTTCTCTGCTAATGAACCATGGATTTCTTCTCTAAAGAGATCCACGAAAAGCTGGCATAAATGGAAGCAGATTATGTTACGGCAGCTCGTACTGATTAAATACTCGCACAACTGCTAAGCAGCTTAAGATTCACCGTATATTTTTAACGCGAGAAAGAAAAATTGAACTTACGGGAAACATCGATTCGCTGGCCAAAGGTATTTTCAACGATGGAGATCAGCTTAACATTCGATAGCTTAACAAAGTAGCGTAATCTGGTCTGAGCATCGAATAAACCAATTGTGTAAACCACTGTCAATTTTTCGCCTGTACGAATCTTGCAAAACGTGGAAAGCAAATCGAAACCGACGAAAACTTTTCGAACGATAATAAAACTAATTTAACCACCGATCATTCGATCCATGCGCCACGAACAATGGCTCGGACTGTAGAAAAAGTCCCGATATTTTCCACTAAATCTGGATGAGAAAGCGTAGAGCGCTGAGTTTTACATTGTTACATCGGCTTCATCGAAAGAGAAAAGGACGATGACACCAGAGCGAGCAAAGGGATAATGTTCGTAGTTGATTCGACATGTGGAAGAAAGATGGGAAAAAAGATTGATGGGTCGATCGTTTTTCAAAATGCCATCAACACAGATGTGTGATTTCGTGACGTTAATGTGCTCTGACAATTAACACGCAGGACTTATTGTTTAACAAAACGTCGATAATGATCCATTCACACGTGCTTCCCCATCCAATCGTCTTTAATACTCGATGGCTGTTATATCGGCAAATGATCGAACTGAAAACAGATTATACGCGAGCGTATTCCACGCGTAATGAACTTCCACGTGAATACTTTCGAAAGCAACGACGCATAGTAGGGAATCAACAGATATTGGGTTGGCAACTAAGTAGTTACGGAATTTGTCAATAGGTGGTATTGACAAATCACTTAGTTACCAACCCAGTATTAATGTAAAGTGTTCAAATTTATCAAAGTATTTGATAATTTAATTCAAATGCAAATGAAGAAACAATTGAACGATCTTTAAGTCACTTAATCTTTAAAATATTTCAATATTGAGTACTCATACTTTTGAGCAATACTTTAGTAGAAATAGTAGTTCAAGAATAGAAAAAAGCTGGTGACTACTGCAATCTTATTGGGTTGTTCTTATTGGGTGCTCAAATTTATCAGAGTATTTAACAATTTAATTCAAATGCAAATGAAGAAACAATTGAACGATCTTTAAGTCACTTAATCTTTAAAATATTTCAATATTGAGTACTCATACTTTTGAGCAATAGCTTACTAGAAATAATAGTTCAAGAATAGAAAGAAGCTGGTGACTATTGTAATCTTATTGGGTTGTTCTTATTGGGTGCTCAAATTTATCAGAGTATTTGACAATTTAATTCAAATGCAAATGAAGAAACAATTGAACGATCTTTAAGTCACATAATCTTTAAAATATTTCAATATTGAGTACTCATACTTTTGAGCAATACTTTAGTAGAAATAGTAGTTCAAGAATAGAAAGAAGCTGGTGACTACTGCAATCTTATTGGGTTGTTCTTATTGGGTGCTCAAATTTATCAGAGTACTTGACAATTTAATTCAAATGCAAATGAGGAAAGGATTGTACAATCTTTAAGTCACTTAATCTTTAAAATATTTCAATATTGAGTACTCATACTTGTGAGCAATACTTTAGTAGAAATAGTAGTTCAAGAATAGAAAGAAGCTGGTGACTACTGCAATCTTATTGGGTTGTTCTTATTGGGTGCTCAAATTTATCAAAGTATTTGACAATTTAATTCAAATGCAAATGAAGAAACAATTGAACGATCTTTAAGTCACTTAATCTTTAAAATATTTCAATATTGAGTACTCATACTTTTGAGCAATAGCTTACTAGAAATAATAGTTCAAGAATAGAAAGAAGCTGGTGACTATTGTAATCTTATTGGATTGGCAACTAAGTGGTTACGGATTTTGTCAGTGCCACCTAGTGACAAAATCCGCAATCACTTAGTTGCCAACCCAATAGACTCTCAACGAAACAAAAACACGAGTATTCAAATTTATTTTATTCCAACGTACAATTTATTATTATTATGAAGAATTGGTAATTCTAGTGTTAAACCAAAACCATTGTTACGAGGAAGATACGTGTCTACGTACGAATTTTTCGCTGGAAATTACGTTCCAAGTTCACCGACACGGAGCCCTACACAACCTGACACAGGTGCCTAACTTCCGTCCGTCAAATGCGGATCGGAAATCGCGTGTTTACGAGGAATGTGGCCTAGACACGATTAATCTTTATTAACATGGACCTCGCGCAGCGGAAATTCTCTGCAACGACTGCATGCATATGCATTCGTTCGCAAAAAGACAAAGTGGAAGAAGGGGAGACAGAAGAGGAAAAGACAGAGAGAGAGAGGAGAGAAAAAGAGGGAATTGCAGTAGTTTAAAGGCGTCGATCGATATCAAAGCCCGGAGCAATTTGTCGGCGGAGACAATATCGATGAGGAACTATTGTACACTACAACCCCGGAGCCTACGAAAGTGCAAAGTAGTCTAGTTCTGCTTATTCGTCTTTTATCCTGCCCTCCCTCTCTAATTATCCTCGTTTCCGTCTACCTCTGACTTTTTTCTTCCCTCTCTCTCTGTCTCTGTCTGTCTGTCTGTCTGTCTGTCTGTCTGTCTGTCTGTCTGTCTCTCTCTCTCTCTCTCTCTCTCTCTCTCTCTCTCTAGCTCGCTCTTTTTCTCTTTTTCTTTCATTCTTCAACCTCCATTCGCTGTCTGGCGGAACGACGGCCGAAATTTCAACGGAAATCTCATAATTAATCGCCTCATTAGCATGTACGAGTCAGCGAATTTGATTCATGTACTTTCTATCGTACAGCGTACGTGTTATGGAAAATGTACCTTCCTGTCGAATAAAACGATCAAATCCTATATTTCTTATCCCACTGATATTTTACATTTTTCTTTTCTCCACTGTTTGAGAAAAATATTTTCAAACGTGTTTGAAGATTTCTACTGGTTTTTCTGGAGTGAGAAGGTCTCAGCGATTCTATTTGGAAAAAAGCTTCGAGTGCATATTACCGGCTGCATCGTTGCGCTTGAGGTAGAAGCAGATGGCTGTAAGTTGTAAGTTAGACCTTCTTAATGCATGCAGCTTCTTCCTGTAGATTTTATCTCTACGTGTTAAGTAATGGTCGACTTGGTTTCCTGGTGAAATTCATGTTTTTAAATACCCAGAAAAGTATGTTTGAACGATAAGGTAAATGTAACGCTATCATCTTTTAGGCTTCTTTCATTGAAAATTAATGTTACAATATTTCTCAATATTTTATAATACATCGTATAATTCATCGCCGATGCTTTTTTACTTTAACCATAACTTTGATATGCAGAAAAATAATTCTAAATATATCGTCAGACCTTTTCCGTTCAGAATTACAGCACTCAACGTGTCTCAAAGTATTAACTTTTTTTATTATAGTCGCGCCAATATAATCAAATGACATATGAACCCGATAGTTGGCCAAAAGCTAATACAACGTTTTCAAACGTTCACAAACTCACAATTTTTTTCCATTAAAGATTTCTTCTTTAATGGAAAGAAAGGAAGCCAATCGAACGTATCCAGACAAATTGACAAATATATTGGCTCGTCCACACGGTCGACAGTAAGGAAGAAAATCGAAGCGAAAAAACCTATGAAATGGCAAGGTGATATTGCATTCCTCTTTCTCGTTGGCCTTTTTTTTAAAGGAGAGCCATTCGTCCAAGCGTTCAGCTTCCACCAGGATATATCGCAAATCTTTACTTCAGTTTTCTTATTTTTACTAATACGTCTGATTTCTACGCTTTACGAAACACACGATAAAGAAAATAGGAAACGAAGAAAGTCGTGGATGGTCAAACGAAGTAACAAATTAAACACTGCCGTGATCAACGAAAAACTTGCACGTTAAAAAGATTCCCGCGTTTTCTACCCTTCAAAAAAATGACCGATCAATGGTAAAAGCAAAAACGAGAGAAGACAGGAATATTCCTGTTGAAGTTCGGGTTAACATCCATTTTACTTATTATATACAGTCTGTCACACAAGAGCGTGTCTGCGATATTTCTGTAAATATTTATATATTTGTAAAAAAATTTATATGAATTGAATCTACATCTAAAACACTAATACGCTATTACTTAGTAGGGTGTCCAATCTCCTCCATTAGCGATTATAGCTTGACATCGTTTCGGCATACTCTCGACTAATTTTTGAGCGTAGGATTCTGGTAACGACCTCCATATCTTTCGAATGTGATGTACAAGTGTTCTTATTTTTGTGATACGTCTTCCTCTCAGCTTGCATTTCATTAGGGACCACACATTTTCGATAGGGTTTGCATCAGGGGACTGCGATGGCCAAGGAAGTACTGTGATGGCGTTTTTCGCTTTCCATTGGGTGCAGATGCGACTTCGATGTTTAGGGTCGTTGTCTTCTTGCAATATCCATTGGTCCTCGGTTTGGTTGAACCAACGTTTCACGGATGTGAGAAGTCCCCTTTGGTACAATTTCACCATCTTTTGTGCATTCAGATTGTCTGTAAAGACGCACAAAGTCCCAAAACCGCGTGCGTTAAAGCAACCCCAAACATGCACTTTTATAGGGTGTTTTACACTTCTTTGAATCATCCTTCTTCCATGGATAGTCCAAGCACGCCTAATAGGACACCATGCCCAAAACGAAGATTCATCAGTGAATATTATATTACTCCAATCACGATCTCTGTTTTCATTCGCCCATGCCAGACGATTTTCGACGTTTCGCGTACGCGGCACTCATATTAAAAAGCTCTGTTCCTTTCACTGTTTCAAATGAAACTGAAAGGTATTCAGCAACGCGTATTAGAGAAGTTTTCGTTTGTTTACATTCTTTTTATCTCATTCTGATTAGGTGTCAGGTTTCGCAGATATCGCAGACACGCTCTTGTGTGACAGACTGTACGTTACTGTTACTTTCTTCGTTCACACTTCAATTTAGGAAACGGCTTCCTTGAAAATATTAGGTTGGCAACTAAGTGACTACGGATTTTATCATTAGATGGTAACGACGAAATCCGCAATCACTTAGTTGCCCAATGTTGAGGTTGAGGTTAACTGATTGAAGAACGAGTGGATGAATTTGTAACAGAAAAGTATATTGAAATAATTGAAGGTATAAGTATAACGTATAAGTATAAGGTTATGCTGATTTATATCCTCAATCTCTCAGTGTTACTAGACAATGGAATGATGGGGGGCACGTTCATATATTTATAGCAAAAGGACATTACTAAAAAAGTTAACCTTATAGCTTTGGCTAAAGGCTACAGGGAACATAAATAGAAATCTGTTTATTAGATCCTTTGTTCCTAGACCTTGCAACCAAATACATAACAAAACTCAAGGGTACAATAATATGCAGCTCTCCTTAGTTAAAATATTTCTGCGTAACAGCAGCCTCAAGGTCACGGATATACATAAATAAAGATATAGAGTTTTTCTTGAATTAGCTACTTCAACAATTTCTACATATGACATTGACATGAACGCTATTTAAAAAGTTAGGGAAGGTTTTTATTTGTCGAGACATAGAATTAAGAAATTCTTTGAAAATTGATATCACGACAGAAACGTTTTTGAGGCAAACATACAGGGAGCATACATACTTTATATTGAAGATTAAAAACAGGCTCGCGAAAATCTACTGAAATATAAAAAGAAGAGCAGAAAGGAAGAGGGAAACGCAAAGGTAGGAATTTCTGTTTCACCAACTCGGATGAGAAGAGTCATTGTCAGAAATTTCTAACAGCAGAACGAATTTTAATGGCTAAATATCCGCATAAAACGAAAATTTGCGGTGGACAGGCCCTTGAAATTGATGCATCCCTGCGAAGGACGAAATAAGTTTCACGAATATGGGAAAAAATGGCGGAGTCGATTTCCCGTAACGTCCTCGTGAATAACAACGAGCTCTCCGTGCGACGAGATTCTTCGAAAACTCGTTAAAAGTTCGGCCATCCTGGTGACAAATCAATCAACTCGGGAATCCAGATACGCTGCCGATATCCCGCATCGATTCTTATGATTTCTGGCCCGGTTTTCGCCTATGAATCACTTTCCATCGACGAAAAACCGATACGTGGCTAAGTTTCACGTTGGGTTTCGCGTCGATGGTCATATTTTCGCCGGGGAAATTGCACGAAATCGACGGGGCGAAGCTTGCGCAGCCAAGTTTCAAGCTAAATCAAAGATGAACGAGGGAATAAGAGACGCTTTGATGCGAATCCAAACGATATTTGATGTAAATTGGTGTAAACTGCGCGGGAGAGATTCTTTGATCTTTGCAATTGTGAAACAATTAAGAGCTGGCATGCCGCGAGCAACTCGAGTAGTTTCTTGCGAGTCTCTGATGCAAAGTGAGCCAGGCTTTTCTTTGCTATTAGATTTAAGCCACATTTAGCCGACGTTTCATTTCGAAATCACATTATCGCACAAGTATATTATAAACCACATGTATTATATCTACGAATTATATTATACAAATGAGGTGATATTGGGTGTGGCGCGCTAAATAATCACTCGGTGTTTAGGTCAACAATATATTTATTAACACGTTCGTCGCCACGTCGCACATACAGTGCTGGACAAAAGTATTGGCACAGCAAGATTGTTATGATACAAATGCTTATAACTATTAAACAAATTGATTTAAACAAAAAACTTTTTGACGTATTTATTTATTATCTATCCTAGTTTATTACATAACAAGAGCAACAATATAAATAAAATAATACGCAAAATAATAACAAAAATATATTTTTTGAACATTTTATGGGTGGACAAAAGTATTGGCACAGTAGAATATTTACGCTTATAACTAATTACATAATAAACTTCTAATATTTTGTTGGCAGTCCTTTTCTTTTAAGGACTTCCTTTAATCTTCTGGGCATCGAGTGGACTAATTTTTTAGTGAATTCAGGTACAATATTGCTCCATTCCTGCAGAAGAACTTTCTTCAAGAAAAACGAAAGAAACCACAATTGAAGAAAGAAAAATAATATTAAATTTATATAAGATGAATAAATCTTACAACGAAATTGCACAAATCATAAACAGAAGTCGTTTTACTGTGCGTTCAGTCATAAAACGCTTTAAAAGTGAAGAAAATCTAGAGAATCAAATTAGGAGTGGTCGCCCTTCTAAGGTAACAATTCGAGAAAAAAGGAAAATCGTAAATATTGTAAAGAAGGATCCAAAAACTAATTCGACTGAAATTGCTTCGATGTTAAAAGCTGAGTGTGAAAAAGAAGTAAGTACCAAAACTGTACGTAGGGTATTGAAGGATGCCGGTTATTCTGCCCGTGCAGCACGAAGAAAGCCCTACATCAGTAAAATAAACCAAAAGAAAAGAGTGGAATTCGCGAAAGAGTTTGTTACGAAAGATACTGATTTTTGGGAAAAGATCATGTTTTCAGATGAAAGTAAGTTTAATATTTTTAAATCTGACGGCAGAATATTAGTATGGCGAAAACCCAACACAGAGATGGACGAACTGAATCTGCAAGCCACCATGAAACATGGGGGTGGTGGTTTAATGGTGTGGGGATGTATGGCATCATCGGGTGTAGGAGAACTTATATTCATTGATGAGATAATGGATGAATATGTATATTCAAATATACTCAAGCAAAATCTTTTGAAAAGTACTCAAAAATTAAACCTCCCCAGGGATTTCTATTTTCAGCAGGATCGAGATCCTAAACATATGGCGTATATTGTTCGTCAGTGGATAATATATAATACTGCCCACACATTAAACACACCACCTCAAAGTCCCGATATGAATCCCATTGAGCACGTGTGGAACGAATTGGAAAAAAGAATTAGGAAACATAATATCACAAGCAAGTCTGAACTGAAGAAAGTTCTTCTGCAGGAATGGAGCAATATTGTACCTGAATTCACTAAAAAATTAGTCCACTCGATGCCCAGAAGATTAAAGGAAGTCCTTAAAAGAAAAGGACTGCCAACAAAATATTAGAAGTTTATTATGTAATTAGTTATAAGCGTAAATATTCTACTGTGCCAATAGTTTTGTCCACCCATAAAATGTTCAAAAAATATATTTTTGTTATTATTTTGCGTATTATTTTATTTATATTGTTGCTCTTGTTATGTAATAAACTAGAATAGATAATAAATAAATACGTCAAAAAGTTTTTTGTTTAAATCAATTTGTTTAGTAGTTATAAGCATTTCTATCATAACAATCATGCTGTGCCAATACTTTTGTCCAGCACTGTATCTGTGCGACGGGTATACTTCCGTGGGGGCCCCGTAACCAAAGGATGGTGACGCTCTTCTTGTTCGAGTTAATTAAATATACGATATTATATATAGGATATACAACATAAAAATATTAAAAACACATTTTACCATACTTTTTATTAATTTATATTCCGGATAATATATTACATTATCCTATATCGTATGGTATTCGTTAAAACATTCCAAACACATTTGGGGTTAGGTTGGGCACTTCGAAAAATAGTTACAGACTCCGTCATCGCTACTCTCCTCACTTTCAGATATATTTTCACGCTGTTCACTGAACATTTTGAGGAGGAAAAAATCACCGATGTACGTCTCACAAGTATGCTTCTCGACTAAATGAAAGACCCGAGATATCTGTCATGAGATCTCTCGGAATACTCTAGCTGAATAACTTGTCGCTTTCTCCATTTCAGAAATAAATAATCTTTTCTTTACAATGAATCGAAGGGGATAAACAATGAATCGAAGGGGATAAACAATGAATCGAAGGGGATAAACATTGAATCGAACGCAATAAACAATGAATTCCTGCTTGTCGCTCTATTTACGTTCTGCGTACCGGCGGTGGGATTTGGGCCCCGCGGGAAACTTAGCCGAATCACGCTGGGCGACGAACGTGTTAACGAGAGTCTTCTTTCGATCGCGTCGCGTATCGCTCTCGGTTTCGCTAGTCAATCCCGCAACCCGGTTACGACTCCACTTTATCGCTTCTTAGTTCGAACTTAACTGACGATCGAATTCGATTCTTTTCTTTTCGCCACTCCTCAATATCCCCACCATCCATGCGTTTGTTAGATGTCCGCGACCGTTGCCATGCACGCCATCTTCTCGAACATTGGGGGGAAGGACCGTTGCGATATTAATGGTTCATTAGGCACTTCACTTCGGCGATATACATTGTTGCCGAGTGCCGTTACACAAATATTGCCTATTTATATCTGTGTTTATATATCACTGTTATATAAAGATTTGAAAATTCCTGATAATTTCAACGAGCTGCGAAATTTTCTACAGATATTGACATGCATGAAATATAGAAAATTTCGTTTCAACAAACGTAACTGTTAGGTTGGCAATTAAATGATTGCGGATTTTGTCGGTAGGTGGACTTGGCACATTCTTTTGTTTTGTCAACGTGTTTAAAGCAACTAAATTATATTGTTTTCTCGTTGCTTGGACTTCCACCTTTAATTTAGTTAAAAAATTGTATCGACTAGTTATGAAGTTTCGTTTTTATCCCAATATAAAAATGCAAGCACAAGACGCGCATTTCAGACATATTTTATTGTATTATTTCCGAAAAGGTAAGACCACATCGCAAGCACACAACGAGTTAAGTACCGTATATGGGAACGAAGCCTTGAAAGAGAGGCAGTGTGAAAATTGGTTTGCCAAATTTCCTTCTGGTGATGTTTCATTGAAAAATGGTCAACGATCTGCCCGTTCAGTTGAAGTTGACGAGACCCATATCAAGGCCATTGTCAATTCAGATCGTCATAGCACAACACGTGAGATTGCAGTGAAGCTCAATGTATCGCGTACATGCATTAAAAAAAAAAAATTAAAACAGCTCGGCTATGTCAAGAAACTGGATTTATGGCTCCCTCGTCAGCTTAAGGAAATTTATTCGACGCAACGCACTAGTATCTGCGATTCACTTCTGAAACGCAACGAAATCGATCCGTTTCTGAAACGACTGATCACTGGCGACCAAAAGTGGACAGTTTATAACGACGTTAATTGTAAAATATCATGGCTGATGCGAGATGAACCAGCCCAGACGACACCAAAAGCTGAGATTCTACCAAGAAAAGATTATACTGTCAGTTTGGTGGGATTATAAAGGAATTCTGTACTTTGAACTTTTACCAAGAAACCAAATGATTAATTCGAACGTGTACGTTCAACGACTCGCCAGACTGAACGATGCAGTTCAAGAAAAGCGGCCGGAATTGGCGAATCGTAAGGGTGTCGTTTTCCAGCATGATAACGCAGAGCTCCACGCATCTTTGGTCACTCGCCAAAAATTATTGGAACTAGGTTGGGACGTGTCGTCACATCCGCCATATAGCCCTGACCTTGTGCCTTCAGATTACCATTTATTTCGTTCCATGCAGAACTCCTTAAATGGTAAAATTTTTAATGACGCTGATGATGTAAACTCACATTTAATTCAGTAATTTAATTGCTGGCAAAAATCAGAAGTTTCGATCGCAACTTTTCTATCGTTAAAAGACTTCTCAAGTTCGGTATAAAAGCAAGGTATAAAAGAATCGTTAACGACACGCTTCATTTCCTATTTCAATATTATACTAAAAATTTGAAAACTATTATAACTCCTGTTTGTTGAAACGTGAACGAAATTGAGATATGAAAATTTAAGAAACGCAGCGTGGTTAACCAGAGACAGTTCAAACAAAGAATAATCATTAACTTTAGAATAGCTTCATCGGTTCTACATCTTCTTATCTCAGCTAAACTAAGGAAAGTCACTTCTATGTACACTCTACAAAGACAGAGTGTATCTTATTCTTAAGATTTGATTTCCTTGGGGATGTTACGTTAAGCAGACAGTTTTCAGTCGTTCCAACGAATATTACACAAAGATGCCGTTTCCATTTAAGGAAATCGTTTATGGGCTTAAAGAATAGCTGAATTCCGAGCTAAAGATAGTTAAATCGCAAGCCAAATACGTCTTCGAAGTTGATGAACGTATGGCGGCATCCGACGACGGAACCTTCCGACGGCTTCACGACACAAAGCGCTATGCCATTGTCACACGCTTAAGAGGGCCACCCGCTCAGTAAGGCCACCCGCTCAGTAATCAGCTAAACAAAACATCCTGCATCCACAGCTATCGAAACAATAACTAGTCAGTAACGAAATAGCCGCCTCTGATACACACCTGACGATAACCCCTCCAAAGGGACTAAAAACCTCAGTATAAAAACCCTCCTAAATTAGCGCTCGACACATTATTCTGCTGTAACACTTTGACCCGTCACTCTGTCAGATTTATACAATAAAATTCATTACCACGTACAAAGTTGAATTTCTTCACTTTATTCGTGAAACGTTCGAACTGCGACGCGAGGACATCACCAGCGATCTATCGATTTCGTGATCTCTTGTGTCTCCGACGTGACACCATCTAAGCGTAAGGCCGACATGCCCGATGTACCATCGATATCCCTATGGTGCTTTCGCCGAATATTCGGAAGAATGCATACGCGGCAACCGTCGCGGGCACCCAACAAACGCGTGCGTAGTGGGGATATCGAGGGGCAACGAAGAGAAGAATCCGTTTGGTTTTGAACAAAAGATTCGTTGTATTTCGAACAGCGAAGTGCGAAGGGTCTAGCGAAACGGCGAAGTGCGAAGGGTCTAGTGTAACGGCAAAGTGCGAAGGGTCTAGCGTAACGGCGAAGCAAACACATTCGGGAAGCTTGATTGTTGTTTGTTGATCGTTGATCAGTGACTGTTGACTCTTGATTGTTCACTGTTAATTGTTAAATAAACTTTTTGTTGAATACCGAGAATAGTTCTTGGGCACTTACAGCCAACACCACCTTAAATGGAGCATCGAGCGCCATGTATCATAAACAAATGCTGAGAACTTATCGTGATTTGTATTATTTGTGCTTTGTAGTGTAATTTTAGCGGAAACTTTAAACGAAATCATCTTTACAGGGGATAAAATGTATCATATTTTATATAAATCTTTTTTGTTGAAACGAATGCTACAAAATGATTTGAAGAATTAGAAAGGAATTGCCTTTATTTGAATTGTTTGATAAAAATTAGAAAGAGATAAGTTGGACTGATTAATTGATATTCGCATTAACAAATTAATAAATGACAGACGAATTGTCAGGCGATTAATTTTCTGAGTCACTGTAAGTCTTCTGAAAAACATGTGATGGGTCAAGTCAGGTGATATTCAACTTGATTAATTAGCTTGCCTAACCAACGTTATTAATATTTTTTTATATGCAAGATTACAAAAGGGCCAAAATAGTTTTCAGGTGGGACTAATTAATGACATTATTGAACTTTAAAATTACTTTTTTTATAAAAGAAAGGAAATATTATTTATATATCATATAATTTATATATTATAGATTGTGTGGTATAATGACTATTTTATTTCAAAAAATTAGTATGTATTGAATATTCTGCTGAATATTCCTTTGAGTATATACTCTGGAAGAAAAATATAATGATCGTTTGCTACGAGTCCTGCAATTTTCTCTCGTCTATGGAAGAGTTTATATACTGTTCGTAACTCGATATTAAAGTAAAATAGGTTTCGTTACGAGAATAAAAAATACGTGTCGCGTATTGGACACAGGTGTCATTATCATTGTTTTTTATTTTTTCAGCAAGTTATATGGGACTTTGTAGAGTATAGATCACTGCGACTAACTCGTTTCAACGTTGATACGCGATGCTATGAAAAAATAGAGGAGCTAGAAACTACCTGAAGCCCAGAGCTCACAAAGGGAACGTATAAAGTGGTATGCATCGATTTTGATGAAACTCCATAGGCTAGTGAAGAAGTGAGAAATATTTGCTCACGTGCAGTCGTCTCTGAAACCACCATTTATTTCATCCAGAATATTTTAAGCCGTGATATTCTACTATCAAAGAAACTTTTTTTTATCATTGCTATCTTTCCATAGTTTTGTTATATTATACTGAAAAGTATGATGTAAGTCTGTCTACTGCTATTTCTTATAAAATAACGTTCTGTATATTTATTGCTATTCAAATTTCATTAGATATATTTCTTTAGGTTGTGAAGACATGTCTGACAGAGAATAAAATTACAAACCTAATTAGATAAAGAAAACGACAACCATGATATTTTACTATCAAAGAAACCTTTTTTTATCAGTCCTATCTTTACAGAATCTCATTACACTATACTGAAAAGTATAATGTAAGTCTGTCTAGTGCTATTTCTTATAAAATAACGTTCTGTATATTTATTGCTATACGAATTTCATTAGATATATTTCTTTAGGTTATGAAGATGTGTCTGACAGAGAATAAAACTACAAACCTAATTAGATAAAGAAAACGACAACCGTGATATTTTACTATCAAAGAAACCTTTTTTTATCAGTCCTATCTTTACAGAATCTCGCTACAATATACTGAGAAGTATAACGTAAGTCTGTCTACTGCTATTTCTTATAAAATAACGTTCTGTATATTTATTGCTATACAAATTTCATTAGATATATTTCTTTAGGTTATAAAGAGTTGTAACGATAGATGTCGCTGCAATTGCAGATCATATCACTTAGAAATGACGCAATTTAGAAATTCTACTAAAGTACTTTGGAATCAATTTCGTCCAAGTCTTCGCTTCTCCTCCAATGGATATCAAGTTCTGTTTGAGTTGTAGGATAGAACTTGTGGCCACATAATAAAAATCTGTTGCAAACTATTATACGAACAACTGTGCTGGACACTCAGAGTCACATGCAAGATCATCTGATATTATCTCGATGGCACTTGGGTAGATCTTATTGCTAGTGGCTGCACATCTTCGTGGGTATAATGGAGAATTCATCCATCACTGTCATTCCGCTATTCTGAGAAATTACCCCACAGATATAACCAAGCCTTTCTATAGTCTGAGATACTGTAATTTATTTAAAAAAAAAAGTCCATTAAACCACAAAAAACGTACAAGAATTAGAAATTGATGTTTCTATCAAGATTTTACGTTTGTTGGAAATTTTGAAAATTAAAATTAATCGTAAGATCGTAGAAAAATTAATCTTTTGTGAGAATTAAAATAGCTTAATGAAAATTGTTCAGACAAAACATAAATTTATTCGCTTAAAGAAGACATTTTTCTTCTACGATAATTCAAAGATGTCTATTATCTCTACTTGCAAGAATTCCCAAGACTTGTTGGAACATACAGAGATTAGACGATGTTCTAATTAATCGTAAAATCGAGAAAACTCACGTTATTTTTCCTTTGAACGTGATTTTTACTATTATGTGAAATTCGAAAATGATAAAATAGTTTTTAAGGATAACTAAATTCATTATTTCAGTGAGATAATAAATTATTTCTCTACGAATGTTATTTAATTATTGAAGCGTTTCTGTGAATTTTCCATCAGAGGAGAGCATGTCAAAATAATATGAAAAAATTAACGCTCTGCAAACATCGTTCGTATGTCCCTCGTCTGCATTATTTACTACCAACTACTTGACCGACATATCACTGCTAATTTTTCCCAGCCATGGTACGCCAAGTGACCAATTGGGACATCTATTACCTCGGATTTTTTTTTATTTTATTTTATCGTCAGTTAGCTATTACCGACCGCGTTGTACTGGTCCGCAAAAACTTTATTCTCTGCTGCTTCTACACACGCGAAACGGTCAATTTTCACATTTCATAGCAAGATGATGCTCGCCATTGGGAAAGACGTACACGAAATATCGGGTTGGCAACTAAGTGATTACGGATTTTATCATTAGATGGTATTGACAAAATCTGCAATCACTTAGTTGCCAATCCAATATTAAACGTTCGTCGAGCGATCGGCTTCAACTAAATTAAACGCAACGAATACGATTTTCCCTATCATTAAAGTTTACTTCTATTACCATCCTTCTACATATGAAAATTAATTCCACGAGAACCGCGTTAATGATTGCACCGCTGTTGCAAAATGATCCATAATCAATGCATAATTGGAGAAGCAGCGATCGTAGCCGCATTTATTGTACTTCACCGAAACAAGCCGGACGTTGAGTTATCGACAGTATCTCGATGAAGTACAAATGCACGGTAAATCTATGTGAAGAGGTCCGATAACGATGTCATTTATACGAAACTTATCGACGTATCCGCTACTGCAATTGATGATTCTAAAATTACATTTTATACCGTACACAGTCGCATCCGGTTACGAAATATAATTGAAACATTACGAAGAATTGATTATGAATTTATTGCAATTTTCTGCAGCTTTAAACAACATCATCATTTGTAACAAAGCGGACGCACAAGGCACTCTGCGCGCAGTCACGTTCTCCAACAGATGCCTAACCGTTTCCACCAGTTAAAAAACCGAAAAGACCAATTTAACGAAAACAAAAAGGCACATACTACCGAACTAATATGATCATGCGAACAGCGATTAACACTTTGAATGCCACGCCGAAATCACATGTTTCACTCAGGACTCCACGAGAGTATTTCTACTATTCAAAGCATATAATGGCAAAATAATAATAAAGTGACGAATCTCACGATGCATTCGGTTTGAATCCTCATATGATACTGACTGCCCTTCGATTTTTTACTTTGTCTTCTCTTGGAGACGACCCCCACCACGCTTGGGCCTCGCAACCGTTCGCGCCTATGATCACGTACGCCATCTTTTTGTGTAGGTAAAATAACAGACCGAAGGCGAATCCATGTTTTTTAGAATTCGCCGCTTGACGACAACTAAGCGCTTATCGCTACATTGTGTATATCTCGCCGGTCATGTAAGACGATCTGTTTTCGATACTGTAGTACCAAGAGAGACGGTTAGAAACACGGCCTATAGCAAACCCCGGGGCCTACCACAAATTATAGCATATTCTACAGCACATAGAAGAACCCTCAAGTGGTATATAAAATTAGCTTTAGAGTTACTGTTAAATTTTTCAAACGCGATGATACTCTATAAACAAGCAAAAAGAACAAAAACCAAGGTATCAAATTTTAGAATGGCACTCGCAATGCACCTTACACAGTGCCATTCGCCAGAGCCGTGAAATATACTTATTCGACAAAGATTGTGACACGAAATGCGGAAGAAAGAAGGGCAAGCGTACGTGGCACGACAATTTTGCAGAGAGTGGTATAAAAAAATGTTAAACAGTTAGGATCAAAAATTGCTAAGAATCGGACCAAAAAGGAGACCACCTATCGTCCAGATTATATCGATGAGCCACATTTATGTTTAAAGTGTTTCAACACAGTGCACCGTTAGATGCAACGTTTGTTCTATTAAAAATGTTTAATCGTTCAATGTGGCACTTTTTATTTCAAAGTATTTTCTATTTATGGGTTATATTCAAAATGCCCTAACCGTCAATTTTGATTCAATTTTTGCAATTGTAGAAAATTGAAGCGCTCCGGTCACCAATGACCAATGTGGCAGTCAAAGTGTTAAACGTACAAAATGGCGTGGATGACTTTCATGACTATAGGCAATTTGAATCAAACCTTATCTACTAAAGAATGAAATTGTAGCGATAATTACCAGGTTATCGCGATGAAATATACAGGCGTTAACAATTGGAAGCATAAAATCGAAAGGTGAAAAGAGGCACAGGCCAGAAAGAGAGGAAAATCTTTCCCTTGGTGATGTATCTATTTCACGAAGAAAAGCAGCAGCAGCAATTTAAAGGTGCCTTTAATGAACGCTCGCTTAAAGAACAGTGGCTTGGAGGAACGAGCGTAAGCCCCACTGAACGAAACTGCTTCAGATTTACGGCTGCAAATGAATTACAATGCTTAACGACGTCCCTCCGCAGGGCAAACCTATTAAGAAAAACCGAGTATCCTCAGAGTAGTATCTGGGACACGCGCTTATTATCGCCAGACAACAAGCGTAAAGAAAACTCGCCGACTTACGACTTTAGTTTCCAGTTTCCCTAAATATATTTTAAATGATGGCCCGTTATTGTATCCCGCGAATCGTAACTCGGATAGAAACAGCATGCTCTAACGAGGTACGCGAAGTCAAAGCTAATTGCAATAACCGGGGCCGATTAAAATATACTAACGACGATTGAAGTAGCCTGGTGAACAACGTACGAGTTGTTATGGCGAAAATAAAGAACGGTATTGCGCGAGAAACGGACAAAGCATATGGAGGAGCGCGTGGAATTTCTGTATCATCGAGGTGGCAGTAACGAGCTTCATAATTCACCAGTTGCAATGTTAAATGATGACAGGCGAAAATATTTTTTTTCATAGAGAAAAGCGTAACGTTAATTAATTTTACTACGTATATATTGTTGTACTTTTATCGTTTATTCTTAACATTCAATGGTTACCATTTTGATAAATGTAAAAGCAAAAGAAATTATAAAATGCTATAAGTTATTTGTGTAATTTATAGGTTATATATTTTCTACACTTTCATCGTGTGCCATTTTGCAATTCTACAATTGGTTAACTCTGACGGAGCTGGCAAAGTAAAACGCAACTTTAATTTCATCATACGAGCTTTCTATCGTTCTAACGATAAGTTCCATTAAATCCAAGGTAAACACGCGTTACTCAATATCATATTAAACTAAAAAAAGAACTCAACATAAATCAATTATTTCCATATTTATGATGTAAACCGAAATCTGCAGCAACTTACAATTATTGGGTTGGCAACTAAGTGATTGCGGATTTTGTCAATAGGTGGTGCTGATAAAATCCGCAATCACTTAGTTGCTAACCTAATATCACAGAGAGCAACGTCTTACGTGTTTGATCGCGTTTGAAAAATAGGAAGCAAAAAGAAATTTGAAAAATACCGGGCAAGAAGGTAAGAAAAGATAAGAAAAGATAAGAAGAGAAGATGCAAGGTGGAAAATAAAGAGCGAACTCACCAGCACGGATGGCACGGATCCACTCGGCGCGGTCCTGCTCGCGGGCTGCGAGAAGGTACAGCGTGTACTCTTGGCCGGCTTCCCGATAGCCCACCTGGAAGGGTAGCCCAGGTGGTATTCCACCCCCGCCGCCGCCTGTTCCTGCCTCGCTGCCTGCCACGTCGCTGCCGACGCCGCCGACGCCGCCGGCGTTGCTCCCGAGGCTAGCCGTTTCAACCACGTGGACGCTCTCGACCGCGATTCTACCTCGTTCCTTGCGCCGCTACGGACAGAGAACAACTCTGTAGTTGCCTCGTTATCGTTTTGAGAAAGAAAAAAAGAAGAAAGATAGAAGAGACGTGGCCCACGGCAGGAAACACGCGAACAACCCTCTTCCTTTTCCTCTGCAAACGTTTACCTTTTTCTATTTCTTTTTCCCTCTGTCTATCTGCGCGGCACTTTGTCCTTAAGGAACTTTGCATTTTTGTATCACGTTCGCGTTTATGTTCGGAGTTACAATGAGTAGTTGCGATGGACGTGTTTTACGGGGTTGGTGTTGTTACGTGTCACATACTTATAAGAAGACCACCCGCTCAGTAACCAGATCGACCGAACACCCCCCATGTCACATCTTTTGAAACAATAACAAGGCCCCCTCCAAAGGGACTAGACCCTCGGTAGAAGGACCTTCCAAAAACCAGCGCTAAGACAGTCCGTTGTAGCATCTCGAATCAGTCTGTCCTGACATTTCGAACCACACTATTGTAACCGTCACTCTGTTGGATTTCCGCAATAAATCTCATTATCGCATACGAAGTTCTAGTTTCTTCATCCTATTCGTGAAAGAATCATTTCGTTCGAACCGCGACGCGAGGAAATCATCGGCGATCCGTTAATTTCGCGATCTGTTGTGTCTCCGACGTGACATAGGCCCCGAGGCTTACTATAGGCCGTGTTCCTAACCGTCTCACTTGGTACTACCGTACAAGACGGATCGTCTTACATGACTGACGAGATATACACAATGTAGCGACTAGCGTTTAGTTGTCGTCAAGCAGCGAGTTTTAAAAAACATCGATTCGCCTTTGGTCCGTTATTTTACCTACACAAAAAAGGTGGCGTACGTGATCATAAGCGCAAACGGTTGCGAGACTCGAGCGTGGTGGGGGTTGTTTCCAAGAGAAACAAAGAAAAAAGTCGAAGAGCAGTCAGTAGCATACGAGCATTCAAACCCAATGCATTTAGAGGTTCAGACAAATAAAATCAAGTTCGCTTAGTCAAACGAATACGTCGAGAAATATTATAAAGTCTAGTCGAATTATAATAATAAACTAATTGTATTATCGTTAAAAATAGAAGCTTATATTAATCCTGTTAATTCAGTGTTACAATCGTTCAAATTACCTTTGAATAACAATTTTAATCGAAACAGGGGAACGACTGGTTCGCGGCGTCGACTATCAGAATCGTAACGAGAATTTCCGCCTCTCGCTGACGCGTTTCCTCGCGAACGGTTCTAACAGATGTATTTTTTTTTTCTTTTTTTTTTTAATTCGAACAGGATTGTAACTCGAGTGGACCGTAACTTTTTTGAAGATTTTAAGATATTTGTTTTACTGTACTCTCTTTTTTCTATGCGCCAGACTTTGTCTTGAGCTTCTCATTTTTCTGTCGTGTTTTGTTTCACGCTGATATTTGAAGTTAAGGGGTTTAGTTAGAATGGACGTGTTTTATGGTGCTGCATATTTTATTCGAACGTGGTTATAATGCGAGCGAAGGACTAACTTTCTGAGAATTTTTAGATACTTTTCTCTGTGTACTCTCTTCTTCTTGTGCGCGCCATTTTCTTCTTAACTTTTGCTTTTTGTATCGCGTTTTATATTAAATTGAAATTTCTCTTTGCAGTTACGAGATATAGTTAAAACTATTCTTTTTTCTTTTTATTGTTCCTTATTTGAGTAGAATTATGATTAGAATAAAAGATTGTTGCTATTTGAGGATTTTCAGAGAATTTATTTTACTGTAATCTCTTTAGTTTGTTCGATGGTTTCGGTTTAGAGAACATTTCGATTTCTAACTTGAAGTAGTTTAGGCAACGTTTGGATTTCTAACTTATCGCAGTTGTGGTTGCGATGTGACAGAAGTCTCGCATGGATTAACTCCCTCTTCTACCCTCAAGTTCTAAGTAAATTACAATTGAGGTCGACTAGTACCGAAATCGATAGCCCGTTTTTCCTCCAGTTTGTTCTACCAAATGAATTAACAAACTAAATGAAAGACTATTATAATACAAACAGTAACGAAGAAGATGGCTTTTAAAGATCGAAATCTCTGGTTTTAAGTATACGTATACTCAGATCATGTTCTGTGTACATATTTGTCAAATAGATATTAAAACTTCGAATTCCATTCTCTTTTTTTATTTTCTAACATTTTCCTCAGAGCTATATAAATTTTTCTTAAATCAGGGACGACAAACAATCTTGAAGACCAATGTGTTAACCCATTGCACTGCTATGTCGAATGTGACTCGACATCAGTTTTTATCTCAGCAGCTCCTTTGTCGTGTGCCAGCTTTTTTTGTGAAACGTGCGAAAGAAAAGCAGGATTGCATGCAGGAAATTGTTTCAACATATATCGTACACTTAAAAATTAGAAAATACAACGATAGTGTGAATAAAACTGGTATTTATGTGAATTTCTTTCTTTCTTTATTTATTTAAATTGTCTTATTTTTTAGTTAAAGTAAATTTCAAATAAAACAATTAAAAGCGTTGGCAGTGTCACGGACGAAATTCAACATAAACAAAGCGATAAGATATCGAAATTCCAAGCGCCTTAGCACGAGTGACATCGGGTCACTCTATCCGTTCTCAGAAATATATGACCGAAGCCTTTTCCCACTCCCACGAATAAAAGAATTTAAATACTCCCCCTAAAATTGTCCAAGTGAGTCTTGAGCAGTCACGCCTAGAGCTCGAAAGTGTATTGCAAACAAGAAAATAAAGTTTCTTTTTTTTTCTTAAATCTCTTTTTTATTTTACGTGACAGCAGCTGCTGCTAACGAAATTGAAATAAAATTCGCAGTGCGAAGGGTTGGTATGCCAACTGACACTTTACAAAGCTTTCTGTTTTCCATTTCTTTTTCCATGATACGAAATTATTATAATTAGATTCTTCTAGAGTCATTTGGAACCTGATATTGATAAATATCTTATATTGATTGATTAATAAAAAATGTTTCTTTTACTAAAGCTTAAGCAGGGCTGAGTATATTAATGCTACTTTTTAACTGCATCAAATCAACGTCACAGACCATTCGTCTCTGATTACAGGATCAAGTGCTCGAACAACAGATTTGAAAATTTATTTTAACAACACAGAAGGTAATTTTCTCGCGATTACTTATAAAATCATCAAATGCCATCTGTACTTTGGTCCAGTCGCGGGGAGACGCGATCGCGTTGAAGCGCGTCAACGGGAGTCGTAAATTCCCGTTACGATTATAACGATCGACACCACGTATAAGTCGAACCCCTTATTTCTTGTGGGACAATAGGGGTATTTGTTGGGGAATAAAACTGTAGTCTACAGTCTTATAATATTTATATTTTTAACAACTTATTACATTTGAGGTTCCGTCGTGTCGGGAGATATAATTGATATTGTTAAGATATGTGTAATTTTATATGCTAAACTGACTGCATAGTATGTGAGTATGAGTATGTGTGTGCGCGGCGTCTCGAAAACAAAAGAATGTAAACTGTTCCGTCGTCAGCCGCGTGTGGAAGGGCATCTGGCATGGAAGGTAGCGAGAGAAGAAAGTGGTGAGACACGTGTAAGATTATATCGATTAATATCATTGGAATCGTTCACTAAATAAATGCATAATTATTTTATTGTGAATATTAAATGGGTATTTAGTGTTTCTATACCTTTATTTCGGCGGTAAAGATCCATAATAATTAACAGATATAAGTGATGAATAATAATACACTTGATATATGAGTAGTATTAATAAAGAGTAGATTAAGGTAATATCACCTTGATCGTAGTAAGCAATAATGGAAGATCCGGAGTTGACTCGATTCAAGAAAAGGCTGACTGCTCCAAGAGTTAGATACTTGAGTTGAATACACGAAGCTTGGAAGAACAGTAGTGTTGACTGCACTATGTTTGGAAGGACAGTAGTGTCGACTGCACTATGTTTGGAAGGACAGTAGTGTCGACTGTACTATGTTTGGAAGGACAGTAGTGTTGACTGCACGACGTTTGGTAGAACAGTGATGACCCGTCTCGTACAATTACGGAGGAAAGCTCGGTATTGGTGTTCTTTTTAATGGGAAATACCTGTAATTTTTAATAGACAAACAACCGCTTTCTCCCTAAGTTATAAGAGCGTGCGATAAACCTAAGGACTGTTTTAAGGACCATCCACAAACCAAAAATACTTATGTGAATAGAAATTAAACTGAGAAGATTCGGTTTATGGTGGTTCCTTAGGTATATCGAAGGTCAGTGTAACGGTGTGTGGGCCTCGGCGGCCAAACCATGAGAGACGTCGCACGGACCGTCTTACGTGACGTAACACCATCCATATCAATGTCCATCAATCGTATCTGTAGCAGTGTTATCTACCAACACTCTGGGGCATATTTACGTTTTTATTCAAACGCGGCAGTCGGTTTTCATTGCAAGCCGAGCGTCGCGAATCGTTTGATTGACAATGTCAATCCATTTCTTCTTTTTTTCCCTTTATTTTTTGTCCTTTTTTTTCTCACATTTCGTATCAACGAAACGCGTACACAAACGAAGACCGACAGCTATTCGCGTACTGTCCACGTTTATCGGGACAGAGAATCTTGATTACATGGGGATCCTATCTGGCGAAACGTCGAAAACATCGCTATTTGGATAACGAGAATATAAATGCTACTTAGGGACCAGGCAATACCGTTTCCACTAATATTTGGGCTAAAGCTTTGCTGCATACACGTTTTAACTGTTGGATTGTCAGCGAGCGGCGAATCCGATTTCCCTATGGTACACGTGTATTCACGGATCGACATTTCAAACAGTATTCGAAAGGAATATCGAAATAGCCCGTCCAAATCGTGGACTTTCGGTTGCCTCGATGATACCATCTTCCATACCAATTTCAACCATTTCCAGAATGCTAAATCGCCAGAGATAGCAAGAACACATTTTCCAACGGTTAGGATGGATTTCATGGTCTGGGTAAATTAAGAGTAGATTTTATTCGATGTAAAATATCCTGAAAGTTAGATGCAACAATATTTTCTGTATAAATATACAGTGGCTCACGAAAGTATTCCAACGCTTATACTTATAAATTTCAATTAATAAAACGAGGTGTACTAAACTAATTTGTTAAAACAATTTGGTATCCATAGTGACCAAAAAGTGTCAAGATATAGACAGGAGTTGTTGTTACGTCGGTCGACTTTCTACCCGGGCCAGGCTACACACCGCGTGCCCTCAATAACCTCAAGGTAGCATTCGTTTATGTCGAAGTGGTTATCACTTCCAAAAAAAAAAGAAAAAAAAAAACGTAGGGGAAAAATTACCGGTGGATTTTAACGAAGCGATGAGATCTGAAAAGAAAGACTTATGGAAAACGGCTATGCAAGATGAAATGAAATCGCACCATGAAAATAAGACATGGATTCTTGTAGAAAAACCAAAAAATCCAAGAAGTAAACATATTGACGTAAGATATCATTTTCTGCGAGATTTATATAATAGAAGCGAAATTGATGTAACGTATGTAACAAGCGAAGAACAACTGGCAGATACATGTACAAAGGCGTTGCCTAAACCAAGATTTGAATATTTAAGACAAAAGTTAGGTATGAAAAGTAAAAGGGATATTAAGAGGTAATTGTTAGTACACATGTAGAGTTTTTAGGGAGGGTGTCGAAATGGTTATCATTTCCAAAAAAAAAAAAAAAAAAAAAGAAAAGCTCTACATGATCTGTTTAGTCTTCTCATAGTTTTTTTTACTAATAAATTAATTTGAATGGTAAAGAGAAATGCATCGAGGAAATTAAGCTTCAAATATTTACAAAGAGATAATTGTTTGTAGGGATGTAGAGTTTTAGGGAGGGTGTTGAAGTGGTCACAACTTCTAAGAAAACTCTACATCTGGTTTTAGTTTTCTTAAGCATTGAAGCCATCGACAGCGATAGACAAAAGATTGGAACGAAGGCAAACAATAAACAGTAGACAGGCAACGTTGGTTTCAGGTTTCTTTTTTCAGTAATAGAGTAACACTGCTAGCGTGCGGATCTGGACCAGCTCGTATATTGTATTTCTTCTTTGTATTTACACTTCAGCTTAAAATATATATATTTTCTATCTTACAATTTATCCACGCGTCTCTTTGCATTCATATACACCTAATAACCTCAACAGTTTAACAACTGTCCTCAGGTTTATCGTCTATTACGGGAAAGTTAGTTTTTCGCACGTACGATGCCTCCTACTATCAACTGTCTCTCGAGGGCGGCCAAGACCCTTCCTCGTCTACCAGTCGTCTTATTAGCCAATGAGAAACAATGTCCACTACCCCCACTTTCCTAACTAAAAATGTCACGAACAAATCCGCTGATCCCTTGCGCTAGACACACCCATCGCTAGCTCTCCTCCGACTTAGCATCGTAACCAAAAGATCAATCGTCACTCAACGTGAAATCAGTCAACAAGTACTTTAATGTACATTATTATTTCAGCCATTTAAGTTTGCATATGTAAGTGTTCGAATATTTCCGTGAGCCACTGTACGTAATAACAGTGAGGTGGATAAAGTTGTGGTGGTGATGATGGTGCTTGCTACTGTATGAGATTTGTTGTCTTCCTCCGGGTTGGCTTCTCCTCATTTAGAAATCGTGGAGAAAAATCAGACTACGAGTGTGTAACCCCAAACTCTCAAGCCTGACGTCACCTTGAAGGGCCACCTCTAGACATTCTCCAGACATTTAACACATTGCCTCCCTGATAGGGAGCTTTCAGGAAAATATGTCCCCACCAACATTTCCATCGCTTTCCCACAGTATTATATAACCCTCGACTATTAACAGGCAAACCAGTCTAAATTTGAAACCGATAGCTGTACTTTGTAACGAGATTGTAAGTGGTATTCGAGAGTCACTCGCTCTCAAGAAATAAAATTTTTTATTATTACGGAAGTTTTTCTTTTTACGTGACAAGTGCCGGGATTCGAACCTGATCTGTAACGTTCGTAACCAACGGCGCTAACCACTGCTCTACCGTCGCACGGTCGTAGTTTGTTGTCGAGTGCCGCTACAATAGTATCGAAATAACGTTGGATGAATTTCTCGTTGCAGTTTTCACGTAGGAAGAGAGAAGATAAAATAAAGGACACTTCCTTTATTCAAAGAAAACTTCAAACAACCAACTATATCATAAGCCAATGAACTTGTCTCGAAGTATACTACACGGCCAACTATTGCAAAAGTACTGTTCTATTTGACACAATGAAAATCACCTTGAAATGTCAAGAAACTTGCACCCAGTTGGGACAGCGAAAGTCCATCGCAAAATGTCTTCCTTGAAACAAAGTAACTTCTATAAAAAATCAGTTGCATGAGAAATAGTTTGAACGATAATTGTATAAAGAAGCTCACAATGAGCCAACGTATGTAAATGACAAATATTTAAGAAGTTGTTTTAGCAGGCACGTTTGTTTGAAAGAGCTGTGTATCTTGAATCTATCGAGAAACGAGATTCAAAAGGGAATTGCGAATTTCGAAATTAATTGCGAAGAAACGAAGGGCACAATCGCGTTTCCTAGTTCGGGGTTCCTTCAGCCTGATTATCGAGACTGTCTTATCTTTTACTTGGTTCCCGATTCGAATTTCTTTACGCTACGAGCGATGAAATCGCACAACTTCTCGTCCAACTTCTCCACTCTTTCATTTCTCGCTTTCTCTATTAATTCCCCTCGTCCTTCCTAAGTGCTTTCCTTCGTTCGCTATCTTTTTCCCCCCTTTCACCATCATCTCCTGCCTACATTCGCCACTCCAGCCGAGTTGGCGAAAGAGCGAGAGAGATGCCAAGGGATTTGAATCCTTTGACCTCGTTGCGTTTCTTCTCTTCTCTCTATTTGCTTACAACTCTGTACACGCGTTCCAATCTTCTCTGTTATTCACCGAGAAAACGTCTCCCTTGTCATTAATCAATGAGAAACGAGCTTTCTGGTATCGTGCGTCGCATAAAGCGTGCAGAATAAAAGAAGAGGATCCAGCTTTCTTCGTTGACTAACGGATCGGTTTAAGAACGTCGCGATAGTCTGTGTTTTGTCACTGTTACAACGAAATTGGATATGCGAACGATATTCAAGAAAATGTATACGGTGACTCACGAAAGTATCTGAACTTTTATCGTAGAATGCTATTATGTCCATATTGTATGTGCTATATAAAACATTTTGAAACTTCAGTAGCACTGTAATGAGATACAACTGTTACGATTATATCGGTGAAATATAAACACAATGTACAAAGGAATATAGAAATTGCAAAGTATTTACTACAAACATACGTATATCGAGCAAAAAGTTAGTATACGCAGGGATAGCCATACTTATATACACTATACTTATACATATATCTTACATATACAATAAACGTTAAAGATGATCCCGTCTTATTTATTACCATTAATATAATGGATAATTATAAATACTTTGTAACGTAATCGCTTAGCTGTAAATACTGTGTAATTACTTTTCTGATCTCTGCAGGATATTTAGAATTATACGTTAAATTATAGAGAGTGTATCTTTTAAAATTAGCCGGCATTTTTCTTTTCTGTCGCCATGAACCGGTGGAAGAGTAATAAATTCGAATATCGACTGTGGCGGTCTCAACTTTAGTTTTACGAGCGAACTTCACTGTTCAAGTCAACAGTCAAACACTGAAGTAAGTAAACGCGTAGGTAGATAATGCAGGCTGTATAGTTTACGGCGGCTAGTGCAAACAGTATCGCAGACTTGTGAGATAGTGAAGTGCTGTAAATATCGGTATTGGCACTGGTAGCAGATTCTTGAATCCAGCTAGAGGATCTAAATCTGTCGTATTCTGTAACATTAGGATTGATTCTCGAAGAGCACAGAATTTTCTGAACCAGATAACACGGATTTAAGTTTATGGATGCAACTTCTCTCGGGACTGACTGTTACATATGACACAATTGGAACTGTCAGTATCAAAGCCCACAGGTCTTCGCTCTTACGGCTGAGATTCTGAAGATACAAGATTCATGATCTTAGATGTTAGGATAATGTGTAATTTTTCTACCTGTTGATTTTTCTATAAACTACCTGAACTATTGCAATATACAAGAAAAATATTCGACTGAAACGTAGAACCAGATTCAGTTAAAAATTTAATATTATCCAAACTCAATAAATTCACTTGCACTGAATAATACTTTATCGAATTCCAATCTATTTTGTTTCTTTACGTAAATAAAGTACATTTTCTTTCCTAAACTCTACGTTTGATGATTCTTGTTCAGGAACCTTACTGCAGTGAATTTTGCAAGCAGTCGTTTGAAAAAATTCAGAAATCCAATGCAACGGTTATTTTTAATACTTTTTGTAAAAATGTCATTGAATAAAAATTATTTTTTATTTCAATGACGGTCAATCATGAATAAAACTGTAGGAAATTTCTCAAAAAATAAAACTATTAAGAAATATTAATTTTTAATTGTTCCTATTAGGAGTAGCCATTACAAATGATTAACATTTTTTGCACTACCAGTCACCATTATCGATGACGGAAATTTCATTTTCATGCCAGTAACTAATACAAATGATCGGAATTTTTTTTCGTTACCAGGGACCATTATCGTTGGTCAGAGTTTTATTTTCGTTACCGATAACCATTATCGATAACGAAAAATTTTTTTGGTTTCCGTTAACCAATATCGGTGACAGAATCTTTTTTCTGGTCACATTCTACTTTTGTCAATTGTTAACATTACGGTTTAGTATTCATTGATAACATGAAAAAACTTAATTTTAAGAAAAGGAAAAAAAAAGGTTGACAGTTAAAGATTGAGAATAAGTAAAAATAATCAGAAACAATTTTTCGATGATGATTATATTGAACCCAAATAGAATTCCTGTCACTGACAATGATTACCGATAAACAAAAAAATGTTTATCATTTATAATGGTTACTCGTAAGCGACATCTTTAATTAAAGATAACTCTATATTTTAACACTTTACCGACCGATAGCCAATTAATCGGTTTTCTGCCGCCGATAATCTTTTTCATTATTTGAGCAGTAATTTATTATTTAGTACTAAGGTACCTTGTTCAGTTGCGTTGCTTTGTAAGCTCCCACGGTTTTATACCAATTTGAAAAATTTACTGTTCGCGATGAACGAAAAGAATGGTATCGGAGAGTCTAAACAAAAACAGAGCCAGCGCCAAGGAGAATCTGCGCCTCAGCTGCCGGTCGGACGTGCGTATGCTGTTGAACTGCTAGCGGTCGGTAAAGTGTTAAACTAGATTAATTCTATATGTATCGTTATACATATTAATTGTTATAACATGACCAGTTAACTGCGTTCCACATGTATACACGTCAATCCAAAACTTCATTTCAGTGCGGTCGACGTGTATACTCGTCATTGCTTGATTTTACCTGCACATTCCGTAAGCAACTTTTGAAACTCAACTCCGCAGTTAACAGGTTAATTAATCTTCGTTAAAAGAACATTTATTGTAACTAGATATCGGAAAGTACTTGAGGAAATTGAAGTCGCGAACATGCGCTTAACAAATGAAACTGAAAATCTTTTCTGGAAACTGCAATCAGTTAACCCACGCCATATGAACTCGCAACTAAAAATACAACAAATTGCAGCGCGATATTATATCACTTGAACGTGTCACCATGGCCGGCTGCTGGAATCTGCGCAAGAATCATAAATCACTGGGCGAAGTCGGCAAAAAGGCCGCTTTTTCCCGCAGATAGCGAAAAAGCGCGTTTTTATTGCTCGACGTCGCGAAGAAATAACGAAGCTTCCACGTCAAGATACCGACGGATAACTCGGTGTTACGTAAAAATCGACGTGGTCCTCTTTCAATGCTGCAACCAGCGCTTCATGGAACGTTAAATCGTGAAACAGCCGTGGTTTCTTGATCGAAAAATTTTGATAGCGGTTTCTGGCAGCCAGCGCTGCACAGTTTTCACATGTCATCCTTATTATTTTTGCATGTAATATTATCTTTCCATCTTCGTTTGTTCTTTTGAAAGAGGCACTGTTAAATATGGTAGCATGTTCGTGTCAGTGAAGTCAACAAAAGTTGGGAAACAGAATTGCTTGCGATTGTATGTCACTCCAAACCGAAATTGAAATTTTAATTAATACAGTTTATGGAGTATGATACGATACTCCATATAGTTTAGGGAAGCATATGAAGAAAATAACAGACATATTTCAAGAAAATTAAGCAGCAGAGAATTTTGGGAAAAAGCGATCGATGTTACGTTCATTTAATGAAAAAACGGTGAAGAATATGTGACGGCACTTGGCAACAATGTACATATATCGCCGAAGCGAAGTGCCTAATGAGCCATCAACATCCCAACGGTCCTTCCGAATGTTCGAGAAGAAAGCGTGCGTGGCAACGGTCGCGGACGCCAAACAAACGCGTGGATAGTGGGGATATTGAGGGGTGACGAAAAGAAAGGAATCGAATCCGATCGACAGTTAAGTTTGAACCAGGGAGCGATAAGGTCGAAATGTAACCGTGCAGCGAGATTGACTAGCGAAACCGAGAGCGATACGCGACGCGATCGAAAGAAGACACTCGTTAATAAATATATTGTTGACCTAAACACCGAGTGATTATTTAACGCATTACACCCAATATCACTTCAAATACAATTCGAGGAGTAGAAACGCAATTATTAACAATATCCTAAACAGACGTTTATACTATACACTACTTTGTATTGTACAGTGAAAGTATTAGCAGAAATATTTGTTACAATTGGGTAATTGCTTGAAGCTGTATTAACGAACGAATTTATGGACTTGCATTTAAACAGCAATCAATTATAAAAAATGAACATTGGAATATTGTATAGCGGGGGAAACAAGTTCATAAAATTCGTTTTTCGAATACTACAAATTTTATATTTTGTGCCCATGGTCGTTTCTTCCCTGCAGTGTTTAATTAATATCGGAAGGAAACAGAATTTTCGAATAGAGAATTTTAAACGAAAATTATTTTATGTATGTAAGTAAAGAGAAGAGCATTTGTAATGTGGCTTTCCTATTATCGAAAAAAAACCTGTTTTAATATCGGAAATATGCCAAAGTTGATGCGATACTTCAATTAGCGGAGAAAATCGGCGAGCCACGCGGACGATGTGTTTATTCTATACCTCGCCAATAAACGATCCATTGTCTTCGTCTGCAGTAATTTCCATGGAAAATCAGCTACCGTGTTCGACGAAATTGGACATTTCATAAAAGACAGTAAGGTTTGTGATACAACGAACTAAAACATTTTTTGTTGCTTTTCGGACTTCCAAGAGAAACCAAATACCTACATAATGGATTAGGGTTACATATCATGTTAGGTAAATATATGTAAAATTAAATATACAGACCCTGAGAAAATATTTGGGGGATTTTTATATGGTCCATTGGTGATATGAAAGCGATGAAAAAATTCGTATAGAAAGATGCCGTTCGAGGCTTATTTTCATATTAGAAGCAATTTTATTTTGCGCTAGAAATACACCCTATAAAGCCTACAAATATCCCTCGCATATTTCGTGATACCTTGTGTATTGGAAATTTCTATATGCAAATTGCCTGGAATTGATGAGAAAATAAACGAGCCAAAATTCTAAATCGAACATCGTTTGTCAATCAAACAGCAGGGGGCTTCGAGTGCATCCACCAGCCACGACACACTCGACAAAATGCGCATCGAATTTGATGACATGGGAATATGGTCGACATCGACCATATTCTCACCCTTTCGTAAGTTATATGATACATTTCCGATTCTCTATGGCACTGTCTCTTCGAGTCACTGTCATTTTAAGTTATTTAAGGTATAACGTTAAAACACGCCAAGATTCGAAAATCATATTCTTCACGTACGTCTGAGATTCTGCTTTTAGGAGAAAGTCCCTTCGTTGTCTGTACTTGTTACGCGCTAACGAACTATTTAGAAATGGAGATAATGGCAATTTTACATTATGCTACCTATATATGATATACGGCATTTTGGACGTGGAAATTGCAAGCGTTACATACTTCGCATTACTTTCATTGACGCGAGGCCTAAGTTTTTCTTTAAAAAGATACTCTTCCAACCGTTTTACACGACAAATTAACTTTTTCACAACTTTGTAAGGACGGTTCTTCTGTAACGAATTGAAAAGCCATTTTTCCAGCTGCTTGCTATAGAGATTACTTATACTTTCAACCTTGAAAATGAATATTTTCCATTCTTTATTTCTAAGATGTACAATTTCTATCATAACTATCGAAGTTTTCTTCAAAATAAATCATATCCTAATACTTCTGAGCGACAGTATTTTTGGTAAATTAAATTTTCATATACAAAAGCTTAGTCTACATGCTAAAGGCAAATGCCAGTGATACAGTTCAACTTAAGAACGCAAAAAATTAAACCTGACTGACTTTTTCGATTCACCACTCGTACACCTTTCAAAGGATTCTTTTGTCCGATAAAGCGTCCTTTTTAACAGTACTTGAAACCCGGTTCCATTGTTTAACACTCGTCTAACCCTTTCTAGAATATTCCTTTTAATTACGTCCTTAATATGCGCGTAGCCCATCTTCGGCTAAAACAAGAATTCTCGAAACTCGATGTACTGCAACAATAGGAAGCAGATCTAAAAATGGACCTAAAAACGACAAAAAGAAAGCAAAGAATAAAAAAACCACCGATAATTCCACAAACACCTACACGCCTCCGCCTTCGCGGCCGCTGCACAAAACACCTCTAGCACGAGCAAAAACATCCGACACACGACGTACAACGTCCATGCCCTAATAAACATTAATAAAGCTCGGCAAGCCAGAAAACAGACCTCCCTTTGGTTGCTAGCCTCGGTAGCTTGGTGCATCCTCGTTCAGGAGGCGGCTGACGCGAAAAGAAAGCGGTGGCCGTTGGAAAATTTCATTTAGGCTTTTCGAGTGGATTCCGCGCCACGACGTCTTTATTAGATTCGCCGGTTTCCGGTGACCTTCGTTAACGTCGATGTTCTATGAGCGCAACCACGCTCTCCATCCCCACCCCACCTGTTTTAACCCCTCTCCTTACGTTTCTCCACTCTCCTCTGTCACGTCAGACACACTTCGTCGAAACGACGTCCGTTGTCCATTTGTTTGTTCATCAAGACACGAACTCGAATAATCGAGGAAATAGAGGCACAGAGCGAACGTTCTTCTCGCGACGCATAGACGGAACGACGCGTTTAGGTTGCAGAAGTAAAAGAAAAAAACGGGGAGAAGGTGGAAAACGGGAGAATTCGAGCTTTGTGAAAAAAAATCCGCATTGAATTACTCGGTCCATTCGCGTCCAGCTACTTCCAACTTCTGCGTCTTCTTTCTTTTTTCTTCGCTCTTCCCCCCTTTCTACTGGCATTCTATTTCCCTTTTTCTCGTAAGGAAGAACAACGAGTAACGAGGCCAGTTTTAATTAACACTTTGACTGCCACGGTGGTCATTGGTGACCGGGCGCTTCAATTTCTTACAATTGTAAAAATTGAACGAAAATTGGCGGTTGGGGCATTTTGAATATAACCGATAAATAGAAGATACTTTGAAATAGAAAGTGCCCCATTAAACGATTAAACATTTTTATTAGAACATCATTAAAAAAATGAGAACAAACGTTGCATCTAACGGTGCACTGTGTTGAAATACTTTAAACATAAATGTAGCTCATCGATATAATCTGGACGATAGGTGGTCTCCTTTTTGGTCCGATTCTTAGCAATTTTTGATCCTAACTGTTTAACATTTTTTTATACCACTCTCTGCAAAATTGTCGTGTCACGTACGCTTGCCCTTCTTTCTTCCGCATTTCGTGTCACAATCTTTGTCGAATAAGTATATTTCACGGCTCTGGCGAATGGCACTGTGTAAGGTGCATTGCGAGTGCCATTCTAAAATTTGATACCTTGATTTTTGTTTTTCTTGCTTGTTTATAGATTATCATCGCGTTTGAAATTGATATATTTAACAGTAACTCTGAAGCTAAGTTTATATACCACTTGAAGGTTCTTCTATGTGGTAGAATATGCTATTGTTTGTTTACGCCCCGAGACTTACTATAGGCCGTGTTCGTAACCGTCTCCCTTGGTACTACAGTATCAAAAACAGATCGTCTTACATGACCGGCGAGATATACACAATGTAGCGATAAGCGCTTAGTTGTCGTCAAGCAGCGAATTCTGAAAAACATCGATTCGCCTTCGGTCCGTTATTTTACCTACACAAAAAGATGGCGTACGTGATCATAGGCGCGAACGGTTGCGAGGCCCGAGCGTGGTGGGGGTAGTCTCCAAGAGAAGACAAAGGAAAAGATCGAAGGGCAGTCAGTATCATATGAGGATTCAAACCGAATGCATCGAGAGGTTCATCAATTTATTATTATTTTGCCATTATATGCTTTGAATAATAAAAACACTCCCGTGGCGTCCTCAGCGAAACATATGATTTTGCCGTGGCAGTTAAAATGTTAAATAACTCGCTTTTCTGCAAGAACCACGCGAGAAACCATATTTATATCTGTAAAGAGGAACATTAGTGATTTGCAGGATGAATTACAGGTATCATTTGTTGAATCGATGCATTGTTCCATCTTAGAAGAATAAGAATAGAAAAAGGTAAGATAAGAAAAGAAAGAAGATAATAGGAAGAATCGTGAAGAAGAATGTGTCTCGAAGAAAAATCCAAGAGAAGCACGTTCTTTCAGCAAGTTAACTCTCGTTTCGTTTGGATATATGTTTCGTCGAACGCGCGACAGCTCGTTAAATTTACGTGATGCACCGTTGCGAAATTAATTATAACTGCACGGAGCAATTAATTTACTTTGTTTCACGCTGACCGTTCCTCTAATACACAGTTTCGTACGTATTTTTGTTCTCACGTGACAGAATGGTGAGTTTACTTTAGCAACTAAAAGATTCGATATTTCAGTGGAGTAAACAGTCGTTCGTATGTAAAAAGAAAATGCGAATTTCGTTGAAACGCTATGTTCAGAATTATAAAACTCCTCTACAGACGTACGGATCTCTTCTTAAAAGGAACTCCTTTCGTTTTACAGCGTGAAATTCTTCAAGGTCGACTCATCGCTTCTTAGATTTTCATTATTCTACCTTAACACTAGAACTACCGATAGTTAACACGAAGCTATTTCCACCAAAACCAGTGAAAATGACTGGCCTTTAAAAAATACGTAATAATAGAACATTTTTATATTCATTGAGTTATTACTTTCTTACAGAAGGAATTTCATGTTATGTAGTACATTTTTGGTATATTAATCCATCTAGGACCATAATTCCTAAACAAGGGTTGACACATTTATAAATTTTAGAACCAGTCATTTTGACTGATGTGGTATTTCTAGTATTAACATTTAGCAATCGATCTGGAATTTTTTCTGATAACTGATATCATCATATCGAATGATACGCAGTAAAAATGCAAAAAACGTGTGACAAGTTGTACAAAACGAAGAAACTGGTTAATTGGGGATCGATAAACAAATTACAGGACTCTTACACTTTGACAAGTAGCAGCCATTTCGACTGGTATTGGTATAAGTAGCCTCGATATAAAATTATTTTCAGCTTAAATACATAAAAAGCAAAATAAAATTCATTATATTATTCTTTTAGTTATCGGTGCGAAAGTCATTGCGGAAAAAATATAACACGAAGTAGGAAAGTCAAAATAAAATTGTAAAACCAGTCAATTTGACTAGTATGGTAGTTTTACTGTTAAGCTCGCATTATCCGTCTCCATCATGCTTTCACTGTCATCCCCCTTGATTCTCAAAATTCTAACCTTAATCCCCAAAGAAATTTCAAGCATCACGAAAATACAAATTGCCCCGATGTATCGATCAAACCCATTCTCTTCGTATCTTCCTTCGAACATCCAAACGATCAAAACTTCTTCGCTGGGTTTCTACCAAGTCGATTTACCAAAAGAAGAAAAAAAAGACGCAAGACCAGCGAATAGGAACCATACGTTCGTTCAACGTTCCCAATGATAGCCCCTTAAAGAAATGATTCACGATCCGACTAAAGCGCTGAGAGAACTTGACCGATGGTAAAAAAGGAACGAGTGTTCCCGACGCGATTAAGAATAAACGATATCTGGCGGAGATCTCGGATAAGCTAAAAGTAATGTTTCCCTGGAAAGATCCAGTCGATCTTACCTCCACGTTGCAGCAGTCTCGAAGGGTTCTGGAAGTTCTATCACGACGAGAAGACACGATTGGCGTCGCTTCTGCCACGTGGAGAGAAGTGTTCGTCTCGAGGCAAAAACGAAAGAATCCTGTTGGCGCGTGGAACTCGATGAGGCCGCGTGATCTACCGTAGCTTCTGGATTTATCGAGCGCGACCTCTCGACGTCTTAACGGCCCAACTTTCCAGAAAGATGCGAAAGTCTTCCGTGGTGTCGAAGATATTCCGGATGAATAACGATTGCTTGCCTACAAGCTGGCAAGTGGATCGAAGAAACCGAGGATTAATTAGAAAAACTTCTCTACTATGGATTAATTCCGCGACTCGCTGAATAGTCTGTCGGAGAAGCTCTTTCGATCTTGAATATCTCGGATGAGAAAACTTCCGTGGAGTAATACTCTACTTCTCGAGGGTACAGCGGATCGTTGATCGATAGTCTTCGAATAGTCTCTCAGCAGACGGTGTTGCACGATTGCTTCTCTCCAAGTATCCAATTACTTCGGTTGGTATCTTGCCCCGACTTAAAGCTGCAGCTTCTTCCTTCCGAGAATCACCCAACTCGAAGCGAATAGGAAATATACGATACTCTTCGCTCTTGGAAATCCTCGTAACCTCGGTTGTACTATTCGTGAAAACGTTGTTCAATGTTCGATTCAACACCTAGCATCGATGGATGGAATAGCGGCGAAATTCCTGGCAAATATATCGACTAACAGACGATATATACGAGTATCGATGTATATTTTGAAATACGGCAATTACACGGGTTAATTGCTCTTGGAAGCAGAACTTCTTGCTTGAAAGCAGCAGAACACCAAAATGAAAGAATAGAATTGACTGACGTTAGTATGTTTCTATGTATGTTCAGATGTATCGTAGATAATGGCGAGCGGCAAAGAGCGATCCCGATGACGACCACTGACTGAGCCGCGGAGCAGCATCAGGAACTCACGGCGGAAGAAAGGATGAAGAGAAGGTGGCGGTGGCGGCCCTGGGGCGCCTGCGCTGCCAATTTTACACATGGTCTACGAGCACGTTATATCCACCCCTAAGCAGCCCCTGCCATCGAAACAGGCTGGCTTGCCTACCAGCTAACGGGCTGCGTACCTCTACGCAGCTAACTGCTACTGTTAACACTTCGACTGCCACGTTGGGTCATATATGACCCGTCACGGTTTGTCCTGTAACGCCACGGTGGTCATTGGTGACTGGAGTGCTTCAACTTCTTACAATTGTAAAATTGACAGTTAGGGCATTTTGAATATAACCGATAAATAGAAGATACTTTGAAATAAAAAGTGCCACATTGAACGATTAAACATTTTTAATAGAACAAACGTTGCATCTAACGGTGCACTGTGCTGAAACACTTTAAACATAAATGTAGCTCATCGATATAATCTGGACGATAGGTGGTCTCCTTTTTGGTCCGATTCTTAACAATTTTTGATCCTAACTGTTTAACATTTTTTTATACCACTCTCTGCAAAATTGTCGTGCCACGTACGCTTGCCCTTCTTTTTTCCGCATTTCGTGTCACAATCTTTGTCGAATAAGTATATTTCACGGCTCTGGCGAATGGCACTGTGTAAGGTGCATTGCGAGTGCCATTCTAAAATTTGATACCTTGATTTTTGTTCTTTTTGCTTGTTTATAGAGTATCATCGCGTTTGAAAAATTTAACAGTAACTCTAAAGCTAATTTTACATACCACTTGAGGGTTCTTCTATGTACTGTAGAATATGCTATAATTTGTGGTAGGCCCCGAGACTTACTATAGGCCGTGTTCGTAACCGTCTCCCTTGGTACTACAGTATCGAAAACAGATCGTCTTACATGACCGGCGAGATATACACAATGTAGCGACAAGCGCGTAGTTGTCGTCAAGCAGCGAATTCTAAAAAACATCGATTCGCTTTCGGTCTGTTATTTTACCTACACAAAAAGATGGCGTACGTGATCATAGGCGCGAACGGTTGCGAGGCCTGAGCGTGGTGGGGGTCGTCTCCAAGAGAAGACGAAGGAAAAAAATCGAAGGGCAGTCAGTATCATATGAGGTTTCAAACCGAATGGATCAGAGGTTCAGAGAAATAAAATCAAGGTCGCTTTATCAAACGAATATGTCGAGAAATATAAAATCGAGTCGAATTATAATAATAAACTAGTTATCGTTAAATCATTTGTAATGTGTTGGTTATAATTTTAAATATCGTGAAAAATAGAAGCTTATATTAACCCTGTTAATTCAGTGTTACAATCATTTGAACTACCTCTGTTATCCCAATCGAAACAGGGGAACGACTGGTTCGCGGCGTCGACTATCAGAATCGTAGCAAGAATTGACCCCTTTTGCGATAGCGTCTCTTCGCGAACGGTCGCAACAATTTGATCTGATAAATCTACAGCACATTTTCCTCCGTTGTAATCTACCACTACCACCGAAATCTTAAAAATAATCATAATACTGTTTATTAATATCTTCTACACGTTTTGCTTACTACAAAACAATGAATGCGAATGGTTTGTTGAAATAAACGAAGCCTTGTTATAATATGTCCCTGTCATCTGTTACTAAAGCGCCACGGTAGTCACCAGTAACCACCAATAAGATAAACGGTCCATTGGGGAACAATGTTGTCTTACATAATCGATTTATTATTATTTTGCCATTATATGCTTTGAATAATAAAAATACTCCCGTGGCGTCCTGAGTGAAACATGTGATTTCGGCGTGCAGTCAAAGTGTTTTAAAGAAAGCTACGTGGCAGGATAAGAGGGTGGAGAAGGGAGAAGGATACAGAGGGCTGCTGGTTCCGGTGATTATATCTGGGCAACGAAGTATAGCTGACTCGATTTAAGCGATGGAACTGAATGGTCATCATATCGCGATTAGATTTCACGTTTAGCGGGAAATAATTTTGTGAGACGTATCAAGAGAAGAACAGAGATGATTTGGTTTAAGAAATACAGAGTATAGATCGTATAGTTAAATATCGCAATTAGCTTCGATGTTTGATGGGAAATGATGGAGAAGGATAAAAGTTGATAATAACGAGAGGATAATCTGGTTTGAGAGATAAAAACGGATGATTAACTTATGGCGACTAAATTTCACGGAAATAATTTTGTGAATTGCTAGAGAAAAGTAAATATCGACGATGAAAAAGAAAATTTTTGTTAAATCGTTTATTAAAAACAACATAATGAAAGATAATAAGATAATGAATGATTTAATTTAAGAGATAAGAACCAGTGGTTAAATACTGTGACCATGTTTCATGACAAATAATATGGCGGAGTGGTATCAAGAGAAAGACAGAGATTTATGAGAAGAAAGGAGATTTTTTTTTTTTTTTGAAATTGTGTTTCAAATGATAATATGGTGGATGATTTCAAAGATAATAATGGATGGTTAAAATATTGAAATACTACTGAACATTGTACGAGGATATAAAGGGGATGGAAAAAGCTCTGCTTTATTTTATATTCTTTGTATACTAAAAAAAGAAATTTCAATTAATAACGTAAAACATTCTCATTAAATTGTTCTACTTGCACTTTGGCTGCGAAAGATAAATTTTTAGCCAAATACACCAAGCGGTCGAGCTTTGATGGTAAATAAAGGAAACTTTCGATACGAGAAAAATAGAGAGCGGCTAAAAAAATCCATTTAGGAAAAACCAGACAGATCGAATAAGGATTATAAAGGAGTTGTCTAGACTATGATCGCGATAGTGGGAGAAGCCTGCTTTTGCCGGTTATATCTGTAAATGGCCACGCCACGGCATTCGTTCAGGTCGAGTATCCAGTGGCCGATTGCGCTGATCTTTCGGTTTGTAATTTATTGCGGAGAATTGGCAGCGGTGCCTGTTTCCTGGATGTTTACGTCTCTACCTACTTTCCGGGTTATGTAAGCGCATTTATTCGAACATTTCGAGGCTCGAACGATCTTCACATTTTCTAGAACCGATAGTTCATGAAGGTTGAGGAAGTGAAAGATTCTAATTGAAAAATGTATAATAAGACAAAAAAGTTAAATTTACGATTTAAAATTGTAATTATAGGAAGAGGAATATACGAGTTTAATATGCAAAAATTGATTACTACTAATATCAGTGGAGTATAAATGTATAGTTCGTTTAAAAAAAATAATTTGATTTTAAATTAGTTTTTGTTAATTTATTCAAATTAATGGAAAGTAAAACTGCCTGCTTATTTTGCGCAATCTCTTCAATTATAATTCTACGTTGTAAGACTGAAGAGACGTTTTAATCGAAGGTATGTATTTTTATTGGCCACAGCCTATATATACAGTCTGTCACACAAGAGCGTGTCTGCGATATCTGCGAAACCTGACACCTAATCAGAATGAGATAAAAAGAATGTAAACAAACGAAAACTTCTCTAATACGCGTTGCTGAATACCTTTCAGTTTCATTTGAAACAGTGAAAGGAACACAGCTTTTTAATATGAGTGCCGCGTACGCGAAACGTCGAAAATCGTCTGGCATGGGCGAATGAAAACAGAGATCGTGATTGGAGTAATATAATATTCACTGATGAATCTTCGTTTTGGGCATGGTGTCCTATTAGGCGTGCTTGGACTATCCATGGAAGAAGGATGATTCAAAGAAGTGTAAAACACCCTATAAAAGTGCATGTTTGGGGTTGCTTTAACGCACGCGGTTTTGGGACTTTGTGCGTCTTTACAGACAATCTGAATGCACAAAAGATGGTGAAATTGTACCAAAGGGGACTTCTCACATCCGTGAAACGTTGGTTCAACCAAACCGAGGACCAATGGATATTGCAAGAAGACAACGACCCTAAACATCGAAGTCGCATCTGCACCCAATGGAAAGCGAAAAACGCCATCACAGTACTTCCTTGGCCATCGCAGTCCCCTGATGCAAACCCTATCGAAAATGTGTGGTCCCTAATGAAATGCAAGCTGAGAGGAAGACGTATCACAAAAATAAGAACACTTGTACATCACATTCGAAAGATATGGAGGTCGTTACCAGAATCCTACGCTCAAAAATTAGTCGAGAGTATGCCGAAACGATGTCAAGCTATAATCGCTAATGGAGGAGATTGGACACCCTACTAAGTAATAGCGTATTAGTGTTTTAGATGTAGATTCAATTCATATAAATTTTTTTACAAATATATAAATATTTACAGAAATATCGCAGACACGCTCTTGTGTGACAGACTGTACCAGCTAATGAGATTTCTTTTAACAAAGTGTAATGATGATATATCGTATGCTTTCTCGTATCACGCTGAGAACTTTCTTTGTAGCTCGTTAGACGATCGACCATTAAAAACTAAAAAAATAAAAATATGAACCAATAAAAAACTAATACTGTTACTTTTTTCCACGCCACAAATCATTTATTTATGTTATCGATGTGAAAAAAAAAACTCGAGAGAAAAATATCTTAGGTAGAACGAATAAAATAGAAGCGAATAAGAAAACTCGCTGCTTTAATATATTTTTAGAAGTACTTTCGCACAATTAATCGCACCTTGACACTAAAAATCGCTCCACATCTTTATGCGTATACGTATACGTACATATGCTTCTGCTCCTCGTGAAACCTTTCTGCTACCGTTTCTCGTGATCATGAACAAAGCATTTAAAGTAACCAGAGAAAACAGGGAATAATAGGCGGCTTTTTATCGACCAAGCAGAGATAATATGATGAGACTAGCGTCCGGAACGCTAGTGGCGCTTGTCAAGCGCAAGGTAATGTGTATAAAGCAATTGGCCCTGATTCGAGGCGTACCGCTAGCAAACTCGGCGTTATTATTCCCGTCATTTGCATTCTCATACGCGTCCCTTTTCAAAATTCTTCCGAGATGTCGGACTCGACGCGATTACCGTTCTTTTTATCCCTTGTCTCTTCTATTGGGTTGGCAACTAAGTGATTGCGGATTTTACCATTAGGTGGTAATGACAGAATCCGCAATCACATAGTTACCAACACAATATATAAGAATAAACGACAAGACGAGGAAACTCTACAAACTTCGTTACAGAACGAAAACTACATTATTCATCAAGCTACATTATATTTTTATAATAATGAAAATTTTCTATACCACACAGAAATATATGTTTTTATCTATTTCTTTCTCCTAAACGAAGAGTAAAGGCTAGATATTATTATAGAATAAAATAAGGAGAATTAAAAATTGCAAAATAGAGAAACTTTGAGGAGAAAATAGTTGAACAAATTTATGTGCAAAAGATTCCTGTCTATTTTGGACGCATCAGTCACAATTATGGTAATCGTTCGATTGAAAACGTAATAATGTTCGAGTGGGAGATTCAGCGCAACTAATTTTCACCCACTATCAATTCTCCCGTGAATTGTAGTCTCGCGCAACTGATGATGTTCCAGGATCGTTAATTATCGATTCTGACGGCATCTTAGTGCGTTGCACGTCGCGTGAATTTTACGCTGCAGCAAAATGCTGCCGGTAGGAATCGCGAACGGGGCGAAACGAAAGGAACAGAACCAAATCGATCTTGGCTCGTGCCGTTACATGGTCAGACGCTCAGGCTCAGATCAGAGAACTGTTTAATCTACTTTTTAATACCACTTTCTAACTCTTTTATCCGTTTTCCAATTCTCCTTTTCATCCAATTAGACCTCGTTTTTCTTGAAACTTGTTACTTTTAGCGTAACATCGAAAAGTTAAAGACACCCTCGTCTCTCCTTAATTTGAAAACATTTTTTCATGAGAATTAAAACGACAGAGCCGAGTCAATCGCAAGTGTTAAAGAACGATATTGAAGGAAACTGGTGTAAAAACGAAGAACAAAGAAATTGCCACGTAGAACCCCCCCCCCTGCCAAATATCGCAGAAAAGCCAAGAGGCATTTTTTCTCGAGCTAAATCAAAACACTAAGATGGTTCGTCCTTTTTTCCCTAAAACGAACGCCATCCAATCTAAGTCACATTTAGTTTTTTTCCGGTCTAAAGGCTTTTGCTCGCTGTCTCGCTCTATTCACCGCCCCTCAAGGCCGTTCTCTGTCACCCTAAAGCTTCGAAACCATCGTTTCCGTGTTTTCAACGAGCGTTAAACAGGTGAACACACGCTCTAGTCTCGTCTCGTCTCATTTCTTCGAATCGTCGCCAACGAATTCCACGGGAATTCATTGAAGATCGCTGGGAATCGCTGGAGATCACGTGTATCTCGACTATATCGAAGCAATTATCGAATGAGAGATCGCGTCGACGAGTACGTTTCTTCGACTTTGCAATTACATCGATACGGTTCGTACGAGTTTTATTTTCTTTCTCCGATTCTCCTTTTTTCCTCTCTTTTCATTCCGAGGAAAGACACGTCGACCTGGTTTCGACGAACATAATCCTCGATGATCGCGGTACCACGACGAAAACCAGGCCAAAAGGCGAGGCTGCAAACACGGTTAGGTATTTATATCGAATTGAAAGGCAAATTAGTCGAACCTGGCGAACCAGTCTCGAAAACCTTGGAACCTACTTTGTTCAATGAAAGTCTCGGTTTGTCTGTTCCGTGAAAATTCGTGTCTGTTTAGAACGAGGGGGGAGGAAAGGGAATAACAATGGCTGCCGTCGTCCCAAGTATTAATCAGCCCCCAAAGTCGTAAATTAAAGTTACAAGGGTGTCTGGCAAGTTTTAAGTGAAACGGCAAAAGAGGGGTCGCATCGAAATATCGTTTGAACGTTTTTCATCGCTTAATTTCTGTCTGCTCGATTTATCAAGCTATATTTGCAGTCTATTTACACGCTGAAACTTTTTGCTTGTCTATTTCATTTGTCGATCTGGTTATCGGTTTATTTACAAAGAGAGAACCCTCTTCTTCGATCGCTAATGGAGCAGAAGTTTTTTTCGAGACACAGAGAAAGGCCGTTAATGGGGCAGCTATGGGGGGGGGGGGGGAATACAGAGCAAAAAACAAGTGGACGGAGTGTGACGATGTTGAAATTGGAAAAAAAGCTCGGTTACGTACCTCTCCATCGCCGTCGTAGTAGACGAGGTAGCGCCTCGTCAAGACGAACCAACGTTGCTTGTAGTTGACTGGCGTGAAGCGTTTCTTGTTCTGCGAACGCTTCACCATGAACCCCTGCCGCACCACGTCCCCGCTTTTTGGCTCCACCTTCCCATCTTTCCCCGCCATTCCCAATGGAGGGCCACCCTGCAGACAGAAAACAGTATTAAATTGTTATCGATGTTTTTGTTTCAAATGATACAATGAACCAAGTAAATGGAAAATTGCTTATGAGCGTGTGAGGCTGAATTAGAATGTTCTAAAACAGTGTTTTTTTTTCTTTTTTTTTTTTTTTGTGATTTTTTTTTTTTTTTTTTTTTTTTTTTTTTAGAAGGGAGAGAAAGAAATGAAGTTATCCAAGTTATTTGAGGTATGGTTTTATATATATTTAACGAATACAAAAAAATTTTTTTAAAGTAAAAGAAATTGTAACAGATTTCTAAGCCTATTTCATGGGCTGTAGTTTTTAATCGGTGGGAAAGATCCTCGTAATTCCTGATTGAAACAAAAAACCAAAAAAGGATTAAATTATTATATATTTTTCTTTTCGATGAACTAAAAAAAAAAAAAAAAAAAAAATCAGAAAATAGTGTGAAATTAAAAATTTTGGCAGGTTTAAAGAAAAAATGTGTTTTTTAAAAAGAAAAAATAAACTTTCTTTAAGGTGCTACAACAATTATTTAAATAAACTTTTTGACGAACTTCTTTAGTTCATCGAGAAGAAAAATATATAATAATTTAATCCTTTTTTGGTTTTTCGCTTCAGTCAGGAATTACGAGGTGGATCTTTCCCGCTGATCGAAAACTGCAACGACAAGACGCCCATTAAATAGGTTTAGAAATCTTTTTTTAATTTTTAGAAATTTCAAAACAAATTTTTGCTATATTCGTTAAATATATATAAAACCATACCTCAAAATTCAATAACTTCGTTTCTTACTTTCCCTTTTTAAAAAAAATCACAAAAAAAAAAAACACTGTTTTAGAACATTCTAATTCAGGACACCCCCTTAATAGCACTGGTTTCTGAATCAACGTGGAAACTTGACAAAGATTAATGAATAAACTGTGGAAATTTAAAGATGCAAAATTCTGTAGAGTACATGTTATATGTAAAAATATGTAAGATATTTCAAATACATATATCAGGTTAGTAATATTGGCTTGGCAACTAAGTGATTGCGGATTTTGTCATTAGGTGGTATTGAGAAAACCCGCAATCACTTAGTTGCCAACGTAATATTTAACGGACGGAAGAAATTTCTGCATAGATTCTATTCCTTTGAAATGTTTCACGAAAACACAATGGAATATATGGTAATGAATGAAAATGATCAATTAAGCAATTTCCATAGGCAAGTGACGAACATTTTTGAATATTATTGTACTCGAAGTGTGATTTTATGCAATACAATGGTATAGACTCGTCGTGGGTAACTGCATCGTTAATGCCACTTACGAGTTACTTTAGTCTGATAGAAACACTTAATTCCTCGTTTCTATGAAACAACGTTGCAACGTTCCGTAGAAACTTCAAGTTCCTCGCAGTTAACTTGGTCGAAGATCAATTAGGCGAGTCGCGCGATGAGCTTTCAATTATCCGAATAGTTTGAATTGCAGCCTGAATACTTTTTATTCCCAAAAAATTCCATCGAACGTAACTTAAACATAATTCAAGGTAGATACGAACAAATAACACCAACTGGGATGGTAACTAAGTGATTGCGGATTTTGTCAACACCACCTAATGGCAAAATCCGCAATCACTTAGTTGCCAATGCAATACAAAACCAAATGGTTGTATTTGGAGTACACCAAGTTAAAAAAAAAAAAAAAGAAAAGATAAGACTACCATATTTGAGAATAAAAATAGAATTATGATATCAATTGCATGAAGAAAAGATTATATTACACATGTGATAATACGTTTTATATTTATCACAGATGAGTCAGTGATATGTTTAAAACACAAAAATAACGTAAAACTGAGAAAGAATGTTCAAACCCTGGTGAGCCAAATATAAAGGTTTTAGGGATCCTCTGGACCTCCATTAAAGCCAGGGTGACTCGACCACGAAGAATTTCCATTCAAAATAGAGAGCCAGAGAGACAGGCTGAAACCTTCGGCCGCGTTCTCACGAGACAAGCCTAAACCATTTTCGGTGCTGTAAAAGAACTAAAGAACCAAACAACTTCCCACAGGTTGAATCATTTTAATCCCGCGAAAATTTATATAGAGCAATCCATTTCGATCTATAAAAAAAACGAATAAATCTGTTCTTATTTTCCTTTGAAATATTTGTTCCATTTTCCTTGCTTAAAATACAACAATAATAAAACAATGCCGTTAAATTCATTCGTACCATTTGATCTACCAGATGAAACAATAAAAAGTCCTTTGTCTGTATATCATCGATTCACTTTTTCAAAACGTATCCATTTACAAATGAAAATATACGAAGGTAGATTTGTGTCGCGTTTATACCGACAATCACGATTGATTTCCATTGGAAGTTCACAGAGAAAACGCGAAATCTGTTTGGCGTAAAACTACGATGCAGTCTAAATAAATAGCGTAAACAGTGGCTAACGCGCGCCATCGACAATTCGAAGCGAGAACGCGTGTCAACTCACACGCATTCGTCGATCGCGAGCGCGCACGCGCACAAATGCGATTCACGTGTTTTACGTCTGCGTCAAACTTTTTGCAACCGAACTTCTGCAAAGATTAAGATTTATCTAGAATTTTCTTAGTAACTTAATAGTCTCTCTTTAATGTAAATTTTTCGACAGATATTTTAAAAGAGGCTCAAAATGAGGTATTTATCTTTATAAAAATTATCTTATCGAGCTAATTAGAAAAAAAAAAAAAAACATATTACATATATATATTACAACATCGCTTATTCTCAACTTTAATTAAAACGAAACCTTCTATATCACTGTTGACAATTAACCGAAATTTATAAAAGGAGGTAAAATCGATAGAGAAACAATACAATTTTGTATACATGAGAATATACATATTTATCACATAGTGCATAGAACTGGTTACGATTCGACAAAGTACCAACATAAACCGAACGCTTGACACGAAGCACTCGAGCGAACCTCGGTGACCGCCTACTTCCACTGAAGTTCTTTTGTAACTCGTGTGTCTGAAATTTTAAGGCGCCGCCTAAACCGCGACGTCCTTTGAATTTCCGTTTCGTGCTTTCCGCGCTTCTTGGAAATGGGAAAGGTATGAGGCACCGTGATACGTTGAACAAAACCGCAGAATAACTGCCTCTTTCGTTAAACGAAGGAAATTGAATTACTAAAAGTTTATTTTGGCACAATTAACTATCACAATTACTTATTAAATACCTCTGGAGGATTTTTTTACATGGAAAAATTATAATTTTCTTATTATATAAAGTGGAAGAAAATTTTAAATTATGTTACTATACCAAGATGCTAAATAAAATCATTCGAAGAATTATTTACACAAACATCTATGTATTAATTAATAACAGATTTACAAAATAAAAATATTCTAATAGATGAAATTATAAAGAAATAAGTATAATGACAAGTAAAAGAATTGTATTGATAATATTGACGGAAAAAAAAAATAGCTTAGACAAAGAAGTATAACCTAATACTGTATATAACAACATTACCTGTATATACGTGTACGTATGTGTATATATAAATTTGCAAGCAATATATCTATTTATAAAATTGTTTATAAATACAATCAGTTCCGGCCATCTTGGCTTTTCGTTCTTACTCCGTTTTACAGTAAACAGCAAATGCTTTTCAAACAATAATTTAAAGCGAGTAATCTAAACAAAAAGCGTGTATTTTTTAAGTAAATTATTTGTTGTGCCAACTTTTTATTAGAAATTTTTAAGTCAACACTCGCTTCACTTTCTGTAGAAAATCAATGAGAATGAACTTTAACGTATATGTAAAGAACTTTGAAATGTATAAAATTTGAAATCAGGGTGATCAAAATTCATCACAACTTTTAGATATCGAAATGATGCTAGTTTTATGGGCCACCCTGTATACAAACCATACACGAATTGTGAATCAAATTCTATTCTTTGTTTTGACCGTGGTTTAGGATTTTTCGAAAAAATTATACCATCTTACAAGCATTTAATTACACGAGGGCAATCACAGAGACATTCCTTTCGAAATTGCCAAAAATAACAAAACAGTGAGATCAACGACAACGCGATAGTTTGTGGTTATCCTGACACTCGGCTATATGAATATTTCTATGTGAAAGTTCAATCGAAATAGTATTGATACGCATGAAATTCATATGAGAAAATCAACTTACCATGCACTAGGGTACTGCTACCACCTCGCAATTTCAATGCTTGTCAGAAACATGACCGGTGCCTAAACAAAGAATTCACGTGGAACGAACGCATACACACACCGACAATCTGTCAAACGAAGACGTTGGAAATTCACGAGATAGCAGGAAATACCTCACTACGTTAGTAAAGCATTTATCCGAAATATCGCGCCGCCGCGAGAATAATTTAACAAATGGAAAACAAACAATATCCACAGATCGGCTCTTTCGTTTTGCTAGTTAAACAACGAAAATCCCCAATCTGGGTTCGACGTCCTGCTAGTATTAACGTATTAACTGGCCAACAGAGAATACCTGTTGACTCATTTTAAAAAAACAAGATGGCGGATTCGAAGGCTACGTTACATGTTGTTTTGTTTTAGTTGCACGATATTTAGCTCTTGTTAATTCGTGGTGAAAAGTCCGTGTAGCGTGCATAGAATATTCTAATTGATCGTATGTTTACAAAAAAGCAAGTATTGATCGAGAAATTCGTTAAAAACATTGGTATTAATGGTATTAATGGTATTAATGTAACCTAACGTATAGTATAACGTATAATACATCGAGTGTGAAGCTGGAATCTGTCGTTCGACTTTGTAATATATAAACGTTGATTTTGCAATATTACTATAAACTATTATTTTTTATTATTACAAATATTAAATAAGCAGAATATGAATTGTGTGAAAAAAAAGTGATAACTACGTGCGAAATTACGGACCTGCGCACTAACTTGGACGTTCTGATCAGTTTGACAACAGTGTTTCTTTTAGTTAAACCTAACCTATTGTGCATTTTTTTAAAAACTCCCATCTTAAGTGCAATTGCTTTGTATTTTTTTCATTAAGAATACCAATATCGAACGTGAAAAATGGCAGCACCAGAAGCGATACAAGTTAGTTCGCTACCCCTACCTCCAGTGCAATATATTAATTTGTACACAGACGAAAATGTTCGTCGAGGCAGAGCACCACGACCACCACCGCCGATGCATGATACTTATACGATGTTTGGAAATGTATTTAACGCAGACGATACAATCATTAGACCACTCGAAGCTCAAGGAATCAAAAGGTTATATCCTCAGCATTTCGATCGGCGACGAGAGTTGAAAAAATTGAATCACTCATTGCTTGTTAACTTCTTGGATTTGATAGATCTGCTCGTACAATGTCCTGACAGCCCAAGACGTGCTGAAAAGGTAAATACTTAATGTAATGACCTGGCATATAATGCAAATACTGTTTCTTTTATTGTTCCTAGGTGGAAGATCTCAGTTTACTATTTATTCATATTCATCACTTGTTAAATGAATTCAGACCACATCAAGCAAGGGAAACGCTAAGAGTGATGATGGAATTGCAACGCAGACAACGTATAGAAACAGCACTTAGGTTTCAGAAACATTTAGAAAAAGTATGGTTCTCAAATTTTAATCTTTTGTACATTTAACAATACAATGTTTAGTTAAAATTCCCATATTTTCTCAGGTTCAAGAAATTTTACAACATGCATTGCAAATGTTACCAGATACTTCAGAATTGGATTCTAAATTAGCAATAAATACAGATGCTATGGAATCTGTTGATAATTTAGGTTCTGAACAACAAACTCCAGATCCATGTAGTCCAAGTGATCGCATTATGTGCAAGACAATAGATGATATGATTTCAACAAATGGACTGTATTAAATGAATTTCTTTTCTTATAAGATGCTGTAAAAAGTATTGTAATTATATTTGTAAGATACATTGTAATAATAACTATTCTACAAGTATAGTTTATTTATTAAACAACAAGAAACAATATTATATATACATTGCATATACTAAAAAAACACATTGCAGTTTAAATACATTTTATTTCTTGAATAATGTAATAAATGTACTGAAGTGAAATTTACATATTTAAAATTATAATAAACAGAAATAATAGTTTTAGAATATTACAATATACTAATAGATGAGCAAATTTTATATAATTATATAATTAACAAGTCACAAAACATTTGTATTAAATATTAATTCAAACATGTATAAATATTCAATAACTGTAAATTTTTTACAATCTTTTTAATTAGCCATACATAGTGACATTCGATATTGGGCATAAATAATACAACATATATTATGCAATAGTATTATTTATTAAATTAAATGATAATATATTCATGAATTATTATTATTATTAGTAGTATTACACAAGTTTTATTCAATGGTGGATAGGAAAAGGATACAATATGTTTTGAAACTCACCTTACAAAACAGCTACCATCAATATATAGATAAAAGACAATATACAATCGTATCTTGGTTCCTGAAAAAAGTACATTATAATCATTTCTTATGAGCCTCCACCTTGGATTTACTGGACAACCTGTAATCAAAACATGATTATTTTTGTTCTGCTTTGCTATCCTCAGTCAGCAATCACCACACAGCATCTGCAAGATAAAATGTATACAACAAATTACACCTTCATTCATGTAATCAAAGAAACTTTTCGACTTGAAAAATCACTTGTTTTACTAATATTATTTAGTAAACGATTTTATAATTTTATGCTGATCTTTATATCATTTTGATATGTCTTTTTTGTACTCAAATTAGACATTTTAATAGAACATTCATCCATTTAGTTAAAAAAAATATGTAAACACTTAATAATAATACAAACATAGAATTAGTAAATGAAGCACATAAATCAATAAGTATAACTAATTTCGAATTTAAGAAAACAACAGCTGTTTTTAAGTTTCTTTGATTTCACTATACTCTCAGAATTAGATATTCTGTCATTGTCCCTCCGATTGCTCTGGTCTGCACTGCCTGTTGACAAAAGAAATGAGATATGATCAAGAGAGAAAGGACTAGGAAGAACTAGGAGATAGGGGAATACATTTTGATACTATTTTAACATCCAAAATTGTTATGGCAGAGAACTATTGTCTGTCTTTTGCAAATACGTATAACACAACTGTCCTAGCACAAGCCCAATCATTGTACAGTAAGAATTTGTAAATATTCTGTATCAAATAGATGTAATTTTTTGTTTGTGACATCTGGTGTTTCTTCAAATACTTCAAATGATTCATGTATTGTGTTGCCACACCATTTTCTCTTCGGTATTTCGTGTATATTGTATTGCCTGTTAAGGTACCTGGTTTAAAATTTTTGTAATAAACACTTCTTCAAGTTCATATCATTTTCTCCACTTCTTTCTCCATAGTTGTTCACTTTTGTAAACTCAGGTTTCTTCAAATTGTATTTTCCAGTTATTTAACAACGAATATAAAAAAAGGTTCTCATAACACCATTAGTACAGTATTACACAGCAATGTTTTCATCTTTCAATGTCAATATTTCATTATCGACATTATCACTATGTGTAGTAAACAATCAATTCTTACAATTTTGTGTTTGAAACTTGTATATGTACTTAAAGCTTTCACAAAAAACACTTTCTTTACACTAAGATTTATACGATAAAAAATTGTATTTCTCCCTTTGTCACTTCTCTTAAATTCACTTTCAGTAAATAATCACTGTTATGTTCATCTCAATATGTACATTTTACAGAACTGGTTTAGTCTTTTATATTATTGGAGCTTTTACTATTTCATTTTTCAACGATTCCAGTAATTAAATAATTAATAAAAATTTTTTCTCCATGTTCCACGACCTCTTGGTCTATAACCACCTCGACCACCTGACCTATTTCCTCTAAATCTACCTCGACCTGTAACAAAAGATATAAAGATAGATTTTTATTTTATTTCCAAATATTATTTTATGAAATAAAAATGCTTCTTCAATTACCATAATTTGATGATATGTTTGAGCTGTATTTTCCACTAGGAGGAGTATACAATTCTCTTTTGCTTTTATCTTCTTTACTTCGTTTATTTGAATTACTCTCATTTCCAAACGTAATAGGTGTATGTCTTTTTTGTGCAGACGAATGCTTTTCATTCTAGAATAACATACAAAAAATGTATTACAGTATTCAAAATACCATATTTCTAAAAAAATTATAACTATTTTAATACATACCTTCTTATCGTTAGCTGTTGTTTTCCACGAAAGATGTATAATACTTTTAAAACTAGGTGGCGAATGAAACAGATCTTTGATTAAACTATTGATATTATTTGTCGTTTTTAAAGCAACAACTTTTAATTGATTTTCCTCTGACTTCAACTCTTCTTCTGATTTGCCGCTAATTGCCTCCCGTAATTTTTTTATATAACCTTGAATGCCACGTGCAAAATACTGTAATCTTAATCTAAATTCCTTAAGCTGTTCTGGATCTTTCATTAAAAATTCCGGAGTTTGTTTACACAGTTTATGAAAAGTATACATAAGGCACTCAACGTGACTGAATTGTAATTTTGGTACTTCAGTTATTTCTGTGACTGGAGGTAGTGGCATATATGTCTATAAATATTGAAACAGTATTAATACTTTCCATATAAAATAAATTTTTGCTCCTAAATAATGTTATTACTTACAATAAGAGTATTATAAAGTTGCTGTACTTTTTCTTCTGGTTTATCAATTGTTCCACAAAATACAGCTAATTCAGCAAGAAGCTTTAATAATTCCAATTGTACATCTCTTCCATTGGGTGAAGTAATTAAAGAAAGATGTGGTAAAACTTGTACACAAATATAAGAAACGAATCGTGATGAATCTATTTGAGACTGTAAGGAATAAATTACATTACATAAATTTTCATTAATAAACATAAAATGATATATAAATATAGTTAAAGTATGCTTACACTAAAAAATGAAAGTGCGTGTTTAATACATTGTACAAGTCTGTTCCATTGTTCAACATTGGTATGCTTGAATGGTTCAGACAATTCAGCTTGTTCAACTGTTATATCAACTAATTCTTGTTGTCCACTAATTGTTGAACCTAATCTAGTCCACGCAAGTACTTCCATAATGCTATGAAATTCATCAGCAGTAACATCCTATGGAAAAGGAAGTGTTATATAAATACTGATTAAAGAAAGAATTCTGTTTTTATGATAAAAAGATTATACCTGTAACACTTTCTTGCATTCTGAAATTAAAAGATCTTCTGGTTCTTTAGTAATAATGTCGTGACCTATTGCTTTTAATTTTGTTGCTAGAAACTTAATGCAACGTTCCCGTGTTCCATCATCCCCATTGATGATTTGACTAAAAAATCCACTTATTGTTCCTTAAGAACAGAATATATTAAACACAATTAATATCTCATTACAATATCATTACATTGTGATGTAACTATAACAAACAATGATATACTCTATACCTCTTGGATCAGTTTTCATAAGGGACATAACACTATTATGAACAACAGCTAATTCAGATGGATCTTGAGCTTGAAGTAATTGAGCTAAAATATCTGCAATTCTAGCTGTATGTTCTTTATTATCCTTACATAATGCAGGTAAATCTTTAATTGCTTGTTTTCTTATCTGAAAATATCAATATATCAAATCATCAAATTTCTATTGTATAGGGACTTTAATACAAATATGTATGTATTCGCTTATGTGGTCAAGTAATATAAATACTACATACAGCCATATCTTCATCTTCACATAGATCTAAATGAGCATCTATAGCTTGATCAGCTAATTTTGGAAAATATTTAAAAAACCTTGCAATGAATTGCGATGCTAATCGTTTTTCTTTCGGTGATCCTTTCACTGCTGTCAGAATTTCTAAATACTCTTTCTCATGCTGCAACATACAAACAAAATGTTTAGATTCATAATATTTACCGCTTTCTTCGCTTAATTATTTATGTACAGTATTGACTCATTTCTATTATAAAATCATTGTTAAATTAACTTGAAGCTTACGAAATTAGTATACATATTTGCATGTTTTAAAATAAATGGAATAGAAAGTTTTATTTATGCTTGCAAATACATAAAATTGTAAAAGTTAGAATTAAGTAAACGTGGTTATTAAATATAACCAAGCTCGTCAATTACCTCAGCCAATTTATCTTTGGCATCAGCCAAAATGCCAAAATTTTTGTACAATTTTTCGATACTGTCCATACTCATGATAAACTTATTATCGAATTTCCACATCTATAGACACAAAACACATAAATACGATTATATACTTAAAAATCGGAAATCTAGCCGGCCATACACGCCAACACACCACGCCAAGAAATGACAAAAATGGCAGCGATTCCATACATATATACGTACGTACGAGTAAATACGGAAATGTAGAGGGGGAAATGAGAATGTTCACGCCCGTAGTCTAGTTGTTTTACAATATAGATGGCAGCACAAGTACTGAAGGTGGTACACGCTAGCATAGACAAGAACTTATTGAGTTCCACGCTACGAAAACCTATTTAATTGTACGGTCCTACGAAAAATCGTAAGACTTAAGAAGAATATCTACTTTTCTATCCCAGACCAACCTGAATAAATGGGGCGTCTCGGATAAATCAGAATGCGTTTATATAAATAATATTATATTTATTATAACAAATAGATTATATTCCATTGAAATTCGCTGACAGTGTCGTGTTTCCTGACATTTTAATTAGAAAAATATCACATATTGATTAAAGTTTATCATATATTGATAAAAAAGGGCTAAAGTTTTATTATTGCACTGTGAATAATATTGCTTGTCACTATCTGCGTAGTTGGTAGTAAATGTTTAATAAAAAGAACTATGTAATTGTTTTATTATAAATTCTAAGATATTATCAGAATACTAAAATGTCGTCCCTACCATAAATATATTTTAATTGAAACGAGACGATTCTTTCTCAGCTATTATTGTTGTATGTATAATTTTTTTATAATACAAGAAATATTTGATAATTGCACAAAAATCGGAATGCAAATGTTGCAGTACTGGAGATGTAGAAACGATTCTATTTTTCGAAACTGACATCTTACACATGTCGAATGTAGGGAAGGATAATGTGAATGAAAGAGAAAGAGGAACTGAGAATCGAAGCAATCAATAAATATTAAAAGGTTGCGATAAGCTGAGACCTTCAACTCAAAAATCAAACTTTCTTATTTTTTATTTGTGATCAATGAAACTTTTACCAACATGTTTCTTGCATTTTTCTGATTAAAATGACACCAAACACGATGTATTTTGGCGCATATTTCTATACTCGTTTTAATCGGAAACATCTTACAAATACGTTTGTAAAAGTTTAATTTGAAAAAAGTTTCACTTTTAAATTAATACCTAGATACATTGTCTCGTGAATATCTGACATTGGATCATGTTACACTACTCGAGAGTTGACAGGCTGTCAAGCTTTTCAGTGCGTCAAGGAAACCTTTCCTCCATTGTGAAGATGACGAGTGTGCAATGAAAACTACTTTTTAATTGTTAAAATAGCCTTTTAGAAAAACTAATGAACATTTGAGCATAAAATTCTGCATACTCTTATTTTGCATATTACTTATTTACGGATCAACGAATTAACTGATCCATTATCGTTTGAAAGAAAATATTCTCTTTTTCTTGTCTGAAAAAAATATAATAAACAATTAATCTCTCTTTTCTAGGCAACTTAAAACTAGTTCAATTATTGCTTGATTTGGTACTTTAATACTTGTTTATCCTGGATAGAAAAATAGATGTGAATTTTCCCACAGAATCGTACAATTAAATAGGTTCTTGTAGCATGGAACTCAATAGGTTCTTATCTATGCTAGCATGCCACCAAACAGACTCCTAATTTTATAGGATCTTGTATATACTAGCATGGCTACCTTTAGCACTTTGCGCATGATGCAGCACTAGCTTGGGAACAACCAAAACCATAGCGTGTGCACTCTCATTTCCTCACTGAGAAGCTTATTATGGCGCTGAAGTCGAAAATTCAATAATAAATATTATCGAAATTATTGTTTTAATTAGATATTTCTCCATAAATTTGGAGAAATTTCATCTTTTCATTTATGCTCAGAATACATAATAGTTTCTCATAAAATCCATAAAAGTATTTTATAGTATCATATTTCATGCTTCAAATAGGAGAGCCTAAAATGTTGATTTATATAAATGAAAAAATAATACAATTTTAATCTTAGATTATTAATATACAGTTAAAATAAATAGTTATAAATTTAATATTTATAAAAAATTATATTTTTAATAAATGTTTTGCATACATATATGTTTGAATATATATATGTGTGTATGTGTATAAAAAATGTACTTGTAAAGTATTGTTAAAATTTACAATTTTTCTGTAAGTTCAGGAACAGCCTTGAATAAATCAGCAACTAAGCCATAATCAGCTACTTGGAAGATTGGTGCTTCTGGATCTTTGTTAATTGCTACAATCGTTTTTGAATCTTTCATACCAGCTAAATGCTGAATTGCTCCAGAGATACCAACAGCAATATATAGATTCTAAAATATATGAATTGAAATGTAAATAATTTTTTAGCGGTTATAATAGATTATAATTAAAAGCCAAGCTTACTGGAGCAACAATTTTTCCTGTCTGTCCCACTTGCAAATCATTAGGCACGTAACCAGCATCAACAGCAGCACGGGAAGCACCAACTGCAGCATTAAGTTTATCTGCCAAACTATATAATAATTTGAAGTTATCACCAGACTTCATTCCTCTTCCTCCAGATACAACAATTTTTGCAGATGTCAATTCTGGTCTATCAGATTTAGACAACTCCTGTTTAATGAATTCTGTCAATTGTGATTTGTAGTCACCAACTATTGCAGGTTCACACTTGGCACTGCCTCCTTCCAAAGGTATTGCTTCGAATGCAGTGCCTCTCACTGAAACTATCTTTATATTGTCTTTACACTTTAAAGTTTGAATTGCATTTCCTGCATAAATTGTACGGATGAATGTATCTGCTGCTTTAATACCAATAATATCACTTACTGGAGACACATCTAATTTAGCTGCAACCTTAAAAAATAGGAGTTATATATGAACCATGAAAAATACTTTTTATCTATAGTAGTATATATTTAAAGGTAGAGAAAACAGACTTTCTTATTAGATACTTACTCTTGGCAATAATGCTTTACCAAATGCAGTAGCACCAGTTAAAATATGGGTAAATTTATGTTCATTTTGAGTAGCAAGGACAAGAGGTGTTAGTGCTTCTGGAAGAAATCCTTTAAAAGCTTCGCTCTCTGCCACCAAAACTCTGGATACACCATTAGCTTTACTGACACTTTGTGCTACTGCATCACATTTGGTACCAGCAACTAAGACTGTTATATCACCACCAATTTTTTTTGCTGCACTTAATGTATTACAAGTGATAGGGGCTAGAGATTCATTATTATGTTCTGCAATAACTAACGTGGATTCATAACGTGCCAGTAATCCATACTAAAATAATAAATAAATTCCTTAAATATTAATTCTTTTTGAAACAAGTAATTATAATATTGTTTTAAATACCTCATTTGCTTTTCTTTTTAAATTAATATAATTTTATTTTACAAAAATATGCAAGTTCATATAAAATTAATACATTTTTAATTAATATTATTATTCTTTATAAATGAAAATGTTTTATACAATAGAAGAAGATTCGATAAATATTATAAGTATAATAAAAATTAGTTTTATTTCCTATTAATCCAAATTACTTATAAGTATCGATCAATTGGTTGATCGTTGAAACAATCGAACATCAAGGAAATATAAGTTTCTAATACTCACTTTGTTCCCAGTTCGAAACGTTCTAAAACTAGTGGCGAACATCTTTGACAAGTATAATTTTTAAACAATTTCTTTTAACAATACGTTAACTAAATCGTGAAAACTAACTTGTATCAATAAAGTCCAAAGTTCCAGGCAGGAATAACAATAAAACATATAGTGATAAAAAAGATATACAAACTGTGACGTAATAATGTTTTGAAATAACTCGATTAGATATTTAAACTAAATTGAATAAAATTCTTTAACCATTTTTTAACTATAAAGAAATAATATTATATTCTAAAACATCTGTTAGATACTGTATTTTTTAATGTAATATTTGTTATTTTTTAATATTAGATATTTACTTTTTATATTATATTAATTTTTTCTATCTGTTTTTAATATACCGTAAAGATCCTATATTTAGTATTTATTTTATTATTCTTGGTAACTTTTATATAGTAACATTTGTCTAGTAGAAACCCTGTTCAGAAACACGCAGGAATATTGTCGACCATTTCATTGATTGTGCTTGAGCAAGATGGTAAGGTTTAGGTTATCTAAGCATTCTTTTCACATCCTATTAATTATATGTAAATAATTGTTAGAAAATTGTATTGAAGACATACGTAAACTACATGTTATGTTTCAGTCTGCTCACAAAACATTTATTATCAAGCGGAAGCTTGCCAAAAAGTTAAAGCAAAACAGGCCGATTCCACAATGGGTCAGAATGCGTACTGGCAACACTATCCGGTAAGAATTATTAAAATATATGTATTTTAGTATTTTTTTCTTTAACACGTTGACTGCCACGCGTGTTTTCAAGAAAATCGTGTTAATCATTGTACTATTTATTATTATTATTATCTATTTTTTAGATATAACGCAAAACGGCGTCACTGGAGAAGAACTAAGTTAAAGTTGTAAAATGAATTTGATATGTATTTGCCTTTTTGATTGCTATATACATTAATCACTTATTCTTAAATAAACTCTTACTTTAACATGTAAATTTGTATTTGGAAATAATAAACCCTAATCTAAACTTCAATCAAAATACATAATCTCAGGAAAAAGGATGATATATATTTATTTATATATAACTATACATATGTATATTATAATGAATTATATATTTTGCGGTTACGCATTTGTTCCATCCATTCTTCCAACCATTCCTCGCCTGTTTTAGGTGCTGGTTGATAATAATGTTTTGGTGGTTTCCCTTCTTCTAAACGTACAAAGTAATGACAATATCTGTAATGTACTATTCCTACCTTTGCTCTAGCATGACGTCGTATGCCTTTTATTACAAGAGCCTTTGTTGCAAAAGATTCGGCTGAAAAATACAATGAAAATCTATAATAGTGTAGTACTAAAAATATTGAAAACATTTTATGATTTCTTTTTCAATATACTTACCAACCCATAAGTTACTTTTGAATTCAATATTATGTTCCTCTACAGCCATACGTTGTGCCTCTAAGATAGCTTCTTTTGCTATGGCTGCACCTTTCTTCTTCAAAAAACTCAATTGTTTAATAGCTTCATCTACGCTCATACCTCTTACAAAACAAGCAATATACCACATATTTAATGGACTATATTTAATGAATTTTTTTACATGACAGACATACTGTAAGATATAAAAATATAGTGAATAATTATATTTTAATTAATGAAATGGAATTATTTTACAATATAAAATAAACTTACACCTGGTCTTTTCTCTTCACCTGGTTTTTGCGGAGGAAAAACAATATTATTATATTTAAGGAATCCTCTATTTGATTCTTCTTCATCTTTATACCAATTGTATGATCTTTGTTGTATACTAGATAAACAATTGGAGTTATCTGTGTTAAATATTTTGTTTGATATAAATCGTTGTACACATTGCCTTATACCTAGCATTTTCTGTAATTGTGAAAATATATATAAAATTAAGAACTAATTATTAAAAAATATTCATTTATTTCTAATATAAATTCACATTTTGAAGAATTTAAAATGCATTAAAAGATAACCTTGCAGTTAAAATGCATCATAAATAAATATCATTTAATAAATAAAAGATATGATTACGATTATCTGAAATAATTTATAAATGTTTGGCAATTATACGAACAATAATGTTAAAAATAATGTTTGACTATATAACATTAATTTATAATACACAAATGGTTTCACATATGACATAGAAAATACATTGATTCTAAAGAAACTAGAGATGCCACTTTAGTAGTAATATTTTAATTTAACATATACGATCAGGGTATATTTTTTGACAAATTCTTGTTGCAAATAAGAAAAAATTATTTATGATAAAATAAAGTTTTGTATTATATAAAAACAATTACTTTATATAATTCATAAGAAGTAATATGTCCTAGAAAATTATTCAATACGCTTTTATTTACTTCTTTATGTAGGTTGTTTTATGTTATTGTTAACAGAACTGTTTTGAATTATACAAATTTTAGTTAATCGATGACAAACACTCTGATTGGTTGATTTTAGAGTTAAATTATTCAGGTCCGTGAATATAAACAATAATTATTATATTATAAGCAGCGCCTTTGAAATGTGTCGTCACTTATACCAATAGATGTAGGGATGGTAGTGGAATGCTCTATTTCATAGCGTGTTCATGACGCAACTTGTTAAATTGCTATGGCGGAGAATTAGTGTATGATTAAATTTATTTACTATTCTGCTCCGTCATTGTGTTTAAGGTAAAGTTTAATTTGGCCTTTAAGAAAAATCATGGATAGCAATAAAGATGAGGCTGAGCGGTGTATGGAACTCGCAGAACGATATCTACGGGAGAAAAGATACGAAGAGGCGGAAAAATTTGTACGTAAAGCACAGAAACTTTACCCAACAAAAAGAGCAGAAGGTAAGGTGGGAAAAACCCACGTCAGCTTTTATAAAATAGCTTAAGCAATTCTTAGTTGTCCTTTACTTTATTTACATCTAACCACTAAATTATTGACACTATTGACACTATATGGCATTTTGGAAGAGATCCCTGTTATATTTTTGGTTTCAAAGATTAAGTAATTTTTTTTAAAAGATTATTTTAATGTTTACATTGAATACTTTAAGAAATATGCTTTCTATAGTTGCACAAAAATAAAACTTTTCATTCACCTTGAATCGTGTGTGTCTGAATATTGATCAAGAGAGAAATGTAGTATGAGTAAGCAGAAAATTAAGAGTTTAAATGAAATTTGTATAACTATATAGTATTTTCTTGTAATTAATGATACATTCACAGATGTATTGGCAAAAGTGACAGTGATGTCAAAACAAAATCAACAAAAGTCTGAATCTGAACCTACAGTTAGGAAACGTCAAACTGCAGCTAAGGAAACTACACATACTCAAGCTTCTAATGATTATACAAAGGAACAGCTTGAACATATTAAAAGGTACTTGTGTCGAATAAAGTTCTAAAATCATCTTAATAAAAATTTTGATATATAATAATAAGATTTGTTATTTTATCATTAATATTGTTGTAATTCACTTATTCGTAGAATCAAGAAATGCAAAGATTATTATGAAATTTTGGGTGTAAGTAAAGATGCAACTGATAGTGATATTAAGAAGGCATATAAAAAGTTGGCACTTCAATTACATCCAGACAAAAATAAAGCACCAGGTGCTGCCGAAGCATTTAAAGGTAAATTAAAAAGGATAATTAAAGTATATTTGAGATAGATTTATTATGACATATAGCATTATTTATTGATATATATATTGTGTTTAGCCATTGGAAATGCTGTTGCTATACTCACTGATGTGGAAAAAAGAAAGCAGTATGACATGTATGGCCCTGAGGAAGAAAGAATGCAAAGTGCTCAAGCTCACCAAAATCATTCACATTACAATTATACAAGGGGATTTGAAGGTACATATTATAATATCATTTGTCCAATATTTATTTTTTTATCATAATTATCTATCATAAATTTATTAGATACATTTATCACCATTTATTATTAAAATTTATCATTAATAAGTTTGTAACAGAGATTGTAATAAGCTTTAAGCCTCACTATGATAAACGAAGAACAATAATAATAATAATGGTAATAATTTATCAATATTATACTTATTAATATATACTGATTAAATAATTTTTTCTAGCTGATATAACAGCAGAAGAATTGTTCAGTATGTTCTTTGGAGGTGGATTCCCACAGCAAGAATTTTATATGAGACGCTCTGGAAGGTGGGCGAGACAACAAGAAGCACAAGCTCAACATGTTCATTCTCAGGTATGAAGGAAAAATATAGTAATTTAATATATTTAAAATATAGTAATTACAATTTCTTTTTCAATCAAATTATGCTTTTTAAAATAAATATTATGATTTTTAGCAAGCAAATGGATATACCACATTCCTTCAAATGTTGCCTGTGCTGTTATTAATATTATTAACTATGATGAGCAGTTTCTTTATATCAGATCCTGTATATAGCTTACATTCTAACGCGTAAGTGTATTCATAATTTGCGACAAATACATTTATGACAAATAATGACGAATAAATTAGTTTTAATTGATAAATTTATGGAATGTTTCAATTTTATTATTTACGCTTTATTTTTTGGCTTCTATCTCTGGTATATTTTAAAGAGAACGATTGACTTGTATGAATGCGATTATATGCAAATTTTAAATTTGTGCACAGAAAATATTCTGTATTGAGAACAACTCAAGGATTAAGGGTGCCCTACTATGTGAAAGAAAACTTTCATACTGAATATCAAGGCAGTTTACGTAGGCTAGAAATTTCTGTTGAAGAAGAGTACCTGCATAATTTGAGACATGCCTGTTTTAGAGAGAAAACTTATAGTAAGTATTTTACTCAATTGATTATTAAATGTCCCAGAGTAGCAAACTACGTGTAGTTCTTAGAAATAATAGTCTGTCACACAAGAGTATGCTGACGATATCTCTACAAATGTTAATTTGTTTGTGATAAATTTACTGTGGCTCACAAGTACAACTATTTTGCTTTTATTTAATAATGGATCCAATCTTCTCCATTATCGATTTTAGTTTGACATCGTTTCGGTATGCTTTCTATTAATTTTTTAGCGTACAGGACTGGTAGTGAATTCCATGTTCTTCGAACGCGGGCCATTGAGATTCTTATCTTTAATATGTGTTCTCCCTTTAGTTTGTTTTCATAGAGGACTACATATTTTCTATAGGACTTGCGTTAGATAACCGTGGTGGCCAGCCCAGCACAATGGAAACAAAAAGATCGCTTCAAAACGTATCGTATACGCAGTACTCATTTTTTGGATATATATGTTGTATTCCTATTCATTGTCATAAAAGGTACTAAGACCAAGACATTATAAGCCACTGCGTATTCCAGAAGACTGTATCAGTTTAGATTATTACACTTTTCCTCACATTAGGTATCAATTTTCGTAGATATCACCGGTATACTTTTGTGTGACAGACTGTAAAAAAAGACTTAACCTAATAGTCAAAGGATATGTCTTTATACTTGGGATATATCGTTTCTTTAATCCTTAGGGGATACGATGATGTGGAAAGCAAGAAACTTTGGAGATCAAGAATTATTCTCCAAAGCTAAAAATATTGAAATGCCCTCATGTAAGAGGGTACAAGATTTGCAAGGCGCATAGCGGCGCTACGTTTTTGAATAGAATTTTGTTGTAGATAGGTGTATATTGTATTTACACGTGTGTAGTTACTATTGGATGAAATGAAGAATATTAAGTATAATTACCTGTGCGTAATATATTCTATATATTCGCATCAAAATTTATAAATGATATTCTTCTTGATCCGTCATGAAATTTTACATAGGCCATTTAAGCTGCTTGTTCCAATTTAAATTGTAAATTAATACAGAGTTGATTTTAATAGCACATATGAGGAATTCCAACATACAATATTAATATCATATTTAATTTAGTTAATCTAACATATTTCTTAAATTCTTTAGACTGAACGGTGCAATTTTATAATATAATCTAATATATCCAATATGTTGATTAATTTATATGCATTGTTAATTAGAATTATTTATGTACCGTCAGAGGAACAGCTGGGTGGCATAGTTAATGGAAAACATTAATTTTGAAGATTTAGAAGTATTTCCAATTATTTATAAACATCGATTAATATTTGGCTGTTAATAATTTATTTAAAATCTTGCTGTACTATTTCTTGGGTATAATAATAGATCATCACTTTTGGCTGTTAATAATTTATTTAAAATCTTGCTGTACTATTTATTGGGTATAATGATAGATGTTAGTGATGATTTTGTGTGATAGTGATATGATAATTTTGACGATTTTGATAAATATATTATTACAATATTAAAATTGCTTGTACACGAAAAGGATCTAGATAATAAAGGTAGAAAACTCGTTAAATGTGGAAACGAAAAAATACAAATTATATAATGTACACTAAGATCATTAACATTAACGTTAGGAAGAAATGAATAAAATTATTGCATGCATTTGTTTTAGGCAAGGAAAAATTGGGAAAAAGAAAAACAAAAATTAAGAAATGCACACCCACCTTATAAGGCCTAAGTTATATTTCTGGTAATAGCGAAATTTGTGTGAACCACCTTTTTCTTTTATATAAAATTCAATCCTATTCACAGTGTTACATAATGTCGACGATTACTATTATTAATATAAAGAATTATTAATGTTAAAAATTCCATAGACACAATATTATACTAATTACATTCCTTCTGTTACTATGAAAAATACACGACACATTGTAAGCAAACAAAAAACCCAGTGTTTGTGACGTATATCTATTCGTATATTATCTTTCTCTTGTAAAATGAATATAGTTCAAGCTAAAGAGAGAAAAGCATTAGCTATGCATGAATTTATTGTCACATATGGCGAATTGTAATAAATAATCTTGATGGAATCGCAGTCATCGAATCATACGCATCATCGCGTCGTAAATATTTATATGGACGTAAATCTGAAGAAAAAGGAATTTTGAACAAGCTAAACAAGTGGCCACATATGTCTGCTGTTGTTTATAAATTGTAATGTACATGGATAACATGAGATAGATGACCAATATACTCATCTTAAGGAAAAGGTTTGTTTGTGTGACGTTGAAAGTTTTTCGATACTAATTGTTATTTCTGTAAATGATTAAAAAATGACTACATTTATGAACTTATGGATTTCGAAACGTTTATGCTAGTCAGTCTATCGAACTGCACATATCAAATTTGTTTTATAATTTGCTCAGCTAGTACGTATTTAATGGCACTTATTTATTTGAATCATTACATGATGTTATATATATGTCAAAGTATTTTAATTAGCTTCAAAATAAAGGAACTTGAAAATTACGATCTTTCCCATTTATGCACGTCATGTTTTCCATTAGTTCGGGAGTACCAACCTTTTTAAATTAGACAATCATTGGAATAATCTACAAAAATTCGTTATGCATCGAATATTAAGTGCATGTTCCATGTTATATCTCATCCGCGATTGTATTATTATCGACATATCTATCAATTAATCAATTAAATTTATCAGCAGATGTGATAACACGAATAAATATTTTTACCTATACTTCAAATAATATTCCTGATAATAGTATAGGAATCAAGTGACCTCAATGATCTCATTCAATTTAAGTTCATCGCATGCTAAGGCTTTATCGATTTTCATACGTTTCAAGTCCCTTTTATCGAGTTCTTCAATTCAGGTCAATGTGTGTGTCGATTTTCACCTGTCCAAGGTTACCTATCTCCGATTGTATGATTCCAGTATGATGTTGCCTCACGTTTCGCTATACATTTTTTCATTCGATCCCGTTAAACTCGGCTGAAAAAAGCAGAAGCCAGGAAGAGAAAATCTCCTCTGCGTATAAATCGATTTTTCGTATTGTGTCTTCTCGCATAGCGCCAAATTATTTCAATTTCAATTAAACAGTATTACAAAAGTACTAAAAACCGCTACTCAATTGTACCGATGATAGAATTTCATAAAATATCCTACAAGAAGTTCCGTTACATGGAACATCTGTTACGAACGAGAATTACATCGATCTCGCAGACCATAAGGCGCTGAACGATCATCGGTAAACACATTCCAAAGTCCGTCGGATAAAAAGTCTGTTTCAAGGCGGTCGATACTGTATGCAGGGATCGCGATGGCTTGGTTAGTGACCAGGTAAAATTCCTGCTGAATGCCAGGTGAAATGTCAGTCGATGCACCCACGTGATTCGTGACGACTCGAGCCGGCTGTCTGTTCACAAGCACACGGCGCGATATTAAAAAGCTGTCGCACCACTCTCGTTCCAACTCGCGCCGATTAAACCGCGACCGCGCAATACTTGATCGTGGAAACATTTGCTGACCGAACGTCGATATACATACGCATATGTGGTAATATACCGTTAGAGCCGCGATCATTATTGCGAATTATCCAGCTAGCTTATTATATACCTTGTATTAACTATTTTGCGCTGAGAAAAAGTACCGATTGTTCTTTGCTTTTCGTCCCGTGACGACATTTTTCCTTCCTGAGGTCCTAGCATTTGTAATGCGCATCTACTTGTGATTCTGAAGAATAATAGCAGGTATTTTATCTATTAATTTCTTATTTTTCTCTCTTTCTTTAAACGAAGTATATTTATGAATGTATTTAAACGCACTCTAGAAATTACTTACTTGATAGCGTGTCGGTTATTTCATAACGATGCAATATTAGGCGAAAGACAGTGGTGAACTTCATCCACTAAAAGCTCTTTATCCATAGAGTATCGATTCTTCTTAGATTAAATTTCTGCGATATCAACGACTTTGAAGTAACAATCTTATATACATAAATATCAAATTATAGTTCGGAAATAATTCTTTGACTCGTTAAGAAATTAATCAAGAAATTCAAATTTCATGGATTCAACCGAAAATTCAAATATTCTCCTTTTTGTGCTGCGTAAAAACATTTTTATTTCATCTAGATACTTTATTATCATACCATAAATGGCAGAAGAACTCATGGTAAAAATTCGGTTTTTAGCGTTCCACTTTCCCGGTCGCCGTATATGGAACGTGTTGTAAACATTTCTCTCAAATTAAGGATGCGTGTTAAATCTAGCTATCAGCCGTGATTCCTTGCGCGACTTTCGAAGCGTGCACCGCGAGTTGTTCTTTATCCAGCGTTTATTTTCTGTTCAGCGTGACACATGGAGACAATGGACGAGTGGATCTGTGACCAGGACACCCTTGGATATGACGAGGCTTGTATCAACTTACGCACAGAAGATTCGAACGCCTGGCTCTACCTGCTTTCCGCGGATTGTGCGTCGGTGAGTCACGCAAGGATACGCTCTTTTTATGTTTTTATGTGCTTTGCATACTTATGCCTGGTTATGTGCGATACCGTTTCCTACGAATATTCCAAAAACGCGTTTAAATGTTGATTGGAGTCACAGGTAACCATGATCATTGGTTAAATTTAAAGTTAAAGAGCTTTTTTTTAGAACAATTAGACTGCGCATGTTTATACATTTATAAATTTAAATACGCGAACACATCTATAGTAAATTAATCGTCATAATATTTACAGAATGAAAAAAATCGGTATTGGGGTTCCACTTTCCTAATTGCGCTCAGCAAAATATGAATTTGCATAAAAATCCACCGTTCAGTAATTTATTTTTTACGATACAGACGAAGAAGTTAACCCTTAACGCTTCGATTTTCAATTGTGAATACCAACCGCCAACTCCAACTTATTCTCATCATACTTGCAAGTTTTTAACACTTTACCGACCGATAGCCGATTAATTGGATTTTTGTCGCCGACAATCTTTCTCATTATTTGAGCAGTAATTTGTTATTTAGTACTAAGATACCTTGCTCAGTTGCGTCAGTTGCATTGCTTTGTAAGCTTCCACAGTTTTATAGCAATTTGAAAAACTTACCGTTTGCAATGAACGAAAAGAATGGTGTCGGAGAGTCTAAACTGAAACAAAGCCGGCGCCAGGGAGAATCTGCGCCTAAGCTGTCGGTTAGACATGCGTATGCTGTTGAACCGCTAGCGGTCAGTAAAGTGTTAACTGTCAGATTTTAAAAAGTAGAGCGCCACACATCGGTGGTGCTTGAGATGCACGCTTGAACGTTGAGGGTTAGTTTTCTTTTTCTTTCATTCTTCGAATCCTTTTTCATTTTCGATTTATTATGTCGTAACGTTACACGAGACAAATAATTTATTGGTGTGATGCTTGTGGTATACAGGATGAATTAATAAATACAGTTAGTTCGATAACCTTTTAATGTTCGAATTTTGAAATTAATCAACTTCTTTAATTGAGACCTATATTTTTCTCTATAAAAATGTAGTCATACTACAGAGAATAATCTCGTTACAGTGCCCATATACTAGGATCAAGCAGATCGTAGCAAATTGGACTTCCAGTGTGACGATCGATACTATTCGATCCACGAGCTTGAGAGTATTGGATGCCGAGGATCCCAACGAATTTATATCAGCTAAAAATACCAGGTACATTTGGTTGACCGAAAGAAGTATCACGATTCAACGTGTCTTAAAGTTAACGCCGTCCAGTTTTATACGATTTACATTTTTCTCACATTTCAGCGACGTGATCTGTGAACTGACTCCGAACCTTGGGCAGTTCGGTGTGTACGAACTTTCTATACTAAATCGAAGCTGCGATATAAAGGTTCTGAACGCGCCAACTTATCCTTATACAGGCAAGGCTCCCTGCATCAAATAGAATTTCTAATCAAAGTTGAAAAATAACCAGTAATTGTTATATGTATAAATCTGTGTTTAGACTTTATCCAGATCTCATTTATTTGTATCGCAATATCAGATTCGTTCGATGATTATAAATATTTATCGAATGCTTGTAGATAACAGTCATGTTATATCTTACTTAATTTATTAAGATGTACTATAGTACCTTGATTGTAGAAGAGATTATAGCAAAATAGTGTTTAACGATCTTGTTGATAGAAGTGTAATTTTTTCAGAGCTTCTTGTTATTTTTGGAGTATTGTTACTCGTTCTATTTGGTCTGTCTGGCTTGAAATCACTGTGGCACGTATGCAGGAAGAAATATATGAAAAGTCAGGTGGATGATGGCGCGATGAAGCAACCCGCGAAACGTCGAGTGAAGGCGATTGACACGGTGCGGGGGTAAGTGTTTCTATTCTATTTATTTCTCTTTTAATAAAATCGCTCTCTATAAAATATTATAGTATTTAAAAAAAGTTATATGTTACAGGGCCAGTACGTTGTTGATGATATTTGTGAACGATGGATCAGGTGGTTATAGGACTCTTGGTCATGCGACTTGGAATGGATTACTTCCAGGAGATTTGTTGTTCCCTTGCTTTATATGGATCATGGGCGTGTGTATCCCCATTGCGATGTCCAGTCAGATGAAGCACATGACACCGAAACACCAGATATTATATGGAATTGTCAAAGTAATTGATAACAATTTCACAGATAAATATAAAATTTAATTTGCATTGAAACAGTTGCAGAGGAAAATATAGGATGTAATTTGCATTCAGACAGTTGCAGAGAAAAACTGGTAGAATGTAATTTGCATTCAAACAGTTGTAGTAGAAAATATAGAATTTATGCAAATTAAAATTTTTACTTTGTATTTCAATCTTAATTTATTTATATTTTACTTTTTTATATGGCAGAGGAGCATACTTTTATTTCTAATCGGGTTGTCTCTGAATACGGTGAGCACAGGTGGCCAGCTTGAAACCATTCGCATATTCGGTGTTCTGCAACGATTCGGTATAACTTATTTCGTTGTCGCTCTGTTATATTTTCTTTTAATGTCGAGGAGACCCAGCAAGATACAAGTAAGTGTATACATAATTATAAATGAAAATTTTCTGTATGTATCTCCCTGTAAAAGTATCAAATATTTTTATATATCTTCTCGAAAACATCGATTTACAAAATATTTCATTTTCATTCATAGTCTCCAATGTTACGAGAAGTGCAAGATTTTCTTCTACTTCTTCCTCAATGGTGCGTGATGCTCGTGATTGTGGTCATTCATTGCATCATAACATTCTGCTTAAACGTTCCAGGATGTCCCACGTATGTACGTATGATTTAATGAATTACAATTGTGTTTTTACGAAAACATCAAAAGCGATTATTCATAGTGGATATCTTGGTCCTGGTGGTCTTCATGACGACGCGAAATACTTTGATTGTGTGGGCGGTGCAGCAGGCTACATTGATAGAATGATACTTAAAGAAGCTCATTTGCACCATTCAACTACAGTTTATAAATCTGGACCGTACGATCCTGAAGGAATTCTGGGTACACTGTCTTCCATTAAAGTACTGTAAAAATTTATTCGGCGGATTTTCAATTGTTATCTTAACTTTCCTTTTCCAAAATCTCACACTGCATAAATTTATTTAAATTTATTAGGAAGAATTTTTAACTTTTTTCCAATTTTACTTCACATGGAAATGAATATTATTCATTCGACATCTTTTTTTTCGACATTTCTAAGTAATTATTTTCAAAATACTATGTTTATCAAGGTACCCTCACAACGGCGTTTCAAGTCTTTCTTGGCCTACACGCTGGCATAATCATGATGACTTACAAAGACTGGAAAGAACGTGTAGTCAGATGGTTAGCATGGGCTGCATTCTTCGGTTGCGTAGGATGCGTTCTTCATTTTACCAACGTAATTCCCGTCAACAAAAAATTATGGTACGTTTCCAAAAAAGGACAACGTCGTATCAATTACATTATAAAACCGTATTTATTTGCTATTATATATGCAGGTCACTGTCATTCGTATTTGTAACCACGTCTTTTTCCTTGGCTTTCCTTTCTGCTTGCTACTTGCTCGTAGATGTCGTCAAGGTTTGGAACGGTGGACCTTTCCGTATTCCTGGTATGACTTTCACGAGATTACACAACCACTAAACAGGTTTCGCGCCAAATCGATTTAAGACCTGTTTGAAGAATTAATGCTACTGAAAGAAAAACGTAGTTTTCTAAACCATTATCGTCTTCGATACATTTCTCAAAGCAGTTAGTATCTTACTAGCCAGCAGATATCAAATAGATATTTTTCTAATTAACGATTCAAATGTACTATAACTTATATATAAATTTGTAACAGCGGTAATAAACCTTTTATTAGATTGTTAAAAGATAGCATTAAGAAAAATTCAGGTTGGCGCGCAACCTGTTTACTGTTTCAACACTCTTTTGCAACAAATGTAAAAACGATTATATTCGATTATTCGTAGGTATGAATGGTTTACTGCTGTATGTTGGCCACATGGTGTGCTATCAAAATTTCCCTTTCCACTGGAGCATCGGTAGCATGGAGAGTCGAGCACTGCGTTTATGCGAGGCCATTTGGGGCACTGGATTATGGTCAATTATTGCATACGTTATGCACGCAAAACGCAATTACATCAGCCTATGATAATATACGTTCAGCAACCTTCCACATGTATAACAGAAATTTTTGCACACAATGCTTAAAGAAAAGATCAAAGGTTGCTATCCCATTTATTTATCTTTATTGAATGAAAGATGATGGAAACTTGTTAGAAAAGGCAGCGAGGGGTAGACTGACTCGAAATGAGGTTTAAAGTAAACTTTACAAATAATTTATTTTGCACAACTTATATAAATATAGCATAATGATCGATCGAGGTAACCTGATGGTATTCGACACGAATACACTTCGCGCCGGTTCCTTTTTATCTTGAACGAAGATGGCGAAACAGGGAATCATCGCGACCAGGTGACGATTATTTTCAATTTTGAAATCGAAAAACCAGTCGTGTGATTCGATTCAGTGAATGTCGTTAGTCGTCGATCGTTCGAACGATCGATCGATCTCTCAAAAGATTTTAGTCTTCTCACAATATGCGTACACCGTGGGATTAAGAGGGAAGAAGAAGAAGTAAAATAAGGAGAATGGTGAAAGGGATAAAACGAAACCTATACGGGGCAACAAATACAATGACGTGATATGGGAAAATCTCAGGAGCAGTCCTGTGGTATCGATGGCTGTCGTGTTAAAACGAATCTCGACGAATTGTCGTAAACAAAATAAAAAATGAAAAAAAAGAAAGAAAAGAAAACACACTAGCAATGCCATGTTTCTGATGGAGGCACCGGTCCTTGCTCAGTAATCCATTGCATCAGGACCTAAAAATTCAGACAGACTAGATTATTAACGTCCTATAATTATCCTATGTTTTGGTTAAAAAAAAAAGAAAAAATATAAAAGAAAAAAATAATAAAAGAAAAAACTGTTTCTATCAATGATGGATTGAATAATGGCGAGTATGTCAAAACTTGGAATTCTCTCCTGCTATGATTTTTGTAGAGGGACATTATTTTTCATGTAGAAAGGATTCAGCGTTGTTCAATTATGTGAAATAATTAATTCTCATTATAATCTATAATTCGTTCAAAACTTGTTGGCTAGTCAAGATACAATTGAAAAATAATCGCCTACTTTTTTTCATTAGAAACTATTATTCATTACTATTCATTAGAAACGATAGAGTGAGGAAAATTGGGAAAATTTTGAGTAACCAGTTAGGTTTTAACAGACTGTAATAGTTATAATTAGAGCAATATAAAATGATGATAGTTCGTATTATATTATAATACTTTATAATGTATTACGTTATATAATATTATATTTTCCACGCATCTACGAGTCGGAATCAGTTGACTGGACAAGGTCCATCCGGTGTTGGGCTTTAGCGCTCTTGATCTTTTACTGTAAGATGCGTCGCGCCTGTTTATATGCCGCGTAGTAGAGTCTGTAACCACCTGCGGGCCCGATGGCAGCTCGTCCTTAGCTCTGCGATCTCCTCGGTCCACCAGTACGGGTTCTGTCTAGTACCAGGCACGCAGCGCGGCATCGGCACATCACATGCCGCGTTCATATCTCGGGGAAGGTTCTCCGCCTCCTCGTCCACGCTTGTCTTCTCTCTACGGGCGTCCCTGTTCCAGGCCGCGACAGTGGCTGCTGCCTGAAGCATGTCGCTGTCTTCATCGTCGATGCGCCATCTTGATGGCGGGTGAGAGCGTTTCATTCCCCGGATGCCGCGAGCCTTTCCCCGGGCATTGTCTCCGTCCCGACCTTTGTGAATATAGAGATGGTCACACTCAACACCCTCTCTACGCCACACATGTGCTGGTCGAGCCTTTGTTAAGTAAGAGGAGATGTAAATTATTACCTTATAATGTATTACGTTATAATATATTAGTTTATAGAGTATTATGTTATAATGTATTACGTTATTTAGTATTATGTTATATTATATTCACGAAGAGTATAACGTTCTGATCAACACTGTTGTAATATTCTTAAGAAACTTTACCTGGTCCTTATGTACCGACTTTCTATTCCCGGGTTTTCCTTCTTACCATGGTTCTTATGGGATGAAAATTTATTATTTCAAATCTTGTACTTGTGTACTCTCGTAGGCGCTTATTCTCTGGTATTGCTGATTAATACTAAATGTTTATTTTAGACCTTACTTATCTGGCACTTAGGGTACTTAGTTTATTAGCCTCTTAATGAGGTCTGCATCGTAAGGTTTATAATTTGGTAGGTAGGAAAGTCTGACTTTTCCAAGAAAGGTAGGTGTTGTCCTAGTCATAAACGGGCAGGAAACCATTGAAGATGAAATGCATTTTTGCAAATATTTTTTCTGAATGAACTCCTCACTACCAATAGACTCAAATTGAACTCTTCTTACATAAATAACATGTTTTAGCGATTTTAGAAATTTGGTAAGAGGCTAAAACAGTCTTGGATGGACAAAATCATTTCAATAGCCAAAAAGAAACGTTAGGAGAATTGTATAAACATGAAGTTGGAGTTAATTGTAGATTTAGTATAGTTTGTTAGTATAGTCTGCTGTAGATTTTTTTGGACCTTCTCATTTTTAGTTCTTTGATCCTTTTTTATTTCCTGTACTTTTGTAAACTTTTTATTTAATTTAATCTTGTTTGTAATCTTTTATTTTTTAATCTTTTCTATTCAGTTCCAGTATTATTCAACAACCAACTGAAATACAACAGCACACCTTACAGAATTCATATTTAGACAGAAATCGCTAACAAATTTTGAAGTACTGTGTAGAAGAAAATGTTTAATACGTTAAAGATGAAAATTACCAACGATGAAAAAGGGACCCTAATGTTTGTAAGATATTATTTCATTATAATTCTAGCAGATAAATATAATTTTAAATAAAAAAATGATTACTTAATGCAATGAAATCACTGAAGTGTAAAGTTATAAACAAAGTCTGATTTCTAATTGACAAACCTTTGTATCATGACGAATTAGAATTTATCAGCTATAAAAAAAAAAAAAAAAAAACATTTTACAAAGTGACTCTCTGGGCACTAAAGGCATGAGTTATCGACTTAACGTCGTTAAGGAAGTATTGTCTGCTTAGGAATGGAAAAATCTGTTTAATGCTCTTTGTTTTAAATGCCCTAATATCATGCACGTTTACACCAACGGTTCTAAAAATGATAACCTTGGAACAGTAGCCGCTGTTTTTACTGAAAACAAATCAATCAAATACAGATTCAGAAACGAGGATATACGCAAAGACTTAAAAGTACCAACAGTCAAAGAAGAAATTGGCAAATACGCAGAAAAACACAAGGAAAGAACGGCAACAAATCCAAACCAGCTGGCTGCTGAAGCGAGCAAAACTCTCACAAAAAGAAGACTAAAGAGAAAACATCTCACTTACCTTATTAAAGAAATAAAATAGTCAAACTGGAAGATGGTATACCACTGGGGGTAGCCATCCACATGTTACTTAGCAATTAAGTTACAAAAATTTACCGAATGTCCAGCTGGACAAATTGTTAAGTACAAATTAAATAATAAAAGAAAAAAAACTTAAATATAGCCTGAATGATTTCAATAGTATTTGTATGATGAAACATGTACACTTCTCTCGGCTCTCAATTTTATTGGTTGTTCCCTTCTCTCTGAATTAATCATTTTCTCAGATTCTCTTTCCACTATTTTAAATATCTAAGATGCAAAGCATGGCAATGTACATAGTAATTCACGAATTATATGACAAATTAATCAAATGTGGGAAGATAGTAACAATAGCGTGGGTTTCTTTACACAGGTATATCTATTAATCCTGTCAATTTTGAAGCGAAAATTGCATCCATGCTTCGTATGGACGATTAATCCTTATACCATACTTTCCCAGGACACTAATAAACAGTTGGTAACATTTACGGTCTCATAACAAACTTTAAATTTAATAGGAAATAACAACTGGCAATATCTTGAATTAAATCTGGACACACCAAATTATCACATTCACATCTTCTTTATAATGTCCTCTCCTCTACCATGCTATGTGAAACATATAATGTACCTATAACTTCCAAGCATATCGTTATCGAATATAAAAAATATAACTGAAGAAGAAAATTAAACATCAAGGAGAATTTCATCGACACAATTACCTCGGCATCATATCACGACAAATTGTTAATTTCCTGCAAGATTATAGGTGTTACGTTCCGTGACCTTCTACACAAAACGGAATCTATTCCTCGGGTAAGATGACCGCCAGAGGCCTAGACATCTTTATCGTACACCCTCAATATTCTTAAGAGCTCACTATAAATCTTGGAAGGATTGGACAGTAAATCTAAGGAAGATATTTTCAATTAAAAAGATATTTGTTTAGTGTGAAGGACTTTAATTATAAAAAGATATTTGTTTAATGTGAAGGACTTTTATAATTAAAGTACTAAGTTAATGTTAATTTTAATTTTGTTAATTTTCTGCAAGATTATAGGTGTTACGTTCCGTGACCTTCTACACAAAACGGAATCTATTCCTCAGGTAAGATGACCGCCAGAGGCCTAGACATCTTTATCGTACACCCTCAATATTCTTAAGAGCTCACTATAAATCTTGGAAGGATTGGACAGTAAATCTAAGGAAGATATTTTCAATTAAAAAGATATTTGTTTAGTGTGAAGGACTTTAATTATAAAAAGGTATCTGTTTAGTGTGAAAGACTTTAATTATAAAAGTATCAAGTTAATTTTAATTTTAATTTTGTTAATTTTCTGCAAGATTATATGTGTTACGTTCCGTGACCTTCTACACAAAATGAAATCTATTCCTCGGGTAAGATGACCGCCAGAGGTCTAGACATCTTTATCGTACACCCTCAATATTCTTAAGAGCTCACTATAAATCTTGGAAGGATTGGACAGTAAATCTAAGGAAGATATTTTCAATTAAAAAGATATTTGTTTAGTGTGAAGGACTTTAATTATAAAAAGGTATTTGTTTAGTGTGAAGGACTGTAATTATAAAAGTACTTCACACTAAACAAATATCTTTTTAATTGAAAATATCTTCCTTAGATTTATTGTCCATTCCAGGAAAGTACAGGAAATTTGGTTTCTATCGTGTATGATGCCTTCCACTAGCAACCTTCTTTCGGGGACAGGTAGCACCCTTCCCTACCTACCAATCTCTTTTCTTAGCCAATTGGCAGCGATGACCGTTGCCTTCACTTTCCTAATGAAAATTGTCATTAACGAATCCGCTCATTTCGTGTTCTTAGACATACCCATCACAAGTATTCCTCCGTGGCATCATCGTCACAGAAATTTAGTTGCTTCAGGTTTTTTGACCAGTCAGCATCTTAACTTGTTATCCATCAGTCGACATCTTAACTATTATCTCCACAACTTATATTCTGCGAGAAGAAGTTGTTGGACTAAAAATGTATTGCTAATTCAGTGCTACTGCGAACGCGTCTCCGTGAACGGTGGAACATCTTGCTCCTGCGAGCCGGATTACGTGCACTACTGTCGAGTGAAACAGTGTTGTGCACCCGAGTAACACCCACAACCACATAGTGTCAAGTGACTGTATCACTATCAGTGCAGCGAGTTCCAATAACTTTAATCTCGCAACAACTAGAGGGTCAACTTTGAGGAGGAAGCACCTTCATCGCGAAGTACATCCACACAGCAGTCCGTGATGCAATAACGAGCAACCTTCCTTCCCATCACGAACATGGCTAACGAGGAACAAATCAGCTTGTTGAGTAAGAAACGAGGTTTCCTGCTCGATCGACTCAAATTCACGTCGAAACGACTGCACGAATATGAAAAGTCCGGTCAGCAGAACAAAGCTCTTTTGATGTCATACCGCAAAACTGTCGACGAAGTGTGGAGCAGATTCAACGTTGTGCAAGAAGAATTAGGATTGCTCGACGAAGAAGAAAACTCGTGCTTAGAAATCATCTTAGACTTCTATCACGCCCTGGACACACAATTAATGGAACTTATTGATAGAGCACAAGCATCAGCACCTGAAACATCTATAAGCGTCGGATCATCCTCAACATCGTGGCCGATAGGAATGAGATTACCAAACATGCATTTACCTACCTTCGACGGCTGTCTAACTGTAACTGATAGAGCAGCGAGGTATGTTCAATCATTGAGCAGCACTGAAGTTAATTATGCAGACATTGTCGCCGCCCTCAAGGAGCGATTCCACTGTCCACGACAGACTTGTCTACGTCATTTCTCCGCGATGCAAAACTATCCTAGACTGGCCAAAGAAACACCAGAAGCCTTAGCGAATTTAATCGACACTATGAAACAACATCTCTGCGCATTGAAAAACTTAGGTGACCCAGTCACGTCAAACACCGTTATCATCGGCTTATTCTTGTCCAAATTAAATCCAGATATCATACAAGAATGGGAGCTCACTATACCGAACAAGGAAATGCCTCCGTACACTCATTTATTAGATTTCCTTGAAAAAAAGGCAAATTGTGTCCTAACGACATCCGTTGCTACTCCGGCAAGACAAACGCCAGAACAACACAATCCTCTCCAACAAGGCTGTCCACAGAGGAACGCATTTACCAATATGCACTTTCCGTCGACATGTCCAATTTGTCAAGAATCGCACGGAATTTGTAATTGTGACATCTTCAAGGCGAAACCAGTCAAGGAAACCAGTCTTACAGCCGTCAAAGAATTGTCCGTGTGCACCAATTGCCTGAGAAAGGGGCACTCGATTCTTTGTTGCATTTCCGGATCTTGTCGTGTATGCGAACTTTGTCACCACACGCTTCTGCATCGGGACGAAACTGAAGTGAACAATCGGCCGAGCACAACCGACCGAACATCTTCGATACCTCCTTCGATACCTCCTTCGATACCTCCTTCGATACCTCCTTCGATACCTCCTTCGATACCTCCTTCGACGCCTCCTTCGATACCTCCTTCGATATCCCCTTCGATATCCCCTTCGATATCCCCTTCGATATCCCCTTCGTCACTCTTTTCGACATATCGTTGGGCACCTCCCTGGACACCTCCTCTCACACCTCCTTTCATGCCTCCTTGGATACGTCCTTCGACACCTCCTTCGACACCTCCTTCGACACTCTTTTCGACACATCGTTGGGCACCTCCCTGGACACCTCCTCTTACACCTCCTTTCATGCCTCCTTGGATACGTCCTTCGACACCTCCTTCGACATCTCCTTCGATACCTCCTTCAACACCTCCTTCGACACCTCCTTCGACTCTCTTTTCGACACATCGTTGGGCACCTCCCTGGACACCTCCTCTTACACCTCCTTTCATGCCTCCTTGGATACGTCCTTCGACACCTCCTTCGACACCTCCTTTGACACCCTCTTCGATACATCGTTGGGCATCTCCTCTCACACCTCCTTGGACACCTCCTTCGACACCATCTTTGACACCTCCTTGGACACCTCCTTCGACACCATCTTTGACACCTCCTTGGACACCTCCTTCGACACCTCCTTCGACACCACCTTCGACACCTCCTTCGACACCTCCTTCGACACCACCTTCGACACCATCTTTGACACCTCCTTGGACACCTCCTTCGACACCATCTTTGACACCTCCTTGGACACCTCCTTCGACACCATCTTTGACACCTCCTTGGACACCTCCTTCGACACCATCTTTGACACCTCCTTGGACACCTCCTTCGACACCTCCTTCGACACCTCCTTCGACACCTCCTTCGACACCTCCTTCGACACCTCCTTCGACACCTCCTTGGACACCTCTTTTGACACATTCTTCAACATCTTTGACATCCCCTCCAACATCCCCTTTAACGGCAACCACGTTGGCATCGTCATTATCTAGGCAACCTTATCCAACGCCACCAAACATCATGAATCAGTTTCAAAATGTTACAAAGTGTTATAAAGCGTTCGAGATCAAGAATATCGTATCGGGGAATCATTGTCCAAGACAGAATGCGAAGACACCACCTCCGCCGCCAGCGAAATGGATCATATCTGCGATTGGCCGGAATGAGGATCTCCGCGTTAATTATCAAAAACTTCATTCCAATGTGCTTGCGTAGAGAACAGCATTGAGGTGGAGGACGTGTTGGGTGTTAGTACTCCGATGTTTAACTTCAAAAGTGTTTATTTCGATATCGAGTACGCGTCGTTTTAAGTCGTAACCTGATGCACGTCGAACTCAGGCGATGAGGATACAGATCTGACGCTTACTGAACTAAACTGCTACTGTTTCTATACAGCCTCGATACAGACTCGATACAGAGTTGATACAGAGTCGATACGAGCTAACCGTGGCTATCTGTCTGACTAAATAATCGTACGACTACCAGCGACTGTCACCGACGGTCATCAACTACCGTCGACTACCATCCGAAGCTTTTCCTCGGTTCCCCTTTTCTAGAGTGCCGAAGTTAATGATGCTTCAACATCGAAGGTCATTATCAATGTCCAAAATTATATCTTTGGTACAGCTTTTGTTATGTACGCATAATTTCAGCCGAATAATGTTTATGAAATGTCGTGTGTTCTCATACCTTACAGCATGAGAAGATTACGCGTTAATGAAACTGTAACAAATGATAGCAGTGTAACAGAATACCATATCTATAACATAATATTAGAGTTTAGAGATACTAACTGTATTGGCGAGAGTTTCTTTTGCGAAGTGGATGTGCGTTAGAGGAAAAAATAAACTATTTCTAATTGATAGAAAATACAGTGTAATGCAGGTGTATATATATGTCGGGTTAGCACTAAGATTAGGGTTGTGGGCGTCAAATGAATCTGCACTTGGATTAGACATTGGTGCGGTACAACGCAAGTGAAGTCTATTACAGTAATGAGTTTGATACAAAGTTAACAATTATTCATGGTGATTAGACGCTCGGCGTTTTTCATCTGGCGCCTCGAACCCAAGCTCATTGTCTCGGCTTTTCCTAAGAATTCTAACGGGGAGACCCGATGTCCTTTCATGTCCGACATATAATTCTGATTGGTTTCGGCTATTTGGGAGGTAGTGATAGAGGGAGGGAATATTTGCTGATGGTGATATAGAGAGATTTCGCCTTTGTATCTTCAATTACCTGCGAAATAGCGCTACCGAGGTGGTCATAGAAAATAGTGATAGATATTTTGACATATCTGGTTACCGACTAACCGAAAGTTTTGGCGACGTATAATTAGCCGTAATAAAATGTTTAAAATGATTAATTAGGTGCTAAACCTTCGAAGGTGTTTAAGTTTCACGTTTTGACGTATACGTGATTACACGCGATAAAATGTATAAAAGGATTTGCTAAATCTTTAAAAATATATAATTTTACTAGAAATTGAATGAGATTTGTTACATTTTCGTTCGTGTTTGATAACATAATATATAACATGATATAACATGTTATTGATAACATAAATTATGATACAACATAAGATGTCTTTTTAATTGATGACTTACAGTCATAACTACCAATAGGTTATACACCACTCAATTGGAATTACAAGTTCAGTTTTATAATTGTTACAATATATAATAGGTGAAATAAGTCCTCATTTGAAACCTGTTTCTTCAATTTTGTATATAAGAATATAAAATTATATAAATATGAGGTGGTTATGGGTGCAATGTATACGTTATGCGGTTATAACTTAACGAAGTTTATTCTCTGAAATCGTGCGTACAAGCGGTTCGTCGAACTGTTCGGCGTGCCAGTCGGAAACATTCTGTCTTCTTTACCATTGTCGAAAACGTTCGGTGGACCGCCCGCTAGTCGTTCGGTTCGGTCTCTTATCTTAAGTGTTTAGTTTTCTTTCCGTCGCCTCGCTGTTACTCGAGACGACGGTTTTGCGTAGTATCTGTCGCCACAAATATATATAGTTTGTTAATCATATAGTATTACAAAGTGAGATTCTTAATACTCTGCTATCTATTATCCTTTGCCTGTATATTACCCTTTTGAAATAAATTTCCAAAATAAATTTCTGCCTAGGTTCTTCTTTTTCAGTTGAAGACCATAGAAAAAAAAAAAAAATGAAGCCAGTTTTACTGCTTTTATGATTTTAATGTTACTTAGTGATTAAAAGGATGTATGTATTTTAATGTGAAATAATCAAAATGGAAATAATTAGGTCCAAATCTATAATTCTGGAGAAACCAGTCTATGTATATTATTATATAAACAGTGTGATATTATATAATATTCTAAACCCAACACTAACGTTTAGTATCTTTGAAATATTCAAGGTGGAGAAAAATTTGTAGGTACTTAAATCTAAAACCAGATAAAGAGGGAACTTTGTGAGTGGTCAGAAGTATAATAGAACTATAAAATTATTTTTCCGTAAAAAGTGGAAATGTAATTTATAACAATCCCTTTGTATTTTCGTCCAGTCGCGGGGAGACGCGTTCGCGTTGAAGCGCGTCAACGGGAGTCGTAAATTCCCGTTACGATTATAACGATCGACACCACGTACAGGTCGATCCCCTTATTTCTTGTGGGACAATAGGGGTATTTGTTGTGGAATAAAACTGTAGTTTACAGTTCTATAATATTTGTATTTTTAACAACTTATTACACTCGAGGTTCCGTCGTGTCGGAAGATATAATTGATATAAATGTAGTAACTTACAAATGTGTTGTTTTTTTATCTAGAGCAAGGACAAGAAAGGATGGTTTATTCAGAGTTAAGTTCAAGTTTATTCGTACAAACAATACTCAACACAAAACTGACTCTACTCAACTGCTACATTCAACTGACTCTACTCAACTGCTACATTCAACAGACTACACTCAACTGTTACATTCAACAGACTATACTCAACTGCTACATTCAACAGACTATACTCAACTGCTACATTCAACAGACTATACTCAACTGCTACGTTCAACAGACTATACTCAACTGCTACATTCAACAGACTATACTCAACTGCTACATTCAACAGACTATACTCAACTGTTACATTCAACAGACTATACTCAACTGCTACATTCAACAGACTATACTCAACTGCTACATTCAACAGACTATACTCAACTGCTACATTCAACAGACTATACTCAACTGCTACGTTCAACAGACTATACTCAACTGCTACGTTCAACAGACTACACCCAACTGCCTCTCCGCAACTGACTAACTCAACTGACCCTGTTCGACTGCCTCGCGTCTTCCGTCTGTTCTCCAGATGTGCCTGACCCATTCCCAGGTACATCCCTTTCAATTACATCCCTTTCAATTACCCCAATGTTGTAAAGGGCCACAGGTATGACCCATTGTCAGGTACGTCCCTTTTCCCGATACCACATTAATGATTAATAATAGTACACTTAATAGATGAGTTGTATTAATAGAAAGAGATTAATAGATTAATGTAATGTCACCTAGATCGTTGCGAGGACTAAGTTCGAAGTAATATTGGAAGATCCGGAGTTGACTCGATTCGAGAAAAGACTGACTGCTCCGCTCTCATGCCATTACGGAGGAAAGCTCGGTAGGGGTGTCATTATTTATGGAAAATCCAGTTTTTCCGTTATAGAAGTATCCGATTTTTACGTCAGGGAAATTACTGCTTTTTCTGTAGTTTAATAGAACATAATAAACCTAAGGACCTTTTTTAATAGCTATACATAAACTGAAATATTTCTAGGATTCGAAATTCCTTCAGTGCAAATAGAGTAACTTAACGAGTATATGTTCGTAATTAAACAAAAAAGTTAAGGTTTATGGTGAGTCCTTAGGTTTATCGAGGGTCAGTGTAACGGTGTGTGGGCCTCGGCGGCCAGACCATGAGGGACGTCGTACGAACCGTCTTACGCGACGTAACAGTAGTGTCAGAATTAATTAAAAATTTACATTATCAGTTATGACCAAATAAAGTTACAATCGAACGATACCATGCTGTAAAAAAATATTAAAATGCACTATGAATTTTTAATTTCACGTTCAAGTCACGTTAGTTATATTCAGTCATCTTTAATGTTTTTAATTTTACCTTCAAATGAGCTGAGGTGGATATCAAACGTGTTGATTTACTTAACCCCTTAACTTTGCACTTCTTACACTCCCATGTTGTTTCTCTAAGTTTTTTTATTTTTTTTTTTTTTTTTTGGCAAACTCTACAAGGTTTTGACGGTTTTAATTTTGATGCTGTTGGGTCAATGTATTTTGGAAAATGAGCCAATTAGGCAAAAAAATTAGGCAATCTCTAAGAATTATTTCTCTGGCTTGAAAAATGTTGTTCTCAAAAATATTACGTAACGCCTTCTCTAATGTACTCGTTTTTTTAACTTCATTTACTCGTTTAACTTGAGAGGAATTAAAAAAGAACCTAACTTTTAAGTAAGAATTAAATAAGAATTTTAAATATCGCAGACGATGATATAGGTGTTATTTAAGAAAAAAGAACATTTTATTTTATAATTAGCACGAGTAAACGAACGAATATCGATAATATACAGTCTGTCACACAAGAGCGTGTCTGCGATATCTGCGAAACCTGACACCTAATCAGAATGAGATAAAAAGAATGTAAACAAACGAAAACTTCTTTAATACGCGTTGCTGAATACCTTTCAGTTTCATTTGAAACAGTGAAAGGAACAGAGCTTTTTAATATGAGTGCCGCGTACGCGAAACGATTTGAAGCAGTATTCTTGTGTTGCCACCCAAAAGGGCCAAAATTGAGTTTCCCGAGTGCTGCTAAATATACATATGCACAAGTCGGTACAGTTTGTTAAGAAGTGGGTAGACCGATATAAGGAGACAAAAAATGTCGACGACTTCCAAAATCGGGGGTTAAAGAGGAAGACCGATATCCGACGAGACAAAATGATTCTCCGGCTTTTCGAGAAGAATCCGACTCTCTCATTACGGAAAGGTCAAGTATTTTTGGCTAAAAAGGGTATAAATATCAGTATAATGACACTGAAACGGCGTTTAGACGAATTTGGTGTTAAGTGGCAAAGTACATTGTTAAAACCGATGCTTTCAAAAAAGCACGTCGAAAATCGTCTGGCATGGGCGAATGAAAACAGAGATCGTGATTGGAGTAATATAATATTCACTGATGAATCTTCGTTTTGGGCATGGTGTCCTATTAGGCGTGCTTGGACTATCCATGGAAGAAGGATGATTCAAAGAAGTGTAAAACACCCTATAAAAGTGCATGTTTGGGGTTGCTTTAACGCACGCGGTTTTGGGACTTTGTGCGTCTTTACAGACAATCTGAATGCACAAAAGATGGTGAAATTGTACCAAAGGGGACTTCTCACATCCGTGAAACGTTGGTTCAACCAAACCGAGGACCAATGGATATTGCAAGAAGACAACGACCCTAAACATCGAAGTCGCATCTGCACCCAATGGAAAGCGAAAAACGCCATCACAGTACTTCCTTGGCCATCGCAGTCCCCTGATGCAAACCCTATCGAAAATGTGTGGTCCCTAATGAAATGCAAGCTGAGAGGAAGACGTATCACAAAAATAAGAACACTTGTACATCACATTCGAAAGATATGGAGGTCGTTACCAGAATCCTACGCTCAAAAATTAGTCGAGAGTATGCCGAAACGATGTCAAGCTATAATCACTAATGGAGGAGATTGGACACCCTACTAAGTAATAGCGTATTAGTGTTTTAGATGTAGATTCAATTCATATAAATTTTTTTACAAATATATAAATATTTACAGAAATATCGCAGACACGCTCTTGTGTGACAGACTGTAATATAATGCTTAATATGAATTCAATTTTATTTGTCTGATTATTTAATACCTTAACTTATTTCACAGTAACGTCATCTACTGCTGTTAGGCTTTTTCCCCTTTTTGTTTAAACTAATTGATAGTCGAAAATTAGAATCAAAGAAGTGTGAAATTAGTCTTAGCTTGTAGAAACTATTAAAATGATAAAAATGGATATTGTATTAAATCATAGAAGGCGCTGAATTACGCTAAAAATTAAGAAATTGTTGAATGTGATTATGTTATAATAGAGAAACCACCTTCTGCCATGTCAAAATATCATTACCGTTTGATTAACATCGCGTCACCTTGTCAAGTTATTTAAGGAACACGGAGGTCGCACGCGAGCTCGTTCGTGCTTGAACTCCCTGAGAGTGAACATCGAAGAAAAACTTTAACATAAGGTAAATAAAAAAAATACATATCAAATAACAACATTGAAACTAGTAATCTATAACGTCTAAACCATTAATTTACAACACTTAAGTAATTAACTTATAATATTTAAGCCATTAACTTCTAATATTTCAACTATTAATTTATAACATTTAAGCCATTAATTTATAACACTTAAGCTATTAATTTCTAACGTCTAAGCCATTAATTTACAACACTTTAGCTATTAATTTATAACATTTAAGCCATTAATTTACAAGTCTTAACCAATTAATTTCTATAAACTAAGCTATTAATTTATACATTTAAGCTGTTATTTTATACATTTAAGCCATTAATTTATAAATCTTAACCAATTAATTTCTATAAACTAAGCCATTAATTTATAACATTTAAGCTATTAATTTACAACATTTAAACTATTATTTTACACATTTAAACCATTAATTTGTACCACTTAAACTATTAATTTATAACACTTAAGCCATTAATTCATAACATTTGAGCTATTAATTTATACATTTAAGCCATTAATTTATAACATTTAAGCCATTAATTTATAACATTTAAGCTATTAATTTACAACATTTAAACTATTATTTTACACATTTAAACCATTAATTTGTACCACTTAAACTATTAATTTATAACACTTAAGCTATTAATTTACAACATTTAAACTATTATTTTACACATTTAAACCATTAATTTGTACCACTTAAACTATTAATTTATAATACTTAAGCTATTAATTTACAACATTTAAACTGTTATTTTATACATTTAAGCACTTAACTTCTAACATTTAAACTATTATTTTATAACGTTTACGTTGTTTATTTATAACATCTAAGTCATTCATTCCCAACATTTAAACTATTATTTCATAACATGTAAGCCACTAATTTATAACATTTAAGCTATTAATTTATAACATTTGAGCCATTAATTTATAAACATTAAGCCATTAATTTACATCATTTAAACTATTAATTTATAACATTTCAGCCATTAATTTAAAACATTTAAGCTCTTAATTTACAACATTTAAACTGTTATTTTATACATTTAAGTTATTAACTTCTAATATTTAAACTATTAATTTATAACATTTAAGACATTTATTTATAACATTTAAACTATAAATTTACAACATTAAACCTATTAATTAATAACAATTAAAGCATTAATTAACAACATTTAAACCATTACTTAAGAACAACTAAAGCATTAATTTATAATATTTTAGCCACTACTTAATAACAATTATATCATTAATTTAAAACAATCAAACAATTAATTAGCAATTTTCAAACCATTACTTAATAGCAATTGAAGCATTAATTTATAATCTTTAAACCACTAATTTATAACATTTGAATTATTAATTAAAAACATTCAAAACATTTATTTATAACATTTAAACCATTAATTTGTAGAAAATCAGTGGCTATGCAAAGTGTAACAATTGAGCGTCTATGGATGGAATGTAATTCTTTGTGTCCACTCAAAGCCAAGGAATCAACACAATATTTATGGAATTGAAGAAACAAGTGCAATCTAATCGAAGGAAATGAGATCTCATCATGCTACAATTGGTAAGTCGCATGGTATGGTTTCTTCGATGATAACTTCAATCTTCAAATATGATTATGTGGAACCATATACTGTACCTACAGTAATTAATAAATTTCAATACACTCTACTTCTTTGTTTTAGAATAATATTACGTTTTCACCACCCGATGCTTAAAACTCTTTGCCAAAATGGGGCACGAGCATAGTTACCTCTCCGTGGTGAGTTCCGGTAATTGGTATCGTTTTACAAACAATAATACATGAAGTACTATTCTGAATACTAGAAAATTAATGTAACGTTAATTTTAATATTAGAATTAAATTACCTATGGCCAGTGATTACGATTCCTTTCCGAAGATCCGAAGATGGAAATCTCGAGTTCGTTTTTTGAGACATCGAGTCACCAGAAAACATAAACACTACTCTATTACAGCTGACGTAAACAAAAGACAACAGATTAACAAAATATTCTTCAAATTCTCGGATAACAAACACAGGCTTACACACTCGCTCACTCACTGAAAGTCACAGTCTGTCGTCGAACTTTCGCCAAGTAATTCGATACGTACATATACACGTCCCACGAAATCAGTTTTCGACGAAAATACATAGGTGACATGTTATGTTGCAACCGAACGTGAATTTCTCACGAGAAATACCTCGATATCGTTTACTTATGTGTCTCTCGAACGCGAATTTTACTATACGCTTCGTTCAAGGCACGCCATTTTGCAATACGATTATCGAAAGGTTACTATTATCGATCGAGATCGAGAATAGATTCGCAGGAAGCTAGATGTCGCCATTTCTTCCCGCGCTTTATTTTTTTCCGGAGCTGTGATTGGTTGATTTCCCGCTGTCATATATAGTATCACCGAGAATCGCAAACGTACGTCAGAAGCAATGCCGGGCAATTATTTCATAATATTATTTATCATATATCGTGAAATGTTCTGAATATTCGGATTATTCGGTTATCGTCTCATCGTGTATTAACATTATAAGCTCCCGATATCGAATTGACAAACAGAATTCTTCTCATATAAAGTAAGTCACATTAAGTATACATACAGTGCTGGACAAAAGTATTGGCACAGCATGATTGTTATGATAGAAATGCTTATAACTACTAAACAAATTGATTTAAACAAAAAACTTTTTGACGTATTTATTTATTATCTATTCTAGTTTATTACATAACAAGAGCAACAATATAAATAAAATAATACGCAAAATAATAACAAAAATATATTTTTTGAACATTTTATGGGTGGACAAAACTATTGGCACAGTAGAATATTTACGCTTATAACTAATTACATAATAAACTTCTAATATTTTGTTGGCAGTCCTTTTCTTTTAAGGACTTCCTTTAATCTTCTGGGCATCGAGTGGACTAATTTTTTAGTGAATTCAGGTACAATATTGCTCCATTCCTGCAGAAGAACTTTCTTCAGTTCAGACTTGCTTGTGATATTATGTTTCCTAATTCTTTTTTCCAATTCGTTCCACACGTGCTCAATGGGATTCATATCGGGACTTTGAGGTGGTGTGTTTAATGTGTGGGCAGTATTATATATTATCCACTGACGAACAATATACGCCATATGTTTAGGATCTCGATCCTGCTGAAAATAGAAATCCCTGGGGAGGTTTAATTTTTGAGTACTTTTCAAAAGATTTTGCTTGAGTATATTTAAATATACATATTTATCCATTATCTCATCAATGAATATAAGTTCTCCTACACCCGATGATGCCATACATCCCCACACCATTAAACCACCACCCCCATGTTTCATGGTGGCTTGCAGATTCAGTTCGTCCATCTCTGTGTTGGGTTTTCGCCATACTAATATTCTGCCGTCAGATTTAAAAATATTAAACTTACTTTCATCTGAAAACATGATCTTTTCCCAAAAATCAGTATCTTTCGTAACAAACTCTTTCGCGAATTCCACTCTTTTCTTTTGGTTTATTTTACTGATGTAGGGCTTTCTTCGTGCTGCACGGGCAGAATAACCGGCATCCTTCAATACCCTACGTACAGTTTTGGTACTTACTTCTTTTTCACACTCAGCTTTTAACATCGAAGCAATTTCAGTCGAATTAGTTTTTGGATCCTTCTTTACAATATTTACGATTTTCCTTTTTTCTCGAATTGTTACCTTAGAAGGGCGACCACTCCTAATTTGATTCTCTAGATTTTCTTCACTTTTAAAGCGTTTTATGACTGAACGCACAGTAAAACGACTTCTGTTTATGATTTGTGCAATTTCGTTGTAAGATTTATTCATCTTATATAAATTTAATATTATTTTTCTTTCTTCAATTGTGGTTTCTTTCGTTTTTCTAGACATTATTACTCTTTCTTGGTTTTTTGTTGTTTAATAACTGAAGTCTCCAGTTTCACTGATCGAGTGTTATAATAAAAGACTAACGGGGGATTTCCCTTCGCTACTTCCAAATGACGATCGGAAATCGTTGAAAACGGCGACGATACATTGTTTGTTCCATGCTGTGCCAATACTTTTGTCCACCCATAAAATGTTCAAAAAATATATTTTTGTTATTATTTTGCGTATTATTTTATTTATATTGTTGCTCTTGTTATGTAATAAACTAGGATAGATAATAAATAAATACGTCAAAAAGTTTTTTGTTTAAATCAATTTGTTTAATAGTTATAAGCATTTGTATCATAACAATCTTGCTGTGCCAATACTTTTGTCCAGCACTGTATGTATGTATATGTCGGATTAGCATTAGGATCCGGGTTAGGGGCGCGTAACGAATTTTCACCGGAATTACTCATCGTGGCCACACAATTCGAGGTATCGTTTATTGACACGAGCAAAGATGTTACAATGCTAACAAGTTTTTTTTTTTTTTTTTTATTTATTTATTTATTTAATTTTACAATTTGTCCAGAAGGACATTTGGTAAAATGTTATAACTTGAAAAATATAGCATGTGGATGGTTACCCCCAGCGGGGTTCCATCTTCCAGGTTGTTTATTGTTTTTCTATTGCGAGGTCTGCGGGATGCTTCTTCTTCAGTCTTCTTTCTATTACGGTTTCATTTGTTTCTGCAACTAGCTGGTTTGGGTGTATTGCAAGTCTTTCTTTGTACTTTTTTGCGTATCTAGCGATTTCCTCTTTAACTGTTGGAATTTTTAGATCTTTTCGGATGTCCTCATTTCTGACGTACCATGGAGCGTTAACTATTGTTCTTAAAATTTTTGCTTGTTCCGTCTCTATTTTATTTATGTGACTCATCGCTGCCGTCCCCCATAGTGGGACTCCGTACGTCCAGATTGGTTTGATTATTGTTTTGTATATATTTAGTTTATTCGTTGTGCTTAGTTTAGATTTTCTATTGGTTAACCAGTACATCTTTTTCCTTATTTCACGTATTCTGTTTATTATAGATTTTATGTGATGCTTCCATGTAAGGTGTGTGTCTAAATGTATTCCTAGATATTTGACTTGCTTTGTATGTGCTATGTGGGCGCCGTTCAGTTGGATATCTGGTGTTGTTCCTTTTCTAAGTGCAAATGTTATGTGGTTGCACTTACTGGTGTTCGCTTTTATTTGTTTTCTTTGCAGCCACTTTTCTATTTTTGTAATGTGTTCTTGTAGTAGTGCTGCTGCTGTTTCTGGATTTGTGTGTCTCACTAGTATGGCCGTATCGTCCGCGAACGTAAGTATTTTGCTGTTAACAGTTGTTGGTATGTCTGCCGTGTATAATGTGTACAGTATTGGTCCTAGTACGCTTCCCTGCGGTACTCCTGCCTTGATATTCCTGATTTCTGAATATGTATCCTTTATTTTTACTATAAAGGTTCTATTATTTAAGTAGGATCCGAGTAATTTATAGATTTGTTTTGGAAATTGGTTTTTGATCGTTTGAAGGAGTTTTTCGTGGTTAACTTTGTCGAATGCTTTTTCGATGTCCATAAAGAGTGCCGTGCAATATTGTTTTGTTTCCAGTGCCTGTAAGATTTCATTCACGAGTCTGTGCATTTGTTCTATTGTGGAGTGTTTATTTCTGAATCCAAATTGATGGTCCGGTATTAGTTTTTCTTTTTCTATAATTGGTTTTAGGCGGTTATATATTACTTTTTCCAGCAGTTTGGAGAACGCAGGTAGTAACGATATTGGCCTGTAAGATGCAGTTAGGTGTGGGTTTTTGTTTGGTTTGGGTAACATTACGATCAGTGCTATTTTCCATAGTTTAGGAAAGTACTGTATTCTTAGAATTGCGTTGAATATTAGTGTTGTTAGTCTTATTGCCTTTGGGGGAAGGTTTTTTAAGATTTTTCCATTGATCAAGTCAAATCCTGGTGCTTTGCTTGTATTTGTTGCCTTAATTAAATTTGTAACTTCTTGCGCTGTTGTGCTGAGTATGGTGCAGCGTTTATCAGTTGTGTTGCTGGCATTTTCAACTTCTTCATTTGTTTGCCATCCGGGGATGCTGTTATTAATTTCGTACGGCGAGAATATATTTTGTAGGTGCTTTGAGAATTCTTCTGCCTGCTCTTCGTTGCTTCTGGCCCATGTGTTGTCTATTTTTCTGATTGCTGGGATTGATTTTACTGTTTTCTTCGCTTTGTTAGTGACTTTCCATAGGGAGTAGTTGGTGTTCTCATGCGTGGATAGTGATTCGATGAATTTTGTAAATTCGTTATTATAATGTTCCCATATTTTATTTTTTAATTCCTTTGCAAGTTTATTTAGGTTTTTCTTGTTTTCTCGTGTTCTCTGTTTTTGCCATTTTGCTTTCGCTTTTCTTTTTTCCCTGATTTTGTCTAGGATGTCCTGCGGAATAATTTTTGTTTGCCTGCTATTTGATTCATGGGTAGTGGTTGCCCGCGCTGCTTCCTGTATTATTTCTGTCAAAGTTGATACTGCCTGTTCAATGTGTTCAGGTGTTTTCAACGGGATATTGCAATTGATTTTGTTTTCGATTAATTCTTTGAAAGATTGCCAATTGGTGGTCTTATTGCATAGTGAATCTGTCCTGCTGTAAAGTAGTGGTTTGCTTGCGTATTCTATTATAATTGGTGTATGGTCGGAGTTAAGCTCAAGGCTGGTTGTTGTTTTTAATTTGCTTGCATTTAGTCCTTTTGTTATTGCAAAATCCAACAGGTCAGGTATTTTGTTGAGGTCTGTCGGCCAGTACGTTGGTTTTCCTGTAGATAGTACATTGAGGTTGTTGCTTCTGATATATTTTTCTAATGTCCTCCCTCTCGGCGTATTAATTCTCGAACCCCATAATGTGTGCTTTGCGTTAAAGTCTCCCGCCGCTATGTATTTGTCGCCTAAGGATTGAAAGTAATCTTCCCATTTTTTTAATGTCATTTTGTGTCTCGGAGGTACATATACTGCTGATATCTGGAAGTAATTGTCATTGGTTGGTATTGTGACAGTGGTTGCTTGTAAGTGTTCTTGATTTGTTTGACTATGTAGGTGATGCTTGATATCATTTTTTATTATTACTGCAGTTCCTCCATGTGCTTTACCTGAGGGATGTTTTGTGTCGTAGATGGTGTAGTACGGAATTTTCGTCATGGATAATTGAATTTGGTTTAGGTCGCACTACTCAGCTGTCGAACTTCATGGTGTGTCAAAGGGAATACTAGGACCCATTGAAAGGAACTTGGCCCTAGTTGTGGGAGTGACGACGGGTATCTTATGTGGGACAGGCGATCTATTATCGACTGTACAATTTTTGCTTCTTGATGAAACAATATGCAAGTTACTTTGTGTACCTTTTTCAACAACGTTTCATTTATGCAAACTTTACTCATTATTCCACTGTTTAGTTTTTAATGATTTAAATTTAAATAATTATTTTTCGTAAGGTAGTTAAGAAGTATGATTTTTGAAAATTTTTGTTAAGCAGAATACTACATAGCGGTAATAAGTATTTAATTCAAATATGTAGAAAGGAGCAACCTTTTTTACAAATGAATTTTATTCTTTTTCAAATGTTATTAATATTTTATTTTATATTAATTCATCCTATATAGAAGAAGTTCTGGGTTTACAATTTATGCTATTAACAATGTATGAATTTACCTATATAAGAATTTACTTGTAAAAGAATTTTTTCTTATAAAAGATTTAGTTTTCTAAAAAGATGTTTTCATAAATAGGAAAAAGTATTTTATTTAATATTTTACTTGGAAAAGATCTTTTAAAATGCACCAATTTCAGATATTTTTATGTGAGAAAAACTACTCTATTACAAAAAGTACTGTATTGCAGTACAATAGAGTACAAATGGTAACATTCATGCGTGATAATTAATACAAATGATCTTTTGTGCTGCTAACTTCCATTCGATTGACTCATCTATTACAGTTACATGAAGTAAGTTCTACTTACTATTTCAGTATCAAAGCATTCGTCTATGACATGGTATTGTTTAAAAGGTTATAAGCTACAAAGAACAGGTATTAAACTTTTTAAAACAGTGTCATATTTTCAAAAGTTGACAATTTGTTAAAATATAATGGAAATTTATTTTCACATTCATACATTCAGTTTTCCACTGTATATATATATCTTTTTACCAGTATGAAATTTACACGCTCCACATTACAATTTAATTGAAATTTTATACATTTTATCTTGTGATTGAAATTTTATTTGATTGAATTGTGATATTTTCATTGAAATAAAAATTTTTAACATTCAAGTTACTTACAACATTCAACATTACTGCAAGTATCGTAATGCTTTGTTTTTTATATCAACCGTGAAGTTTCTTCACAGTTAACTCACTTGGGGCTACAAGTAATGTGCGCATTTCATGCTCGACATTTTGATCGACCGCGCCATACTCCGATTAAGAACACATACTGGCTTCCCATCTAGACTTTCGTTTTTATTCTCGTCTATACTCTGTAGTGCCCTCCGGCCAGGGAACAACGCGCATACATGGGCGGTGCATGTCTTGGAAAAACTCTGCCCTTACCTTCCGGCTCATTGGACAAGTTGAGCCTACCCTTTCGGATGGCAGCTCGCTTAGTCGCCGCCATACGATGCATGCATCGCGCCGGCGTTACCAGTGGTGGCCACGAGGAGGCGGAGCTGCTAGCATATAGCTCGGTCCAAGCTGGTTGATTCTCCAATCAATTATCCCTGCACCGTCACGGCTCCGATTTGTATGGGTACCGCCTGCACCGACAGACCCAGGTTTTCTCTCCGGCTCACACGTTTAGTGTTTTGCACAATTAATCTTTGACGTCTTTGAGTAATTATTCTTAATAATAAAAATGCTCGATTTAACACGTTCGTCGCCACGTCGCACATATCTGTGCGACGGGTATACTTCCGTGGGGGTCCCGACACCAAAGGATGGTGACGCTCTTCTTGTTCGAGTTAATTAAATATACGATATTATATATAGGATATACAACATAAAAATAATAAAAACACATTTTACCATACTTTTTGTTAATTTATATTCTGGATAATATATTACATTATCCTATATCGTATGGTATTCGTTAAAACATTCCAAACACATTTGAGGTTAGGTTGGGCACTTCGAAAAATAGTTACAGACTCCGTCATCGCTACTCTCCTCACTTTCAAATATATTTTCACGCTGTTTACTGAACATTTTGAGGAGGAAAAAATCACCGATGTACGTCTCACAAGTATGCTTCTCGACTAAATGAAAGATCCGAGATATCTGTCATGAGATTCCTCGGAATTCTCTAGCTGGATAGCTTATCGCTTTCTCCATTTCAGAAATAAATAATCTTTTCTTTACAATGAATCGAAGGGGATAAACAATGAATCGAAAGCGATAAACAATGAATCGATAGCGATAAACATTGAATCGATGGCGATAAACGATGAATTCCTGCTTGTCGCTCTATTTACGTTCTGCGTACCGGCGGTGGGATTTGGGCACCGCGGGAAACTTAATCGAATCACGCTGGGCGACGAACGTGTTAAATACTTGAAAAATAAATGAGAGGGCCGTTAAACACAATAATTTCAACTTTTCGTAATTGGTAATTTAATAAATTCGACAAAACGAACGCGGCTCGTTATTTCCTCGAGCATCGATGGTTTTATAATATCCAACGATCCACTCGAGGAGAATAGAATTCGTAGATCACAAGGGAACGTAACAAGGTCATTTTGTTGCATTTTTTTAGACGTTACTTGGCGCGTAAGTTGGAATGTCCCGTGTCGTACATTTGGATAGGCGAAGATCAAATTACGTTCTTCCCGTGGTCTTCAAATTCTGCTATTTTGAAATTTCATCTTCGCGTGCTTGGAAATTGACGTTTAAGTAAGTAACGAAGTCGTGTTTCCCTTATCGACATTGATATACTATATTTATCATATTACATTTTATGGTTTGCCTATAGGTTATTTCCATTCGCCATGGTGTTTGTCACGTGAAGCGCTTCGTTGAACAGGCTCAAAGTTCGGCTGGCGTTTTGCGGACCCTGCAATAACGGCTCATAGCTCTGTTCGCCTGTATTTCACATTTATTATCAGACTGCAACTATTACGTAACGAACGGGATCAATCGAGCTTAGGGATCTAATAACTGTCATCGAATTTCGTCGAGTAATCGCTGTTTCTCAAAATCTCACTGCTTTCTTTTACTGTTTTATTGTGATAAATAAATATATATATATGTCGGAGATGAAAGGAAAGCCTAAGCCTTTCCTTGGAAATTTTGGGAATATCCTCTAGTACTCTAGCCTAGATTTTATCATAGCTGTAATTGTTCGAGATTCGTGATAGCGAGATTGGGTTCGAGGTGACGATTGGTCGCCGAACGTAGCCACGGTCACGCGATGGACGTTTTGCCTAACGGAGGTCTGGAGTGGTTGTATGGGTTTTCCGAGAAATGTGGTTGTGGCGGCATGCGGCCTCGGGAGCGGGCCTAGCCACGTGTGATGTTGATTTTAATACAGGAAACTTTCACGGGAAACTTTTCTATCTGCCACTTTGTCTGTCCATTCACTGTCTCTATTTGTTGCATTTTCTTAGAAATTCCTTCTCCGATATTATCGAACTTAATATTTCCAAAATTTATAGCGATTCTATCTGCAAGTTTCTAATTTACGAAACCCATTACCCAAGTACAGATGCGAAGTTCCGTTAATTTCGACTGTCTTCCCAGCAGAATATTTTTGTTTTTGCAATCTCCTAAGATTTCGTCACATAAAATAATAAAAAAAGAGAAATCGAAGACGAAAAATAAAAGATAAAAATAATATAAAAATAAAAAAAGAAAATCTATTTCTTAACACTTGTTTTACACTAGATACAAATTACTTCTGAACTCTAGCCGCAACGTCTCAACACTGAAAGCTCTTACAGTTTGACTTTAGAAACACATATGTTTCTTTTCTTTGTCATCCCTCAATATCCCCACTATCCACGCGTTTGTTAGTCGTTCTCGAATATTCGGCGAAAGGACCGTTGGGATATTGAGAGTTCATTGGGCCCCTACTTCGCCGCCATACATTATCATCAAGTGCCGTCACATCCCCACTTCTGTCGCCAATCCATCGGTTGGAAAGCGCGGCCTGGTCTCTGATGTAGATTAAGATGTGGTTGATGTTACACGATCGTCGATACATTGTATATTTTTCGTCGGGCAGATAAGACGCAACATTATTCTATGCAATCTGTGTACTTCTACACTTTTAAATTTCCCATAAATGTATAATCTATTTATGACTCATCGTAATGGTTTAGTTTAAATTACGTTTCTAGAATACGTCTTACACTTGTCACCAGAGGGCTATCGACATCAACAAAGGGCTACCGATGTTAATGTTTTCTCACTAGTGGTCACATTGATCGTTTGTTTCAATAAATATAACTTCCAACACAACTTTTTCTATCCCCAGTGTCTAAGGCACGGGTCTGCTAGGTTCGCCTTACTGACGAGTCTACACCAGCAGATCTTGGACGAAACACTTCACCCTCTCTCCTTTTCCTGTATTTGTCATTCCTACATCCCCCTGCATTAACAAGGCTGCTGTGTTTGATATTTAGGACTCAACAGCTGTGAACCATACATGTGGCGGGCAAGTTGGATTCACGTAGAAAGGTAGAGGGGAGGATTGGTATTTTCGCGACGGAGATGTAAAAAAATTGTTGTAATGAACTTGTTATATGTTCTTGCAGCACTTCTTTACATACTCGGGTTCCTTGGGCGGCCTTTGGGTGAAAAAAACATTATCAGACCATACATATCAATAGTCTACACATATCAATAAGTCCACACATATCAAATCAATACATATCATAGTTATATAAGTTACAAACAAAGTAACCCCTCCGCCGTATCTTTAGAAATGATAAGAAGGTACGGAGTTTTAGGCCGCTCCAATGGAAAACGCGAAAGAGAGGGTAGAAGAAGTCCCCAGAACTTTAGATACAGTCAAGTCCCGCCGTGAAGAAGGGAGATGATCCCAGATTCCCGAATATTCTTTCACTCCCACTTCACACCTTCATTGTGTCTAAGGCAGGAGCCTGCTAGACCTTACTGATGAGTCCACTAGCAGGCTCTGGACGAAACACATTTTTTTTCTTCTTCCCTCTTCCTTCATATCTTCCTTCATTTCTTCTATTTTATATTTTACGCACAAAGTGTTCGCATAAGTTGTTCGACAACAACTTGAATATCCGGTAAAGGGGCTTTTGACTGTTCTTATATTGGAAAATCAGTGGTAGAGATGCTGACTGGTTTTAAAGGCGGATATATCGAGTCCAGGAGATGTGGTGGTGAGATTCTGTTCTTTAGTCGATGAACCAATCCGAGATGTTGACTGTAGTATTATGTCTCAGGTGTGGCAGTAGTAAGTAGTAGTTCTTCTCTCTTACTAGCGCGCGCTAGGCGACATAATTGGGGTGATACTGCGCTACTACTGCTCTTGTGTAGAGTGAGAGGTTGGTTCTTCTGCGGGTCGTTGGTGTCGCTGTGCTGGGGTACTGCTGCATTTTTCTCTCCTCATTTTTGATACCGTGGATGGAAAATCGGACTCCGGTCGCCGGGATTTGATCTCGGGTCCCGAGCGTTGGTTACCTCAGGCGCTAGCCACCGCGCCGCCGTCGTCCGACACTGGTTAATGTGGGGTGGTGATATTTGACTGCCGAATGCAGCCTCATGTAGATCCAGTCCAGAGATGTCGACTGATCAGTAGTTTTTCCTATTCCTATTCTATTCTAGTATTCAATCTTTTCCTGAGTTAAAATTATAACTGAAATACTAAGTAAATGTAAATAATTGTACGCGATAATTCATCGTCAGGGAATCGCGATTTTCGATCAATTGCGTATACTATAGAGACAATACTGTATTACATCAATAGATATTTTGCAGAAATCCAAGAAAAATTTCCATCATTTAAATAGGTCGATGTTTACTATAAGTAGGTAGCCTAATTTCCTCAAAATAACATTTTAGTAAAGTAGATTAAGTAAAGTTTTATATAGATCAAAATAAAAATATTAATAATAATAATAATAAAAACGAAAAATAATCGCGAAAAATATATTACGTATATTCTTAAAATTATCTCCTATAACTACAATGTTAAAAAATTTAAGGAGAATTCAATAATGATAAAAGTAATTGAAATATAAATAACTGAAAAAATATTATAAATGAAATACTGGTATGTTAACGGAACGTTAACGTTAACAATAAATTATATAATAATAAATGTCACAAATTATTTAACGATGAATACAATTAATGTGTTAAGGAAAATTCGACTCGACTTTGTGATATCTCTCGATATTCGTTAGACTTAGCGACCTTACTCGTGAGACCTCCCGATACATGCAGCTAGAATTCTCAAAAGAGACTGATTGTCCTTCGATCATTTCTTCTTTTTCTCGGAGAGACGACCCCCACTACGCTCGGATCACGTTGCCGTTCGCGTCTATGATCACTTATGCTACCTTCCTTGTGTGCATGAAATAAAGGACCGAAAACTACGTTTCTGGAACTCGCTGCTAGTATATTTTTCGTCTGGCAGATAAGACGATCTGTCTGCGACGCTGTAGGACAGGAGAGACGGTTAGAAATACGGTCAATACTAAGCCTAAGTGACGTAACATATATAATGTTTCATTGTAATTAAGTACCGATTAAGTGCACAGTAACAGAAATAGCATACGTGTTAGATAAAAATGGGTTTGTAGAGTAAGTACTAACTTGCTTTATCGACGATTAAATAAAAACTTGGCGACTCGTCCTGCTGACGTCTAAGTCCTCTATACTGAGCAACATACTTGCCGACTTAAGCGCACCATTATCGACAAGATCGGCTATGTATAGGCTGTTTGAATTGTGATTACTCATTGCGCTCGTTGCGGCACTGCTGTAGGCGCTCCAAGTGTTTTCCACAGATGCAACGTCGGTGGTCCTTTGAACGAGCCGTTTGTTTGTCGTGCTCGACGTATCTGCAGCATTATTATCTATTTCATTATATGAATATAACAATATGTAAATATATTTTATAAAACTTTTTCATTTTCAGTTTCTGTTTGTACAAAATAATGCGTTTAATTTGTTTTTTAATTTTCCCGACTATCCTCGTTTATATTTTCCACAAAAGACAAAATGTGGTCGGTTGATAAATTTCAACGCGCACCGCATTACATTCTCTGCTATATCATATGCTGTAATAATTTTCCAGAGTTTAGAGCATAACATCTGGAGAATTTCAAATTTTAAGGATAACCTACATACCAAGAATAATCAACAGTCCGTTTATGATATCCCGTGTATGTTTAAAACTATTAAGTACAGACCCATAATTTTGCTTCCATTCTCGTTAAAATTAAGTGCATAGCGAAACAGAGTACCGGCATGTTTCACTTGATTACTTTACCTGAAACGAATTAAGGATAATCTAACAAATTCACAATATAAAGTTCTACATCACCCAGTCGCAATGAAAGAATCAACCTCTTCGACTGAAAGTTCTTCAGCGTAAATAAGAAAACTTATTTTCATTTCAGAAGAAATTGCTCGCTCACTTAGCCAATATTAAAATTAAATTTAATTAAAAAAACAACTAGGAAGGATACTAGAATTCAAGGATAGAAACAGGTTTATACTCACTGTCAAATAGTTATTTTCCGCAGGTTGTTCGTGATTCTTCCTGGAGGTGGCGTTTTTACGGGAAATAGCTTGAGAGAGGACCAGCTCGATCGTATCGGACGAGCTCTGCAGTATCTTCAGAGCGTCTTCATACGGAAAATGCAATAGATTCTGCTCGTTTATTGCTACGATGCGATTGCCTGCGGTCGATAAATTTCTCCAAATCAATGCAACCCGCCGAAGCGTGCACACGTGTGTCTAGTGCCCCGTGAAGTTCACAATAAGCGACGACCCTCCGTCGAAAGTGGAACCAACGAAAATAAATCCAGACAAATAACTTTCACGCTACGAAAACAAACTTGCCCACAGGTGACGATAAACAATATATCCATTGCAGACAAAGGGTCAGTCAGATATCTGGGCATGATTCTGGACAGAAGATTGGCATGGAAACAACACATCTTAGATATATCCAAACAACTCAAAGCAAAATTTAAAAAATTCTACTGGCTCATTGGCCGACGTCCCAACTTAAACATGCAGAGTAAAATAATGTTATAGAAAGCCATATTAAAACCTGCTTAGACCTATGGAATCCAACTATGGGGAACAGCAAGTAACTCCAACATAGAAATTCTCCAACGATTCCAATCGAAAACCTTAAGATCCCTAATAGATGTACCTTGGTACGTCACTACTGAAACAATACATCACGACCTCAAGATACCTACAGTCCATTCTGTAACCGCGGCTACGTTTCGCGTCCAGTCGTGTCACTTCAAGCCCAAGGTCATTGTCGTAAATCTCAGGCAAACATAATCGGATTAAATCATTAAAACTACTTCTAAGTTTTATTGTTTATGTACAAATAATAATCATATAAGAGATAATAAATAATAAAGAAGAATAATAATAAAGTAAACATTCTAAAGGAAAGGCCACTATGTTCTTTCATCTCTGACATGGCCATCCTGACAATCACACGTCCTCTGGTGTATCTGAAACATTGGATTTTTTCAACATTAGACTCAACGCAATTGACATTACCCACAATTTAATTAAATATCAAAATAAATCAAAGATCCAGTCCAAGAACAAAAATGTTGATGGAACGTTTAATAACAAAAATAAAAAAACAAAAATCAATAACATTATGATTAGTATTCAAAGTGCTAGTTGCATCCTGTCAATTACCAGCCAGACTGTAATGACATGACAGACCATTTTCTATCTCGTTCCTGAATAAATCTCACTTTCTCTAGATCACATTACCACACTGGGAGCATATGAAAACACTATGCTAGATTTTATGGCAATAGTGCCAATGACACCACAACTAAATTCTGTAACTGTGTTGATGTTGCATGTAAACACATCTAAATTTCTTTACACCACATTACCAACATTAGACGTATGTGTAACATGCTCGATCTTACGCCTAACTACATCACATTACCACACTGGGTGTATATAAAAACACTATCCTAGATGTTATGGTCATATTGCTAATGATCCTCAAGGACCAGTGTACTCATATTGTCATTGTCACTGCCATTGTCATCACTGCAGACATCAAACTCAACAGGAATGCAACTCTGGCATTTTTCTCACAACTTATCATGACTGTATTTATATGATCGTTTACCGTCTACATATTTTTAAAATATACCTATCTCTTTCCAAAATCTCTGCCACTACAAATGAACCCTTAAAAATTTTGGATCTAATTTGGTTTGGTTTCTTTCCCCGCTTTTATGTAACACAAAATCACCAAGATCAAATTCTCTGATACATAATCCGTTATAACGAGACACGATGAAGTGCACGCGTACCGACCGAAAATTCAAAGTCGATTTTCTCGAAAACAAAGCCTCGAACGAAAAATGTTTATTCTACATTTTCGACTCCTTTTTTCGCGTAGAATCATCCCCTTTCCGCTTGTACCACCAGTTACCAACCACCCTGTATATTTGAATACAAAAGTTCTTTTTTTTTTATTTATTTAATATTTTGCATTGACAATTTGTCCAATTCGGACATTTGGTAGAATTTTTTAGCTATATAATTATCATGTGGGTGGCTACCCCCAGCGGGGGAATACAAAAGTGAAAGTACAAAGTTCGGAATACAATTGAGCTGAACCAGATCCGCACGCTAGCAGCGTTACCCAATGACCGAAAAACCCTGAAGCCAACGTTGCACGTGTACCATTTTTGGTTCGTCTTCGACAGTCTTTTGTCTATACGCTGTCGATGGCTTCGGTGCTTGAGAAAACTAAAGACCAGATGTAGAGTTTTCTTAGAAGTGGCGACCACTTCAACAGAATGCAAGTAAAATGGAAACGACTTACCTATGTGACTTAATCCATCAGTAGGATCTTCCACCACGCAGGAGTCGACTCGACGTTCGCTATTGAAGTTAGAGTTTTTCTGCAATAACGGGCAATCACTCGCGGCATGACCCTCCTCATGACACTTGAAATAAGACACCTTTACCGATGCGGTTGGTCGAATTTCTTCTGGTTTTCGTATATTCTTCCGTTTCTCAAATTTTATTCTCTTACGACACACCGCTATTTTATGTCCGCGAATACCACAGTAGAAGCACCTAATACGGGAGTTAGATGACTTGTGCTGTTTAGCTTCAGGGTCCGCTGATGAATTATCTGACCAAGCCGCAAACCACTTCTCCGTGCAAGAGAGCATTTTCATTTCACTTAGAAATTCGTCCTCAGTCTTGATATCCTTCGTAAGTGCCATTTGTTTAACACACTGGTCCTCTGAAGCCAGTCGAACCAGGACGATGGTGTTGATTATTTCAGACATAGTTAAATGTTCCCACCTCGCCTTCAGGAAGGAACGCAGACGAATACCGAAATCTCCCATGGTTTCGTCCTTCAGTGGCCGTTCCTTCATCATCTTCATTAGCGCCAACGTTGGCGTCTCATTTCCACCAAAACGCGCGGTAAAAGATTCTTTAAACCTTGGCCAGGTAATAGTTTCAGTGACCATTACTTCCTGAAGCCACTGCGCTGCAGAACCCTCCAGAGCACGACTTAAAACAGAGAATAACGCGTTGCCTTGTAAAGGATTCTCCCCCATAAGCTGATTGGCAGTTGAGCACCATGCAGCTGGGTCAGCGCCCCCAATTTCAGGGTTAAAACGGGGTAGCCATATATTTCTAGGCTCCGCAGTCGACTTTTGCATGAACGACTGAATTAACTCGCTTATGATAGTCATAGACTCTTGCACGGTTATAACTGATGCTGATCCCACTTTTGATGCCGAGGTAGCATTGAGGTTAGGAGCGTTTAACGAGTCTTCATTTGAATTAGCCATCTTTTAGTATATAATATAGGTAATTGATAGTACAAATATGATTACAAAATTTGGACAATTAACCGTGGCAATTAGATGCCACTGCCAATCTTATGTTCAATAACGAATACACGCTCAACGGGGTAGGTTGCTTCCAAAGCCTAAGTCCGAGTATGTGTTAAAAACGTGAAGTATTCACTGATTGTAAACACGTTGTTTTCTCACTGACGACATCGCACGGGAATGTGAGTCTCCGTCGTGGCGATGTTGCAGAGGAAAACTATGATGGGGTGTGTCTTAGGGCACGAGATCATGGGATTGGTCGAGGACAACCCTCGTTCAGAAAGTGAGGGAAATGGACGTTGCTGTTAATTAGTTAATTTCTATGTTGGTGGTTAGAGAAGGATGCTAGCTGCCATTGGGAGAAAGTCGCTAGAGGGAAGCATGGTTCCTGAGAAAAACAGATTTCCCGTACCTTCCTGTAGTAGATGATAGATTTAGGGACTCCTAAGACAAAGACTATTTGTTCGTTTGAAGAACCTTAGCTAAATAAATCCTAAGATTTATGGCAGGCCCTTAGGCTAGCTGAAAATATACTGTGAAGATGTATCGACATCTGGCAATCATCTTATCCGAAGGATAGGGTCTTTGTGTAGGAGCTACGGGACAGAAACCGTTGGAAAGTTTACTTTTAAGTGCTGCTACGGCAATACAACTACTTTATACCTGTGGTATGGTAAAACCGACCATCCCGTGACCGCGGCTACGTTTCGCGTCCAGTCGTGTTACTTCGAGCCCAAGGTCATCGCCGTAAATCTCAGGCAAGCATAATCAGATTAAATCGTAAACAACTGCTTCTAAGTTGTATTGTTTACAGGTATAATTCAGGTGTTAACAACAACCAAAACTTGTTAGTTACCCAATCACTTGACGCGACTAAAAAAATAAACTAAAAAGACAATAGCCTTTAGATTGAAGCGTTAGATTCAAGTAGAATCAAACATACTATAAACTCTTATAATCCAAGTTACAGTACCACGCTAAAATAATTTACTTATAATTCTCAATGAGAATTGATTGTAAAAAATGTACCAAAAAAAAAAGTTTTATTATTTAAGCACAGTTAGACTAAAGTATTAGGGACCTTCCCAAAAATTCCAAAAGGCGCCTATGTCCTTCCATCTCCGACATATAAATTTCTAACAACGGCAATAATTGTTTTATTCTATTGTTAGAAGATATCAGTAAGAAAAATTCTGGTTGGCACGCAACCTGTTTACTGTTTCAACACTCTTTTGAGACAAATGTAAGACTAATTATATTCGATTATCCGTAAGTATGAATGGTTTACTGCTCTATCTTGTCCACATGGTGTGCTAGTAAAATTTCCCTTTCCACTGCAGTACAGGTAGCATGGTGTGTCGAGCACTGCGTTTATGCCAGGCTATTTGGGGCACTGGGTTATGGGCTATTACTGCATACGTTATGCACGCAAAACGCAATTACATCAGCCTATGATAATATACGTTCAGCAACCTTCTACATGTGCAACAGAAATTTTGCATACAATGTTTAAAAAAAAGATCAAAGGTTGCTATTCCATTTATTTATTTCTATTGAATGAAAGATGATGGAAAGTTGTTAGAAAAGGCAGCGAGGAATAGACTGACTCGAAATGAGGTTTAAAGTGAACTTTACAAATAATTTATTTTACACAACTTACATAAATATAGCACAATGATTGATCGAGGTAACGTGATGGTATTCGACACGAATACACTTCGCGTTGATTCCTTTTTATCTCGAACGAAGATGGCGAAACAGGGAATCACCGCGACCAGGTGACGATTATTTTCAATTTTGAAATCGAAAAACCAGTCGTGTGATTCGATTCAGTGAATGTCGTTAGTCGTCGATCGTTCGAACGACCGATTGATCTCTCAAAAGATCTTCGTCTTCTAACAATATGCGCACACCGTGAGATTAAGAGGGAAGAAGGAGTAAAATAAAGAGAATGGCGGAAGGGACAAGACGAAACCTATACGGAGCAACAAATACAATGAGGTGACTTGGGAAGATCTCAGCAGCAGTCCTGTGGTATCGATGGTTGTCGTGTTAAAACGAATCGCGACGAATCGTCGTAAACAAAATAAAAAATGAAAAAAGAAAAGAAAACACACTAGCAATGCCATGTTTCTGATGGAGGCACTCGTCCTTGCTCAGTAATCCGTTGCATCAGGACCTAAAAATTCAGACAGACTAGATTATTAACGTCCTATAATTATCCTATACTTTGGTTAAAAAAAAAAAAAAAAAAAAAAATAAAAGAAGAAAAATAATAAAAGAACTTGGAACTCTGTCGCGGTACGATTTTTGTAGACAGTAATTATTCTAATTATTTTTTATGTAGAAAGGATTCAGCGTCGTTGAATTTCATGAAATAATTGATTCTCATCATAGTCTATAGTTGGTTCAAAATTTGCTGGCTACTCAAAATACAATTGAAAACTAGTCGTCTACTTTTTTTTTTCTTTACTAGAAACTATTAACCATAGAGTGGGGAAAATTGGGAAAATGTTGAGTAACCACTTAAAGATTTAACAGACTGTAATAGTTAAAATTTCAGCAATATAATAAAATGACGATAGCAATAGTTGTGATTACAGTAAAATGCTAATTAAAAGCAACGAATGACATTAATTATTTACTTGTTCAAAGCATGGATTATTTCAAGAAGCTAAGTTTTCTATTAAACGATCGACCGATTATTATCGATCATCGAGGCGTTAAATTTACTTACGACTTCGCTCTGTGCCTCTGGATTTGATAAATCCAGACAATCCGTATCGTATCGATCCAATAAATCGCGATTTAATCGTCGGAGCTTCGAACTACTGATGGCACAATATACAACAGAACAAATGCATTGTGCATGCACATATTCAGAGGGTGTCCTGAATTTGAATGTTTTAAACAGCGTTCTTTGTGATTTTTTTACAAGAGAAAGAAAGAAATGAAGTTACTGAGAATTTTGAGGTGTGGTGTTTTTACATGTGGTGGGGGATTTGTTCGTAAGTGTTGTGCTGGGTGTAGAAGATGTCGCGTTGCTGGGGTACTGCTGTATTTTTTCTCATTTAAAAATCGTAGAAGAAAAATCTGACTACGGGCGCCGGGATTCGAACCCTAGTCCCGAACGTTTGTAACCAACGACGCTAACCACTACGCTACCGCCGTCCGGTGCTTTCTTTTCTTTTTCATGATGTTTATTTACCCAGAAAATGATTATTACATATGTATGATATCCATAATAAATGATGAATTTCGGTTGTGGGGGGTGGATTAGGCAAAAGTACCGATACGTATCGGTACGTATGGATATCATACATATGTAATAATCATTTTTCTGGGTCAATAAACATCACGAGAAAAAAAAAAAAAAAAAACGGTAGCGCAGTGGTTAGCGCCTTTTATTACGAATGTTCGGGACCCGGGTTCGAATCCCGGCGCCCGTAGTTCAATTTTTCCTTCACGATTCTTAAATGGGAAGAAATACAGCAGTAACCCAGTAGCAGCGACATCTCTACACCAGCAACTACACAACTATCACGGCCAATTCACCACATATAAAAACCATACCTCAAAATTCAATAACTTCGTTTCTTTCTTTCCCTTATAAAAAAAAAAATCACAAAAACAAATGTTCTAGAACAATATTCTAATTCGGGACAACCTCTTCAGGATTATTAAAACAGGAAAACGATTGGCTTTATTCACAGGATACGGTCGATCACACAATCAAAAACATGCATGAAATGTTTTTATTCGCAACATAATGCAGTTGTGGGTCGAATCATGAGGCAATCCTGCGCGAAATCACACTCTGCAAAGATTATGAACGTAAATCACATCGTTGTCTTCCTTTCGGCAATCTTTTGCACTCTGAAATGAAATACCGACAATGAATTTTGTTCGCTTTTCTTAACGTTTTCTCTATGAAAAAATACTGCGAGAACATCTTTGTAGATAATGATTTATCGCTAGTCTCGTTCTTTATAGATCATTGATACCACCGATGGTAAAACAGAACGAAGAAGACGGAGCACTGGAAAGGTGCTGCCAATTTGCTTCCAAAAGGATAACAGAAAAACGATAAAAACGATAAAAGAAGGAAAAAAACAAGACATACGAAGCGTTAATATTGATCCAGGAGAGAAGACAAACTAGAATCACATCGTTTGGACCATCGTTTGGCTGGTTAGTGACAAACCTCAGCAAAGAGCAAACAAAGAGAAAAATAAAGAAAAAGAAAACTCGGAATCACGGCTGACAGGATCGATTCGTTCGCGGAGTGAAGAAAATTGACAAGGAAATAAACAAATAAAGAAAATTAATAAATAAAAACAATTATACCCGTGTACAAGATCGGTGCCCGTTCGACAACAAACGAAACACACGAGTAGAATAGAAAAAGAAGAAGAAACAAAGACAAAAAAAAGTAGAAAAAAACACTAGAACGATAGAAGAGAATATAAACAAAAAAAAAAAAAATTAAATAAAGTAAACAAAATATACAAAAAAAATCAGGAAGAAAATGCGAATAGATAAATATATGCAAACGATATGTACCGATAGAAAAAAAAACCACGTAGCCTGTAGCCCCCCGGGCATAGTCAGCCCAGTCTTGCGAATCTAGAGAAAAGTTGCGCGAGGCTCGTCCGTGGACCGGTTGCTCGCGGCCAAACGCGGCCTCATTCTGCCCCGGGCCATCAGCAATGGTCACTTTTTAGGTTCGCTTGGAAGGGCGAGGAATTTGGACAGGATGACACCATCGAGTTGGTCTGTTTGTTCGTTCGCAACGTCTGTGGCACGCTTTTCGTACTTTTAATCCGTGGACAAAGCACGTTCACCTTGTACGACCATAACGGCCTTCTACTTTCCAGGACCTTGAAAGCCAACGATGGCACCACGTCGTGATCCAACGATGGTGCTGAAGGTTTGGGAGTTTTCCAAGCTTGATAGTACGGGTCTTCCTTGCAGGAAATTCGATCTTGGCGACCTTGACGAAACACGTCGCCATTTTGGTCCGGTAACCTTGAGTTGTCCGTGTCGTGAAGTCCTTTCCACGATTGTTCGCAGATCGGTGAATATTCTGGAGATGTCACGCCGCTGGAGTAATTGGAACAATAATTCTCATCGTAATTGAAGGCGTTGCTCTTCAGGGGTAGGCTAAGGTACTCTTCAGTCGAGCAAGATTCGTTGGTTTTCTCTGCATCTTCTAGAAGGATCGAGTCGTCGTTTAGAAGCCTGAACAATCTCGAGTGAGTTTGAGTCCTCTGATACTTCCTCATGTTTCTCGACGAGGTGCATTCTGAATCTGTATCCACTTCAGAGATCATGCGACTCATGTCCGAAGTGACGCCACTATCTTCGTCGTCCGTCTCTTCTCGAGAATTCTGCACGCTCAACAGGTGCTTCGACTCTTTGTTTCCTTTCTCTTCAATACCCACCTCGTCTTTGCTTTTTCTCAACACGTCACTGTTTCCTTCAGACTTATCCACTCGTTGTATCTTCGAGTCTGTATTTTGGAACTTGTCAGAAGGTTCCTTGTTGTGCTGCGAAGATTCCTCTGCCAAGTTAAATTCAGAGACGATCACTTCAGGTTTCAGGATATTTCTGTTGAGGTCGCGTGTCTCTGCACCGTTGTCCTTCACTGTCGCAACGTGGGTGCAATTACTTTCTTTAGTCTCTCTGTTCACAGAATCATCGTTACTCTTCATATTCGCGCGTTCTTCTTGACCCTTGTTCGTCCTATCTTCTTCCTTTTTCACGCTTGTCTTTCTCCTAATCGTGAACTCCGTCTCCACAGTCTCCTCACAATTGATTCTACCGAACCTAGTAGGAATCTTCCTCAAAGTAAAATTCACATGAGGTACCACAGCATCTTCGTCCTCTTGCACCTTACTTTCCGTCGCTTCCTCCTGAAACATTTCATTAGAATGATCCCTCGCCTTTTGTTTGCCGTCGAAGCTCTTCTTTTTAACTACAAAATCTACAGTAGTGTCATTCTTCACTACAAAATCCGCGGAAACCTCATTAGCCTTCTCCATCTGACTTTTACTATCTTGGACCTTCGACTTTCTGCTTTCTTCCTTGCTATAACCTCTCTCAGGCTTGATCGTGCTGTCTCCAACGATCACTGTGGTCACATCTTCGTTATTTTCAGATACAGAAAATTTAAATCTCAATGGCAGACTCACGCTGACTGTTGGCGCGTCAGTATCATCAGGAGGGTCGTCAATGGCTTCCAAAGGAGTCTCGTTCCAGTCTTTCACACTTCTAGGCTCTCGGGGTCTAGGACTCTCGGAATCTGGACGCTCGACGTCCTCGTAAATCACGCTCAGTTGATGAGGAAACGTGCTGGTCTGCGTTTCCTCCGCATTCTCCTCCACTTGTTGCTCAACATCTGTTCCAGAATCGATATTGTTCTTACAGGATGATTCAGAATTTTCTTCCTCGTTGCAAGATTCTTTGCTCGAGCTATTTTTAGTTGAATTCCTTTCATCGTCCTTTTCTATCCTCCCATGAGCATTCAGTCCTGTAGAATACGCTAAATAAGAATCAGAGTCGTCGCTATCGGAAGAAGAATCATCAGAATCACTGCTGCCTTTAGACGATTCGATGATGGACTCGTTGTCAGATTGCGATTCCGTGTCAGTGGAGTCGCTGGAGTCACTCGTGTCGATGTAAGTATAGTTTGGAACGTTGACATTGAGACTCCCATTGGGGCAAGATTTTGTCTCTGGTCTGTTAGAATTCTTGACATCTTCGTCTACTTCTGACACGATTATCTCACCAGGAATCTCCTCTTCATCGGTGATATTCATCGCAGTAGTACAGTCACTGTCTTTGCTATTGTTGCTCGCAGTTCGTGACACGCTGTTCACCTTCTCCCATTGCAGAAGACCATTTGTACTATCATCGTTCTCCTTGGTAATTTTACTTTCCAGTGCTTTATTTCCTCCATTATTTTCCTGAATATTCTCTGCAATATCTGCAATATCTGTAATATTCGTTGAATGAATTTTTGCTACTATCACATCGTCACAGACTTGTTCACAATTGTTATTACAATTGTTATTGTTCTGTGGAGCAACTGAGACGATGTAAGGTGGATAAACACCAGAATATGAGTTTTTATTATTCATCGGATCATACTGTGGATAAGGTGGATAAAGTGGGTAATTTTGATTGTAAATAGGAAAGTATACATAGGCAGTGTTATCAGGATGATAAGGGTAAGATTCGTTCGCGACACCAGGGTATGGAAGAGGGTAGTAACCCCACCAACCACTGTCGGGGGTCCAAAATGGAGGCGGACAGGGAGAGAGGAAGACACCCTGCTGATTGCCCGGCACGTTATTCTCTGTTTGGCAGTGGTAATCTGCTTGACGATTTTCTTGCGTGGCTACAACAAACAGCACAATGCATTCAGACAAGAAGTTCAACTGTTCCTATTGGGGTGTGATGTGGTCTTGCGTTTCTCCCTTTTCTATTTTTGCTTCTCTGCTTTTATCCCTTCTTTTCACCCGCACACTTCCCTTTCTCTTATATTACACGCGATATTCTTTCTTTTTCATATTAGGCAATAGAAGAACCAGCGATAGACATTTATTTCATGTTCTGTTTAAGCTTGAAGCTCATTTAAAATTTACAATCTCGTTATTATAGATATTATGGAATATTATTATTTCTGATAAGAAGAAACAACTTGGTAGCTGAAAAAACCTTACCAACTAAAGGCTACAGGAAAATTCCAAAGATAAAAGATTAGATAAGAAATGCAGTTCTTTGAATACACAAGATGTTTGATGAATTAATTATCAAAGAAGCAGTGTCTTGCGCCCAATATGTATACGACAACTTGTACTATTATTTACCAAAAAGAATATATTTTATTAGCAGAACAATTGTTTTTAAAGAACATCTGTGTGTATTTAAATTTCACTAACGTCAGTATTCATCGGATATCCACAAACTTTTATTTTTTCTAGGCAAAAATGTTCTACGCTAATATGTAGAATATTAAGTTGGCAACTAAGTGGTTGCGGATTTTGCCATTAGATGGTATTGGCAAAGTCCGCAACCACTTAGTTGCCAATCCAATATTACAGAAAACGAAATAAATGTCTACTGCAAACGATCCTCCGTTGGCTGTGAAAAATCGACGGACAAGCGAGATGCCACGAGATGCCACGATTTTTACGGCGAGGATAAGCAACGAATGTAGTCGCGAACGGCTACGAAAGAATGAAAGAGAGAGAAAGAGAGAGAGAAAGAGAAAGAGAGAGAGAGAAAAAAAACGAGACGTGAGATCCTGTGTTCAAAGGAAACGATCGAAAATTATGAACGCAAAACCAGCTCGTCGATGATCTTCGACGGGACACAAGCGATAATTACGTTCGAGTAGGAAGAACATGCTAGTACGATATTCAGGACAGATGGATCGTAAGTGTCCAAAATAATCGTAGTACGGTTTTACATGCAAATCGATCACTTGCAATCGTATTAAAATCCCAGCGATAATTAAACACGTGTGAAATCAATTAATAAGAACATGCAACATTCCCGGTTAAATTACCCAAAGTCCATTTCGTAGCTTGCCATACTTTCTCGTGTATTCATTTCTAAACGAGGAACGGCTATTACAACGTTGACGAATCGACACGTTTGTTACGACGATGATCGAACGATTTTACAAGCAACATAGTTTACCACGATACTACTCGATCGATGGAAATAGACGAATAATTCACCTACCATGCACTGTATATGTACAATATATCGAGCGACTGGTGTTTTAAAAGACCATCTCAACAGCAATCATAAGTTTTCATTCGGCGAAAGAGAAATTCGTTATATCGATCGTTGCTCGATGATCGGTGTGTCAATCGTTAAAATACACAGGAACGTCCAGAATGGGCATTGCGTGACAATTTTTCTAATGTAACTTCTGTTGCAACGAGTTTGTCGGGGGAGAAAAGAAATTACTTGAACGAAATTTGGGTGGAACGGGGTGAGGGCTTAATCGAGCTGAACGATACCAAGGAATTTTCGTTATTCCTGTGAACACAGGATTCGGGAATGTTCCAGCGACGGCACGCAATCGTTACTTCAAGTTTTAATCATCCATTAGAATGGTAAAGACGCTTGTCATTGAACATTAATGTACAAGGGTCAATAGAAGCTTGTTGCGATTATTAATTCATCATGGACGAGTAGCGTGTTCCTGCATGAATTATGAACATGTTGTACGCGTTTCCTTTCTTCTTCTTTTCGTTCAGAAGGATGACAGATTTTTTACGCTTGTTGGTCTCGACGATAAATTTTCGCCGATCGACACTCACCGACGCTCTCCGGCGCTGTCATCGCTTGTAGTATCCTGAACGATCTGGAGGGAATCGCGCTGCCCATGTATTTCTTTGGCTCTGGAACCTGTTGCTCGCTTGGTGGTAAGTTCGCTTGCGTTTCTTCTGCAAATATTATATTTATTATATACATCTTTTAGGATTAATGAAAAGTTAATCTCGCTTCAATGTAATGGAGAGCTAATCAGAGAAAAATGACTAACAAGTTTGCTTACCAAACGTCTTTGAATTCCTGTTCTGCTTCTTGTTTATGGCAGATGGTGGCCGTGATGCTGCAACATACGATTTTACAATGTATTTTATATTTCTTATAATTTTATAAGTAGAATCTTTTATAAGTAGAATTTTGTTGTATTATCTGTACATTTGTTACATATACACAGTATGTACTTTACACATACTAATAGTACAGAGTTGTACCTTTATGGTCGATGGATTCCATTGAAAAGTGGAAAAAGTATACGTTTTTTAAAAACAAGATGGACACATATGAAACGATATATATGTCGGAGAGGCACTAAGATTAGGGCTAGGGGTGTGTAACGAATATTCTCTGGAATTAGCCATCGAGGTTACGCAATAGAGAAAGTATCTACTTGTATAGATATGATCATTACAGAATCTGACAATCAGCCGCGGCAACTAGATACTCGAGATGCTAATGGCAATGATCCCAAGTTCGATAACGAATCCGCGGCCAACGGAACAACGACTTCAAAAGTCTAAGTCAAACTCCGTGCTAAAACGTGAAATATCCACCAATCGCAAAGACGTCGTCCCACTCGTGGACGAGATCATCCAAGAATGTGTCTCTCCGTCATCGTGATGCTGCAGAGGTAAACTATGACGGGGTGTGTCTCAGGGCACGAGATCATCGGATTCGTCGAGGACAACCCTCGTCCAGAAAGTGAGGGAAATGGACGTTGCTGTTAATTGGTTAATCCCTATGTTGGTGGTTAGAAAAGGATGCTAGCCGCCCTTGAGAGAAAGTTGGTAACGGGAAGCGTCGTTCGTGAGGAAAAACAGATTTCCCATATCTTCCCGTAGCGGGTGATAGATTTGGGGACTGTTAGGATAAAGACTGTTTGTTCGTTTGGAGGACCTTAGTTAACTAAATGTCCTGTGAAGATGCATCAACATCTGGCAATCGTATTGCCCGAAGCATAGGGTCTGCGTGTGGCAAGCCACGGGGCAGAGGCCGTTGGAATGCTCACTGTAGAGCATTGGTACTACTATCTTTTCTTAAGGAGGGCTATGTAATTCTATGCTTCCACTAGACAATATATCCATCCCGTGACCGCGGCTACGCTCGGCGTTTTGTTTGGCGCCTCGAACTCAAGCTCATTGTCTCGGCTTTTCCTAAGAATTCCAACGGGGAGGCCCGATGTCTTTTCATCTCCTACATATATATATAAAATTGATATTTATCTATAGAATTTTGTTAGAAATTTCCAAACTTCCATAACGTTATAGTAATAAATTTAATGTTCAGAAAGATATAAAATTTTCTACTGACATTTCATTTTATCTACAATTTTGTCAAAGTCATGTTTTAACTATTTGTACCACTTTTTCTCTCAGCCTGTCAATCGATTAAAATGTAAAAAACTTACTCGTGTTCACAGCAGGAGCATCACCGGACTCTGTCATAGTTTGTAGGAAGCGAAAAGCTCGAGAGGGTATAGCACCACCACGATATCTCGGATCTTCCTCGTGATGAAGAGAAGATTCGTTGTCGACTATAGAAAGAAGAATACGTAGCAATAACAGAATAATCAAACGATAAAAAGAACTGATCATTCTGGTAAAATACGATCTTTACTTTGTTCCTTGAATTTATTCATCAAAATCCTATCGTCCTCTGACAATTGAAGTTTACGCATCTGTTCAGTGTCCACGTCGTTCGTTGAATCCGTGTCTGTGATCTTCTGAAGAACTCTGAACGATCGAGATTGAACTGGACCAGAATCCGATTGCTGAACTTGCACAGGTATAATACGTTGTGCCATCCTAATAGTAATAATACAACAATTAATTCAAATTTATATTTTGACTAAGATATAAATTTATATTAGCTTATTACTAGATTATGAACTTTTATAAATTCTTACAATATTATTCAATTTTTATAATATTTCTTCTACCTACAAGTCTACTTATGAGATAATTGTCACACTTCTGAAAATAAACTTACACTTTCTGGTTCTGATTCTCAGCATTAGACGCGTTATTCCTAAGAATCGGTTGCGAGTACGAGGTATTCGAAGTAGCTACACCAGCAGGCTTCTTATCACTTCCCTCAATCATAATTGGTATAATGTACGCGCCACCCGTCGATTGTTGAGGCACCTGATTCTGAATCTGATTCTGAACTTGATTCTGAACTTGATTCTGCGCCTGGTTCTGAACCTGATTCTGAGTTGGCTGTCCCCAGCGCTGCTGATGATGCGGACTCGCTTGCTTGAATTGATGGTGACCAGGCTCTGGTTTTACGTCGAACACAGATGGCCTATCCTCGATCTGGACACAAACGATTATTGTATGTTAATACACTATGGTTTCCATATTTCATTTTACAATTCTTTCTTCTCTAATTATTCTTTAAACTCAAAGTTTGAAGCAATTTGAGAGTCAAAAGGTCTGTTGCAACAAGGATGCAGCTCCACTTTCTAATAATTTGAATAAACCAACAAAAACCAATTGAAAATCGAATCGTCTTGAAAATGTGTGAAATAAATTCACGGTCAACTAATATTCATAATAACAAATTTTTGTACTTTCGAATATGAAACCTACGCCTCTCTTTTTCTTCCAATAAACCTGACTTAAATATTGGAGCTGCCTTTTTGTTACTGCCTGTTCTTCTATTCTATTTTTCTATTCTAACAACTCTTTTACTTGCATTTTGCAAATGAAATAACAGAAATAATTTTGTAGGTAACTCAAACGTTAAATCTTTAGCCACTAAGAAATAGTACAGCCCAACTAAAGATCTGATCCACCGGTCGTTCAATTTATCAAACGAATGGGTTGACGTGAGTTACAGCAGTCAGCAAGATCGTGAAGCTACTTTCGAACATCTGCCTCACATGATAATAAACACTTACGCGAATTGGTATCATGCGTTCTTGAGTCTGCGTTGGATGAACCTGTTGCGTTGCAGAAGGACTAGAGAACGGGCGTTTCTGTTGCTGATTGAATTGCTGAGGCTGCTGGTATTGGTATTGTTGCGGTTGCTGAATTTGCGTGGGTCTCTGTTGTGTTGTTTGAAGCGGTTGAGACTGTGGCCTCTGTTGAATCGATTGCTGTCTTTGTTGAGTTTGTTGCCATTGTGGTGATTGTTGCTGTGTTTGCTGAATCGAAGGCGTGTAAACCGGTGGTGACGTTGGACTATCCGGCGAAGACGATGACGTGCTCTGTTGTTTGTTCACGCTCGAACGTTTTGCCCACTCTGGTAATTCTTCCTGTGGCTTGTTTTTATTCTGCAGCCACGGAGTTGGCGCCTTTGTCAAAGTCACTTGAGTCGGAGTGCTCGGACTCTCGGGTGTGTTCGACTGAACTGCGATCGTGGGAATTACTTTGGTCTCTACTTTGGTCACGTGTTTCGGTGATTCTGGTTGCTTCTCTGGAGCTGAAATGATAGAATTATGGCATTTAATTTTTTCAATTGTCCGATTACTTTAGATTTTTGCTCAATGATAATGGAATGGTATAGAGGTACAAAAGTCAACGGAAGATTTGAATCGGGAGAAACACATATTGTTGCGCCTTGGAATACCAACGTTGTTCTGGTTTGTTAGCTTCAAAGCTAAACGAACTCCGGACAAAATATTATCGCCGTTATTTGTTATCGTAAATCGGAGTTCGAACTTTTTACCACCGGTCGATACAAATAGACGAATGTGCTCTCTAGGACAGTCGGTATGGCGAGGCATACAGTGGCTGATGAAAGTATTCGAACGCTTACACTTACAAATTTCAATTAATAAAATGAGGTGTACTAAACTAATTTGTTAAAATAATTTGGTATCTATAGCGACGGGAAAGTGTTAAGATTACATCAATAAAATTTGAAAACGATTCAATAATATACACAGGAGCTATGATACTTTTATTAGAAACATTCATGATCAGTGTCTCAGAAGAGTATTCGAACGCTGTAACATTGTTGATAGTTTTTCATCTTCCTTTGCAGCGAACGTAAACATCATTGCTAAATGAAAATATTGGTACGACTTTAGCATATCGTTTCAGTAACAGTAACGCAAAAGTGTGCACAATAGCATTTAAAATGAATACCAAAAAGTGTGAAAGAGAAATAATATCCGATTACATGAGGATGACAGATCATATAACGAGATTACCAGAATTGTGAACAGAAGCAAGTCCACGATACATTATATCATAAAAAAGTCAAAGAACGAGGGAACACTTGTAAACAAAGGTCGATCAGGTCGTCCAAAGAAATTGACTGGAAGAGAGGAGAAAGTTATCATTCGCGAATTTAAAAAAATCCTACTACATCCACTCCTCGACTCGCAAGCATGGTAGCTGATATGTTTCATAAAGAAGTTCAGCCGGAATTACATCGATGAATCTTACGAAACAATGATTTTCATGGCAGAGTACCGCGAAACAAGCCATATATTAATGTGGTAAATCACAAGAAAAAACTGCCTTTTGCAAAAACCTATATTAATAAAGATAATTCTTTTTGGGACAAAGTCATCTTTTCGGACGAGTCAAAGTTTAACATTTTTGGCTCAGATGGTCAAAATTAAGTGCGGAGAAAACCAAATACGAAATTCGATATTTACACGAAACAGTGAAACACGGAGGTGAATCGGTCATGATGTAGGGGTGTATAGCTGCCAGTGGCACCGGAAATTTGATATTTATTGATGGAATACTTGATAAATATAAGTATTTAAATATTTTAAAAAATAATCTTAAAGAGAGTGCTCGTAAATTAGAATTATTGGAAGATTTCCACTTTCAACAAGATAATGATCCTAAGCATACTGTTAGAATGAAAGAATGGATCCTATATAACACACCACATATATTAATTGCTCCACCACAAAGTCCAGACATAAATCCTATTGAAAATTTATGGGCTGAAATCGGAAAAAGATTAAATAAATTTCAGATAATCTCAGTGCAAGTATTGAAAGATAAAATTATAGAAATATGGAACTCCATTGAATGTAGTTTTACAAAATCATTGGTTTACAGTATGGAACGTCAATTGAGACACACTATCGCTGCTAAAGATGGTCCAACAAAATATTAATATTAAATAATTTAATAATATATGTAGCATTCAAATACTTTTCTTAGCCGCTTACAATGCATATTTCTAATGAATGTATCATAGCTCCTACCTACGTTGTTGAATCTTTCTCAAATTTTACTAATCATAATCATAAAATTTCCATCTTCCTATTGACATCTGCTTGTCTAAGTAAATTACTTTAATGAACATTATTTCAGCCATTCAAGTTTGCATATGTAAGCCTTTGGATACTTTCCTGAGCCACTGTATCTGTGAGTTTTAATCATTAGAAAGTTCTGTAGCGATCCAGGAACATAATAGAAGAAGACTTGACTTCTTGCAAATAGACTTAAAATACTGGAGAAATTTAGACTTCGCAATTCGTATGCACAATTTCTAAAAAATCTATTAAGAAACGTTTACCAGATAGACATAAGTAGATTTGAAGAGATTTTTTTTTAATAAACTGCTTTCATCCAATCTACATGACTGAGTAAAGACAACATCATCAGTATTCTATTCGAGGTCAAGTGTTTAGCAACTATAATTTTAATTATTATTATGTCTGGAAGTATTTAACTTGTTTTCTAAAAATTCTACTTTTCCTTCATCATTTTCTCAACTACACTCTTACATTTTTATCATCAAGTATACTTACTAGTAGGTTGAATTTTATTGGCAGGTGGTGTAGATGGTGTTCTATTGACAGACGGTTGAACCGGAACATTGGTCGGAAAGACGGGGATGGCCACTTGAGGCTGAACAAACAGATTAGCCCCGGTGTTTTGTGCTGGTGTCGGCTTCGGTTCAAGCGCCGATTTTGGCGGACCCTCGATTCCCTCGTCGTTCGCATTTTTCGCCACTCTGCGTGCCATTCGTGGGCTTCGAATTTGAGAAAGGTCCAATTTTCCACCCATTCCCGGTGTATACGTGAATGGTTTCTTATCCTTGGTCAGCATTGCGTTCTGAATGGCCGCTGGTGGTTCGTAAACATCGTTGTTAGCCATCTGCGGCCTCCTTGTCACCGGTGCCTATGATTCAACGTCTCCCTTAGCATCTTTATTATCGTTAAATGTTAATTACAGAGTCGCATTAAGTGACATTAAAATAGAAGCCTCGCGTTTTGACAAGTGGTAAATTTTTCAAATTTTTCACCTTCAAAAATAAGAATATTGTCAGAATAGTATATTAAGTTGATTTTTAATGTATTAAATTTTTCAATTGCAGAGTTGAAGATGTTATACTTCATACAAGGCTATTCTTCTTCGTCTTTTCATTTTGTTACGTGCTTAAATTATTTTTAAATATACTGGAACAAAGAACTCTACATGTCGAGAACAAACAGTGGAAGAGAATACACGTGGAACAAAGAGAAGATACAAAAGCCTTGAGATCACTTTAATTTTGGACCAACTATAATTCCTCATGAAACATCTTTTATCTTAAATCTACGCTTTCATTGTGACCCCACATTCTTTCCATAAATTCTCATGTATGTATATGCTCTCATTTTCTTCAAGCTGTACGCTTTAATTTGACCCAAGAAATCCTTTCATCTGAACACTCACCATTCTTAGTTACACAACTGAATAAACTGAAACACAAGCAGAAAGAGAAACACTCTGACACTAAGAAGAATTCTTTTTCAAACAATATTACGAACGATTCACAAATAAAATATTACACTTGAAGTTGAACAATTGGTCCAATCAACGCACATAATATTTTCCTTTTTGTCCTTTCTTTCGTTTGGTTCAGTTAAAGCTTCCTACGTCATGCCACTAAAATCCACGAGAATCGCTCGCAACGAGCGACAAACGCCGACTGAATACGATCTTCCACTTACCTCGATGGTGTTGATCCTCATGGCCGGCACCTGACCAGGCACTGGAGGTGGTGGTGGCGGTGGAGGAGGCACGGGACAAAGTCCTGCAACGATTAGCGATTTAGTGGAATGCTAACGAGTGGCCAGCTATGCGGGACGTGTGTGCATCGTTTTCGCTGCACTTTCACACGTTCTCTATATGCCTTAGTAGAAACCCTGTGGCCGACTCTGCTCGTCAGATTTACCACCGTCATAACCTCTGCTTCGTCTCCCAAGAATTCCAGCAGTTTACAGTTTATAGCGGTATTAAAGGTAATTTGTAAAAATATTGACAAAATTGTTTATATGATAGAAGTTAAAAAACGAAATTAGGCAGATTTACCAGCTAACATTTATAGTTTATAGTGATATAAAACATGGTTATTGTTTACCATCATGAAAGTTGACAGGTTGACCGCGACGGTGGTTATCAGTGACACAGGTTATGAAATTTTTATTGGGCTGGCAACTAAGTGATTGCGGATCTTATCATTAGGTGGTAATGACAAAATCTGCAATCACTTAGTTGCCAACCCAATAGAACGATCGAAGTAAGATGAATTTCATGAATTAACAAATTTTCAACAATGCGAATGACAGATAATATTATCACAGGGAAAGATATACTGTCGAATTGAGATACCTTCCTTCTTCTCTTTCTTTCCAAAGTTGGTATAAAAAGTGCACAAATGTAATGTAATATTTCGCAAGAATAAAATGTGTAGTGTAGCGTGTTTCAATCTGTGGCGACTCCAGCGGCAAAATATATAAAATTCGCGTAGCAGTCGACGTGTTAGATATTGGAGAGATTTATTATCGTTGTAACCTCATCTCTCAGGAATTCGGCGAGTTTACAGTTTACAGTTTACAGTAGTATTAAAACGGTAGATACACAGTATTGATAAAATTGTTTATACCATAGAAACTAGGGAAAATTAATGTTACTTAAAAAAACAGTTACCATTCACGAAAAGTTATTTTTCTATATTTTATAGTTAAATCTGCAAGTGTGAACGAATGAAAGTCTGTTTACAGCGGGAAGTTTGGAATGTAACCTTATATGGGATTAAGTTTCGCCACGACCAATGTGTGAATCGTAAAATCGTAATACGACGATCGTCAGTAAACGGTAAATTCGTTCTTTTGTTGAATTTTCGATTCGTAGTCGGCCCTCCTGTGCAAGTGGGTTCGCTGTGGATCTCGAAGATATTGTGGGTTCATTTGGAATTTGTGTATTTAGAAACGTTTTGTGTACACACGGAGGGAAGCTGCCGGCTGTTTATCCTGTTTCCAGAGATACGGAAATCTCGTGTAGCTTGCGTAATGCCAAAGTAAACGCTGTTTCTGTGTTGCATAAAAATTTTTTTTAGAGGAAATACTTTTTTAAATATTTAAAAAATCGAAAATATTGGCGATATTTGTAAAAAATTGTATATATATGTGTTTTTTAACTGATTTTTATAGGAATTCATATTGGGCAAGGAATCTGTAATATTGTTTTATCGATGGACTGCCAGAAATGTTTGTAAACGTTGAAACGACGAATCTAACTAACTGCATAGCTCGTACTTTCCGTTTGCTGGTTATCATGAAACAGCAGTTATTATTTGCATACGTCGCATATCTTCGTTGCTACGTTTTACGAGCAACCAAGCCCGCGAATTATTTTGCTTGAACGTGGATACACGTACCTGTCACTAGGCCGTCTGAATTCCTGAAACGAGAAACATTTTATCACTTAGGAGGATACAGTCGTCGAACTATTAACCCTTTGCAGCTTGATAATATTTTATCTCATATAAACAATTTATTTTATGAAACAAATTCTACGTACGTATTTTATATAAATTCTTTAATAAAATATTCCTGTATAATTGCAAAGGATTAACGAGATTAAAAATGTTATGGATAATATAGATATTTTAAAATTGCAACACTTCTTCCTATTTACTCTTAAATTAACATACGGTATTAAATTATTTCTTAACGATTATAAATTCTACAAATTTTCTAGTTATTTCAAAAAATATGTCGATCTGTCCAAGAATCACTCGATATCCATCTACGTAAACATAATTTTAGTCTTTGAAACAAAATCATTGTGTTGGATATATGAGGTTCTGAAAACCGATAATAATATTAGGTTAGCAACTGATTGCGGTAATTGGCGGTAGTGCCTAATGACCAAGTCCGTAATCACTTAGTTGCCAACCCAATAATACTGAAATTTCATGAAATTCCTAAAGCTGACAGAAACATTTATTCATCGATTCGTCAACATTACAGCAATGACAGGCCATAAAACTGACCACCATATCAAGACATCGAAGGCAATTTTATTATAGTCAAGGCAGTGAAGTTAACGCTTATAGAAAACGGTTGTTCAGTTTATCGTAAAATCACTAACGTTACGTGTCTGAACGATAGAAGAATTGTGATAATATATAGAAATAAATAGGTATGACATGCTTGTTGATAAAGCAATGATTAGATATATGTATATATGCTGATTGTACGTGTAATGACTTAATTTAGATGATGAGTATCAGGGATATGTTTATACACGCAATTAAGACTACTAGTGCTAGTGCGACTAGAGTGCTACATATTTAGAAGTTGTTTTCAAAGACGATTTCATTTGACATTGACACTTACAAATTAATTCGCGGATCGCAATTAAAGTCAATGTTAAGAATGAGGAGGTTAAAGAATGTATTGAAGCAAAAAATGTTCACATTGAATATTTTCAATCATCCATAGGCAGACACATATTTTTTCTTATACTACATAGGAAAATTGCACTGTTTATATTCAAGTTAATTAATTAATTCTTATTTCAAACTTTAAAAAGATTTAGAAAAATTCTAACACGCATATCAATCTTTCTACTAACAATTAGCTACAAAATCGTTCACGATATTTGAATTCTTCCCTTTCTGAGAATAAAATATTTCTTTTGAAATATTTCGATGGTAAAATTTCATTTAGGTGATCGATTCAATTTATCTACGTTAAAAGTCACTAAAAATATTTATATTCTAATATGCCATGGAAGATATCAAAAGGTTGAATTCTTGGGAAACCATTAAGTAAATGAACATCAGTGACGATCATCGCGATAATACGTGTAGAGATACGTATATGGAGAATTTTCTTTAATGTTAGTTGAATACATTCCTGCGTTATCTGTGGAACGCAGTTACTCGAAACGTTGAGTCATATCGCACGGTATCGGTATTTTCGTTCACCTACGTGCACTACATGACATTCGCGAACACCGAGAGCTGCTGTCAAAACGACTTGTTTCGATAGCTTTAGGATTGCGTCGGTGGTCGCGTTCCAATTACCGTTTCGAGGGCGCAGTTCAAAGTAACATTGAATGAAAGAGTGTTGAGGTCGCCGATGGAAGCTTGGAAATTTTTTACTTGAATCATCGTCTAGTTGGAAAGTGACTTTCATCAACTTTTTGATAGAATTATCAATTTCATTAATTTTATTCATTTTACTATATATGATTTATTTGATTCCTCTTAACTTTTTTAAAAGTATACTTTTATTCATTTCTGTTTCATTTTTCCCATTTCAATATCTAGAAAATTAAAAAAGAATACAATGAAAGAAAAGAGGTTTATATTTTTCTTTGGAAACATTGTCGTTAGTTTTATACAATGTATAATGTTGAAAATGACAACGTGAGTTCGCGCTCGCCATCTATTTGCAGATGCGCTAGTTACAATGAATAGTAACTAGATAGTTCTAGATATAATCGATATGTTTTTGTTTTACTTTTTAGTCAGTCGATGTAAGAAAGTGCAGTAAAGGTTGTTCAGCTCAGAACGGTGCGATAGATTTATCCGAAGAATAAACTAATAGCTATTGTGATCCTACCTTAAAATAAACAAATAACAACATATAATTTTATTCTTCTTCTCAACTTTTACAAAATTACCATTTTATTTATTTCCAGTATATACTTTCCAATCTAATTTCAAATTTCGTGTTCTTGTTTTAATAAACTACTTTAAAACGACTTTTTCCAATAGACGAGACTTCGAGTCGTCACGACTATGTTTAACGACGTAAGTCTTTATCAATATTTTCATTATGTAAAGTTTAGCAGAATTCTTATTTTAAGACGCGATTTCTTATTGTTTAAGACACGAAGGGGAATAAATTTCTTGAAGAATATATTTTATCGAGCAAGACAATTGCCGTTTAACTGATTTAGCGAAAGCACTAGGTGACCTGGTAAAGCAAGAAGTTCTAAAATACTTGAATCGAAGCACCTTTCTATTTTCATGTGTGCAAAGTACTCGAGAGCAAGAAGATTTATTTCCTTGGGGACACAGTAGCCGCTGCTGCCGTGTGTTTGCCATCGGTTCAACTGAATTGCTTTTGGAATTATCAAGGAACGAATGAGAAACGGTAACCTAAATATGTATCGTCGCGACCGCAACTTATCTTTCGATGACTCGACTATGTTTCATTGCCTAATCCTTTTAAGGAAGTCATCGCGCTTAGGAAGGTTGCTTCGTTTAATTAGTTTGTGGAACCCGCGACCACTCTCTTTAATGTATCTGCTGGCTTATCGTCTGTTATAAATCAGACAAATGTCCTAAAAATTATTGTATTTTAATATTTTCTTTAAAATCTTGTTAAATGTTACTTTGAACACTTTGTGGTCCAAGTTACATATATACATACATAATGTTATTATGTAATAAACATAATTTATATGTATTTATTTATATATATAAAGTTATATATAAGTGAAGAAGAATGAAATGGAATGGCCTAAGTAGCCATAAAGCTAAGCAACGAGCTATAGCATATTATATTATATTATATATATCATATATTATATTATAATATTATCTACATATAACGTTAAGTGCCCAAGAAAGATATAAATTACATATGTGTATTCACAATAAACAATGAATTTCTGTTTGAAAATGGTTTTGGCAAAAGTATCGTTACGCGACGGTACGACGTAGCCATACCATATTTTGTGTTGGGTTTACGTTTTTAACAATACAGTTTGTAATTTAATTTAAGCCACTCAAAAGCGGTGCTTTTATACGATATTATCGTTTCTTTCTTCTTCTGTTCTGAAAACTAGGTCGCAAAATAGGACAGTAGGTAGCCTACTTTTAGTTCCTGTGGGGCAAAGAGACTGAGGGAAGGGTGGGGGAAGGAGGAGTGGGTTTGGTAGGCGGGATGCCATTTAGATTTATTTACAATATTTACACTTATTTTACAAGGCGAAAGATTCGATTGACGTCTTGCGGTTCTCCCTCTTTTTTTTTTCTTTTTTTTATGATTTCAATATCCACTAATACTTTTTTATGTTTTTTCTGTGTTTGTCCTTTGTGTCTTTGTATCTCCACCTAGTATCTATGGTCCATTTAAATTTTCTTCGTAAAGTATTATTTTAATTCCTATTTTTCTTTTTATGTGGTAAATTATGGGTATATTGTTTTCATCTTGGAGGTAATTCTTTTCATCTAGGTATAAGAACGCTTCTGGGGGGATATGGCCTGGTTAGGGTGTATTATCGTGGTGCTATACCAATTTATCTTTCATTAAAATTAACAAATGTAACTTGAAATAGAAATAAAATGGTATCGATGCAAATGGATAAATAAGCTTATAATTCTCAGAATACTCTAATGTTTTATAGTCAATTTATGATAGGTTTGAACCAGGGCCGGCGCAAGGCAGGTTGAACGCGTTCGTACTCAATTAAAAACCACCGATTTTGATTAATTTTTTACAAAATGACGATACCATTAACAGATGAAAGACATTTTTTTGGTAGCGATGATTTAGTTTAAAGTAGTGAGAAAAATCATGAAAGTTCAGTGCAACTCCGTAAAATCGTCATATCCTGGAAACTACTTGAGATAAAAAAAAATCCGGGCGCTTTCAGAGAAATGTACTTTTTAGAGAAATTAAACTACATCAATAGTTTTTTTGCAAAAGTCATACACGATTACAGATTTTCTATTTTCATTAAATTTTTTACCCCTTGAAAGGGAATTATGCATGCGAAAAAATGTTACTTGGATTCGTTTAAAAAACTGCTTATAAAAATATATAATATATAACAGCATTTGTAAATAAATAATCCCTCGTTGTAAAATTTAAGTGTAGGATTTCAATGTGTATTCAGGACCCACAAAATTTTTGGACCCGGCCCCTGAAATAGTCACGCCGGCCCTGGTTTGAACTACACGTCTAAATGCAATATTTCGCTCTAATACGTTACATTTTTTGCCGCAGAGAATCATAGTCGATATATATTAGTTTGTCCGAGAAGTTTCTTTCGTTTCACAAGGTGATAATGGACGAACAAGAATTTCTGTTTTATATTATTTTATTGAATTAGGTACGATTCATTTCGTTATATTTCTATTATTATCTTCGTATATAATTCAATAAACTAATATAAAACAAAAAACATTGTGCGTCTATTATTTTTTTATATAACGAAAGAAACTTTCCGGACAACCTAATACATGTATATTTATATGAATCTAACATTACATCTACGTTTATTTTACCACAAGAAATTCTACTTGAAAATCAGTATAACTGGACGTGAGATAATCTTTAGATAATAGGAGTTATTAATGGTTAGTTTGGACGACGCGCGAAACGTTCGTGGCACGAAAAATGGCCAACAGTCATTTCACTGACGAAATTGCGTTTAGGTTATGATGATCTGCTATTTAAAGAGTCGTTATTTTTACAGTACAGTTTCAAGCAGCGATCGACCAACTATCTGCTCGATATTGATAGTTCTCTATTTTTGCTGGTCCCGTTGTCAGTGTACTCGATCCACTATATTGTTCATTTTCTTTCAATAAGGTGATTGAACTTTTTATAACAATTCCTTTTTAGCAGTTGCGAAAGCTCGTTAATTAATAACAAAAGATCTGTCTAGTCGTTTATCAAGGAAGATTTACGATTTCTAAAATTCGCGAAATAAGACAAATTTTTTTCCACATAATATTTGAATGTAATTCAAAATTATAACGTTTCATTGAAAAACTTTACCATTTCATAAAATCCGATTATTTGCACCATCTCTCCAACCAACTGTCCAAGTATCATCGTTCTCTTTCTATATTAAAAAAACAAATACTAATTTTGTTACACATTTACAAGCATTTAACGGTCTGGTCTCAAAATACAGAAACGTGTTTCGCAAAACAATGTTCGACCCATGGCAAACTCTCGATGGCGTGCGAAAGTCTCCTTTAATAATAGAATTTTGGAGATATGGCTTCGACACAACGTCGCTTTTTTGGCATCCTGATCGGTGCCACGTGTCTTCTTGTTCTCGATTCAATTACATATATTGTCACTACTAAAACAAGTGAACTGGTAGAAAATTCAAAAAATTGTTCAATTAACCCTTTCCAACCTGAGTCTAAAGTGAGATCGTAATATTTGCAAAAAAAAAATCGCTATCAAAATCATCAACCGTGAACCCGCCCTTGACTAATTTTAACATTGAATCAGACAGATGACGTCATTGTTATCATGACTGGAATCGTAATTCACGCGGTCGACTTTCTCGGAAAACGCGTTGATCGTTTCCACGCTGCAAAATTTTGCAGGAGAAACGAGACTGGAACGATGAACCAACTGAAAAGGATAATAAACACTGAGGGCGATCGAATAGTTTGCCTCAGCTTTTAGTTGATTTTAGGTAACATAGGTGGCGAAAAATCGATTGTTAAACCTGCTGTACTTTCTCAATTATTTTTCACGCAATCACGTTCCTTTGTTGTTAAAAAACTCGTTCGCTAAGCTGTGAATGTTTATGCGAATAATCAACAAAATAAAACTAAATTCGTTTCGTCCATTAGATATTATAACGTGTACTTTTCTTCAGATGTTTTATATTTTCCTATGTTACGTGCATTCTGCAGATTGTTCCATTGAAATGTCCCATAAACGCATAAATATCCATAGTTCATCAACGCGCATGGTTTTCAATTTTATAACGAAATTTCTCTCGAAACAAATGAAAATTCTTTTATTTGTTAAACGAAGATGAGTTTCTCGTATTTCACTCATCTAATCTTTTATTTATGATTCATCCGTGGAATTCGTGATTTACATAAACCTTTAGAACCCAATTGGCTCTCATTTGCGGCTCAGCAGTTGTCGTCGATCGTTAAGAGTTAATCTACGTTCTACAAACTTGATGGTTCTGCGTGACAAAAACCTCGTTGTAAATGTAATATCAAGCGATAAAATGAAAACACGGAAATGTATTTTCTGCGATTATTCCGATTAAAGGATCCAGGCTCTTGCAAAAGACGAACTTTCTCGGAAAAGCTCGGTGAGGGCGAGCGGTGGTGGCGCGGTGTCGCGATGCTCGGAACCCAGCCAACAACAGGCCGTGGCTTGTACCAATGTATTTAGGTAGATACGCGAGGCGTAGTTAAATTTAGCGCGGTTCGACCTGCGCGTTACCGCGCCGCACAAAATGCTTCCGATTATTTTATTTTTAGGGCTTCGACGCGTCGTGGCTTCTCCGCGAGCAAGGCGAGCACACGTCAGGTGTCCGATACCGAGCCGATTGGCGAATTAATTTGTCAAACGCTGTTTGCCTTGCGCCGAAAACCGAACAAACAATTATTCTAGTTTTGATAGAAAACTACAACTAAATTGTCTCAACGAGGACGATTAACCGAAGAAAGAAAAAAAAAAGAAAGAAACAGAAAACAAAGAGCAGTAGCCAAACAGAAAGAATAACTGCAAAATATTTCATCGACCACAAGTCGTTCGTTCACCCGTGAAAAAAGAAACGAAATACGATCCTCGCTCGATGGTCTCAGAAAAAAGGCACGAGACGATTATCCTGGAAGGAGAAAGCAATGGTCCGGCAAAAACGAGATACACACAGTCTAGCGACGAGTTGGCTCAGTGTGCATCGGTGAACGGGTCGATTGTCTATCGACGAAACTTCATACACATGGAAAGTATGGCGAGAATACGAAGAATAGCTTTCGCGATGAAGAGCAGAGTGATCGACGTCGAAAACACGATGCTAACGATACACGAAGCGTTTAAAAATACACCGTGGCGGCCAGTCGGGCACGGCACGTGGCAATGAACAATTTTCCCGTACCCTCTTGATCGAAGGGTCGTTCACACCTGCGAATTTTCCTGATGACGAGGCGGATCGGCTAAGACCAATAGAGGGAGAGAGAATGCGGCGCGCCTAGTCACATAGCTGATCAGACAAGAATGGAATCGGTTGGAGCTTAAACTGCGGGGCTCGAGCAAGGTTCCGAGACGTTCAAAATTGGATGATTCGTAGGCGTGGACCTAGAAACCCGTCGGTGTATTTCCATCGCGACAAACGTTCGTCGATCCACCCTGTCCCAATGGAGACCATCGAACGCGATTACCTTTGTCAAGATAAAAATCATTGTCAGATTAACCACTTTGCACTGGGTATTTTATTTCAATTTCGTTAGCAGCAGCTGCCAACGCTTTTAAGTGTTTTATTTGAAATTTACTTTAACTAAAAAATAAGACAATTGAAATAAATAAAGGAAGAAAGAAATTCGCTTAAATACCAGTATTATTCACACTGTTGTTGTATTTTGTGATTTTTAAGTGTATCCTGCTTATCTTTCGCACGTTTCACAAAAAATGGTGGACATGAAAGAATGTCGAGTGGGACTCGACAAAGGAGCTGCTGAGATAAAAACTGATGTAGAGTCACACTCGACATAGCAGTGCAAAGGGTTAAGGCTACGGTTATGGCGACATTCGAACAATCAGATATATATGTAGATCCTTGTGAGAGTAGCTACATCGTTCTTGAAATATTTCATTCCAACGACAGTTGGCTAGAACAAGCATCTACTGTTTAAACTATAGTTTAAGTAGATCGGGGTGATCAGATAAATTAGGATACATCTTTGTAAATAGGAACGTAGTTAAAATTTGGAACTCTGTTGGCAGAGCTTTATGAGAAATGTTCAGACTTTCCACTCTCTTCCGGTTCCGTTATAACGATGTTAAATAATGCAAGGTTTGTTACTTGATTTTCTTTTCACCGATGAAGAACGAGAAAAGGAAAGCATCTACGTAAGCTTTACACCAATTTATGGCTTTCTTCCTTTTTAGGAAAAATTTTACTATGCAAGTGGATTAGAGTTGCTATCGCAAAATCATTTAGCTGATATACCGGGGAGCAAATTTGTATCGAGCCACATTGCAGGAGTTTCCATGAGATATTCATTGCCTGGGAAAAAGAAAGTTTGCATATTTCAAAGGCTCTAGGTTTGCCATAATTGGTCTTTGTAATGTTGTATGTACAGTGGAGTTTTTTCAAAGTTCATTTTTCTCCACAAACCTCTCAACGATGTTTAGCCTTGGGATACCGGACGCGCGTTAAAGATTACTGTGTGTCTAACAAAACGTCTAAAGACGAACCCTCATGCGAACGAGAATTTCGTCGCTGACTGACGTCCAAGCAATGTTTTTTGCAGCAGTGGCAAGAATCTGTTGCAAGCGGGAAACACTGCAACACTGGATGAAGCGTAGGCGTGCGTCTAACTCTAGACAAACGTAGCCAACACGAGGTTTATGTTTTTGCGGAAAAATGGACGTCATCTGAAGCTACAAAGCAAGCTTTGTTTATCGTGCACTCTGCGCTACGTCAACGATGTGAATCTGCAATATGAGGTGTGTAACGTAACGAATGAAGAATGGCGGGAAATTTGAATTTGTAACTAGAACCTGTATCTCGTGTGAATTGAATTTTCGTGAAGAAATAAAAGACAAGGGGTAATCGAACGGTCCCGATGCATCGATTATTTCATCGAGCTGCCTGCTGAGATTACTCATCCACGTAGATATAGAATCTCGTCGTGGGTGGTAACTATAAACACGCTGCGCGAGCTTTCCTTCGTTCGATGCATCGTCTTAGCTTCTTATTTCCTTTAAAATGTCTGATTTTCTTCTTATTTCAAAATTTCTCCTTTTCTATTTTATAAAATGTCGTGTTTCTACTTAATTCGAATTCGTTCATACGATCTGAAGTAAATACACCACTTCGAATCTCGGATGATTTCATGCAATTTTCGATTTATTTATAACTTATTCTGCTCGACTTAGTTTAGTGCTGCCAAATTGGAAATTGTTGTGCTCAGGTGCATAATGATTTTCACTTTGTGTAATTGTACTCGTTATAAATAGGCCAAAGTTCCTCTTTTCCGAAATATGCACGTTCCAAACGCCTTACGTAATCTAACCTGATCCAATACAAATTTCGATCTCAGAGAAGAATTTTAGACTTTCGATACGTTTCTTTGTTTATTCCAATTCTATTTCACACACGGTGGCTATAAGTATACAAGTATTTGTATGCCATTGAATTTATTATTCCATTTACAATATAGTCATTTGCCAATATATACTTTCATTACAAAAATCTGATACTATGAAAATAAAACGTAGAACCTTAAAATAAAATTACAAATTCTTCTTTTCAGACTAAGGGTACGTAGAAATATTTTTTCTAGCCACTGTACATACTTTCGCGCGTGTAGATTTTTATTGGAATCACGAGGCAAGGTTAGGATCGAGAAATGGTTGATCGATCGTGCGAGAGAAACCCATACGAAGGAAGCAGTTAATCAAAAGCAATATCGAACAGTCACGAACCACTGAACAGAGAATCTTTCGATGAATGCTCTTCGGTGTTTTTCTTTTCAATGGCGAAATATAGGTCGAGGAGCTCTTTCTCGGAATCGTCGCAAAGCCCGTCGTTCGAACCGCCATCTTTAACGAACGAGTTGCTCGCGATTTACTATTTTTTGTCAATTTTGCCGCCATATTATTTAAAAACGAAAAGGTATCCAACAGCGGGATTGAAATACTCGAAATTGTAATATTTTGGAAAGACACGAAGCTCAGACCAATGTGTCGGATTTAATGCTTCTAATAATTGTTTTTGGCAGACGATTTTGTTTACCGATTTACTATTTCTGCAATTTTAAATTGCTTTAAATAAACGCGCGGTCGTGGAGCTAGAAAAAAATACCATGAATGGTGATTTTAAAATTTTGCTTTTGTTGACGCTGCAAATTATACGAAAAAAGAGAAATAAATGAAGAATTTTCTACGATAGAAAGTTCGCCATATAATCCAAAGAGGGCCAACGTTGCGTTAATACATTTCAATCGCCATGTTTTTCAAACAATTTACGTTATCAAATTCTGCTTTTTAGCAATTGTCGCTGTAAAAAAGAATTCTACATTTCTATGAAATTTCAAAAATTTAACACATAATAACGTTATAATAATATATTGCTTGGTGGTCAATGGGTTAAAAGAATTCTATCGAACGTAACAAAATCGAGTTGCAACTTAAAGTAGAAATTTTGTAAGAGGTTACGTGAATTTTCTCAAACGTGAAACTCGGACCCCATGAACGTGAAACCGGGAAGATCCCGACCTTTCTCAATCCCCTAACGCGTTCCAAAACGTCGCCGCTATTTCTGTACAAGCTGGAAGTGAGAATCAACTGCGCAGATTAGCAAAATTGTGATAGCCATCCTCTTACATGAATTTACTTCAGAATCCTTGCAAACATCATTAAACAAATTGCGTACAACGATAGCATTCCTATAACTTTTAAACATTTTCAGTCGCTTGTAACAAAGCTACTCTGTCCACAGGAGTATCCTCGAGCAACCCCAACAACGAAGCTGAAGAAGCCGAATCGAAGCAGCAAAAAGAACAAGTAGGTCCTTCTTACCGGACGAGTCCTTCCGAGCGCCAAACTAGAAACCAGTTTCACCTATCCTACCATTTCTGGTCACCAGAAACTTTTTCCTTTTTATATACAAATCACAAAATCCTCGAGAACTGGTATCTCTAGCACGGAAATACGAAAACCAACCAGGATATACGTTTTTAGATTTTATAATACTTACATAATTTAGTAGTTTTGAGAAAAAAAAAAAATGGTATACACATCTACGATAAATACGTAGCCAGCTAATGTATTTTATGATAAAAGAGTCGGATTATTATGAAATTTGTGAACGCAAAAGGAACAAAACGATTTAAGAATTTTTATTACGATTATCATCATGATAACATTCGTGGCATATTTCTAAGATCCTCGTTAGCTCGACGATCACGCGTTTATTTAAAGCAGTGGCTAATATTGGAAAACAAGAACCAAGGCTTGCGATACAATTTTCTAATTCACCATTCTGCCTTACGAGTTCTCTTTCCAGAAAGCTGTTCAATTATTTTTTCAAGATCATCGAACAACACGCTAGACTATAGCAAAGTTTACATGAAGCAACAAGCAGCAAATTCAAGATATCTGTTTCAGGATAAAAAGATCTATGTTAGGTATCCGAGGATTAGCTGAACAGCCATAGTAAAAAAAAAACTCCCTAGAACCTCGTGTCAGCGAAATGAAATATCAACGATCGAGAACCCTTGGACACTTTATCTACTTCAGCCGCCTATTTTTCTTTGTCTGTTTTACGAGATAGGAGGAAAAGGAAAATCCACGCTTACCCCACGAACGTCGAGGTGCTCATACTCGGATAGGGTTCGGTATCCGCCGCAGACGATACGAAATCCGGTGTGCCGGGTTAAGCTCGCGCCGCCTCGTGCCGCTTTCCACCAGCCGACAGGAACCGGTTCTCTTTCTGGCTGGCCGTACCTGTTCCACAGAGGTCCGTGAGCGTACGAGGAGGTGGAAGGTAACGGATCTGGAAAGGGACGAGCAGCACCGATGTCGACACTAGCGCGCGTCCGCTGCTACTGCTGGCTGACCACGATCACCCGGATCGTGGACCACGCTCGGATTCCGCCGCCATTCCTCTTTGTCGCCGTGATACGCTGCACGCTGTGGCGCGATCGGACAAACCGAGATATTCACGCACAGTCGACGTGGAAGCACGGTTGCAGGTGAACAGGAGCGGCTTGAGATCAAAAGGGGCTAATTTTTAATATTGCGAATGTATATAATAAAGACGAAGGATTTAAGGATCTGCTGCGTTGAATTTGGTGGATTTTGTATTTTTCTGTATTTTTGAAATGATGACCGACAGATGGCTTTCGTTATTACCAGATGGAAAACGAAGAAGCTTCGAGAGTTTCGCAGAAAAAAGTAGATTTTGTCTGAAAAGATTTTTGACGTTGCAGGCTGGAAAATGAAAATTTGAAGGATCTGTTGCAACTAACTTTGTGAATTTTATTTAGGTGCAAAGGAGAAATGGATTAAATTTGAAAAAGATAGAATTTAAGTGCTATAAGGTGTAAGAGATGTAGGTTAGAAAATTTGGGAAATAAAAATTTGAAGAAAAACACGGAGAATCTTGTGCAATGAAGAGGAAATAGGCGAATGTTGATGGGAATGTAAAAGTGAAATGTATTGAAAGTTAATTGGAAACTACGACTATTTTTGAAAATAATTTATGTCTCTCTGAATCGGAGATTTAACTATTAAATGATAAAATTGTATATGAAAAAAGAAATGGTTTTCTAAATGGATAGTCCAAGGAATAATGAGTTGTATTAAAACGACAAAAGGTTTCTCGGTTAACGAATAAAGCTGTAATGAAAAACGATGTTTCGTAATCTGTTAGATTTTGTCGAGATGGTTTCTTTATCCACAGCCAGTCATCCATGACGGAATAGAACGACAGTAGGTATCACTCTCGTATTCTCACTTTCTTCTCACAAAATATTAACGGAAGAAATCTTCTATTCTCTTTCTCCTACATATACAAAATAAAAAAAAAAGAAAAAAAAACGAAATAGCGTTTAATAAAAAGTCAGTGGCAATAAATGCAGCAAGCGAAGTTTCTAATTTCGTGTCCGATCGAGCGTAACCGTAACGCAATTCAACGTAATCGGGCAAACATTAATTTCACCATCGCTTAAACAAGAAAAAATTTAATTACAAACCATATAACAATTCAATACCACTTATATACTAAATAACTTTACGATGGAAGTAAAATACAAACGATTAAAAAATATTATATTTTTATCAATTAAAATACCCCTAGCGACCTTTAGATCCGAGTTTCGTATATGAACTTTAATTCTATTTTTCATCGAAGAGTTCTACAAGCGATTAAGCATCGTCAAGTCTATCAAGAAGATACAAACACAATATCTTTAAATCCCCTTACTCGCTACGATCTTATCAAACTCTTCTTCGTGTTCGGAAGTACTCAGCATGTACGCCGGAAGTGTGAATCCAAGAACCTTATCAAACAAAGGTTTAGTCTCTGCTGCGAATTCGTAAGGTTCAACTTCCTTGGATCTTTCAACCTCTCCAGAATCCTTCTCCTTGTCTGCTTGTTCTCGTTTTACGTATGCTCCTTCACTTGCGGCAGCTTCTGGGTCGATAGGAAAATCATGCAGAGGATGTTGGACGGTGATTGACCTGGGAACTTTTTTAGTAGGCTCTACATGGTATTCTTTCTCTTCTCGATAATCCGATTTATCGACAGATGGTTCTTCAGAAGTTACAAAAGCGCACTCCTCCTTTTGGAAACCTTTTTCGTCGACACATTGGTAGCAAGTCATTTTGTCACGCATCAACTTCTTACAGTTGGAACGATCTTCCTTCTGGAACTCTTGAAGAACCTTCTGAATCTCTGCCTTTTTCTTGAACGCATCGTAGAAGCCTACGTCGCTTTTCTTTAAAGCAGATTTCGCTGATTCCTCTTTTGCTTCCGATTGCCTTGTCTGATCAGAAACCGAAAATTCGTCTTTGATATCGCTGTCGGTAACGTAGGGCATCTTCTTAGAAGAATAATCATAGCTAGGACTTTCGTAAGGCTCCTTGGATTCTTTCTTTTCGGATCCGTCGTAAGATTTGTCTTTCGATTCAGTTGGGCTACCAAATGATTTAGATTTCGAATACGAATAACTCTTGTCACTTGGTAGATACTTGTACGAACATTGTTCAGAGTTACTTCCGGTCTTTGGGTCTTTACAGACCTTGCAAGTCATAGAATCCTTTTGAACCTCTTTGCAATGACTTGGTTCGATGCTTTCAGCCACTCTTTCTGACTCTGATTTAGATCTTTCATAGCCAGATAAAGATTCATCCTCGTCAGAGGTGGACTTAGCTTCTTGAGAGCCACCCTGGCCATAATTCGACTTGGATTCGTCGCCCTTGAAGTAAGAACTCGATGGAGCGGACTGACTTTTGTCGTAGTAATTTTCAGGAATAGTATAGTCTTTGCTGTAATCCTCAGGTTCGCTTCGTGATTCCTCAGACGACTTGTCTTCTTTGTCACTAGCATCTCTCTTATCGTTATTTCCGGAAGAAATGTCAGGGTATCCAAAGCTTCTTGATTTACTATATTTATAGACCTTGTCATCTGGCTCATAAGTATACGAGCATCTCTCGTAATTTCCACCTGTTTTGGGGTCTTTACAGACAGTGCAAGTTTTTGTGTCCTTTTGCACTTTCTTGCAATTATCAGACGATTCTTTGGTTTCTTCGAGAGATTTTCCCTCTGGTTCTTCCTTATCGACGTAACCGAAACGTTCCTTAACCGGTTTACTTGCCGAATATTCTTTATCATATCTCTTTCCATCCTCCTTATCAACCTTCTCAGCTTCAGTGTTTTTAAATGTCTCGGGATTCTTATGTGAGCTAGATTTACTATAAGAGTATCTCTTCTCGCTAGGCTGTCGAACATACGAACATTGTTCGTACTTTGCATTGCTCTTGGTATCCTTACACACCATGCACACCATGGAATCCTTCACCACTTTCTCGCATTTTTCATCTTTATTTTTATACTCTGCCGGAACATCATCCGTAGCGTCAGAGAAAATCTTTTCGTTAAATCTGTACGGATTATCGTGTCTTCCGTAATCATCGGAATTTTTAAAACCAGAGAAAGCATCTTCAGAGTTTGATCTCCTGCTTCTGAACACTGAAGGTGGCACTGCTATCTTTTCCACGTTGCTAGAATCGGTCAATGGCTGAGAATGATAGGAGCATTGCTCGTAAGTGGCGCCACTTTTCGGATTCTTACATTTGTAACAGACCATGCTATTCTTCGCGTCGCTGTTCTTATTAACTCGTTTCTTCCTGATCTCCTGACAATACGGAACGCCGGATTTCATCACCATGTCCTTGTACTTTTGCGAATCTTTGTTCGTTATGGTGTAAAACGGTGATATTACTTTCTTGAAGTTCTTGTTCTCCGTGGGGACCTTCTTAGTGGCGGAAGTCGAGTACCATTCTCTAGGCTTGTCGAAAGACTCGGCAGAATCCAACGAACGGTGCTTTTTTCTGGACTCTAAGAAACGACTGTAAGATGACGAGTGATCTGAAGAGACGGATTCGCGAGGAATCTCGCGATTTGCGCGAATCCATGGGTAATCGTCGACGTATAAGGCTTTGTAGAATTCGGCATTTGCTAACACGCAGAAGATCGTCAGTGTAAGACATATCTGCATCAGAAAAGATTAATTTCAATCTGTTTCAACCATCTTATATAAAAGCAGCATGTGTTTGTTTTTTTTCTTTTTTCTTTAATAAATCATATTCATTTTCCGAAAAATAATAAAAAACACAATACATATTACTAATAAAAATGTTAACGAAACATACAGTAAAAAGTGTAGGTAACCGGAATTTTTGTTATTAAAAGATATTTAAAAATTTTGAAGTTCGAGTAAATACCGGTTAACAGCGATCAATTCTATGAAACATCGAAATGAAGTTATTCGAAAAATCATGTCTATTGGGTTGGCAAGTAAGTGATTGCGGATTTTGTAATTACCATCTAATGATAATATTATTGGGTTGGCAACCCAATAATTGAATTCGACTATCTATGCTATTAATAAAAAATCCGATAAAAAGTATAAAGAACAGAGAATGTATTTATTAAAAGATATTAAAAGACTTCGAAATCTGAAGCAATCAAATAAACAATTAAATATTGACTAACAAAATTTCAATGTACGAATCATTCAGATAAATTTGTGATTGAACAAATGCTTAATAAGATGCGACTACTCCATTGCGAATAAATAACGATAAAGACGATGTTACCAGAAACATTCCATCAAGGCGTGGAGAATTGAGCTTGTAGAAGGGCATGGTGCGAGATATCGCCGATCGTGGACACTTATTCCGTTTCCGGTTCCGGTTCGGCGAGCCACATCACTTTCCCATGAAATGATCTCGCCTGCGCGTGGAAAGCCTTTATATCGACTTGCTGATCCAAAAAGATCAGCACCCCACCTTTTGACTTCGCGAAACACAAACTATCTCCAGACTCGGTGAACGTTGCTTGTCGATCAGAATGATTTGAATCAGCGAGCGTAAAGCAGTGGCGGACGCTGTTTGCTCGTCCGTGGCCACTGGTTGATCATTTTTGTCTCGTTAAAAGCAAGAAAAATCGCAACGAGGCACACGAATGCGTTAGTTTTTATTTCTCACCAGGAAAATGCTCGAAATTGTGTCGACGATTAAGTTTTACAAAAGACTATTAATATTTTTTGCTCTTTTTCTGTTGTATTTTCTGTTAAACTATTGTTCTTAAACTATTCTACGTTTAATAATATCTTAGTATTATTCTTATAATATAATGATATTAAATATTTATTAAGATATTTTATAGATATTTTATTATAAATTTATAACTTAACTTAAGAGGTTAAAAAAGCTTCAGATATTTCAATATATTTGGAAAATGAAATATACCAAATACGATACCATTTTAATTAACAAGGACAGTAATATACATAGATCATGTTTATAATCATAGATGATATCGTTTATCATATAACTAAATATTATTTTAATTGTGGCGGTTTATTTGCTGAATGGATTCATAAATTGGATATGTTTAGATTTATCTTGTGGACCAATTCAGGGAATATATCTGTCACAGCGATAGAATGTTCGAAGCGACACAGCCGACCGATCGCTAAGTACTCACTTTCATTTATGCAATTCCGTTACCGCGGTTGGTAAAAAATGTCACGACGGACAATAACCTGCAAGTGGTATCGATCTAAGAGACATGGTTGAGAAAAACATCCCCAGGTATTGGAATATTTTTACCGGGAAATTGCCGATTCTTTCTCTCGTAATTGATGCACTTGATGCATGAAGGGCAATTTCGAAGATGAAAAATTTCATAACGATATAAAAAATATTCTTAATTGTTTATTCACGTGACTACAAGCTGCTAGTACAGAGTTAATTAAAACGAAAGTGAAATATCTTTTACAATCGATCGATTTACGATTGTTTCCGGGCTTCCCGAGAGGCGTAAAGAATCGACAAATATTGCAAAACAGTGAAAGATACTGGTTCTTGTAAAGCTATGTTTTCTAGCTAGAAACTTTATTTTCACTCTCGTTTTACGCTGCCATCGTTTCTTATTAAAATTATTATCGAATCCAAATTGTCATCCTAGTACAGAACGATTTGACCATGTATACAAGAAGATTTCCGTACATTATAAGCTTTATTCTAAATCATATTAATTTACTCTATGAAGGTTTTCATTCTTTGAAAGTGAAATTGCGAGGGTACACGGAAATGTGAGACACGCGGGGAGGATTCGTCGTTTTCTCGAAAAACGCATTGGTCGACGCAGGTTTCATTTGCAATTTCGAGGCCAACTTCTGCATAATCAACTTCTCGTTGTCGATGGTTTTCACTTTCTTTTTATCTTTTTGTTTGTCTTGTGTATTTCGTTTTCGATAGTAAAACACTTCTCCTGCTAACGTGATCATCGCTAGGGCGAGACCAAAAAGAGTTGCGATGAACACTCCACCTGAAAACACGTGGAATTGTTTGATTAAATTATCATGTACATTTAATCATATATTACATTACTATTATTATATTTTTTAGATAAAATTCTTTGAAGTTTGGATATAAAATATTCAACTTTTCTGTTTTATTTATTCAGGATATTGCTATTCAGTAAAATATTAAGCCATCTTCACATTTCAAGTATTCAACATTTTGAATTATTGAAATATTTTAGTTAACAACAACTCACCCAAACTCTCCAATGTTATTCCCTCGTTGTCATCAGAATTCTGACACTGTGCCTTCAACGATTGATTCCAATACTTAGACGCCAACATTTCAAAGTATCTGTCCTTTTGCAAATCTAGAATTCTACAACAAATCAACCGATACAAATAGGATAGAATCCTATAATAAATAATAGGATTAGTTAGGATAGGTAAGATTAGTACAAACTCATCAGGATAGGTTAGTACAAACTCATCAGGAAGGTTAGTACAAATTCATCAGATAGGTTAGTACAAACTTATCAGGATAGGTTAGTACAAACTTATCAGGATAGGTTAGTACAAACTCATCGGTATAAAACATACTTTCTGCTTATTTCTTCTTGCAAATGGCTTCCTTGTTGAACAGCAATTGCATAAGGCTGTTCCGCAAACACTTCCCCAACCTCAGTCAGGTTGCAATTCCTCGTTACCTCATACTTTATCTCCGATGAATCGTGGATGAAAGCGAATTCTGCATTTTCGCTTTCTATCACCTGAAACGACACGAAAGACGATAACTTTGTTCACCAATTTGCCTGGCACGAGCGATTAGTCGTCAACGCATACCTTTTGAAAACCCTCTCTGGAATTTACAACAGGACCGACCTGTGTAATAGCTTGCAATATGTGACCGTATTGTTCCTTGATTGGATAGTCCCAAACTCGATACTCTACTTGGTCGCTGGTACTGTTTAACGTGATTTCTTTCCATACCCTAATTGTGAAATAAAATTGGAAAAAATTAGAGAAGATTTATGGGAGAGAAACTCGTTGGACGTATGAACTATACATTTAAGATAATGATAAATATTAATTTCTAAATTTCAATATTTGAAATGTTACTAATTCGTTCGACATCAATGATCCGGACATTAAATCACGCGATACCTCACGAACGATTAATAGAATCTTTCTTGTAACATTCTTTGTCATAGGATTGTTTCCAATGGCCGAGAACTCACCGTCTGTATCATTTGTAAAATGTCGTCAGTCGATTCACCGATTTGTGACTAAAGAAGTCATCGGAATGGAATCTATTCACAACAAAGTGTCTAAAGCATGAAATGCTCGTTGATTGTAAAATCAACTAAAAAATTAATAACATAAATAATAAATATTGTAATATTGTAGCCCTGTCCTGGAATCTAATAAATGTTACATAATCTACAATAACAAAGTCCACTCGACCATTTCAGACAATAATACTGTTTCAGCATAGTCGTACGTATTGTCAATTTATTAATCTACTGATTGCCTAGTTTACCTAAGCAACCAGGGTGTTCAGGATTTCGAGTGATCATCCGTTTATGAGTTAGACAAAACATCTAAAAAAGACATCTTGGAAAAGTCCGAATTGCCTACCAATTTGCAAAGCTGTAAACCTTACGGTGTGGACCTCATTAAGAGGTTAAGAACACCTTAATTCTTAGCCAACTAAATAGGGAGATTTTGTGGGGAAATTCTTTTTTGTGAAGAACAAATAATTGCGCCACTTTTTCTGCTTTTACAAAGTACAGTATGTAATAAAATACACGAATTTAGTGGTGTTAAAATTCATGAAAAAGTTACACTTTCAGTTATGACTAAATAAAATTATAATCAAACGATACCACGCTGTAAAAAAATATTAAAATGCATCATGAATTTTTCACGTTCAAGTCGTGTTATTTATCTTCAGTCGTCTTAATGTTCAATTTTACCTATATTTTTTTATACCTTTAATTTGATGTTTTGTATAAACAATATTAGAAATCGTTAAATAAAATCATTATCGCAAATATAATTAACCACTTAAATAATTTTTAGGCTTCTTCTTTTCTCAAATATTGAATATTAGTCCTCGATATTTGGAAAAATGCGCGATAGACAGCGTGTAGGTTGGGTAGGTCAAATCAGAAGTAAACAGCTGGCGAAAATCCACAATAAACTATGGAAAACTGGGGGAAAATCAGTATATAAGGACGAGACGAAACTTCTGCTGGCTGTATGAAGAAGATCGTACGACTGTCACCATCACAACATTAACCTCTTCGTGCATACTAAAAAGTGCAAATATACAAGCAAACCATACTAATACTCAATATATTTAATTTATCTCCACCTTGAACGTTAATCTCGTCCAAGGTTGCCTGTATCAACCGATCGGTTGAACCTACCCGATCGCCATTTAGTTGAAAATTTGCAACACAGGGATCCAAAGTTCAGACTCACGTGTACAACTTATCCTCTGCATTCTTCATATTCATGAAGTACTGATGTACCCCAGAATTAGCCACCACGGTGTAATTGATTCTTGACTGCCTCGCTAATTGCTCCAAAGATTGCACGGGAGACTGGAACAGAATGCGTATTTAATTATCATATTCTAAAACATGTACGAAATGTTCTAAATTCATTTATAAAACTTATGTACCTGCATTCTTTCCACAGTAAGGAAAGCAGCCAAATTAGCGGTAAACGTGGCGAGCATTAGGACGACAAACAGCCAGTAAGCGGCCACTAATGTTCTACTCGATAATGCTTTAGGAGCTTCGCCGCCACCCTGGGGTGTAAAAGACGTCAAAGCGAACCAGAAACTCTCTTTCAACGTGAATTCCCTAAATATAGGACATTGATCCTATTGAAGCACTATTTTTCACGAAATAATTTCTTTATCTTCGCGAGATGTATTAACGTATTATAACAACATAAAATATAAGAATCGTTAAGGGCAATTTGCCGAGATCTAAATCTAAATGTCCCTTAATGAGTCTTCGAAACTAGCCTTGCAGTACAGTTCTTACCGACAAGGGTATGGATAGAGTCGTTTATTATTTCTGGCACTGTACGGAGAATACTTGTCGAGTATCCAAATCATGATGCCAGTTAACGTTAATGCCCCGACGATGCTTAACCATACCTCGACTTTCAGTACTGTCATGAATTTGAAGATAGACGGCTTGCGCACAGGCTTCCTCATCACTTGGAACGAAAAATTATTACATAACATAAAATATATTTACGTAGATTAAAAACATAATGTGAGTTTAAGTATAATAATAGTAAACGTAATAATATAGTACATAGTGTATATACATAACACAAAATAGTATAGTGTAACATAATAATATGAGTGTAAAATATAACAATATTTTTTAAAAATATTTGAAATAGAAACTTTCTACCAATTAATATGCCAGACTGTTCAAAGTATGGGGCGACGAAATCGATCACTTCCTCACGTTCTGAAGTCATTGTCAATGCTGCAACTACCATATCTGTTTCCTGGAAAACAAAATAAATGTCTGTAATAAGAACAACTTTCTAGCAATAAGTTTGTTGAATAATTAAAAGTAAAATCCAATTTCACCAAGAAGAATCACATAGTTTGTATCATTAGAAGGGTTTAAACAGATAAAATTTTCTACAAACAAGATTAAGTGGTTGCAGAATTACAGGCACCGTCAAGTTTAGTATACAAGTACTTCAACAGAGTTTAACATCCTTCTTGCATGCTTCTTACCCCTTTAGCAAGGTCACCAATCAAGCCATCCCATTGTCCATTAGATAACTTCTTCCCAAATTGATGATCCTGCGGTACAACGAGATCATAATCGAATTCCATCTCCTCGGATAATTTCTTTATGAAATCCACGCAATAGCCATCCCACATATCATTTCCGTTCTCATCCTTCATGATCTTTCCAGTTACTGGATCCAATCTTGGAACGGTCCAAGGGACTGACTAATACAATTTTAATACTTGCATTAATTAACGTTGTCAAAATTATCGTAATGCAAACATCGTAATGAGTGTCAATTACAGGAGCAGTTCCGATTCGGAAGAATCTTCTAGCGGGCTTTATCTTGTTTTTCTCAGCTTCTTTGATTTTACCATGCCTCGTCCAAGTGGCCAGCGGCTCCAAAATCCCATTAAACACCTCCAACTCTATTTCGGCTTTGTAAGTGATCATTCCTTTCTCTGACCAGTACTCGAACGTGTCGTTACCTCCTAATTTCTATCATAACATTTTTCTATCAAGCTTCAGTCCCTTCTGAGAATCATCGAACAACTGAAATTCAACTTACCGCTAGTATATTATTGTTAAATGCCTCAGACGTGAGATTCGAAGGTTGACTCGTATTTGGCGAAGGGCATCGGCCAATTTTCGGTTCCACGCTGATACCAGACGCTTGCAGGTCGCTCATTAAACTCACTATCAGGCCTACTAATCTCTTAAAGTAATGTGCAAATATCTAGAAACATGGGAAGGTACGAGAAGAGCACGTGAATCGTTTGAATTGAGAAATATTATACACGATAAAAAATTTCTAGATACTTGAACATCAGAGGGACAACTGCAAGCCGGTTCACCGATTAGCCTGCAGCAAACATCCTTCTTCATCGATAGAATAGTAATTGAAACATCCAACTGGTGTTCTCTGTTGATATATTTAAAGGTCTCGTAATTATTGTCAGTGAACACCAAGTTCCATACTCCATTTCTCGTAACCAGTCCTCCTTGTATGGCCTAAATTTTATAACTAAAGTAAGTTCACAAGCTAAGTTTTTATATTTAATTGTTCAACCTGTTAACCTGCTCATTCCTTGTCTAATCAATCTTTAAAATCTTAATTCGATCTTAAATTGATCTTAAATAGCTCGGTTTTAATTCTTACAAGTACACGAAAAATAAAACAACTAGAGGAAAATGAGCGATCTTTATTTAAAGATCTATTTAAAATTCTATTCTAATTCTAATTCTATTTAGAATTAGTAAATTGAATTAAAAGTATTAAAAATTCAATAGACAGGTTAGCGCGGTTTCTCCGATTAACAGGTTAACAAATTTTTCTAGGAATCACCGTTCTGAAGAAATCCTCCATCTTAGCTGTGCTCGCGTAGATCGCGTAATAAGATGGCGATGGTCTCATGCTCCTAATCTTTGACACTGTTTTCTCCGTGAACTCATCGATCACCACCAGCCTTATGATCGAATTTCCGATTAAATAGTAGAGACTCTGATTCAACTCTGCAAAAGGGTATGAATCAGTTTTCAAATATCTGACACAAGTTGAAAACAGCGGAATGAAAGATCGAAGGTTGATACGAAGGTACCCCTTTCATCTTCGAAGATCAGGCTCACGTCCGTGGCGTTTTTCAACATCAAAAGATCGTCGATTGCTTGGATGTACGGGTTTATATTGCTATCGCCCCGTTTGTATATTATTCCGTTCTCGTCGGCCAAGTTTCGTAGGCGATCCCAACCAGTCCAGGTCATGTCGAGTATGATACTGATTCCCTTAAATAAGGCAGCACATACTGCAAGTTGATTTTAACGAAACGAAAATAAGAATAAAGCGCGTTCATGTCGAAGAAGGTTATCGATGTTGCACAGCTATCATCGATAGATCGATCAAATTGATGCAAAGCGTATGAGAATTAGTCAGAAATAAAATTATGTTCCATTGTTTCTTATTTTCTTCCAAGAAAATAATTTTTATCGTGGAGTATTATATGTCTAATATTGTTAATTTTAGAGCATTGAAGAGTGAAGAATTTTGTAAGCTATTTGTAAACTGCGTGAAAATTATCCATAAATTAAACTAACAATAAGAAGTTTTTATCGTGAAATATCGTATGTCTGGAACAATTAAGCTTGCAATATTAAGGGATAAATCTATTTTTAAGCAAATTAGAATTTTCGTTAAAAACCTTATATGAATATTTGCAATAAAATTAGCAATTAAGCTTTGAAATCGCTCATTACAACTTGCAGAGATCGCTATCGATTGAAACTGTGGTCGTGAAAGCTGTGAAAACTGCACGACACATTTTGCTTCTTAACCTCTCTCGTAACTGCTGTCTACGTTGGCACGATCCACTTGGACTGTGGAAATATCGACGGCGATGATGTTTTCACCAAAATTCTTTTCTGCTTGAGGTACAGCATCGTTCAGGATGCTTAGTATCGCCTTATCTGGTTCCTCTATTACTATCACTGTGCAAAACAGTAAGAAGATCACTACAGTGTAAATTAATTTAAACAAAAAATCTCTCAGACTTCTCACATTCGCTATTTAAAAAAAAAAAATTAAATTAGCTACATTAATTCGTAGTAAGATACTCTACATATATTTTTACATGTACAAGGAAAGGAGCTGTTTTTAAAAGAGTACATATTATAGTGTCATTGTTTCATGTGACATATTTACCTCGCTATTGATATTCATTATTATATTGCTTCATATGGTTTCGTTTCAGTAGATGGAATCTAATCGTGCAATAATCATCTATTATTCTATAAGTCGCTATTCTTCATGTAGGAAAAGTTTCATTAAGCTAATACAATTTCTTCCCTCGTTGTTTGGAAAAAGGAGCGAAAAGATACACCGCGTTTGTATCATCTGAAGCAACGATCGTGCGACGATATCGCCATCTGTGTCGTTTTGTTTCTTTTTCGGTCTCAATCATCGGTAATAGCTTTCGTCGAACTTCTTTCTATGTCAAGGACCAGGGACCAACCGTTCGAGTTGGCACAGAAGATACGGAAGGTATTAGTCAAACGTTTATCGCGTGAATAATTCAACAATAGTACAACTACTATCGATGTATCGAGAACGAAGCAAAGTTTCGTGTGACCCAATCAATGTTTAACCAGTGCAGCCGATGTATTTAATTTTCGCTAACATTTCATAACATTGCGTTTGATAATAATTAACTCTAGCAGAATAATTATGAATAACGTTGTGCAGGATCAGCATTTCACTAAAAAGTAACGAACTATAGCATTTGAGAATATTGTTTTAAGGAAATGAAAACGACTAAAGAATAGTAATAATAAAAAAAAGTCAGAACAGTTTCAAATCATCTACTATCAATTTATAAAGCTCTGTGAAACAAAAGTAAAAAAGTTTCATCTGATATTCCTTCTAAAAAATGACATCTCGAATCAACTTGTGAATCTTCTTCCAAAACAACTCCACGAAGCCCATACTTCGTTCGAACGTTTCAATCCGTTAGAAAATTGCAAAGAAAATTTTCCAAAGCTATCGTAGACAAAACTTACACATGTTCATAGGTGTTAGAGAGATGGTAGGACCGAGGAACGAGGCAAGCAGGAACACACTCGCTGCTACCACAGTGGTCGACATGGCTCAGGAGAACCGACTCGGTGCCGGATGAACGAACAACCGTTGTCTTCCGCGTAGGCAAACAGGAGGATACCGTGGAAGACGACAACGACGCCTGCGCTCGCTCTCTACGACACCCGCTTATGAATATTACACCGTCGACTATTAAACTGTGGTCCTTGTTTTCCGTAAATCCATTTTCGTTACGTGGAAGCACGATATCATATCCTGACACTCGTTTCTTTCACCTTAGCCATCGATTTATCGCTCAAGTTGACGACTGCCAAAGATTACTAACCTGAACATTGGTGATCGTTGCATGACGTTGAATGTTACTCGACAGTTGGGTTATGTAACAATATTCTCTTCTTTAGTTAAATCCCTGGAGTATATTTGTGAGATGTATTAGGTTGGCAACTAAGAGATTGCGGATTTTGTCAATACCACCTAATGACAAAATCCGCAATCACTTAGTTGCCAACCTAATATTTCTTTCGGTATGGTTATTGGAGAAATCTGATTTTGAAACTTATTGCTAGTTAATGGACGGGGAAAAGGATGAATTAGAGGATGTAATTAGGTGATTTTTGAGATATTTAGAACGAAATATCTTTTCAAAAATGATTCCGAGGAATGAATTTTTACTTGTGATTCGAATAAACCCATCGATGGAAATTCAACAATTATAATTGAATAAATAGTACTTAAATAAGCAAATAAAATTATAGAACATTTTAGTGTACAATATTCTACGTCAAAGACTGTATTGAAAGGATAAATATTAGGTTGGCAACTAAGTGATTGCGGATTTTGTCATTAGGTGGTATTGGCAAAACCCGCAATCACTTAGTTGCCAACCTAATAAATTCAAGGCAAATGTACAAGGTTATTTTGTGTATAAAACATTTTATAATTATGAAATGATAGAATCAACGATGCATTAAAAGTACCGAGTATATTCGTTGGCCGCAGAAAGGTTTGGTTTCCGTGCGCGTGAACCGTTTTTAGAATAGGAGAATAGAGAATAAATGATCGATACGCATATTATTGATTCACCGTGCACGTAACAGTTGCTTCGTCCGGTAACATTTATGTAGGAAAAGCTCACAATCAGGAATCGTTTACGCTGAAAACTGCAGTTTCCTAATCGATAATTGATTGTATCGCGTGCATACACTACCCCGTTCCTCAGCACCTGAACTAGCGAAATTCGATCGGCGAACATTCCCGTCTCGCTATTTTCACGACCGCTGAACGATAAAGTTCCCTTTAACCGCGTGTCGACAAATCGCTTCATCGAACAATTCTTCGATTGAATCGCAGATCCAAAAGAAGGAAAAAAAGAAAGAAAGAAAGAAATGAAGAAGAAAAGGAAGATGAGAATGAAGTAAAAAAAAAAAGAAAATGGAGCAGATGATAGAATCGAGTTCTTCGATCGGTGAATCTTGCCACGACGAACGTCACGTTTTCCCATTATCTATCAGTCCTGATCATGGTCTAAGGTTGATTAATTTCCATGGTTGAGGAAACCTGTGAATCGATGGTGCGCAGTCACAAAGAATAATGACGCAAGGATCGAGATTGCTCCGCAGATGTTCCCTGACTGAGGCGAGAGGCCAGCTGGGGCGAAATGCTTCAATAGTCTCGCACTATTTTTAAATATATTTCAGATGTCGTTTATGCGAACGCAATCTCAAAGAACCTGTCCCTGCGGCCTATTGTTTCTCATCGTTGCCATTTTTCTTTCCATAGCGTTTGGAAAGTGGAGGATTTAATTTTATAGTATAAAGATTTTTTTAAAAATTCTGAAATAGAAATAAAACTAACAATCCATTTCCTTACAAATTTATTATTCAATTGAATTTTACAAAATGATAAAATTTGTCATAGAAATTATAAGAAAAGGCTGTTGAATTTCAAGCAACTAAGAGTTTTAATAATCATTTTTTTATTGTTAGAATATAATAGGCAATTAGGCATATTCGAAGCTATAGAAGAATGTTTTCTGGTAATTAAAAATACATTATATACATACATTAATTCTTTTCCCTAAAAATTTGTTTATTACGTATTATGGATTAAAAGAAGAAGAAAGCGCCACATCGCGTTTGATGGCTGAACTCTCTTGTCGCAGTTGTGCACATATCGTTGTTAGATGTCGCTTCATATACACACAATACACATATTAAAACATAATTCCAATTACCGTTCAATGTGTCCCTTTGGACTGTATGAATTGGCGTATCTTATTATCTTATATACTAGCTTGCACAATGGAATGCGAGAATTGTATAGTTAGGTAAATTAAAATTAATACAACCAACTGAGGAATCTGATGAGAAGGGCAGATAAAACAGGAAACGATATCATCGTTCTATGTAAATAAATGCTAATGTTTGTCGTCAAACATAGAAAGTTGTACGTATTTCATGATGACCATCATTCGTTACTATTAAATTATATTATAACTATTTTCTTTATTATATGATTCGTTGTATTATAAAATATACTTAATTGCAAAAGAAACTTTCTTCACAGAAAGTTGTACGACCAAACAGGAAAGAAGTTAGATGAAGATATTTAATTTGAACAGTCATAACTGTATCCACGAATTACGCCTGCTTTCAACATTCCATGCTCGAGCGGATCTTAAAAAAATGTTTAAAAAATGCGAACAGAATGGCAATCGTAGCGGCAGCATTTCCTTCACTGACGTATCTTGCCGAAGAGATTCGGTATATTTTTCTTGCATAATTTAGTTCACCAGACACTGCAGTTCTTTTAATCGGCGCCAATTTTCGGCCTAAAATACTGCTCCAGTTACACGAAATATGGAACATACAATCCGTTCACGATTTTTGTACTTATGCACGTGTGCTCTGCAATCGCGAAATTTCTATACGAAGAAATCACGCGATAAATATTTGTAATAAATACATATTATTATTGTCCATAAAAATTATTTTTTATAGCCGCTCAAAAAATTAAAATTTTATAAAATTGAAATTCGAATAGGGGTTTCGTAGAAAGTAGAACTATGTCTGTAGACTTTACGAGAAAATTGGGACAAGATAAGTTAAAATGTGTGACTCCATTGGAATAGAAAGAGTATTTGCATAAATAGTACAATGATGCAAATGCGTTCATACGAGCGACTGATACACAATTTAACTACCGTTACGGGACACTCCGTGAAGAGAAGCGGTGTCGATCGAACGAAGGAAGGGAATGTGGAAAAGAGAGGAAGCGACGAAGGAAAACACGCGCACAAGCGCGTGCATTAGAAACGAAACGCACGCGTCAAAACGTATTACAATTTCACGCACGAAAAGTTACACGAAAAGGTTCGTGGAACGCGATTCTGTACAACGGATTACATCCCATACGGAGAAAGGTGAGTCGCGATAGTGTCATAGACGATTTCTCTGTAAGGAAAACGGTTGATAAGCGAGTTATATTATCAACTGTTTTTCCCCGGATATGTACGTGTGAGAATGACGAATTCGGAAGGAAGTTACGCGGTGAAGATATCAAACGGTGAGGAAAGAAAGGAGGAAAGAATAGAATTTTATTCAAGAAGCGCTCTAATGCGGGAAGTACAGGCTCGGTGATTTCCGGATGCAATCGGTTGTTTCCGGTACGGTCGCCCTCCCGAACTAAAACCATTCATTCGATGGAGAGCGAGAGACGAAGAATTGAACGAAGAACGGGATAGGAAGGTAGTAGGTGGAAGCGAGATTCGACGGTGGAAAAAGGATGGAGAAAGCAAGCGAGCGAGTGAATGAGAGGCGAGTAGAGGGAAGGGCAAGAGGAAAGGAGAAGCAAAGCGGTTGAGCAGGGGATAGGGAAGGGAAGGAGAATACGCGAGAGAGGTAGACTCGGCCGATTCGAGAAGGCTGGCAGGCTGCTGGTAGGTGAGAGTAAGAAAGCGAGGGAGCATACTGGCTGGCAGAGGCAGACTGGCCGGCCGTGCGCTGTAGTTAACAGAGCTGCCAGCAAAGCGGCAGCAGATGTGGTCAGTTAGTTCGGTACTGTGTGCTCGTTCGGATCACAGTGTTTCTGTGGATTTCGATGCACTGACCAAATCCGCAGTCGATAGTAGCGACAATAGCCAGCGATCAGTTGCCGAGTGTGACCCTCGTCGTCGTGACACAACACGCCGGGTTCAAGATAACCATGTAAGAGTGAAGGCACTGTAAAAGGCTTGGAGAATCGGTGACAAGTCGCGGCAAGGCGAAAAACGACTTGATTCAGCGGATACGATTTCGACGTGTGCAGAGGATAGAAAGGAACGGAACGAAACGAAACAGGACAGGACAGGACAGGACAGGACAGGACAGGACAGGACAGAATAGAACAGAACAGAACAGAACAGAACAGAACAGAACAGAACAGAACAGAACAGTACAGAACAGAACAGAACAGGATAGAACAGGAGAGGAGAGATCAGAATAAACAACAAGGAGAACAACGACAACGGTGTATCGAGGAAGAATCGCGAGGTAGAAAGAAGAGGAGAGAACAAATCGAATGGAACAGTCGGTCGCGCGCCAGCACCAAGAACGCAGTGATCGTCGTACCTGTACGTCGGTGGCCCAAGACTTGTCCGATTGAGACTCGGGAGTGATGTGGCAACGTTGCTGGTGGCTTGCGAGTGGAGGAGTCAGTCGTCGTTCGGCTGTTCTATCGTAGTCTGTGTCTGACAGTGCAGTGTCGTTGCCAATAGAACCGCGAGGGCCCGTCAGGGCCCACGAACACCGCGAATATCACCGCGATTCTCACCGCGGTCACGATGACATATCTAACAGGAGCAGCAACGAGTAGTAACACCACCATCATCGACGGGACAATTGTACAGATACATCTAACATTGCTACGATAGCGCATGTTCGCGTTTGTTGGTTATCGTCGTTGAAAAACAGCCGATGAAAGAGGAGAGAGTTTCCGTGACTCGTGGTTTAAGTAATAGTGTTTCGAAGCGTACGATCACGGCGTAACGTGCGTATTCGTCGTACATACACATTTCGTTGGTCGAGTCGCAGCAACGAGCAGCAGCAGCAGCAACAGCAGGTTTTCGTTCCGAACCTTTATAGAAGTTCCTGAAGTGCGCACGCGGGGTTTTACGCGTCTGCCACTCGAATGTCGAGAAACGAATGAGTGCGCGAATCGTGACAACATCGTGTCGAAGTGTACGGAGAGGAGTATCCTGAGAGAGAACGAGATAGAATCCGTCTCTCTTTCTCTCACATCCCATAGAGGCCGTGGTCGGACTTTACGCCGTCGTACGCGCTTCTCCCCTCTCCCCGTAATGGACTGTTTCTTTCTCCCTCTTTCTCGCTGAAGGCCAATTTATCTATCCCGTCTCTGTCTGAGTCTATACCATTCCTGTCTGTGCGCTGGCAGAGTTTTCACTGGCGCGACACGACACGGCACGGCACGGCACGCGCGCACACACGCTACCGACACGTAAACGAAAAACGAAACGAAACCGGCTGCTGTCCAGCCGAAACGGGAGTGTCAAACATCCGAGGAAAAATCACGGGCTATGGGAACAGTGTGTGCCATGAACTGAAAAAACAGTGCGCGACCGGTTGTCTCGTGCTTGGCCCCGTCGAAAGAGGATCTTGCATTTCATCCGGTGCGTGCCTGTGTATCCCTTTACACCAAAGGAGGAAGAGAGGTTAGGTTAGGCTAGGACTCCGCGTCACCCTTGGCCACACTCCGTCCTCCTCGCTCTTTCGTGCGATTCTCCTACCTCTCTTTTTCTGGCATACGGCCGAAGAGGAACGCGCAGACACGAGAGGCCAAACCGACTACGTACACACATACACACATAGCCAGGACAATTGGGGAAAGAGGAGGAAAACACAAATGCCGATCGCTGGTGGAATTCTAGTCGCTGGAACCGCGGCTCATTGCTGGTCTTCCGCCGCTGGCATGCTTCGATTCCTCGCTAGACTTTCAGGTTAGCACGCAATCCATCTCTTCTATCCGTTGGACGGAACGTCGGAAACGTTTGACGGCCGTCTTGTCGATTATTTCTCGTTTCAACACGGAAAAAGTCACGCCGCGCACGCCAGGGGAATCGCGACAGAGAAAAACTAACGACGATCGTCGTTGTGATATCGTTGCCTACGAATCATTACCATTCGCCAATAAGAATCATCGATAACAATTACCAATAAGAATTCTCGCGTTTATAAGTTGTATACATAATGTTAAATCAATCGTTGGGAACTTTTGACGTATCTCGAATCGAGAAAATGTCGTTCTCGTTTCTCGACTGTTTTACGCTATAAATATTATAGTGTATAGCGTATTATTACGTATATACGTATGTATTTGTATTTCGTCTTTTCCCTGCGCGTGTGCATGCCCATGTCTCTTTTCCAGCATCGACGACGCGTGCTTTAGTCACACTCTCTCTGCATCTCGGTAAAAATTTCGCTATTTTCTCGGTCCTTGTCTAGTCGGGTAGGCGGCTCGCCGCCGGGGAATCCGTGCGGTTTCGATTCCCAGACTTTCGAGTCAGTGCACCGCTACTGCTAGCTGTTAAATGGAAGCGTACAGCGGACGACGTAGACAGAATAAGAGGAACAAAAACGAGAGACGGCCTCGTGTAACAGCGGTATTATACGAGTTCGCGTGTATTCCGTGCAGAGAGGATTTGACGTATCGACTCGGATTTCTATAGCGTCGCGTAAAATTAACCTTCCCCGCTTCTCACTATCACCCCCTTTTCCTCTCAAATCCAAATCCTTGATCCTTGTCATCGGTCAACGCGTTTCTCTTGCTACCTTGAATTTCACTAACTTTTTGCCCGCTACCAATTTCCATGACTTTTTTCGTAACATTAGAGCTCTTTTCAAGCGTGTCTCGTCGATGTATGTATACACTTCCGGAACACGGTAGAAATAAATAAGGAAATACGAAAGAAAAAAATAGTGGAAATAATAGTAGAAATTATTTTTAATTTGTCTATATTGCTTATTGATAATACTTTTGATATTTTATTAAATCTTATCTATAAAATGCTTACGTAAACAGGAAGGAAGTGTTTCGTAGTTCTGCTTTATTTGATCAATCGGTTATTTGTACCGATTGCGCAAACTGTTCAATGAAAAAGATCAGTCATAGTCTACACGCGTGAAAACCCATGAATTTCTTGTGAATTTTATGCCTTTCTTTATCGAGGTCCGTCTTATCCGAATTATTCTACGTTCATAATTTGTTCTTAAATAGCAAATTACATTCTGCAATTGATTGTTGAATTGATCGAGCATTATTTAAGCGATTTATCGTTGAATTAGACTAGGAGCCGAATGATGATAATATAGGAATTCTGTGGTAAATAAAAAATTTTGTCACGGAGAGAAAGAGAATGGCGATGGTAATTATTTGGATTACAGCAATCCGTGGCCGCGTTGTGAGAATCTGTGTCCTCTTGACACGCCGCAGCGACACGGCAACACCGATTCTTCTCATATCGGTGTTAATTAGCGGCCAAATGATCGCTATTGTCGCCGGTTTCACAACGATCAGCGTCGCGAAACCAACTCTTGTCTAATGAGTGAATAACCCAGCTAACTTTTATTTCTAAAGTTGCCTCTCCTTGTATGCAAAAAAAAAAAAAAAAAATATTTTCTCTTGTTCCAAAAGAATTTTTCAAACTTCCTGTAACTATTTTCTTTTTTATACAACAACCATTTTCTTATATATATATATCTTCCTACATGCACGCGAACCTAACCTCGAAACGAAATCAATTTTCTGTCGCAATTTATTTATTATTTACTGTCGCAAAATTATATGTAGTTTCTGAAAGGAAAAGTATAAATCTCCTGCAGCTTTAAAAGTCGAAGAATTGAAAAACCTTGGTTTCACAGTCATCGAAGCACTTTGTCGTGTGTAATAATAGTAGATAACCGAAAGTAGTACATATGTACGTAAACAACCTTGCATATTTCTTCAGTCCTCTGATAAATTTAAACGCATGGATTAACTGTTAACGTGAGGTCCTAAAGTATTTCAGATAATACGAACGTTGTGATAATTTCGCTTTCAAGACGTCGAGAACATTATCTTTCATCGGATCCAGCCTTAATAATCGACCAATTCAATGGAAAAATGATAAAAGTGCATTTTTCTTTGGAATCTTACATAGGAAAGATAGATAAGATCAGTATTTATTAAAGAATTTTATTGGACGTTTAAACTTTCATATGTATAGTGATATTATATTACTATACACATTTTGTAAATACTATAGCAATATTTTAATATCTGGTATTATATAAATGATTCTATTAATGTTCAACCTTATCCACTTTTGATTTTTTTAAATTAAAAATTTCATTACCTGTACCACTGAGGTTTTGATCAAAACTCAGCGTAAAGAATCTATTCGCAAAAGCAAAATAAATCAGAATCGTTTCGATCGGTACGTGTTATCGTTGCTCAGAAGGAGACCGTAGCGCGTCTCATTTCGATAGGTTTGTTTATCTCGTATCTGACTCGTCATCGCCTAATCTATCGATCATGAAATAAACACCGTTTCATCGTCGTTAAGAGAGTACGTTCATCAAATTTTCAAACCAAACAGATCGGTATTTATTCGATCGAATAGACGAGCATACGATACATTTGCAAACCTCTGCCCCCTCTTGCTATCCGTTATACATTAATTCATCGACGAGTGAATGAGTAACCTCTAGGCAAAAATCGGCCGCGAATACATCAAAATATAAATAGAAACGTGTCTGAGGACCGCTGCTGTGTGTGTCGGCCTCGGGTACCGAGTCAGTACTATTCAAGAATTTACCTACAGTCAGGTCTGATCCATAAGGAGGAAACGTAAATGTGGAACAGTCATAGAGAAAGAATATAATAGAGAAGCGGGTGTCGTATCGGTGATATTGCAAACGAGTGGTCGGATTTTGTGCGCTCGTATCGAGCGCATAAATATGTGGAAGAGATTCGATGCAAATCGCAGGAAAAGTGAGAGTGGCAATGAGTCAACATCCGCGTCTGCTGTTTTCTAGCCATCGATAAATTTCGAAAGGCGAATAGTTTGCTCGCGTACTGATATTTTTATTTTCCGTTTTATCGCTAGTTTCTTCGTTTCTCTTCTACTTTTTCTTTTTCCGGGGGTTGTCTTTTGGTGGTTGTTTTTTTGGAACGAGGAAAAGGGTTGTGAAAGAAGGGGAAACGAATTCGATAGGGCAGGATGCAGACAGGAGCAGAGTGATTTTCTTGTTAAATCGCTTGCAGACGCTTTATCTTTAGAAGCCACGGACAGACAGTGGCACCGGTTTTTTTCTCCTTAACGGAAATAGCTATCATTCTATACGCCTTAGAATGAACCGGCAATACTCGGCAAAATTTATTTTCGACGTGTAGGTTTACGTATCCGCCGTCTGGTTGGAATATCGGCCGGGGGATCATCAAAGGGGGCAAGAAACCGGAAAATTCGCTAAATTTCGATGCCGTTCGAATCGTCGTATAGACGTTCCGTCGTCTGGTGTGGCGCGTCTGTCGCGTCCAATATGGTTTCTAATGCTTCCACAACACCGATCCGCCATTCGAAACATATAATAATGAAAAACCATTGATCTGCGCAGGTGGGCCATACCAGTCAAATTGACTGGTTTTACAACTCTATTTGAAAATTCCTATTTCTTGTTATATTTTTTCCCGCAATGATGTAATGAGTTTTGTTTTGTTTTTTATGCATTCAAACTGAAAATAATTTCCTATAAAGACTACTTATACCAATACCAGTCAAAATAACTGGTTGTACAATTTTATAAATGTGTCAACCCTCGTTTAAGGATGATGGATTAATAATATCAAAAATGTACTACATAACACGGGATTCTTTTCATAAAAATATAATAAACCAATAAATATAAAAATATATTATTATTACGTATTTTTTAAAGACCAATCATTTTCACTGGTTTTCATAGAAATAGCTTCGTGTTAACACTTTGACTGCCACGCTGAAATCATATGTTTCGCTGAGGGCGCCACGGGAGTATTTTTATTATTCAAAGCATACAATGGCAAAATAATAATAGATTGATGATTTAAGACAACATTCTCCCCCAATGGAACGTTTATCTTAGTGTGGTCACAGGTGATCACTGTGGCGCCTTGTTAACAGTTGATTGTGACATATTATAACAAGGCTTCCTTTATTTCAACTAACCATTCGCTTTCGTTGTTTCGTCGTAAGCAAAACGTGCAGAATATATTGTTGAAACGTGTAGAAGGTATTAGTAAACAGTATTTGCTCATTCTATATATAATAGTAAAGTATGTGCACACTTGTAACTTCAATTATATGATTATAAAGCAGCATTCACAATTATTTTCTAAAGTGTGTTTATAATAATATTTGTGGACTACCCCTGAAAGGTATGGACGTAAACACAGTGCACCGTTAGATGCAAGATTTGTTTTCATATTTTTTTAATTGATGTTCCAATAAAAATGTTTAATCGTTCAATGGGGCACTTTTTATTTCAAATTATCTTCTATTTATGGGTTGTATTCAAAATGCCCTAATTGTCAATTTTCATTCAGTTTTTACAATTGTAAGAATTTAAAACGCTCCGGTCACCAATGGCCACACAGTGGCGTCAGAGGAGAAACTTTGGCGATTCGTATATGACCCACGTAGCAGTCAAAGTGTTAACTATCGGTAGTTCAAGTGTTAAAATATTACAAAAAGAATAGAATAACGTCCGAGATAATCTATTAGTTATATATTCTATGACTCTTTTTCTTTCCAAAGTGAAATGGAAATTTATTCTTTACAAAAGATGTATTCAACAAACTTGGAGTTTCTCTATCGCAAAAAAAGTTCTAATTTAGGATAATAAAGATCAGATAAGTCTCAGCAGACTGCCAAACAGTTTCATAATTTCACTTTGGTGCCGGTTCGCCGGTAAGTAACTATATATACATATATATATACTTCCAAAAAAGAAGTTGTTTACTTTCACGATTCGCCTAACAGCTTCTCTTTACAACTCCACACTTTCCATCGAGCGAGATATCTTTCTTTCTTCGTTCGTGGTTTTATCTATTAGAAGATAACAAACTATATAGATAAGAGATAATGATTTTTGAAAATATTTTCTCCTATAAATAGAACATAAATAAATATATATAATCAAATAATTAGAAATATTGGATTGGCAACTAAGTGATTGTGGGTTTTGTCAATACCATCTAATGACAAAATTCGCAATCACTTGGTTGCCAAGAATAATATTAAAAAGAGGACAAATAAAGTGTAACGTAAAATAGTAGACGCACAATGTTTTTTTGTTTTATATTAGTTTATTGAATTATACACGAATATAATAATAGAAATATAACGAAATGGATCATACCTAATTCAATAAAATAATATAAAACAGAAATTGTTGTGCATTTATTATTACCTTATGAAACGAAAGAAACTTTTCGGACAACCTAATATAAATTGACAAATATGGCCACGTCTCCTGTTGGAATGAGGAACGAGTATATCGATAGATGTAATCGAAAGTCGGCGCGTTGAATCAATGGTCGATTACCGTGAAATCTCGAGAAGGTTTGCCCATTCGTTTCGATATGATTCACGGTTCCGGTTAATCGACTCTGTCGATAAAACATCTAATTCACCGAGCTCTTATTTCCCTAGAGTCGTGTATGGTGTATGAAATTTCGCGGTGCCAACCATTCGAGAGTAACTATTTCTGTCCCCATTAACAAATAGCACATGAATTATACATGGCTGTCTGTTAATTAACGGCGATGTGTTATGTGTCGGGTTTATCGAGTTGGAAAATTAAACGGTTGGATACGTGTTTGTGGATAGAGAGGATTGTCAGTGTCGAATTTATCACGTGGTCCTGGAAACGTCCTTTTACCCACAACTTGCTTAACACAAGTCGTAATTAAACGCAGGTGTTGAACGAATGGTAGGAATAAAACGATCATGAAACTGGTTCTAGTATCGATACTTGTAGTATTTTTATTAAACTATATTTATAAATATTACAGTACTCTCGGATTATTAGAAGTTGTGAAACTGTCTGCAAAAAAGCGGTATCGTATCTGTTTTCTTTAATTCTAGCGTTTCGTAATTATTACTAGAACCATATCATGCTACTTTTACCATAATAGGATAATACAAGATAGTTTTTAGAAACACTGTTGGATTGTTATAATTCTTCTGATATAATTCGAAAATCCATTGGAATATAGGATTATATTATAAATAGGAATGAAATATTCTATTTGGAAGATTTTAAGAAAAGATTAATTTTTTTTTTTTATTAGAAAGATTAATTAGAAAGAAAATGTAACAGAATTTTACCGACATTACTGGAACCGTATCATACAACTTTTTCATAATAGGATAATACAAGGTAATGTTTAGAAACACTTATGGATTGTTATAATTCTTTTGATATAATTCGAAAATCCATTGGAATATAGGATTATATTATAAATAGGAATGAAATATTCTATTTGGAAGATTTTTAGAAAAGATTAATTAGAAGGAAAATCTAATAGAATTTTACCGACCTCACTGAGGTCCCATATTTCCCATAGAATTCCGTTATAAATATCTGGTATCTCGTTAAAAAAATTCACCGACTTTTGTTTTTCAAACTTGAACATATCACAGTATTATATTATCGCGTCCGTAGTTAAAGAGAAAAATCCTTCTGCAAAGAATGCTCGATTACATCACGTTTAAAATCTCCAATCTATTGACAAAAGTCTGAAACGATTACAAAGCAGCCAGATCGTGGAATTTCATCGTTTAATAATAAAAGTCATCCTGTGTGTACGAGCGGTATCCGGTAATGCTGCACTATTCAGATGGCGTACGTGTGTTCGGTACTTGTATTCCGCACGAACGGCTCGGCCTCGTTTCTGATCGCACCAACGAGGGTATCGTACGCGGAGGAGAGCATCCAAGGGCGACTCGGACTCGACCATTTCTCGGACAATGATGTTTTCTGCTTCTCTCCTGGAAGCCCGCGCACAATGCCCGCGTAACGCCTATTTCTAAATAGACGAAAGAGTCCAGGCATGGGATTGACGATACAACAATGAATACCGTTATTATTAGGTTGCCTGGACAAACATCCAAACGTCCGTGTAAATCATATTCGATTTTGTTGTTTTCCTCAAAGGATTACCGTTTCGTCTATCTCAGCTTTTTTCTTTTTTATTTCGGGCTCGTTCAGTCACCGTAGAAACGACACGAAAGATTGGAAAATTCGAGAGTTAAAAATAAACTTTTTATTAAATTTGTCATGGGATTCTTTTGAAAAATATTTACAAAAATATCAACTCAGGAAAAATTCGTGAAAATAATATATTATCGTATCTTGGATATTAGATGTGCTGCTAGTTTCTTTTTTCTACAATTTCTCGGATTTATCATACAGTGGCTGACGAAAGTATTCGAACGCTTACAAATTTCAATTAATAAAATGACGTGTACTAAATTAATTTGTTAAAACAATTTGGTATGTATAGCGACGGGAAAGTGTCAAGATTACATCAATAAAATTTGAAAACGATTCAATAATATAGACAGGAGCTATGATACTTTTATTAGAAACATTCATGATCAGTGTCTCAGAAGAGTATTCGAACGCTGTAACATTGTTGATAGTTTTTCATCTTCCTTTGCAGCGAACATAAACATCATTGCTAAATGAAAATATTGGTACGTTCATTTGACGTTAGGATATCGTTTCAGTAACAGTAACGCAAAAGTGTGCACAATAGCATTTAAAATGAATACCAAAAAGTGTGAAAGAGAAATAATATCCGATTACATGAGGACGGCAGATCATATAACGAGATAACCAGAATTGTGAACAGAAGCAAGTCCACGATACATTATATCATAAAAAAGTCAAAGAACAAGGGAACACTTGTAACCAAAGGTCGATCAGGTAGACCAAAGAAATTGACTGGAAGAGAGGAGAAAGTTATCATTCGCGAATTAAAAAGAATTCTACTACATCCGCTCCTCTACTCGCAAGTATGGTAGCTGATATGTTTCACAAAGAAGTTCAGCCGGAATTACGTCGATGAATCTTACGAAACAATGATTTTCATGGCAGAGTACCGCGATACAAACCATATATTAATGCGGTAAATCATAAAAAAAGATTGACTTTTGCAAAAACCTATATTAATAAAGATAATTCTTTTTGGGACAGTCATCTTTTCGGACAAGTCAAAGTTTAACATTTTTGTCTCGGATGATCAAAATTAAGTGCGGAGAAAACCAAATACGAAATTAGAAATTCGATATTTACATGAAACAGTGAAACACGGAGGTGGATCGGTCATGGTGGGGGGTGCATGGCTGCCAGTGGCAACGGGAATTTGATACTTATCGATGGAATACTTGATAAATATAAGTATTTCAATATTTTAAAAAATAATCTTAAAGAGAGTGCTCGTAAATTAGAATTATTGAAAGATTTCCACTTCCAACAAGATAATGATCCTAAGCATACTGTTAGAATGAAAGAATGGATCCTGTATAACACACCACATATATTAATTGCTCCACCACAAAGTCCAGACATAAATCCTATTGAAAATTTATGGGCTGAAATCGGAAAAAGATTAAATAAATTTCACATAATCTCAGTGCAAATATTGAAAGATAAAATTATAGAAATATGGAACTCCGTTGAGTGTAGTTTTACAAAATCATTGGTTTACAGTATGGAACGTCGATTGAGACGCATTATCGCTGCTAAAGGTGGTTCAACAAAATATTAATATTAAACAATTTAATAATATATGTAGCGTTCAAGTACTTTTGTCAGTCACTTACAATGCGTGTTTCTAATAAATGTAAAACTCCTACCTACGTTATTGAATCCTTTTCAAATTCTACTAACATAACCTCAAAACTTCCATCTTCCTACTGACATCTGCTTGTCTAAACAAATTACTTTAATGTACATTATTTCGACCATTCAAGTTTGCATATGTAAGCGTTCGAATACTTTCGTCAGCCACTGTATATTTTTCGATCGAATTAGTTGCTCCTCGTTTAAAAATTACATCGCATTAAAGCATACTCTTTTAACCACTAAATAACATCAAATTCGTTATCACATCGATTATCTTATCAAAAATATTAACATTACAGCAATATTTGGTATTATAACAATATAACAATATCTGGCGAAAATTGGCGAGTGAATTGAATGAATTAGATTTTTAGAATTGCATTGGATGGATTCGTAGCGTTTAGGTGAATGGAACGACGTTACGGTATTCTAAACTATGTTATCGTAATAATGGATCTCGGAGGAAAATAGAACTTTTGTTTATTTCATTAGGCAAATCCTATTGTTCTCCATTTTTCCAGAGTTTTCTGCCAGTTTCCCATTATTCCGGAATCGACCAGGTGAAAGGGCGATTTCGGCTAACGTGGAGGATGCTCGTATGACTATGCGAGCCGCGCGCGTTTCGTATCGTGTCCGATCTCGGATGGTGAAAATCGTCGGTGTTAACGGTGGACTGCGTCGCATACGCGACTGTCTCTACCTGCTTGCTAAATACCAGATCGTAAAATCTAGTGGAAAACGTGCTCGGTTTGCCGTGAAAAGTTTGTCCGGGTGAATTTCACAAACGTCTTTCTATAATGCTAGGTCGAATGTTTTCTCACGTGTTGTTTTAGGACTTGTAATCCTATTGAACAACTGCTTATCGAGTTTCTATTGAAGTAAGTTCATCATGGGTTGATAGGATTTAGCGAAACAATGTTAACCGAAGCACCGGCACATTTGTCAAAATGATTGATTTATGAATTTTTATAGAGATTATTTAAACCTGTAACGTTACATTTATTAGTTTACAAGTTTCTTTTTTATTGATGTTAGAATTCCTTGAAGCATTAGTTCTTTAGAGATTTTTTATGCTGTTAGATTTTACAATAAATCAGTATTTCAATATAATTTTGTCTGTTTCACGATGGTTTACAATTTGCACGGTTGGTAACTAAGTGATTGCGGATTTTGTCACTAGGTGGTATTGACAAAACTCGTAATCACTTAGTTGCCAAGCCAATAGTTGATATTAAAAAAGCAATTCGTTGGACCAAAAGAGAAAATCATCCTGCACGTTGACACGACAAGCTCGGACAATCTCGATCATGAATATTAACGTATCCTCTTCGACGAACGATTTTACCACGGCTCTTCGATTTACGTCCGGTGTGGCACGTGAAAGGACGATCAATTATTCGGGCGCGCGACACAAATGTTATTCGGTGCATTACGCGCCACTGTGCGTCGGTCCTCGATCGGAACAAAGTCGACCAATCACGTCACTTTTATTTCTTTTTCATTTCCCCCATAGTTATTGAATTTTATCGAAAACGATTATTCCTTATTAATTTTAAATTGTTTATTAGTTATTAACAATTATTATACAGTACTACTGGGTTGACAACTAAGTGGTTGCGGGTTTTGCCATTAGATGGTATTGACAAAACCTGCAATCACTTAGTTGCCAACCTAATATTTCGCGGAATTTTCAGCGTAGACGATTGAAAGAACGTTCGATTTGAGATTAGGAAAATTGAATAATATATTTGACGAAGATTATAGTTAAAATGGAGGTGTCCATATATTTATTCATTAGAATTCAATACAAACGTAGCGTTTTTCTGCAGCAATGCCATTTCTTGAATATTAGGTTGGCAACTAAGTGGTTGCGAGTTTTGCCATTAGATGGTATTGACAAAATCCGCAATCACTTAGTTGCCAACCTAATATATGAATCGCTTAATCCTCCTCCTAATAGATTGGGGTAGGAATTCTACTATACTTAAGTGACTATTGCTATTTATTACTGTAACGCCGTATCATATGGAAATATTATAATAATCTAACATCGAGGAATTGGAACTGAAACTACATTTAAATTAATCTCACACGAATACAATCAGTTTTGTCATTGCCACCTATTGACGAAACTCGCAATCACTTAGTTGCCAACACAATACATAGGGATACGTTTGAAAGGGTGGCAGAAGAAACGTATGATTTCTTACGAAGAACGGGACTGCGTACAAAGACAGGCTTAGAAAACGGTGGTTTTCGTGCCGGGCTGAAATCAGGTCGCAGCGATATATCGCCGCTCTTAACCTCGCGATGCCCTGCTGCACGAAACTTTATTTCCATCGAGCCACGACTTCCGCAACCACCCGTCGCTTTTATACCCTCAGGGAGTGCTGCAGTTGGTCGCAGTGCAGCGGCTCACTGCTCCTGATGCACCAAAATTGCATCGAGAGCTGCAGGCTCGCCGGTTGTTCTGTAGATGTTAAACGTCGTATCGATCAGCATCGATGACTTCCTTGTTTTGGGGAAAAGAAAGAGACAGGCTAAGTATATGGAAGCGATAACGATATTACAAAATTTTATCGAAATAAATGTGATTATTTTGCATCGAAAACAATTTTGCAGATAATTTCTTCTTGCAAGTGAATTTCTTTTGGTTCAACAGCTTTTGGATTGTATTTAGCTGCAACGTGGAATTAAAACAGAAAACAGGGCAATTGTGGAGAATTTAACGATTGCTGGTAAATACTTGAAAATGAATAACAAAATTATGAATTGTGAAAAAATTATGAAAAGTATGAATTTGTAGGAGAATGGATAAAGAATTGTATGTATGTAACTTAACCCTTTGCACTGGGAATTTTATTTCAATTTCGTTAGCAGCAGCTCCTAACCTTTTTAAGTGTTTTATTTGAAATTTACTTTAACTAAAAAATAAGACAATTTAAGTAAATAAAGGAAGAAACAAATTCACTTAAATATTAGTTTTATTCACACTACTGTTGTATTTTCTAATGTTTAAGTGTATGATATATCTTGAAACAATTTCCAGCATGCAATCACAAAAAAAGGTGGGACTGAAAGAATGTCGAATGGGACTCGACTGAGATAAAAACTGATATCGAGTTACACTCGACATTGGAGTGCAAAAGGTTAAAGAGACGTGCAAAATTAATAGTTTGAAGTAAGTAAAATATTTAACTGAATAAGTAAAGTATAGGTGATTTTTGCCATGTGCAATTCATTCTTCACGTGTCACCACGTATGCCCATTTCTTCACGTGCATTCTACGAATCGCTCCTCACTCGCTGCCGATACTCTACCATAAATATTTAATCGATCTTCAATCGTATATTATTCAACCGTAATGTTATTCATTAAATGTATATTCAATCGTAATGTTTATCATTCGTGCCAATTCTACAAAATAGAATTAAATAGTTTAAACAATTGCAAAAATCTATTCCTTTAAAGTATAGCGAAAATATTTTTATGTAGAAAATGAAATTTGTTGCAACGCTTGTAGGGACCTACATACGTTTCACGAAGCTATTATCTCTACGAGTCAACCATGAATTATCGATACCTAATTGATAATCATTAGCAGCAGCTTGCTTTCAACCGGGTGATCGATCATCGTTTCACCTGCTAATCTACCATAAATAGAACTGCCTTCCACTGCCATTTTAACGACTATTTCAAATTCTTAAAGTACAACTAAATCTCGATTTTATCTATTTGACGAAATTACTGAGATTTTGAAAACTTTAATATATTGGGTCGGCAACTAAGTGATTGCCGATTTTATCATTAGGTGGTATTGACAAGATCTGCAATCACTTAGTTGCCAACCTATAGTACTGTTGCTCATCAACCGTCGAAAGCCATGGTTTACGTTACTTTCGTGTCATTTTGCACACGAATGCTCGTACCTTTACACGCACGAAGCTGCAATACGAACACCTGCAGCGTGAAGTTATGCAAATTCGTGGTGTCACGTCGGTGTTCACGTCGGTGTGTCTTTGGTTCGATGCCAGAGTGGACCTTCTATTGTCCATTAGATCAGGCCATGCTACTCGGTGAACAACGCTAAAGAGATGGAGAGAGTAAAGGCTAGGTAGGAACGCGCCACTTTTTTCCACCGAAACGGCCCGCTAATATCAAATTACATCTCGCGATCACGAAAGGCTGGTGTGTCCGAACGGTCACGCCATTATCGAACGTTCTCCTGCTTACATACGATCTCTTTGACTGCGAGGTGGGTCCCGGCCGTCATTACCAAGGTGATAAATCGTTCAGAAAATTATGCCTCTGAGCATGTGAAAATTTGGCGTAATTTACCGACCGAAATGCGCCACTGCGGCGAATTTCAAATTCGTGTGCCGATCTTTTCAATGCATCTAAACTGTTCTCTACCCGAAAACCGTTTTCTCTCTCGTTTATGTGAACGAAAAAAATGCTGAAAGACCGGAGATTTAAGGGAGAAAAAAGGTGTCGAAGGAATTCCACGAAAAAATGTGTACCCCTTTTTATCCGCAGATCTCCTCTCCTCGAATGAGAAAGCTTTTTCGCTGTGCTGTCGAGAGGCGATCACGCGAATACCTCGTGATACGTCAGCATTGGGAATAAATTAAATTTAACGCTGGAATAACCGCTTTTGCTACCGTGCACGAATGCATGTGGCACGAAAAAAGGGAGACATAAAATTGCATTTATATATCGCGCGCGTCACGTTCGAACGACAGCGGTTGACTTGAAAAATATTTAGACAGCGCTAATCGCGGCGCTGCAGTAGCGGTTTTCGTTGATTCATAGTAGCGATACTCTAGTTGATTTAGTCTTCGTCTAGCGGGGAGTAGGTTATTATTGGTTCAGTCGAATGTTTCATTTTATAGTGATAAGTTGATTTTTATTAAATATATAGAAGTATGTAGAAAATAATGAATATAAAGAGTAGCTTAGAAAATAATAATCTTGAGATAGCCGCGTTAGAATTCACTCAGCCACCAGCATTCAAGGATTAACCCTTAACGCTCCAAGTGTATCTCTCAAGCACCACCGATGTGCGGCGCTCTACTCCAAATGTATTTTTCGATCGTTATCGGTAATTGTTTACAAATAAAAAATAATACTCCTCAGTGAGTACTGTGAGGCCTGTGAACGCAAACCCTGTTTTACGTCCGAATGAATGTTTTAAAAAATTCCATACATGACTCAATTATAATTAATATAAACATTGCAATCAAAATTATATTACTTCTCAGATGAATAAAGATTGTTTTGAATGATTTTAATATTATTATTTACACGTCATTGTAGCATTTCAAATCTGACACTTAAAAACCTTCAAGTTGAAGTATTATGAGAATAAGTTGAAGTTACCGGTCGATATTCACAGTTAAAAAAGCGTTAAAGGTTAACCCCTGTGACAACAAACAAACAATTGTTAAACAATGTGACTGAACTATTTCTACCAAGTAGTTTCAAACTTTTCTGTTGAAGTCAATAGCTTACCAATTAACCCTATCTTCACCAAAATATCCATCTACTTCCACGTACAACTCACTACTCGAGTTAAACCATCACGTTCACACTAATTAAAGTGAAATTATCCAGCGAGTAACGTTTCTCTGTTTCCTGGTCCCAACCGAATTAGCTTGTGTGAAAAGGTTTGCGCATGCGCATCGTTGGATTTGCCATGTATCGCGGAACACGTCCGCCATTGAGGGTGCGTTCGTGGCAACGAAAGTATGCTAATTAAGCTGTTGCCGGCACGTCTAATTGCACCGTAGCCGGCTAATGAGTCGGTGGTTTACCTGGAGGCGAAATTTTGGTCTGAAAAGTCGGCAAGCAACGTGGGCCGATTTTCACTGGCCAATTAGCCGATTCCCCTCTGTTACTGAGATCTGTTACACGGCCGGTGAATTTCAACCGTTGCCGATGGGCTGATTCTCGTGGGACCGGGAACCGGAGTAACGGGCAAAACGCGACTGATTTATTTGTTCTTGTTTGTTGCTGTTGTTTATGTAGGAAACTATGATTGTTTGTAGATTAACACGTCGACTGCCACGGTGGTCATCAGTGTCCCACGTTACTAAATTTTGTAGACTAATTAAAGCAAGGTAAACTTCATAAACCAAAAGACTAAAATAGTAATAAATATAAGTAATTAGTAGTAAATAAATAGTAATTAAAATATAATGGACTAAAAACAATATAATATTTAGCAAAAATTAAATGTTATTATATTATAGATTCCATGCATTGCAGTTTTGAAGCAGAGTAGAATTCGTGACGAATCAACGTGTTAATCGATGATCTAAATAATTCAATTTTCTACTGTCTGATCTTACACCGAACAATTTTTATGATATAGTAGATATTTTTCTGGGGATAACATCTGAGCTAATGAAACTATTAAAAAGTATAAATCTGGATTGGAAAACATTATATTAATTATGTTTATGTTAATGTTTATATTAATTAACATAATATTACATTTCCTATTTTTGTACATTTTCAAACAAGGTTTAGTGTTCTATTTTCCTGCTCGATAGAGCAATTAAATAATTCAAACTCACGAAACAATTGAATAGCTTAGCTAGTTAACTGAGCAATAAATTGTAGTCTGTAACTTCTGAAAACTATAATAAAAGGTAATACCGGGTAGTAAAACTTAATTACAGTAGATACAATCATTCTGTAGTAGCTATTAGGAAAAGTCTAGATGCAAGTAATTTTCTTTCAAACAATATTTACTCATTCTTCTTGACACAACATTACAATACAAAAAATTTACAAGAAAATGTTCGTTTTCTCAAAAGGATTTCCCAACACTTCCAGCAACCGCTTTTTCTGAAAATATAAATCTCTATCGGTGTGAACGGTTAACCGGTACCAAAGTCCCTGAGAAGAGCGTTAAGACGCATCACAATAGTCTCATAAAACTGTAAATCCCCTCAAATAACCATTTCGAAAAAGTATTCGATTTCTGGTTTTAACCTCGTTCAGAAACGAAGACGATGATTTTCATTGGTTTTGTCGCGAAACGAGTCTCCCTCTAAACGTATGTACTACGATCGAGAGAAGTATTACTTGGCAACTAAGTGATTGCAGATTTTATCATTGAGCGGTAATGACAAAATCCGCGGTCACTTAGTTACCAACCGAATATAAAACGTCGAAACGGTACACGCGGGGCAAGTCGTGGAAGAATCGAAACGTACGTACAGGATGGCCAGGGAGCAGCAATTATCGGGCAAAATGATAAAGACAAAGGCGTAATAACGCTGCACGGTTCACAGAGGTGGATTTAATGAGCCGCTAACCGGCCGGCCTGTTCGTTTCGTGCGGAAATTAATCAGCTCTGGCATCGATACGTTTCCCCGGTTTAATGAGATTACTGCGTAGCCGAGCAAAGATCGAAAGATGATCGCGATCGGAAAGATTTCGAAGGAAAGAGGTTGGGATATCCTCTGAGACGGGATAATTGCTGGGCGGTTCCTTTGTTGACTTTTCAAATGGCCAACTACATATTTAGAAGGTAGTTTACATCGAAAAGTGTCTATTGTAAAACAGTGACGAAGTTAGAGATAAAATTAGATTCGAGGCGTTGCATCTTCGATCGAGGATACATTCATCGGGCAATTAAGTTGCCGTGCTAGTAATTAAGTCGTAATTTCAGCTGCCAAAGAAACTTTGTTTAATCTCACGATCACGCACAGAAACGAAGATAATCGACAGATCTTCGACCTTTTTCCTCATACGTTGCTATAGCAATCGATTCATCTCATTGGTAATTAACCTGTACACGTAACATGTTCTTAACTCTGTTCCAAAAAACAGTATCACTGTGATCTATAGATCGTGAATACAGAGATTAAGATGGGCGATCGACGCGTTATTTCTTTTTTTGAAGACGATCGCGATGAACCCGGTGAATGTCAGTGCCCTTATTTTCGCGGTTTTGAAGTAGCAGCATTCTATTTACGCCCAGCCAGGCGGTTTTTAGTTGGCACGTGTATCCCTCTATAGGTGAGCCGCGTGAAACAGAAGGATGAACGAGGAGGCTCGAAGGAACGACGGTCGAGAAAGAAGGACGGAGATGCGCGACACGCTGCGCGGAAGAGAACGTAAGAAAGACAGAGAATAAGAAAGAGGAGCTCTCTTGCAACGATCGTCTCGCGTCTACGAGCGTATCCCGCCTTGCCGGCGCGTATCCAGGAAGTGACGTCAGCCGACGACGTTCTTATGAATTAATTTGCGGAAATCAAGCCTCCCACCTACCCCTTTCTCCCGGTCTCGCGCACAGATCCTAATCCTTGCGCGCAGTTGCGCAATCCTAATACCGCCTACACATGGCAAAAAGTGTTCATACGCTACTAAATGCTTTGTGCGGTTCTTGTCTCAGCGTGTCGATAGATCTGACGATTGTATTCGCCTGTGGCGCGCTCACTTTTATCTTTCCAACTCTCGCCGCCATCTTTTATTCCATTATTCTTTAACCATTGATTACATAATTTCTTGATACTGAATGACAGGCTCGTTTTAGAAGAGACACAAGGAGTATGGTGTCGAAAGCAGCTCGAAAAACTGTTGCATTGTCTAAGATTCCCGTTAGAATACCCTACATCGATAGAATCAGGCCGACCAGCTTCCAAGAAAAGATTTTGCATCGCAAATGACCGGTTGAGGACCGAGTGCTTCGACGTTCGATGACTGTCCTCACCCACGTAGCGTTCCAATGAACAATACCTTAAACTTGACGGCGTCTCGCGATCATCCTGTTGCTGTCGCTATTTTAGGACCGTCACTACTACCGGAACACACCGACTCCTCGTCTCGTTCCTCTGTAGAAACGCCGCGATCATCTCCGAACCTGAAAATTATCTCCCGATACAAAGATAATTTGAAATTTGATGAAACGTAAAATTCATCGAAAAATTACCCAAAATTCACTCCTCTCTGGATTAAAGGAGAATATCGTTGGTGAATTTACTGTTCTCGCCGCGCCAGAGGTTGTCGTTCGCGAGTCACGCCTACGTCATCAAGCTCTTACGCCAAGCACGAGAAACTGTGGCCCGAGCGTAATTAGCGATCCTGTGGCGTATCGACGCCGATTGTCGAACCTTCCGGCTCGAAAATCGGAACGTTGGACGCCTAGACGAGACCTTTTTAGATTCTAATCGGAGACCAGAACGATCTGCTCGTTGGACACCTACGTTCATCGAATCCCTGCGATTCGACTAGAACAGAACGTTGGACACCTACGTCCAGTGAACCCTGGCAATCCATTCATAGAGTCTATTGCGATCTATTTCTTGGACACCTACATCCATTCGACATCTACGCAGATTTTATACCGTCTTCCAAAAACAGGAATGGTGTAATCGAATCCAAAGGTTAGACGTTCAGAGTGGAAGAAACTTCCTGAATTGAAATGGCGTCGTTGATCAATGGTGAAATGTAAAATATGTTATATACATAACGCACGCATATGTTACGCATAAGAAGTTGCAGTGATATCTATTGTATCAAGTAAATGTGAGATTTTCTTGTAAGCATCGGGTCTGCCTCACGTAGAATTGAAAATTGAACTCGTATCATCGGTACGTTTTACAAGTTACAAGCTATAAGTTTGCAAAGTTTGAAGCTGATTCTGTGGAATCGTATACAGAATTCATAGAATCAAAGAATAACAAATATATTAGGTTGTCCTAAAATGTCTTTCGCTATCTGCACGCAGCTGCTTTATTTGGCTATGTTGATACAAACATGAAACTTAATCTGTCAAATGTTTTGGTCTTTATCTTCTATCGTCCTCTAACTGCTGTAGGACACGTTCCGTTTGCATCCAAACAAAAACTGTTGTGCATCTATTATTTTCTTCTGAAACTTTTAGGACAACGTAATAATAGAAAATTGAACAATACCAATAGCAAAATTATTCTTATTATTTGCAGGATTTTTATTATGACATAGAGTAGCTAAACGTATAGATTTTTCACGGACCATATGTCACACATATGTTTCAATTAGTCCCTAATGATTCTTTTATTTCATCTCATTTCCTAATACTTATGAACGAGCGTGTATGTGTACATCAGAGTAGTCGATTGAATCTTCACGGCCATTAAGCCCTCTGTTGTTGAACTTTCCCGCATCTGAATCGATTGGACGAGCGATAAGAGTGTTGGACGATATTTAGCAACACCTGGATGAGCCGAGTACGTCCAATCCATCTCCCGTTGTCGGATATAGATATTTTGTCCAGCACATAACAAGCCGCTTGACGTGCAAAGATGGCCTTAGCTCTAAGGTCCAAGGGTTGTCAGTGCAGTTTAGGATAATATGACGAAGATTGGTAGCATGAGGCAGGCGGCAATGTATGGAACAGTCGGAAAGCTGGAGAAAGAGAGAGAGAGAAAGAGGAGAGCCAGGTGTTTCATGGGGTACCATAGAACCGAACCACCCCCTACCAATGTTCCCTCCTTGCGGAGAGAGACCGCACGTTTCCCTCTAACTCCTACGTCTGCTTCCTCGACGCACCCTTTTCCCTTCCTTCTCCCTCTTCCGTCTTCCTTCTCCTTTCACCATCTGTATTTCCCTCTTTCTCTCTCTTTCACTCAGTCCTACCACAACCTTCCACCCTTCCTTCTTTTACTCTCTAGTTTCGACTGGTCTCCTCGTTATACCGGGTGTCGCGTGGCGAATCGGGCATTTCCAAACGGTAAACAAGATAGGATATATTGTTTGCCGACCGTTTCGTCGTGCACGTTGTCGTTATTCACCTTCGATCTAGGTGGTCGAGTTTTTAGTCCAGATTCTTTGGCGAGTTCATTGGTGGGCTAGAACGTTCGTGCGGTTTCATGGGAACCGTGAATTTACTGCTGGTGGGTGGGTACCTTCCAAGAAGCTCGAGAAATCCTAAAAATCGTGACTTTTGTCGTGAAATCGTCTGACTTAACCTAACCTGAGACCATTGGTATGTCAAGATATGCCAGTCCCTCTGTTGTCTAATTTTTCGCAATTCCGACTTGGATTAACCTAAATTAACCTCTACGAGAAATCTCGATGGAAAGAAAAGGAGAATAATGGAACTTCTTAACGACCATTTAATATTCTTATAGAGGTCTACAACGAAGAGTCGTTATGAGTCGTACGTACGTTATGAGTCGAGGGAAAAAAGTATCATAGTATATAGCATATCACGAAGTTGTGCAGCACTGGCTGCTTGTTTATTGATCAGCGGATAGCTCGAACGCGATCGAAGCTGCGGAACGTTGCGCTCGAACGACTGGAAAGAGGGCGAGAAATCGATATTCGCTGCGGTGTTGGCTCGCGCGATCGATCCAAGCCACCCGGTATAGAAACGGGTAACGAACACCCAGGAGTAGAGAGTCCTAGTGCCTCGAGGCCTGTAATATTATACCGGCGAACTCTCATGTGCTCAGGTTTGCGTTTCTGCGTGCGTGAGAGACGCCACCCGTGTGTCGTGCCTCTTTCTCGACGTCATCGTCGTCATCGTCGTCGTAGTCGTCGTAGTCGTTGTCGTCGTCATGGACGTTGACTTAGTCGCGTCGTGCCTCGTCTTCGTCGCGGTTTGTCGTCGTCCAGCTTCGTCTCTCGCCTCGTCGATTCTTCTTTGAATCTGAATAATGACTCGAGCCGACAGTGTGTCGTTTCTCTTTGATCGTCCGCTCTATGTTGGTTTTCTGCTTTGATACCGAGGCTACAGTTTTCGAAATTTGATTTAATTAACTGATTAGTGGATATGATAGAGAATGTTATTGATATGATTATGGTCAATATTATTGTTACCCTTTTGTTTTTATTGTGCGATAGGTGATAATGCTCGTAAATAGATAAAGGGAAAGATAAGATTAACTCTTTTGTGTTACGATGCATATTGAGGTTAGGTTGGGGATTAGGTTAGGTTGGTTACAACAGTAGTTGGTTACACAAATGTTTGTCTGCTTATTTAGTATTTAATTTTGAAGGTATAATTGTTCACTGTATATTCTGTTTTATTTTTAAACCATTATCGGTCTTCTCAATAATCCTATAATTTTATACAAAATATATTGCATACCAAACGTGTCAGGACACTTTTGTGACCAACTGCACGTTCTCAAAAACCGAGCAGTTATTTCTTCTAAATGTACTGTTCTAAATTATGTTACACGTAATTTAATGAAATAATGTTATTTCTATTATCGATTAATATACAGATATATCGCATTTGAATTAACTTCATAAGGTATCCAATGGTTGCAAAAATATTTTTTCCCAAGTAAAGGAAATACCAAAATACCAAATAAATTATTTATGAAATTGGAATTGCGAGAGTAACGGTGAGCGTGCGATCGCCGATGATCTCATCACTTAGATCGCAGGCACAATCGACCTATTGCACCTCGTAAAGCCGTCATTGTCTCTTACAGAGTTTATTAAAGCCGCTACAATTGGCACCTACTTCGCTCAGCAAAATACGATAGGCATTCTTCTTGACCCGGCGTTCTTCGGGGCCAGCGTGTACAATTATCGGGCGTTGATGTCTCCCCGCGACGATTCGCGCCTCCGTCCACCGTTTAACGTAATTATCAAGCACGTTCATCGCTTACACGAGTAAGCGGATTAAATTCGCTTTGTTCGTTCAGTCTTCCATGGATCTTTCGTCGTTCAATCGGCACCCTTCTGTGTGGTATCATATAGAACGGTACACGATTAAAAGAAATCACGCCTTCTTTCCACGTATAATCTCGATCGAAGTTTCACCGATCGAACGTTTCCTGGTACGAAAGATAAGGTTTTATTGCATCACACGAAGAAGCCATTCACGTGCTTTCGAGTTGACGCCTTTGCCATCAAACGTAGCTTGCCCCCTCTCTGCGTTCCTTAGTTTTTTCTTTGCCACTCATAGCTCAGGATAAACGTTATCTCGTATCGAACGTCCTCGAATTCCTGTTCTCGAATACTTAATCGTTAGATCAACGAAAAGTCGTGAGCAAACGCGAAGTAGAGCGAACCAAGTCGTTAAAACCTGTGGCGACTTATTTTGCGATTACGTGCGCGTGCTATGTTTGTCGTTTAATGGAGGACGTTTCGTTATCGCGTGAACGCTGTCGATCGCGATGCCCCATTTTGCAGCGACCTCTCTGTTTCATTCCTTCTTTATCGCGTGGTTTTTTACCGATCGAGGGAACCAGTCATTGTCCCCAGTCGCTTCTTACTTGTTATCGTTAAATTCAAGTCGCGACTAGTCGGTCTCCGATGTGCAATAATTCTACTTTCCGTGGAACCTACGAATTCCAGGCTGGGGCTCGCGGTGTTCTCTTTAGCGCTCGCAGGAAACACAGAGAAACGTTCCTAGCGAGTATAAATATCAGCCGGTGCTATTCCTGTTAAACGCAAACTGCAATTGTGGCAACGCTCATTTCCACACTTCGAATTCTTTCGTCTGTCTCGCGGGGATGCGGTTCCAAGTGTTCGATTGGCCGAGATCTCTTGGAAGAGAAGAAGGCTACGATGGTTGGACAGATCGGGAAAGATAAGAGGCGAGGTACGTAGGGAACTATCGATGCCAACTCTTCGCAACCCGCTAGAAAATTCCAACATTCTTCGGGCTTCCATATCCATTTCGAGTTTAGCGAGAATCGATATTTGGCGTGGCCTTCGTGGTCCGGTCCGGGTGTAGGTACGCATGAGGTTACACCCGCGTTACCGTACTCTGTGGTTTTTCTTTCTTCCAATACAATGTTACGATGTATGATGTTAGCAGATACCTTGTTACCGTTTGGCGTCGTGCGTAACTATTAGACCATTAGACTTAAATTTAAATGCATATAACTCACAAAATATGAAAAATATTATATAAAAAAAAAATTCTCTGTAAATTTCACTTTTTTCCATTGTATTGATAAAAATATGAATTTGTATAAATGTCGGTAATAACTGATTATTAATCTTTATTATTAAATTTACATTTACTTTGATTTATTATTATTCTATGAAACATTATAAATTACACGAATGATCGTATGTTTTAAGTAAATTTAGTTATCACGTCCACTCTTCATTTTATCACTACAAAATAGATATTGGACGATCGTGATAACAATGTTTAAACTTCTGTTGGACAAGAATTTGTTGAATTATATAACGCCGCGTTCCCATTGAAGTGGGTGCTCGTGTTTCACTCGTAGAATCCAATCGTACGATATTTCAAAGTGGTTGAAAAATATTCATTAACGAAACGTTATTCTCTTAACCTATATTTCATAAATACACTTACATATTATATACTAAATATCATCTTTGTGTTAAAAGATTCATAGTTCTGTTTGGTTTCTATTTACCGTGCAATGCCTGTAGCGCCATGTTTTTTGAAATTCCTATGCTTTAGTCCTATTATAGAATTTGTTTTCATAATTCAGCTGTCAGAATGTCATACAATCGTCACTTAGTTAGTTACAGCGCATTTAAGTAACAGAGGTTCGCAAGGTGCTGAAACACAGAAATATTTATCAGATTTTCGAATAAACAATTTTTAAAGGCGAAACGATCGTTTTGGACAACAAATCGCTTTCATTTCCGTTACAAATCGATAAGAGTGTGCGTGTAACGATAGCTTAGCTGGTTCGTAAATTTCTCTTATCTCCTGGCGAAGATCTGTCGTGCCGATGGCTAATGTAGACATTCCTTTTTCTTTCTCTCTTTTTTATTATTATGCACAGTGAGCAACGTTGACGCAGCGGCGCTTTTACTGTGCTTGCGTGAACGTCGAGGCTGGAAGGAACGGCGCTCATAGATTTTGGCGATCGATAATTTCGAAATTTAAAAGAGGCAAGCGATACAGTGGCGTCCGTTCAGGGCATGAGAATGCGTCGTATTTATGAGCTCCTAGATCAGATCCGGCGATTGTTTCTTTAACCTCAGGGGACGTCGTCGAATTAAATTTTTCATCGGGCAATAAAACATTTCCCCTTTCCACGTTTTCCGCGAATCTACTTTCGTGACTGTGTTTTTATTTAAAATTGAAACGCTACTCTTTATGCAGCTCCTTCTGCTATTAAGCAGAACTGCAATTTTGTCGTGAAAGAAATAACTGACAGATGATAAACCATTCTATTGACGTTAGTTTAAGGTTAGGTTCGGTTGGTAACTAAGTGATTGCAGGTTTTGTCATTAGGTGGTGTTGACAAAATCCGCAATCTCTTAGTTGCCAACCTAACATTTTCACAGAACTCGCGACTTTTAATCGTTTGCCTTATGTTATCGAGTTGCACTCCAGGCAGGAATTTATATAGAAAACTAATTGTATTCGCGTGAGATTAGATTAAAATTAGCTTCAGTTCCAATTCCTCGATGTTACATTATTATAATATTTCCATATGATACGCATATATTATGAATATATACGTATATGTTATAGCAATAAATAGCAATAGTCGCTGAAGCACAATAGAATTTCGTTTATGTGAATCTACTAGGGAGGGAGGATTAAGCGGTTCATATAGTCGAAGTTCACATAATAGATACTTGAAAAGTAAATAAACTTCCTGACTCGAATAGATAGGTTCTGTAGTTTGTTTAATCTCTCGCTAACTAGGATTTTCTTTTAGTGGATCCTTCATGTTAATAGAGTTTTGCTGGATATCAATTTAGTTAAAATTCAGTATCTGAAAATCACGGGGATTCTATATTTAACTAATATCAGTGTATTATAAGATTTGTGAGATATTCACTAGAAAAGCTTAGACAAACATAATATTAAAGGTATCTGTGCGGACAAGTAGAATCTCCTTAATCCTGTCAGTTGCTATCTTACTGCAGGCGTGTCTTCAGTCGTCTGTTCTCTTTAATCCAATCTTTACTTCGTTTTCCCACCATCTATATTTACCTTCTATATTTACCTCCCACCTACAACATCCAAATTCACGAAATCCTGGACAACCCTCTAACAGCAGGAGGAAAATTCTTCACCATTCTTGTCTGCAGCAAATTGGTCATATTTTCTGAACATTTGTCAAACTTTTCCCAGCCATTTCTCCGAAAGAATGAATAAAAGATGTCGACGCGCCTTTCGATCTTTCTTTTGAAAATTCAGGTACAGATGCAGGCACGCGGGGACAGTTTTGCATGGGGTAGGCGGCGTCCAACGGTTCCTTGCTGTTTGTTTTGGCGTCTGGCGGTAAAAATGCTCGGATTTCGGCCAGCATCGATCGTGTGCACTGTACATTCTACGAGGCAGACTGCGGCCGCTCCTTCATCTCGTTACATTTATAGACTTACAGAGAAGACTTCGAGACACGAGCGACTCGAGACGTGTCTCGCTCGCGTTCGCCACGCGGCTCTCATATTAGTCATCCATATTTCCGATTAACGAAACGGCTCGGTATCTCCGCGAGTGCAGCACAGTCGACGAAACATAAAAATACGAGGGATCGAGTGACGAGGAAATAAAGCGATTAGTTGGATACGTCGTTGCTAAGGAAACCGGTGGGCATTTCGCGACAGGTAGACGAGCGCCTATTGCACGCGTCTCTGCCACGCAACTAGGTCAATGGCGGTGTTCTGCCACGTTCTGATTTATGATCCTCCGCCTCCCGATCGGGGACACACCGGGACTGACCACCCAGTTGCAGGGTGAGGGTGACAGCTTTTTCTTGCCGTCACATTGCTTTCTGAACGATTAGATTCTACAGCGCGAAAGTAATATGTTTTTTTTTTAGGTTGGCAACTAAGTGATTGCGGCTTTTGCCATTAGATGGTATTGACAAAACCCGCAATCACTTAGTTGCCAACCTAATATTTCGCGAAATTTTCAGCGTAGACGATTGAAAGAACGTTCGATTTGAAATTAGGAAAATTGAATAATATATTTGACGAAGATTATAGTTAAAATTGAAGTGTCCATATATTTATTCATTAGAATTCAATACAAACGTAACGTTTATCTGCAGCAATGCCATTTCTCGAATATTAGGTTGGCAACTAAGTGGTTGCGGCTTTTGCCATTAGATGGTATTGACAAAACCCGCAATTACTTAGTTGCCAACCTAATAATTTCAGAAGAATAGACAAATTTGAATTACTTTTTTTTCGCACAGAAAGATATTTTGATCTTTGCATTAGAATTTTGTGTCTAATTATTAACACAATATAAATTTTCGTCTTTTTTTTGTTCATGCAAATATTAGAAAATGTTTTGATACAACTAAACCTTGAATTTTTTTGCAAACTTACATTTTTTTGAACCAAAGGGAATGAGACGTGGAATTTGGGTAAAAATTTCTTTCGCTGTTTGAATTATTTAACTAATATTTTATGTATTTTTGTATATTGTGAACATACTGTACATCTTAGCAAATTACAATTTTCCATAGAATCTTAGTTGCAAGAACAGCTGGTGTTCGTCCACTGGAGCGTAACATCTCTTTGAGTTTAGATAAAATCTACATATAAGTGAATTAGAGAATTTCTTATCATATGCTCGGAATGTTTCGTTCTGAAAGCTCGTGGGAGCAACGTTTCAGCTTATCTCGTCCGATTGTCCAAGTAGACACGTCATTGGCACAAAAACGTGACGGATGTGTCGCATGTTTCCACGGCTACGTAATCATTGGCGAGGTAAAACTTGAAAAAACTAGCTCACCTCGCCGCCAGTATTTTCTGCCGTTTAACGGCACCGTGTGTATTCCGTAATTTATGCTAAATTAATGCAAGTCCTATGTGTATATCGTATACATATTCGCATGATCATTAAACTACAGAACACGAGTTTTCTCGTTGCGACAGCCGAAAACCAAGAGGCGAAACCATAATTTGGACGGTCGTGTGATTAACATCATCGTCAGTGGGGACGGTCATTGCCGAGGAATTATAAGATCTACATCGATAAGGATTCCTTGGCTTATGCTTTCTCGGGTTAATATTCATGAGGCCTGTTCCACCTCTGTATGGAGCTTAATCTTTGCTCGATCGATGATAAACCGGTCGATTCATAGAGAGAAAGAGGACCCTTCTTTGCTCGACGTGACCAAGGGATACTTTGTATGCTGTAACTAACAATGAGTCACCGAGGATGGGCTTGTTAAAACGTCTTCTTTGGAACGTGTGCCACCGATTAGTATTAATCTAAGTGGAAAAGAATTTTCTTCATATGAGAATCCCAGGTTTCATTTAATTACACTTTGTCAAAGTGCACGCCTGTTTTTGATAACGTTAAGCTATCTTTTTGCAATTAAAAATTCAGAAAAGTCTTCACTAGATTTTTGGGGAATTGTTTGGCAAGATTTTTAATCTTTTGAGAATATTTTTTGCAAGTAAATTTGAGGAAAATTTTCACAAGATTTTTGGTGAATTGCTTGGCAGGAATTTTAAGTTTTTGAAGATACAGGTGATAATGTTAAGCTATCTTTTTGCAATTAAAAATTCAGGAAAGTCTTCACTAGATTTTTGGGGAATTGTTTGGCAAGATTTTTAATCTTTTGAGAATATTTTTTTGCAAGTAAAGTTCAGGGAAATTTTCACAAGATTTTTGGTGAATTGCTTGGCAGGAATTTTAAGTTTTTGAAGATACAGGTGATAATGTTAAGCTATCTTTATGCAATTAAAAATTCAGGAAAGTCTTCACAAGATTTTTGGGGAATTGTTTGGCAAGATTTTTAATCTTTTGAGAATATTTTTTTGCAAGTAAAGTTCAGGGAAATTTTCACAAGATTTTTGGTGAATTGCTTGGCAAGAATTTTAATTTTTTGAAGGCACAGGTGATAATGTTAAGCTATCTTTCTACAAGTAAGAATTCAGGAAAGCTTTCACAATATTTCTGGTGAATTGCTTGACAAGATTTTTACTCTTTTGAAGCTACAGGTCTGTCTGTGATAACGTTAGCTATCTTTTTCCAAGTAAAAATTCAGGACAGTTTTCACAAGAGTTTTAGTGAATTGCTTGGCAAGATTTTTAGTCTTTTGAAGCTACAGGTCTGTCTGTGATAACGTTAGCTATCTTTTTCCAAGTAAAAATTCAGGACAGTTTTCACGAGAGTTTTAGTGAATTGCTTGGCATAATCTTTTGAACCTACAGGTCTGCCTGAGATAACGTCGAGCTATCTTTTTCCAAGTAAAAATTCAGGAAAGCTTTCACAAGATTTCTGGTGAATTGTTTGGCAAGATGCTTAATATTTCGCAAATAAATTGAATTCTAGAGAATTTAAACAAATTTCATCCTCTTGAGTATCTTTCAGTGGAACTTGTGTCTTGAGTGCAAGAAGTTGCAAATATATTTGACTTAATTCTAGCGTGGCAATCAGCTACCTAAATATTCATTTTAACTTTCTCTTGAACAATTTTATATTTTCACAAAATTGTAATCATGTTTTATAATATTGCATTGGCAACTAAGTGATTACAGATTTTGTCAGTACCACCTAACGACAAAATTCGCAATCACTTAGTTGCCAACCAATAGATGTCTCCACACTAAAAATCTTCTCTATAAGCTTAATAGTTGCAACTTCAAATTTACTGACACACTTGAATAATCAATAAATAATATACTCCAAAAAAAAAAAAAAAAATACCACGTATTACAACCAACAAATCATAGCTACGATTCTTAAAAAACAGTAGAACAACAAAATCCCTAGATTTGCACGTAAGCGTCCTAACTCCCCCCCCCCTTCCCAAACGCCCTATCAAACTCACTCAATGAAACTAAAAAGAGAAAATCAACAAACAGCGAAAGTGTAGAATTTCACAAAATTATTTCGTCCTGAGTCGCGCGCTAATTGCTCTCTCATTGTAGACAGTACTTTTAATTGGACTTCCGAGAAACGGTTGGGCTTGCAGGCCAAGCTTCTCGGTCCACGGTAATTTACTTGGTCTTGTTCCGTTCTGTTCGAAGGGAGGAGAACCTCGAGTTTGCTCTCGTTTGACGTTGGATCTGGCGGTTGGTCGAAGCCGCATGATCGCGGTAGGTTTCGACTGAAAGGTATGAAAAGTGTTTTTTTGGAGTGGGAAGGAGTGGTATATAAAGGGGAAAGGGATGGGAGACGAGGAGAAGGAAGGCAGTGCTTCCTTAAGGACCTAATCTCTTAAAGACAAGGCAGATTATTCCGCCTCGTTCCGCTCGCTGCGAAGAGTCAAGAGTCGCGGTGGCTCCCTTTAATTTTCCCGCCGTCCAATTATCTTGGCATGGCTGCCTCGTGGTAATATCCATCGACGGACATACACAGCGACTGATCGAACGTTTTAACGACTCCTCCCCTATCCCACCGGTGTGCTCCTTTTTCTACGCTTAAATCAAGATGAATCTATGCGCCTAAGTATACACTGGCGTGCGTTGTTTCTCTGCCAGCATTTTTCAATTAATCGCAGCGACCTCTGGTGCGCAGGGAGATGGACCCTCGGACAAGCGCACCATAAGCCAGATTACGTTATTGCTGTGGTGCACCTGATCGTTTCGACGAGAATCGTGGAAACCTACTTTCCCAAAGTTTCCACCCTCCGAGCGAATTCTTTGCCTCAAAAAATAGCAACCGATTGTCGTCGAATTTTCCCATGCGCGTTACACTATACCGACGAGTTTCTCTTAAACTCGGTGGATAAAACTGGTAAGGAAAACGAGCTTAAGTGAAAAAAAAAAAAAAAAAAAAGAAGGAAGAAATGGGGAGAAAGGAACGAAAGAAAGAGCCATGAGAGTCGATCGGTGGATCGTGATCGGCTGGGTGCCCACGATTAGCAAGAGAAAAGCAGGGAAAGTAGATTAGGCTATTGAATTGGGTTACACTCACAATACGGAATAATAATGAAGCGTACACGCAGGCACACTGCGCACGTTTGCGATCGACAAATGAAACGGAATAAGAGGATTGGCTGGTCGGCAGTCATCCCGAACAAGATTGGCCGGACCGTAGGGGGTGGTGGTGGGGACACGAGGGTAGCCGCCGAAACGAGATGAGATGGGAAGAAATAAGGAAGATTGCTTCCCTTTTTCTCCTCTCCTCTTTTTATATTTCTCCTTCTCTCTTTATACTTCCTCTCTTTCTTTCTCCCCTCGTCTCTACTCCCTTTTTCTTCGAGCTGTGTGTCCTGCTGGCTGTGGCATTGTCGCCGGCCCACCACCAGCGACGACCGGAATGGCGGAGCATAATGCCGTCGTTTGTCAGTTCGCTCCGTTTGTCCGGCTCTCTTGGCCACGTGATTAGCCGTGCCTTCCAGAGCGACCATTGAAATGCGCACAAACAACGCCGCCCCGGCCTCCGCAGCGCCAATTATTATCGACGCTTTGAACCGGCGCAGCGCGCCGTTCGGAACCGGCCTCGTCACCCTTAACCCACTTGCCGTGATTTACGAGGCTTTCTGCGCGTCGCGACACGCTCCTCTCGCCTTTTCATTCCAGTCAACGCTCATCTTTCTTTATAGAGGGATGGTAAATCCGGTAGTATCGCAGAAGAGATGGGGGATTTCGGGTGATTGGATCGTTGAGGGCACAATTTATTGTTTGCGATTGTGTTCTCGATAGACTTGTTTGAAAAGAATCGGATTCGGTTATTTTACGATTTCAATTCGTGTTTTATTGGCTTGGCAACTAAGTCATTGCGGACTTTGTCAATACCATCTAGTGACAAAATCCGCAATCACTTAGTTGCCAACCGAGTACTTGTTCGCAGTACGAGAAAACGTTCGACTTTTCTCTTATATTTGATCGATATGTCTGGTATCAGGGAAGTTTCTATACCATAGAATTTTACTATTATTTATGTTACCTTAGGATAGATGAACTTGTGACTATTATGACTATATAACTATTACTATATAGTACTACTCAGTTGGTAACTAAGTAGTTGCCTAATATATAAATCTCTTAATCCTCCTCCTAATAGATTGAGGTTAGGAATTCTACTGTACTTGCTATTTACTGCTGTAACACCGTATCATATGGGAATATTATAATAACCTAACATCGAGGAATTGGAACTGAAGCTACATTTTAAATTAATCTCACACGAATACAATCACTTAGTTTCCATAGATTGTGATCGATGATATTGGCGATATCTAGAAATTCCTGCTTAATCTCTTATCTCGTGATTTGTCTAGCTACTTAAACGGGAGCGAGCTGTACGATGTCGCAGCACAATATCAAGCGCAAGCTATGGATGATAATATACGATTATAGCGATTTGGTATAGTAGCTGTTCAAGTGCCACATTGAGCCATAGATTGAAATGTTTAGAAGAATTATGATGCACGCTTTTATTAAATCTATCTTACAATTTTACTATTATTTATATTATTACCTTACGATGGATGAATTTATGGATCATTCTATTGGTTGGCAACTAAGTGATTGCGGGTTTTGTCAGTACTACTTAATGACAAGATCCGCAATCACTTTGTTGCCAACTCACTATATACTAAATCATTCGTTTCTTGAATGAAGAAATAAATAGAAAGTGGAGTTGTGGATTAATTTAGGCTTCTGAGAGTCTCGTTTCTCAGTCTCAACAATTCATCTAAATTTTGTTACAAGTGCACTTCTAGCTTCGTCGAATCAATTTATAACGAGTTCAAGCTTCAGTTCCACCACGAGTATCGATATCGATCTTTGTATAAAGCGGCCGGTTAATTCCTCAATAAGATATCCAGCTATCGAGAATAATTCCTAGAGTGTATGCGCTGGCATCGTTCGATCGGCTTGGCCAGTCAATTTTGCGGCGAAAATTGATCGAGAAATACAAGCGGCGGTGTGCCCTACCGCCTGCTCCCAGCATGCTTGACAAAAAACCATAATCGTGTGCCGCAGGAGGAACCATCTGCGGCTTCGAAAATCATGATGCGGACCATGTGCCGCCTGCCAACGATACCCTTGCAACGCAAGGGCTCCTCCGTAACTTACCTCCTCCTCTCTCTCTCTCTCTCTCTCTCTCTCTGCTGTATATTCGACACACCGTAAAACGCGCGCACCTATGTTCTCCTGTGTATACGTGTTTGCCCGCGTCAGCAAAATGGATCAGTTTAGCGCGTTCGAAACCGCGACGAGAAATTGCCGATAATCCTATTTCGTTTCTTTTTTTGTTTATTCCCGTTCGTCTGTTTATGCTCTATGTTTTGTAGTATCGAGTTACAACGATAACGAGAGTTACGGTTCGAATGTAAGAGCCGCGATGTTTTGTTACGTTTTTATTTCGATTGTTCTCGAATTGTCGTATTCCTTAGTAATTCTGTTGACAATTAAATATCAGTGGGTAGCGTTGACTGATGTTTAATGCGATTACCAATTAAACTCCACGTTTCGGCTAACCTGCTACGCGCAGGAGTACTGGCACGGGAGAGGATCAAAGTTGGTGAAAATAAATTTGTTTGTTTAATCTAATTATATTATAAAACAAATATTTTCCACAAAAGAAGTTTATTATGATTCTAGTTGGTTATTCAACAGTTATTGTTGAAATTTAGAATATTCGAAATTACAATTGTTCGCGTTACGCTTTACTAATTACAAGATTTGAATTTATGTGATTTTCGATAATTTACAAATTGACAAATACGAGCATGTCGATTAACAAAACTGACAAGAACTGAGAACTAAATGAAACAAAGAACTAAAAATTAAAGAATTAAAGGATTAAAGAACTTAAGAACTAAGAGCTGAGAAAACTAAGAGATAAAGGAACTAAGAGCTAAGAAACTAAAAAACTAAAGAGTTAAGAGACAAAGAAACTGAAATATTAAGAGCCTGAGGAATTGAGAACTAATCGCTATGAACCAAGAAATTACTTGCCAAAACTGAGGAACTGATCACCAAGAACCAAGGAATCAATCACCAAGAACTGAGGAACTAATCACACCGAACTAAGAAATTAATTACTATGAACTAAGGAATTATCTGAATAATCTGAATTTGAATAATAATCTGAATAATAATAATTCTTCCATGTTGCTGCGCTTATTTATAGTTTGCTCTATCGTAGAAGGGGGGGTCGTCATGTGGCGGTTTGTGAAGCTCGAATTCGGTTTCTAACTAAATCGTTAAATTTTATTATCGAATTGAAACGCTTACTCGCGCTATTGGTAGGTTTTAGCCTTTGTTACGGCGCGTGCGCAGCGCGAGACGTGACAGTTTACTTCGAATATATTGCCAATCTGTGAGCTTAGCTTCGGCTTAGAGGAGTCACAGCTGGTGTCGTTAGGTTAGAATCGACCGCAATTGGGTAAATTACTTCATTTTGGAATATTTCATCCTGTTTTGTATTCCACGAGTTGGCTGATGTAGACTATTAATGACGTTCGTCATATTAAGTACTGAATGTTAAATAAAATGATGCGTTATGTTCGTGTATATCTCAATAATACTGTGAATAATGTATATGATACGTTTATGATATACTCAACAATACCCTGAATCAAGGATGGAAGACTTGGCGTTGTTCTATGTTTCAAATCTATTGTAACATACAAGGAATATTACAAAGGCAAACTTATCTTCAAACTTATAACATATAAGGCATATTACAAAGGCAAACTTATGTTTCAAGGATAATAAAAGTTCAGTTTCTGCAGAACAAAATAGCAGGTAATCATACGTTCTGATAAAACTGTGGGGTTTTCAGAAAATAACGTTATTCATGCTTGACTACAATTGCTATAGATAAAACATTTAAGAGGAGATACTAACGTGATCATCTTTTAAACAATTACAGTGGCTGTAAGCAATATTTATACACTGATGTATTTATTATAACATTTATACAGTTGAATCCAAGTATATGAAAAATTTAGTACTATAAAAATGAAATATTGAATCTGACAAAAATACAATTGATTGGAAAATATTCTTTGTAGCTGCTGTAAGTTCTAATGAAATCCTTCTCTATATACATATACCTACGCATTTCTAGTTAACACTTTGTCTGCCACACTAAAATCACATATTTTGCTGAGGATGCCACGGGAATATTTTTATTATTCAAAGCATATAATGGGAAAATAATATTAAATTGATGATGTAAGATAACATTCTTCCCCAGTGGACTGTTTATCTTAGTGGTGGTCACGGGTGACCACCGTGGCACCTTGGTAACAGTTGATAGTGACATATTATACCAAGGCTTCCTTTATTTCAACAAACGTAAGCAAAACGTGCAGAATATATTGTTGAAACGTGTAGAAGATATTAGTAAACAGTATTTGCTCATTCTATATATAATAGTAAAGTATGTGCACACTTGTAACTTCAATTATATGATTATAAAGCAGCATTCACAATTATTTTCTAAAGTGTGTTTATAATAATATTTGTAGACTACCCCTGAAAGGTATGGATGTAAACACAGTGCACCGTTAGATGCAAGATTTGTTCTCATATTTTTTTAATTGATGTTCCAATAAAAATGTTTAATCGTTCAATGGGGCACTTTTTATTTCAAAGTATCTTCTATTTATCGGTTGTATTCAAAATGCCCTAACTGTCAATTTTCATTCAGTTTTTACAATTGTAAGAAGTTGAAACGCTCCGGTCACCATAGACCACACAGTAGCGTCAGAGGAGAAACTTTGGCGACTCGTATATAACCCACGTGGCAGTGAAAACGTTAAATAATCCGCAACAATTCATCCCTATTAAACTACAACAGAAAATCCTCGGTAAATCGTGCTCGTCATAGTCAGCCATTCTACAAAAGCCATTGTCCAGGTTGCGTACGGTTCATGCGGAAATCCACTTGCACAAGATTTACAGAGTCCTTCGGCCATAATTCTTGTCAGGACAACGTTCCCGTTGTCCCAGATCGGCTTCAATAGCCGCTGTGTGTGCGACAGGTGGCGGCGCTTTTCTATATCCTTGAGCTCGAGCAGATAAGCCGATAACCATATCTGCGAGATTTCACGCTGCGGATACAGCGTAGAAACGGCAAACAAGATAAGGTAGATGGCGCGGATAACGCAAGTAGCTCGGCACCCAATTCCAAATCGCCGCTCTAAAACGCCTGGCGCTACCTTCTTCTCGCCTCTCCTCGCCCTTCGATATCGCTTAGCGTGTAACCCCTGCTAATTAACCGATCTGCGTCCTTTTTCATTAATTTAGAGAGGCGCGACGAGTGCGATATTCTCGGCTTGGTTCTGCATGTCACTGGGCAATTTAGCGTGCGACACTGTGTACACACTTTAGGCAGGAACACGGGTCGGCTCGGTGATACCCTTAATTACGAGTCAATCGGAGGCAAAACGCGGCACGAAACCGGCCTCGTCGTCACGATAAGCTGCGACTTTTTACGAGGTTTCTTTCTGTCCACTTCGAAGTCGACGATGAAAGTTTTGTTGCCGCCAGGATCAATGCTACATAGCTATCGTCAGAGAGTGGTCGCTTGTTTCCGACCTGTTTGGTCAAGGATTTGTAGGGCATTCAGGGAATCCGTGGAATGGAACGTAAAAAGATCCGATCTGAACACGAAATCGTTTCTAACCTAACCCCGATTTAGGCAACTAATTTTCTCTATTATCGTATTAGTGAAGCTGTTAAATCTAAACTTTAGAACTCTGGCTTTAGACCTTTACGGTTATGTGAGATCTTTGCGATAACCTGAAACTTTAAACCATCTTATCTTTGAAATATGTTTTCTTATCGTATTGCTTTTTCTAATAATACTCTGTGTTCTATTACGATACTTAACGCATTCGTCGCCCAGCGTGAGTCGGCTAGTTTCCTGCGGGGCCCAAGTCCCACCGTCTGTACGCAGAACGTAAATAGAGCGATAAGCAGGAATTCACTGTTTATCCCCTTAGATTCATTGTTTAATCCCTTCAATTCATTGTAAAGAAAAGAGTATTTATTTCTGAAATGGAGAAAGCGATAAGCTATCCAGATAGAGTATTCCGAGGAATCTCATGACAGATATCTCGGATCTTTCATTTAATCGAGAAGCATACTTGCGAGACGTACATCGGTGATTTTTTCCTCCTCAAAATGTTCAGTAAACAGCGTGAAAATATATTTGAAAGTGAGAAGAGTAGCGATGACGGAGTCTATAACTATTTTTCGAAGTGCCCAACCTAACCCCAAATGTGTTTGGAATGTTTTAACGAATACCATACGATATAGGATAATGTAATATATTATCCAGAATATAAATTAATAAAAAGTATGGTAAAATGTGTTTTTAATATTTTTATGTTGTATATCCTATATATAATATCGTATATTTAATTAACTCGAACAAGAAGAGCGTCACCATCCTTTGGTTACGGGGCCCCCACGGAAGTATACCCGTCGCACAGATATGTGCAACGTGGCGACGAATGTGTTAAAGCATGTGAGACTCGAAATACCAAGACAGATTCAAACGCTGTGTCTGTGCAACTTTATCAAACGCGCGTCGATGCTCGAAACGGATGACGAAGTATTACGTGTTACATAATATTCGATGGGATCTCGGCGAGGCGAGACGTACGAGCTGCCACCTGTTCGCCTGTTTCTCGCGACGCTGCATACCGAACGTATATCTTAGATCGAAGCAAACTTCTTTCCAGAGATAAAAGTGCCGATTGTTGTTCTGTTCGTAGCCGTTTATTATGTCGCAATTTGAAAGAGGCCAGAGAAATTAATATGGCGTAAAAGGGGGTGAAAGCAGATCGCGTACAATCAGCATCGCCGCCATTGTTTCCGTGAGCGCGCGAGGATTCTTTCGCTTTTTTAGAAACTCATTGTCGACAAGGAATCCGAACTGGCTATTCATTACGTTTCCATCTGTACTCGGACAATAGCCGCAGATTTTTTTTCCTTTTCATGGTTTTTGCGTATTTAACAACTAGCCGTGCCGTACACAGCTTGTTAAGAGAATTTAACAAGCACTTGCGGTTCCGTGTCAACAGCGATCGTTTAAAAGTCAGCAACAATACGTGAAACGCGTTTCGTCGCCCTACTTTCCCGGAAGACGATCGACGAAGTTTTGTAACCGCCTGCGCAACTATTTTTGTGCACTGACGCGGTATTCCTAGGGAAAGAAGCGTTTTTATGTGTCATCGGTTTCGGTTGCGTCATACTCGTTGGGAATAATTACGGTAGCACGACGTTTATACAGACCCCATTTATTTTTTTCGTGCTTTATCCAAGGAACCTGTGTTGCTTAAATTCGTTTCAAGATCATAGGAAAAGGACGCGATGAGTCACATGTTTTATATACATTTTACGTGTTCTATAGGTTGGCAACTAAGTGATTGCGGATTTTGTCAATATCCTATAATGATAAAATCCGCAATCACTTAGTTACCATAGAAGGGTAATTATTAAGCTCAATGTACCGTCGACCACTTTCGAATCGAAATTATCTTCTCGTTCGATTTTGAGATCAAATATACGTTCTTGTATTTTTGAATAGTTAACAAATGTTACGCATTGCAATTGAAATATTTGGAAATCAAACACTTTGGAAGATGGAAAAGTTTCTTGCCACCTGTTTTCTTTCGCGCAACAACACAATTGTCCTGTCATAACGAGTCTCTTTTTTCCTCTCATTCGAGGCACCGTTACGATACTGTACCTACGTTTGGAAGCCTTATTTTCTCCCTTAAAATTCGAGAAGGGCGATGCGCGCATTAGTCTCGTTTCTATTTCACGGTACACTGTTGTTATCCTTTGTCGTTTATCATTCGTGTTATTTATCTCTGAAATTATACTACCATTACATTGCAACCTAACCTCAAAATCTACAAACACAAAACTGCAAATCTTCTTATCTAAACTCCAAATGAAACCATATCCTACGTACACATTCTCGGTCACACGTATACAAGCATTTGAAACTACTGAGAAAGCGGTTCGTACCCAAACTTGTCTCATCTAACATTGTCAGTCCGCGTAATCCGGTCGATGGCTACAACGAAATCGTGTAAATCAGAAATTAGGTCCGTGGGCAAAGGTGGCCAAAGGCATGAACACCCGGAAGCCTTATTATTCCATCGACGAGAAAGACGAAGACCACGGCTCTTGCTTCGACCAAGAACAAGACGATAAAGAGAAAAAAAGAAAGAAATATTAGACCCGCCTCGATTTCGGGGTACGTTTCGTAGCGGCGGGCGCGTGCCCAGGCGCAAACGAGCGAACGTTGCGAAAAACAGGTAATGGCGTTGAAGTGCATTCGGCAGCTGCACGCTATGAATACCGGGCATGAATACCCTGCACGAGGTGAAGAACATGTGCGAGCCCATGTCTTCTTTTGGACCCATGGCCCGCACACACTATGGCTCACGATAGCCGACGATGATGGTTGCGCGCTCGTAGGTCTCCTCGAGCCCTATCAAGTGGAAAAGATACGTCCTGCTCGTCTATCCGGCCCCAAAGTATTATACGCTATCGAGAGCTGCACGTTTTTTTATCTTCTTTACCGATCGATCTACGTTCGACACACGTCTCTACCTATCTCTTTCTCTTCCACAAGCTAGCCGAGAGCCTTCCTTGTTTACAGACGCGTGTTGTTTCTATCTCGCTCGTTGGCTGGTCGCGCGTTTGCGACCCTTCATCCTTGTTGGCGAGCTGCATCTTCGTCTGTTCAAGAGCCGTATAATGTTTCCTGCTTTTGTGCGGAACACGCGCATGCAAACTTTCGAATATGAGCGCCTCCATTCGGTTTCTCGTTTAGTCTCATTCGCGGACATGCTTCAATTATGTGGCGTTCGTTCGTCCGTCCCGATGCATCTCGCTTCTCTGTAGGCGTAGACGCAGAGAAAAATATGGTAGAATTGCGATTATCTGAACTTATCGAGGGACAATCCGTTTAATAATTAGAATTCATATATTGGGTTGGCAACTAAGTGATTGATTTTATCAATGCCACCTAATGACAAAATCTGCAATCACTTAGTTGCTAAGCCAGTAATAGCGGATCACGTTCGGATAAGTAAATCTAATCAACAGAAGATCATTAATCGACGTTAATCGGATCATTAATTGGACGTTAACTGAAATTTTATTCCAATAAATAGAGTTCTAGTGTATATTATTAAGGATGTATGACAGTGGAGTTGGAACTTTACTTGTTACATTGTTTTGAAGGGAATATTTCTTTTTTCTAGCGTGTTATATTGCACGTGGTGGGCGTTGAGGTAGAACATGGTGTTGCGCGAGGGAAACAGAAACAGATCTTAATAGGAGGATAAATACCCCTGTCGGTTCGTTGGCCGCGTTGGTTTTTTATATCGTCGTGGCACGAACCCTTCTTCAACCCTCTCTCGACGCGTCCCTTTTTCTTCTTTATATCTGTGTAGTGGGCCACCTCGTTGATCTTCCTCCGGTGAAGAGGCGTGTAAAGTATCTCTCTTGAGGATAATCTGAACGATGTATCGAGATTATCCTATTATTAAGACACTACTCAATATAATATGACACTAACTACGTAATACGTGTCGATATTTCATTATAATTAAATATACGATCAATTTTTAATTGTGAATAATTTGACAAATTTTTTATTGGATATTTAACTCTGTAAGACACTTTATTTTTCTTTTCGTCATTCGACACGCACCTACCTTGAGCCTAGCAGGCCACCTCATCGAAGCCTTGAGGATGAGGATTTCTACGATGTTCGTTGGTGGTCGCAGCATTTTCAATATTCTTCCAACGTTTATTATTGCGGTGACAGTTTAATTTCTTATTTGTTAAATTATTGTAGTAGTTTCGTTACAATAAAATCCACATAATATTTCTCAAGACGCAAAGATACAATATTTTTTATTGTTTTTTTATTGTTGATAGTATAACGTAGGGAAAACTTGAACAATAAGTATAATACTAGAAATTCCACGTTTTAAATTATTATAAGTAACACGATTGTTAATATTTATTGCTTACAAAAAGTCCAAGGTATTTTTTATATTTTTAATACCAGAAATAGAATAAATTTTACATTACGTCATTTATCAAAGGCTTGATTATTCTTATTGTTACAACAATACTTTGTTAAATTTTGGTTAGCAAGTTCAGAGCGAAACACAGCCAATGAAACGATCTACGAAATCTAGAGTCGGCTTATATTACATTTTATAGCTTCTGAACGACTTCGATGATCCGAATCGTTTTAAACGAGAGTTACGAGCAGACGTGTCGACTGGTTACACCGCCGCGTGAAAAGCGGCATCATAACCGGCGATGCTGATTAACCAGTCATCGATTTCTATCGATCGTATCGTCGTGCCATCGATCCGCCCGCCATCTGGTCGAACCGGCTGTTCTCTCCGTTTTCGTGTACGAGGAATCGCGATGCGCAGTTGGTAGCGGTCAATTTCTCTTTCATCCCGATAATTTCGTTACTATCTTTCCTTTAAAAAATGTGGCGCCAAGGTGGCAAATTTGAAGGCAAGGAAATCTCTCAATTTAGAGAATAGTGAGATGTTAATATCTACGAAATTTATTTGACAAAATAGAAAAATGAAAACATATGATCGAGAGTCGTATTAGGTTGGCAACTAAGTGATTGCAGATTTTGCCATTAGGTGGTATTGACAAGATCTGCAATCACTTAGTTGCCAACCTAATAAATTGATTGCAAATGTTCAGGCAGATTCATATTTTTATGAACACAGAAATTTGTTTCGTCTACTAAAAGTTATAATATAATAATTGCCTACTAAAAAACAGTTAGATTGCAGATGTTTACGCAAATCCATACTTTTCTAATCATAATGGAAGAATAGAGAAAGATATGATACATTGCAAACATTTTTTTCAATTTATCGTTACCTGTGTTATCTCCTTGTGGTAAATGCTTTTATGGAAATTAGTAATTCGTTTCTTGATTTTGCAGCTATGTAATGAAATTTGATTTCAGTTTGTTACATTACAAACATTTTTTTGAATTTATCGTTACTTGTGTTATCTGCTTGTGGTAAATGCTTTTATGGAAATTAGTAATTCGTTTCTTGATTGTGCAGCTATGTAATGAAATTTGATTTCAGTTTGATACATTACAAACATTTTTTTGAATTTATCGTTACTTGTGTTATCTGCTTGTGGTAAATGCTTTTATGGAAATTAATAATCCGTTTGTTGATTGTACAGCTATGTAATGAAACTGAGAAATGTTTGTATAAAAATGTATAGAAGTATAGTTGATCGTTCCTAAGATGTGAGTTTGGTTTCAAAGAGAAAAATTGATTTCCTATTTTACAAAATTCTATGAAAACTGTTAGTTTGAAACCGTGAAAGACAAATGCTGGAAATCGAAGAGGTAGAATCTGGAGGGTGACTACGATAGTCGATGAGATTTCGGAGGCAGCGACACAGGCGGCAGCTGCCGTCTGCCAGGGCGGTCACCCCCGACGACGTATGCAAATCATCCAAGTATTCCCCTTGGGGAGTTGCATTCGTCCTTGCGCGTCCGTGAATACGTATAATGCAACGATTAAGAGACGAACACGTCTCTTGGGTAGGGAAGGCAATTAAAAAGCAGCACTCGAAGGTATTTAAGCGTCGACGGGACTCCGCAGCTGAGGGCGTCTTCGGCAAGAGGTGCTCTTGTGCCACTTGAAACGCTCTTCGCGCGGTGTACCGCATCATCGGCCGTAGTTGAGACACGGGTTGGGCTTAATTGCCGCCAGCGTCGAAATTTCGAGCAATTTGCAAGCCGGGGAAGCGGCGACAGATGAACAGGGCAAGAAACGACCACATACATATACACGTTTTTTTTTATAAATAGTAGCGCACCAAATCATTGCATTCGTACAAAATAAAAATTGAAGAACTTGCAAAATATATTTTACATTAGTTAGAAAATTAATAATCATATGTTGATCTTCCAATCTCATTGAAAATTTGTTGAACTAATTGAAATTATATCGAGGAAAATTCAATGCAAGATTTTTTCTTATCAGGAAGCAAATCCTTTTGCCTAATGTAGTGACGTCTCAAGTAAGCTGAGAGCTTAGCATGACGTGATGAGGATAGCCCACATTTCCTTTCTTATTTAATTTTATTCATTGCTATAAGATTCTTGAATTTCTGCTTATCTTCATATAGTTTCAAACCGGATAATAACAACTCTTGAAATTTTTAATAAGATTCTAAGCTTTATCCGAGTTCCTATAAATGTCATAATACTTGTGAATAGGAATGTATGCATGTTATAGCGGTGGTTGAAATAAAGAAAAGAGAGCAGAAAGAAAGAGGAGGAATACGGGGAGAGCAGCGTGCGCATAGTAGGTGGGGAGGAAAGAAGGAAGAAATGGGTCTCTCCTTGAGCCTTGGTTCCGAGGGGAGCGGAATTTTGAAAACAGGTTATGGAGGCAAGAGGCGCGTGCCTGCCGACGTGTCCCACGAGTTCGGCAGCTGCGCTCGTCTGAATGGGAAGTGCCCCGAGCATGTGCGATCCACGCTTTTCGACGGAGGCATATGCGTGTACGGTTCGTGAACCGCTGGCTCGAGCCATCACGGCCAAATCGTCTACGAAAGATTATGAAAATATACACGATTCATATACCCCTCTTTCTCTGCTCTTTCTCCTTAGAAACTCTCTTCTGTCTGCTCCACCCTCTCTTTCAATATACCCGGGGTTCCAGTGCACATTTTATATCTACACTTCACATATTGTCGTATCTGGAGCTCTAGCACGTTATGAAATCTGCACCTCCCACTGTTCTTCCACCTTTGACCGTCTTATTCCCCTTCTCTGGCTTTTGGTCGTTGGCGTTTCTACTATTACTACGCTGCCTTCCCTAGACTCTGCCCGACTGTTATACGCTGGCTTAGCGCCTAACTGTTCGGGGCAGCTGATTGCCACAGACGGGGGTGGCGGGGCTTGGAGTTTCCGAGATCTTCGGGTTGCATCTCGTTCCTCTGTATGGCTCTAACGTCTGCCTCTGCTCTTAAAGTGGATATAAAGCAATCGAAATTGAGATCTGTCGGGGATGACTACTGCGCTGTGTGTCCCGTGGCGAACGAAATAATTCTACAATACTCGACAGCAGAAAACCATTCCATTTCCATTTCTCCATATCGAACGTAATAACGAAGCGAGTTCGGCGATTTTCACCTAACGACGAATCGCGTTGACGTATATACTCGTGTACATTCTTACGGTCTTCAAGGCGTGCTGTCGCGTCACCCATATTTGGGTGACGGCAAAGTACCTGTACGGGCCGCGCCACCGTGTTCGGGCGACGCAAAGCCTCTGATCGAACAGCGTCACCCATATGTGGGTGACGACAAAGTTTCTGATTGGGCCGCGCCACCGTATTCGGGCGGCAGCAATGACTGATCGAGCGGTGTCACCCATATTTGGGTGACAAAGTTTCTGGTCGCCAACCTAACCCCAAATATGGGTGACACTTATTTGACTATTTGCGAAGGATCGTCGTAGGTATTTGAAAAGATATTCCACAGGAAGTAATAAAACTATTAAATTGTTATAAAAGTAATATAAAATGGTTTATTAAGAAAATTGTTTAGAATGTGAAGCTTTAAAGCATTCTATACAAAGCTGAGCTTGGTCGGGACAATTTGGACAATAAGTTGTTTTCTTTAAATTCTCCCGTGTCTTTGATCGGCCCGTTCGACGTCTTTTATCCGCATAACATAGTTTGCGCGTGTCTCATGCTTTTTCCGGAATCAGTTTTCCGAACGGCGATATTACGCCGACTTCGTCAAGGACAAGGATTTTCGTACTTTCAGACAAGCCCGATAGTTTTGCAGCTAATAATTCCCTAAATCTTCTGATATTTACATTCTTCCTGGTTGCAATTTTGCAAACCGCCAAAACGTTTACAGCAGAAATTCCCAGAAGGACTCGAACGACAAGTTTGCGGTAGCATTTGATTCCTTTTGCAATTGTGGCGACGTAAGAAACCATTTAGTCGGAATAATCTATACCACACTTTCCTTCATTATATCCTACAACAGCTAGTGGCTTTAACACTAAACCTACCATGCGCGGTCAAATGACCGTTTTTGAAATTTCGTTTAGAATTTCTCGTATACAACGTTACTGTATCGCCATGTAGCTTATTCACTTTTCCTATAATTTACACGCGACCCATTTTTCAATATTCACAACTTTATCGTTTACTTTCCGAAAAAAATTTACAGCATGTAAAGTCTACCACGAACGGTCATTCGACCATCTGGAAAATTCATGTTATTTACGACTATATTCTTCGGCAAGCGCACTTCTGAAATTGTTTTACGAGTCTACGACGTAATTGTGGATCTACGGTGTAGACGAACGCGCGATTGGAACAAATGCATAGCGTTCTTTATACGACGATACGGTGTTGCGATCCGAACAGAGAGCATCAAAATTTCACAGTGTATTATAGAAATTATTACGTGGCACAAGCGATAGTTTCGACAAAGTCAACAGAGCTAACAATATTTTGTGGTATGATTTACAATTTTTTTTTTATTTCTGGTCTCAATGTTTTTGCCCCGTTTGATTTATATTTTTATATTTTAGTTTTTACTTTTTACTTTATCATTTGCATATTCATCCCCAAAATTGTCAAGACATTGGAGGAATATCAATTTATTAGACGAAATAAATAATATCGACGAGGATTGTTCGGAAGATGACCAAGAAGTTTCCGATTTTGATAATGAAACGGCAGAAAATGATTGTGACTTATTTGACAGCGATACGGACGAAGAGAATATTTTGAATATACGAAGAGGACAAAAAAGAAAGAGATTTATAGTTAATTCCGAAAGTGAAAATGAGGAAGGGATTGAAACTGTTATATTGAAACTGCTGAATATCAGAAGGAGAGACAGCTAAGCAAAGAATGTTCATCGAAAACAATAATAAACACAGCTACAGATTCTTCTGGACGGAAATCTTGTGAAATAAGATATTGTAAAGTCGATAAGACCAACAAGATTTCTATAAAATGTAAAAAATACGTATGTGGAAAATGTGCCATAGAAAATGCTGTAATTTGTAAAAAATGTGCTGAAAATACATAAAGGTAAACAAAACTTTCTAAATAGAAAAGCGGGCAGCGGGTTTTTATCGTAGCACCAGAAAGATATTTTGTTTACTATCCAATTCCAATTGGCTAAAATCTCTTTCTATATTAAGATACATATGTTTTTTGAATCGGTCATTTGACCGCTCATGGTAGAATTAGGTTTACATGAAATGTCGGTAGGTTTAGTGTTAATGTTGCAGATATCTGTTGACTTGCAGACACACGAATGCTACGATTCCTTTTTGTACTTGGTACCATAATGGGAGCGTGTTTTGACCATTAAATTCTCACATCCCGTGTATCTTTCCATTTGAGCATGACAATCCCGTTATCATCTTCTTGGGATACCATCTCCCATCTTTTCTTAGTTTGCAACGAAGAATATCTTTCGGGAGGAATTTTTTGCTATTCCTAAGTGTTACAAAAATATCAGCGAAAGTACCCAAGTACGCTTAATACAGCGGCACTCGTAGCCTGAAGGAGGTTTCGTTGAAAACACGCGCGGCAGTCAACGTGTTGATGAAATCCTCGGCGTCTGTATCGATAAAACGTACCGCAAACCGAATTAACCTCTCGCACCGGTTAATCTATGTCGATCAGATAAAGAGGAAAAAAGAAGATTGATCAAAGGAGCAGCTTCAACTCGTCGATGTTGCCTCCAGTTCAGCTGGTTGGTAGCTATCGGGGGTGGAGATTACGGGGCCGGAGGAGTCTGAGCCTTGCCCGCACCTATCTCTCCCCTTGCTTCTCTTTCGCAGACAGGAGGTCTTTTTTCCAAGCTGAGCATAGCATACCTTAGGACTTATGAATTTCCGTGTTTAAACGAGGCGCAGCTGATACCAGACCGGTCCCGGAAGGACCAGGGGGTCTTCTCTCTCTCTCTCTTTCTTTGGTCACATTGGAAAATCACCCCCCTCTCCCCCGTTCTCGCGCCCTGTTTCTCTGCATCTCTCGTGGAGGCTGCAGCAGCTTTTAAGAGACACGTGACCAGAGACACGCCCAAAATTTCTCGTATAATTCGAGAATCGCTGTCGGTGCCTGTCTGGATACGTTCATCCTGATCGTACGAGGGGTTGGCTTGTCCTTTCGATTGATGTCTCTTCTCTGAGGGAAGGCCGCACCTCTGCGACTGTGAATCGCCTAACAAATTGACAGTCGAGTCGAAAAGCATACAAGAATCTGCTCTCCCCTTTCTTTTTCTTCTCTTCATCTCGTGCCAAGGTTCAAGATGATGCTGTTCAGTAGAATCGGCCAATAACGTTTATCCGGTTCAGGGAGTGTGTTCGTATTTGGATCAAGGCGAACAACGATCTTCCATGCGTTTCAGATTTTCCACATTCGTTTGCCACTGATTTACATTTTCTAGATCGCGTTTCAATTTTTCTACTACGCACAACACGCGTCCACCTTTCCTTTCCATCAACGAAAGCGGATACGCCTTTACGCAACGGCTGCCTTGCTACACAAACAATGCATCACGTTAATTTTTCGTTTTTGCTTACGTAAATATTCGTCGATCGGACTCACTGTGACGCGAGACACACTTGTAGAAAGAATCTTAATTACTCGGTGCATGGCTGTTCTTATGTAACGTCCATGGCACGGACCAATCAATATTCTCTCGTATTATGCTATTTATAATACGCTCTTAACACTTTGACTGCCACGCTGAAATCACGTGTTTCACTGAGGGCTCCACGGGAGTATTTTGTTATTCGAAGCATATAATGGCAAAGTAATAATAAGTTGATGATGTAAGACAACGTTCTTCCCTGATGCACCGTTTATCTTATTGGTGGTCACGAGTGACCACCGTGGCGCTTTGGTGACAGTTGATAGCCACATATTATAACAAGGCTTCCTTTATTTCAACTAACCATTCGCTTTTGTTACTTAGTCGTAAGCAAACCGTGCAAAATATATCGTTGAAACGTGTAGAAGATATTAGTAGACTGTATTTGCTCATTCTTTATATAATAGTAAAGTATGTGCACACTTGTAACTTCAATTATATGAATATAAAGCAGCATTCACAATTATTTTCTAAGGTGTGTTTATAATAATATTTGTAGACTACCCCTGAAAGGTATGGACGTAAACACAGTGCACCGTTAGATGCAAGATTTGTTCTTATATTTTTTTAATTGATGTTCCAATAAAAATGTTTAATCGTTCAATGGGGCACTTTTTATTTCAAATTATCTTCTATTTATGGGTTGTATTCAAAATGCCCTAATTGTCAATTTTCATTCAGTTTTTACAATTGTAAGAAGTTGAAACGCTCCGGTCACCAATGGCCACACAATGGCGTCACAGGAGAAACAATGGCGAGTTATATACGGCCCACGTGGCAGTCAAAGTGTTAAACTTCGCGAGACTCGCAGGGAAAACGTTAGAACTCGCGGCGAGATGGTTTCGTGTTGCGAGTGCGCGTGTACTCGGACCTGTCCTCGACTCGTCGCAGGCCATAACGAATTGCAGACCTCTGACAGCAAGAAGTTGTCGCGTTTATTGACACATCGCTGCTCCTTGGCAGCCCAAATAAATCCATTTTCCGAGTGGATCATTCGAATCGTTGTTTGCTTTCTTTCGAGACTACTAAAGATATTAGGTCGTCCGAAAAGTTTCTTTCGTATCATAAGATGATAACAGATGAACAACAATTTTTGTTTTATATTATTTTATTGAATTAGGTATGATCCATTTCGTTATAGTTTTATTATTATGTTCGTACATAATTCAATAAACTAATGTAAAACAAAGAACATTGTGTATTCATTATTTCCTTATAAAACGAAAGAAACTTTTCGGATGACATAATAGCTACCTCTTCTCTGAAATATTGGCTTGGCAACTAAGTGATTGCAGATTTTATCATTAGATGGTAATAACAAAATCTGCAATCACTTAGTTGCCAATCCAATAGAATCTTCAAATAAAAATTCTCTACTCTCCGAACGAGATTATAAAACCATTGACTTATTCGTATTACTAAAAATTCACAACGACGATTACGCAATGCGTAGATATTATCGTTTGTTCTGATAAGATTACGAGTCTATGACATAAATCAGACGCTAAATCAACAGCATTATGAAACAATTACTCGACAACATTGAAGCGTAAGAAACCACATTTACAGAAAAATCTATGGAACGAGATCTTGCGAACTATTCGCAACTTTCATCGTGTTAAGATAAATGTCCAATCTCATTTCTCTGCCAACAGATTTTAACATTTTACCGACCGATAGCTGATTAATCGGTTTTCTGTCACCGACGCTTATCGGCCGATAGCCTATTAATTGGTTTTTTTGTCGCTGACGCTTACCAACCGATAGCCTATTAATCACCTTTTTATCGCCGACAATCTTTTTCATTATTTGAACAATAATTTGTTATTTAGTACTAAAATACCTCGCTCAGTTGCATCAGTTGCCTTGCTTTCTAAACTCCCACAGTTTTATACTAATTTGAAAAACATACCGTTCACGGTGAACGAAAGAAATGGTATTGGAGAGTCTAATCCGAAACAGAGCTGGCGCTAGGGAGAATCTACGCCTGAGCTGCCGGTTGGACGTGCGTATGCTGTTGAACCGCTAGCGGTCAGTAAAGTGTTGAGAATGTCGCCGATGGAAACGTTGCTACTGGTTTGCGTCCTCTGCGGGCGTTCAAGTCTCTAATTGTCAGCGCGTCTTCTTTCACATGTACGCGATCTATAGTTCGAGTTTATTCCACACTTTTCCCATAGAATAACGTAGAGAGAAAAATTGCAAGATTTTTAGAAGCTTTTGGTAGAAAGATAAAGGAATTCGTGGATCTAACTAGGTGACACAAGAGAGGAGCTGCATCGTAAGTTAAAGTACGGCCCACGTGGTCTGCTCTTGATAATTGATCATTTCCCTCGTCGACGCGTCGTTAAACGCTTCTGCTCGCTCGTTCCCGGCGAGATCGTTCTCAACACGAATCGCGAACCGTCTTGAATTTAGGTTATTTTCTAATTGCACGCACTTTACCGTAACTTCCGGTCTCGCGGTGCCGTGCATCACGCTCCTCTGCACGTTTACTGCGTTTTTTACCATTTTTTGACAAGATTCACCGCCAAGATAATCTCGTTCTCTATGTTCATCTGTTATTTCCTTCTTGATAGAAGCTTGAAATACGAGGTAATCGTTTCTAACGAATTGTTCGAAAAATATTTGATCAACGACCAACTCCTTTATCTTCGAGTTTCTTCGAAGTCTTTTTGTTGAAAGTAGAATTACATTATTCTATCGAAAAATTCATTCTTCGTGGCAGTTTCCATTGTAAAGGCAGCTATAACAATAAAATCGAAGTTTCCGATCTGCATTGAAAGACAAAGCACGATTCACACGACACACCTATGGAGGAACTCGTTTTTATCTTTCATAGAATATCGTTTTGAAAGGCGAATCAAAGTTTCTTATCATGCAAATAGAACACGATTCCTTTCAGCAACGTCTCTTTCAGCTTCGATAGTCAAACGACATCTCGATGTTTTTCACCATCTTTCTTTTTCTTTTTTTTTTTTTTTTTATCGAACAGTTTCGTAGATCGCCATAGGGAAGTGCGAACGTTCCAATGACGATTGATGTCACGCTACTCGACGCAAGGTGGCAGTTTTGTGTGTCATATCTAGCATGTTAAATCGAATGGAATCGACCACGTTCGAGTTCCGTGAAGTCGTTGCGATACTGTAACACGAGAACTATCGATAGTTAAGACGAAGCTATTTCTACGAAAACCAGTCAAAATAACGTCTTTTAAAAATACCTGGTAATAGAATATTTTTATATTTATTGATTTATTATTTTCTTACAGAAGCAATTCAATGTTATGTAGTATATTTTTCGTATTATTAATCCATCTGGCACCATCATTCCTAAACGAGGGTTAACACATTTATAAAATTGTAGAACCAATCATTTTGACTGGTGTGGTATTTCTAGTGTTAGCATATAGCGATCTAGCGATCGATCCGGAATTTTTCTGATAATTGATATCGTCATCAAATGATACGCAGTAAAAATTTTCAAAACGTATGGTAAGTTGTACAAAATTAGGAAACTGATTAATTGGGGGTCGATAAACAGATTACAGCACCCTCTTACACTTTGACAAGTACAAGTCATATCGACTGGTATTGATTATAAGCAACCTTGATAAAAAATTATTTTCAGTTTGAATAGATAAAAAACAAAATAAAATTTACTATATTATTTTTTTACTTATCGTTGCGAAAGTCGTTATATCATTGTGGGAGAAAATATAGCACGAAATAGGAATTTTCAAATAAAATTGTAAAACCAGTCAATTTTACTGGCGTGGTAGTTCTAATGTTAAACACGCCTAATTTCCCCGGCACGTATCTATCCAATGAATCATGGCAACGACGATTACATGTTAACCGGTTGCTATCTTTCTACGTGACTCTGGCAAATCACCTTCGACTCTGCCATCTCTTAATAAATTCACAATATTATTCTAGTTAGCAGAATGTGCTATTACGAGGTCGCGGCTTTTACAGAAACACTGGCAGGAAATATATTGGATTGGCAACTAAGTGATTGCGGGTTTTGTCAATGCCATCTAATGAGAAAATTCGCAATCATTTAGTTGTCAAACCAATACATAGACGAGAGTTAAACCGTTCATTATCGCGAGCAATATCGCGTATAACTTACGACACGTCTATTACTGGGACAAGGTCGTCGTGAAATCTGCAATGTCCTCTGAAAAACGATTCCGGTTGAGATCGGATCGGTTACGATCGAGTTCGTGCTCAATAGATCGCGTTCGTGTACTGTATGTACGATCGATGAATAGACGAGGATTCATCATGTTGGTTAATTAACACTTTACCAACCGATAGCCGATCAATTGGTTTTTCGTCGCCGACGCTTACTGACCGATAGCCTATTAATTGGGTTTTTGTCGCCGACGTTTACCAACCGATAGTCTATTAATCGGCTTTTTGTCACCGACAATCTTTCTAATTATTTGAGCAGTAATTTGTTATTTAGTACTAAGGAACCTTGCTCAATTGCATTAGTTGCATTGCTTTCTAAGCTTCCACAGTTTTATATCAATTTGAAAAACTTACTGTTCGCGATGAACGAAAAGAATTTTATTGGAGAGTCTAAGCCGAAACAGGGCTGGCGCTAGGGAGAATCTGCGCCTAAGCTGCCGGTCGGACATGCTTATGCCGTTGAACTGCCAACGGTCAGTAAAGTGTTAATAAAGCGATACGAGGAAGAAATAGGAATACTGACGTAGCGTTTTTCTGGAGCAATGCCATTTCTTGAATATTAGGTTGGCAATACCTAATGACAAACTTCGCAACCACTTAGTTGCCAACCTATTACTTCTATAAAAACAATCTGTTGCGAGAGTTACAAGTTTGTGATGTAATTAAAAATAATTTTTCAATATAAATACACACATAGTGATTGTGTAAGATGATAAATATTTTGTTTCGAAAGATTGGGAAGAATTTATCGTTAAAGGTATCGAAAACAATGTATTGAGCGGCAATTAAGAATGTTATTGCATTCTTTTGCTTTCGTGGAAAAACACGAATAAGACTTGTGGTTTTCTATTAATAAGACCTTCAATTTCAGTACACAGAGGGAACCACTTACATCGATAATTTACAAATACCGCAATCTCGTAGGAAAATAGATGGTTTCATAGAATTCAGACGATGAAAATCTCACTGTCGCGAAAAACGGATATGAACGATGGATAGGGTGCAACCTGATCCAATCGTTGGGAATAATCGACGCGAGGGTGGCAGATGGTTTTAAGGGACCCAAACGTGGAAAACAATTTCTTTTCGTGGCAAATATTTTACCTCCAAACAGAACACAATGACAGCCTATGGTCGAATAGCGACACACAATGGTTTCGTGGATTTAACAAGGAAAAGCCTTGCGTTTTGTGGAAATGGCCTTTTCACAAAAGTATCGCGTTCACGTGGCCGTGTTCTCTGGTTTACATACCACCTTGATTTTTTCAAGAGGCGACAACCCTCGAAACCGCGTGCTATCTATCGAAAAATATTTACCCATAGACATTTATATACCACGTTCCCCGACGATTTTTCATTTTCGAAAAACTTTTCTCAAGGATGAAAATCTCGTGTTTTTTGATCACATTTCGAGATTTCGAATAGTCAGATATTTTTCAACCCTTTGCACTGCTTTGTCGAGTCCCAGTCGACATTCTTTCATGTCCAAATCAATAGATTGCATTTTGAAAATTGTGTCAAGATATATCATACACTTAAAAATTAGAAAATACAATAATAGTGTGAACAAAACTGGTATTTAATTGAATTTCTTTCTTCCTTTATTTATTTAAATTATCTCGTTTTTTAGTTAAAGTAAATTTTAAATGAAACACTTAAAAGCGTTGGCAACAGCTGCTAACAAAATTCAAGTAAAATTCGCAGTGCAAAGGTTTAAACATAGTAAATCGAGGTTGGCGAAAATTGAGAAGGTTAGTCGCGTGCGATGTGAACGTTACATTGTCGTACAATTTTCAGGGTATACATATGTATGGGGCTTCTAGTAGATCACTGCTTCAAATTAGGGCCGTCGGACGTCAGGAAGGGTTAATTGCGGCTATTTCCATGATAAGAGAAACGTAGAGCAAAAGACTGTATGAATCACGCAACTAGATTCTCTAGATCCAACTTAAATCTCATATATAACTACTAACAACGACCATTTTTACTCCGACAAACTATAAAGTCATTTATCGCAATTTTTCTAACCTATTGGATTGGCAATTAAGTGATTGCGGAGTTTGTCATTACCACCTAATGTTGCCAACCTAATATATGAATCGCTTAAATACTCCACCTAATAGATTGAGGTTAGAAATTCTACTGTGCTTAAGTGACTATTGCTATTTAATGCTGTAACACCGTATCATATGGAAATATTATAATAATCTAACATCGAGGAATTGGAACGGAAACTACATTTAAATTAATTTCACACGAATACTATCAGTTTTCTATATAAATCCGTGATATTAATATCTGTTAATATAAATATCAAGCGTTTCATGATCGAAGAAACACGAGGTTGTAAAAATATCGAATTGCACGTAATATGCAAAGAAACATATAAAATATCCAAAGGGAAATGTAATTTAGGTTGCATTTGTTAAAATATGAGATTGCATAAAGATTGACAGTCCATTCATAATTCCGCGTTAATTTACTAATTAAAATACTGTATTGATATTACTATAATGCTTCAAAGTATACAATTTAGTACAAAAGGACATTTACAAGATCTTTTTCCTACAATTGCAACTAAATATCTAATTACACGTAATATGCAAAGAAACATAGAAAATATCCAAAGTAAAATGTAATTTTCTTTTCTTCAGGTGCATTTGTTATTGCATAATGATCAACAGTCCATTCATAATTCCGCGTTAATTTACTAATTGAACTAGTACTACATTGTACTGATACTACTATAGTGCTTCAAAGTATACAATTTAGTACAAAGGTAAAATTGCAAGATCTTTTTCCTACAATTGCAACTAAATAACTAATTGCACGTAATATGCAAAGAAACATAGAAAATATCCAAAGTAAAATGTAATTTTCTATTCTTCAGGTGCATTTGTTATAATATGAGATTGTATAATGATCAACGTTCCATTCATAATTCCGCTTTAATTTACTAATTGAACTAGTACTACATTGTACTGATACTACTATAGTGCTTCAAAGCATACAGTTTAGTACAAAAGGACATTTACAAGATCTTTTTCCTACAATTGCAACTAAATATCTAATTGCACGTAATATGCAAAGAAACATAGAAAATATCCAAAGTAAAATGTAATTTTCTTTTCTTCAGGTGCATTTGTTATTGCATAATGATCAACAGTCCATTCATAATTCCGCGTTAATTTACTAATTGAACTAGTACTATACTGTACTGATACTACTATAGTGCTTCCAAGTATACAATTTAGTACAAAGGTACAATCGCAAGATCTTTTTCCTACAATTGCAATTAACGATACAAATTATTGCACGCTTTTCTTTGACTTGGAACATTGGCGACTAAGTGACTGCGGATTTTGTCATTAGATGCTATTAACAAAATCCGCAATCACTTAGTTGCAGGCCCAATATTTAGAAGAATTTACAACAAAAAATTCAGCGCCCATTTTTACCCAAAAATTCAGTATTCCTCGATCCCTTCCACCAAACTAAATCGTCGAAATTTCACCGGTGAGATCCCCCTCCCTCGATATGCACTTACCACGATATAGAGAAAGGCCCCTGCATGTGGCCAGACGAGAAACCACCCGCACATACACGCATCGATCCTCTCCAAGTAAGGATATATTATTCGGTTGCTTGTGTTCAGTTGGCACGGCGTGTTTAACTACCCCCGGGTGTGCGTGGATCAGCCGGCTAGATGAAGCGGAGCCGGGCCGAGATAAAACACACTGTAAACGGCCGGCCGGTCGGATATTTGGTTACAGGGAGGCGGCGGCACGTGCGCCGCAGCTCCGGGCCAGGTGGTGGAGCTCGTGCCGTTGAAGAAACAGAAGAGGCAGCAGCAGCGGGGGTGGGAGGCTACGTGGACGGTCTGGACGAAGGAAGGGGAGGATGTGATGCGGTAGGAGCGAGCGTGCTCGAGGAGGTTAGTTGCTCACCGGTGGCCGATGGCGAGGTCTGCTGCGGCGACAGCAGTACCACCACCAACTACAGCCACCGTCGTCATCACCTGCATCATATACATCGTCGCTATAGTCATCGTCATCAGCAACAACAACAACTACAGCGTCAACGATGTCACCAACGAAGGGACAGCGTGGCTAGCAACGAGCTGGTCGTCGACGAGGAAGCCGACGATGAAGCTACGTATCAGGACCAGGCTACCGTTGCTCCTCCTCATCGGGACATCCGTCACAAACTCCACCACCTACAACATCATCATCATCATCATCTACATCATCATCACCACCACCATCACCACCCTCACCATCACCATCATCATCATCTGCATCATATCCATCAGCGACTGCAGGACGACAGACCGCCTTGCGATCGGAACGAAAGCGCCGATCGCATCGTCCGGACCACCAGCAATCGCCACGCGGATGGTACCACCGCCACCGACAACCCTGCCACCGTCACTGCCATGACGAGAGGATGCAGGATCCCGCCCTACCTCGCTACTCTACTCATCCTCTCTTATACCCTCTTCGGTATAGCAGGTTAGTGCACGACCCTTTTTTCTCTTACGTTTGTCCATTTTTACGTCCAGTTGCTCGTTATCGTCTCCCGATAACGTGAAACACAGTGGTGGATCAGTGAAGTGATGAAACGATCTCGAGGATGAGCCAGTGCTGTCAGAATTGTACCTGTGGAAACGATAAGATTGTAATCGTGTAGATCAACTCTGTTCCTTCGCAGAAGCGATTTGAGAAACCTTGGAGGAATTTGAACAGTTTTGCAAATTTTATTCAAATTCGCCCGACTGTCTATTGCATTGGCAACTAAGTGATTGCGGGTTTTGTCATTAGATGGTATCGACAAGGTCCGCAATCACTTAGTTGCCATGGAAATATACAAGTTTGAAACGCGTGTCATAAAATTGCAAAGGAAGGTATTACCGTGATGACGCTGAATTATAAGGTTAACAAATTACAACATAACAGCCGAAAAGTTAGCGTATACAAAGCGATCCCGTTGTCCGTATTTAGAGAAGGCGAACTCGGGTGGACGCGTGGCAGCGACACATTGCGAGAACGCGACACGTGCGATGCTTCCCGAGGACCCTAATCGCTCGTAACAATTACGTACATACCGCGTGAATTATTCCGGCAAATTTGTACACATACGGCCCTGTAAATGGCCCTCTAATTCTTCTGAAGCGCATAAAAGGGAACTGGACAAAAAATGGAAGTAATTGAAGGAAATTACAACACAAAGTGGAAGTTTGCAAGTGTTACGTTTTTATTTCTATTGTTCGGTTTACGTTACCGTTGAATTTTGAAATTCGGGTAAATAGTAGTTGCTGCCACCAGAAACAATCTACGGATTGCTTCAGTTAGAATTTTTGTTGCCGTTATCTTTTTCGATGATCCCGAATTGTCGTATTCCTTAGTAATTTTGTCGACAATTAAATATCGGTGGGTAGCGTTGACCGATGTTTAACGCGATTACCAACTGAACTCCACGTTTCGGCTAACCCGCTACGCGCAGGAGTACTGGCACGAGAGAGGATCAAAGTTGGCGAAAATGAATGCTCGTTTGATCTAATTATATTGTAAAACAAATATTTTCCACGACAAAAGTTTATTCTGATTTTAATTGGTTATTAACAGAATTATTTAGAATATTCGAATTTACAATTGTTCGCGATACGCTTTACTAATTACAAGATTTGAATTTGAGTGATTTTCGATAATTTACAAATTGACAAATACCAGCACGTCGATTAACAAAACTGACAAGAACTGAGAATTAAATGAAACAAAGAATTAAAACTAAAGAACTAAAGGATTAAAGAACTTAAGAACTAAGAGCTGAGAAAACTAGGAGATAAAGGAACTAAGAGCTAAGAAACTAAAGAACTAAAGAGTTAAGAGACAAAGTAATTGAAATATTAAGAGCCTGAGGAATTGAGAGCTAATCGCTATGAACCAAGAAATTACTTGCCAAAACTGAGGAAGTGATCACCAAGAACCCAGGAATCAATCACCAAGAACTGAGGAACTAATCACACAGAACTAAGAAATTAATTACTATGAACTAAGGAATTATCTGAATAATCTGAATGTGAATAAGTTTTCCATGTTGCTGCGCTTATTTATAGTTTGCTCTATCGTAGAAGGGGGGCGCCATGTGGCGGTTTGCGAAGCTCGAATTCGATTTCTAACCAAATTGTTAAATTTATTTCGAATTGAAACGCCATCTCGCGCCATTGGTAGGTTTTAGCCTTTGTTACGGCGCGTGCGCAGCGCGAGACGTGGCACAAGAAACGAAATATTTTTCCCAAATAACCGGGCATTTCTCTCTGGTAAACTTTGCAATCTTCAACTAACTGTGTCGAATAAATGGTTCCTTTTTGAAACCATAGTTGCCAATACAATTTCAGTCGCGTCATTAACAATTATGTGTTCTTCTTATGGCGAATAAAAGATCATTCAGACACGTTCAGACAAGTGGCAACTAACTTTAGCAACTTGGCGCATGCCAAAATTTAGTGGGTTAGTTTAGTAAAACGTGCTAGTAGTTTAGTCAAGTGGCAAGTAATTTAGCAATTTACCGTATATGAACACTAAAATGTAATCAAGTAGTTTAGTAAAACGATTTCGTCGTTTATGTTCTTTACAACCTTCCAAAAATGTCATTCTTTTTTGTCCGTTTCAAACAATTTCTGAAATTCCATGGAAAATAGTTTGCGTCTAAACGATTACCAAATATCCTGCTTTCAAAAGATGGAAATCTCAACAGAGGCGAGGTGCAGTGTACTTGACCAGGAAATCTACAAGTTTCAATCTATTTCGAATCTGTTGAACGTGTTTGAACGAGCCTTGATATTCTATCTGATGTTTATAAAAATAACAGATGACAAATTCCACTGTAAGTTTGTTGTACACGTTTTTAAAGGAGAAACACGCGCAGAATCGTGTGGCATCGACCGTGTTCGGCGTATCGCAAAATTATAACAGGTGACAGATAGAGCGAGGCTCGCATGGCCGGATGCAACGTGCGGTGCGGTTCTGCATAAGAACGTCGATGTTGCTGCGAAGCTCGTGGCTCCTGGCGCGTCTCTCTTATTACCCGGCGGCCAAGTTTCACGTGGCGTGCGCGAATATTTTCCAACTTTCGAATTGTTCGATGGTATGGCAGATTAATGCGCCGAGTATCGAGTGCCTGACGTTCCATTCGATCCTCCTTGTCCGTAAGGTGGCATCGTGTCTCCTGTAAAAAGCATGTACGATCCATTAGCTATGGAAAATGCGGTAAAATGGAATATTTCAGATTTTTGAACTCCAAAGTGCTAGCAATCTTTCTGCTAGATTAATCGAAATGAAACACTTACGAAATATTTACGACGGTTGAGGCGAAACTTTCGACTAAATATCGGGATGATCAGGTTTCTCTAACGCTTTGACTGCCACGCCGAAACCACATGTTTCGCAGAGGGCGCCACGGGAGCATTTTATTATTCAAAGCATATAATGGCAAAGTAATAATAAGTTGATGATGTAAGACAATATTCTTCCCCAATGGACGTTTATCTTATTGGTGGTCACGGGTGACCTCTGTGACGCATAGGTAACAGTTGATAGTGACATATTGTAACAAGGCTTTGTTTATTTCAACAAACCATTCGTTTTCGTTATTTCGTTGCAAGCAAAACGTGTAGAATATATATTGTTGAATCGTGTAGAAGATATTAGTAGATAGTATTTTATGATTTCGACGAAACATTCGGCTGAAATGGTAGAGGTCTGGAAAAAAATTATGTTTGCGATAAAGCAATGGTAGTGGTAGATTACAAGAGAGGAAAATGTGCTGTAGATTTATCAGATCAAATGGTAACATATTCTACAGCACATAGAAGAACCCTCAAGTGGTATATAAAATTAGCTTTAGAGTTATTGTTAAATACGTCAATTTCAAACGTGATGATACTCTATAAACAAGCAACAAAAACAAAAACCAAGGTATCAGCTTTTAGAATGGCACTCGCGACGCACCTCACACAGTGCCATTCACCAGAGCAGTGAAATATACTTATTCGACAAAGATTGGGACATGAAATGCAGAAGAAAGAAGAGCAAGCGTACCTGGCATGAAAATTTTGCAGAGAGTGGTATAAAAAAATGTTAAACAGTTAGGATAAAAAATTGCTAAGAGTCGGACCAAAAAGGTGACCACTTATCGTCCAGATTGTATTGATGAACCACATTTATGTTTAAGGTGTTTAAACACAGTGCATCGTTAGATGCAACGTTTGTTCTCATTTCTTTAACACTAAATCTACCGACATTTCATGTATACCTAATTTTACCATGAGTGGTCAAATAACCGATTCAAAAAACATATGTATCTTAATATAGAAAGAGATTTTAGCCAATTGGAATTGGATAGTAAACAAAATATCTTTCTGGTGCTACGATAAAAACCCGCTGCCCGCTTTTCTATTTAGAAAGTTTTGTTTACCTTTATGTATTTTCAGCACATTTTTTACAAATTACAGCATTTTCTATGGCACATTTTCCACATACGTATTTTTTACATTTTATAGAAATCTTGTTAGTCTTATCGACTTTACAATATCTTATTTCACAAGATTTCCGTCCAGAAGAATCTGTAGCTGTGTTTATTATTGTTTTCGATGAACATTCTTTGCTTAGCTGTCTCTCCTTCTGATATTCAGCAGTTTCAATATAACAGTTTCAATCCCTTCCTCATTTTCACTTTCGGAATTAACTATAAATCTCTTTCTTTTTTGTCCTCTTCGTATATTCAAAATATTCTCTTCGTCCGTATCGCTGTCAAATAAGTCACAATCATTTTCTGCCGTTTCATTATCAAAATCGGAAACTTCTTGGTCATCTTCCGAACAATCCTCGTCGATATTATTTATTTCGTCTAATAAATTGATATTCCTCCAATGTCTTGACATTTTTGGGGATGAATATACAAATGATAAAGTAAAAAGTAAAAACTAAAATATAAAAATATAAATCAAACGGGGCAAAAACATTGAGACCAGAAATAAAAAAAAATTGTAAATCATACCACAAAATATTGTTAGCTCTGTTGACTTTGTCGAAACTATCGCTTATACCACGTAATAATTTCTATAATTCACTATGAAATTTTGATGCTCTCTGTTCGGATCGCAACACCGTATCGTCGTATAAAGAACGCTATGCATTTGTTCCAATCGCGCGTTCGTCTACACCGTAGATCCACGATTACATAGTAGACTCGTAAAACAATTTCAGAAGTGCGCTTGCCGAAGAATATAGTCGTAAATAACATGAATTTTTCAAATGGTCGAATGACCGTTCGTGGTAGACTAGACATGCTATAAATTTTTTTCGGAAAGTAAACGATAAAGAAAGTTGTGAATATTGAAAAATGGGTTGCATGTAAATTATAGGAAAAGTGAATAAGCTACATGGTGATACAGTAACGTTGTATACGAGAAATTCTAAACGAAATTTCAAAAACGGTCATTTGACCGCGCATGCTAGGTTTAGTGTTAATTGATGTTCCAATAAAAACGTTTAATCGTTCAATGGGCACTTTTTATTTCAAAGTATCTTCTATTCAAAATGCCCTAATTGTCAATTTTCATTCAATTTTTAACAATTGTAAGAAGTTGAAACGCTGCGGTCACCAATGACCACCATGGCGTCATAGGAGAAACCATGGTGGGTCATATATGACCCACGTGGCAGTCAAAGTGCTAATTACGACTTAATGATACTGATCGGAATCAGTAACGTGACAAAAAAAGAAAAAAAAAAAAAAAGATGCCGATGGAGGATAGCAGAATGGAAAAAGAACGGTTTTCCAGTTTAGTTTTTACGAGGTACAAGGAGCGAAAGACGACCACTTAGACCGGCTCTAAAATACCGGACCACCCTTTGTGTTTGCCAAACCTGGAAGCCGAAGGAATTTCTAAAGCGGCTATTCGACAATTCGTCTCTCCTTTGTGCCCGATAATGGGATAAACGATGGGTGGCTTTTGGTCGTTACACAACTTAATCGTGCAAATTCACCACCAACACGTTTTCAGCTTTCTCGCTGTGCTTTCATTCATCCATCATAGTGATTTCGTCAATGGACAATGGCTGCTTTGAAAACGTAATCTTTTTACAGTAAATTTCACAGTATATTTTGATGGAATCGACGTGGAAATATTTTTAGTGAAATTAATTTAGTTGAGACGTTTGAAGTGACTGAAACAAGAAACTTGAGAAGGTATGCGCTGGTGATTCTATGGATGATTAATTTTGAATGATTTCTGTTGACAGACGCCTGTTCATCGCGGTCGACGCCGAAACCACGGCCACCGACGCCGACGCCTCGACCGAACATCACATTCCACATGTACACGTGTCCACCGGATTATGCGGAATGGTACTGCTTGAACGGTGCCACATGTTTCACTGTCAAAATCGTCGATTCCCTCCTTTACAATTGTCTGTAAGTACCTCGCTAGTTCGTTTCTCTTCCTTCATTTTTATCAGAGAACACTTTTGCGTTTCACTAAAAAAATAAAATAGTCAAATTCGATGATGGTATCTTTCTGGGGTTAGCCATTTACATGTTATTTAGCAATTAAGTTAGAAAAATTTACCAAATATCCAGCTAGACAAATTGTAAAGTACAAATTAATTAATAAAAAAGAAATTTTGCACTTGTTCTGCAAGACAGTAGAAAATCAAAGTATTGGGTTGGCAACTAAGTGATTGCGGGTTATATCATTAGGTGGTAATGACAAAACCCGCAATCACATAGTTGCCAACCTAATATATGAATCGCTTAATCCTCCTCCTAATAGATTGAGGTTAGAAATTCTACTGTGCTTAAGTAACTATCGCTATTTATTGCTGTAGCACCGTATCATATGGAATTATTATAATAATCTAACATCACGGAATTGGAACTGAAGCTACATTTTAAATTAATCTCACATGAATACAATCGGTTTTCTATATAAGTCCGTGATATTAGTATCCTTCAATATAAATATCAAGTGTTTTATGATCGAAGAAACTCGAGGTTGTAAAAATATCGAATTGCATGTAATATTCAAAGAAACATATAAAATGTCCAAAGTAAAATGTAATTTAGGTTGCATTTGTTAAAATATGAGATTGCATAAAGATCAACAGTTCATTTATAATTCCGCGTTAATTTACTAATTGAACTAGTACTATACTGTACTGATACTACTATAGTGCTTCAAAGTATATAATTTAGTACAAAAGGACAATTGCAAGATCTTTTTCCTACAATTGCAATTAACGATACAAATTATCGCACGCTTTTCTTTTACTTGACAACTAAGTGATTGCGGATTTTGTCAATACCATCTAACGATAAATTCCATGATCATTTAGTTGCCAATCCAATACTATACCAACAGACCTTTCACAATCGAATCCGCTATTAACCTTCTGTACAACATTCTACAAGACCTTTCCGAAGGAACCACACACGATCTTCACCTCGAAATGTAATCATGATGAAAGACCACACGCGCATGAGAATGCAGCCGCTGCATTCTGTGAACGAGACTTAGTTTCATGGCAGATATTCGAATCACCGTTTCATTCGATTCGCGTGCTTTTCCTATCCGATAGAAGAACAGCCGTTAACGGATTATTACGTATCGTATCTATCGACTATAGCGCCGTGGTTACCGTTCATTTTACAAATCTACCGTAAACTATGACAATGGCAGGTTACGTTGCAGATTCGAACGCCGTCTATCCCATCGAGCCTTAATTTATACTTTGTTTAACGCGATCGTAGTTCGCCTGGGAAAACGTTACTTCATAGAATATAAAGGAAACACGTAGCGTTTCGTTTGCAGCACCGTTTAGCGTCGTTTTCGCTGATAACCATCGATCGTCGTCCATTCCTGTAATCAACGTTACCTAGTTTCAGGTATTTCTGCGTATCTGTCCCGAGATTGCTTACGTTTAAAGTAACTACACGGCATGATTTACGACCGTGTAACGCAGTGTCCATTTGCGTCTACTTTTCTCCGATTAGCCTGTTCCCAGTTATATATCCTTTCGAAGCTTTCTATAAACGACATAGAAATTCACTTTGCCAACACTCGATCAAGATTTCTTCGACTTATCGATCGGTTCGCAAACAATCCGCCTTGTGTAGCCGAGTTGGAAACCGACGTCCCATTTACCAGAGGGTCTCATGGAACGATCGCTTTCCAAGAGGAAGCAGAACTATCTCACGGTGGAATGATTGCGACACGGCCGTATCACGCGTGGAATTTCAGCCGCGAAGACGCTTTGGAATATTACGTAATCAGGCACACCCTTGGTAAATAGCAGCCAGTTGAAATGATCGTCGAAAATACGATCAAACGCCATGATTCTTCGCCATTAAATCTATCGATTATCCAAAGAGAATCTGCTGCAAAAGAAACAAAAAAAAATTCAACGTTGTTCCCTAATTTCGCGATGTAAATCTTAACACATTGTTACCGGCCACGAGTAAACTCGTGATGCGTTTTTTCCCCGTATCAGCGTCGTTTTCTTAGTGCGCTGTTGGAGATGATACAGTGCAATTATTGGTCAGCATATCTCAAACTGTGTCTCTCGCTTGTAAGACTAGTTGCGTCCTTTTTTGTAAAAGAAATGTCAACTATGACGGAACGTACCAATGAAGAATCTTTTAATGAATTATACGCGGATGTGGTATCTGATTGCCCAACTAATCGTGAATCAGATTGTGGTGACTTGGAAAATAATACTGTATCAGAAGATAGTGAATCTGGTATTAGGTCACCAAAATATCATTAAACCTTGCGTATTACAATACAATAAGCACATGAAAGCGGTAGATAGTGCAGATCAGTATTTGGCGATTAGCAGTATTTTAGGAAAAACTTTAAAGTGGTCCAAAAAATTAGCATTTTTTCTGATAAACTGCACCTTGCTCGATGCATATAAAATATACTATATCTATCTGCCAAAAAATAAAACAAGATACAACAAATTTCTACTGCAAGTAGCTAGAGAATGGATAACTGTAGATTCCAAAGAACGCAACATTACACCTGACACTTCTCGAATTTCAAAACAACTCCTTATTATAACGATGCACCCTTCAGGCCTTCCGGACAACTAAGAGACTATGTGTTAGAAAAATAGTCACTGGCAGAAAAACAAATCCGATTAGAGCGTGTAGAGTATACTGTTAAAAAAAAAAAAATGCAGCGAAACTAGATATATTTGCAAAAACTGTTGTGTACCATTACACGTAGGTGATTGTTACACTGTTTATCATAGGAAAAAGAAATATTCAAAGTTGAATAATAAATCAAATCTATTAAAGCTTATTTATATTATTTTTCTTGCACTTCCAATTACGAAATAATAATCGGTGACATGAGATAAATTCTCGGTAAAATTGCCTAAAAAAATTCAACAAATGTGTTAAAAGTTCCAATTTGTTTACCGACACGATTACATCTGCATTACCTTGGTTTACACCTGTGGCGCCACTGACAATAGATGTGCAACTTATTTCAAAGCAATTTCAAAAATTCTTTGCAACGAGAATCCTTGAAGCGACCAACACGAATTCCCAGAATCTCGAAATGTTCTGGTCGAATGCCCGGCCACGCGTATACTTTCGAATGAAAGGAATCATCAGATCCCCGTGAACATTACACGGCAGCCGACTTTTTTCTCGCTCACGCACACCCTCCAGGTTTGAGAATCGCATTGACATCAGCATGGCTGGAACAATTGCAACGGAACCAAAATGGGAAAAGGTGGAAAAAGGGATCACCGCGTTCTTCTTTCGCCATCGTCAACGTTAATCCCTGGTTACGTGCCGATGACACGTACCGAGGAATTCCTACGGAAATCCTATGGAAAGCCATCAATCGTACGAATTGACTCCTTTCTTTGTGGCCATTGCGATGGTCATAAACCGACACGTTCTTTAACAGATCTCTTTTCTCTTGACCTTCGAATAGACCGCCCGGTTTGAAAGTTTCGTTGCCGATCGATTCCTGTGAAAACTAGCAAGATAGTCCATCGGGTAATAGCCTGTTTTTAGACAAGTTAAGGTTACACGTGCGATAGTTTGGCATAGAATCGTTTAGAGCATTTGTTTGTTAAACAAGTACAGCGATACGCACGAAAGAACATCATTTGTCCTGAATTATTTTTTAAATATATATTAATATTTATTTCATTTTACATATATTCAATTCTTATAATTTTTCTGTCCTTGCTTTACACTCTTCCTAATAAAGGACCATTTTCATATTTAATCGATATTCTGATAATGAAGATTCTACCGTGTCAAATAACCTCACTTTTCCACTGTATTTTATCAGCCCTGGAATGTCAGTGTCATTCTATAGAAAACTTGCTGAATTTGGAAGTTTCGTTGCCGACCGATTCCTGTGAAAACTAGCAAAATAGTCCATCGGGTAATAGCCTGTTTTTAGGCAAGTTAAGGTTGCACGTGCGATAGTTTGGCATAGAATCTTTTAGAAGATTTGTTTGTTAAACGACAGGTACAGAGATGATTGAATTACTTTGTTTTCATACGAAAAAACATCATTTATCCAGAATTATTTCATAAATATATATTAACATTTTATCGACCGATAGCCGATTAATGGGCTTTTTGTCGCCGACGCTTACCGACCGATAATCTACTAATCGGCTTTTTCTCACCAATGTTTACCGACCGATAACCTATTAATTGGTTTTTTGTCGCCGACGCTTATCGACCGATAGTCTATTAATCGGCTTTTTGTCACTGATGCTTACCGACCGATAGTCTATTAATCGGCTTTTTATCACCGACAATCTTTCTAATTATTTGAACAGTAATTTGTTATTTAGTACTAAGGTACCTTGCTCAGTTGCGTCAGTTGCGTTGCTTTGTAAGCTGCCACAGTTTTGTACCAATTTGAAAAACTTACCGTTCGCGATGAATGAAAAGAATGGTATTGCAGTGTCTAAACCGAAACAAAGCCGGCGCCAGGGAAATCTGCGCCTGAGCTGCCGGTCGGACGTGCATATGCTGTTGAACAGCTAGCGGTCGGTAAAGTGTTAATATTGATTTCATTTTACACACTTCCAACTCTTATAATTTTCTGTCCATGCTTTACAATCTTCCTAATAAAGGACCATTGTCATATTTAACCCTTTGCTCTGCTATGTCTATTCTGGCTCGATATCAGTTTTTATCTCGACAGCTCCTTTGTCGAGTCCCACTTGACATCCTTTCGTGTCCACTTTTTTTTTATGAAACGTGCGAAAGAAAAGCAGGATTGCATGCTGGAAATTGTTTCAAGATATCATACACTTAAAAATTAGAAAATACAACAATAGTGTGAATAAAACTGGTATTTAAGTGAATTTGTTTCTTACTTTATTTATTTCAATTATCTTATTTTCTAGTTAAAGTAAATTTCAAATAAAACACTTAAAAGCGTTGGTAGCTGCTGCTAACGAAGTTCAAATAAAATTCCCAGTGCAAAGGGTTAATCGATATTCTGATAATGAAGATTCTACCGTGTCAAATAACCTCACTTTTGCACTGTATTCTATCAGCTCTGGAATATCAGTGTCATTCTACAGAAAACATGCTAAATGCAAATTGCTTGCAATAAAAAGTTATTCCTAACCATGATCGAAGAATCTTCTGATAATATCAAGCTTTAATGACGAAGTTTCTAATACAAGAATAAACATTATTCATACACGCGCACCATGAAATCGTGGACAGTATCTCAATCAGCGTTTCACCGTCCATGCACTTGGCTAACTGGCGAACTTTTTACACCGCGAATAACTCCAATTCATCAGTTTTCATGCAAACGACCGAATACATAGCGAAACGAATAAATAATCGCGTCGGAGGCCGATTGCTCTCGCGAGCATCGTACGTGCTACTTTTTCCTCGTTCGCGCTCCCATAATTTCCGCGGAACGAACAACAGGATTCCGTGAAACGGACGGAGAAAATTCCTGCGGTGGAAAGTGCTGGATAATAAACGTTTCCACTTTCTTGTCGGCATGTGCGCATGCGTTACGAAGACGGAGAGGACATTTGCTAACGAGACCAGTGACCCGGCACTCGACGTCCCACTATTCGCTCTTGTCTCTCGATCTACGTTGATCTGTGGATCGACCAAACTACCTGACAGTTATGAAAAATATATATTTTTCTGCGCCATTTGTAACGAGTGTTTGAGATTTGTTCACGTTCAGGCGGTCACGTGTTGGCGCGTTCCAGCGCCCACAATGACGTCAAATACGAGAAACGCGGAGGAAACTACTAGATTTACGTGATCCGGACGCACGCAAATCTCTTTTCATCGTCGACACCGGTTATAATTAAGCGCACACTTGAGAAATCTACTGGAAGGCCATTGATTAAATCGATAAGCGGTGCTCTGAAAGTAAGCCACAGTGTAAATTATTACGCCATGTAATCGCATATACGCGATCTTGCTGCTGCGTATAGCCGTTTAATTGCATTTGTGTGCTCTTCTTTTCCTTGTGTAAGGTGTTTAATAATAAGCGTAATATCGATGTAACTACAAGATGTAAGGCTCGTAAACCGTTGCCATTGATAATAGAGCAATTCAGTTAGTCTTGTGTCTAAAGTTACAATAATTATTAATAATTACTAAAGTTACAAGAATATTACTCTGTTTATCTTTTTACTTTGTAAACATTGTAATCATTAGAAATTTCATATTTCAGGGCCGGCGCAAGGCAGGTTGAGCGCGTTCGCCGGAACCCGGTCCCGCGTTTTGAGGGGTCCCGCGGTCTACGAAAATTACCCAATTAAAAAACACCGATTTTGTTTAAATTTTTACAGAATGACGATACCATTAACAAATGCAAGACATTTTTGTAGTAGCGATGATTCGGTTTAAAGGGGTGGGAAAAATCATGAAAGTTCAGTGTAACTTCATAAAGTCCCCATATCCTGGAAACTACTTTAGATAAAAAAAATCGCTTTCAGAGAAATGTACTTTTTAGAGAATTTAAACTACATCAATAGTTTTTTGCAAAAGTCATACACAATTACAAATTTTCTACTTTCATTGAATTTCCTGCCCCTTGAAAGCGAGTTATGCACGCGGAAAAACATTACTTGCATTTGTTTAAAAAACTGCTTATAAAGAATACATAATATGTAACAGCATTTGTAAATAAATAATTCCTCGTTGTACAATTTAAGTGTAGGATTTGAATGTGCGTTCAGGACCCGCAAAAGGTCACGCCGGCCCTGCTCTGAGAACGAGTAATTATTTATTGCGCTTGCTCGCATGAGGAAGTATCGAGGCCTTGATACGCTTCAACTTGTACGGCGAGTATCGACGTGTTACGTTATCGATGATAGACACCTTGCACAGCGAACTGGCCGCGTTTCCAGCCGAAACTATGGCAAAGGGGGGAAGGGCAGGATCTCTGTCTCTTAGTAGAAGCGACCATGTTAATGTTTCGTTGCGTGGGAGTAACGGAAGCGTTGCTTAACCGTTTTAGTGGCAGCGGTTTTTAAGAATCCGTGTCGGATTGTGCCAAGCAGCGCTTCGTTCATTTATTTGTGAGAAACGCCGATCGACGCGATCACGCTGCTCTTTCATTTTCGTTTCTGCAGGTACTTTACGATTATTCGAAAAAAGAAAAATAATTACTAGAGGAAACTCTGATATGACTGACGACGAGCTATTGGCTTGGCAACTAAGTCATTGCGGACTTTTTCATTTGATGGTAATGAAAAAATCCGCAGCCACTTAGTTGCCAACGGTTAAGTGCTCGGTACCGGGAAGCAAAAGAAGCGAACGCTTTGATGAAACGAAAACTATGGCAGCTGGCGTATGATCTGCGTTTATCGTACATCGTTATCAACGAGTATGTCTGAAAGACTATTGTGCGTGACCAGGATCTGTCGGTCACGTTAATTCAACGACCACAGGTTTCAATTAATTGTAAATGTTCTTCGGGTTAATGCGGATGAAACGAACCAGAATTCGGCTAATTATTCCGCTCCAAGGGCGAATCATGATTCGATGGTACCGTTCCATGAAATCGACCGTGAGAATCCTTTTAATTACCGGGTTATTACGAGCCTTGAGTATCGATACGTTCTAGAAGCAATCGTTCCTCTCTACAGTTTTTACCTGTTCCTTATATTCTTTTCCCTTATTTTCCTTGATCTTCTTTTTTATTCTTTCTATCTGTCTTAATTTTGCTCTCCTCTCCTCTTTCTACACAGTTCTCCTATCTCCTTTTGCGCTTTTCTGTTAATAATTAAGTGTACTAATTGGGTGGTTCGAGCCATCGCGTACCTATCTGATTAATGCCCGATACTAAAAGCGGTTCGTGCCTAAAGAGTACGTTTTATAGCTTCCTGGATTTCTTGCCGCGTTTTACGGAAGTGCCGCGTATGAACAATAAAGTACCGACATGCGTTCTACCACTCTTTTATCCGGCCGATGTACAACACTGTATCTAACCAGGTTCGCTTTCTTTTCTTGCAGATGCGCCAACGGTTATATCGGGCAGAGATGCGAGTTTAAGGATTTAGATGGTTCCTATTTACGTAAGTATCTGCCGTTCTCGATTCTCTTGTTGTATTCCTGGTCGCTGCGACCAGATAGTTTTATTCCATTCTAGAGTCATGCTACATAGCAAGAGCCGAGTATAATGCACTGGGTACAATGTAAATTCAACGAACTGCCTTGTTCAATCTGCAACGCGTGTTAGGGGCAGTCCAAAGGGACAAGAAGCTGTGTCCGGTGACTAGGAAAGTGACGTTTTTGTTACAGCTTCCCGGCAACGTGTAATGTTGGAGACAGCCAGCATCGCCGGTGGTGCCACGATAGCAGTATTCCTGGTCGTTATCATTTGCATAGCGGCTTACATCCACTGTAAGCGAAAGCAAAAGGAATTACGGTCGAGGTATGTAGTTTCTTCTTTTATCATTATGAATTTTTCTTCGTCTATTTATTTATAGCCTTCCTTTATTATCTTTCTCTCACCTAGAATGATGAAAGTAATAATTAAAGTAAATTGATGATTTAGACATGGTTGATATTTAGATGGATTATAAAAAAACTAATTCTCGTTCATTTCATAAATCTTGCATGGTGGTTGATGAATGCACAAATTTCACATTCGACGTTATTTCTGTGCCAACAGTAATTGCGTCGACACGGTGGATGGTCCTGGCCGAGATCCGGAGTTAAGGCCGTTTAGCAACCGCAGCCGCTCCCTCATGATCTTCATGACCAAGAATCCTAATAGCTCGGTAAGTGTAGCACGCGTGCACCTGTATCGATACTCCTATGATTTCGCATCTTACCACGCTTCACATGGCCTGTGGATATCTCCGGGCACGAATTTTCCTCAGCGAAATTTTTCCATACCCATTTTCCATAGCTCGCATATTATTATTTGCGAATCTGTATCAGCTATACTTTGGACACGATTTCTTAAGAATTGCCGTGTCGTACAAAGTACCAAAGATCTGATGCTTGCATCGTTTAATAATATTTCCATCTATAAAAATAAATTATATATATATTATATTATATTATGTTTTATATAATATAATTATTTATATATTTAATAAACACGTAAATATGTATATAAATGTTTCCAAGGATGTATTTATATATAAACATATATCTCAAGATTTAAGAATAATAATATTTTATATAAATTATTGTATATGTATAATTAATTATATTTCAATTAATTTTTTTCAATTTATTATTTAAATGTATATATTTAGATTTATAAATATATATATTTATAATATATAATTATATATTCTTATATATAATAAAACCAATTTTTCCCAATTTTTTCAATTTTTTTTTAATTTGCCGGTTATTCAATTTTTTTAAAAAATTTGACAAAATTTATCAAATTATTTAAATTTTTAAAAACTATAAAAATTAATAAATTATTAATAAAATTATGAAAAATTAGATAGTAATTTCCAATTTTTTATTTTTTTAAAAAAAGAAAAATGGAAATTACCAATATAATAATCATAATCAATATTATAATAAATAAATTAATTAATATATATATACCTATATATAATAAAATCAATTTTTCCCAATTTTTTCCAATCTTTTTAAAAATTTGCCAATGTTATCTAATTTAAAAAAAAATTGCCAATTTTGTCCAATTTTTTGACAAAATTTATCAAATTATATAAAGTTTTTCAGTTTTATTTAAATTTAAAAACTATAAAAGTTAATAAATTACTCATAAAATTATATAAAATTAAATGGTAATTTCCATTTTTTTAATTAAAAAAAAAATGAGATTATTTAATTTTATATAATTTTACTATTTAATTTTATATAATTTTTTTAATTTAAAAAGATAGAAATTTACCAATATAATAATCATAATCAATATTATAATCAATTAATTAATTAATTAATATATATATAGTATTACATGGAGAGAATGATTGATCAGAGAAAGTAAAAACTTGTTCGCTAAGAACCTTTCGTTTGTAATGTTCTCAGGCGGCGATAGAGCAGACGAGAATGCCCGGATGGAACTGTCCGGAAGCGGAGTCAATGAGAATGGCGTCCATCAGCGAAGGCAAACGTTCCAATCAATGATAGAGTCAGTCCGGTGCCTAATTCCACTACACGAACCAAGGCGTCCAGCGTAGAGATCACCGACACCACGTCGACGGAAGGGAATCACTTTCACCCAGCTGCTTTCTGTCTCCGTCCATGGACTACGTTCTCGCGGTGACGTATCAGAGAGGAAGGAAGAGAGAAAAAAAATCCATTGTGAACGTATTGCTCGACGATCGTGTGCGACTTTGAAGAGCCTAGCTTCGTCGTAATTCAATGTTTATTTGTGCCTGAATTATCCGGTCGACGAGTTTCTTGCATCGTTAAGGATCGTTTGAAGAGGAAGATCGTTTAGTCCGAGTACGAGCCTTGCGTTTCTTCACAATGGAAGATCTCGTTGACAAGACAGCAAGAGACAATCTCTTTGGTAGCTGAAAAAATCGATACGTGAACTGGAGTCCTCGGGATCGATGATTCGCGCGAGATCTAGAAAAGCGTAGGATTAAAAAGGAAGTACGTAGCCGGTAACTTTAAATAGCTGGACCTGAACAGCTGGAAGAACAAAGGATAAGAAAGTAGACAAGAAGGCAAGCTTAAAAATAAAGCCTCTGCTGAATAGGTGACTCTTAATAAAAAGAAAAAGTCGAGAAGAGAGAGAGAGAGAGGAGAAGAGAAAAGAAGCATTTAGCGCGAACGTAACGGAGAAGAAGCATAAATAATTTGTTCCTATTGGAGATACGAGATAGTTTAGAGCAGACAATAATAACCGGAGAATAATTACATAACGTTATTAGCATCGGTTAAGATAAATGTACCAGTTAAGTTTCGACGAATAATCCTCTGCTAAGTAGAAACATTGCTCGTCGTAGAATATATTCCCTCGATTTTAATCGAGAAAACGCACGGAAATAAGTCCCCTCCCCTGGATTTCACTGCTTTATTTTATTCTTCTTTTCCACAAACTCCTGTTTTCTGTATGTCCGATTTCGTTCGCTTCTTTTTTCCGTATCCTCGCGCAGAAATCGATCCTTCGGTGCAAGTACCGAGTTCAGCGCAAGTTTCTTATAAATCAATACCACTGAAACGCGGAAAATAGAACGATTCACGTATGAGAAGCGTTAGCAGATGCAAAGTATTCGAAGTTCTAAATCGTTGGATGTCAGACAATTTCTCTTCTTCTACACTGGTTGATCCATAAGGGAAGAAATTCGAAAATTCTAACCGTTTCTGTCGTTCAGTTTTCTTTCTTTCAATGTGCCGAATCGTCACGAAAGTTATGCGTCACAGCGATAATACAACGTTGATTCGCGTGATAGGCCAAAACTTGATCATATAAGTGTGTTTCACTGTAAAATGTTCGTTCAATACAGACGTAATTATTTATTGGAAAGTTTTCGTTAAGTATATGTATTTTTTGTCCGCACAATGCCGTATGTGTAACTTCATTTAAATTCGTAATATAATTTAAATTCGGGTGGTAGGCGTTGGCGATTATGAACGCCTTAATATGGTGAAAAAAGAAAAGAAAATGAACTCGAGGATGGTATCTCTGTGCGGCGTTAAAACCTAGCGAAAAGAAAGTAAGCCTCGTTGTAATATTCGTTAGATCGTCGATAAAAATCGATTGAATTCTCGAAGACGAATGCACGAGTCGCGGTGGCGTCGATAACGATCGTGTTCATCGATCGATTAAGATCGAAATCGAGCGCGCTGCAGAGCGAATCTCTGTTCCTCGCCTCTCCTCTTGTAAATAGTAAATTATCCACATAGGGCCAGCCGATTCGTTTTTCGTTAAATTTATCCCAAGAAAGATTGGGCCGTTGTAGCGGACAAACTACAATTATGACGACGCTGATCGACAGCGAGTTCCCATTTCTTTACGGTAACTATTGACAAATAAATTTATCGGGCAACGAGTCGGCCGGATGACAGAGTCGATTGTTCGCGCGGCGTGCTCCTCTCAATATAACCGATAGAACTATCTCCATTCTTCTTTCGAATTTTGAAAGGAGTCGAGGATTCGTTTAAAACGATCGTTGTCGAACGCTACCGCGACGCCATCTTAAAAGGTTCACGAAGAAGCACGATATGTTATTTGTTTGGTCGATCATAACCTAACACCCTGCAAGGATCGATCCTGTATTCGATGATGATTTGTACATTTGTAGATACTGTGCCGTGGAGTGAAGAAGCTTCCAAACGCTTTGAAGAAACAGAAAATGAATCGTCTAGTATACTTTTGTGTAACGTGTACGAATAATGTGTGTCGCGCGATTATGACCCGACGACGCTTTCGTTTCTTTGCTCGGCCACGAGCCTCGTGTTTTCTCTTTCGTTATAAAGTTTCAAAACTTGAATGACTTACAAAACGTCGTGGAGATCCAGTAAGAGTTGGTAATCTTTCTGGACAACGAAAATCGGGAAGAAGAGTCGAAAGAAAGAAACGAAGGAGAAAACAGTAGAATATGCATACGTACGTAAAATTAGAAAACGAGATAGGTTCCGAGGCGAGAAACGCGTGAAGCTAGGTGGCCTAATGTGTATTTCTTTTCTTTTTTTGATTTTCTGTTACGGGCACGAATTCGAATCGTAACCGTACGCTGTAATTTATTATAAATAGTCGTAATTATCGTGAAGAAATCGTAGCGTGAAAATGGAAAAACTCTAATTTAATTATTCCCCGATCTTACTTCTCTCATAACTTTGTACTTGGTTCCTAATTTATTCTTATATTATTTTCTTTCCTCTAATTATTAATTACCACGATTATTATTATTAACTTACTAATTTACGATCATTAGTTGCGATCATTTAATTATTCTCCTTTTATTATTATTATCGAACCACGATTAATCAATTTATTCCTAATACTACCGCGTATTATTTGGTTAACACGATATCTTTTAAGGACACGCACTTATTATTTATAAACGAACGAACGAACGAGAGAGAGAGAGAAAAAGTTATGTAAAAAAAAAAAGAAAAAGAACGAAGAGAAAAAGCACGCAATTTCCGACGCTAGTGCGCCTGTGAAAACCGCATAAGACTCGACGAAAAGCTTGCGTTCCGACGTCGCACAGGCATTCGTTGAATATCGTAGTATCTTCGTTGTTCTTCAATCGACAAAGCCATTTTCCTACAATTCATTCAGCCAGCACACAGGTTTCTTTCCATAAATGCAACTTAGTAATTCACGCAATCGAAGTAGCAATTGTTGAATCAACTTCTAAACACAGTTCCACTGAACGTTCGAGTAATCGCTTCTAACGATCGTAGCTGGTTCCTTGTAATTCTTCTAATTGATCGTATCGCGTTTCGAAACGCATCAACATGTATCGTGAGAACGATTACTCGAACCCGTTGATTCCGAATAATTGAGCAACGAATGGTAGATTGTTGAACACGGAGAACCTTTGAAACGTTTCATACGGGAGAGATCGCAAGAGAAGAGATTCGTAGGTAGACTTCGATTGTCAGCTTCTAAACGTTAAAATACCGTCACGACCGAGTGATTGCTTGACCACGATCTTTCCTTTTTTTTTTTTTTTTTTTTTTTTTTTTTTTTTTTTTTTTTTTTTTTTTTTTTTTTTTTTTTTTTTAAATTTATAACCTATCAGTCATCGAGGGAAAACAATTTTAATTAATTTTTTTTCGAAAGATCGTCGAAAGAAAAGATAAACCAGAGAGAATCATCGTCGGGAGCAATGACTTGGGCTTGTGACTTAGCGATCGTTTAAGCGTAGACAGTGGTAGCATTTTAGTACATCAGACAGCGCCGTAGCCGTGTATCGCGAAGATCAAGACGAAGAAGAGAACCGAAGGGAGGGAAAGAATAAGAAAAAAAGCAGACACGAGAAGGATACGTTGCATTCAGTCGGGAGAAAGAGAAAGAAACAGAGAAAGAAAAACAGCTAAACGACGCGAAGAAATTTCGGTGAATTTTTCTTTTGGGTCAGCGTGGTCAGAGAGGTCTTATCCTAGGAAAGAGACCCGACGGGAATGGTTTGTTCCACTGACCGGTCGATCGAAATCGACTCGAGGGCACTGGAATCACGAAATTCTTGGTGGAGCGCGATCATTCCGATCGACGATTGGTCAACTCTACCGTCGGCGACCACCGCTCAGCCCGTTCGTATCCTCTTCTTTCCTTTGTTTTCTCTTGTTTGCTTCTTGCTTTTCCGTTTCCGTTTCTTCTTAATATTCTGTTTTTCCTTTCTTTTTTCTTTCTGTTTTCCTTTATTTGTTTTAATTTTTAATTTCCGGACGGAAATCTTCGCGCTCAGACGACACGCGAAAGGTCTCCAAGTGAAATTTGTTTCTTTTTTTCGTGAATTGCGTGCGCTTTATGACGGCGGATGGTAGGTACCCCGTCCGACATACCAAATCCGTACTTTCTGTCGCGATATATGCTGTTCGTTGTAAATGTACCAAAGACAATGTCGATTAACTGACAAAATAAAGGTAGTTTATTTATAAAAATGTGTGAAGAAGAATGAAAAAAAAAAAGAAAGAAAATGATAGAGAGAAAGGAGCGGTATGCACATGGATAACGTGTGTATGATCTGCTTCGAAAAAATCGAACGGTAAGAACAATGAACGAATATAACGGGGATTATATAGTTAACAAGAGTTATCTATCCAAAGGAAAAATGCTGCTAAAGTGTCATTTAGCTAGACGAGATTGATCATTGGATTCGCAATGTTGCATCGAAACATTGTTATTATTTTTGTAAAGAAACTATGTACATGTATTAACTTAGCGTGCTCTGCGTATGGAAGCTTACGATATGTTGATTATTATTACTATTATTATTATTATTGCTATTATTTCTATTATTATTATTTCTATTATTATTATTATTGCTATTATTATCTATTTTTATTATTATCTATTATTATTACGATTATTATTATATTGAAAGGAATAAAAACTTGTACTCTTGTTTCCCGAAATGGTTAAGTAGTATAAATAAGCGAGATCGTACATGTTGCTACAATCATCCTTTAAACTTTAAACACTTTCCCGCCATTCTTCACTGATTGTTCCATAGGCTGCGCCACCGTCCTTCGCGTCCCTTCCCTTACAATTAGATGGTAATACGTCAGGCAAATACGTAATTATAGTTGTTTAAAAAATTCTATAACGTTTATCCTTTTATTTAAAAGAAGGAAAAAGTAAAAGAATTAAAAAATGACATATATAATATAATATATATAAATAATATATATAAACATGACGTACTAAGTTTCACCAAAGAGAGCACAATATTTAAACCTTATTTTTCGAATTTGATCACGTAGTAGTTTAGCGTAGATTTGATCACCGCGAAACGTGTAATCTACGCATCGAAAAATGTTATATTTAAAATATTTCGTGTTTGAATTAGTGTCTGTGTATATTAATTCAATGACAAATTGTTCAAAGAATCATTAAATTTGGAATGACATTAAACAATTCGCGAACCTACAAATTTTTTGTGGAAACTGGTCTGATGTTTCAGCATCTATCTCACTTTAATGGCATTCTTATCTTCAATGCAATGCGTTTGGTTGGTGTCAGATATGCTATAGTGATACTAGTGTAAATGTTAGTGAAGTAGTGGAAAAATAATGATAGCAGTTGGAGTTATTAAAAGCTGAATTTGTAACATCCATACATGATTGGCAAGATGGAATTTGAAAAAAACATTAAGGCTATGCAGATCAAGAACCATCGACCTATATAAATAGATATACCTCCTAATTATAATTTAATTATAAATATTCATTTGATCTAATCAATATTTCATCTTATTACATCTTTGCTAGTATCTCCTGTGTTTGAAAAATATGACATAATAAAAATTATATAATTGAAATTTACTTGATATGAAACAACTTAAATCCTTTATCTGAGTTTTATTTAAAGTATTTTAGGGGAATTACCATTCGAAAGACAAAATGATTTTTTTTCTATTCTCTGATTCTACCTGTAGGTAAAATAAAAGGAAATAGAAAGTAAAGACATTTACATGAAACATTAAGTGCAAACAAAGCTTCATTAATCAGTTTATGGAAGCATGTTTATTTCACGTACGAAATGGCTTCTTTGGCTTATCAAAATTATGTTATCAGTTGGAGTTCTCTTTCGCATAATCTTCTATATGCCACGTATATACATACATAATACAATACTTAAAGAAATTATCACTTAAAATATCATACAGTTTGACAAATAAAAAAAGGGAATTCCAGAGTCAGTTAAAAGAGTCAGTAATTTGTTACACTTTTAAACTATGCATGCAGAGATAACAAAAGAAACATTATCTATGTTTTTTAGGATCATGTAACAAAACGTCATAAGAAGAACTGATAATAATTGCCGTGATTAATAGAATAACACGATCTTTGATTAAAAAAAAAATTAAATAAACTCGAAATTAACATAACCTTAAAGGAAAAACCTAAATACGTTTAAGAATAACGGAAAAATTTACAGTTTTGAATAATCTAAATTATCTTACAATAAATATCACACGATTTTCGGATTTGTATTATTAATATTATAAAAACACTATGCATTACGTTTTATTTTTTTCCGAAGTAACGAACAGTTGTCTGTTTTTTCTTAAATAAGCCCTCCAAAAATCTGGGTCACGCGCGTTAAAGAAGCCACTGATCTGTTCTATAGTTCGAGCATGCAATGGCACAGATGGAGTCCACTTTAACGTATTCTGTATCACTTTATCAAATTTATGCCTCGATAAACTCAACAATGCTGAGAAAACTCCTTCTTTTTGCTCATCCGATCCTAGTTAAAAATATTAATTGTTTGTTAATAACTGAATTTTCTATTACATTTAAAACATGAATAAAATAAATAACAACAGTATACCTTCATTGGAATTGATTAAATCGCACAGTTGTTCTACAATTTGACCAACTAAATTATCTTTATCTTCTATTGGAAATACACGCATCAAATTACCTGCATTTACGAGTACTGTAGTGGAAGTTATAACTTAAATATTTAAATGGAGTTTATTAAATTTTAAATTTACCTAATAAAAAAAACGCTCGATATGTGCTCGGAAATTTCTCGTTAATTATCATAGATAACAATGCACCCTTAACAATGTTTGTGTACGTCCATGTAATTCCTTCTCTTTTTGCAAGAAGTATAATAGCAATTTCTACTTCACTATCATTTCTTTCTACAAATTGATCAAATTATATTTAGCCAATAAATTAAAAGTACTATAATTGTTTCTTACCTTGAAGTGCAGTCAAAAGTTCTTTGAGCAAATCTTTCGGTAATGTTCCCATTGGATATTTGTAGTACATTGACACCAAATTTTTTAAGGCATAAAGTTTAGGGTAGTCTTTAGCTTGCTGCGCCATAATTAAATGTGCCATACATTTTGGCAATAATCCTGTATACATAATAAATAGTTATAGTTATAATAGTTAATAATGAAATAAAAATTTGATTTTGAAATGATATAAAAAAATACACATACTATTAGTACTTGTTTCGTTATTTGGAAATACTTCTGGCCAACAAGTGAATACTGTATATAAAATAAGTATTGCATGAACTCCCAAACAATACAAAGCATCACAACAAAATATCCTCATTTTTTCTCGATCCTTCTTAATTCGTGCTAAGACCGTATACATTCTAGCAAGAGATTCTAATGCATATCTCTAAACATAAAATTAATTAATTGTTAATTGGATTCGTTAATTTTGCATTACGTATGAAAATAGTAGTGAAAAGCCAAACCTCTATTGCTTGATTAAGTCTAAAAAGTTTGTACTCTATGCCAACTTGAACGAATTGAAATACAGTGGGATCTGATTTTTCTAGGTCAATTAATAATGCTGCTATTCTTTGTTGTGCTCTCGTCATTAACGGTGCAGGCGGTGTATAATGATTATCTAAATTTTTGTTATATTCCTGTTCTGTGCTTAAGAATTCTATAATTCCTCTAAACTCATATGATATATATTAGTAATTAGTCATATTAAAAATTAATTACAAATATGATGTGATACTAACTTTGCTATAATACGAGAACTACAGGTAAATTTCAGTTTTTCAATCACATCCCAATGTATGGAATTCTGCCAATCATTATCTACCAGCCTTTGCAATTGTTTATTCACGAATTTATCTAAAATAAATAAAGCATATTTTAGATAATCCCACATATTTTAAAAAATCTGTTAGCAGAAATAATCTTACCTGCCATTAGACCGATATGTAAAAATTTTTTATTATGCATATTCTTATTCTTCTTAGTTGGATTATTATTAATATGTTCTTGCAATATTTTAAGTAGACTGTACGATTTTAGTTCATGTTCTATAGCAGAATTATCCTGTGTAATACAAACATTTGTGCGTGTTATTTCTTCAATACATAAATTCCTTTCACTCATATTATTTATCTCTGAAGTATCAATGGAAGACTTGTCATTGAAATTTAATAATTCTTGTTTGCTCATATTATCTGTTTTGTTGATTTCTCTTACATCTAGAGAATTATTTTCACATACATATTTCAAATGCTCATCATTCTTATTCGAATCAGTCATTTTCTCATCCAATTCGATTATCTCTTCCAAAGAATTAGTATTGGGTGTAGTATCAAGTAGACTATACCTATTATTTGTTTCGAATGTTATGTTTGTGTCTTGTCTGTGTGTCTTGTTTCTTACATTACTTAATAAATTTTTAATATCAGTAACTGATATTTTGTGAACAGGATCTCCTACAATATTTTCAGTACTGCTAGAATGTGCCTTCGAAGAAATTAACTGAGTTTCTTGTATATTATTACCAGAAATTTTTTGTAACTCATTATTATCCCCTCTCAATTCATTTAAATCAGTACAATTGGCATTTTCTAAATCTTTTACTAATTGTTTCTTGAACTCTGGAACATCGTTTAATTTCTTCTGTTTAATCAATGTATTCTTAGGTACATGTGCAATGCGAGGTTTCTTTTTAGGTATATAATCATCCTTTTTGACTACTCGAGAATTATTGTATAAAGCTTTTTGTTTTTCAGATATATTATCATTTTCATGCTCATAATTGTGCATATCTTGATGTTCCAACACATTTTGACATGTTTTCATGATTTTACTATTTTTCTTTAAATTTTTTATTTTTTTCAACAACTTTGATCGAATAACGTTTTTTTTAAATTGGCTTTCATCTATTTTCCTTTTCTTTGTAGAATTGCCAGTATTAAAATTATTTGTGCTAATCTGAGGTATTAAACTATCAGATTGTGGCATTTCTGACATGTCCATATTTAAAGTATTAGTTTTTTCAATTGGTTTATTCAATTTTGCTAAATGTGATACACGTACTACTTTTATTGGGGATTCGTTTACCGGTTTAATATGCTCAATAGAACATGATTCATTTTCTATCGCGCTTTTATGCTCTGTTAGTGCCAAATATATGTCCGTATTTGCTTCAGATCGGATCAGTTTACCAGATTCAATAGTATCCGATAATATTCCTGAATCGGTTTCACCTCCTACTGACTTACTACATTCAACCAAACTTCGTACTATTTTTGCTTCAGCTTCATTTCTATTCGTATGATCAGAATTCAAAGACAAGTTAGATCTTCTTATACGTAATACGCTTTTAGATTCTACATTAATATTTGTTTTACTGTCACCAGACAACTCTTCTATGTCCTCTATACTATGTAACAAATTATCAGATTTTTTGAGATACGAATGTCGATACTTACACTTCTTAAGCTTTTTCTTAAGAGAAGTTCGTTCAGTTTTGTTAACAATCGATTCAATTTTCCAAAAACCAGTATACACGTTTTGTAGTCTTTTGCATTTTAATCGAGATAATTTCCTCAATGTTTCATGTCCATTCAATTTTTTTGTTTCTTTTCTTCTGTAAGCGTCCATCAGTTTTCTTAAATCATTGAAATTAAATTGCCTAGAGTTATTTATATCATACATACTACAAGTATTTATATGATGATGCTGACAACAACTATTGTTTTGATGTAAATCCTTTTTATTTAATTTCTCCTTCTTTTTCATTTTCATTTCCAACGTATCGATTCTTTTTTGCAATGATAAAATAATCGATAACGAAGGCGTTGCCATATTCTCGCAGTGATTATCCGGATTAGTTGTATTCGAATCTGTCCTTGATAATGGATTAAGTGGCGTCGATCCGATATAATATGTACTTGGATCTATTACATTCGATGTCGGAGGAAAAGTATTACAATAATTTGAGCGATCTAACGAAATCGTATGGGGTGTTAACAGACTTGTTGGAATAAACTCTACATGACTGTTCTGATTCGATAAGTGTTGCGAAGAAGTGTCTGATAATGTTGACAACGTTTCAATTTTACATCGTTGTCCATTCTTTATATCTAAAGATATATGAAATTATTAAAATATATTTCGCATAAACGAGCACTGTCAATATTTCAATGTTTTACCTATTGAAGGTTGCGATGGAGATGGAGATCTTAATGGTGGAGATGGAAATCTTTTTGGTGGAGATTGAATCTTTTCAATAAGTTTTGGACATGAATTGCTCATAATGTTGCATATTTTCTCAATAGGAGGTGGATCTAACAGAACATTGCAGTTGTCACAAAATATAGAATATATGTCATCCTTGATATTATGAAAATCATTGGTTGACACGCTTTTATCTGCAACTTCCGGATTTCGCATTATTGTGTTTCTAGTCAATGTATTAGTTCCAATATCCCGTAACTTTGCTTCTATAAAATAAATTGGATTTAAAATATTAAATTACTATTAAAAAATATTTTTAAATCAATTATATTAATTCTCTAATTAAATTAACTTACTATTTTCATTTCCTATAGAAATTTTCTTTTCCATCTTTTTCATTTTTGTATCATAGGATTTTTTTACATTTTTTAACTCCTGTTCCAATTCCTTGAATCTTACTGCAAGAGATAATCAAATTACTAAGCTACATAGAATATTTAAATCCACTTTATAAAATTACCTTGAAGTGAGGATTTTTCTAAGTCATATTGTATTATCTTGTGATTTTGATCTTCTTCTATGTCCTTTATTTTACATACTAATTGGTGTATATACTGCTGATCAGCTGCTGCCTTGATATTAGCTTCATTTACTTGTGTAGTCAGAGTTTCAATTTTTTTTTTATACTCTGTATTTTGCTGAGAATTATATATTAATAATGCATGACTAAGAAGAAGAAAGGTAATAATTTGCAGGATAAGTATTTTATATTTACATATATTCTTTTACTTACAAGTTCCACTTTAATAATTTTTGCTAAAGTAGAACTATAATTACATGTTGCTTCTTTCCTAAGTTTAGTTGATATATCTAGCTCTTTCTTTATTTGTTCACATTCTTTTATTTTATCATTATATTTTTTAATTAATTCACTAAAAATAAGAATTTCGTTAATATTAATTAAAAATGATGACAGATGTAAATATACATATAAAAATACACAATTACTATGTTAATTTACTTACTGAGTTCCAGCAATTCTCTTTTTTAACAATAAATAGGACTGCGTTAATTTGTCTATATTAGAAATATCCTCCTTAAATGAAATAAATAACAATCGAAAATTAAATTTAATAAGAATCAGAATTTAAAAATGGTATAACAATAAATTTTATTAGTAAATATTTCATATTAAACTAGTATTAAAGTGATGTATTTCATTTGACTAGAGTCTTAGAGTTGATTAAAGTTCAGATTAAATTTTTATTAACTAATAACATAGAATTAAACGGTATTATAACCTCAAACTAACCTAAATAGTCGATAGTATTAAATTCGATTTAAAGTAAAAACTTCTGAGAATAAAATACTCACTAGAGCGGTTTCATCTGTTTTTAAATCCGAAAGATTATCGTCCATGGTAATTAAAATGACAATTAGTACTATTTGTTTTAAAATTATTTGTATTTTTGAACGCCGATCAAGAAACACGTTTATGCGGCATTCAGTTTGATGTTTACAGTTTTGGCTAGGGACCCTAATATTTATGATATAAAATTTCTATATAATGTAAGGACATTATATACAGGTAAAAAGATCATAAAGAAGTGTAAAAGATTTTTATACGTACTATATATATATGTATAAATTAATAATATTAATAAGTATTCTTTTAAAAGTATTACCTTTGACGGTTTCTGTATGCTCATGCAGTTTTGTATGTTTTTATAATAACGAACTTTTAATAGTATTATATTATATCAGGCATAAATTTTAATATAGATACATACATATTTCCTTTTTCAAGATACAATATGACAATTATGACTTTTTAATACACTCAAAATCTGCCGCGCGCTCTCTTGTTAAATTTTGCACATCGCCTCACTCTGTTCATTTATGATGTTGTTCTTTTCTCTCTTTCCGTATTCTACTAATTAGTACACTACATAGAATTTATTACTTCGTATGGTAACCGTCGAATTGAGTCGGTGTGATTTGTTATTGAAATTTACAAATATTCTCAATAGTTCTGTATACATGTACCATTCCTAGTTTAACTTCTCTTAGTAAGGAAAGATTTATGTCAAAAATTTTGCTTCGATATAGAATCGATAAAGAAATAGAATTAAACTAATCTAAAGTTTATAGTTTTTATATAAAACAGGTTTGTAACTCGGTACAAGCGAAATAAAGGTGTGTATATATGTATTTCCTAGAAATGGTGGGGGCAGCGATGGCCCTTAGCAAGGGAATAATCTACGTTGTACATTGTATGTATACGTATAGGGTGGTTCTGTACTCTATAATACATTGTTCATGCGTGATGGAAAATGGAATGACAGACTGACCGCTTGTGTATACTAAACGCTTACAAGAATATTTTGGGTAAACTGCAAAATTTTTGTATTAATTTGGAAGTAACAGTTTCGTAAACTATTAATTTAAAGATGGAAATAAAATATCTTTCTAGTACCTTTTATTCAACAACGTTCATATATATTGTATCATGTTATTCCAGTAAATAAATATAAACTTATTTTCCAATTATTTAGGTAAATGCTTGGTACTAACATAGTAATACACAAATGTAAACAATTTATATAAATATATGAATTTCCATACAATTTATATGTGAAGAAAACCATTTATTACTCGGATTTTACAGTTTTATTAATTAATCATGGAAAGCAAAGGAATAGAAATGGATCAAATTCTAGCCCAGAGACTTCTCGTTGAAGGTGCTACATTAGTTATACTGGATGTACCTGTTGGCACAGAGTTTGGTATTGATTTAAAATCCTGGAATACAGTAGATTGTTTTAAAGGGATTAAAATGATCCCACCAGGATTTCATTATGTCCATTACAGGTAAATTTGTCGTAGTTATATTTTTCTTATTTATAATGTAATATTTACATATTTATATTCTTTAAGTGCTGTAGATGAATTTGGAGAAGCAACACCTAAAGTTGGCTTTTTTCATGTATTTAAAAAATCTGAATTTATAGTGAAACGTTGGGACGCAAACGAAGAAGATTTAAGTTCAGAAAGTATGATAGCACTTAATGTACTAGAATAATGTTAAAAGACTTCATTATTAATAAAATCTAATTTTTCATACAAAGCTATAGAAGAAGAAACGGTTGAAAGGTACAAGAGCAATTTGAAAGATTTAGATAGATTTCTAGGATGTTACCCTTATGATATATGGAAACAATGGAAGGAATTAACAAATCATATTACCCCTCCTCTTGTTGAACGTTGTTCACCCATATGTGGGTATGTTAATAAGTTTTATAAATTATTAATTGTCTTTGCTATATTTATTCTTTTATTAACAAATTTCTGTATTTCAGTTTTGTAAGGTCAGCATTAGAATTAGAATATTGCACTGATGCTGCAAGACCAAGAGGTGGAGAATCAAGTTCGAAAAGAAGAAGGAGGAGTGGAATTACCATAGAAGAGAAGGAAGATGAGCTTCTTCCTGATATGAAACCTAAGCCTGGAACAGAACTTCGATTTTCAAAAATACCTTGTAAGCAATATCCAGATGGAGCATCACCAACTGAGATTACAAAGTATTCTTTGGATACGAGTTATGCATTGGATACTGTTCTTAAGAAATTGACGCTGTAAGTGATTAGTTAAATATTTTGTTTCAGAATTTTATAACCTATTATTAATATCTTTACAGTCCCATAGAAATAATTGGTGAAATGGAGTTGGCATTTGCCTGTTTTCTTGTTGGACAAAGTTTTGATGCCTTCGAACATTGGAAGAAACTTGTATCTCTTATTTGTGGAGCCGATTGTGCGATATCACAACGTCGCCCAATTTACATTGAATTTATGAAAGCATTAGAAGTTCAATTGATGCACGTACCCGAAGACATACTGTGTGACATTGTAGCTAATAATAATTTTGTTTATCATAATTTACGCAAATTGTTCGCAAATATTGAAATGAATTCTGAATTAGATGGACGTTTAAAATCTTATACAACGAGATTTAGCGGACGATTGTCTATAAAATTCTTGTGGGATTTTTCTAATTTGCAGGAAGAAACTGAAGATGAAGCGCCAGTCGTTGTTTCAATAGAATAGGCTTGTATATTTGTAATTCGTGTAAACATACAGTTGTAAAATGTATAATATAAAACGTATATTCTTATTTCTTGTACATATAGGTAATGTTTATATATATAAATAAGGATTGATAAATACAAATTTTACTACATTTTAAAATAACAATCAATTTTATTGTGAAGTTATGTACATCTTACTGTGTATTAGGTTAAAATATTTCAATTCGCCTTGAGTATATTAAGGAAATAATGAATACTTCTTCAAGTATTTAATGCACATTCAGCCTGGCTAAAAAGTAAATTGAACGCATTACATCGCGCTTGATACCATTATATTATATTATATAATACTATATATAAAAACTTTCAGTAGGAAATATATTGTCAGTTACAACATAACCGATTGATATTTAATTAATATGTACCGAATATAATATTTGGGTGATGTATGTGCACTGGTCAGTTATTTGGTTCCGGATCTGCATCAGTTTCACGACGAAGGCGCTGAGGAGAGTCAAAATTAAATTTAATTAAACAACCCTAGTATCGACAATTATCACATAAACGGTTGATATGTAATTAATATTTACCGGATGTGGAGGACGTGGTGGTGGAATGTACACTGGTCGGTTGCCTGGTTCCGGTTCTGGATCAGCTTCTCGACGAAGGCGCTGAGGAGAGTTAAAATTAAATTTAATTAAACAACCCTAGTATCGACAATTATCACATAAACGGTTGATATGTAATTAATATTTACCGGATGTGGAGGACGTGGTGGTGGAATGTACACTGGTCGGTTGCCTGGTTCCGGTTCTGGATCAGCTTCTCGACGAAGGCGCTGAGGAGAGTCAAAATTAAATTTAATCAAACAACCCTAGTATCGACAATTATCACATAAACGGTTGATATGTAATTAATATTTACCGGATGTGGAGGACGTGGTGGTGGAATGTACACTGGTCGGTTGCCTGGTTCCGGTTCTGGATCAGCTTCTCGACGAAGGCGCTGAGGAGAGTTAAAATTAAATTTAATCAAACAACCCTAGTGTCGACAATTATCATATAAACGGTTGATATGTAATTAATATTTACCGGATGTGGAGGACGTGGTGGTGGAATGTACACTGGTCGGTTGCCTGGTTCCGGTTCTGGATCAGCTTCTCGACGAAGGCGCTGAGGAGAGTTAAAATTAAATTTAATCAAACAACCCTAGTATCGACAATTATCATATAAACGGTTGATATCTAATTAATATTTACCGGATGTGGAGGACGTGGTGGTGGAATGTACACTGGTCGGTTGCTTGGTTCCGGTTCTGGATCAGCTTCTCGACGAAGGCGCTGAGGAGAGTTAAAATTAAATTTAATTAAACAACCCTAGTATCGACAATTATCACATAAACGGTTGATATGTAATTAATATTTACCGGATGTGGAGGACGTGGTGGTGGAATGTACACTGGTCGGTTGCCTGGTTCCGGTTCTGGATCAGCTTCTCGACGAAGGCGCTGAGGAGAGTTAAAATTAAATTTAATCAAACAACCCTAGTATCGACAATTATCATATAAACGGTTGATATGTAATTAATATTTACCGGATGTGGAGGACGTGGTGGTGGAATGTACACTGGTCGGTTGCTTGGTTCCGGTTCTGGATCAGCTTCTCGACGAAGGCGCTGAGGAGAGTTAAAATTAAATTTAATCAAACAACCCTAGTATCGACAATTATCATATAAACGGTTGATATGTAATTAATATTTACCGGATGTGGAGGACGTGGTGGTGGAATGTACACTGGTCGGTTGCCTGGTTCCGGTTCTGGATCAGCTTCTCGACGAAGGCGCTGAGGAGAGTTAAAATTAAATTTAATCAAACAACCCTAGTATCGACAATTATCACATAAACGGTTGATATGTAATTAATATTTACCGGATGTGGTGGACGTGGTGGTGGAATGTACACTGGTCGGTTGCTTGGTTCCGGTTCTGGATCAGCTTCTCGACGAAGGCGCTGAGGAGAGTTAAAATTAAATTTAATCAAACAACCCTAGTATCGACAATTATCATATAAACGGTTGATATCTAATTAATATTTACCGGATGTGGAGGACGTGGTGGTGGAATGTACACTGGTCGGTTGCCTGGTTCCGGTTCTGGATCAGCTTCTCGACGAAGGCGCTGAGGAGAGTTAAAATTAAATTTAATCAAACAACCCTAGTATCGACAATTATCATATAAACGGTTGATATGTAATTAATATTTACCGGATGTGGAGGACGTGGTGGTGGAATGTACACTGGTCGGTTGCCTGGTTCCGGTTCTGGATCAGCTTCACGAGGAAGGCGCTAGATAAAAATTACCAAAAAATTTAGTATAGAATATTGTCATTGTGCATTAATATTTAAATACTGATATTTAAATACTTACAGGATTAATTGGTGGGAGACTTATAGGTCGGGGTGGTCGAATATTTGGTTCTGGCTCCGGTCCAGCTTCCCGACGACGACGGACCTGGGATAAGGAAAACGATTTAATATTGGTCCTCATACTTGACCCAATTATTTTCTTATCATGTAATTTTTAGAATAAGTATATTTACTCTAATTAACTATTGACATATTCTCTAATGTTACCTCAGTTTTACGTACATTTGGGATTGTGGTGGTAGATACAGCTACCACAAAGGTAATAGCCAGAATTGCGAAGATGAAGTTCTTCATGATTTTCTATATGAAAATAATATTATTTAGTTGCGTTTACATCTTTGAATATTTTTACAAATATTTTTTAATAAAATAATTACTGGTATATATATGGTGTGTATCTTACCTGATTAACCAGTGGTCAGACCTCTGAATGAGGAGTTACTGATATCGAATGTACTGAGCTGCATCGTATTTATACGAACTGTTTGACGTATCAGTCTTCGTCTGCGTGAAAGTTCAAGGCTTCATAGTACTTTGGGAATCACCGACTGTGCACAACACACGCATGATAACGAGAATCTCTTTTTATTCTAATTTTCCTTTAGTCATGTTGTTGTCTTAGTTAAGTTATGAATTTTTCTTCCATTCTTTCTTATTCTTTCATAACCTATTTACTGTTACAAGTTTATAGTCCGAGCATATTTTTTTCATTAGATTAAAACCGTAGCACATATTTATATTTACTACATTTTAGGTACTTCTATTGGCTGTTACAAAATACTATCACAGACTATTTAGCATTTTTTGAAAAGAAAGCCTTTACTATATAAAATTGTTTAAATTATTGTATCATATTATAAGTCGAAGTGCATTGTTTAGTTAAGGCGCACCAAATGTGTTCTTATTCATTTGTGAAAGTACACATGTATACATACAGACCAATGCAAGAGGGAATTACCGCGAATGATAGTAAGAATAAACATAAGTTTCTCTTCCTTGTGTTCTTGGAAAATCCATTTTACTTTTACAAATGATTTATTTTTTCTAATCTGTTCTAATTATTTATGTTATTCGTTCTGTGATTTTCTAGTATTTTAAGTTTTAGTATTTTAATTTCCTCAGAGCATAAACATTTTTATAAATTACAACCAAAATAATATTCTGATAAGTCAAATTTATGTGACAAGAAGAACTTCTACTGATCTTGTGAATTGTTTAATTCCCTTTTGCTTTTCTGCAAAAAGATGTTTCCGCCCGGGATCGAACCGGGGACCTTCCGCGTGTTAGGCGGATGTGATAACCACTACACCACGGAAACAGATGCAAGGTACTTTTTATATTTTTAATTTATCGATAATTTTTACAATATTTTTTAAATCAATCTTTATGTATGTATGTATTAAAAATTCTCTACTAAAACACATATCAAATATATTTATATCTATAATTTCATTCATTCTCAGCAAAGGAGTAGGTTAAGAGGTATAAAAATACGTAGCCGTAAATTATTTCCGAACAAAGTTTCTATTTTATACAAATTATAATAATTACAAAACAATTCAGCGAGCTTAAGATACTTCCTTATTTAGGAGACTGTACGTTAGCCTCAAGGGCTCGTTTCTCTTCTGATAATAATGAAACCTTCTCTTCATACTTTTCTCGTAAATCTCGGAAAAGACAAAGTTGCGTCTCGTATTCTTTTTTCAAATCTGCGTTTAATTTGACCGCGGCATCCATTTTATTAATCATCGTATTATATCGTTCACGTTCCTCAGAAATTCGGACTTCCATGTCATCAACCTCTGCCTATAACAATGGCAATAAATATTCACTTCATTTTTTTTCTCGTTTCTAAAAATATAATTCTTTATATAATTTAACCAAATTGTTTTAAATGTGATAATCATTCGATTGACAGACCTTATGATGATACTAATCATATTTTACTGATTACCTGCAAATGCTTTACTTCCATATTACGAATTTGCAACAGACTTCTGGTAAGAGACTCTACTTCCTTCAGTGAAGCCACCTGATTATTTAATGCGCTAATTTGCTTCTCCTGATTAGACACAGTACGAATTCGATCTTCTAATTGCAGCGAAGTTTGGATAAGTTTACCCTTTAACTGATCTACCATTCGACGAAGCATAACCTCGTTACCTTCACCCTTCAGCAGGGCATCGTACGTCGACTGCAACTCTGTCAGTTTTTTTTCTGCGCTTTCCAACTTCTTTTGATAGGAGTCTCGCTCGTTGGCCGCTTTCTGTAAATAGAAAAGAATTTATCATAGCTTTATTATAGTTCATAGAAATTAAGATTTCATAAAACTTATTACCTACTATTAATCTTTTCTATTTTTGTATATAAAATTTTACCTGCACTTCTTCTTTTAATTTCGATATTAAAAGTTCGTGTTCAGTTACATTGTTATCGTTTTCTGTCACTGATTTATCGTTTTCCGGTTTAATCGGATCGATCACGTCAGAAAGTGGAATTTGCTCTTCCGGTTTCTCAACATCAGCATTTCCGTCTTGTTTTGTCGCAAAAAAAGTATCTCCGGCGCCTATGGCCGTTTCCGGAATATTTGGCTACAAAAACAATTCACAATTTTACGAAACTAACACTTGATTATTCTAAGTTCCATTATTATTCGTATGTAGAAATATTTAACTTACAGATGACACATTTTGCTTTGCTTCAGATGTTGTGCTATCCTCCACTTCTTTTTCTAGAGACTTATTTACAGTTTCACACACAATTTTCATATCTTCAACGATAGTCGTGTTTACTTCCTTTGCGGACATCTTTATTGTTTGATCTTCTATGCAATGCGAAATCTTACAGTCAATATCTTGCATGGGTGCATTTTGATTTTCTACCGTGGCGACTGATGTATCTTTTACATTGTCTTGTTGACCTGACTTTGCCATTTCAGATAGACAAGAGTCTGGATCAGTGGTCGATTTAAGAGTCTCGTTGTCTGACATTTTTATCTGCAAGAAACGTCACTTTTATATGTTGCACACGAAGCATACGAAACAGAGGAAAAGCGAATTTGTTTCCGATGTATTTTCACTGTGTTCATTATTATCTAACTGGTCAAATAATTTTTATCGTTAGGCACGAAATAATTTCTTATTCTTATAGTTTTATAGTCTATCGACTGTTTGGGTGACGATCGAAATTCTAAAATGTTACGTATAATCTGTTTTACTTAAATTTAGTTCTAATACATAAGTCGTAGCTTTGGATCGTCAGTTATGTTATAAGATCGATTTTATTAATTACCGGGAACTTAAAATACAATGGGATACGTGTTAAAAAATGATGTTTCCCTTTAAATACGAAACTTCTTGTCACACAAAAGCGACTGGATATCCAGAACTAATGAAAAGTATGATGTATTTTTGGACATTGTCTGCTAGTTCTATTTTAAACTATCGTAAACGTGTGCCAGTCTAGCATTCAACAAACTGTTAGTCGTTTTGTATTTAAAGCAAGTACATGGCATAAAACTTGTCACTGATTATTCGTTCGGATTATAAGTATGTTCTGGATTGTACGATTATTTATGGGAACAAAATATATCTATACGAGAAGATATTGCTACAGTAGTTTCATTACGAAATATCATGCGCTGTGAGGCAGAATTAATGCATTATTTGTACAAATGAATTCGAACGTAATTATGAAAATTGTAAACGAAAAATAATTTAACGAAATGATAAAATATATCTCAATTGTTTTCGAAAAGTCATTTATTACACTAAATTGATGGACATCTCGTTATTCTTACATAATCAAAAAAGGCTTTTATTTGTATGAAGGTTCATTAACGTAGTTATATTCACCATAGTGTCGCGCTCGAGGCATCTTTCTCCTCGGCATTCTAATTATTTGAAACAAATTTTATGGTAAATACGTAAAAAGATTTTATTTTTATAATAAGACTAAGATTTTTTATAAATGCACTGCAATTTTTCGTATTGTTATGTACATGTTAATCGAGTGTGCACGAGATCTAGTCCCATAACCTCACTTATATCATATATTATTCTTCCCACGTTTCTTCATTTTTCCTATTTAAATACACACAGATATATTGCTTTTACGTAACATGTTTGTATAGGAAAATTGAATGTAAAAAGAATGCTCCAGAAACATTACTGTTAGTATAAAATTCAAAAGAGCTAGCAGTAAAGGTTACTTTTAGTGAGTCTTTTTCATACATTTTACATGAAATCAAAAACGTATTAAACATTTATTAAGTACTTGCCTTTTTTTTTCTCTTTTCCTTGATAATAATGATCATACATAAATGTATCATTTATTTTATAATGTATAAAATGTGATAAAACCATAATAATATGATACTTATTATCATTATTTGCAGCTGTTAGTAAAAAAAAATATTTGTATTAAATAAACATCTTCTTACAGAATATCAACTAAGGAATGGAAGAGTACGCAAGAGAACCATGCCCATGGCGTATAATAGATGACTGTGGTGGTGCATTTACCATGGGTGCTATTGGTGGTGCAGTATTTCAAAGTATTAAAGGATTTCGTAATGCACCCAGTGGAATAAACAAAAGAGTCCTAGGAAGCCTTATAGCTATTAAGCAGAAGTCTCCTATTATTGCTGGAAATTTTGCATTATGGGGTGGTATGTTTTCTACAATAGATTGTACTTTGGTTCATCTTAGGAAGAAAGAAGACCCATGGAACTCTATTATCAGTGGAGCAGCTACTGGTGGAATATTAGCAGCAAGAAATGGTTTACCAGCCATGGCTGGTAGTGCATTCATTGGAGGAGTGTTATTGGCTTTAATAGAAGGTGTAGGAATATTTATTACCCGTTTATCTGCAGAACAATTCAAACCTCCAACGTTCACTGAAGATCCAAGCCATCTGAGACAAAGTCACCCATCGTAAAATGTATAAATATCTAGATATATTTTAAATTACACTCGACTAATTAAGTACAAACGTTTCATATTCTTTGAAACAATAGTAGTTGACAGCTATCATATTGCCAGTACATCAAATTTGTATAGACAATTCAGTCTCTTGATTTAAGAAATATAATAATAGTTTGGTTTCTATTTAATTCTGATTTTGTACTTTTATTGAATTATTAATAAGATAAAGCACTTAACATAAACATAGCAGAAATTTATTAATGAGAAACATATTTATAAAATAAATTCACGTATTACTTAGTTTCATTATTTGTAAAGGAAATAAATTACCAGATTTAACTAAATTATCATTATAGTTTAATGTAATACAATTTTCTTAACTTAAAATCTCATTCTAATCATCTTCATCTTCCATTTCTTCCTCGTAATACGTGGAAGTTGAGGGTACAGTTAAGTCTAACGATTTGTTTGTAGAGTCTTGTTGATTATCATTTGTTGACTGATACTTGATACTTTGTGGATGAGACTTGGTTTTTGTACCTTTTAATAATTTATTCACTAATCCCAATAAATGAAGTTGTTCCACCTAAACATTTTATCATATGAAATGTTTTTCAATATTAAAACAGATAAAAAAGGGGATTGTAAATATTATATTTACCTGCAGACCACTTATTTGATTATCAATTTTTGTTAATATATTTTGAAGAAGTTCTTTTTCTTGCATTAATTCTCTTTGAAAAACGAGTAAATCGCTGGTACTTATTTTTATATTACTAAAATCATCGATAGTCGCCATTTTTGTTAGTGTTATTTATTATTTTTATTTTTAACGAAATCAATAATAAAATGCAAATTTTATAGTAGCAAGATATGCTAAAGTATCAAGTAATTTTAAAAATTCACTCTATGTAATTAATAACCTGTAACTTAATGTTTGAAGGTTATGGTTTTCATAATGGATTTCAATGTTACCAACTTGACGTGTGAGTAAATACTGACTATTGTAGACTGTCTGTATGTATATTGAATTCAGTATATGCGTTCATAAAATTGGTCAGATAATGTTTTAAATTTGTTCGAAAACGTTGAAAAAAGGTAACCGTGCATGGTGGAATTGTTAAGAAAAGATAGTGCGCGCTAAAAACTTTAATTTGATTTCTGACAGAGAATAAGTCGTAAAATGCGAAGTTATAATTAGGTAAATCATTTTATTTCGTAGTTTCAGTGGATTTTATAAGTTTTCTTTCGTAGTGTATTAATATTTTATTCTCTCTACAGAATTCTAAGTAATACTACAGAATAATCACAATTTATTATATCCAAATTCATTTAGGTACAGAATTTCTTATTAGATCACAATATAATCTATATAACTATACGATTACATTAATTTGTTAACTTTTAAGTGATCAAATTAAGTTAAATAGAATCAATGCAAATCTTGCAATTATTTTAAAATAAGTTCATCATACAGTGTAATTTCTTATTTATACATTTCAATTAGCTATAGCGTCTGTGCAATGATCTTCTTTTATTTTTTTAATACTCTGGTAATGTCTTACTATATAATGATGTACATTGCTGCTCACACAAGATTTGCATTAGATTATATGTACATATACATACAGAAGATATTCAAATTGGGAGCACAACTACTGTTATCATGCTATCATTATAGAATGTTTATAATCTACTAGTACACTGGTACATTTATGAAGATCATTTTTATTATCTTTATCAGTATCTAATAATTTCTTTGAGAATGCAAAATTTATACAATAATTTTACAATAATTCGTAAGTATTAAATAGTTGACAATATTCATTGGTATGTAAATTTATCAATGTTGGAATGTTTCGCAATAAACAAAATGGGAAAAGGTGGGTAAAAAAGTAATTAAAACAATATTACCATATAATAAGGATGATAACATCAAACAATAATTGTCCTCACCAAAAAGAAAGTTGGTCTCTAGATGTAATCAATCAGCATCTGAGAATATTTTCACAATTGTTTTTACATAATATGCTGTGATCATTGGTATTTATAATTATATATAAATATCATTATACCATTTACACAAATTGAGGTATATGGTAACTTTTCAGGAATTCTGTTCATATTGCCTTTACGGCATATATAACTCAAACGAAAATAAATAGTTCGCTTAATTGGTACATACATCGTTCAATTTCTATACTATATTCGATTAATTTTGATAATTTTCAAGATCGTCGAAAGAGTGTATCATATATCGTTACAATAATTCCGTTCTATTAAAATTGGAAATACTATTATAGATATTGTTGCTGCTGCAGCAAGGAAATTCATGTAAATTCAAATCACATGATTTAAAATAACGCTTTTTTTGCAATTTTCACCAATCATCGTTAAGTCGTAGGCCATAGATACGTTCGTTGCTGCAGTAAGGAACACGTCAATCTTTCGAAGACGAGGGTGGGGATTCCCGACTATTATCGTTCGTAAAACTAGATAATCCGAGACCACTAGTTTCGTGACTCGAGGAACTAGTTGGTGAATTACTCGAACTCCTGGCGCCACTGAGTGATGTTACAGTTGTATTATCAACCGGTATTAAACCTTCTTTCATTCTCTTCTTCTGCTTCATTCTTCTATTTTGGAACCAAATTTTTACTTGCGTTTCGTTTAACTGCAACGCTGATGCGATTTCAATACGCCTTGCTCTGGTCAGGTACTTATTGAAGTGAAATTCTTTTTCGAGCTCTGTTAGTTGTTTGTTCGTGAAGTTGGTTCGGCCGGTATTGTTGAAGCTACCTGCAATACCGGCCATAGGTCCGCCGGTAAGACAGTTTACAGGACCGTTTGCCGCAGTTGCGTACGGGGTTCCGTTTCCACCTCCAACTGTGCTACCGCCATATTCTCCCACATTTAGATTTGTCTTTGCTGCTGCAACAAATTTTGATTTTTCTTTTTATTTAGGAATTTATTGTATAAAATTTACAAGCGCGTTTATACATATTGAAATTCTTTGCTTAATATTTACTATTCATAAAAATGTTAGCACTAGCAGTACAGTAACAATGCAAAAGAATTATTTTGACGTAAAGCTTTAGAAAAGTAAAACATCTGTGTAATTTTATATATCAATTACAATTACGAGATTCTAGTCATTAAGATTCATTATCAATATTTGTGTGATTCAGAAGGGCACATGTTGTGACTCAAATTCCTTTCCATCTTAATTATAGATGTCAATGCCCTTCGTACGTGACCGATGCGTTAACGGAAGAGGTTAAAAGTAATATATACCGAATTAAGCTTAACTCTGGTCCATCGAGCGACAGCCGTTTGTTGCCCAACACAGCTGGTCAGTGTTCTAAGGAGCGAACCTGTCCACCCTTTACCGAAGACCGATAGGGTTAAGCCCTAAATCTGGATCAAATTGCATCAGCTGTTGTCGAATGTCAAGAGTAAGTTGTTACGTCATTTTATTTAGCCCGTATTTATTAACCGATTGGTGGTCACTCTAAAAGCATACTCGACTTAGATCATGTTAACCATCTTTTCCTATACGTGTATGTAATCACGAGATCGTTCAAATTTTACTTCAAAAATAATAATCGTATTGAGCTGTCTGACAATATATATATGACCACAGACAGAAATTAAGTTTCGTAATTACGATCTTGAGTTAAGTTATGTTGACTAGTGCCTATAGTCAGCTGTCATGTTGGACTGACAGGCAAACGAAACAAGCATAATATCGCCACACGAACCATGTTTTACATAATTTCGTATAACAGTTTCGATAATAATTTTACCGAGTACAATTTTTGATATCGATCGAATCGTAGCACACTGTCAATGAAGCTCACTCGGAAACTAGATACGAAGTTCCAAATTGTTTACACGCGTGTTCATTAGCAGGGAATTTTTGGATATAAAGCAATGCAACCAAACTTATTCTAACTAGGGAGGAATGCGTTCTGTTGAAAAAAGGTGGCGTCACTTACGCATTATGGAAATTAGATTGTTATTTAGCCTACCGGTATGTGGAAGTCAATTTACTTAATGGCAGAGGGCGGACGAAACTGTCAAGCCACCGCCTTAGAGTCACATCTTCTTTTTCACCCGTGTTTGCCTGTATTGCTCCATTCCCCTTATCACCTTTTTATATTTTACCGAATATTAGAAGTATTTAATTGAGACCCAAACGTATATTAAATCTAACTCAAACGAAAATCAACTTATTTTGTACAGATTTTATTTCACAGATTTTTCAAATAATCTGATAACATCAGTCACTTAAACATCGCGCCTGGAACTTAGCCGGCGGCCATTAAGCTCACGCATCTTCAAGCTGAATAATCGAGTTGGACAAGTTCTATTAGTCCACGAGTCGGCGTGGAACAATGGAATGTTTTCCGTTTTCGCCACTCATTCATCAATTTAGCACCTTAACGGAAGGACAGAGCGTGTGCTGATGCTGATTTTCTCCTAGCCAGGCCGGCAAACGTCTCTATACATCAGTGATCACTAGTGCTGCATCCAAGTTTTTCTTGGATCTTTTAAAATTATATTTTTATAGAACATGAAATCTTCGTGGCAATGGAATTATGCGTTTCTTGCGTTGTCTGGGGTTTGTATATTACTATCTCATAAGAATGTGGATACAGAATGGTGTAGATAGAGACGTAAAACTAACAGACTAGCTGACAACCTTATCGTAAACATTGTAGTTCACATACTTTTTGAATCAATAGAAAAAGATGATATATTCATAGAAAATACGTATCTCTTCAATTATAGTATCTCTTATTTTTATAGGCAGTTCGGGTGCTTGTTGATAGTTTTCTCTACTCGTCGTACAACAGAGAAGAGGTTAATTCTTTGTGAAATTATAAATTGAAAAGACTTTTATATATAAAGCTTCGTTTTTGTTGTACACACTGGTTTGATACATTTCCAACCAATAAAATAAAATGTACATAGTTATACAAAATACGAAGTATCTCTGCAATCGTAGTACAATAGAGAACACAATAATTCTTCACAAAAGTACGAATGAAGAGTATGAAATAAAATTTTTACATACAAAGCTTCGTTTTCGAGGAAGATAACTTTGAAAATCCATCACGTATATGTATACTAATTTTAACTTTTTGAACGAGGAATCACCACTTTTCTAATCGTATCTAAGATTGTATAAACACCCTGTATAAAACAGAAGTCTCTTCGCGTCACTTTTAACAGAAAAGGTGGATCTTCCAGCAAGGAATTACTTTGCCAACTAGATGCAAGAATTCTTGGTAATCCGTATTACTCTTTGACCACCGTTCAATCGATAAAACTCTTGCTTACAGTGTACCGTGTACCAGTCGGCTTTGCAATGGCAGTCGGTAGCCACGTCTGATTTCATTTCTCGAAAAGGCAAATCCCCCAGAAACGCTCGCTCAGGTGGAATGAAGGAATCACTTTCGATCAAGCGTTAGCGTGATATCCTAGCAATTGCTACTTACTCTGCGACGAACATTAATATTAGTATCGATTAAAATTATTAGCACTGTTTAGTAGTACAAATATTAGATGTTGCGATCGTGTTACCTCCTCAAGTAATATTCATAATACTTCTTTGCAGTTTTTTCATCCGATAACATTATTTTAACGGAGGAATGCTTTTGTTAATTTTCAGACGGGCGATATAGTTATTACGGTTGGAAGGTCGGCAATGCAGATTTGCTCTTGGAAAGAAATTTCAAACATTGTGTGTAAGAAATTGGACTATTGTCGATATTAGTATACATTGGTGTAATTTAAGCGATGTAAGAGAGGATGCTTGTAATGATCGTTCGAGTCAATTAGACTCTCAGGTAGTTTTTAAATAATGCTAAGATTAACTTAAAATTATATTATTAGTGATGGCGAATGAGAAGAGAACAAGGCACAAGGAGTAGCACAGGCTGAAGAATAGATAAATTGGCATGGGTTAAGGATTATAATTGACCATAGCCCAAGGGAACAATAAATTATTTTCAGGAATTTTTTTAACTTCTTAACTTTCTGTTAACTCTTTATAACACCGTGTCACATTCATAACATAGATCACGTGTCCAATTAAATAAAGCAAAATTCTATATTTGTTATGAATCTTGGCTTTAGTTTCCATTTTTCAGGTAAAGTATATTAAATATAAATTACTAGAAAAATTATAAGGTTACTTATTTTACTCGTATGTATATATTATGTATGTTTCAGTGAGATTGCAGAAAATTCTTCAGAGATTTCAGTCCATACTCCTCGATCATAAAATGCCTTACAATTATCCATCTCTGCTTCGATAGAGTTTCCTCAAAATTTCATTTCTATAGAGTTTCCTTTAAGTGAAATACGTTTCGCATAAAATTTCTCATTATAAAATTTCTTTCAGATAAAAATTTCTCTCGTCAATAATGTCCGGCGTGGTCATGGTTCGCAGCGAAAGTTGCTAGTGGAAGAACGACGAATTATTATATCCCTCGGGTGGCGCAACGTCAGTCGACCAAGTGCACTTAAGCTTGAACATGAATGTAATTCTCGCACGCTCGCGCGAGCCTATCGTCACACATGCGAAACACGTATACACGAGGTAAAACACAGGGAAACAGCAGCGTGGCCGCGGTTTCGAAGCATGCATGCCAGTCAGGCTTCGTTCAAAGGCCCCCGATTAAATCTCACCTGGCTTAATATTATTATTTTACGTGGCGCCTACGAGTGAAAACGAGCGACCCGACGAGAGGGCGAGGAAATTAGAGAGAGTGCGAGGGGCGGGCAGGGAAGGTTGGATAATGCCAGTGGATAAAAGCAAATGGAACAGTGCAGGAAACACTGGCCGAATATCGTTCACGTGAACGATCTTTGTACCGTCTATGCAACCGTAATTCCAGTTATTTAGCTTCTCCTCCGACCTTCCCGGTTATTCGTGAGTAGAAACATTGTTCTGGCTAGGTGTTTCCAGGTCTATTACTATTCAAAACTATCCAAGAACTGTTCAAAAAGATGCTTTCGTCATTAAGGAGTCGTTTGATTGCTGTTTGCTATTTATTATGTTCGCAGCTAAGTGATTGCGAATTTTATTATTAGATGGTATTGACAAAACCCCCCAAGAAACGCAATATACTTTTTTAAGGTCGGTGGAAGAATGTATAGAGTAAGGAGGTAGGAATTAAATGAAGCTTTTATAGAATCGAGATGTTGCATGATCTTAACCCGTTCACTGTGGATCAGATTTTTGTTACATATAAATTGCCTTGTTAACAAATAGTTCTGCGCCACACCTGTATCTATACAGTTAATCTTTATATGTACATAAATTATAATCATTCGAACATCTATTACGTCCATTATATCTATTACATCTATCACACTATGTATACAATGGTTCACGTGGAAATATTATTATATATACATAATGTATTATATTATACATGTTACACGAAACATTTTGAATTATCACGAGTAAAGATATGACTATTATGATTGTATTGGTTACACAAAAGGTTTTGTTTTTTACGGCGAGTGTTCAAATATTATTGATAAATTGTATATGTCTTAAAGCTAAATATTCATCGATTATTCAAGTGCTACGAATAATTATGTGCGTTATTGTATATCTGATAGAAATCTACATTCGGTTTGTATCACGCATCTAAGTCAGTATCATACACATATCCTGAAAGTACGTGTCGACTGGTCATGTGTAGTGAATGTGTTAATTACAAGCTTTAATCGGTTCGTTTCATTATATGTACGTTGATAATTCGTTTTGAAAGGAGCTGAAAAAGGAGAAAATCGAATTGAAAATAAAACAGGAGAGGTAAAAAGGAATCGAGATCGAGTCTTGCGAAAACATTAAGATCAATCTGGTCTAGAGTTCCTACTCTCGATCCGGTTCTTCGAGGATGCGTTTATTAATCGTAGAATTGCGATCCTGCGTGTTGATAGGGAAAATATTGCCATGTAATATGTAGCCATGCGTTTTTCATCATTATAATTTATCAATTGTTAAATAATTATGCCACCTATAATAGCATAAAGTATCGTATCCTGTGATACCTACATAATAAATTTAACGCAGGAACTCTAGTCATGGTAGTCTTCAATTTTTCAGATAGTTATAAAATGCAAGAGAATTTTCTTCTAACCGTAGAAAAATTAATTGCAAATATACAATCGAGGGAAAGGATGAAAAAAGTTAGAAAAATATTATTTCTTGTCGTGGTTACTAAAAATTAATGGTAATCGATTTTTATCTATTTTCACTGCATTCTGATTCTTTCTAATTCGTTCTATTTTCCTAATTAAATTTTATGAATTCCAGGATGATATGTACGACAATTTGGTACACCGAACAAGCTTCCTTAATGGTACCGATAAAATCGTAAGACGTTAATCCGTTGATCACACGGGATCATTTGGCCTTGTGGTAGAGAAGGTGCCCCTGTTAGACGAGCATTACGCAATTCAAATATTATTCAAAGGCTAAAAGCTAGGGGGCAGGGCGCAGATGACGTAGAAAGGAACTAGAGGGGATGAAATGTGTGCGTGCGAGCAGCCATAGGGTATTATGTTACCGGAAAGATGGACCTGGATAAGGGCACCAGTTTCCTTCCTCTTCGGATTTTCTTCGTTGTCGATCAATGGTTTTCTTTTGTTTTCGAGAAATTTTCACTGTAAATCGAGGATAAAATTTTGATCTGCTGTGCTTGGTGATTGGCGATTCATTAACTTTATAACGATTTTTAGTTTCCATTATATATTATCTGTTAAGAATATTATTTATTTGAAATTATATTGCTTATTGGAAATTATAAATTTGCACCTGAAGGTAGTAAAAGTTAAATAAATTATTAAAATTCTTAGAAGATTAATCGTGGCAATTTGACTGTTTTGCTGTAATAGCGTGTTTCAATATTCCGACTGTACCGATAACATTAAAATTGGTCTAGTCATTTCGCAGTCATTAATTCGAGTATTTTAATCATTTTCTTATTACGATAGTATTGCTTGCGTTTCTAGCAATCTGAACAGGGTAGACCGTAGGTAAAAAAAAAAAAAAAAAAAAAATAGATCCACTCATCAGGATCCAGCTGTATTTGAAACTATCTGATTTCCACATCCGATTACATGCTACAACGCCATCCTAGCTTCTTCTTTTAAGCAAACATTCCACTCGTATCCCAGTATAATTGAATCTTTCTTGACAAAGACCAAGCTTGAGGCCTGCACGGACCTGGAATAATTTTCCAAGGTTCGTCGTTAAACATAAACTTAGGAAACAATCTCTTTCAATATTTATAACAAAAATAAAGCTATTAGAACGTGTTATTATGGAACAAGTAGCATATAGTAGCCATCAACCGGTATACATCCTCGAAACATCTTGTTGCTGTTTGACATTCAGTAATAACTTGTTTAATTTATTACCTTTAAATATTCCGCGTTTATACTCACCGCCTTATCTCGGTCCATAATGGACGTTGTAAAATGTCATCGTTCATTTTTTCCGAAGTTTCGAAAGCAATTTGCAGAGTTATGTCGCGTTTTACCAATAAATATCGAGTCTGCTGCGCAGAAGCCTTTCGCGAAACGCGAATTGTTCGTTCGTCGGTTGTAACGAAGCTCGTTGAACGGCAATAAGGGATATCGAGACGTTTAACGAGCCTCGTAAAGTCGTTATTGTTGCTTGAACGACGTCAATAGCGCGATCGTGTTTTACGTTTGTGCGCGTGCTTTGTAACAACACTCGTTCGCCAAACGTTCCTCAAGAATCGCTCTTGGATTTGATGTGGACGAGTTTTGTCGCGCCACGATTCCTTACGCATTTCTACAGCAACATTTTATTTCACTGGTTAAAACATTAAATTCCTATTAGTTTAAAAAAGATATTCGTATGTCGTCCTCTTCAGGGAAGCGTATTCTTCATCAGGTTCTACGTTTCAATTTTATGGTATCAAATTTTTATAGTGTACTATAATATTATTAAATGATGTAAAATTAATTATATATGGACAGAATTAGTATCAAAATGCTGTAATAAATATAATGGCGCGCAAATACTTTTTATAGCAAGCGTATCTAAACATCTGAACTCGTCGAGAGACAATGCATATAACTGAAAATCATGTAATAGGAGTTCACCAGCTTTCTTCGCTATCTATTGGGTTGACAACTAGTTAGTTTAGTTAGTTTAGTTGCCAACCCAATAGATAATTCTCACTCAATAATATAATAAGTATGACACAGATGATATTTTATACTACTGATTCCACTATGTTGCGTTATTGTGCGTCAGTGAAGATTAGAAAATTCGATAACAGTTGTTTTTTTCTGGCAAATCGTCCATTTCGTATGATGAAAGTAATCGAAGAATACGTTTTATTGGGTTGGCAATTAAGTGATTGCGGAGTTTATCATTAGGTGGTAATGTTAGGTTAGTTGCCAATCCAATACTATTTTTTAATAGACCAAATATTTCTCAATTAATCGCGCAATCGTTCCAATAAATGGAGTTTCATTGTGCACTGAATTGAAAAGGGAAATACGAGCTTACATATTCGTGGTGGATAAAAATTTATGCGCGTGCAATTGAATGTATTTATACATTATTTTATAATATATTGTTATTCGTATTTGATAGCCATAACATGGCACGTTATGGATTCTATCCACATTCGGGATATTGATTAAATAGAGAAAGGAATCAGTCGCTCCCGGAATTTTCTATATTTTCCTACGATCGTGTCAAAAAGATTATCTGGATAATAATTCATATTATGTATGATCAGTTTGTTAGTAGAATGATATAATTAAGAATACATTTTTCAGGAAAGTTTGAAATTAGAAATTAACAATCAGTGAATTTCCTTAACCCTTTGCACTCGGAATTTTATTTCAATTTCGTTACCAGTAGCTGCCAACGCTTTTAAGTGTTTTATTAAGTGCTATATTAATGATTAAGACAATTTAAATAAATAAAGGAAGAAATAAATTCACTTAAATATGGTTTTATTCACACTACTGTTGTATTTTCTAATTTTTAAGTGTATGATATATCTTAAAACAATTTCTAGGATGCAATCTACTAATTTGGATCGACAAAGGAGTTGTTGAGATAAAAACTGATGTCGAGTTACACTCGACATAGCAGTGCAATGGGTTAATATTCTTTGAATTCCGAGGATCTTTAACAACATATTGTTCGCAGATATCTCAAAATTTATATTATTTATTGTTGAAGTGATCATCACCTCTAAAAAAAACTCTACATCTGGTCTTTAGCTTTCTCAAGCACTGAAGCCATCGACAGCGTATAGACAAAAGACTGGGTTGAAGGCAAACCATAAACTGTAGACAGGCGACGATGGCTTCAGCATTTTCAATCATGGGGTAATACTGCTAGCGTGTGGATCTGTATCAGCTCATATTGTATTCCGAACTTTGTATTTATACTTTAGTATTTAAAAAAAATATATTTTCTACCTTACAATTCATCACGATTTCCTTTGTATTCACATACATCTAATAACCTCAAAATTTATTACTATTATTAAATATTATTATATTACTTTTTAATTGTATCATCCTTCTAATAAACCGACCATTTAAATAAAGAATATGAATCAAGGGGAAATCCGATTTTGTCGTTTATCTGTATCACGTGCTGTTATGAGAGCTTGTAAAAGAATGAATCTACTTACATGCATACGTACAAACGAATGTAACTATTGCACGCGTACTCTCTTTGCATCTGTCCGAGCAAATATTTTCTCACGATTGTACCGATTGACGATAACGCGCGTTACTCTAGATCATAGATAACAGATAGTTGGAATATTGACCTTCTGTTTTCTTCAATTTTTGATGACTCTCATAGCGAAGGCAGTCATGTCTTTTTCATTGAATACTTAATAACACAATTAGGATTAAATATAAAATCGTTTGGAATTTAGAGAATTTTTATGGATCGGTAAGAACGAAGGTTTTCTACGAGCTTTGTAAGCATCATGAACTTGTTACATGAACTTGTACAATATAGAAACTAATTTCTGATCTGTAATTAGCTAATAGATAAATCATTTTTTTCGAAGATTGTTATACAGAATATGTCTCGATTAGATCTTGTCGATGTATATAAGAAGCAACAAAACAATTTTACTGACACAATTTCCTTCTGTTCGACCCCTTGTCATCAGGTGTCACGATGGCTACTTTGATTTCAGCATCGCGATAACCAATGTCCTGAGTCACTATAAACGGTGGGCTTTTGCAAATGAGATTTCGATCGAAATTACTTGGCCAATTATATAAAATCGACTGTGTACTATCAATGATCTGAATAAACAATTACCTTACTCTGTAAAAATAAAAAACCTAGCTAAATCATTGGAATAAGGCTAATAGTATATGTACGTACTCAACGAGCAAAGTCTTAACATGGTAATGAAGTCCGTTTTTGCCTTTCTCTTTTTTGGTAAGAAGTGTTTGCTTTTTAGTTAAGGCCGAAATCTGAATTTCTTGGCATGATCCATAGTGCCGAACGATTGCGTGCAGTCAGCTTTATTTATGGCCTCGAGGTCAGTCGATTTCGCATATTATGATTAACATTTTTATTGGCCTTGTTGCCTAGTCTTTCTTGCTCCTCTCCAATCGATTTATGATGCTGCTTATCGTCGCACGGTGAAATATAAGTTTCACTTATCCGATGGTTTTAAGATAACTTCAATCTAACCACAATCCTAGCTAAATAAAACTTTCATTTGATTCTTAAATTTAATCCTCGTGAAATCACTTCTATGTATTTAAGGATAAATTAATTGATTACAAGTGTCTGTATTTAACATGTATCGGTTAGGTCTTTAAACTTTCTTTGATCTAAATTACATCACATCTGATTCTTTTAATACTTTACCGACCGATAGCCTAGTAATCGGATTTTTGTCTCCGACGCTTATCGACCGGTAGTCTATTAATCGGTTTTTTGTCGCCGACAATCTTTCTCATTATTTGAGCAGTAATTTGTTATTTAGGACTAAGGTACCTTGCTCAGTTGCGTTAGTTGCGTTACTTTGTAAGCTGCTACAGTTTTATACCAATTTGAAAAACTTACCGTTCACGGTGAACGAAAAGAATGGTATTGGAAAGGTTAAACCGAAACAGAGCCGGCGCCAGGGAGAATCTGCGCCTGAGATGCCGGTTGGACGTGCGTATGCTGTTGAATCACTAGCGGTCGGTAAAGTGTTAAAAGTTCGAAGTACAAAGTCTGATTTAAAGATATAATGATCTCTATAATAATTAAAAACTAAAATGATCGTCATCAAAATTAATGGAGATATTTAAGGCATAAAGAAGTCTTCGTCCTTTAAATAACTTTAATGGAAGGCTTTGCTATGGAACTGATAAGTTTCTAGACGATTTTTAATTTGGAAGAATAGAACGAAATTATAGGAGTTGTGATCTGTTCGTCTTGCAACTAAAAATTCATTAACAGATAATGGAGTGTAGAAGGGCGTATCATTACAATGAATTACTACAAGATTTTGCCATTTATCTGATATAATCTCTCTGTAGTTAACCACAATCATTTAAATGTAGGAAGCCATTAAAATATAATAACATGGTAGTAAGCCTTTGAATCTTATTAATTTCCTTTTTTCTTATCACCAACGTGATTCGTAAACCAAACTCATAAATCCAAAGCAATGTAATTATTTTTGAAAGAGAAGCACCTATTATACACCGAGTTTAATTTTACAAGTCTCAACATGTTCGCCTTCTATTCACCTTCTTTCTTTTCTTCCAACTCCGACATCAACCACCTCCACTTCCATCCCTCACACACACACACGCACACACGCACACACACACACAAACACACACGTTTGATCTTCTCAAAGCAACACCTTTTCGCAACCCCAAACTCCGACATGGTCGCAGCATTGAACTCGAGGTTTTTTCAGCACTCGAGCCACGCTCGCGTCGTCGCGATATATCGTCGGTGAAGTGCCGCGGAAATGAAAATCACCGTTGCGCGAGACACGTGGACAGGGTGGTCGTTGATTGTCAGCGCGTTGCAACGCGGGCGCGAGCGAGCTAGCAAGAGAGAAACAGAAGGAGAGAGAGAGAAGGGACGAGTGACGAGGGAGCAAAGGGGAGTCAGTTACTTAGGCAGCCGGCCAGGGTTGTTGCGGGACTTGCGGGATCCGGGGTTGCCAGGTTCGGCGGGTGGCAGCCCGGGTGGAAACACGCGAACGATCCTCTGATCCCCTCGCGAGATATCGGCCACTCACTCACGCGTCCGCCGACGGCCCTAGCCGCGCCGCAACACGCTGCCCTGCCTGCTTGACTGCTTGCTTGCTTGCTTCCTTGCTTGCTTGGTCAGCCGCTCCACTCTACCTTCGCTCGCAAACTGACCGACCTACCTCTTGCTTCTTCGTTCTGTTTTCTTCCGTTCTTCGTGTACCAAGTACTTGAGCCTTTCCGGTCACAGAGAAAGAGAGAAGCATTCGAAGCTCTTCTTTAATTCTGTCACGTTCTAGCACTTATTTTTCATCTAATCGTGTTTTTCTATCGTTCAAATATTTCTTAACATTCGCAATGAAAGAACGATGCTTTAAATTTTTGTTGGGAATATTAAAAGTCTTTTTGTTTGGCGAAACAAGAGGAGGAGTAGTTTATTCAATTTTTTAGACAATTTATTAGGTTGGCAACTAAGTGATTGCAGATTTTGTCACTAGGTGGTATTGACAAAAGCCGCAGTCACTTTGTTGCCAACCCAATAGTTCCATTTGGCTTCAGTTGGTTTTCTTTTATATTTTCGTAGAAGGAATTTTGTAGAGTAATTGTAGTATTTGGAAATGGTTTACGCAGCTTTTTACTGCAATTCAGTTTGATTGGTTTCCTTTCTTGATTTTATCCAAAGTTCAATTTTCTACGGTGAGTTTAGTATTTGGGTATTTATTGCTCGCTGAAAATTAAGTTAAGGTAAGGTAGCGTGGGTGAAACAAGATGTGAGATACACAGTGTGTGATAAGAATAGTTTGCAACAAATGACATTGTTTTAAGTGTTCCTTATTGTAAGTATTTGGGAATGGCGTGTTTTCTACTTTTATAAATTGCTTTCTATTGTTGCAATTTTCAGACTTTTTAATATTCTTTCCCTAAATAATTTCATCCTGCTTTCGTTGTTCTAGTGGACTTTCACACACGTTTCAATGGTACACCTCGTTTTTCTTTAAGAATTTTCCTTTTACCATTACTTCGCGACGTCTCATCCTTTCTATTTTGCACTCCACTTATATCGCTCGCGTTTTCCATTTTTCTTATCCTCTTCCTGTTCAATCTAATCGCTGGCTTATGATCATGGATGGTTTAGGTTCGCGATAATTTGGTCTTTTTGCGCATGAGGAACACGTCAGTTGCATCCGTGCCGTGTTATTTCGTTCACATCCTTTTTCCACTTTTGTTTCTCCTACCTCTTATCCAGTTAGACGATTTCGCTGATGTTAAACGGTCGTCGATCGTGTTATTTGTATTTTTGCAATTCTCTTTGCTTCCCACTTTTTACAGAATTTGTTATTGTTTCTATAAGCTTCTCCTTTTTCAAAATCGTTCGATGCTGATTTAGCTCGACCAGAGGTTTTTTTGTTTTCTTACTTATTTGAAGTGTTATGGTAACTGTAGTTGTGTGTTATTAAGTCCACGAGGAAAATGTAGCCGCAGGAAATTCAGGAAGAACTGCTTCGTGTTCAATGTTTTGGAATTATCCTTGAATATAGTGCAGATAACAATCAATAGATAAGTATAAAAAATCTTTGTCCAGTTATTAATATTGTATTTTATTCTGATTTTCCAAACAATGAAGAATTTTAACATATATTTGTTAATTCTGGATTTTTTATCATATCAGCAAATTTCTATTTCATTATTGTTTAACAAAATAACATAATGGAGAATTAAAACATAACAATGAATTAATAATCAAAATGTCTAATATTATAATTTCGTAATCACAAAGTCTTTGAGCTAGTCATAGATAGATTTATCTGCATTTTAAACCAATCCAAAATTTGGAAGAAAAAATAAAAATTCAGTCTTTCTTATATCTGTCTTAGAATATATTCAAAAAGTGTTCAATTTACTCGACAAACGACACGATTCTTGAGATAAGGTTTTTACTGGCACGCTCTCGTCAGCAGCATTGCGATTGATGAAGTCGATTTGAAGGTTAGCTCGATACGTGACGTGACGTCGTAAAGCAGCAGCACAAGAAAGCTGGTGTGTATACACGGTGGAACGTAAAGGGCCGACGTTCGTGGACGAACGAAAGCGTGCAATGAAACTAGCCTCCCGCTCTCTTCGTAAGTAACGCAAAATGTGCAGTAAAACTGGCGAAATGGCGAAAACACGGCAACCAATTCGACTAGCAGCGATTTCTTACAATTGCTTCTGCACTTTTTTGCATTAGCCCTGATTTATGCTAAATTACTTAATTTGTAATATTTCGGGGCATTATTCAGACTTCATTTTATTGTAATAGACTTTGTGGTACGTCCGATCTCTTATTTACAATACGATTTCGTCACTTTGTCTTTTTTTTTTTAAAGTCCCAACATCAGATGATCTCATTTTTCTTCTTTAGTTATTTGTCCTTATTTTCTTGATTTTTCAGTATTTTTTCATATCTACGGTTTCATTACTTTTTTACGACTTAAATCGTAACGAAATTTTCACTAGATATATTGGGTTAGCAATTAAGTGATTGCTAAGTGAAGCATTACAACCTAATGACAAAATCTGCAATCACTTAGTTGCCAACCTAATAGAATCCATGATAATTTTATGAGATGAGGCAATTGTTAAAAAATCATATATACATGTTTATTCTGTTGTTAAAGAAGATTCTTGTAGTATAAAATAGTGATTCGAGAGAAATTCCAGTAGTTCCAAGATTTTTTGATATCTAAAGTTTCATTACTTTTTTATGACTTAAATCGTAACGAAATTTTCACTTGAAAATGATAATGTGAGTTCGCGCTCTCCATCCATATGCAGATGCGCTAGTTACAATAAATAGTAACTAGAAGATAGTTCTAGATATAATCGATGGATTTAATCGATAGGTTTAAGATATTCTTTTGTTTGTATCCTTAGTCCATGGAAGAAAGTGCAATAAAGGTTTTTCGGCTCAGGACGGTGTGATAGATTTACCCAAAGAATAAAATAATAGTTATTGTGATTCTACTTCTAAATACAGAAATAAAAACATTTTCAATAGACATATTGGGTTGGCAACTAAGTGATTGCGGATTTTATCATTAGGTGGTATTGAGAAAATCCCCAATTACTTAGTTGCCAACCCAATAAAACCCACGACAATTTTGTGAGATGAGGCAATTATCAAAAGATCATATATACATATGTATTCTGTTGTTAAATAAGATTCTTGTAGTATAAAATAGTGATTTTAGAGAAATTCCAATAGTTCCATCTATTTTTGCTTTCTATGAGATAAGTTGTAAAGAAATTTTTACCGTTGAATCTATGTCGCTTTTATAACCTGAGGCTATCTAGAAAATTATATTCTGCTACCAAACAAGTTCCTTTTAATAAAAAGCAGTGATTGCAGAAAAATTCTAATAATTCTACCTATTCAGGCATCCTCTGTTATTAGAGAAGGAAAAAAGGGAATACATATACATACACGACGAGGTAACGTGTTAGTTTCTAAAACCAGCACGAATACAGGGAATTACTACTGTCTCGTACAGGGGCTTGCTTATTTGTTCCGTCGTTTTTTCTTCGAGCGTGTTGGCCAATCCTGCTATTGATTACAAGAGAGAAGAAATCGAGTGGTGTATGATAAATCGGGAGAGCTGACAGCCCCGTGACGCTTGTTTCTTCTCTCTTTCTCCCTTTTCTCTTGGCCTTTTTCTCCTGCTTTTCTCATGAAGAAGGGTGGTGGTTCGCACCGGGCGTCCCCATAGAGATTCCATGGACCCCCGGAACGCATTATGGAAGCATCAAGGGAAAAAGCACAGCTATTGTGCTTTGCTGGCCAACCAAAAAACTTCACCAACCAAAATCTCTCGAAATCCCCCTCCACTCTGCTCCGCCCATCTCGTTATTTCGGTTGAGAAGCTGCCTCTCCTCTGGAATTGCGTTACATCCGTTGGACGAAAGTCTTATTCGACGAACGCGGATTGATAGTAATTTTTCTTAAAAGATTTTCTAGTTTTTTATATCGTTTTTTAATTCTTTTAATTCTTCTATTAGTGTAGATTTTATTTAGATAATAATATGTATCATTTGCAGGTAATTCTTTTATTCAAAATATAAAATGTTATAAAACCAATGAGCTTCAGAAGCTACGTCTTCTGTTATTCGTTTGTTATGGTTGTTATGTAATGTTTCAGGATTGTGAGACAAATGTTTCTTATCAATTGCTAATTATGGAATCACATTTCCTGTGATTTTCTAAAGACAGCGTAATGCAGATATACACCAGAAAGAGTTTCACTAAAAACAGATCCATTTGTCGTTGAATTAATTATACTGGGTGTCAAGTAACATATTGAACATTCTTGCAAGGTAAGTCTATAATATATACAATATACAATAATTTGTCAGAATATAATGTTGGACATACACAACATCGAGCGTATTAACCCTTTGCACTGTGAATTTTATTTCAATTTAGGTAGCAGCAGCTCCCAACACTTTTAAGTGTTTTATTTGAAATTTTCTTTAGCTAAAAAGTAAGACAATTTAAATAAATAAAGGAAGTAACAAATCCACTTAAATATAATTCACACTATTGTTGTATTCTCTAATTTTTAAGTGTATGATATTATATATCTTGAAACAATTTCCAGGATCCTGCTTTTCTATCACACGTTTCACAAAAAAAGCTGGGATTGGAAGAATGTCGAATGGAACTCAGCAAAGGAGCTTCTGAGCTACTTTACATAAAAACACAACGGACTTGAAAATACTTATCGCTGGCAAGAATTTAGCAAAATAAGTAAAAAGATAAAAAGATACGTAATGTTTTTCGAATGGTATCAGGTAGGATAACGTCGTATCGATAACGTCGATGGTAGTTACGGTTCCTTAATCTAAAACCTTTGGCCGGAGATTGTTAGATTCTATTGCCGCGTGGAAATCGCGGATAAGGAACGCGGGACCGGAAGCTCGTGGCGGTGAAGAGTAAAGGGGTGAGCGCGGCGAGGGCGGCTCAACGTTTCGTTTGCATGTCCCGGTGTAATAAGCGTCACCCCCGGTGACTTCTCGGCCGGCGTTATTAATTCGATTATAATGAGCTATTAAGCGAAACGCTGGTAATCCTGACAAGCTCCATTCAACGGGCTAGGCTTAGCTGCTCGAACCCGGCGATTGCCTGCAACCCTGTTCGCTGTTAAGCAAATTATCAGAGAGGGGAACGCCTCGAGCCTCCTACTGCCTTCTTATCGCATTTTTACGACACCTTGATTTCAATTTTTAAATCGTTTCCGCAATGTCTCCGTTCAGGGTAAAGTAATTCCTCGAAGACGGATTTAGGATGTTAAGGATGGCTGACAGGATCGTTTTTCTGCTTAATAAATAATTGAAAGATTTTTTTCGTAAATTGAAATTTGAAATATTAATTAATCTGGGTTATTTAATATTAGTACCTTTCAATTGATAATTGTAATGACTCTTAAAGATGTTCTTTTTATGTTTATAAAATGAATACAAATTTGTATAATAATTCAACTATTCCATTAGAAAATTTATATATCTAAGTTGTGTTTGAAATATTAATTAATCTGGGTTTTTAATATTAATACCTTTCAATTGATAATTGTAATGACTCTTAAAGATGTTCTTTTTATGTTTATAAAATGAATACAAATTTGTATAATAATTCAACTATTCCATTAGAAAATTTATATATCTATGTAGCCATTTATAGTAATTTATATAGGTAGGACTTTTTCTCAGACAATTTCTCAATTATAAGAGTATAAAGTATTTCGTTACTAGGCAATGGAATTTATTATTTGTTACAATACAGATGTTGTAGTTTAACACTTTGTCTGCCACGCCGAAATCACATGTTTCGCTGAGGATGCCACGGGAGTATTTTTATTATTCAAAGCATATAATGGCAAAATAATAATAAATTGATGATGTAAGACAACATTCTTCTGCAATGTACCGTTTATCTTATTGGTGGTCACGGGTGACCATCGTGGCGCCTTGGTAACAGTTGACAGCGACATATTATAACAAGGCTTCGTTTATTTTAACAAACCATTCGCATTCGTCATTTCGTTGCAAGCAAAACATGCAGAATATATTGTTGAAACGTGTAGAAGATATTAGTAAACAGTATTATGTATAATCATTAGTAATGGTAGTGGTAGATTACAAGAGAGGAAAATGTGCTGTAAATTTATCAGATGAAATGTTAGCATATTCTACAGCACATAGAAGAACCCTCAAGTGGTATATAAAATTAGCTTTAGAGTTATTGTTAAATACATCAATTTCAAACACGATGATACTCTGTAAACAAGCAACAAAAACAAAAATCAAGGTATCAGCTCTTAGAATGGCACTCGCAACGCACCTTACACAGTGCCATTCACCAGAGCCGTGAAATATACTTATTCGACAAAGATTGGGATACGAAATGCAGAAGAAAAAAAGGCAAGCGTACCTGGCACGAAAATTTTGCAGAAAGTGGTATAAAAAAATGTTAAACAGTTAGGATAAAAAATTGCTAAGAGTCGAACCAAAAAGGTGACCACCTATTGTCCAGATTGTATTGATGAACTACATTTATGTCTAAAGTGTTTCAACACAGTGCACCGTTAGATGCAACATTTGATCTCATTTTTTTTTATTGATGTTTTATTGATGAAAGCATCTTCTATTTATCGGTTATATTCAAAATGCCCTAACTGTCAATTTTCATACAATTTTTACAATTGTAAGAAGTTGGAGCGCTCTGGTCACCAATGACCATCGTGGCAGTCAAAGTATTAACATTTGTTAGAAAAGAAAGAAATACATAGACATTGATCTTAGGAATAATTATTTCTTGATATATTGAGCAATGTACACCTCAGCTTACTCTATATTACTTGCAATATCCTATTTTTTATTATTTAATTTGCATTTTACAATTTGTCCAGCTGGACATTTGTTAAATTTTTCTAATTTAATTGCTAAATAACATGTGGATGCTACCCCCAGCAGGATACCATCTTCGAATTTAACTATTTTATTTCTTTAGTGAGGTCAGTGGGATGTTTTCTTTTTAGTCTTCTTGGTATGAGAAGAAACATTCTATTTGAAGTCTTTATTTGTTACAATTTTCTTTCTAAGGAATTGCGTTTTTCTTTTCCTCTATTTAAAACAAAGTAAGAATTGTTGGTAGAATAATTTGCTTACATAACAAAGTAGAAGAAACAATTAGGCGATTAAGTATTGTTACAAAGAGTTAAATCAACTGATTTAAATCTCTGAGTGAATGAAAAACAGTACGTTAATTATTGAAAACAAGAGCGATATTATCATCGAATGTCAATTTAACATCTGAAAACTACATAATGTAATTCTCCTTCGAGTTCCATTACATGCCTTGATTTTCTAAAAAAAAAAAAAAAAAAAAAAAAAACAAGTAATTTAACTAGTCACGTTAGATTATTCCCTGGTACCACCTATTCATTGGTCGATTAGCTGCTAGTCGTTAAAATTGAAATTCCTTCTTTTATATATTCTCGTTTATGTAATAAAGAAACTGGTGCAATGTTTGATGGAAAATATCTTTCTGCGTATACGGCTGGTTGAATGGGGTGGGGAAATCGACTTTAAATCGCCGGAATTCGACTGATCTTTGCTCGATAAGAGGCGTTGTTGCGCGTTGCTTATTCATGAAGTTTTTAACAGTTTGACAACTGAACTAGCCACGACCTGAGTCCTGCGCTCGATGAAATCGCCTGGTGTTTTTTTTTTCTCCCCTATTTTCGTTTCCACGTTTATAATCACACGCACTTATGCAAATCGTTAGGCGTTTAACCACTCGGTACTTTTCACTCGATCTATTCGAGATAAATTGTTCGTCCGTCACATTCAATTGCCGTTTTGCGTAATGTGATTACCGTGTCTTTCGTGCAATCTTTACGTTATCGCGTTCAGTTCTGTATTATTAGCATTTTATATGATTTTTCATTTTTTTTCTTCCTTTCTTTTCCCCCTTTTTTTAAGCGTTTGATCATTTCAATGAATTGTTAGCATTATTATTTTTTTCTTTTTACCTTAAAACGATCGTACGCGCTACGAAAATATATCGCTTTTTAATTAAAGCTTTACAGACGCGATACCTGTTATCGCCACGGCGTTTCTTTCGAAATGATCAGATAACTCGAGTGCAAGAATTTCGTTCTTAAGCGCGAATCTTATCAGGGCTTTTCGATATCTACCGTGATCATTATCGAACCCAGCGTGCGTGATAAATCGTGTTTGGTATGCACGAAATATCTTTTTCCGTGTATAAACACGGTGTAGTAGGATCGTTTATGTTGTAAAAGGAAAAAGAGGAAAGACTCAGGAAATGATAAATAGCCATTACAATTTTTTATCTAAAGTTCTATGTAAAGGAATAAGACAAAGTAGCAATCAATTTTCAAACAAGAAACATTAGCTTTCAGTAAAAAATTTACACCATCCAAGTATCGTATGTTACGTAACACGACAATCATTTCAAATATTCTCCAAGTATATCGATGTCAGATTTTTTAGATATCACCGTCCTACATAGCGCGACGATCGTTTTGCAAATCGTCCGAGTGTTCTAAATTTACATTTTCGAAATGCCAACGTTCCTGCATAGCGTGTTAATGATCTTGAAGATCCTTCGGATGCTGCAAAAATTCCTGCTCTTGAGATACAGTCCTCCAAATTCCAAGAAATATTAGAAAATGTTGAAATTCAAAAGGTCCGATTATCAGAAAAATTGACTAACTAGTGGGTTGGCAATTAAGTGATTGCGGATTTTGCCAATACCATCTAATGAAAAATTCTGGAATCACTTAGTTGCCAACCCAATATTAGAACATAGCTTTGACGTCATAACTCCGATGATAACTTGCCAATGATTTTGAAGATCCTTTAGATGCTGCAAAAATTCCCGCTATTGAGGTACAAAATCCTTTAAATGCCAAGAAATATCAGAAAATGTCGAAATTCGAAAGGTTCGATTATCAGTAAAATTGACTTCAACCATTGGGTTGGCAACTAAGTGCCAATACCACGTAATGACAAAATCCGCAATCATTCAGTTGCCAACTCAATATTAAAACGCAGCTTTAACGTCATAACTCCGATGATAACTTGTTCAAATGCTTGACGCCACGAATCGAAGCATCAGAGATCTATCGTAGCGAAGTAATGGAGAGTAGTTTGTAGGGAAGAAAGATAGCCGACGAGCGATTCGCAAGTGGTAGATTTATGGTCGTGGAGCTACGGTATTCTCGTAAAAGCTTGGGGTATCTTCTGTTACGCGTTGCATTCGTGTGCATAATCTTATCAAGCTCGTTTACGACTGTCGCACGGGCGTAAACAACGGCTAAATAACTCAGCCGAGGACAGTATAAATACCGATAAATTTTCGTTCTATCTCGGTAAGCCCTCTTATCATTTGCTGTATCGAATTTTGATTTCTACCTGGCTCACGAATAACCGCATGGATGTCTTCATTCTATAGAAACATTAAACACCTCGTGTTTTTTATACTTCGACGTTTTGTCTAACCTAACATTCTTTGCTTTTTTTCGGTATCTTTGTAATTTTCACGCGAGAGAATTACAGTTAAGTTACCATGGCCCGGTAATTATCAGCGGTGCTTCTTAATTTGTCACGTAGAAACCGATATCTACATCTTGATTTTACGATGTTGCAAATCATCGTTAAAGCGTTTGGTATTTGATTCATTCGATTGTGTGTAATAAGAACAATTTCGAGTTGAAAAATATTATTAGCTTGTTGGGGAAGTTTGTAGCGAGAGTTATGAAACGTCTAATTAGAATCAGATCTCCTGCCATCTGCAACTTCAAAAATTCTCTCTTGAAAAAATCTTTCGTCTCTTTTGACAATGAATTTCTCCGAATAACTTTTATAAATTTTTAAACCATTTAATCTATGTCTTTCGAATAAGTTTTATAAAAACCACAACAAATGAGATTTTACTATTAGGTTGGCAACTAAATGATTCATTTAGTTGCCAACTTAATCACGTAGTTGGCAATACAGTTGACCAATGAGAAATATAGAAGGGAATATTCCAGCTGACTGAAAAAATTCTTCTTTTTCTCTACGAACCTCTACCTCTCGTATCAATGACATTTTTATGTTTCTCGGTAATTCGCTTTAATATTCAACGAAGGTAGTATTTTATTGCAGTTTCAGAATGGAAATTTTTAATAAAGACGTTTTTCGAATAACTCGATCTTTGGTAAATTCTGTGTACCCAATCATTCAGTTTTAATTAATCGTAATGATAAATTGAAGAATAATAATGATAGCTAGCTCCGCGAAGACAGGAATGTGGCTAATCGCGATCGGCTGAGAAGCATGTGCAAGATTAATGATGTCTGTCGAACCGGAATTACGTGTCACGTTTTATTAATCTCGTTACGTGTAGTTTGCGTTTGAAAGGCACTAGGTCGTCGGCCAACAAGTACGTCACATTTTAGTTGTCCGTCAATCTTAATTGAATTCACCACCCAGGCGAAAAACCTCTCGACTTCGATGCCTCGAGTGGACCGCGTCACGGTTTCACTAGCGACGGCCATTCGAGATGCACGAACTTGTGTAAAGTGTCGTCAACGAGCGACAATTGGGTCGTGTCGCGACACTTAAACGTTACAAATTGTTGTTCCAAGAACTCGGGGTGAGTAACGTGGAAAGCAACGATGGAGAAGTCTGTGGAAAGGAAAATACGTGTTTCCCTGTTTCTTCTTTGTAACACTTTCAATGCTGCGTGTTATTAACATGTCGGATGTGAACGATAGGAACCTACAGAGGCTACAAAAAGTGTAGCCAAATATACTGATTTTTCAACGAAGTGTTCTACATATTTCACTTTTACGATACATTTTTGTACTCATATTTTTGATATATGTGGACTTAATTACTTGGTACGTACAATGCCAGTATTTTTTCTTGACACTATATTTTGTAAAATTACAAACAATTTTATTTACTTTTTAAGATTTCGTAAATTGACTATATATACTTGTCCATATCACTCAAAGGTTTAAATACGACAGTTCTTTTTCCTGGATTTTACAAAGAATTGAAATTTTCAATATCATCGTTCGAAGTGAAAGCAACTTAGATTGCAAACCATATACGATTTTATGACTAAAGTCGACAAAATACGTAGATCAAACGCATCGAATATCGAAAAGGTACGTGAACCTACTTTTCATCCGCATTAATCAACGTTAACCCGAATGAAACCATCGTAGAAGATGCCTCGCCTCCAAAAGTAACTCTATCGGACCGTCTTCCCGATTGACCATTAATTTTCCATGAGATAGGAATCAAGAGAGTGGACAGGCACGATTCTCTCGCTAGTGAAACTTAAAATAGTCATCTCGTTGGATAAACAGAAGCTGAATAACGAGCTGCCTCAGGATTGGACCAGTAATTTCACGCCAGTCAAACCTCCTCCCAAATCATCGAATATCTAAATACGTACCAGCTGGTTTGGGCACGTTCCTCTTCACTTGCATCCATTTGTAAGTGGGTACGTGTGGCTGTTGCGGTTGTTGCTGCTGCGGAGGATGGTGACTATGGGGATGCTGTTGATGATGATGCCCGTGAGTATGTTGGTGCGGGTGTTGAGGATGGCTTGACTGTTGCAGCACGTGATAACACGATGGGTCCGGATTTTCCTCCTTGTAGTGGCCAGCGGAATGTCCACTGTAGTCGTTTTGTCGGATTTGTGAATGATAGTGAAGCGAGTCTTCGGTGGTGGGCAACTGATGTAGATAGTTGGTGGTACCAGCGAGCTGGTAGTCGGACTCGTGATGATGATGGTGGTGATGATGGTGATGACTAGAAGACTGATGGTGCAACTGTTGGTCGTGCTCCGTTCTCGAGTGGCCAGCGGTCATCATGGGACCTTGATGAAGACCGTTGCCCGAGGAAGAAGCAGGATGGTGATGATGATGATGGTCGTCTCTGTACGCCGCTTGCTGGACGTGGTAACTCTGGTGAGGATCTACCGATCCATGGGAGCCGTTCGCGTGCTGGTGTTGCTGACCGTACGATGACGATGAAGAAGCGTAGTCCAAATTAGTATAACTTAAACCATTCTCCGAGGAGATTATCGCGGTCGTGGAGCCATCCTCGTGCAGAACACCCGCCGACGGTGAGTAGAAGCCCTGCGGAGGCGTACCGGAAGATGTGGCGGACTCTGACGCCAGGAAACTCTCCGAGGAAGAGGACGAGTAAGGTGAGACCGCGGTCTGAGGGAAGTAGTGCGCTGGAGCGAGTTCCGGCGAAGCTGGCACAGGCACGTGTCCCCCGACGGACACGGGTTGATGATGATGATGATTTCCTTGACCCGTGCACACGTAGTTGGGGTATGAGTCAGGCTTGCCGTAAGTTCCGTACATGCCCATGTCCATCATCATCATCCTCGTGGCGTGGAGGCGAATACATCAATTGGCCACCTGCTGCCGGGCTACCAGCGTGTCCTTCGGTGCGCGCACTCTTTCACTAAGGAAGGGAGAGAGCAATTTGCGGAGAAAGGAGCGTTCCAGCGATTAGCTTACATCTCGACCAACGGCTACCACGTTGACTTCTATCTACACTTTTCTGTATCCACGATACTTGATAATTATGTAATGATCAATGGAAAGCTTTAACTTAAGAACTTTCTGTGGTTATAACACAGAAATATCACTGATTGACACACTCTTTTTTACCAACAGTCCAAGCGTACGATATTCCTTCTGACAGTGTTTCACTTGGTTTCAGATGTTAGTCAACCTCATCATAGCTTCTTCCTTTTACTTTAACACCCTCGGTGTGGTTCAAACCCAGATCAACGTGAACAAGTCAGTCGCAGTAGACGAAAATATCAAGAAGATCGCGAATACGCGAGAAATCCCGAGGCAGATTGCCGGAATCCGCCAGAGCACGCGGTATTGCGTCGTCGCTGGCGCAAGTAAGCGGAGAAACAGCGAACGTGTAGACGTCGATCCGGTCGGCGAGAGTCGCTGAAGTGGACTGGCTAGGTGGACTGGTCTGGCGGAAGGCGGCACGGTCGAACGCTGCACGCAGGTGAGATTGCGAGCCACAAGGGTCTGGTGTGTCCAGCTCTCGCCTCTCTCTTCCACCCTAGGCTCCTTTTCCCTTTCTCTCTCTTTTACTCTCTCTGTCTCTCTCTCCATTTCTGTCTCTCTCTTCCTCCCTCCCCTTTGGTTCTCCGGCAAACGAGTCGCGGTACGTACATCAAGGTATAGTCAGGGTGCTGCCTTTTCAAAACTGGGCGTGTTCACGACGCCGGTCACGTGAGCGTCTTTGGGAGGAGTCAGCCAATCCTGAACGAGCCTGCGCGTCCAGCGTCCGTAGCCTCATGATGGATCACCGAGCTAAATTTTATTTTTCCTACGTTCTTTTTATCTGGCACGCTGCAGTTGACACTTATCGCGGCTGGTAGAGGTAGTCGAGTATTATATCTCGGTGCCCACCTTCCAGGATAGCCGGGGTCTCGCCTCCTAGTCGGTGTTCCCTTCCAAGCTCCGACCCAGCATCGCTCCTTCTTTTTTTCCTTCTTCCGCAAGTTCTTTTCGTTTCTCTTTTCCTACCTTTTGAGTCTTTTTTCTTTCTTTTTCTTTTTTTTTTTTTTTGCTTTAACGCGACTGGTCGCTCTTCTGTGTACACACGCGTGTCTCACCTGCCCCTGACAGGGCACACTGTCTCCTGCGCTTTCATTAACGCCTGACGTCCTGATGGGTTAATTAGGAACCGCTAGATCTACGTCATGAAAGCTACACGGAGAATCATTCTAACCAGGTTCCACCGAGCTTGCTCCGATTTCCAAGTGGAATCGAGTTTGTATTCTATGTTTTGCTACGTCTATTTAATTTATTAATCTTTATTTAGGTGCTAGAGCAACTTCTCAATCGCTTTGTTGTCGAGGGAATTCTTACCAAAACAAAGACACCGTTCAAATATGAATTTATTTTAAGCGAGTGACCTCAATCCAGTGAGCCACTAATTTCTTCACGCAAAATCATCCTAGTCATCCTACAACATATTTACGTTTTCTCTCTGTGTATATGAATGTATGTGTATTCACAGATTTCACGAATGTTCTTTTCAAAATAACTTTGCTTTCTACTTTCCATTGTTTTGTGTTTCAACCCTTAACTCATTGTTATACTAATTGTTCCATATCAAACGTCTAAATATTCCCATCACAAATTCAGCTTTCTTTCTCGTCTACGTATAGGGAAAATGCTACGTAGTATTCTCTGATGTGTTCAGAAATTTTATAAATTTTCATTTCAGGGCGAACTTCCTTTTAACACTTTGACTGCCACGCTGAAATCACATGTTTCGCTGAGGACGCCACGGGAGCATTTTTATTGTTCGAAGCATATAATGGCAAAATAATAATAAATTGATGATGTAAGACAACATTCTTCGCCAATGGACTGTTTATCTTATTGGTAGTCACGAGTGACCTCTGTGACGCATAGGTAACAGTTGATAGCGACATATTATAACAAGGCTTTGTTTATTTCAACAAACCATTCGCTTTCGTTATTTCGTTGCAAGCAAAACGTGTAGAATATATTGTTGAATCGTGTAGAAGATATCAGTAGACAGTATTTTATGATTTCGACGAAACATTCGGCTGAAATGGTAGAGGTCTGGAAAAAAAATTATGTTTGCGATAAATGAATGGTAGTGGTAGAGTACAAGAGAGGAAAATGTGCTGTAGATTTATCAGATCAAATGGTAGCATATTCTACAGCACGTAGAAGAACCCTCAAGTGGTACATAAAATTAGCTTTAGAGTTATTGTTAAATACATCAATTTCAAACACGATGATACTCTATAAACAAGCAACAAAAACAAAAATCAAGGTATCAGCTTTTAGAATGGCACTCGCAACGCACCTTGCACAGTGCCATTCACCAGACCCGTGAAATACACTTATTCGACAAAGATTGCGACAGGAAATGTAGAAGGAGGAAGAGCAAGCGTACCTGGCATGAAAATTTTGCAGAAAGTGGTATAAAAAAATGTTAAACAGTTAGGATAAAAAATTGCTAAGAATCGGATCAAAAAGGTGACCACCTATCGTCTAGATTGTATTGATGAGCCACATTTATGTCTAAAGTGTTTCAAAACACTGCACCGTTAGATGCAACATTTGATCTCATTTTTTTAAATTGATGTTTTATTGATGAAAGCATCTTCTATTTATCGGTTATATTCAAAATGTCCTAATTGTAAATTTTCATTCAATGTTAACAATTGTAAGAAGTTGAGGCGCTCCGGTCACCAGTGACCACAGTGGCGTCACAGGAGAAACCGTGGCGGGTCATATATGACCCACGTGGCTGTCAAAGTGTTAAGATTCGGTTCTACACTTATATCTCTAAGATCTCAGACGACTGTGCATTTCAGTGGACTAATAGCTACAAGTAGCAGATATAAATGTGATCGTTGGCAATGAAGTTCTCACAAAGTTACGTAATAACAGTGTACGAGACAACGTTTAACTTGGATGAAGTAGATTCTGAAGAAGCGAGAGAAAGAGACGGAGAAAGGTATAGGAGTTGGAGAGACGCGGTTGACGGGCCCATGGGACGTCTCTTACCCCATGTGGGTTCAGTGACAGGATGACACATTCCGCCGTGAAAGTTTTAGGAGAGCGGTCCTGTATCAGCGGTTCAGTCAGAAGAGCTTATATCGAGGGCGCCACCTGCGGCCACCCGCGACATCCGTTCTGTGCCGTGCATCAGATCAGGAAATCTTCATCTTGATCGAACTTCCCTCACGTCTCATAGTTCTGATTCTCACTGTCGGCCGATCTTTTTCACCTGAACGCCCTCGTGCATCGGTCCTCTCGCTCTCCTCGTACGTCGATATTCGTTAATTCGGGTTTGATGATAATGTTGCCTGCGAATTGGGTCCAGTATGTTAGCTGTCGCTGTCTTTTTTGGTATCTTTCACTTTGGGTTTATGTATGTTTGTGTGTTGCGTTATCTTTTACGTCGCGTTTTGTAAGTTGTTAAGGTTAGGGTACATAGAGTTCGTTATTTCGAGGTTAGAGTTTCATTTTTTAGAAATTAAAGTATATTGTAGTATAAAATTGATTTAACCTTTATCCTATTGATTTATCCTATTGATTAAGACTTCTCGTGATAAAATTGTAGATTTCTTCAAATTTCTTCGTAGCGTTTGCTAATCTTGCGTCGAGATTCGATTCTCCAACTTTGTCCTTTGTAATTTAAACGGCTGTTACTGAAATTAAACAGCTGAACTTGAACTTGAATCTTGTTTCCTAATTACCTAAAGAATTGTTACTAAAATCAAACCGACACACTATGATCCTTAAAAAGAAAAAAAGAAAAGAAAATAGCTACCCTGTTCAGAAGTTAGAATCGATATAGAAATTCTTCAGATATCTGCAAAGCGACGAACCACAAGAATTCGTCTGAAAGAGGCGACTGTCGGTTGATGAGGCGTGTGATTCGACGTTCAAACGATTCCAGTCACTTTTAATGTTATTTTCCGGGATCAGGCTGGTAAATTCGAGTTTAGCCGAGTCTAATGTTCGGATAAATATCAGCGACTGGGCTTCTTTCTCCTCCCTCTCCAGCTTGGACACGCGTAAACTTTACTCTGGCTAATCCTCTTAAACAATTACAAACCAGTCGATCGGTCTGGTACCTATCTCGTCGTGGCGCCACGCTGCGTTTTGACGTGGGATGAGGCACCTGCATTGTCATGCTAAGCCGCAGTCGCCTTGCTGCAGTTCCCTTTTATCTGCGACCAACAACATCTTGTCCTCTTCCCTCGCTTCGTCTTCGCTTTACTATGCTGAACTTGGTCTGTACCGAACTTTCGCAGGATGCACCAAACTCGCTGTTTCGAAGTCTGCATTTTTTACTCTGTGGAATTTGTCTGCAATTGGAGATGGTTTAGATAACAGAATTTCGCTAGGAAGAAGATTTTTGTAAGAAAGACAAAAAGAGACCTGTTTTCCTTTTTTTTTATTTCATATTCTTACGAAATCTACGAAAGTCCTCTTGTATGATACTTTATTTACTATACTATAAATTTATTTGCTGTAGAATATGTCTTACAATGGAAAAGTAGTTTTGAATATTCGTTTGGAGTAACTTTGTGTCTGTTCGATTCGAGGTTCTGAAAATAATCGATTGTTTTTCGTACGTTAACCTAACCTCAATCAGTTACTTAGTCGAATATCGATAAAGGCCGATCATCTTAATTTTCAAGTGTTAACCTACACGCGACCTAACAGTCTCGCGCTGTGATTATTAAATATTCGTAACATTCTTAAAAAATGTCCATTTTGTGGAAAATTATACAATCAACTAAAATTAATTTCAAGTTGTTCGAACGGTCCATATTGTACCATTTACAATAACAATGGCCTAATTCATAATTAAAAATTAAACCATAGTGTACAATAATTAAAAATAATATGAAGCAACTTGCACAAAAAGTCACCTAGACCTATCACAGACAATTTAATTTTTGTCCAGACTAAACAATAAATCATATGCAATTAAAACTTTCAGTTTATATGAAAAATAATACACAAGCAACCACAATCAGATAAAAATGTTCGCACTCGTGATTTCTCTTATTGTTCGGAATTTCGTGGAACAATAGAAACAAGCGGAAGAGAAGCGCATGAAACGCGTGGATTCGCGTGCACTCGACGAAACATTCGGTAAATACACTCGATTACGCTCGCATTCGTGGGCCGACGAGAGGCCGCACGGTTAGACCAGCAATCGAGCAACTCTCATACCGAATGATCGATGACTCCATTGTGCGGGCTTTCCCATGTCCCTGCTACAATTTCGTGCGAGCGGCATACAAAAAGCCGCCGCCATTCCGAAAATGGCCAGAATTATGGAAAATTCGAGCTGGAAGATCGATCGACCGATGGCATTCGCACCCCGTGATTTCGCCCCGTGTCTCGTGCAATCCGATATTTGTGCGTTGAATTTTCAATTTTCGTGGCGAGTTGTGCCCCGATGACAGTTTTCGAGATCGTTTCGGAAAAACGACATCTGCATCACGTTCAAACGTCAAAGGAAGATGTTATAGATTTGGACAATAGAAAAAGTTGTACGATGAATTCGAAAAGTACGATGATTTGAGACAACCGTTACGTTTGCCGATTTACAGGCTGAAAATGAGAATTTTGTTGAAGAGGTTAAGTACTAAAATGGTGCTAGAATTGAACAGAGAGAATAATATTCTAAGTGGAAAATCGTATTTCGTCTAAAGTGTCCTTTAGATACGATCTATACGAATGTGATTTGCACCGAATGATTCAAGAAAAATAATGTACTTTGTCAAGGATGTCTTGGTCTGTTATAGGTACGTTTATTATTGCATTTATTATCGTATTTTTAAAGGTGATACCAGTATATTGAAATTTTAATTTAGTTTAATGAAAATAGTGGCATAAGATTTATGAATGATACCTAACTTAGGAAAAATTTTATTGGAAGTTTTAAGCTTCAATTATCAATAAACTATCAATTATATATCTGTTATTATTATTATATTATTATATAATATTATTATATTCTGTCTATTTGGAAACTTAAGGGGATGTCCTGAATTAGAATGTTCTAAAGCAGTCTTTTGTGATTTTTTTTTAGAAGGGAAAGAATGAAATGAAGTTATTCAATTTTGAGGTATCTGTTATAATTCTTTTTTTTACTTTAAAAAATATTTTTGTATTCGTTAAATATATATAAAACCATACCACAAAATTCAAATACTTCATTTCTTTCTTTTCCTTCTAAAAAAATATCACAAAAAGACACTATTTTAGAACATTCTAATTCAAGACACTACCTTAAGAATTAAATAATTGAAATTTACTCCTCTCAATGCTTAGAACTTCCCTTTTGTTAACATCAATAAATAAATGTATTATCTAACAACTGATAAGAATTTCACCAAAACACAAGGCATAAAAATTTCCTCTTAACGTGGCACTAATTAAGCATCGATCAACAACTAGATCACAAAACTAAATTGCAATAATTTGTATTTTATTCACAATTTGAAGCTTCCAGATTCAGAAATGTTGTCCAATAATTCACAAACCACGTTGATAGTCACTTTGACGAAATTCGCGTATAAAATACGAAAAAACAAATGGGTTCAGCTGGAAATTTCTTCGTAGGAGGATCCATGCGAAGCAGGAAGAGGCGCGAGATTTCTGTTTCTCAAGGGAACCATCTTCTCGTCAAAATTCCGCCCATCCAGAGCTAAGCTTTCCTCCTTTTATTTCACGTGGCTTCTTGACTTTTGCCTTCGTGCTGGTTAGAATAGAGACGATCGACCGAATAATAGCCAGTTATCTCGCTTTTATGAAGATAAACTTCTCGCAGAATGGCAACATTCTTCGTGTTTGAATAGACAGCTGTCTGTCCATCGGCAACCACCCGCTGAATTGTTGTGACTGGATGTTTGACTGACAAGAGGATCAACTCTAAAGGCGTCACGCTTGAAATGAAACGTCTTGTTGGAAACGCGACACTGAGTTTTCATGATTCTTGCTGAAAATCAGATGCTATGTGCATCTAATTCGTTTCGACGATTCAGTGTTATTATTGTACTCGGGTATTTGGTATTAAAAAATGGCAAATGGGGTTTAGTTAATTTCTGATCGCATAAGAATTTTCAAGGAAGAGAATGAAACGAAAGGGCGCATTTTGAATGAAACTTTAACTTTCACTTTCTTAGTAGATAAATTTAGAATGGACATCTAAATTATATGAACAGCGAAAATTAACTAATAATTCAATACGTTGGAACGACCCATGTTGTATTATTTACAGTAACAATGGCTAATTCACAATTAAAAATTAAATGTTTTTTATGGTTCTTAATTGTATAGAGTAGTGTAGATTAGTATAGATTAGTATAGATTAGTATAGATTATATTAATGTGGATAAATTTAGAATAATTAAGAACCATAAAAACATTTAATTTTTAATTGTAAATTAGCCATTGCTGCTGTAAATAATACAACATGGATCGTTCCAACATATTGAATTATTAGTTAATTTTCCCTGTTCGTATAATTCTCTGCAGTATGAAGCTCACCATAGCAAACTTGTACGTAACATGAAAAATTCAATATCTTTTTGCCAATTCTAGAACGAAAAATTCCAAAAGAAGCAATTGAAGAAGAAACGAGGGAAACCTATAAGATAACTCATTTTTGTTTATTGTTCGTTTTGTTATCTTTTATAAATTAATACCAAAAGGTCTACAGAAGTCCTGTAATAAAAAGTCCTAAAAATGATTAAATAGGGAAATATAACAAAGCAGTGTTGCCAGACGTAGAAAGGAAAGGCGAAATGGACATGTCGGCATTAAGGAAAGCTTCGATCGCAGAATGACTGTGCACTGGGCTCGATCTGCCCTTTCATTTGACCTGACTCACTCGCAGGCTCGAGCTACGCGCTAGATCGTATCATCGTAAATATTGAATAAATGTAATTAGCCATAGGTGGGCGGAATGGTGCGTGCAAACGGTGGCGAATGTTCGAGCTGGCACGATTCCGATCGGATTACAATTTCCACGCGGTCCAATGCTTTTGGTTTCGTAAATTGCCCTTTTTCAGATCGAAGATAGCAGATTAAGCAGTTTTTTCCAGGCAAAAGCTGACTTCGCGCGGGTTACGCTCTCGCGTGTCGACTTTGATGGCTGCTGGATACGTTTATGTGCCAGTGTGCGTTATTCCATGTACAATCGATGGGGTTGAAATTGGAAATGTCACTCGATCTATTTAGAATGATCGTGTGCTTTGAAAGTAACACGGAGAATTGACATTTTTGGTAATACAATTTTTGATAGTTTACTTTTTTTCTGTATTTATATATATAGGATGTTTCATAACATGTGGGGCCCACTTGACGAGTGGACAGGGGACACAAAAATAATGGTACGAGTTTATATAAATATGTGTCCTATTTGATGTTGTTTCTAGGTTATAACCACTTTTGTGTCACAGTAATCCGCGACAGTTTATCTTCACAGAAGGTGCTCGAAATGGCTACGCTCGGTTTCTATTATTCCACACATACCTGGCATTTTTGAAAGATTGCAAAGTTCTTTGACACCACTGCAAGCTTGCGTACACACCGAAAATGATCATTTCAAATGAGCTTCTATGAAGGTAAGTTGTTGTAGATTTTTCCATTTTTCCATTGTCTTTGTCGCATGACATGAAACATCCTGTATAGGGTTATTGTAAAATTTCGAGGAAATTAAAATTGACGCGTTCTGATGATCAAAACATGCAGATAATTTGAAGCAGCTTTGAAGATACGCGTCAGAATGTCGAGTTCCTTTTCAAGTTCCATTCAGAATTGCGAAATATTTTTGCCTATATTTTCTCCACAAGCCAGAAAATTATCGTGTTTGACAAATCAAACAAATTTTCATCTATTTTTCGTGTCTATGTTTTTTTCTTTCTATCATATTCATTTTAACACTAGAACTACCGATAGTTAACACGAAGCTATTTCTACCAAAACCAGCCAAAATGACAGGTCTTTAAAAAATACCTAATAATAGAATATTTTTATATTTATTGATTTATTACTTTCTTACAGAAGCAATTCAATGTTATGTAGTACATTTTTGGTATTATTGATCCATCTGGGATCATAATCACTAAACGAGGGTTGCCACATTTATAAAATTGTAGAACCAGCCATTTTGACTGGTGTGGCATTGCTAGTGTTAGCATCTAGCGATTGATCCGGAATTTTCCTGATAACTGATATCGTCATATCGAATGATACGCAGTGAAAATGGTAAAAACGTGTGGCAAGTTGTACAAAACGAGGGAACTGGTTAACTGGGGTTCGATAAACAGATTGCAGCACCCTTTTACACTTTGACAAGCTCCAGTCATTTCGACAGGTATTGGTATAAGTAGCCTTGATACAAAATTATTTTTAGTTTGAATACATAAAAAACGATATAAAATTCATTATATTATTCTTTTAGTTATGCGAAAGTCATTACACCATTGCGGAAAAAAATATAACAAAGTAGAAATGTTAAAATAAAATAGTAAAACCAGCCAATTTGACTGGTGTGCTATTTTGCTAGTGTTAAAGATATCATCAAGATATGATCATAATTTATTTTTTAAATGTTCCAAAGTATATAAAAAATGATATATCTTTGAACTTTTATAGGAAGCACAAATATCCAGGAGAACATAGCGCTTAATATGTTGAGAGTTCTAAATGCAGAGCCGCGGGGGGCTCGTGTTTCCTTGTGGAACGAAGGGTGCGCGCTCGATTTGCCCTATGACGCACGAGTATCATAGCCCGGGCAAGGAGAGCGTGTATCCGCAGTAATAAAGTTAGCGCGGTAATTATGACAGGCTCGTTACCAGCACGTCGCAACGGGATATGAAGTGTTAATGAATGGACGCGTCGAACCAAGGGGTGGCTGGTACCGTCGTGTAATTTTCATTCGCCCGTAAACAAGCCTCGAACACAGTAACTCGCTCTTCCTGTTCAATTTTCAGTAACGTTGTTTGTACTTACATTTTAATCTATTTTTCGTGTCTATGTCTCTTTTCTTTCTATCATGTTTATTTTAAAGATGTGTCGACGATGATCATGATTTATTTTTTAAATATTCCAAAGTATACAAAAAATGGTAAATCTTTTAACTTTTATAGAAATTATTAGAAACTATTTTATAGAATATATTTTATAGAAATTCATTTTTTTTTCTTCAAATGTACTTGAACTTATTACCGTGTTTTATGGAAATTTTTCAACGTGATTTAAAGAAATGGAATATAAGCAGAGATTTGTCTCATCTACCAAGTATTGCAATATGTTTAAGTATTTAATATGTTTTTCTATATTTCATATATTCTGTACGTACTTAAATTTTCTGTAAATGCAGAAACGCGCATGGTTCAATAATTATAATATTAGGTTGTCCAAAAAGTGTGTTTCTTTATTTTGATAGAACAAAATGGATTATACGTAATTCGATAAAATAATATAAAATTAAATTAAATTAAAAAATAAAAGAAACTTTTTGAACGACCTAATACAACGGTTTAATAATTAAATATACAATACATAATACACTTAATTATAATTACACAAATATACTTAATATACCCAGAACAGTTTGCCAAATTATGAAACAATATAACGTATGTAGAAATGTAAAAGTTTTGAAATAAAAGCAACAAGCTTATCGATCTATCAGTCTAAGATACCAGTGTCCTATTAGAGATCGCGGATTCTCTTAAGGTGTAAACGCATTATCGGTCAGCGTGGAGATAAGAGGAAATGCGCAGTGGCCCCGATAAAGTCCGATTTTAATTTAATCTAGCCAGGTTAAGCTTTCTTAATTCCATCGATAGATAGCGGATGCTGAGATCCCGGACTGCTCGTAGATAAAAGATAACGCTATCTCTATCCTCTTGTAATCGTCGCTGATCTGCTGATTTCGTGTTGCTCGCGGTTGCCGCATAGATTGCAGGATTAGACTTCCTCGAGTTGTTTACTTTTCTATTTCAGCCTTCTCACTGCCCCATTCTATTAAGTTTATTAATCATATGAAATTCTTATGTACAAATGCCAAGACCAATGACAAAATAATTTTAGTAACTTTTCAGTGACCTTAGTTTACAGATTCATCACTAAACTACCGATTGTTCTGCATTTAAGGCAAATTTCAAGGTGCAAAAATGCACAGAATGCATGTAATATCCAAACATATGTAAAATATCCACAATACAAAACTCGTTATGTAGGTATAATATCTATAAATGGATAAAACAATTTCCTTGTAGGTGCCATTCTTGCAAAACTCCTATTTTTATGAATTAATTAAAAAATATCTGCAATATACTTATCACTTGTGGTGATTAGATTTTCTTTCAAATAATCCTCTTTCCTCCTTCAAATAATCCTAAACTTTTTTTGCTACAAATTTCATAATGTAAATTGGGTTTTTCTCAGACTAAATCCTCTCTGTTCTCCAAATAATCTGAAAACAAATAGTTGCAAAATCCACGCTATAGTGTACATATACTGTATGTAACATCCTAATTCCTCTCATATTTTCTTACTTTCCAACTCTCTTTTCCTTAAATTCTCTTCTTTTCAGCTGCTAGATACGCACGAGGTGCGATTCAAGGATGTTCCCGTGGCCTGTCAGAACGAGAACTGCTCACGAGAACGAGGTCGTCGTTCCCTGGCGTCCTACAGGATCGCGTCTGTCTTGAGGGTCGGCGAGGGGCACGGGGGTGGGTAAAGTTTGATTTCCGCGTCATTACACAGGCGTGAAACTGGTCCCCGAGTTAATTGAATGCAGCGTGTGTTGACAGGTAGGCATATTGGCAGGCAGACACGAGAGAGAACGAGAGGGAGAAGAAAAGGACGGAGAAAGAAGACGAGACAGAGTTGGCTGACCAAGGTTTGTGTCAGATGCGGTTGCGATATCGGTCCCACGTCCACGGCTCTTCCAAGTCGTGTACCTGTCATTTTCGGTGACCGTGTCATTCAGTCCGTTCTTCCTTTTCACGGATCCCTTTCTTCTAACTAGCCAACGCAGTCGGCAACGGGATCGCCGATACCGGGACGCGTTCCACCGATATACCCAGCCTAGACCCGTATCCGAGATAACGCGAAGATACCTGAACTCGGTCCAACTGTATATGCCAATGATACACGAAGCTATACGAATCGAATCACAGCCGTCTTCTCATTGTTTGTTTTTAATTCTTTTTTTGGATCACAGACTGACGCGATATACGTTGATGCTTACAAAGACCTACAATGAAAATTTGAATGACAACTTGGAATTGGTTTGTTGGTATGATGGCGCTTACCTGATATTGGTGCGAATTTGTCATATGTCAAATCTGATGTTTTCCAGAAACGTGTTGTTAACCTTTATTTATCTGCATTGAATATCATATGAATCATATTGTTGTATTCGTGTTAGGCTTCAAGGAATGGCAATATATTTTGTTAAAGAACACTGGTCAGTATAAAGAATGCTGGAAAAAACACAGGCTATAATAGAATTACCTTACGATCATTCTTCTGAAAGTATGACAGGTATATCTGAGTTGATTCAGGATGATCTAAGTTGTTGGAAGTTGAATATTTCACAGATTCTGAATTTGGGAATAGGAGTTTGAAAGAAGTGTGGAACTAGAATAAGCGCATTTTAGTTCTTTGGGAAAATTGAAAAAATACTATATATAAAAATTAGAAGTTTGAAAGTTGGTATAATCAGGACCGGCGTGACCTTTCGCGGGGCCTGAATACACATTCAAATCTTACACTTAAGTTTTACAACGCGGAATTATTTATTTACAAATGCTGTTACATGTTATATATTTTTTATAAGCTGTCTTTTTAAACAAATTCAAGTAATATTTTTTCGCATGCATAATTCGTTTTCAAGGAGCAAAAAATTCAATGAAAGTAGAAATGTAATCATGTATAACTTTTGCAAAAACTATTGAAGTAATTTAATTTCTCTAAAAAGTACATTTCTCTGAAAGCGCTTGGATTCTTTTTTATCTAAAATAGCTTCCAGGATATGACGACTTTATGGAGTTACACTGAACTTTCATGATTTTTTTTACTCCTTTAAATTGAATCATCGCCACTAAAAAAATGTCTTGCATTTGTTAATGATATCGTCATTCTATAAAAAGTTAATCAAAATCGGTGTTTTTTAATTTGGTAATGTTCGTAGACCACGGGGCCTCTCAATACGCGAGGCCGGGTTTCGGTGAACGCGCTGAACCTGCCTTCTTTCGGCCCTGAGTATAATATCGTTTTCTTGGGAGATATTAACCCATTCATATATTTGTTAATATTTTTCAACCGACATACATTTGTTATTTTTAATCGTATGGATATTGGAGAGGGTTGTGTTTAAGTCTGACATTTCTTAAGGAATATTTTAAATTTGGAACTTCATGACGTGTTATATTGTAAGTACGATAAATTTTAAGAGCATACTATATCTGAAACAACGTATAGAAAACTATTATAGAATCAATCGTATGAAACTTGTATTGAATATGGTCCCAGGTACCTTATAACTCTTCTTTATCATCTTTGTCCCAGTATTCCTTTATCAATGAGTTTGGAATCTCTATAATCGGTGACCATTATCGCCAGCTCATTGTTTCTCGAGCACAAAGAACAGATATAGACAGAATTCTGATAAATTTCGATCAGCGAGTATTGTTCGAACATTATTCTATCGTATGTTGTTTTCGACATCGAGCGGAATTGGATAACCGATCGAACAACGATACGATTCCACGATATCGAGAGTTTATTTTCGCAATGTGCGGCGATCACGTGTATATTTGATGCATAGAACGAGAATCGTATTGGAAATAGACGTTTCGAAAATCGAAAGACAGCTCGAACTGACCTCGGTTTCTCTTTCAGATATTTATCTGAGATGTTAATTAATCCCACTCGAGGATGCATGAGAAAGTGAGCATGCCATCAGTGAAAGATAATGATCCGGTTTCAAAGCTCTAACCTGGTGATTCTCCACCGTCATCGTCACGATCGCGACACACTCGCTTTCTAGCGTGCCTGGCGTTCCTCGAATCTTATCAGCGTCCAAGTTACAGTGGACGAGTTACTTTGTCCTAATATCGATCGTAAAACGCTTGAAATTCGTTTAATAGAAAACCTAGATAATTATTATCGAACAACACGATGTTCATTGCTTCTGTTCTTTTTTATTCAACATTATCAATAGGGTGTTTATGCGTCTGTTAGAAATATTGGGTTGGCCACTAAGTGATTGCGAATTTTGTCAATACCACCTAATGACAAAATCAATATCACTTTTTTCGCAACAATTATTGAAACAATTTCATTTTTCACAATAATTATGAAAGGAGAATCCATTTTTAGGATCGTGTTATTGGGTTGGCAACTAAGTGATTGCAGACTTTGTCATTAGGTGGCATTGACAATCACTTAGTTGCCAACCCAATATAAAAGCACAAAAATGCAAAAGATGTAAACAATACGAAATGGTATATTAAATATCTAATATATGTATAGTATTCACTATGGTATTTAGTGGATGCAGAAAATCTCTGCTTATTCAGTCCAATTACTCGGATCCCATAATTTTTTCAAATTCACCCGTAACTGATAAGGTAAAATTTATGATAACCTAGGAATTTTTATTTCCGCAGTTAATTTGGAAAATACTATTCATAAGATATTTTATTGTCAATCAATATAATTATAATTTGACGACTACCAGTGTATGTAAAAATCACAATGTCACTTTTCGTTAATTGCTACACAGATCTGTCCATATGATAAAATCATTACTATATCGATATTACAGTTACGAGTTAAAAATGTTATATTATTTAAGCAGGAAAGTTTGAGGAAGATAGGAGGCAAATTTCGTAGGTAAAAAAGCCACGGTTATGAGATATGGATTCTTAATGCTGTAGTCCTGTCGAAAATTCTTCAGTCTGTGGGCATGTTAGGCCAGGTACACGGGATCTCTCTGGAGAGATCCGGCCGGACGTACCTACATGATCCTACACTTTATGCGACCTCTTGTCACGTCCCTAAGGATTCGTATTCCTAGTCACGCGTTTAATCTCTCGAAACATGCAACCGTCTTGCAGTGGTTCGATGCTTTGGGACCAAAGTTTACTAGGAATATTTGTACGTTTTGTGAGAGTAAAAATGGGCAAAGGAAAAAAAATCAAGGTGCAGATGTTGGTTATGGTAAATTCAAGTTATATAGTTTTCGTATGAACTCCATGAGGATGCATGTTTGTACGAGGATGTTGGAAAAATGTGAGATATATATAAAACATCAAATTAAAGGTATAAAAAAATATAGGTAAAATTAAAAACATTAAAGACAATTAAAGATAAATAATTATATTTATTACATATTATATTTATATTTTTACGATTATAACCTTATTTAGTCATAACTAGATAGTTTAATTTTTTCATTAATTTTAACACCACTAAATTGGTGTATTTTGTTATATACTGTACTTTATAAAAGCAGAAAAAATGGCGCAGTTAATTGGCAACAATTCCAGGTAAACAATATCTAATAAGAACTATAACAAAAAAGAAAACGCGTTGCTAAAATGAAAAAGGGAGATTTCCTCGTTCGGTCACCCGGCGATGTTCTTCACAAAGGGCAGATCTCCCTGTTCGGTTGGCTAAGTGTTAAAAGTACGATACAAAAATAGAATAAGCGAAGAACACGGTGCTAATAGTATTGCAATGTTTGAAAATTAATTTTAGTCCTCAAATTGAGAATATCGATAAATTGATATGTATGAGACAGCTAATTTAATGGGACAAGTAACGTAAAAGAGGAATATTTTACTAAAATCGTATATCAAGAGCCTGGATTTCGTGTTTTAACTTTATACACATATATTTCTGTCCTATTATACTTGGAAGTTTATATATTATTCTGATAATACTTTGTAACGCACTCTGTATGTTAGCAAGAAAAAAAAAAAAAAAAAGAAAAATTGGAATTGTTCATCTGATTCTTTCCTTAAAATTAGTCTCGATAAATATAATGTAACTGAAACTTCAGCAAACACCATAAAACTTTCATATTTGGAATCAAACAAACTTGTAATGACTTTCCTCTAAATACTTCAAAGTCTAACACTATTACACATGCTCTCACCTAATCAACTAGTAGACAAATCTACGTAAAACTGCCCAAATCAGAAACGTGTTCCTGCATCGATCCCTTCAACTATTCTCGCCAGATCGATACCTTCGGTAGAATTCTACAGAATTTAATGCATCGCACAGAAGCCAAGAAAAGCCTCGGCAGGATTCTCAGAAATTTTTATCCTATTCTCGTATACCGTACCAAGGTCCCATAGTTGTTGCTCTCGTTTTCTAACCTCGAAGGCAAAGTGGGCACCGAAGATGGTCCCAGGAAGTCCTCGACTGAAGGTATCGGTGTCGCGGTGGTTCTATGGAATACTTTGTGGCGGTGAACACGTCGTCGTGCGGAGGTGAACAGGTTGTCAATGGGAATTTCTGAACGTTGGACGTCTGTAGGCCTCGGGACCAGGAGTGTATCCTTGGGGACAGATGCGTCACCGCGAACAACGCGAGCGGATGCCCGTGTCGCCGTCGCGTCTGCCGCCGTCGCTGTCTCCTCCTCTTTCATTTTCTTTTTCTCGCCCTCTCTCTGTTCCTTCCAAGTACTTTCGTCTCGTTTCCTTTGCCCAATTAGTATCTATCCGTTTCCTCGCGTATCTACGTATCGCGGTTCCGAGACCCGTCGCTTCGCTCCTTCTTCTTCTCGTCGAGAAATCGTCATGCTCTTTCTCTTCTTATTATTTTTATGCATCACTAGCTCACGATAGCCAGTCCCGATGCTCGTGTCGTTCGTTGGAAACTATAAACGATCGTTGATACGCTGGACCTACTCGTTGGCCATTGACGTTCTTTCAGTAATTTGTTTGAGAAAAGTGATTTGCTATGCTTGTCCCGTCAGGTGTTTTTCTAGCAACGTAATGATATTCCCGAGAAGACTAATGATCCATAAAACGTTCATTCATGATAATGTACAGTTCGTTTATCTGGAGTCTATTTATATCTAGGGAATTTTAGTTAGTACCCGGTTAAATGAATTTCTACGGGCTGAATCTGCTTATGTGAACGTGCCTAGCATGTAAGGCTGGCAACTAAGTGATTGCGTATTTTAAATAAGAAGAAAAATTCAAAATTTTTGCTTAAAAATATAACTTTATTCAATTAGGTATTGTCGATTTTTGTCGATCACCTTTTGCCATATTTCAGGCAGTGTCATAGTTCCATGTTCATAAAACTTCTGATTTTTGCCAGAAAACAACTGAATTAAGTGTGAGTTTACGTCATCAGCGTCATGAAAAATTTTACCATTTAAGGAGTTCTGCATGGAACGAAATAAATGGTAATCTAAAGGCGCAAGGTTAGGGCTACATGGTGGATGTGACAATACGTCCCAATCTAGTTCCAATAATTTTTAGCGAGTGACCAAAGATGCGTGGGGCTTTGCATTATCATGCTGGAAAAAAACATTCTTACGGTTTGCCAATTCCGACCGCTTCTTACACGTTTGAATTAATCGTTTGGTTTCTTGGTAAAAGTTCAAAGTACAGAATTCCTTTATAATTCCATCAAACTGACAGCATAATGTTTTTTGCTGAATTTCAGCATTTGGTGTCGTCTGGGCTGGTTCATCTTGCATCACCCACGATCTTTTCCGATTAACGTTGTTATAAACAATCCACTTTTGGTCGCCAGTAATCACTCGTTTCAGAAATGGATCAATTTCGTTGGGTTTTAGAAGCGAATCGCAGATGCCAATGCGTTGCGTCAAATGAATTTCCTTAAGCTGACGAGGGAGCCATAAATCGAGTTTCTTGACATAGCTAAGCTGTTTTAATTTTTTTTAATGCATGTACGCGATACATTGAGCTTCTCTGCGATCTTACGCGTTGTGCTATGACGATCTGAATCGATAATGGCTTTGATATGGTTCTCATCAACATCTGGACGGCCAGATCGTTGAGCATTTTTCACTGAAAAATCACCAGAACGAAATTTGGCAAACCAATTTTCACACCGCCTTTCTTTCAACGCTTCATTTCCATATACGGTACGTAACTTGTTGTGTGCTTGCGATGCGTTTTTACCTTTTCGGAAATAATACAATAAAATATGTCTGAAATGAGCGTTTTGTTCTTGCATTTTTAAATTGAGATAAAAACGAAACTAAATAACTAATCGATACAATTTTTTTACTAAATTAGAGGTGGAAGTCCAAACAACAAGAAAACAATATAGGTTAGGTGCTTTGAATACGTTAACAAAACAAAAGACTGTGCTAAGACCATCTATTGACAAAATTCACAATCACTTAGTTGCCAACCAAGGTATACTTCTATATTTTACATGTGAACTCCAGGTATACAAATATACTGTTTCGATCAGTTCAGATAAATGGATTTCTACTGTTATTGCAATGTAACCAATCGTTGGAATGAAGAAAATCACTTACCGGTAATGTAGTTTCTATAATATTTGTTCATTTATATTTCTCCTAACCTATTCATACATTTCAATTCGTTCACGCACATATATATTCTCAATGTATTTCCCAGGAAAATTTGTGTACAAAATGTAAGCGTAACAAGCGTTGTACAGTTTGTGAAACGAGATCAACATCTGTCATACAGGAAATTGGCGATTCTCTTACTTGAACTACAACTTTCACCAAAAATGTAACTGAAGAAACACAGTGTAACCCAAGAGATTTCATGAAAATAGTATCTCAACGAATGTTTTTCGTTAGATGACCTAGATATTGATCATCTGCAGGATTGCGGTCCGTACGAAACGTAATAACATTTCCAGCTCGTCTTCCTGTTTGTCAGTGCATTTCCTCTCATCGTGAAACGTCGGCGTATCGCTAGACTCGCATATTTCGTTGCGGCGGAGTGCGGGATAGGAGGAAGAGCCGTGGCCGATCCATCAAAACTGTGTGTCAGTAGCCATTAGCACGCTCCCAGCGGCACAGCATCGAGTGCTACCGCCTCTACATCCCCGGGTCCGCTGAATGCTGCCGAGCTTACTGTACTTTGCACCTACTTGCTCGCGGAAAAATTTGTTTCTCAGCGGGAGACCCTCGGGCCAATTTCTCTCCTCTTCAGCTCCATCGTACTGTCATCTTTCTTCTAACTTCTCCGGGATTAAGTTACCAAGCTGATGGTGTACCAAAGCCATCCTCCATAATGGAGAAATTGTGGAGGAAGCCGGGGTGGTTTCCAAGATATAAGACGACTTCACAGAGGCTGGAGATTTTCTTGTGTAGCGTCTGCTGCAATAGAAATATTACCTTCGTTCTAATTGTTTTCTCTGGAATTTCAAGTATTTTCCACCAGGTTTCTCATGGAGCAGTGATTGTAGATATTATTTAACCCTTTACACTCTTTTGTCGAGTCCCACTCGACATTCTTTCAGTCTCATCTCTTTTTGCGAAACCAGGATTGCATACTGGAAATTGTTTCAAGATATCATACACTAAAAATTAGAAAATACAGCAATAGTGTGAATAAAACTGGTATTTAAGTGAATTTGTTTCTTCCTTTATTTATTTCAATTGTCTTATCTTTTAGTTAGAGCAAATTTCAAATAAAACACTTAAAAGCGTTGGCAACTGCTGCCAACGAAATTGAAATAAAATTCCCAGTGGAAAATTTCGCTGTCGTATAGACAGTTCTCTATGGACAAAGTTTCTTAAGTAATCGTTTAAACTACATTTATTTCTTTATAAAACTGGAAAGAACGTCCGAGTATGGAATTTAATTTCGGTTATTTAGCGGATTAATTTTTCAAAGATAACTAAGGATAATTGGTCAAAAGTTAAATAAGAATTGCCACGCGAATGTCATGTATTTTAATACCCAGACCAATGTTTACTACCTTTAATAATAATAAAAGCAACAATAATCAGATAATCAGCAACAATGTTCAAATTATAGATTAGACCTAGTTGACCTATTTAGCGTAGCACGAAATAACGATGAAATAGCGCGGCATTGGCGTCCCAAGAGTTCCGTGGCCATGTGTTTTGTACTTGCAGCAACAGAAGCAATAGCAGCAACAGCCATTCCGACGGCGGCCGCGTCAGCAGCAGCAACAGCAGCTTTAGCGGACGGTCGACGATCATCCATCACGAAGGTGTCAGCCTCCCCCCTCGGTCAGAAACAACTAGCTATGACATTCTTCGCGCTGCCACTGCTTCCTTTTGCCTTTACCACTCTGTACGTCTATCCGTTCGTTCCCTCTTTCCCTTTCTTTTTTTTTGCTTTTCTTCGATATTCTACCATGAAGCTTTTCCTTCTTCTGGAAAGCGAGATGGAGAAAGGAAAATGTTGAAATTCTTGTTCGGAGTGGAAGATCAAGAGATTTAATTGAAATTTTATAAGATGACGGACAGAGAGCAATGTTTGCAGAAAATTACACACAAAGAAAATTCTGAATTTTTATTTAAAAATTTGTAGTTTATTTTTATTAAGAAAATTCTTTATTTTTATTTAAAAATTTGTATTTTATTCTTATTAAGAAAATTCTTTATTTTTATTTAGAAATTTGTATTTTATTTTTATTAAGAAAATTCATTATTTTTATTTAAAAATTTGTATTTTATTTTTATTAAGAAAATACTTTATTTTTATTTACAAATTTGTATTTTATTTTTATTAAGAAAATTCTTAATTTTTATTTAAAAATTTGTATTTTAATTTTATTAAGAGAATTCTTAATTTTTATTTAAATATTTGTATTTTATTTTTATTAAGAAAATTCTTAATTTTTATTTCTATTTTATATTAAATTAACAAGTGAAACTAGATTCCATATTCTGACGTTTCTTCCACTTTTATAAAGAAATAAATGTAGTTCAAACGATTCCTTAAAAAACTTTCTCCATAACAAATTTTTAGTCGCATAAATTTCTTACGATTTCCATAGAATGGAAATTTTCTTATCAAAATGAATCATAACACGTACTGTCGGTGTAATCGAATTGTCCAGTTAACCGAATGACTTTGTTGCTATATGAGAGAAGATCGTTTGTTTCGATACATTCTATAAATATCAGACGATGCTAAACAGGAACAAAAACTTCGGGATAAAGATGAAAAAATGATTTTCTCTTTCTATTCTTATTTTACAGTCTCTCAAAGTCAAGAGACTCATTTTCCTCGTCAATTGACGTTTCGATAACCGAGTTTCTGCCGTAATTAGTGTTTCAAATTCACAAATTCGCTATTGTATAAACGTTTAAATATTGAAATTTTCTTCGTAGCATGCTGTTTCTATCAAACATTTATTTTACAACACCGTTTTATTTAGATTTTTATCTGCTGCTTTTTTTATCTTGTTAACAAGCGAAGACCAAAATGGCTACCACGCGAGGAAAAAAGATGGAAGGTCGCGAGCTACCGGCACGCCAGCAGCGTTTCTTTGCTCGAGGGTTGGTACGGTAATGTTTTAATTAAGACAAACGCGGTCGTTAGTAAATATGGTAACGACTGCTGTCCGACAATGAGAATCAATCATGCCACTTACGCGTGTCGGTTGATCGCCAGGCGATAAAACGCGTGGCTACGACCAGCACGTTGCGCCTGCAACGAAAACTCTTGCTCGTTATTCCTTCACTGGCGTTGGAATTTTCTCGGCCATTACGTTTACCATACGTTTCACAAGCACATTTTTATTAAACGTATAACCTATAAATTTATCCCATTAATCTAACATATAATTATTCATTTCTTCTCTACTTCTTCATTGCGATTAAACTTGGGGAAGTTTGTTATAAAAGGAGAATAAAAATAAACATTGGTGAAATTATTTTCCCTAATTTTCTATTCATTTCGCGCAGCTAAATTTCATTCTTCATTTTCTTTCAAAATCTTTGCTACACTTAACTATTGGGTTGGCAATACTACCTAATGACAAAATCAGCATCACTTAGTTGCCAACCTAATAGCTGTAAGTACCAACCCAATGACAAATAAATAAATTAGTAATTTTTCACATAAGTTTATCACATAATTTATAATCCATTGAAATTTTTTAGATGACAATGGACGTTGCGTTCGCGAGGATTTGAATGATTCCATGTAAAACAGATATACGCGTAACATCTTATCTTCTGCATTGCATTACACCTACCACCTTTCATTTCGTTCATATGATTTCTACAGTTTAATTTCAACAGTGGTAATTGTGGCGTTGAAGAGATAAAGACGATAAAAATTATAGTTTGTTCAGGATAAAGGAAGTTGAGAGAATTTTTAAGGGTTACGAGTGGATAGGGGTGAGAGAAGACGAAGGATTTAGGTGTAAGTCGGGAAAGGGGCTGTTGACAAGGAACGGCAGTTGTGAAGTTTTTCGGGGAACGGCTAGGGTAACGTACAATTCTATTTGTTGGATGATTGTACCGCTGCGAAATCAAGTCTGACGAAGATCGATCGGACAGCATTTCGGGCGTCAACACACGGGATCGTCGGTTCCCCTGTTCAATCCCACTAAGGTCGGGTCCGACGTCACTCTCTCGCAGATGCTGCCAATCCTGGCTAAAGTTTCTATTAAGAAATTCCATTTAATGAAAACGCGTCCAGGGTTCAGGCGTTAACGCGAGGAGAATGGCACAATGGCACAATGGCGCCTTGATTTCGAGCTTGAAACGAAAAGAAGAAGAAGAAGAAGATGAAGAAGAAGAAAAAAAAAGAAAAATTAGAGGTTAGTTCGTATAATTTGTACTTTAATTGATTACAAGTGAAATTTAGATATTTGTTTTATTTCTTCATTTGAGAACTGCTTCGTTGAACGGCGAATGTTTTTAGTCGGTTACAACGTTTTACAATTATCGAGATTGAGGGTATTCCTTATATAATCTGATATTTAACTATGTCAGTATTAGTTAGTGATATTTGTTGATGACAAAATGATCGGTATAGTAACGGAATTTGACAATGAAGAATGTTTGTCTATTTTTGAAACAATTAAGTATTACAAGCTACCAATACTGAAACAAGCCCATCAGGTATAACAATTATCGTCTTAAACTTCATAATTTCTATTAGTTAATATTTGAAGGTAAAAGTTCTTTTACTATATGACGGAAACTATGTTATTTCTACGTTTTACCACAGAAAGGTATATACTTACTAACTGATGATAAAGAAGCAATCTTCTTACCAACACAGGATACCTGCATTTCTGTGGATAAAGTAGAACCTTCTTACTAGAAGTTGGTAAAATAGAATATTTGATGAATTGATTTACTGTTGGTGAAGTAGGAAAAATGACTGAGAAATCAAAGTTCCTAGCTCATCGTACGTGAGGTTTAGTGAGAACAAAATAACGTAGATGGTGTTTGACAAGATTACTTTCACGTTGTGCCGCAGAACGAAACAGCTGTTGTATCGAGTTTGGGGGTGGTATCTACTGTCAGATGCTCCGCCTATAAATCAACCGAGCTCATGGGAGAGACAGGCCGACGCCATGTTAACATACATAAACAAACCTCGCGCGCCCTAACTGATAAACGGCGAAAGCTACGTGCAACAAGCGATCGTACGGGAACTAAATATCATATACTTTTTTTACGATATTCAGTGACGCCATAATATACGTAAAATTAAAAAAAAAAAACGTATTAATTTAAAAAGTACTCAAATATAATTCAAATATAAAAATAAATTTCCTAAATAAAATTTTCGATCTATCGAGTATTTGGTAAAAAAGAAGAGGACAAGAATATGAAATATAAAGTGTGTATTGGTTCGATGTTGGACGAAGAAAAATTGTACGGGCTGGCAGGAATAATTAATAAATGTCAATCAGTTCCGTGGAATCGAAGGTGTCGGTGGAAAGGTACCAGCTAAAATGATTTTATGCCTGTCTTATGAACAATCTAATGTTACCCGACCGATGGACAAAGATCATAGGACGGCTAATGGTAGAAGACTCGTTCGTCTCGAAGACCCGAGACTAATCAGCGCGAGCATTAATCATCCCCGTGGATCCTCGACCCAATTTTCGTAAGGTCAAGTCGCAATGGAGACGTTGATTGGATTCCACGTCAGACCAGAAGTAAACATCTTTTCCGTTCTTTCGCGTTCTATCGTATCTTCTTTTCTTTTATCGAAACCATCGTTTAGCCAATAATAGAAACAATCTTCTTTATCGTCCCCCGATAACTCACTAATTTCAACTTAATCTAAATGAACCATCGTTACTTCTCAATTTGTCCCACGATTTAAATGCTGTCTAATTCAATTTTCATTTCAAATTAATCAAGATTTATCTTGGGAATAATTGAAATTTCGCTAATTTCAACTTCCCTTGAATGGTCTTCGTTTTTAATCAAAATTTCTAGGGCTTCGTTTTTAATAAAAAATCGTAGCGATCTCATTATCCACGGAGAAATCGTTTCATTCTGCAGAATCACAGCGTAGTGTTTCGCAGTGCGGATAGAACGGGTCCGTGCAGTTTCTTGCGACAGCGAAATCAACGGACCGTCAGCATTCTTAATGCGGTCCGTGGAAAAAATATTGCCGGGTAATTGTAAACCGCAGCCTCCCGGTGGCGTCGACCGTTTATCATCATCTCTATAGGTTGCTGAGTGAGATTCGGGGGTTCACCGTGCTAAGAGTTAAAACCTCAGCATGACTGGTGGCCTCGGTAGCCGATAGACGTGTCATTTACGCGTCTACGAATCAATAGCCGCTTCACTTTACACCCACCTTACATCATTAGTCATTTTATAGGGCCGTTATACAGTGTGCCCTGTTTACATGCGCAGGGGAATCCCCTCGTACGCCCTCCTCTTCCTTTCCTTTATTAGAAACTCACCTACCACCGCTTTTGTTATCTACATCATGCTTTTCCCTTCTTTCTTTTGATTTTCTGCAATTTTTTAATTCCGATACCTATACGTTTCACAACTTCTTATTTACGTATGTTGTAACTAGATATCGTTATGTAAGAAGGAAAATAATTTCTTTTGTAAAATTTATGGTCACGCTTCAAGATAGCTTTCTTTTATACTCTATTCTAACCTAATCTATTTCTAATCCAACTCCAACCTAACCTCAATGTGCATCGCAGTCTGTGCTTTTGAATAATCTTAGGCTGTAGGAACGAAACTTTTCTAAAGGTTTAATATTTAAAGGTATAATATTTAAATTAAAATTTGTCAAATATTCAAGTTGCCAAAATTTCAGACATCCAAATATATGAATCTTCAATTATTCAAATCTAAAAATATTTGATCGCTTAATCTTCAAATGTTCAAATTTGCAACGAGTCAATTTAAATGCCCACCTTTTCAAATATTTCAATTAAAAATTTTCAAATACTCACGTTGACAAATTTTCAGACATCCAAACTTCCAAATATACGAATCTTCAATTATTCAAATCTAAAAATATTTGATCGCATCACGAATCAATTTAACTGCCCACCTTTTCAATTATTTCAATTAAAAATTTTCAAATACTCACGTTGCCAAATTTTCAGACATCCAAACTTCCAAATATACGAATCTTCAATTATTCAAATCTACAAATATTTGATTGCTTAATCTTCAAATGTTCAATTATTCAAATTTCGCACATTAATCTAACACAGTTTCTCATTTTCCGATTCTTCGTGTTTTAAATCATTTTCCATTCCATGCAACTCATATGCGTCACATATCGATCGAGCTTTCCACTCCCCCATGAATTTCACGTTCTACAGAAAAATCCTTCGCCAATGAATCGCAATGTAGCGTTACCGCGGCCGATATATAGGTGAAACCAGATGCGCAACAATTAATAAAGTGTATCGGGGAGTGTCTAGGCATAGAAGATGTGGCCCGACTAATATTCGAATTCTGGCGTGACACGGCCCAACTAATCATTATAACGATGCCATGTATGTACGTATACGTGTTGTTAGAGGGCGGTGTGCGTGGATCGTGGACTCTGGTCCCGGCTGCCTCTCTACGAACAAACGTCGAATGGTTTTGCACGCTTACCGCTCGATTTTCGGATCTATCACCCTCCTGGAAGCTTGGCCTGGCCCGTTCGTTCTTCAGTGCTCTCCAGCCTACCCTATCGAGATTTATGGAACGTGTCAAATCGAACGGCTAACCCTTGAGTTCTTAGTTAAGTGTGTGGACGTTGTACTGCGACAAATGGCCGAGTCGAGTCTTAAAAGGACGTTGGTATTTCTCGAGTTGCTAGGAAATAGTTGCGAGTGAATTGTGATAACGGAAAGGATAAATAGAAAATATTTCGTTGTAATAGAATTCTGTGATTTTCATTGCAAACACAGGTATCGTCGAGTTAATGAGGTTTGATCGGTGCATTAAGTGACTCTGCACGATCTTCGTGTCGCAAGATAAGATGAAAGGTGTTTGCACGTAGTACTACGTCGACTTTCAACTTCTGTTACCGGACGTTAATGGTATTCCACTGGTCTGTAAGCCTGGTACTACGTTAATGATTCTATACACTGACATTTCATGAAAGAGATTTTATCGATAGCGCATTTTCTACACGTATCTGTTGAAGAAAACGTTACAACTTACGCTGTTTTGTTCCGTCAACACCACGTAGTACCACGTTAACGACTGCAACTCCTATTATGTACTGCTACTACCTCGATGAAAAAAAGTGTACGCTGCATCATCCTTCCTTAAATTATATCCGTTAAGGCTACGAAGTACCACTAAAACTTGATACATCGTATTTCTCGCCTATTACATTCGAGCAATTTGAAAATTTAATATATTGTCTTTTCTGTTGATTTCGATTTCAATAGTTTCTCTTTGTCGTCTCTTTCAATGTTTAAGAAATGTTAACGACAGTAGCTATGCAGGTTAGTACTAATATCGTTCGTTTCTTTTGTTTTATAGGAGTCATCAAAGTATTTGAATTAGTCAATTATTCAGTATACCAGTGAGCTACGATATTCAGCGAAACTACATCTGTAGCACTAATAACTCATCTATTTATATATTTAACACTATTATTCATTACATACATTAACACTTTACCGACCGATAATCAATTAATCGGTTTTTTTTATCGCCGACGCTTACCGACTGATAGCATATTAATCGGCTTCCTGTCGCCGACACTTATCGACTGATAGCCTATTAATCGGTTTCTTGTCGCCGACAATCTTTCTCATTATTTGAGCAGTAATTTGTTATTTAGTACTAAGGTACCTTGCTCAGTTGCGTCAGTTGCGTTGCTTTGTAAACTCCCACAGTTTTATACCAATTTGAAAAACTTACCGTTCGCGATGAACGAAAAGAATGGTATTGGAAAGGTTAAACCGAAACAAAGCCGGCGCCAGGGAGAATCTGCACCTGAGCTGCCGGTCGGACGTGCGTATGCTGTTGAACCGTTAGTGGCCAGTAAAGTGATTGAGGATTTTGTCAATACCAGCTAATGACAAAATCCGCAATCACCTAGTTGCCAACCCAATATATACATTTTCGAAAGCAATATGTTCGCTACAGACATATGTCATCACAGTACTAATGAAATGCCGAAATGTTTGATACGTGTAACACGCATGATATATATAAAAGCGTCTGATGGTAAGTGTGCAAATCTTTTTGCCAGCTACCGTGACTATATGTCAGCCTTTACGACCGTGGCAATCAATAGCTAAGAACGACACATCTACCGCCTACCATAGAAAACTCGACACAGTTCTGTCGTTTGCTTGCAATGGTGGTTCGCGTGTTCCTCATGGAAGAAACAGAGTAGAAGCGAGATCCATAATTTTCCATGTGCCAGTGCACGGTCGCGTGGCGTGTAAGATTCTATTTGCGGTGTAACCACGGCGGGAATTAACGAAGGAACGAGAACCAGCTACAGCTAACCTCGAAAGCGGAGAGTCGAATGCGCAAGGTGTTCCCGCGGTGAAAACTTAACACCGTATATATAGGGTGTAGAGGTTGTGTAGAGCGTGGAGGCTGCCGCTTCCTTCATCTATCATGCGAACCATGACAAACCGAGGCTCAAAAGCAGCCGCCAGCGTGGCAGCGACTTCTTGCCTTCTACGCTTAGTCTCAGCTGAGACTCTCTACCTGTCCGCTACGTGGGATCTGCTCTTCTCTCCTGCTCCCTCCACATTTATTAACATTTAAGCGTTAACGACATTTCTCTGGCGTTCACGGGGCATCGAAGAAACCGGAACCGTCCGTTGCTGACTGCTCGCCCCCAGCCGCCACCTCACCCGGATTCGAGATTCCTTTCGTTTCGGGCGACAGCTTCTCCAACACGAAATTCGACTCGTCTTTGAGCAACTCTGTCACGATGTTTTTGCCTGCGGCGATCTCCCGCCTTTGGAAATAAATCGAATGGCTTTTAATTTAACCTGCATCTTCTCTTTCTCTCGGGGCACCGTTTCAAGATTTACGGGGTTAAAGATCGCGCTGTAATTCGCGAAAGTTCATGAAGTGTATAAAATGTAGATGCTGCAACTATACAATTTGAAATGTTACTGATATATATATATTGGGTTGGCAACTAAGTGATTGCGGATTTCGTCATTACGTGGTATCGACAAAACCCGCAATCACTTAGTTGCCAACCCAATAGTTCCAAGTCTTGTATCGTTAATTGTAATTGTAGGAAAAAGATCTTGCAATTGTCCTTTTATACTACTTCGTGTACTTTGAAGCACTGTAGTAATATCAATACAGTATTTCAATTAGTAATTTAACGCGGAATTATGAATGGACTATTGATCTTTATGCAATCTCATATTTTAACAAATGCAACCTAAATTACATTTTACTTTGGATATTTTATACGTTTCTTTGCATATTACGTGCAATTCGATATTTTTACAACCCCGAGTTTCTTCGATCACGAAACACTTCATATAGGGTTGGCTAACCTTTTGTGTGATAAACAGCTTAAATGAAAAATGTAAAATTTTTCATCATCTTTTTCTATGTTCTGTATTTCTTATGTAAAAAGGATAAGGAACATGTATACTTTCGATCCTTTGTAGCAAATAAATAGTAATAATTGCATTATGTATGAAATAACGTTTGCAATGTAAAATTCGTAGTAGTCTCTTCAGGGCTGTATCGTTAAGGGGTCTAAATTCGAAGCTGATTGGTCGATTAGTTTGCTGTGGAAATTAATCTGAACGAAGTATAGTATTATTTACACGAGCAGTGAAAAGGAATAACGCTGCATATTCACGTCGCTGCATTCGATGTTCCACTTGCTTTCTAATTCCACGTGTTCTGTAGATTCAGTGCTGTGACACTTCCATTTGCCAATACGTAAAATTGAAAAAGTTTCTTGTCGATCGATAATTTCGACCAGACTGCAACTGCCAGCTAAAATACAATAAACAGTTATTTTATAGAACTCGAAGAAACTGATTTCCTGGATGACATAAAAGCACTTTATGGAGTATCATTGTCATCATCATCATTCGAGTGTCATTGTATGTTAGAATAAAGCGTGTCGAAGTGGAGGGAGGCCATGTTAGATAATAAAGGTAACTATATTATCGGACGGCAATTTTCCAAATCGTCTTCCTATGTCATTTTTGTCGATAGATTTATTGATTTCTTTTTATTGATTACTATTTCACTGTTTTCGGATAGTTTGACGTTAAAGGTGGTTTATGATCTGTGCTTTCCAGGTATAGCAATCGCGCGATGCTTCATCATCGAAATATCGAGACTACGGAGCGCGCGATCGAATTGGTCACGAGGCGGTTTTTGCGAGCAGCGAGTTTTTGCAGGGGCCGCATTATGTCTTTTGCAGTTTAACTTTCTACATTACATGAAATCCCCGGCGTTTCATCACCGCGCCACTGCGCCGCGAGATTTCACCTCTCTGTGAAATGAGTTCCTCGTTATTTACGTTTTTGCGCCAGCCTACAATTACGCGACACTAAACGTCGAACCGAGAGCCGGCCGTTTTCTCCCGGCCGACATTTGCTTTTCGTGAATCTCGCTTCTTCGTTCTCAGTCGCATTCTCCTGACCAACGCTTCCAGATTCTTCGTTTCAAATTTTAGAAACGAACGATATCAACGTGCCTTAGCTTCTCTCCGATTTAGACTCTTCGAGGTACTAAAAATTTCAGCTAGAACATTTTTGAAATAAAATTTCAAGAGATTTTTTTAACAACTTTTTTTTAACAATTTTTTTAACAAACTTTCAGGGACTTGCTTTATATTTTACAATTTACCATAAGATTCGATTGATCCATGGAGACTGTCGTGAGTATTTTTGTTTCATTATCGTTACTATTTTATTATTAATATTTATTTTGTTTATTTATTATTACCGTTGTATAATTTATCTACTCTTCAGCTGCTATTGAATAATAATAAAACATTTACTCGTCCACTGTGTCTAATTTAATTATTTTTTAATTTTAGAAAAGACCTGCTGCGTTGAACTTTTTCATCCACGATGACCTTGAAGGATTAACCAATGAAATATATTTAGTGTATGCAATTGTATAGAATATAATTCAGCGTAAGAAACGAATAATATTTTTATTTTCTCGATTGAAAAATTCTGCACTGCAGATAGGGAAAAGAAAAATTGATGAAAAAGTAAGTCGGTTGACAGCTTGTTCGAAGCAAAAGTCGCTGGAATTCAGGAGTTTTCCGGTGTTCAGCTATATCGGTCGGAAAGCAAAGTGGCGTGAATGAGTCGTCCCTTGACGATCGTAAGATTTATGGTCGCGACGGTTGGACAGGGAGGCCAAACATTGCTCGACTTGGGGCTAGTAACCCTTGACTTCTCGTGGTCCACCCCCTGCGATCCCATGCGGTTGTGATAGTAGTCGTACGACTCGTGATAAAAATATGACTACTTTGTACGATAAGATATTTTCTTACCGTGAAGCTTTTCTTTTAATCTAGTTGAAGGAGACATTGACTGCTTGTATGAGCTATAATCATTTTCTAGAATATAAACTGTGTTTATACTTGCCTCATTTACGTGGTTTCCTTTATTTGTCCATATTCTTTTCAAATGATATATTTCTTTATTATTTAAATTTATAAATATATATATTAATGATTAATAATTATGTATGTATAATAAAACTAATTTTTTCCAATTTATTTTAAAAATTTTTAAAAATTTTAAACCATTCTAATTCTATTTAAATATTTTTAACTGTATCAAAAAATTATTTATAAAATTTTTTTAAGCAATAAATTAATAATAGATTAAATAAAATTAATAGTAAATTCCATTTTTTTTAAAGTTTAAATAAAAGATATAGAATCGTCGTTTGTTATCTCAAGCTTCGACTTTTGAAAACGTTCACCATGAAACTGGAAATTAGATATTTTCATATTTCGTATGTAAGGCTTGTTATTCTAATCTTGTCATCGTCTTAAATTTACAGGAAGAAACTTGCAAAATTCTCTTTATTTGTTACATTGTACAACCAATTTTCCCATTATTTTAGATTTCCAAAAAATTGTACGAAATTCCAAGTTATTATGTTGTCTGAAATGTTTCTTTCGTTTTATAAGGAAATAATAGACGCACGTTTTTTTATTTTTATTTGAATTATGCACGAACATAGTAATAGAAACAGAACGAAATGTATCATACCTAATTCAATAAAATAATATAAAACAGAAATTGTTTTTCATCTATTACCACCTTATAAAACGAAAGCAACTTTTCGAACAACCTACTTCATCGTATTATACGATCTTCCTGTAACTCCGATCTTTAAGACAATCGTCTACAAAAATCAAAATTCGAAGACCAGAACTTCAACTGTGAAATGCCATTAACTAACACTTCCTCAGTATCGCCATTTCTGTAGCAGTTCCTCGCTCAATTTCAAGCTCCACCGAAACAATTGCATCGCAAACTTTTTCCCATCTCATGCAAGATCTCTCCAAGAAAAAAAAAAAAAAAAAAAAAAAAAAAGAAAAGCAAAAAAATACAAAAAGCAGAGGAAGAAGCATCGAAAGAGCAGGAAGGCCAGTATGCTGGCAAAAACCGTGATATCTAAGGATTCGTCGAAAGTGCGATTGCCCGGTTTTCCAGTTTTTTCTAGGGCCGGCCAGCCGGCGGAAGGGCGGCGTTTCCATCGCTGAGAAAAAGTTAATAGCGTGGAGAAATTAGCCCGACAGAGAGAGGTGGCAGGGAGCAGGGGAGAGGTGAACCGTACAGGATCCATGGTTTCAGTGGCAGAGAGTGGGGGAGCAAGGGGAGAGCCAAGGGTGATCGTTGATCGGGGGTTGCGTTTCGCTGGGGTGTTCTGCACAGATGCAGCGATAGCAACAGTTCGGTCGGCTCGTTCGGACAGGAGGCCACATATGAGCTCGCTGGCATCGTATGGGCTTGACTCACACGCATCACGCGCAGTCATCCATCATTGTCAGTCTCTTCACTGACACAGCCGTTCGTCCGGTCTACGAACGCGCATACGGGACTCTCTCGATTCGAGAGATCCTCTCCTTCCCTCTCGCATCGTCAACCGGCTTCCTCCAGCTCTGATTTCCCGCGAAACTGAACCTCGCTCGAGTGGAGAAGCGTACGCACAACTATCAGCCTGATTTGCTTCAAACGGGATCTCGAAGCTCAGCTTTAACTGCATCGTTGTTTTTGTCGAATTCCAGGAGGGATTGTGAGAGGATCATGTTTGTGTATCTTTGTCGAGGAAACAGTTGAATAGGTGAATTATAAAATACGTAAATAATATGTAAATAATATGTGTATGGTTGTAGATATTGTTGATAGATGGCAGATTGCTGCACAGTCATATCGTTCATATCGTGTCTCTACGCTCGAAACAATTGGAAGATCGCTTTCCATGTCAATTTGATTTTTATGTTTGTTCATTGTGTTTGTTCATTGTCTTTAACGATTGCCTTAGAGATAACTTTTATTGCAGTATCTTGTGAATAGCATGTCAGTCTATCGAGTTCATAAGACTCGTCCTCTCTACGTCTCTTTCACTTGTGTTTACAATGAAACTGTTCGTATAATAAAACTGTTCATCCTAGCGAGTAATTATTTTGAGCACTGTACACGTTGTAGAACTAGATATTTGTAGATCTTTTGTGTATATGTGTATTTATGTGTCTGTTAATTAATGTTTGTAAGTATATGTTTTAAGCTTGTCGAAACTCACAAACAATTGTTCATAGACACGTTTCCGCAAATATTCAAAGGTACTGTCTGTTGTTTCTTATTTCAATGGAAGACAAAGGTCCTGAGAAGTCTGCGTGCAATTGTTTGTACGTGTAAACGAGCCTTTAAGTAGACTAGAGATCTGATTCTAGTAAATTTCGAAGTAGAAAGTTTATTCTAGTAAAAATAGGATTGGATTATGGGGCCAATATAGTAGAAGGATTAGAAATAAGAATGTAGATTGTATTTGAAAGATATTTGGAAACTAGGTAAGGTATTATGTATTAAGATTATAATCAATCATGTTTCGGAGTTGGTTTTTATTCTGCTTATTTTTGAGGAAAGAAAGATCTTAACCCTATAATTTAGTGTAAGATTTATCAGGAGTCAAGAATCAAATAGAAATAGCAGCTGTACTAGTATTTAAGTTTAATTTTAGCTTTGACGTTAATTCTAGAAGACTGTGGATTGTCGAATACAAATTGTGTATGATATTAGGTTATCTGAAATGATTCTTTCGTTTTATAAGGAAATAATAGACGCACGATGTTTTTTTGTTTGATATTAGTTTATTGAATTATGCGCGAACGTAATAATAGAAATAATTCAATGAAATAAAATAAAATAATGTAAAACAGAAATTGTTGTTCATCTATTATCACCTTATGAAAGGAAAAAAACTTTCCGGACAACCTAATATTATCGAAACAGTGAATATAACATAATTCAAGTGAAAATGCAAGATACAGAATGAAATTTATACCAATATTTGTTTCAATATTTCCTAAAAGTTGATATTACAAACAGAAGACATTGTATCACAATGCCTACAACACAGAAAATGAAAATTATATTAATTTTTATTTCAATATTCCCGACAAGCTTCAATTTCAAACACAAGACATTATATCCAGTGAATGATTACTTATCAAGCCTTAAGGATCATACCTAATTCAATAAAATAATATTATTGAGATATGTATAATTTTATGTGCTACATTAGGTTAGCTGCATAGTAGTAATACTTGTACGTGAATATCAATGTGTGGGAGTATGTGTGCGCGGTGTCTCGATACAAATGGAAGAAAGTGCTGAGACGCGTGCAAATTTGTATCGATGAATACCGTTGCAATCGGTTATCGAATAAATATATAACTATTCTAATATGAATTCTAAGTGTAAATTTGGTGTTCCTATACCATTATTTCGGCTATTAAGATGCAAAATCCTCAACAAATATAAAACAAAAATTGTCGTTCATCTACTATCACCTTATGAAACGAAAGAAACTTTCCGGCCAACCTAATCCTATCGAAACAGTGAATATAACATAATACAGGTGAAAATGCAAGATACAGAATGAAATTTATACCAATCTTTGTTTTAATATTTTCTAAAAGTTGATATTACAAACAGAAGACATTGTATCACAATGCCTACAACACAGAAAATGAAAATTATATTAATTTTTATTTCAATATTCCCGACAAGTTTCAATTTCAAACACAAGACATTATATCTAATGAATGATTACTTATCAAGCCTTAAGGATCATATCTAATTCAATAAAATAATATTATTGAGATATGTATAATTTTATGTGCTACATTAGGTTAGCTGCATAGTAGTAATACTTGTACGTGAATATCAATGTGTGGGAGTATGTGTGCGCGGTGTCTCGATACAAATGGAAGAAAGTGCTGAGACGCGTGCAAATTTGTATCGATGAATACCGTTGCAATCGCTTATCGAATAAATATATAACTATTCTAATATGAATTCTAAGTGTAAATTTGGTGTTCCTATACCATTATTTCGGCTATTAAGATGCAAAATCCTCAACAAATATAAAACAAAAATTGTCGTTCATCTACTATCACCTTATGAAACGAAAGAAACTTTCCGGACAACCTAATCCTATCGAAACAGTGAATATAACATAATACAGGTGAAAATGCAAGATACAGAATGAAATTTATACCAATCTTTGTTTTAATATTTTCTAAAAGTTGATATTACAAACAGAAGACATTGTATCACAATGCCTACAACACAGAAAATGAAAATTATATTAATTTTTATTTCAATATTCCCGACAAGCTTCAATTTCAAACACAAGACATTACACCCAATGAATGATTACTTTTGACCATACCCCCTTCAATTATCACTGATACGATGATCACAAGATTGCGCATAGGATGCCTGGAGGAACGTCTGAATTTCGAGGATCCCTTAGCTGTACTGGCGGAAGGAGGAGCAGGCTGAAATGTATGTATTCGGATCGGCGTTTCCTGCGAGCTCCGTGTCAGCGAAGGGAGCGACGATGATGGATGACTCGAAATATCAGAGCAATCGAACTGAAATATTATTTTTAGCGCGGCTCTCTGGAGCGGCGTGCACGATCCATATTTTACCAAGGCGATGCGCCGCATTTATCACCCTATTAAAATTGATTCGCGCGCGCAAATTGCGCGCTGTCTTCGTATATCGTGTTCTTTGGCCAGTCGTCTGTAGTTTCCTGACGCGAGACTCGTCTGTTTCCTCGATACGAGAACGTCGGACCGGTGTATACTCCTCGAACATGTGTATTAAATGTATATTCCTGTAACGTAGGCTAAAACGAAGGTATAAGTAATTATTTTCTCATAAGAGGAATCGAGCGTGGAATTTTTCTTTTGATCATAACCATTCGTAAACTGCTGCGTTAAGTAGTAAGCGAAATGTATTTACTTTCGAAGCAGTCTCTCTTTTAAGTAATTAATCACTGACATAATATTCTATAGATGGTAATAAAGCATTCGCTTTATTTATATTATCGACAAAATTGAACAAAGACAAGGTGGAAGAAGGAGGGAAGGAATAAAGGAAACTAAGGCGAATCCTGTTTAATTTTATATTTTTTTATTATCATCCATTTCCATGTCCACTTATCATCTGCTTTACTGTTTAATTCGTCGAAAGGAGTTAAACGAAATCGCGAGCGGTCAGAATAGGATGAAACAATTCTCTCTGTTTTATAAGTTTGTATGAACGAATGTACACAATGATCGCCTCCCATTTACAGTTCTTTTTTTTTTTTTTTGTCACTTTTCCATTTTTCTCTTCTCCGTTTCACGTTCAGAAGATGCAGTCTTCGGATCGTGTGGTTATTCATACATTCAGAATCGAATAAACAATGTGTGTTTCTCATGTATCTATGTATATGCGTGTACGTGTCCGTGTGCACATGCGTCGGTGTGTACGATTATCGTAAGCGCGCTATATACAAAGAAATCCTCGTGTAAACGATCGTGGCTTCTTAAATGCCATTTGTTATTTAATTTTTCTTTTTCTTTTTTCGTTTTCTTTTTATACAAACCAGATACGACGACTGGCGCACTATTAAATAACTTCCACTGTCGAGTCGAGGTGAAGACGAAGGTTTCACGCGTCGCTAGCTACGTAACCTAACCTCGTAACCGTTTTATGCTATTGTTTCTCCGATAACGACGCGAGTCCCTTTATTTGGTTCGCTTACATCTGTAGAGTCTAGTAGAAATTACGACGAAATAGATGGATGATCCTGGCGAAGAAACGATCAAGTTCTCATCGTAGCGTTCACATCGCATAGTCTAAAACCAGAAGCAACGAAAAATCTGTCTTTCCTTGTACAATTGAAAATAAACGTCGAAAGAATATAACTGCGTGCAATGTGTACGAACTGAAACTTCGTCGACGTTCGACGGATCGTTCAAACTCTTTCGTGACATTTAATGTGGGAAAAAAAAAATTCTTAAAAAATGTGTGAACGATGTCGAGGAGCAAAACGAACTTCCGATAAAGTTCCGTCGTTTTTTTTCACGAAACGTTCTCAACCTGCTTGAAAAACTACGAGTACACATTTCATCATCCTCTAAAGCGTTTAACGCTTCCACGATTAGTGTCTTCTGTCCTTTGTTAGTGTCACGACCCACACTATCGATCTTTTCTTTCTTATTTCATTCTCTGGAATCTTCTGGTTAAATTAATCCTCGCCTCGCACTAGCTTTTTATATATACACGCGTTATTTCACTAAGAATTATTGCTTGTGAATTGCTAATTCACTTTCCCAAATATTTTATAGTATTTGAAATATCTTTCACGTTTTCCTTTTAACCGTTAGGCGAACAGTTTACGATAAGGAAATAGCATCATCGATACGGTTGCTGCTTCGTTTACGCGACGATATGGTGTCGCGTTAAGCACACGCGAACTCGAATGATTGGAGACCCGTGCGATCATCATGGAATTATCTATTACACGATAGGAATCGTGTTTGTTTTAAGTTAGAAAGATTGCACTTGCACCTGGTTATTATTCCTATTTTTCTAAATTTCTAATTTATTTACACACACTCTGCCACATGAACCTGAAATCGCACTGTTTGGAAATCACCTGTCGGTCTTCTGGACGCGTTTTCCACTTCTTGCAGTTGATCGTCGGTACAGGTGAAGCAATCATTGATACGGACGGAAATGATTGAAGTGCCCGGTACGAAGATCATTGAAAGCGCTTCATTTCCTCTCTACTGAAATTCATTATGGAATTATCCAGTCAAATGCTCTCTCCACGTTTCTATTTGCATCTGTTTAAATGGAGTCTTGTGTTAGAAACTCTGGATCCTTCGTATCTACCAAATATTATTTACATTTTCAAGTTATCCATTTTTGCAAATATATCTCTCCAGTGAGGATTCGAACTCGCGACGCGTCGTCTTCACTCTTGGGCCTTAACGAGCGTAGTTGGCTGCCCTGCCGCATTTTTCAAATTATCATGGTTTCATTTATATCTAGAAAGTCCATCACACAAACTTCGATTCGAATCGAAGAAACAAAAGCCCGCCTCACGGCTACAACAAATTGTTTCTGATCCTGAAACCCTATTTACACGATCATAGCCTATCGATTCTATTTAGGGAAATATTTATAACGAATTAGTCGCTCGGTTTATTACAGAAAATCTCAGCTTTTAATCAATACCATTCTTAAAATTTCTTTTAACAAAACAAAAAGGAAGAAACAATCTTCATTGCTACTTCTTCGACTATGATAATTTCTAACTCACAGAAATTCACTTCCACCGCCCACACAACATTCACATATTCAGCGGCTGTCTCCGTTTCACGTCACTCTAATCCATCTACGTTCAAATCCGAATCTTCCCCACCAACCACCGTCTACTAATCCAACACTTGCAACGATTACAACGATCACAGGGAGCGCCATCAGTACAACGCGTTCAGGAGACACTGCTCGTCGCTCCAGTCCAGCTGACAAGGGTTCTCGGTCTCGTGAACTCAGCTGAGTTGATAGTATTCCGGCGCAAAGTCGTTGGCCAGGTTCGTCAGGAAGTTGAAGTCTGACGAACTGTTGCTATTGTCCGCGGATTGTGGCGGGGCAGATGTGTGCACTGGTTCCGCGTAGAAGTTGCCGTAATTGTAGGAATCGGCGTTGCCCTCCGCTTGGGTGGCGCTTCCTGGCGGAGTGATGACAGCAGCGGTGGCTGCGGCGATCGCTGTTGCCGTAGTTGTCATCCCTGGCGCTGGAAAAGGATCTGGCGAAGACACGTAACTGTTGGGAATGTTGGACGCTTCGCCGCCCTGATGGACGTGCAGTTGACTGGTTTGCTCGTAGTAAGCGTTTGGGTGGCACTTGGTGCCTGCTCGATAGTCTGCGGAACTTGGATGCATGGGAGGCTGATGCGTGACGTAACCTTCTGCCGTGTGTTGCTGTTGATGTTGTTGCTGCTGTTGGATGTCGTTATAATAATGTTGCGCAGTTTGAACAGATACAGCAGCATGACCGTGAGAGGCAAGATTTTCACTACTGGCGTGATAGTTGCCGCTGTTAGGGTAGCCGTAATTACCCGGTGTCATGTAGTTTTCAGTTGTTTGGTCGTGTTGAGCTGAGTAACCTTGGCTGGTGTTGTAGGCGTTGCTACCTTGCATGGTTCGATGATAGGGCGCATGATAGGGTGGGCCTGCTTGTGTATAGCCGTTGTACTCCCCTGCAGCGTTGGCGTATTGGTTTTGTTGTTGATGAAACTGCATGCTGGAGTTGTACATCGTCCTGGAAGCTGCGCCCGTAGTCGCACGCACGTGATGACCCACTCGGGATCCTAGGACTTGGTTTTGTCTGGCGTACAGGGGATGGACGTCACCTGGGTAGGAGATTCGAGGTTGTTGATAGGTATCCCTGGAGCAATAATTGTTTTGCGATTGAGTTTGTTGCGTGGCTGCTGGAACAGTTTGTCTACTAGGTACTCCGTTTCTATATTCGATGGCAGATGTCGATTGGTACACGCTTTGTTGTGGGAAGTGCGTTTGTTGATTGTTGCTGATGTTCCTGCCGCCGTGAGGAGACATCGTGCCCGCGTTCGTCGACCCATGCATCATGGGAGTAGCCACGGAGCTTGTAGACGAAGGAGAACTTCTTGGTCTTTGCATGTACGACGCGTGTGTAGCTTGAATCCCCAAAGGACTTCCCTGCTGCAACTGAACGGATACTGGCGTCCCAGGTGTCGAAGACGGTGTGAGACTTCTGGTAGAATTTTGACCAGGCAGTACAGGAGTACTGACAGTCGAATCAGGCATTGCCAATAAGACACCATTGCTGTTTACCGAGCAGAGTTCCTTGGTATTCGCCGATGGAGACTTCTTGCTGACGGAAATTTGCTGCTTTCCCGGATTCGGACTCTTGTGGCCGCTCTCCACTTTTACTCTGACATCGCTGGACAATTTCTTCGTAGCCACGCTCGGGGATGTCACTTCGCTACCGTCTTGTGATCTCGAGTCATCGTCTGCTATCATTTTCTCGAACGAACTGGACACGCTGTTCGTACTACCAACGCTGCTGGCTCCATTGCTGTTCGCGTTGAAAGCTGGATTGCTGTTATTATTGTTTGTTGCTGTGGGCGTGTTATTATTGTTGCTGCTGCTTCGCCGACCAGACGAGCTCAGTTCGGTCACGTCACCAGACAGTGTGCTGCCCACGTCGCTCACGCCAGATATATCACAGTTGTGGCAGCTCTTCTTCTCGTCGCTGTCTATCGCCAGCATTTTCTCGCCCTTAGACTTCTCCATTCCGTCGGACGTCGAGCCATCCTTCTCGTCACCGTCCTCTTTACTTAGTGTTTGACGTTTGTGTTTCATTCTTCTGTTTTGAAACCAAACTTTCACCTGCAATTAGAGGAACGAACCGTTTGCTTACGCTAGAAGCCACTTGATACATAAAGGCTGGTCATCGAGGATTTCTTTTTAATCATTCTTACCTGCCTTTCCGTCAGGTCCAAGGATGCGGCAATCTCGATTCTTCGAGGTCTACACAGGTACTTGTTAAAATGGAATTCTTTTTCTAGCTCGAGCAGCTGTGTGTTCGTGTACGCCGTCCGTAATCTTCTTGGCAGGCCATTTTCTGCAACGTAACAAAGTTGTCTCTCTTATTTTTTTTTTTTTTTTTATTCTTCCACAATATTTTCACGATCGAGAACGTTTAAATAGCAGAGTAGTTTACCAGAGCGTAAATATTCCGTCGAGTATAAAGCGTGTTATCGAATTGTAAATCTTAGATCGTTTGATAAGAGTACGTCGCGTCGGATAAGTTACGCGGTCTAATAATAAAAGGAACATTGGGATTTGCTAATTAGCCATCTAATCGCTATGTTAATGGGAATTGTTTAGGAATTGTAATTGCATTCCATGCTCATCGTGCGTTAACAAATCTATGCGGATCTTCCGGGGAAAACACGATTCTTTCATTTTCAACGTCGAAAGGATTCACCTTTACATTTCTCGACAATCTGTCATTATTCTTATCATTATCTAATCATTCTTTTCGCCTACGATCAACAGATTTCAATTACTTAACATCGCCTACTTTTAGAAGATTATATATATCTTCAAATCTATCAGATTATCGTCTTTCTATCTAACTAATTGTTTATAGTCGCGTGAATATTTTCTACAACCATCTCCTACTGCTATGAAGTTCTCTTCTTTGATAATCGACTGACATAAAAGTCAGAAACCCAATAAAAATGAACTTGTCATATTCTTCCCATGTATTCTTCATTTAACTTTATTTACGAGACGAGAAATAAAGGAAATTGAAAATACATCAACACATTTCGAAATGATCAGATTATCTTCTTCTTCCCTAACTAATTGTTTGTAGTCGCGTACCATTACAACATTTTCTTCTTTGATAATCGGCTGACATAAAAGTCAGAAACACAACAAAAATGAACTTGTCATATTCTTCCCATGTATTCTTCATTTAACTTTATTTACGAGACGAGAAATAAAGGGAATTGAAAATATATCAACACATTTCGAAATGATCAGATTATCTTCTTCTTCCTAACTAATTGTTTGTAGTCGTATGAATATTTTCTTCAACCATCTCCTACCACTATGAAGTTCTCTTCTTTGATAATCGACTGTCATAAAAGTGAGAAACCCAACAAAAATGAACTTGTTATTATTGAAATATGTATAATTTTATGTGCTAGACTTTGTTAGCTGCATAGTAGTAATACTTGTACGTGAATATCAATGTGTGGGAGTATGTGTGCGCGGTGTCTCGATACAAATGGAAGAAAGTGCTGAGACGCGTGCAAATTTGTATCGATGAATATCTTTGAAATCGCATATCAAATAAATATATAACTATTCTAATATGAATTCTAAGTGTAAATTTGGTGTTCCTATATCATTATTTCGGTTATTAAGATGCAAAATCCTCAACAAATATAAAACAAAAATTGTCGTTCATCTACTATCGCCTTATGAAACGAAAGAAACTTTCCGGACAACCTAATCCTATCGAAACAGTGAATATAACATAATTCAAGTGAAAATGCAAGATACAGAATGAAATTTATACCAATCTTTGTTTTAATATTTTCTAAAAGTTGATATTACAAACAGAAGACATTGTATCACAATGCCTACAACACAGAAAATGAAAATTATATTAATTTTTATTTCAATATTCCCGACAAGCTTCAATTTCAAACACAAGACATTACATCTAATGAATGATTACTTATCAAGCCTTAAGGATCATATCTAATTCAATAAAATAATATTATTGAGATATGTATAATTTTATGTGCTACATTAGGTTAGCTGCATAGTAGTAATACTTGTACGTGAATATCAATGTGTGGGAGTATGTGTGCGCGGTGTCCCGATACAAATGGAAGAAAGTGCTGAGACGCGTGCAAATTTGTATCGATGAATATCTTTGAAATCGCATATCAAATAAATATATAACTATTCTAATATGAATTCTAAGTGTAAATTTGGTGTTCCTATACCATTATTTCGGCTATTAAGATGCAAAATCCTCAACAAATATAAAACAAAAATTGTCGTTCATCTACTATCACCTTATGAAACGAAAGAAACTTTCCGGCCAACCTAATCCTATCGAAACAGTGAATATAACATAATACAGGTGAAAATGCAAGATACAGAATGAAATTTATACCAATCTTTGTTTTAATATTTTCTAAAAGTTGATATTACAAACAGAAGACATTGTATCACAATGCCTACAACACAGAAAATGAAAATTATATTAATTTTTATTTCAATATTCCCGACAAGCTTCAATTTCAAACACAAGACATTACATCTAATGAATGATTACTTATCAAGCCTTAAGGATCATATCTAATTCAATAAAATAATATTATTGAGATATGTATAATTTTATGTGCTACATTAGGTTAGCTGCATAGTAGTAATACTTGTACGTGAATATCAATGTGTGGGAGTATGTGTGCGCGGTGTCCCGATACAAATGGAAGAAAGTGCTGAGACGCGTGCAAATTTGTATCGATGAATATCTTTGAAATCGCATATCAAATAAATATATAACTATTCTAATATGAATTCTAAGTGTAAATTTGGTGTTCCTATACCATTATTTCGGCTATTAAGATGCAAAATCCTCAACAAATATAAAACAAAAATTGTCGTTCATCTACTATCACCTTATGAAACGAAAGAAACTTTCCGGCCAACCTAATCCTATCGAAACAGTGAATATAACATAATTCAAGTGAAAATGCAAGATACAGAATGAAATTTATATCAATATTTGTTTCAATATTTCCTAAAAGTTGATGTTACAAACAGAAGACATTGTATCACAATGCCTACAACACAGAAAATGAAAATTATATTAATTTTTATTTCAATATTCCCGACAAGCTTCAATTTCAAACACAAGACATTACATCTAATGAATGATTACTTATCAAGCCTTAAGGATCATATCTAATTCAATAAAATAATATTATTGAGATATGTATAATTTTATGTGCTACATTAGGTTAGCTGCATAGTAGTAATACTTGTACGTGAATATCAATGTGTGGGAGTATGTGTGCGCGGTGTCCCGATACAAATGGAAGAAAGTGCTGAGACGCGTGCAAATTTGTATCGATGAATATCTTTGAAATCGCATATCAAATAAATATATAACTATTCTAATATGAATTCTAAGTGTAAATTTGGTGTTCCTATACCATTATTTCGGCTATTAAGATGCAAAATCCTCAACAAATATAAAACAAAAATTGTCGTTCATCTACTATCACCTTATGAAACGAAAGAAACTTTCCGGCCAACCTAATCCTATCGAAACAGTGAATATAACATAATACAGGTGAAAATGCAAGATACAGAATGAAATTTATACCAATCTTTGTTTTAATATTTTCTAAAAGTTGATATTACAAACAGAAGACATTGTATCACAATGCCTACAACACAGAAAATGAAAATTATATTAATTTTTATTTCAATATTCCCGACAAGCTTCAATTTCAAACACAAGACATTACATCTAATGAATGATTACTTATCAAGCCTTAAGGATCATATCTAATTCAATAAAATAATATTATTGAGATATGTATAATTTTATGTGCTACATTAGGTTAGCTGCATAGTAGTAATACTTGTACGTGAATATCAATGTGTGGGAGTATGTGTGCGCGGTGTCTTGATACAAATGGAAGAAAGTGCTGAGACGCGTGCAAATTTGTATCGATGAATATCTTTGAAATCGCATATCAAATAAATATATAACTATTCTAATATAAATTCTAAATGTAAATTTAGTGTTCCTATACCATTATTTCGGCTATTAAAATGCAAAATTCTCAACAGTTATATTCTTCCCATGTATTCTTCATTTAACTTTATCTACGAAATAAGAAATACAGTTAATTTCAAATATTTCAACACCCACCGAAATGATGAAAGAATTTCAGATACGATAACTAATGAAGAAAGGAATTGAAGTAAAGCAAAACACTATCCTTGTCCCTGTGCTATCTCCAACGACTTCTTTCCATCCCTGCAGAGTAGAGTCAAAGGATGAAGCTACAAACGAGCTTCGTAAACATCGTCACCCCTGAACATCCATTGAACGTTAACATAGCATCCAGTAAAAGCGGACGTTCGCTTTTTGCTCGATTACGACACACTCAAACGGCAGCTTAATTAATGATTATTTAAGCGTGTGAGCGAGGGGCAACAGCGGAAACCGATGGCGCGAACAATGCGCTAGTAGAAGACGCCCCATGTAGACGTCACCACTGTTTCGCTCGACGTTCCAGCGAGTTTCATCGTTCCTTGGCAACTTTCGACTAAGTTCTCAGCCGGTGGTATTCCATGTCGATGCGAAACATCTCTGGTAATTATTATCTCGTAAGAAACTTGTCGTAAGATAACGAGGGAAGCTTCGCGACGAAGGAAGAGGAAGTCACGTACGGTTGGCGATCGTCTGAAAAGGGTTTCAAAGTAAGAAGCAGCAACGTTTATTACGGCTCTATGTTGCTCTTCCTGGTTAAGGGCGTATAGTAATTTACGTGCTGCAACGGTGTAAACAATCATTAATAGTCCGCTATCGTAATTACAGGATTTTACCAGGCGGCTGACACGCGGGTAATATTTCAATCAAAGTCTATATGCTTGCACATTCGCGCGTCCATACAGCCAACCTGGAGAACCTCGCGAAGGAGGGAACATTTAAATAGCCGACACACGGCTTAATGCAAAATTCAGCTGGGAAAGCGTGTGGCCGATAAAGCAACGGCAATTAACTGAACGCGTTCGCTGAAATCGATTTTTCCACCTCCATCAACGTGATCCACATGATCCACGTTGTAACAGCAACAGGACGATTTTTCTCGCTGTTTTTTTTTTCTTCCTGCTTGTGTGGCTTTTTTTCATCCTTTTTCGTCGGGAATTCCTTTTTCTTTGACGATGACGAAATAGCACTCGCGTAACAGTCGTCGGTACGCTTTGTATGAAAATCGAGCTGGCTAGAAGTGGCTCGCCTTGGACACGACGTTTAGAGCGTTTACGATTGTTCACTGTCGCCAGAGTAATTGAATCGTTCCTTTCTCAGAACGCTATTTTTCCCCTTCCTTTTTTCGTCATATCGTGTCCGAGAAGCGACAGGATCGTTGATCGCTATGCTGGAGAATTCAAAGGATATGAGACTTTGTAGTATCTCTGACACGATAGATATCTAACGTTCGAGTATTTTACATTTGTGGCGATAGGTACTGTTCTTTCGTCCAGTCGCGGGGAGACGCGATCGCGTTGAAGCGCGTCAACGGGGGTCGTAAATTCCCGTTACGATTATAACGATCGACACCACGTACAGGTCGATCCCCTTATTTCTTGTGGGATAATAAGGGTATTTGTTGGGGAATAAAACTGTGGTCTACAGTCTTATAATATTTATATTTTTAACAACTTGTTACACTTGAGGTTCCGTCGTGGCGGAAGATATAATTGATACAGGTGATGAAGAATAATACACTTGATAGATGAGTAGTAGTAATAAAGAATAGATTAAGATAATATCACTTTGATCGTAGCGAGGACTATGTTTTAAGTTGACTACGCGAAGCTTATAGGAACAGTAGTGTTGACTGCACTATGTTTGGAAGAACAGTAGTGTTGACTGTACGACGTTTGGAAGAACAGCAGTATTGACCGCACTATGTTTGGAAGAACAGTAGTGTTAACTACAGGATGTTTGGAAGAATAGTAGTGCTGATTGTACGATGTTTGGAAGAACAGTAGTATTAACTACAGGATGTTTGGAAGAATAGTAGTGCTGACTGTACGATGTTTGGAAGAACAGTAGTATTAACTACAGGATGTTTGGAAGAATAGTAGTGCTGACTGTACGATGTTTGGAAGAACAGTAGTATTAACTGCAGGATGTTTGGAAGAATAGTAGTGTTGACAACAGGATGTTTGGAAGAACAGTAGTGTTGACTACAGGATGTTTGGAAGAATAGTAGTGCTGACTGTACGATGTTTGGAAGAACAGTAGTATTAACTGCAGGATGTTTGGAAGAATAGTAGTGTTGACAACAGGATGTTTGGAAGAACAGTAGTGTTGACTACAGGATGTTTGGAAGAATAGTAGTGCTGACTGTACGATGTTTGGAAGAACAGTAGTATTAACTACAGGATGTTTGGAAGAACAGTAATGTTGACTGTACGACGTTTGGAAGAACAGCAGTGTTGACTGCACTATGTTTGGAAGAACAGTAGTGTTAACTACAGGATGTTTGGAAGAATAGTAGTGCTGACTGTACGACGTTTGGAAGAACAGTAGTATTAACTACAGGATGTTTGGAAGAATAGTAGTGTTGACTACAGGATGTTTGGAAGAACAGTAGTGTTAACTACAGGATGTTTGGAAGAATAGTAGTGCTGACTGTACGATGTTTGGAAGAACAGTAGTGTTGACTACACTATGTTTGGAAGAACAGTAATGTTGACTGCACTATGTTTGGAAGAACAGTAGTGTTGACTACACTATGTTTGGAAGGACAGTAATGTTGACTGTACGACGTTTGGAAGAACGGCAGTGTTGACTGCACTATGTTTGGAAGAACAGTAGTGACCCGTCTCGTACAATTTCGGAGGAAAGCTCGGTATGGGTGTCCTTTTTAATGGGAAATACCTGCTATTTTTAATAGACAAACAACCGCTTTCTCCGTAAGTTATAAGAGCGTGCGATAAACCTAAGGACTGTTTTAAGGACCATCCACAAACCGAAAATACTTATGTGAATAGAAATTAAACTGAGAAGATTCGATTTATGGTGGTTCCTTAGGTTTATCGAGGGTCAGTGTAACGGTGTGTACCTCGGCGGCCAGACCATGAGGGACGTCGCACAGACCATCTTACGCGACGTAACAGACTTTGTAAAATCGTCGTCTCGGCCTACAGCTAGGCGACAGGAAGTATAAACAAAACACTCGAGACAAATGACCGAACCCAACGATTAGCGGGCGATCCACCGAGACGTTGTCACACGCTCAAGAGGGCCACCCGCTCAGTAAAGCCACCTGCTCAGTAATCAGCTAAACGAAACATCCTGCATACCACAGCTTTCGAAACAATAACTAGTCAGTAACGAAATAGCCGCCTCTGATACACACCTGACGATAACCCCTCCAAAGGTACTAAAAACCTCAGTATAAAAACCCTTCCAAAATTAGCGCTCGACACATTATTCTGCTGTAACACTTTGACCCGTCACTCTGTCAGATTTATACAATAAATTCCATTACCACGTACAAAGTTGAATTTCTTCACTTTATTCGTGAAACGTTCGAACTGCGACGCGAGGACATCACCAGCGATCTATCGGTTTCGTCATCTCTTGTGTCTCCGACGTGACAACGTCTTCGACAAGAGGCAATCGTATACGAAACAAAATGTTTCCGACCGTCACACCGAACAGTCCAACGAACAGTTTGTACGCGCGACTTTAGATATAATAAACTTTGTTGAGCTAAAACCGACTAATTCATTATTGCACCTATAACCACCTCACATTCTTCTTCTAAGAATTCAATCCTGAAGTGATTATACCTATCGAACGATTCGCGTTAACAAATGGCGCTCTGAAAATTATAGCAGCGCAAGGCAAGATTCTGAGAATTCGAATTTCGTCAGGTACTTCCAAGTATAATATTATTCCCTTAGTTTCATGATCAATTCAATTACAATTTCATTCTCTGCTACAACTGGAGGAAACGCGACCGTACAGTCTTTTATGAAAATTAATTTCTTCTGATTCTCGTCCTTCCAAACATCGTATCAGTCATTCTTCGATAGCATTGCTCTTCGTCAAGTAACCAAACCCATCATCCCCCTACGATACAAACGAACAGTTCGATCACAGAACGGATTTTCCATCCAGTCGACGTTTCTGTACAAGACATAACCGATCACCTGAACGTTCTAATATCTCACTGCTACAATCCCAGTATTTCGCAATTATTATTACACGAGTTTGTTTTCTCAAAAACTACGGACGTAAAAACAGAATAAAAAAGCAGAAGAAGGAAAAAGGGACGAAGAACTAGCGTACGACGTGACGCTGTAGGAGGGTGCAGAGGGGTGTTCCGTTTCGCAGGGCTGAGATGCTAAACTACCCCATGGCGTGCAAGTGGATCGGCGGGTGAAGGGTGGTTCCGCGCCGCGATGAGTCGTCAGGGGTCGAAGGAGAGACCGAGAAAGGGACGAGCCAGATAAAAAAGAAGCGCTTGCGGAGGGTGAAGGATGGACGCTGCGAAGGGGTGGGTGCAGCTAAGTCTGCACGTGGAGTTTTCATAGAGTAACCGAGAGTAGGGGGATGGAAGCGTCGCGTGAGTGACACGGCCCTTATCGATATTTCCATCTTGGGATTTGCCGTGGCGAACCGTCGATACTTCTATCTGATCGCTTTCAAGACACTGTTTGTGTTTGCCTTGTATGCACACCTTTTATGTATGTTTTCGACAGATGGTAATTTTCTAGTTTATGATCGAATAAGGTTAGGATTGTATTAAAGTTTCTTTCATTTTATGAAGAAATAATAGACACACGTTTTTTGATTTATATTATTTTGTCGAATTACGTACGATCCATTTTGTTGTGTTGAAATAAACACCACATTTCACAGACTTGGTTTCACGTTTGTACGAAGCTGCACTGTTGTAAACAACATGTCTGCGAAAGAAGGACACTTTCCGGATAACCTAAAAATTTGTATATCTTTGTATATAGCGTGATTTCTCAACAGTCTGTCTATAATGTGCAATTTGTTAATTCGTTAATAATATTAGTTAGCAAATTATCGCTTGTGCGTGACTAAACAATTTATAAAATATTTTATAAAATTGTACAACAGAAGTGCATAAATTAATTGTGAATTTTTATGAACGTAACTAAAGAAATGGAAACTAAATTAACGTTTGTTTCACCGTTTAAATATTGCATCAGGCAATTGTTACTTTATGAAACCACTAATTATACGATATTAGTACCTAACCTCTTAGATATTAGTTTTTCAGAGAAAATTCTTTCATTTTATGAAGAAATAATAGACACACGTTTTTTGATTTATATTATTTTGTCGAATTACGTACGATCCATTTTGTTGTGTTGAAATAAACACCACATTTCACAGACTTGGTTTCACGTTTGTACGAAGCTGCACTGTTGTAAACAACATGTCTGCGAAAGAAGGACACTTTCCGGATAACCTAAAATATTACTAGAATTTCAGGAGGCTAAAAAAATTCAAAGTAATCTCTTCGAAGTTAAAACTGAAATAATATACAAATTTATTTATAAATTTACAAATTTTTCTACGTGTTTACGTAATTCAAAAATTTACTAAATCTATAAGACCCGAAAGTCCTTAAAAATTTTTAGACATATTTACGTAATTCACAATTTACAAAGGAAAGACACTTTCCGGACAATCTAATACCAGATTCTGAAGAAACTAACGTTCCAACGAATAATCAAACGTACAAATTTCTAACAGTGTAGCTGTGTCATTCTTCAGACGTTCCATACGTCATTACACGCATCAATTGTAATACGGTGCATGCACCATGGTCTAACGATATCCAAGTTGTTATAGGAGTAGGTATTTCTCTGTGATATATTACTATCCTGAAGGATGAATTTGTGGGGATGAAGTATAGTGTGTAATGGTTATAAAGGGTATCCATTACCTTCCTCAATTGTGGTTTTAAGGGGTGAATTCAATGCAAGTAGGATCACCTTGTCAGTGTCTCTTTTCTAGTGTATCCATTGTCATCAGAATGTTTTATTTGCTTTTTATTTTACACTAGGCAGCTTGCATTAATAAGAAATTTCTCGTCGTCTATATAAACTGGTAGAAATAATTACAGCATCGCGTATTACGTTTTGTTATTTCTACATTTTCTTAATATCATAATAATCTTGGTAGATACAAAGTTGATAGTTTGTAAGACTTTCTCATTTCTGGTGTCTTGGTTCATGCAATAGAATCCTTCATAATACTGTCTCATTTTTCAAATCTGTAATTACCAATTCTAATTATTACTTTTAGCAATATATATTATCAAATCTGCTAGAAATCATAAATCCTAACTTATGAACGAAAGTATACGTTCTGGTGTTACATGAAAATTCTAATATAACTAATCACATGGCAAAATACACAGGCCAGTAAATTAGCAAGGAATCGGAGATCCCATCGAGCAACGTGATCCTTCCTCTTCTTTCACAGCGTGTCGCGGATTCGTTAATTACGCTGCTTAAAAGTCAAGGTCGAGCTGCCTATTAACGCGTCACCAGCCGACATTTTACGTTCAGCGCCGGAGACGTATCCTTGTTCCATCGGGCCGGTGCAATAACGGAACGCTGCAGCCGACCATAAATCATCCGGGCTCCTATGAAATTAGCAGCACTGTTTTCCTGCGAATTCACTGGCGGAGCCTACGCGCCGCGCGGCCAGAATTTATAGAACTCCGATAAAACGAGCTTTAGGTGAAGTCTGACTTAACGCGGCACGCTTCACTGATTTCTCTGTGCTCTCCATTTCGCTCTTCTCTCTTTTTTCTTCTTTCTATTTTTACCTCCTTCTTCCTTTTCTCGTTGTTCGATGTTCCACAGTCGTGAATCGATCGCGTTTTCTCGTCCCATTAAGTATCACGCGGCATCGTTATCGCGACTCGAATCGGAACGTGGCTCGATATTGCTCGAACGACGATAACGCGCCAGAGATTCCGGGAAACGATCCGTAATAGCGTGGAAATTTTTGTATTCATTGCTAAGTAGTAAAGGCGTGGAATGTGGTCACGAAGTAGAATTTTTTTTAAAAACGTTTTTGCTTTTTGTCCACTCGATATCATTTATCAGCCTAGCGTTTCGTAACCAAAGCTTCTACGATTTCAGAATTAACAACAGTTAATAAAGAACATTTAATTCGAGATGGGTTAATTTTAGTTTCTGCGATGTATAACTGTGGTAGAATTTTTTTTGGCAGATATAATACAAAGGAAAATAGAGAATTATTTTTCGATTAAATAAGCTTCAAGTTTATGTCTGATATCTTTCAGAGTAGTTCGATTTTGCTTTCTGAATCGAATGTACGAATTAGTCTTTGATTATTGTTGACTAATTTCTGAAAGGTTATTGGACAGTGCTAAGTAAATTGTTTGTTAAGAAACATAATACAAAGGAAAATAGAGAAATATTTTTCAGTTAAATAAGCTTGAATTTTGTTTCTGATATCTTTCAGAGTAGTTCGATTCTGCTTTCTAAATACAATGTACTAATTAAGTCTTTGATTATTGTTGGCTAATTTCTGAAAGGCTATTGGACAGTGCTAAGTAAATTGTTTGTTAAGAAACATAATACAAAGGAAAATAGAGAAATATTTTTCAGTTAAATAAGCTTGAATTTTGTTTCTGATATCTTTCAGAGTAGTTCGATTCTGCTTTCCAAATACAATGTACTAATTAAGTCTTTGATTATTGTTGGCTAATTTCTGAAAGGTTATTGGACAGTTCTAAGTAAATTGTTTGTTAAGAAACATAATACAAAGGAAAATAGAGAAATATTTTTCAGTTAAATAAGCTTGAATTTTGTTTCTGATATCTTTCAGAGTAGTTCGATTCTGCTTTCCAAATACAATGTACTAATTAAGTCTTTGATTATTGTTGGCTAATTTCTGAAAGGTTATTGGACAGTGCTAAGTAAATTGTTTGTTAAGAAACATAATACAAAGGAAAATAGAGAAATATTTTTCAGTTAAATAAGCTTGAATTTTGTTTCTGATATCTTTCAGAGTAGTTCGATTCTGCTTTCCAAATACAATGTACTAATTAAGTCTTTGATTATTGTTGGCTAATTTTTGAAAGGTTATTGGACAGTTCTAAGTAAATTGTTTGTTAAGAAACATAATACAAAGGAAAATAGAGAAATATTTTTCAGTTAAATAAGCTTGAATTTTGTTTCTGATATCTTTCAGAGTAGTTCGATTCTGCTTTCGAAATACAATGTACTAATTAAGTCTTTGATTATTGTTGGCTAATTTCTGAAAGGCTATTGGACAGTGCTAAGTAAATTGTTTGTTAAGAAACATAATACAAAGAAAAATAGAGAAATATTTTTCAGTTAAATAAGCTTGAATTTTGTTTCTGATATCTTTCAGAGTAGTTCGATTCTGCTTTCCAAATACAATGTACTAATTAAGTCTTTGATTATTGTTGGCTAATTTCTGAAAGGTTATTGGACAGTTCTAAGTAAATTGTTTGTTAAGAAACATAATACAAAGGAAAATAGAGAAATATTTTTCAGTTAAATAAGCTTGAATTTTGTTTCTGATATCTTTCAGAGTAGTTCGATTCTGCTTTCTAAATACAATGTACTAATTAAGTCTTTGATTATTGTTGGCTAATTTCTGAAAGGCTATTGGACAGTGCTAAGTAAATTGTTTGTTAAGAAACATAATACAAAGGAAAATAGAGAAATATTTTTCAGTTAAATAAGCTTGAATTTTGTTTCTGATATCTTTCAGAGTAGTTCGATTCTGCTTTCCAAATACAATGTACTAATTAAGTCTTTGATTATTGTTGGCTAATTTCTGAAAGGTTATTGGACAGTTCTAAGTAAATTGTTTGTTAAGAAACATAATACAAAGGAAAATAGAGAAATATTTTTCAGTTAAATAAGCTTGAATTTTGTTTCTGATATCTTTCAGAGTAGTTCGATTCTGCTTTCCAAATACAATGTACTAATTAAGTCTTTGATTATTGTTGGCTAATTTCTGAAAGGTTATTGGACAGTGCTAAGTAAATTGTTTGTTAAGAAACATAATACAAAGGAAAATAGAGAAATATTTTTCAGTTAAATAAGCTTGAATTTTGTTTCTGATATCTTTCAGAGTAGTTCGATTCTGCTTTCCAAATACAATGTACTAATTAAGTCTTTGATTATTGTTGGCTAATTTTTGAAAGGTTATTGGACAGTTCTAAGTAAATTGTTTGTTAAGAAACATAATACAAAGGAAAATAGAGAAATATTTTTCAGTTAAATAAGCTTGAATTTTGTTTCTGATATCTTTCAGAGTAGTTCGATTCTGCTTTCGAAATACAATGTACTAATTAAGTCTTTGATTATTGTTGGCTAATTTCTGAAAGGCTATTGGACAGTGCTAAGTAAATTGTTTGTTAAGAAACATAATACAAAGAAAAATAGAGAAATATTTTTCAGTTAAATAAGCTTGAATTTTGTTTCTGATATCTTTCAGAGTAGTTCGATTCTGCTTTCCAAATACAATGTACTAATTAAGTCTTTGATTATTGTTGGCTAATTTCTGAAAGGTTATTGGACAGTTCTAAGTAAATTGTTTGTTAAGAAACATAATACAAAGGAAAATAGAGAAATATTTTTCAGTTAAATAAGCTTGAATTTTGTTTCTGATATCTTTCAGAGTAGTTCGATTCTGCTTTCCAAATACAATGTACTAATTAAGTCTTTGATTATTGTTGGCTAATTTCTGAAAGGTTATTGGACAGTTCTAAGTAAATTGTTTGTTAAGAAACATAATACAAAGGAAAATAGAGAAATATTTTTCAGTTAAATAAGCTTGAATTTTGTTTCTGATATCTTTCAGAGTAGTTCGATTCTGCTTTCCAAATACAATGTACTAATTAAGTCTTTGATTATTGTTGGCTAATTTTTGAAAGGTTATTGGACAGTTCTAAGTAAATTGTTTGTTAAGAAACATAATACAAAGGAAAATAGAGAAATATTTTTCAGTTAAATAAGCTTGAATTTTGTTTCTGATATCTTTCAGAGTAGTTCGATTTTGCTTTCTGAATACAGTGTACTAATTAAGTCTTTGATTATTGTTGGATAATTTCTGAAAGGTTATTGGGCAGTGCTAGGTTAATTTTTTTGTTAAGAAATGTAATACAAAGGAAAATAGAGAATTATTTTTCGATTAAATAAGCTTGAATTTTGTTTCTGATATCTTTCAGAGTAGTTCGATTCTGCTTTCTAAATACAATGTACTAATTAAGTCTTTGATTATTGTTGGCTAATTTCTGAAAGGCTATTGGACAGTGCTAAGTAAATTGTTTGTTAAGAAACATAATACAAAGGAAAATAGAGAAATATTTTTCAGTTAAATAAGCTTGAATTTTGTTTCTGATATCTTTCAGAGTAGTTCGATTCTGCTTTCTAAATACAATGTACTAATTAAGTCTTTGATTATTGTTGGCTAATTTCTGAAAGGTTATTGGACAGTGCTAAGTAAATTGTTTGTTAAGAAACATAATAAAAAGGAAAATAGAGAAATATTTTTCAGTTAAATAAGCTTGAATTTTGTTTCTGATATCTTTCAGAGTAGTTCGATTCTGCTTTCCAAATACAATGTACTAATTAAGTCTTTGATTATTGTTGGCTAATTTCTGAAAGGTTATTGGACAGTGCTAAGTAAATTGTTTGTTAAGAAACATAATACAAAGGAAAATAGAGAAATATTTTTCAGTTAAATAAGCTTGAATTTTGTTTCTGATATCTTTCAGAGTAGTTCGATTTTGCTTTCTGAATACAGTGTACTAATTAAGTCTTTGATTATTGTTGGATAATTTCTGAAAGGTTATTGGGCAGTGCTAGGTTAATTTTTTTGTTAAGAAATGTAATACAAAGGAAAATAGAGAATTATTTTTCGATTAAATAAGCTTGAATTTTGTTTCTGATATCTTTCAGAGTAGTTCGATTCTGCTTTCTAAATACAATGTACTAATTAAGTCTTTGATTATTGTTGGCTAATTTCTGAAAGGCTATTGGACAGTGCTAAGTAAATTGTTTGTTAAGAAACATAATACAAAGGAAAATAGAGAAATATTTTTCAGTTAAATAAGCTTGAATTTTGTTTCTGATATCTTTCAGAGTAGTTCGATTCTGCTTTCTAAATACAATGTACTAATTAAGTCTTTGATTATTGTTGGCTAATTTCTGAAAGGCTATTGGACAGTGCTAAGTAAATTGTTTGTTAAGAAACATAATACAAAGGAAAATAGAGAAATATTTTTCAGTTAAATAAGCTTGAATTTTGTTTCTGATATCTTTCAGAGTAGTTCGATTTTGCTTTCTGAATACAGTGTACTAATTAAGTCTTTGATTATTGTTGGCTAATTTCTGAAAGGTTATTGGGCAGTGCTAGGTTAATTTTTTTGTTAAGAAATGTAATACAAAGGAAAATAGAGAATTATTTTTCGATTAAATAAGCTTGAATTTTGTTTCTGATATCTTTCAGAGTAGTTCGATTCTGCTTTCTAAATACAATGTACTAATTAAGTCTTTGATTATTGTTGGCTAATTTCTGAAAGGCTATTGGACAGTGCTAAGTAAATTGTTTGTTAAGAAACATAATACAAAGGAAAATAAAGAAATATTTTTCAGTTAAATAAGCTTGAATTTTGTTTCTGATATCTTTCAGAGTAGTTCGATTCTGCTTTCTAAATACAATGTACTAATTAAGTCTTTGATTATTGTTGGATAATTTCTGAAAGGCTATTGGACAGTGCTAAGTAAATTGTTTGTTAAGAAACATAATACAAAGGAAAATAGAGAAATATTTTTCAGTTAAATAAGCTTGAATTTTGTTTCTGATATCTTTCAGAGTAGTTCGATTCTGCTTTCCAAATACAATGTACTAATTAAGTCTTTGATTATTGTTGGCTAATTTCTGAAAGGTTATTGGACAGTGCTAAGTAAATTGTTTGTTAAGAAACATAATACAAAGGAAAATAGAGAAATATTTTTCAGTTAAATAAGCTTGAATTTTGTTTCTGATATCTTTCAGAGTAGTTCGATTCTGCTTTCTAAATACAATGTACTAATTAAGTCTTTGATTATTGTTGGCTAATTTCTGAAAGATTATTGGACAGTGCTGAGTAAAATAAAATTAGGTAGTTTGCAATAATTCTTTTGTAAGCATGATAGGCGTATCTGGGTTAATCGTCGATGATCAGACGTGTAGGATACCTTTTTTGGTTAAACACGTTCTTTGTGATATTTTTTTCGACCAATCTTTTCACGGCAAGAAGTGTGGTGGCGTAGTAAATTAACAAGTACACTGACTTCTTACGGTAAAAAATACCGCTGTATAATTAGACTCCTGCCATTACTGGTATAATATTCTTTCTGACAATTGATATTATCAGTGTATCTCGTAATCGTCCTACCGCATGTTTCTCAGAGAACATGAAACTGATAATAATCATTAAACCGTACTACCAGCTCTATAATGTCTTCATTTCCTGTATAAATAATTACAATCTCAATTAACTTGCCCCTACTATCCACTCCAACACGTTTGTGGCGGATCTGATTTTTATTACCTATGATTATTTTTATACAATACCTGTTTCTATATTGTAAAATCTTTGCATACATTGTCGATCACAAGTATCAACACCTCTATTTATCCCATTTATTAGAAAATTTTTACCAATTTTATTTTATTCGCTAGATATCTTACTGGAAGTAACACGTGATAAGATTAAGATAGCAGATTTGTAATAAATTGAATATAAATATTAAATAAATATTAGCAGTTGTCATAATATCTATGACCAGCGTTATATGTGTTAGTATTAATAATTAAAATTTCTTAACAATAAAAAAATAACACGATCAAGAGTTCAGAATGATCTATAAAACACAGCAGACCTAAATTCACTTATTCGACCTTCGCTACTGCCTACGTCCAATTCTACGTCCAACCTAACCACAACCTAACCTCAATTTTGCGCTTTCAAAGCATTGGCTCGGCAACTAAGTGATTGTGAATTTTGTCATTACCTAACCTAACCCCATTACATAACCTAACCCTAACCAAACTCAATATATGAAGAATTTGAGTTGTAATATAAAATTTGAGTTATAATATATAAAAATATACAAATATCCTAAATTGTTGTGCTCGAAACTAAGTGATTGCAAATTTTTTCATTACCTAACCTAACTCCATTACATAACCCAACCCTAACCAAACCCAATATATGGAGAATTTGAGTTGTAATATAAAATTTGAATTATAATATATAAAAATATTCAAATATCCTAAATTATTGGATTGGCAACTATGTGATTGCGCATTTTGTCATTACCTAACCTAACCCCATTAGATAACCTAACCTTAACCAAACCCAATATATGCAGAATTTCAGTTATAATATAAAATTTGAGTTATAATATATAAAAATATACAAATATCCTAAATTGTTGGGTTGGCAATTATGTGAATGTAAATTTTGCCATTACCTAACCTAACCCCATTACATAACCTAACCCTAACCAAACCCAACATATGCAAGAATTTCAGTTATAATATAAAATTTGAGTTATAATATATAAAAATATTCAAATATCCTAAATTGTTGGACTGGCAACTAAGTGATTGCGAATTTTATCAATACCATCTAATGACAAAATCCGCAATCACTTAGTTGCCAATCTAATACCTCAATCCTCCATTTTATTCTACAGAAGTTCGTCGATTGTAAAGAACAATCTTCGATCGACATTTTGAACGTGAAATCGCAGCTTGTCTTGGTTGGAACCGCACGAACCATAATTATTGAAACCGAATGGCTGTGGCCGAGGGTAGAGGGGCGATGGTAGAAGAGCGTGCAGAAAAGAGAGGGTGGCGTGCTCGAAACTCGGCAAATCCCGCGCGTGGGCTTTTCAGAGGATAAGGGTGGTTAGAGGGGTGCGTGCCGGGCGAGATGGAAGTATCGCGTGATTGACGTGGGCCTCATCAGCATTTCGGTCTCGCGATTGGCTGGACGAACCTGTCAATCAGCCGATATTCCACGCCTATTGGTTGTGTCTCGTGCTACTCTGTGCTCCCTTTTGCAAACGTTTGTACCACCGTTCAGCCAAGTCTTTGTGCCATTTTGGTTCTTTAATTTCGACAAAAATTTTTCACATTTTCAATATATCGTTACACTGATTCGATGGTAGGACAATTGAAAGAAATGTAAACTTTAGAGGTGAGAGGTTTCAGAATGTACAAAGAAATGTGTTGGTGAGTCATTGCAAAGACATTGTAAGGCTGACTTAACGTAAGATATGCCATTATTCGCGAAAGCAGTACGACCTTCCACTTGTGGCGTCGCAAAACGACTGAAGGTGAGCCGGTGTTGTTGTAAAACTAAGGCCAAGTTGATAGCCACGTAAATAATAATTTTACTCTTTAACGCAAAACTAATGGATTTAGAAATTTACCGTTTTACATGATAAAAATATAAACCTGACAGATCTTCTATTCGGTAAAAGCAAATTTCAAATATTTTCAGTTGTGCCACTATCAAAGCAAAGCAGCGATCTAAACAATTTATGGATATCGATACTTGAAATTTTAATATTACAATTTTCTGTTTTCTATTTTCCCAAAAGAACACACGTCAAATTTCCCATTTTTTACAACATATTTCCTTTTTTTTTTCTTTTTTTTTTTCCAATTTCAAGATTCACTGCGTCGTCAAGTGTGATATTACCAAAATAGTCTTCGTATTCAGACATGGAACTAAGCATGGAACTTTTCTGATTCTTTGAAAATTACAAAATATCTCCCGCCATAAACATTATAATCGAAGATCTTTGCGAACTGTGGCAGTTAGATAGAAAGCAGCCTAGAGGGCCACGAGATGCCGTGGTTTTGCTCAGGTATTGCGTGAACATGTGTGGAAAAGTTCAGAAAGAAACGAGAGGCGGCTGGCGACGAAAGAGGAAACCTGGTGGATAATGACGAAACGATGGACAAGAAATTACTGATATAAACTACCGAGGCGAAAGCTATTAACCTTTTGCACCGAGCGCGGTTTTTCACACACTAGAAATAAATGACGGTTTGGCGCGGTGTGTGTCCGCGAAACACGACGCCATGCCATCGAGGTGTATTAGACGGACAGAATACGCGTCGCACGCGAACCTTTGTTGCAACCGATGGAACGAAACGCGTCCTAAATCGCGCGATAACAAATAACGTGCGGGGAGAGCCGCCTCACTAAGTGATTCTTTCCTCGCGTACCACCCAGGGAATATATTAGTCATCGATGACGTAAGTGTCCGTAAGGAATGAAAATAAGAAGTCGGTACAAAAGACGTGATTTATCGCTCGTCGCCGTTCGGACGTCTGATTTTTTTTTTTTTTTTTTTTTTTCTCCTCGCTAAGACGGTTTCGAATGATTTCTGTCGGACGGCACTTGCTGCCTCTTTTGTTGCTGATGGCATGTCGGAGGTTATTTTGTATTGAACAAGTCTTTTGATTCGCCGGTGATGTAATAGTGGATCTCGAAAGTCGTGTAAATCTCTGGTAATCTCGACTGGGTTTTCAATCGTGAGCTGATATATCAGAGTATGGAGATTTTCTCATTTCTGCACTTCATCACAGTCTCTGTGGTTCTATTTAACATACACGATTTTTATTTGCTTCGTTGATATGGTAGGATCGTTTATGGCAATGATTTTGTAGTTGTTATATATGGTATATATAGTGAATGGTAAAATATATTGAGGAAATAGTGGGTTGGTATTATCACTAGTTCCTACAACCTAAGTTGGTACGCCTTCTAACGACGCTCTTTTGTCTTAGACGTTGGTCACGTGTTAGTTATGTCTGTGCATCCAGTGTGTTCGCACGTTGTGTACTAGAAGTGAAATACAGAATATACAAAGTAAATTTGAGTGTATCAATAAATATGAACTTTGAAAACTTATTGATTAATAGAACAACAATGTTATTGGTTCGTGGGAGTTGTACGTTTGGAGAAAATATTCAAATATGCTAAGTTAGTAGGTTGACAAGCAAGTGATTGCGGGTTTTGTCAATATGTTGTCTAGTCAATAATTATAGTAGGGAACACTTAAAATAATGTTATTTGTTGCAAACCATTCTTATCACACACAAATCTATCAGCCATCAGCATTTAAACGTCATGTTTCACCCATGCTATCTTCCCTTAACCTAATTTTCAGCGACCAATAAATATACAAATATTAAACTCATTGTAGGAAACTGAACTCTGGATAAAATCAAGAAAGGAAGCGAAGCAAACTGAATTACAGTAAAAAGCTGCGTAAACCATTTCCAAATTATTCTACAAAATTCCTTCTACGAAAATGTAAAAGAAAACCAACTGAAGCCAAATGAAGCTGTCGGGTTGGCAATTGATTGCGGATTTTGTCATTACCTAACCTAACCCCATTACATAACCTAACCCCAACCAAACCCAATATATGGAGAATTTAAGTTATAACATAAAATTTGAGTTGTAATATATAAAAATAATCAAATATCCTAAATTGTTAGGCTCGAAACTAAGTGATTGCAAATTTTGCCATTACCTAATCTAACCCTAACCAAACCCAATATATGCAGAATTTAAGTTATAACAAAATTTGAGTTATAATATATAAAAATATTCAAATATCCTAGATTTTTGGGCTGGCAGTTATGTGATTGCAAATTTTGCCATTACCTAACCTAACCCCATTACATAACCTAATCCCAACCAAACCCAATATATGCAGAATTTAAGTTATAACATAAAATTTGAGTTGTAATATATAAAAATAATCAAATATCCTAAATTGTTAGGCTCGAAACTAAGTGATTGCAAATTTTGCCATTACCTAATCTAACCCTAACCAAACCCAATATATGCAGAATTTAAGTTATAACAAAATTTGAGTTATAATATATAAAAATATTCAAATATCCTAGATTTTTGGGCTGGCAGTTATGTGATTGCAAATTTTGCCATTACCTAACCTAACCCCATTACATAACCTAACCCCAACCAAACCCAATATATGGAGAATTTGAGTTGTAATATAAAATTTGAATTATAATATATAAAAATATACAAATATCCTAAATTGTTGGGCTGGCAGTTATGTGATTGCAAATTTTGCCATTACCTAACCTAACCCCATTACATAACCCAACCCTAACCAAACCCAATATATGCAGTATTTGAACTATAATACATAAAAATATTCAAATATCCTAAATTATTGGGTTGGCAACTAAGTGATTGCGGATTTTGTCATTAGATGATATTACAAAGTCTGCAATCACTTAGTTGCCAGCCCAATATATACACAATTTGAGTTCCATTAAAAAATTACATCAAATTTGTAATTTCAAATTTGTCAAGCTTGAAATATCAATAAGAAGAGGAAGAAAATTAAGGAAGTTTCTTGACGATTTACAAAGCGGCAGGCAGAGTTTTGATAGAGCTTTGACCATTCGTCTGCGTACAGAAATAGCAGCCGGAATGGCTACTTTCGGTAGCAGCAAAAATACCATGGTCGATAGCGTCGAGTCTCATTCTCGTCTTGAGTGGCCAAGGGGATGACGGACTGTCAGGTTTTGGCTCTCAGAATGAACAGTGGCGAGTGACACGTGAACGATGGAGCGTGGAGTAACACGCACCACAGAAATAGAATTTATATTTCGAAATATTGTATCACGCTTTGGAAAGTGCTTCTCTCTCTCCCTCTCTCTCTCTCTCTCTCTCTCTGTGTTTTCCTCCAACATCTTACAGGAAAAATTTTCTGCCTTTGATTTCTCATGAAAATTGCCCAGAGAAATTGGGGTTGATATCCAGAACATTCGCTCGAATCTAACATGGAATTTAGAGAAATTGAATTTGCAGAATAAAATGTTCCAAATTCTAAATTTCTGAAGTTGTAGCTAAAGTTTTGTTAGCTAAGATTATAATAAATTATAATAAATTTCTGTGTTACAATATACCTATTTATATTATAGTAAATGTTCTATACATTGAAAAGCTCATAGAGTGGCTCGAATTTCTAATTATAACACAAGAAAATTATGTAAAACGATTTGCAAAGGCAGCAGCGTCTTCGAGATGGAAATTTGACGATTGAAAAATAATGACGGTAAATGACATCGAAAAGAGTTTCAAACAGTTGTATTAAAATAACTATGGTCTTGTTAAAGCGGTCTTCGTCATTCATCGAGCGAGTACGAGCCGTCGGCCGTCGCTTCGCACATTCCCCTGTGAGCAGTTCAGTTGCAGTTTCCTTTGAGCAAAACAAAATGACACGCTCCTTCGCGAAAATCAGAATTTCTACGTCACCATTCATCGGACCATTTTTATTTCTTCTCTTCCTTCTCTTAGAAGATTTATATATAGCTACTTACTGAGTGCTCGAAGATTTCGTCTAAATTGATCAAAAAATTGGAAGCTTTGCGATTATGATACCAAAGAAACTTCACCTTTTCCTCGGAAATTAAATTTTCTAAAAAATACAACACATTGGGTTGGCAACTGAGTGATTGCGGATTTTGTCGTTAGGTGCCAACCTAATAGTACTGTTCACTGTAACTGTCCCAAAAACAATTCTTTACGTCCAAGTCTTGAATTTAAAATCCATATGATTATGTTGCAATCAGTGAAAAAGCATTTTCCAGGTATTTTGAAACACTGAAACTATCAATTTTTAATATGTATATTTCTAAATATATTAGTATGGTTATAATAATATAATGAATATAACAAAGTAAATGAAGGCAAATATATTAACACATTGCGCACGGGTCACGAGGTGTCTGGTTTTCAGCGAGCGGAGCGATGTGACCGGGTCGCGAGATATCTCGTTTCCATGTTTTTTCGACTGAACCGATAACTTAAGCAACCAGAGGCAATTGTCTTTGTTACGTTACCAGGGTACTGAAGCCTCGCGCATTCTTCTGGCAAATGATTAGCAAAACGACCGAATGTCGACATTCCAAACATGTAGAAACAAGCAGTCAGTGTAGCCAGTACATCGGTAGACCTGTGCCGGTCTTCTACCGCACCTTATGAAGTGTTTTATCGCTGCACATTTTGTTACTTCAAAGTGCGTGTTTTAATTTCCAAGGAAACAGCTTTTTAAAAATCATTTCCATTTTCAATCTGTTACCGATAATTTCTAACGAAAATTACTCTATGAAAGAGACCCTAATTCTATGAAAGCAGCAAAACGACACACAGATGTAAAGAAAACCAAAATCAAAGTGAATCGTTGTTCGATGATTTACCCGACGCAGCGAACAACACCTGCGACGAGAATGAATTCAGCGATAGCAGCAACGTTCTTGAATTAAGCGACGCGATCAGACACAGAAGAAGACTGAATAAAAAATATGATAACCAAACTCAAATTAAAAATCTGCATATTTGCATCCTACTGCTAACCAAACACGCTACTGCAGCGTTGAAAAAAGCGCGGGTCCTGGGAGCGAGCGCATCGCCATACGCACTTTATTAATTTTGTCAAAAGCGTTTGCAATTGTAAGAATAAAAAATTCTAAACTCGTAATACCGACGGATTCTTGTTCGTAGTATTAAAATATAGGTGAAAACGAGAGAAGAATATGAATGGAGAAAGTGGTCCTGCTTGGAATTCTTCGTATCTGGTTCGGCTCGTTGGTCGGGCCAGTTGCCTATAGACAGGTGGGAAGGGTCACATGATGGCCGTCTTTGTAATTTGTCTTTTGTTTCCCCTTGGTCCGCAGGAAGAAAACTTGCGGGCTAGAACAAAGGACGGAAAGAGCCGCTCTATCGACTGACGCGAACAACAGAGCCGCTTCCTTTTCCTCTTGCTTTAGTATATCTCTCTTGCTCTGTTCCTTTCGACGTCGAGGACCGCGTAAACGCATGAAAAATGAGTGACGAGACTTGGAAACAAACGAGGAGACAGCCGGTTCCGTGTCCGAAACAGGTAGAGAACCGATAGCACGCGGCCCGTCCGCAGTTAATCGATAACCCCTCGATCATCTCGACTCCTCGAAATTCTAGACTGCTTCGGGTCAGCATGAAATCTCGCCATCGACTGTTCTCCATTAACCTCACAGTGACCGGTTTATTGAACTCTGTAGGTTCATCTTTCGATTTCGTATATGGCGGTGAAATTATCTAGAAATTACATTTTTCGTTAATTTGGAACGTGAAAGTTGAAATAAGCTTAGCTGAGAAACTTTCTTGACGTCTTTCTGATCTTTTGATATTGATGTTTTGTAGATGGACATTTCGAAAAAATTGTGAGTAATACAGCGTAGCTAGTTGTTGAAAAGAGCATAACTTTCCCCTTGGCATCAAAAGCGCAAATCAGTTACACGGAAGCCGAATGGACCAGCTTCGTCAAGATTAATCGGTTGGCCTCTGAAGTGCTTATTATACAATCAGCCATTCTGATACTAAAATTGAGACGTTTTTAAGAAACAAAGCAAGTGAACAACCTGGCTTCTGAATGGTTCAAGTGATTACGTGTTTACCGAACGTAATTGCCAGGCAGTCTTCTCTTCAGGTACCTCATGTACAATAATTTTCATTCTAATAATCAAATTCAATAATTCATTCTGATAATATTAGGAAAGTGAGCTAGATTTTTCATTTAGAATTTCAAAGTTTCACACTCAATCGAATATTGTAACTAATAACCTGTAGGACTTACTTCTTTTATTGGCAATCTCGTTACTTGTAATTTCTAATTCCCAAAACTCATCATCATAAATATCTTCCAAGGGAATTCTAATTTCCATAAATGTAATTCTATTTTTTCTTCTCTGATCAAATACTCCATTGCATCATCAATAAAAAAAAAAAAAAAAAAAAAAAAAGAAAGAAACGTAGATTAATCTCCAAAAACTCTGACGATCAAACAGACAATTATTGACTGTGAGAAGTAGTTAGAGAAACTTGATCTAACGATCGAAAAATTATTCATTGGCTGATGACGGGGTGTACACGGGCGATCGGGTAATTTGTGGCGGATAAATCGCCGGAGGAAACGCATGGGGGAGAAAAGGGGAGTGTGGGGGTGGAATCGTCGTAAACTGTGGCTCATTACAGATTTATACGAAGGCGTAGCCTGGAAACGGGAAGGGAAACGAACAAAACTAAACGCGAAGGGTGGCGCGCTACCCGGAATGGCCGCGATGGTCGCTTTGCTTTTTGGGGTTCGCGGCCCGTACGAGCTATAATCAATTAACGGCAAGCCAGGCAAGAACCACGCTTGGCCACCGCAGTCCGCAGAATATTTCCCACTTTGCTCTGCTCCAATTTCCAGCCACTTCGAGACTGTTTCCCTTTTACAGACCATATCGCGATTCTTGTCGATGGTAAACGATCTTTGTACAAGTTTTCCTGATAGTAGAGAGTTGCGTACAAGTATATCAACGACTTCTTTTATTTTTTGCAAACAACTATACTATTATAACAAATGTTGTATTATAACAATTATATCATAATTAATATAAACAATATTATATTTGAGGTGGTATGATTGTAGTGATAGACGCTACTGTTGGGTTGTACAGGCCAAGATAATGTTCCGTTGCGGGTGTAGATGTTGTTTGCTGGTGTACTGTTGCTTTTCTTATCATTTTTGTATTTTTCATGGAAGAAAAATCGGATTATGGTCACCGAGATTTGAACCCGGGTCCGCAACGTTCGTAACTTAAGGCGCTAACCACTGCGCTGCTATCATCTGCTGGTATTTGTTATCGAGTGTCGTCACATATTAATTATAGGTTAGTGGATCAGTGAATTTGAAAAAGAATTTGGAAGAATTTGAAAAAATTTTGAAATATACTATTCTAAACAATTAGAGGATTAATAAGAGGGTTAATTACGATTGGTTCTACGGAACTGATTATGAGAAGAACACTGGACAACTGTTCTGTAGACATAGTAGGTTAGTTAAAATTTCAAAATGAAGGTTAATTAATCTCTACCACAGTATAACTAATTACTTTTAGAATATTTGAAAAATTATTATTAAAACACAGACGCAAGAATTATTATAAAAATTAACACAGGTGAAAATTCTGTAATTTTCTTAGCACAGTGTACCTTTTTAAAGCGAATAAGACTAACACTGCGAATAGCTCAATATCAACAAAGTCGAAAGAGTTTAAAAAAAAGAAATTCTCAAGAAGAAAACCGAAGAAACTCGGTTCACCCTTAACTTATCTTGTCAAAGTATCTACATGTTCAAGTGACATCGACATAAAGTTTCCCATGTAGATTCATAACTTCGAGTTTGAATAACCCTGATGGTCCATTCCATGGAACATTCCAGCTTCTCCCACCACCATCAGCTCTTAACGAAAGCAGGAGATCAGGGAACAGGTCGAGCCGGTGAAAACGATGAAGAAATTGTAGCGCGAGTATCGAGGGGGAAGGTACGAATGGCGTTTCGTTTACCCAGCGGAGGTTTACGTGCAGACGGCTGCTTTCATTAGACAGGATGGGGGAAGTCCTTTCGTTCATTACAGCAAGTTCAGTCGGAGCACACGCGTGATGTCCTCGCGCTGCTCGTAATCCGCTCTAAACCATATGCAAGAAGCACGTAACGACAGGGCGCACCTTGTTATTACCTGCTTCCTGCGCTCGACTACGACCGCAACAGCCCTCTCGCGTGTCCGTGTGGCCATCGCATTTTTCGCGAAACCGAGGCTTCTTCCGAGAACTCGAAGCTCGCATTAGCATAACTTCTCGTCGCTTTGTTCGTTTCGTTCTAGTACGAGTGACGCAAAAACGCGGTTAATAAGAACGAACCGGTAAGAGGAATCGCGAGATAACAGGACGAAGGAAGAGAGAAAAATATTAGGAAGAAAGAAGAAGAAGAGAGAGAGAGAGGGGGGGGAGAGAAAAGAAACGAGAAAGAAACAACGTTGAAACACACGCATCGAAACGAGGCAAGATGAGAGCCGAGAAAGAGGAAAACCGCGACGAAAAATTAATGAAAGGGCAGAAAAGGCGAAAACAGCGAAAAAAGGCGCGCAGCCAGGAGGAGCGCGGTGCTGCAGCTGGCGCTGCCACGCTACGGCGGCCATGTTGGCCGCGTGCAACGTGATTATGGTGGCTGCGGACGAGTACAGGCCCTTCTTCCTGCAAGAAAATTGGATGCACCGAAGAAAGAGAGAGCCGGAGACCGCGAAGGGGACGTGTGTGCGGCAAAGCGCGCGCGCGCGAACAGCACTGGCCAAGCCGAGTCCGAAGGCGTGCCGATGCAACCTGCAATCATCGGGGTGGAGCGACCACCTTCGACCCGTGCGTGCATCTCTGCGAGTGCCTCTCTCGGCTCCTTCACCAGAACTCTTTCCACCAGCCACCTTCGTCCGAGCTGTCGTCCCTCCTTCTTTTCGAATTTCGTTTCGTGGCTGCGCGATCCTTGTCCTTCGTACCGCGAACCGCATTTTTTTCCAAGGCAATGCTTTGATACGAGGGATGCGGCAATTGATGATAGGGTTGGAGAAGACCGTGGATGGGCATTCGGTTTTTCAGATGAGCTGTTCTCGGGGCCTCTTCTTCGTTAGGTGGGGCTGGACGTGTTCTTCCAAGGATACCGAGCAGATTGGTTTTCGGATACTGTGTTTTGGCAGATCATTTGTTTTCTTACGGGAATGAGAAACTACGTATTTGCGAGAGATTGGAACACTTTGTTTATGCATGTATATGGCATCTCTTCGTGTATAACGTTTGCCGATCTAAAATTAAGATTTTAAATATACAGGATGTGTTACGTCGCGTAAGACGGTCCGTGCGACGTCCCCCATGGTCTGGCCACCGAGGTCCACACACCGTTACACTGACCCTCGATAAACCTAAGGAACCACCATAAACCGAATCTTCTCAGTTTAATTTCTATTCGCATAAGTATTTTCGGTTTATGGATGGTCCTTAAAACAGTCCTTAGGTTTATCGCACGCTCTTATAACTTACGGAGAAAGCGGTTGTTTGTCTATTAAAAATAGCAGGTATTTCCCATTAAAAAGGACACCCATACCGAGTTTTCCTCCGTAATTGTACGAGACGGGTCATCACTGTTCTTCCAAACGTAGTGCAGTCAACACTACTGTTCTTCCAAACATAGCGCAGTCAACACCACTGTTCTTCCAAACATAGTGCAATCAACATTGCTGTTCTTCCAAACATAGTGCAGTCAACACTACTGTTCTTCCAAACATAGCGCAGTCAACACCACTGTTCTTCCAAACATAGTGCAATCAACATTGCTGTTCTTCCAAACATAGTGCAGTCAACACTACTGTTCTTTCAAACATAGTGCAGTCAACATTACTATTCTTCCAAGCTTCGTGTAGTCAACACTGCTGTTCTTCCAAACATAGCGCAGTCAACACTACTGTTCTTCCAAACATAGTGCAATCAACACTGCTGTTCTTCCAAACATAGCGCAGTCAACACTACTGTTCTTTCAAACATAGTGCAATCAACATTACTATTCTTCCAAGCTTCGTGTAGTCAACACTGCTGTTCTTCCAAACATAGCGCAGTCGACACTACTGTTCTCCCAAACATAGTGCAGTCAACACTGCTGTTCTTCCAAACATAGCGCAGTCAACACTACTGTTCTTCCAAACGTAGTGCAGTCAACACTACTGTTCTTCCAAACATAGTGCAGTCAACACTACTATTCTTCCAAACGTCGTGCAGTCAATACTGATGTTCTTCCAAACATAGTGCAGTCAACACTACTGTTCTTCCAAACATAGTGCAATCAACATTGCTGTTCTTCCAAACATAGTGCAGTCAACACTACTGTTCTTTCAAACATAGTGCAGTCAACATTACTATTCTTCCAAGCTTCGTGTAGTCAACACTGCTGTTCTTCCAAACATAGCGCAGTCGACACTACTGTTCTCCCAAACATAGTGCAGTCAACACTGCTGTTCTTCCAAACATAGCGCAGTCAACACTACTGTTCTTCCAAACGTAGTGCAGTCAACACTACTGTTCTTCCAAACATAGCGCAGTCAACACTACTGTTCTTCCAAACGTAGTGCAGTCAACACTACTGTTCTTCCAAACGTCGTACAGTCAGCACTACTATTCTTCCAAACATCCTGTAGTTAACACTACTGTTCTTCCAAACATCCTGTAGTCAACACTACTGTTCTTCCAAACATAGTGCAGTCAACACGACTGTTCTTCCAAACACAGTGCAGTCAACACTACTGTTCTTCCAAACATAGTGCAGTCAACACTACTGTTCCTATAAGCTTCGCGTAGTCAACTTAAAATATAGTCCTCGCTTCGATCAAACTGATATTATCTTAATCTATTCTTTATTACTACTACTCATCTATCAAGTGTATTATTCTTCTTCACCTGTATCAATTATATCTTCCGTCACGACGGAACCTCGAGTGTAACAAGTTGTTAAAAATATAAATATTATAAGACTGTAGACTACGGTTTTATTCCCCAACAAATACCCCTATTATCCCACAAGAAATAAGGGGATCGCCCTGTTCGTAGTGTCGATTGTTATAATCGTAACGGGAATTTACGACTCCCGTTGACGCGCTTCAACGCGATCGTGTCTCCCCGCGACTGGACGAAAGTACAGGATGCTTTCAAAGTTAATGGTACTTGAACCAAGTACAATGTTCTTAATCGACTGGATGGAAATTTGTGTTACGATTCTATGCTCTGATAATCTCATGATATACTTTCATCGTTAAGTTAAATATTATAAGAATGTGCTGGAAATATTAAAAAAGATTTCCGTGGAAATGATGAGATCCATCGCAATGTTCAGTCAAAAACTAACAAGTGCTTGCAATTCGATCAGGCTTCCTCTTAAGCAACGGAGCGAGGAAAGAAATGCAAACGACTGCTGGAAGAAACCACCCTCTTCCGCCTGCAACTCGGTTCATCAACCAAGTAACTGTAGGTTCTTATAAAAATGTATGAACGTGTTTCAGAGACCTTGTAGCCGAGGCCGCGCTAATTACGACTAAAGGATATATCGATGTGGATCGCGGGTTTTCAAGCGGACTCAGGGATCGGGGAAAATGCACGCGTCGAGGAAGCGGATCTGAACGCCGCGCCGCGCTGCCACGTCGCTTTGATTCATTGCCGGCAGCTCGGAGAATTGCCGGTTACACGGCGGCCGTTTCATTTTTTCGATTCTATCTGCATCGTCGCGATAACAAATCTGTGCTCGCGGCACCGGCGGCGTCGCGGCCAACGTTATGCACGAGGATCCCTCGGCTGATCACGCGAACCACCACCGGCAAATCGCAACGAAACCGCGACCCAGGACAGCTGCCTGGTTGCACTACCGCTACCAGCCGTGGCTCACGATCGACTCTGCACGCCTCTGAAATTACTATACCACGCCGTCCACCACCGGTCGAGATAAACGTCACGACACCGCAAACGCGGACCACTCACTAATAATTCATCGCTGCTCTTTGATCCTTGATATACCAACGTGTGGGGCAAGTTGTGGCGTGGCGTTGGCTTGGAAGGTTTGCATGCAGTGGTTTGTTGGATAGTTGCAGTGGTTGATGTTTTGTGAGTTGGTCAGGTTTGAGTTCGTTGGATGCGGTTTAGAGGCTTGACAATCTTTGCTTCTATTCTCAAAACGGTGGATCCAGTGAGTCTGCGTAGATGCTATTACACTGGCAGCTAAGTGACTGCGGATTTTGTCAGTAGGTGGTGTTGACAAAATCAGCAATCACTTAGTTGTCAGGCTAATATATATGTCGGGTTGAGATTGGAATTTTGGGCGCGTAACAACTCTTCACGTGGATTAGCCATTGTTTCACAAAGCCGAGATTATGTTTACAGGTATATACAAGACTGTCACAAAGCTTAACAAATAATAAGTCTAATGAATAATAAGTTTGATGAATAATAAAGTTAGCGAATAATAGATTGTACTAATAATAAGATTAACAGATAATAAGTTTAACGAATAATTAGTTTAATGAACACTATTAACAATGTGTTTGGGTTCAAACGAATCCACGGTCGACGGGATAACTCTTTACTAAGCGCAAATACGATTGTCGAAAATGCTCGACGTGTCACTCTCCAAGGCGATCGCACGAATGCCAGCCTCGTGGAGATTTTTCTCGCTGTACGATCGCATTTGTTTTCTATACCCGTTTGCAAGCGTCGAGAAAGTTCCAAACGCCGTTGCTAGGCAGTGTCTGCCTGGAGTTTGATTATTAATACAATGTATGTCCCATCGTATCGACACCTCCGAGGCAACATCACGCGTGGCTAGGCCCGCTCCCGAGGCCGCATGCCGCCACAACCATGTTTCTCGGAAAACCCATACAACCACTGCAGACCTCCGTTAGGCAAAACGTCCATCCCGCGACCGTGGCTACGTTCGGCGACCAATTGTCGCCTCGAACCCGATATCGCTATCACGAATCTCGGACAATTGCAGCTACGATAAAATCTAGGCTAGAGTACTAGAGGACGTTCCCAAAATTTCCAAGGAAATTTCCTTTCATCTCAGACATATATTTAAATAAGGTAATTGTACCTCTTGGTACCCGATTTTGAAAATATTTTGTCAGGAGGAAATTAAAGTGTTGCATTCCAGTGAGACAAGTTTCAGAAGTGTCAAAGGATGAAAGGATAGGTTTGATGTAGTTACTCATTGCTTGATATTGTTTCATTGTTTGTTGTAAAGCAGGTAGAGAAATTGTAGGTGGAATTGTTTCAATTCAAGTGACTAGTTGCATTGACAAAGTCCACAAGCACTTATTTGCCAAGCCAATGCTTGATCCCTTTATGCAGATTGATAATACGTTGTTGGTCAATAGTCTTCAGTTCTTAAAAGTAGATAACAGATATATTTGTGCATTGAAGAAATATACTTCATATATACTTGTGTGTGGTAAATGTTGAGGTTGAGGTTGACTGATTGAAGAATGAGTGGATGAATTTGTAATAGAAAAGTATATTGAAATAATTAAAGGTATAAGTTTATGCTGATTCAGATCCTTAGTCTCTTAGTGTCACTAAACAGTAGAATGATAAGAAACACTTCATATATTTACAGCAAGAGGACATTTCTAAAAAAGTTAACCTTGTAGCTGTAGCTGAAGGCTACAAGAAACATAAATAGAAATCTATTTATAGCTCCTTTGCTTCTAGACCTTGCAACCAAAACCATTATGTATATTCAAGGGTACAATAATATTTTCTCTCCTTATTTAGAATATTTCTGCATAATAGCAGTCTCCAGGACACTAATATACATACTTGAAGTAGTTACTTCAACAGTAAATAATATTCTTATATTTAGCCTGACTGGACACTACCTGATATCCTTGCACAGGTTAGTTTCATTAGTTTGCAATATTCAGATGAGTGGGATCTAAGAGGAGATACAAGTTTACCGATGGTTTGTTACATTACAAAAGGTACTGATCGATAGTGTATCACATTTTTGGATAGCAAAATCTACTGTAAAGTTCACACCGTTACAATATTACGAGAGTCAATAGAGGGAGCAGGAGAAGAGCAGTCATCAATCGATCAGAGCACGCACAGTCTGCTTACACTGCTTCGTATATTGCTGCTAAACACGATACGAGGTCTAAGATGAGTGCTCCTTCATCAAGTATCAAGCACAGCTACGCCAAACAACAATTCACAAACTATGACTGGAACCGTTACAATGCTCCAACAACTTTCATCAGATTCCCCAACTCAGCCAAACGACACCACACGATCATCGACGAACATGACCCTCTTATCCAATCCGTACCAACTTATCCACTCAACAACGAACGCTGTCCAACGAAGAGAAGACAAAATAAAAATCAAAGGGTCATTAATATTCTGCATGAAGGAACAACACCTGTACGAAGTGAACTGTGAAACAAACTGCGATTCCCAGCAAATAGATTCGTGACGCAAGAAACATTCGCGACACCGATAGAATAAGCAAATGACCAAGGCACGCTAATAGGAAGGTTCGGCCGGCTGGGAAGAAAGCGTGCGGACGGATGACCGATCGTGGCCATCCGTCAGAATTTTTGCGGTATTTCGAGATAGAGGCGCCGGTTAATACCCGCGGATACACAGCTAGAAACACTGCTCACCCGTAATCCTGGCGATTTGTACGAGTCGTCCTCGAGCTGCTATCTAATTACAGGTACACGCGGCATATTCTAATCGCAGCCGCCAGCAGGGACGTCGGAACGCGCTGCGATCAATTTCGTGTTCGTTTCTTTTATTTTTCCTTTTTTTTTTTTTTTTTGAAATCGTTCAGTTGTTCGCTAGATTGTACGTACACCTTGTACCTTGGAACGTGTTCGACCAGTCGAACTCCGTTATTGCTTCCGCGTTGCGAATTCTCCGTTTCGATGGCAGTTCGTACGTTTGTCATCGACGTAGCTGGTGAATATTGAAATTGTTGGCGATTGTTGCGGAAGTGGTGGGTTGAGAATGATAGTTTGAAGGGAATTCAGTGTCGCTTGATCTTCTTATACGAATGAATCGAGTCCTACGTGGTTGAACTTTAGGAGAGGAGGATGAGAAAAGTCCAGGAGTACTGTACTTTTTGACTGGACTCTTGAGTTTGTATTCCACACCGCTGTTTGATAATGTGTCACGTTTTAGGATAATCGGTCTCTGTTTTTGAAGATGATTGACACAACATTACGTGTATTCGTATAGTTTCTGTCGATAGCCATAACAAGTAACCATTTTTGTTGGAACGCATAACTTCAAGAGATCAAAAACTGCGTAATAAATGAGGTAATTCTGATAACGCGTGTATGCGTCAATAACAGCGATTGTGTTAAGTTGTAGAATAAATGTACATGTGTGTACATCGAAAATATGTATAATTGACGTATAGCTATTTATATTTATGTAGTATCGGCAAAAGGGACCTACATGACAATGGGTCATACCTGTGGCCCTTTACAATATTGGAGTAATTGAAGGGCATCTACCCGCCAAGGGGCATTCCCGTGGCCCATCGCAACATTGGGGTAATTGAAGGGCATCTACCCGACAATGGGCCATGCCCGTGGCCCATCACAACATTGGGGTAATTGAAGGCCGTCTACCCGACAATGGGTCATGCCCGTGGCCCATCACAACATTGGGGTAATTGAAGGGCATCTACCCGACAATGGGCCATGCCCGTGGCCCATCGCAACATTGGGGTAATTGAAGGGCATCTACCCGCCAAGGGGCATTCCCGTGGCCCATCGCAACATTGGGGTAATTGAAGGGCATCTACCCGACAATGGGCCATGCCCGTGGCCCATCGCAACATTGGGGTAATTGAAGGGCATCTACCCGCCAAGGGGCATTCCCGTGGCCCATCGCAACATTGGGGTAATTGAAGGGCATCTACCCGACAATGGGTCATGCCCGTGGCCCATCACAACATTGGGGTAATTGAAGGGGATCTACCTGGGCATGGGTCAGACACATCTGGGAAACAGGAGACGTGAGGCAGTCGGGTAGAGTCAGTTGAGTGGAGTTGAGTTTGAGTTAAGCAGTTGAGAAGTGGGAAGCCGAGTTTAAGACGTACGACGATTGTAGTCAGTTTTGTGTTGAGTATTGCTTACACGAATAAACTTGAACTTAACTCTGAATAAACCATCCTTTCTTGTCCTTGCTTTAGATAATAAAACAACACATTTGTAGTTTACTATATTTATATGTATAGTTATTTATATTATGTACAGCTATTTGGTCATAAAGGCAAACTCCATTTGTCGTTTATAATAAACGTATACTTTATTACTAACATAAACAAATCCATATTTTTCAAAATGATTAAAAAAAAAAAAAAAAAGAAATCTAAATAGAAATTGAATATTGTGCATATATGTATCTTGTCTTATCGCGTATATCGTGAGAAACTTCAAAATGTAAAATTCCCAGAAATGCAGTCTATTTGTTAAAATACACTGCATAAAAGTACAACAAATGAAATCATAATTTTTTCTGCACATTTTTCTAGTCGTCCAAAGTTAAAAGAAGCTATTCTAATTGATAACATTTAGTAGATACCGTTCGAACATTCGGAGATACCGTTGTATCGAGGAAGTAGGGGCTGGTGGAAAACGATTCTGGAGACGAAGGGTAGTCGGTACGCAAAACGGGAGTGGTCTCTGGGGGATGAAAAGCGCCATCTTCCCATTAGACGCGAGATTGATTTTGCGAGAAGCTCCTTACTGTAACAGGCGGATCGGCGTTACCGCGCAGATCGCTAATGTGATTAAAATAATCCGACGATAATCAAAATACAAAGGGCCGGCCAATTTCGGACGAGCTTCATCCCCGTAATACCATTAAGACCGCGCTGCGGCGTCCATAGAAAAATAAGCCTTCCCCTTAGCGAGCGGATAATCGCTCGCACACTTTCCGAACGATTATTAATCAGTCTTCATGCTGTTCGATTTTTTATCCCGCCGTGACATCAACGCGAAACACGTTTTTTTTTTTTATTTTCCTCCCCGTGTTCTTTTCTTTTGTCAAAAGTTCCTGTTGCGTTTGAAGAAAATTAAAAAAAAGGAGTTTGATTGAATTTTATTGATTTCAAGGTTTTATTATCTTCGGATAATAAAACTAATCAGATAATAGTGGAGTGTTATTAATGTTTCTTGTTGTTCTTTGTTTTTTTTTTTTTTTTTTTTTAATTATTTTAGCACAAATGCGATTCGAGGGGATTGTGAAATATATCAGAAACATATGATAAATTTCATCATATGTAATTGTTGGTTATTCATATTATTAATATTTATTTTCTATAGGAAGTTGAAAGCGCATTATTTTTTATACCTGGTGTCAGAAATGCAAGAAATCTTGACAGCAAAGAAATAATTATTTTCTAAATCGTTCATTCTGAATCCTTCATCTGTCAGAGGGTTAGACGTGTTTCATTTAAAAAACAATCATAATTGAACGTTTAAAAGTCGATTTGTAATTTAAGAAATGAAAGAAAACAGGTGAAACAGGTGTGCAAAGAAAGGAGGGCGCTTCGTAAGTTCTTAACCGTTTCAACAACGTTGCATCCAGGTTTCGTTCTCAAAGTTCGTGCCTCGCTCACGACGTCCCCTGTCGTTTCCTTCGCTCCACCCTGAACATCGGAAACTCGTAGTCGGATAAAAAGTTTATTTTAATCTATACAAATTTTAAGTCCTCTGCGGCCCTCCTGGCAGCGGTGCAAAGTGTCACGACGGAAAATAAGATCGACCGCCCCTCGAACGGTCCCACCCCTCCACTCTCTTTCGTCCCTGCAAATCTCGTGTCTTTTTAGCTTGTACCTCTCCGATATCCCTTTGAAACTTTTTCTCCAGCTTGTGGAAAAGACGATTCCTTGTACAATTCCACCACCTGTTTTACTGCACCAATACCAGACATGTCTTTGACTGTTTTAAATAACAAAACTTGCCACTTGAATAGTAGCAATTTCTCATACAATTCCACTGTCTGTGTTATTGTAGCAACAATATTAAATACGTCTTTGGCTGTCTTAAATAACAAAACTTGTCACTTGAATTGTAGCAATTTCTCATACAATTCCACTGTCTGTGTTATTGTAGCAACAATATTAAATACATACGTCTTTGACCGTCTTAAATAACAAAACTTGTCACTTGAATCGTAGCAATTTCTCATACAATTCCACTGTCTGTTTTATTGTAGCAACAATATCAAACATCTTTGATCATCTTACAATTCTACAACTTGTTAATTGAATTTCAATAATTCTTCGTGCAATTCCTCCACCTGTTTTATAATAGCAACAACATCAAACATGTCTTTGACTGTCTTAAATAACAAAACTTGTCACTTGAATAGTAGCAATTTCTCATACAATTCCACTGTCTGTGTTATTGTAGCAACAATATTAAATACGTCTTTGACCGTCTTAAATAACAAAACTTGTCACTTGAATCGTAGCAATTTCTCATATAATTCCACTGTCTGTTTTATTGTAGCAACAATATCAAACATCTTCGATCATCTTACAATTCTACAACTTGTTAATTGAATTTCAATAATTCTTCGTGCAACTCCTCCACCTGTTTTATACCAGCAACAACATCAAACATGTCTTTGGCTGTTTTAAATAACAAAACTTGTCACTTGAATTACTGCAATTTCTCATACAATTCCACTGTCTGTGTTATTGTAGCAACAATATGAAATACGTCTTTGACCGTCTTAAATAACAAAACTTGTCACTTGAATTGTAGCAATTTCTCATACAATTCCACTGTCTGTGTTATTGTAGCAACAATATGAAATACGTCTTTGACCGTCTTAAATAACAAAACTTGTCACTTGAATTGTAGCAATTTCTCATACAATTCCACTGTCTGTGTTATTGTAGCAACAATATTAAATACGTCTTTGGCTGTCTTAAATAACAAAACTTGTCACTTGAATTGTAGCAATTTCTCATACAATTCCACTGTCTGTTTTATTGTAGCAACAATTTCAAACTTCTCTTGGATCATCTTACAATTCTATAACTTGTTAGTTGAATTTCGATAATTCTTCGTGCAATTCTTCCACCTGTTTTATACCAGCAACAACAACAAACCTACTGTTGATCATCTTCCAATTCTATTGGGTTGCCAACTAAGTGATTGCGGATTTTTCAATACCATCTGATGACAAAATCCGTAATCACTCAGTTGCCAACCCAATAAATAGAAGAAATTAATAGAAGAGATGGCTTGGCTGAATTCCTTTGCTATTAACAACAACTAACATGCCTCTAACAACTACTATACTTTGCATATTGTACATATTTTGGCACATTATATGCAGTCTTTGTATCCCTGCATCCTTAAATGTCCCATAAGTGTATCCCTTGCTTATCTTCCATCCTTGTACACTTCTGAAACTTGTCTCACTCGAATGCAACACTTTAATTTCCTCCTAACAAACTATTTTCAAAACGAGGTATCCAAGAGATACCAAGGTTAGTCCCCTTCCTTTCCTCTCATTTTCCAACGATCTTACGTATTACATCAAACCAACTCCTACGATATTCCACGTGATAGCTCACCGCTGCATCATCGATCGATCGAAGATCGTCCAAAGAGCGCCGTTTCGATAGTCATGACGGTAATCGTCGCTAATCGTCCGAGCGTTTCCCACCGCCTCGATGAGCAATCGTCCAAGCTGCGTAATCATCGCGCCAACACACTCGTCGCTCTCTGTCGCGACGTTCATCTCGTTGCAAATTACACGCGCGTCTTATTATCTGACAGATTCTCACGTGTCGTCAGCGAGAAAGTGATGTCCCGTACCGCCTCAGATCGATCGATATTCACGCAATTAGGCGTTCGTCAGCTGGCCAGCCTTTCAGTGCGACTAGCACAGACCTGACGGACAACGTATTAGTTTCAATGTCTGTGCCAATTGAACGACGATTATTATCTTGTATTCCAATAAGGCCATCGAAGTAATATCTGGAAATTGTTATCTCCTTAGGTTTGTTTTGTTATTTTTATATTTAGAGGTAGGATCGCGTTAGTCACTATTATATTATTGACATAAAAACATCACACTTCTCGGAGCCGAAAAACCTTTACTGCACACTTGAAAAGGAACACATCACGAACGAAAAAACAAAAGAAGTCTTAACACGTTCGTCGCCACGTCGCATATATCACCAAAGAATGGTGACGCTCTTCTTGTTCCAGTTAATTAAATATACGATATTATATATAGGATATACAACATAAAAATAATAAAAACACATTTTACCATACTTTTTATTAATTTATATTTTGGATAATATATTACATTATCCTATATGGTAAGGTATTCGTTAAAACATTCCAAACACGTTTGGGCTGATTTTGGGCACATCGAAAAATAGTTATAGACTCCGTCATCGCTACTCTCCTCATTTTCGAATATATTTTCACGCTGTTTACTGAACATTTTGAGGAGAAAAAAATCACCGATGTACGTCTCATAAGTATACTTCTCGACTAAACGAAAGATCCAAGATATCTGCCATGAGATCCCTCGGAATACTCTAGCTGGATAGCTTATCGCTTTCTCCATTTCAGAAATAAATAATCTTTTCTTTACAATGAATCGAAGGGGATAAACATTGAATCGAAGACAATAAACAATGAATTCCTGCTTGTCGCTCTATTTACGTTCTGCGTACCGACGGTGGGATTTGGGCCCCGCAGGAAACTTAGCCGAATCACGCTGGGCGACGAACGTGTTAAAACTATCGATCAAATCTATCGACCGTGTTTGGTAATATCTTCTAGTTACTCTTTCTGTAACTGGCCGTCAGCATATGGATGGCGAGCGAGAACTCATGTTGTCATCTTCAACAGTTTGCGTAATTTCAATGCTAGAAACATGCTGGTGATTATCCGAGAAGGAAGGCTCAGTGTTTATTAACACTAAACCTACCGACATTTCATGTATACCTAATCCTACCATGAGCGGTCAAATGACCGATTCAAAAAAACATACATATGTATCTTAATATAGAAAGAGATTTTAGCCAATTGGAATTGGATAGTAAAGAAAATATCTTTCTGGTGCTACGATAAAAACCCGCTGCCCGCTTTTCTATTTAGAAAGTTTTGTTTACCTTTATGTATTTTCAGCACATTTTTTACAAATTACAGCATTTTCTATGGCACATTTTCCACATACGTATTTTTTACATTTTATAGAAATCTTGTTGGTCTTATCGACTTTACAATATCTTATTTCACAAGATTTCCGTCCAGAAGAATCTGTAGCTGTGTTTATTATTGTTTTCGATGAACATTCTTCGCTTAGCCGTCTCTCCTTCTGATATTCAGCAGTTTCAATCCCTTCCTCATTTTCACTTTCGGAACTAACTATAAATCTCTTTCTTTTTTGTCCTCTTCGTATATTCAAAATATTCTCTTCGTCCGTATCGCTGTCAAATAAGTCACAATCATTTTCTGCCGTTTCATTATCAAAATCGGAAACTTCTTGGTCATCTTCCGAACAATCCTCGTCGATATTATTTATTTCGTCTAATAAATTGATATTCCTCCAATGTTGACATTTTTGGGGATGAATATACAAATGATAAAGTAAAAAGTAAAAACTAAAATATACAAATATAAATCAAACGGGGCAAAAACATTGAGACCAGAAATAAAAAAAAATTGTAAATTATACCACAAAATATTGTTAGCTCTGTTGACTTTGTCGAAACTATCGCTTGTACTACGTAATAATTTCCACAATACACTGTGAAATTTTGATGCTCTCTGTTCGGATCGCAACACCGTATCGTCGTATAAAGAACGCTATGCATTTGTTCCAATCGCGCGTTCGTCTACACCGTAGATCCACAATTACGTCGTAGACTCGTAAAACAATTTCAGAAGCGCGCTTTCCGAAGAATATAGTCGTAAATAACATGAATTTTTCAAATGGTCGAATGACCGTTCGTGGTAGACTAGACATGCTATAAATTTTTTTCGGAAAGTAAACGACAAAGAAAGTTGCGAATATTGAAAAATGGGTTGTATGTACATGTCGGGTTGAGATTGGAATTTTGGGCGCGTAACAACTCTTCACGTGGATTAGCCATTGTTCCACAAAGCGGAGATTATATTTACACGTATATTTTGTTTATTTATTTATAAAATTTACAATCAATTCTCGCTTTGAGAATTTTTAGTAATTTTTTCTGGCGTGGAGCTGTGACAAGTCTAAATTATTTGTAATAAGTTAACTTATTATAAATATGCATAATTTTGGATAAAGAATAAAGACTAGTTGAATCTGGAGCTTAGGTCTAACGGGTAGTGTCTCTTCAATTTACACGTATATACAAAACTATCACTAAGTTTAACAAATAATAAGTCTAATGAATAATAAGTTTGATGAATAATAAAATTAGCGAATAATAGATTGTACTAATAATAAGATTAACAGATAATAAGTTTAACGAATAATTAGTTTAATGAACACTATTAACAATGTGTTTGGGTTCAAACGAATCCACCGTCGACGGGATAACTCTTTACTAAGCGCAAATACGATTGTCGAAAATGCTCGACGTGTCACTCTCCAAGGCGATCGCACGAATGCCAGCCTCGTGGAGATTTTTCTCGCTGTACGATCGCATTTGTTTTCTATACCCGTTTGCAAGCGTCGAGAAAGTTCCAAACGCCGTTGCTAGGCAGTGTCTGCCTGGAGTTCGATTATTAATACAATGTATGTCCCATCGTATCGACACCTCCGAGGCAACATCACGCGTGGCTAGGCCCGCTCCCGAGGCCGCATGCCGCCACAACCACGTTTCTCGGAAAACCCATACAACCACTGCGGACCTCCGTTAGGCAAAACGTCCATCCCGCGACCGTGGCTACGTTCGGCGACCAATTGTCGCCTCGAACCCGATCTCGCTATCACGAATCTCGGACAATTGCAGCTATGATAAAATCTAGGCTAGAGTACTAGAGGATGTTCCCAAAATTTCCAAGGAAAGGCTTCGGCTTTCCTTTCATTTCCGACATATGTATATTATAGGAAAAGTGAATAAGCTACATGGTGATACAGTAACGCTGTATACGAGAAATTCTAAAGGAAATTTCAAAAACGGTCATTTGACCGCGCATGGTAGGTTTAGTGTTAAAGTTTCAGTTGTATCGTTACACTTCAAATGGAGCAGGTGCGAGTACGAGTGAATTGGCTGACGTGTAAATGTTTTACATAGAAGTTTGTCATTACTGGCGAATGATCAATGGAATTAAGCCTCGTGTAGGTAACCGCATACCTGCGCCAGTTACACATTTTCTTAATATACTTTTAATTTTAAGGCACAGTTTATGTTGAAGTGGTCGCCACTTCTAAGAAAACTCTACATCTGGTCTTTTAGTTTTCTCAAGCACCGAAGCCATCGACAGCACATAGACAAAAGACTGTCGATGACAAACCAAAAACCGTACACGTGCAACGTTGGCTTCAGGGTTTTCAGTCACAGGGTAACACTGCTAGCTAAATTATACATTTTCTACCTTATAATTTATCCACGCGTCTCTTTGCGTTCATATACACCTAATAACCTCAACAGTTTACATTCTCAGAATAAACAAATTTATACATAAAGTTTCAAGTATGCCTTTCCAAAGTTTCCAATTATTATTTTAGTTTTGCTTATAGATTGTGACACATGGGCGGAGGAAATAGAAAAATGGGACCCAATTTCGTTGGAAAATATTGAAAATTGAAAGTTTGGATATCTGCACCCATCGAATATTTAGTTAGCTACGATTCCAGAGGTAGGTAGAATATTACTATATAGAAGTCATACTAAGAACGATACACAGAGAAAGGGGAGTATACGTGACAAAACAAGGTTCACGGTATGCTTCATTAATCGCGTTACGCTGAATTATTGCGTTCGCAGTAATAAATCCTTTCGGATGATTCCGGCGAGGAAAAGCGGGACTGCGATGTCTATTCTAAGTACGAGTCTATCGTACGTCGTGATACATCAACTAATATCGTACTTAACGTTCCGAGACGTAAACTAATTATTTTTAATTGGGTTTCGATCCTCGCACGCCATCCAGCTTTCTCTTCCATGCCCTCATTATTGATTACTAGAATTTCTTTCCGCCAAATTATTTGATATATTATAACGACGATGATTAACTCACAAAATCTATAAAATTATAGTTTATTTAAAATTAAGCGGAATTCAAGGCTACTTAAAGTACAAATCCTTCCTTCTATTTGTTTTTATTTTCATGAAAGCGCAGGATCCTTTTATTCATCGATAAATCCATTTTCAATGGATTAAACAGAAAACGATTAATTAACGTGAAATAAATACAATAATGTGCTATAATTAAGATAGCTAAATAATTAATTCACAACTTCTCAATTAACTGAATTCTCAACGAACTACTGACTCTTAATTCTTCCTTCTTCCGCGGCCATGTTCACTAGGCCTTTTCCCGCGTAATTATTCGACTGAAGAACCGGCGACACATTTTCGCCCGCTCGGTCTATCGAAGTTTCCGGTTCCTTTTGGTAACACATTTTTCCTCGCAACATTGTTTATGGTTCAGCCGATATTTCTTAGACAATATACCCACGATACAACGAAAGTAATTATAAATTAACCCAAAAAGAAATTAGTCGCAAGTAATTGGGAAATTACCACAGTAGGTCAAGCAGAAGACCAAGCTAACTAACTTCAAGCTAACACCGTGCATCCAGTTATGAAACATTTTCCACGATCCATTTCACTTGTCATCTTCAATTCGGTCTTTCCTTGTACACCTGGATCACACTCGGTCCAGGACGCACTTGCACGCGTCGTTTCTACCCCTATATCCTCTCTTAAGTCGTATCAGAAAGTAGTAAGCGGCACTTGTTCTTCGAAATTACAGTGCCGATCGTAAGTCTTAAAACGTGACTAGATTCCAAACGACAGAAACTTGAACCTTCGAAGAGAGAGGAAGAGTGAAAGAGGAAAAAAGAGAGTGAGAGAGCGGAGGGAAAAGAAAAGAAGGGTAGGGGGAATGGTAGGAGACTCACAGAAGGAGGATGGAAAAGGGTTCCGAGGTTGCAGTTAAATAAAACCGACAAAAATCTTCCCCGGGGAGGGCGCGAAGGGTCGTTTTTGGATGGCGAGGCACGAAGACACCGGCCGATGGCAAGCGGCTCAGACGGTCGCCATGTGTATAATAATGTTAAAGAATGTTAAATGTGCGAGGGTTTCGAGGGCCGCATACATTAGTTGTTAACAATGCTATAAAGGACACTCGGCCCGTGTCTCGCACCCCCACACGCGGCACGACCAGATTTACGATGGTTCCTTTCCGCGCCTGATTCTTATGTAACGCTCCTCAGCGACATGGAGGGTGCAAGCTGCCTGCGGATCGCTTATGAATGAAAATATTATTTGAATCGCCTGCCCTCTCGCAGTTTTCTCCGGAAAATTTGTGATTCTTCGAGAAGAGTTTCTCTTTCGATTTGACTTGAACGAAATTATAGACGTTTCGTATAGTGTTTGGAGGATAAAGGATTGCCAGAATGTTGATGTCGTAATGTTGATGTCGTGTGAGAGCGATGTGTTAAGCTAATTGTTGCGAAGGTTCAATCTTGGGAAGCTTCTAGCTGTTTGTAATTGTTTGTATGATGTGGATGATTATGCAAATTTACATTTTTATAAATACAACAGAATATATGGAATTTAAATAGTGATCATCGTGTAGATGTTGTAACGGGTACTTGAATAGGGATATTTTATATGGTTTTGTACATTGTGTGAAATCTGTACACTGTTATGTATTGTTGTGAAGTTTCAATTTCAGGAAGCTTCTAGTGTAAATATTGTAACAGGTACTTGAATCTGAATATGTTATATGTTTTTTCAATTTCAGGAAGCTTCTAGTGTAGATATTGTAACAGGTACTTGAATCTAGATATGTTATATGTTTTTTCAATTTCCGGAAGCTTCTAGTGTAGATATTGTAACAGGTACTTGAATGTGAATATGTTACATGTTTTTTTTTCAGTTTCAGGAAGCTTGTAGTGTAGATATTTTAAAAGGTACTTGAATCTGGATATGTTATATGTTTTCGTACATTGTGTGGAATCTGTACACTTTTACGTATTGTTGTGAAGTTTCAATTTCAAGAAGCTTCTAGTGTACAGATTGTAACAGGTACTTGAATCTGAATGTTATATGTTTTTTCAATTTCAGGAAGCTTCTAGTGTACAGATTGTAACAGGTACTTGAATCTTAATGTTATATGTTTTTTCAATTTCAGGAAGCTTCTAGTGTACAGATTGTAACAGGTACTTGAATGTGAATATGTTACATGTTTTTTTTTCAGTTTCAGGAAGCTTGTAGTGTAGATATTTTAAAAGGTACTTGAATCTGGATATGTTATATGTTTTCGTACATTGTGTGGAATCTGTACACTTTTACGTATTGTTGTGAAGTTTCAATTTCAAGAAGCTTCTAGTGTACAGATTGTAACAGGTACTTGAATCTGAATGTTATATGTTTTTTCAATTTCAGGAAGCTTCTAGTGTACAGATTGTAACAGGTACTTGAATCTTAATGTTATATGTTTTTTCAATTTCAGGAAGCTTCTAGTGTACAGATTGTAACAGGTACTTGAATCTGGATATGTTACATGTTTTTCAATTTCAAGAAGCTTCTAGTGTAGATATTGTAACAGGTACTTGAATCTGGATATGTTACATGTTTTCGTACATTGTGTGAAATCTGTACACTTTTACGTATTTAAATTTTCCACAGAATGCACAAGCATCCGCAGCAATTCATTTTGAAAAGTAATTCAAACGTTTGTAGTTAACGATTGGGTATCGTGGTTTACTTACAGTCTGTCACACAAGAGCGTGTCTGCGATATTTCTGTAAATATTTATATATTTGTAAAAAAATTTATATGAATTGAATCTACATCTAAAACACTAATACGCTATTACAGTAGGGTGTTCAATCTCCTCCATTAGCGATTATAGCTTGACATCGTTTCGGCATACTCTCGACTAATTTTTGAGCGTAGGATTCTGGTAACGACCTCCATATCTTTCGAATGTGATGTACAAGTGTTCTTATTTTTGTGATACGTCTTCCTCTCAGCTTGCCTAATAGGACACCATGCCCAAAACGAAGATTCATCAGTGAATATTATATTACTCCAATCACGATCTCTGTTTTCATTCGCCCATGCCAGACGATTTTCGACGTTTCGCGTACGCGGCACTCATATTAAAAAGCTCTGTTCCTTTCACTGTTTCAAATGAAACTGAAAGGTATTCAGCAACGCGTATTAGAGAAGTTTTCGTTTGTTTACATTCTTTTTATCTCATTCTGATTAGGTGTCAAGTTTCGCAGATATCGCAGACACGCTCTTGTGTGACAGACTGTATGGATACAATTTTGACAACGTGCAAGTTTTTGGAAGCATTAGTCGTTCCTAAAGCAGTTTATTTCACATGCATCTAATATTAGAGCTGAGAAACAATACTTATAAAACAAAATCATTTTCCAACCAGAAAGATTCTGAGACTTGTTGCTAGTTTTGTCTAGTCTGACTACGATGGATGTTCCTACCATAGCATGCAGCTGCGCTGACGGTGTCTCTGTTCGCTTTTACATTAGAATAATCAAGTTGTATAATAGTCAATAATAATGGAGAATCACTTTAATAAAAATTTCTCTTAACAATAATGTTAATATAATTCCATATTATGAAATCAAAGAAAATTTTCAATTTTATTACCTTCTCTCTACTATCTTTATTTTTCTTCACTCGATTAAAAATATTTTCCCATTATATATCATAACAGCCTGTACAATATAACTTTACTTAAAAAGGAAACTAACTTCAGTTAAAAAATACAGAGAGCTTCGAATAATTCAAATTATCATGAAAAATGAAAAAATATTAGATAGCATACTTGAACTAAAGAGGCCAGTATATCTAGCGCGATAATTCAAAGTTACATGTGTACCTGTGTCCTTCGCCGTAAATCGTCTAAGAAAGTATGAACGCCCTGTTTCGTGCTCGTATCGAGCATAGTCGGTCATAATACACGAAGACCTTGACGGCTAGCTCACAGTCACTAACGATATACAGAGATCGGTTCGCGGCTGTTGAACACAGCAAAAGGTTTAGCAAGAAAGAAAGGGAGGGGGCGCGGTTTCGCGAGAATTTCATTTTCCAGGCTAATTGGCCGCGCCACACCGTGGCCTACGGTAAATTATGCGAGGAGTCATTTTGTTCGGATTAAATGGAAAAGCTCGCATCGAAGACAAGAAAGAAGAGTAGGAAAAAGAGAAAGAGAGTTGCATTACCGTAATAGATGTAATTCATCGTGACCGGCGGCACTTGACCACGCAGCATTTCCTAAGCAACCCCACACGCGCTATAACTTATCACCCTTGTCAACTCGTGCAAGCTGCAACCCTTGTGATAATTGTTTAAACCGACCACTGGCCACCCCTTTTAGCAGAAAGGACCGAGGCCGGTCGCTCCGGGCGTCGCGCGTTCGTGTATAAACTTTATGTACTTAGAGGCAAGCGTGTAGGTACTTAATTACGATTAAATTACTCCCCTTAAAACCCGTGGCGAACTTCGAAGGCAGGCGCTACGTCTGATAATAAATCGCCGAAAGGTGGACGCTGGTCTTGTTCGTCCCGTCGCGGTTACAGAAATTCTTTCAGAAAACTTTCTTCCTTCTTCTCTAACATTACATTTCATATTTGCAATTTCATATTTTCGGAGTAAATATGCTTATGGAGACACATTTTAAAATTTCTTTAGTAGTGAGACATGATTAGCAACACTATTAGTGATACATTTAGTACATTTCTGCAAATTCATATTCTGAAAGTAAATATGCCTATAGAGGTTCAAGATAGAATTTGAATATTTGCTATAGAAAAGTATTATGTCTATAGTGTATGTGCTAGACAACACATTTTGAAATTTCTTTAGTTATGATTAATAACACTATTAGCGATACATTTCGTACATTTCCGCAAATTCATATTCTCAGAGTAAATGTCTCTAGAGGCTCACGATAGTATTTGACTATTTGCTATAGAAAAGTTTTATGTCTATAGTGTATGTGCTAGACAATACATTTTGAAATTTCTTTAATAATGAGATATGGTTAGCAACACTATTAGTGATACATATTCTAAAAGTAAATATGTCTATAGAGACTCACGATAGTATTTGACTATTTGCTATAGAAAAGTATTATGTCTATAGTGTATGTGCTAGACAACACATTTTGAAATTTCTTTAGTTATGATTAATAACACTATTAGCGATACATTTCGTACATTTCCGCAAATTCATATTCTCAGAGTAAATGTCTCTAGAGGCTCACGATAGTATTTGACTATTTGCTATAGAAAAGTTTTATGTCTATAGTGTATGTGCTAGACAATACATTTTGAAATTTCTTTAATAATGAGATATGGTTAGCAACACTATTAGTGATACATATTCTAAAAGTAAATATGTCTATAGAGACTCACGATAGTATTTGACTATTTGCTATAGAAAAGTATTATGTCTATAGTGTATGTGCTAGACAACACATTTTGAAATTTCTTTAGTTATGATTAATAACACTATTAGCGATACATTTCGTACATTTCCGCAAATTCATATTCTCAGAGTAAATGTCTCTAGAGGCTCACGATAGTATTTGACTATTTGCTATAGAAAAGTTTTATGTCTATAGTGTATGTGCTAGACAATACATTTTGAAATTTATTTAATAATGAGATATGGTTAGCAACACTATTAGTGATACATATTCTAAAAGTAAATATGTCTATAGAGACTCACGATAGTATTTGACTATTTGCTATAGAAAAGTATTATGTCTATAGTGTATGTGCTAGATGACACAATTTAAAATTACTTTAGTTATGATTAATAACACTATTAGTGATACATTTCGTACATTTCTGCAAATTCATATTCTGAAAGTAAATATGCCTATAGAGGTTCAAGATAGAATTTGAATATTTGCTATAGAAAAGCATTATGTTTATAGTGTATGTGCTAGATAATACATTTTAAAATTACTTTAGTTATGATTAATAACACTATTAGTGATACATTTCGTACATTTCCGCAAATTCATATTCTCAGAGTAAATGTCTATAGAGACTCACGATAGTATTTGACTATTTGCTATAGAAAAGTATTATGTCTATAGTGTATGTGCTAGACAATACATTTTGAAATTTATTTAATAATGAGATATGGTTAGCAACACTATTAGTGATACATGTATCAGGTTGTCCGAAAAGTTTCTTTCGTTTTATGAGGAAATAACAGACGCATAACGTTTCTTATTTTATATTATTTTGTCGAATTACGTACGATCCATTCTGCTCAATTGAAATAAACACCGCGATATTTCACAGATCTGGTTTCACGCTTGTATAAAGGCACACCTTTGCGAAAGAAAGACACTTTTCGGACAACCTGATATATCTTTTTAATTATTGCGTGAGTTCTATGCATTTTTACACCTTTAAATCTCACAATAAACCTAACCATAAATTCTCCATTCGTAGTTATTCATTACATTTAATGCTATTTACTAACAAATAACTTTCGTATAATATCTGTTTCCATATTGTAAAACTATACACAGATGTGTACTTACTACGAATCGTTATGGAATATTTTTAGACAATTTCATGTGTTTTCTTTCGTGTCCTATATTCACGTCAATATCATACAATATCATACAATATCACTAACGATCAAGTCAATCAATATCATCACTCATTACATTGCGTTACTCGACACCGACCATTCTTTTTCTATTAAACATTTTACCTGCTCAAGAATAAAAAAACAAGAGAAATATCGTGTCTCATAAACTTCAAACTGAGAAAGTACGTAAAGATATCGTCGTAGACTAAATCGAAAAATAATAGAAAGGCAAAAAAAAAAAAAAAAAAAAGGAATAAGAGCGCGACTCTTGTATCTCGTGCTCGAAAGCGAACATGAAACGCGATGAATAGACTTTGGACGGCCTCCAAAAAATATAGCGAGACAAGAACGGGGGCGATAGAGAGCGCGCTAGAAAGAAATGGAATAAGAAAGAAAGAAGAGAGAGGAAGCTTGGCTCTCGTAACGAGAGAAACGAGTCAGCCTGGAACACTCGAACGGTAAAGCGAAACGAGGCCGGACCAGGAAGCCTCGGAGGAGTGAGAGCGCGATAGCGAGCAAATAATAGGGAAATGATTTGCTCCTTGTTAGATAAAGGACACTGTGAGGGGACTCGCGAAAAGAAATATTGCCCCGAATGAAAGGAAGTAGGCGAACGAAGAGGATCGAGCAACGCTCGGCCCCCGGGGAAGGAAGCGGATTCTTTTTCCTTATAACCGCTCTTCTTCTTCGACTAGGTCGTACCAGGTCATCCGTGTACGCATTCTACTCGATTAGCAGTTAAATAGTGTTATTAAATAGGTTCTAGAGTGCGATATTTAATTGATCCTCACAGATTCAATTTTGTATATTTTGTATTTCGCCAGCATGTACAGGCATTAAAACACATCGAATATTCTGTGATAATTAACACGTCAAAAACAAAAGAGCGTCGTTAGAAGTCGTACCAACTTTGCATGTAGGAACTAGTGATCGTACCAACCTAATATTTTCCTCAACAAATAGCGTCCTGTGTTTCTCTTTCCGATGGAACTTGTACCTTTCATTTGGGTTTATCGTATGCTGCATCTTATGCGTTCAGCCTTTCTGGATTTTTTACACTTTTTTTTTTCAGTCGAAAATTCAGTCCTCAGAACGGAGGAATTTTACATCTGGTACGTGAATTTGGTAGTTTGTTGGAATAAGAAAATATTTTTAACGAATCGATGATTATGAAAGCAGAAATTTTTGAATTTACTGTCAATCTGTTAATCGAGTTAACTCTTAAATAGAAAATCAGTTCTACGACAGGTATAGAATTATAATATTACACTGAAGAGATTGGGATTCCAGTTAACGAGTTGACTAATTTTCTTCCAGTCGATGAATGCAAACCTTGACTTCTTTACAACTGCTGCCAGGACACTAATTTTTGTAGTATAATTTATCAATTGAAATACTAATAATGCAATTACCTTATTCAAATATTTATTAGGCTGGCAACTAAGCGATTGTGGATTTTGTCATTTGGTGGTACTGACAAAAGCTGCAATCACTCAGTTGCCAACCTAATATTATATGCGATACCGAATTAGCGTCAAGCTAATGTATTTTCTACATCTGCATCATGTTTGTTAATCTGTTAACTAGAAAATCAGTTCTAAAACAAGTACATAATTATAATATTACATTGAAGAGATTGGGATTCCAGTTAACGAGTTGACTAATTTTCTTCCAGTCGATGAATGCAAACATTGACTTCTTTACAACTACTGCCAGGACACTTATTTTTGTAGTATAGTTTACCAATTGAAATACTAATAATGCAATTAATTATTCAAATGTTTATTAGGTTGACAACTAAGCGATTGTGGATTTTGTAAATAACACCTAATGACCAAGTTGCCAACCCAAGAGATTGAACGTAATACATAGAAACGGACATAAAGCACAATACCAGTAAATATTACATGAAATTCCAGGGAATATTTCTGCAATTCAAAAACAAAATTCCACTCATCATCCTCGTTACAGCTTGAAATTTATTCATCATTTTCCAATGCCAAATAATGAATATAATACCAACGATATAATATAAAACAAACGAGAATTATTCGTGTGAACGATATATTAGGTTGGCAACTAAGTGATTGTGGATTTGTTAATAACACCTAGTGACAAAGTCTTAGTTGCCAACCCAACAGATTGAACGTAATACATAGAAACGGACATAAAGCACAATACCAGTAAATATTACATGAAATTCCAAGGAATATTTCTGCAATTCAAAAACAAAATTCCACTCATCATCCTCGTTACAGCTTGAAATTTATTCATCATTTTCCAATGCCAAATAATGAATATAATACCAACGATATAATATAAAACAAACGAGAATTATTCGTGTGAACGATATATTAGGTTGGCAACTAAGTGATTGTGGATTTGTTAATAACACCTAGTGACAAAGTCTTAGTTGCCAACCCAAGAGACTGAACGTAATACATAGAAACGGACATAAAGCACAATACCAGTAAATATTACATGAAATTCTAGGGAATATTTCTGCAATTCAAAAACAAAATTCCACTCATCATCCTCGTTACAGCTTGAAATTTATTCATCATTTTCCAATGCCAAATAATGAATATAATACCAACGATATAATATAAAACAAACGAGAATTATTCGTGTGAACGATATATTAGGTTGGCAACTAAGTGATTGTGGATTTGTTAATAACACCTAGTGACAAAGTCTTAGTTGCCAACCCAACAGATTGAACGTAATACATAGAAACGGACATAAAGCACAATACCAGTAAATATTACATGAAATTCCAAGGAATATTTCTGCAATTCAAAAACAAAATTCCACTCATCATCCTCGTTACAGCGTGAAATTTATTCATCATTTTCCAATGCCAAATAATGAATATAATACCAACGATATAATATAAAACAAACGAGAATTATTCGTGTGAACGATATATTAGGTTGGCAACTAAATGATTGTGGATTTGTTAATAACACCTAGTGACAAAGTCTTAGTTGCCAACCCAAGAGACTGAACGTAATACATAGAAACGGACATAAAGCACAATACCAGTAAATATTACATGAAATTCTAGGGAATATTTCTGCAATTCAAAAACAAAATTCCACTCATCATCCTCGTTACAGCTTGAAATTTATTCATCATTTTCCAATGCCAAATAATGAATATAATACCAACGATATAATATAAAACAAACGAGAATTATTCGTGTGAACGATATATTAGGTTGGCAACTAAGTGATTGCGGATTTGTCAACACCTAGTGACAAAATCTTAGTTGCCAACCCAATAGATTTGCTAAATAACAAACTGCTGAATTTAGTAATTTATTCCAATTGTTTTTGACAAATTCGATATAAACATGATAAAATATGTATAAAAAGGTAATGTTTAGAAATATAAACAGGTTTCTTCAATAGCTTTTCGTTCAACTATTTTAAACTAACGGAATTTGTATCTGGTAGATGATAAATTGACATGGTTGAGGACAGTTTTTTTCAAAACGTGTTTTTAAGTGGTTCAACGTGTAGTATTGTTAAAGAATCGATGGTTACAGTGGAAGTACAGGAGTGGAAATTGTTATATCATGACGTACAGGGCTGTTAGCTAGGAAAACACGATGCAAGTTCGATTTTCGTCCAGTCACGTTTCATCACTTCGATATCGTGTCCCATCTTTCGTTGCTTATTCCAATTCATTATTTTAACATCGATCCGATGATATCACAGCATTGCCAACGATAATCAATAATGGACTGTTCACGTAATTATACGAACGTTTAACATTCGTTGCTTCCATAACATTTTTAGAAACTTTCTTCAATTAAAGTTTCCAATTATTCATTGCATCTCAAAAGAGATTCCAAAGGATTTTAATTTCATCACGACAGTGGAGACTTCGAATAGATTCAACTTTTGATTAATTTTCCCGCAGAATCTTTTGGAATTTTTTTTAACAGTAACATTCCATGGAATATCGACTGCTTTCAAACGTTCAATTCTTTCCATACCTTTTCCCTGATTATGCTTTGGAAGAATTATTCCTATTTTGTCTCTTATGGAATAACAAGAAGTCAACAAATTTGTTTAAAAACCTAGAACCTCTACTACTTGGACAATTTTATTTTATAAAATATATTCTTCTAATATTTCCAATTATCTGCCATTTTTTCTCATAGTATACCCATCCTAGAAAAATTGTTCCAATTTTGTTTCTTATGGACTAATTACAAATTAACAATTAGAGTAAAAATTTCTTTGAAAACCAAAGAATCTCGACATCTTTTAATGATTTTTAATGATTCACTTTATACTCAAGAAATATCATTTCCATTCAAATTCTTATGGACAAACAAGAAAACTGAGAAACTAGCTAGAATGTGAAAAAGTTTCAAAGATCTGCACCAATTATCTCACCAATAAAAATCTCAGTTAACGATTTCCATCAGATATTTCATATTTCAAACTATTCTCAGACTACCAATATTTTCTACGCGCTCACTATATACAGGGTGGTTGGTAACTGGTGGTACAAGCGGAAAGGGGGTGATTCTACGCGAAAAAAGAAGTCGAAAATATAGAATAAACATTTTTCGTTCGACGCTTTGTTTTCGAGAAAATCGACTTTGAATTTTCAAGTAAGATGGAACGTGAACGTCTGGGCTGGCATAATCGGACTTCTAATTATTGGGCCATATTTTTTCGAAGGAAATGTAACGTCAGCAGCGTATTTCGATTTCTTACGAAACAAACTACCGGAATTATTAGAAGATGTACCGCTGAGAACTAGAGGAAGTTTAATTTTTCAACGAGACGGCGCACCGCCACATTTTAGTCGTCGTGCGGGAGATTTTTTGAACCAACATTACCAAAGACTACGCAAGCCAAAATTCTTAGAACAATAGTTAACGCTCCATGGTAGGTCAGAAATGAAGATACACGAAAAGATGTAAAAATTCCAACAGTCAAAGAGGAAATCGCTAGATACGCAAGAAAGTACAAAGAAAGACTTGCAACACGCCCAAACCAGCTTGTAGCTGAAACAAATGAAACCCTAATAGAAAGAAGATTGAAGAAGAAGCATCCCGCAGACCTCGCGATAGAAATACAATAAACAACCTGGAAGATGGAACCCCGCTGGGGGTAACCATCCACATGCTATATTTTTCAAGTTATAACATTTTACCAAATGTCCTTCTGGACATTGTAAAATTCAAATAAATAAATAATAAAAAAAAACATTACCAAGGCTGGATTGGTCGTGCTGCAACAATAGCTTGGTCACCACGCTCTCCTGACTCGACTCCGCTTGACTTTTATTTATGCAGCCATATTAAATCAATCGTCTATTCCGAAGAAATCGCAAGTTGCGAGCAATCGAAGGAAAAGATCATCGTAGCCTTTCATACTTTAAAACGATCGAATACGTTAGAAAGTGTTGATAGAAATTTAATTAGAAGAGCAGAAGTATGTGTTCGCCAGAATGGGCAACATTTCCAGCAATTTTTGTAATAATAAACTTTATGATCACTTCATCTTATTTCATTATGTATTCCTAATTTTTCGTTACGGCAAAAACAAACAAACTGCGATAATATCGATCGAGACGACGATCTACAGTGAGATCCGTTATAACGAGACGCGATAAAGTGCACGCGTACCGACCGAAAATTCAAAGTCGATTTTCTCGAAAACAAAGCCTCGGACGAAAAATTTTTATTCTATATTTTCGACTTCTTTTTTCGCGTAGAATCGTCCCCTTTCCGCTTATACCACCAGTTACCAACCACCCTGTATATATATTGGGTTGGCAACTAAGTGATTGCGGGTTTTTTCATTACCACCTAACGACAGAATCCGCAGTCACTTAGTTGCCAACCAATACTATACTGTGCTACACTATACAGAAATACCTTGTACACTTTTCGTGAGGAACGAAAGCGTCGGTAATCTGCCACAAAGATTTTCTCCCTTTTCCAGCAATTTCACGAAGCTCTCACGAACTCCGATCGTTTCCCAGTAAACTCATGACAGGTGCTTAGCGACGCGTTTTCCAGAACCGGAAAATCCTCGATTAGATTCACGAAACGGCGCGTTTAGTCAGGTTGGAAAACAAGCCTCGAATTCGTGTAACGACGAAAACAACGAAAAACAGAAGAGCGGTGGCAGGGAGTGGAGGTGCGAGATTCTGCGAACGAATCGGCCGGCATTTCTCCGCTTGGCCGAGCGAAGGGTTGACTCGTGGGATGGTAAGCAGCGTAGGTGGAGGTCGAGGATAGGGTATGCATGGCGGCGGAGAGTCCGGTAGCGATCATCAATCAGAAAGGCAGTCAGCCGTCCGTCGGTTGGTCGGCTGGTCAGCCACGTCCAACGCGTACGGAGTTTCGCGCGAGGAACGCATCTACCTACGAATCCGCGAGTCATGCTTCGACTACCGGGGCCCCTGACAATCGATCCGTGCCGCTAACCTACGCTCCTCCGCTTCTTCTTTTCCTATGTGTCGGTGAACAAAGAGGGAGACGGAGATGGGTTAGGGGAAGTTCGAATTGCGAAGGTTTTACGTTGTTTCAGAGTTGGATTTGTATATTGCTTTAGGTGCAATCGTGTGTTTCATCCTATCGTGTCGTTCAGCTATAGAAATTTCAAGTTTGTGTAGAGGATTGCGGTTTCCTGAAGTTCTATTCGGCTCTTATGTGTTTGACATTTGCAAAAATTGATTAGATTACTCTGTTGATCTTTGAATAGCACTTTGTAAATGGTTCATCTTGGTATTTAGTTGGTTTTAATTTGTGATAGGTATTGGTAGTAATACATGGATCTATACATTATACTTTTGTTAGTGTTAGATTTGTCCGAGCTTTTACGTGGTTGTACTACCAATATAAATGAATTATAATTTTCTCAGTCCTCGGGTATTTTAAACAACAGAAAGCTCTATCAATATCCTGATGTGTAAAAAATACGAGTTTGCTTTACATAAATTAATTTACAATTACAAATCTGAGCTTTTACGTGGTTGAACTACCAATAAAAACGAATTATAATTTTCTCAGCCTTCGGATATTTTACACAACAGAAAGCTCTATCAATATCCTGATGTGTAAAAAATACGAGTTTTCTTTACATAAATTAATTTACAATTACAAATCTGAGCTTTTACGTGGTTGAACTACCAATCAAAATGAATTATAATTTTCTCAGTCCTCGGATATTTTAAACAACAGAAAGCTCTATCAATATCCTGATCTGTATATAATACGAGTTTTCTTTACATAAATTAATTTACAATTAAAAATCTGAGCTTTCACGTGGTTGCACTACCAATCAAAACGAATTATAATTTTCTTAGTCCTCAGATATTCCAAACAACATAAACAATATCATTTATCAATACCCTGATCTGTATATCATAGGACTGTCCCTTACATAAATTAATTCATAATTACAAATCCGAGCTTTCACGTGGTTGCACTACCAATCCGAACGAATTATAATTTTCTCAGTCCTCGGATATTTCAAACAACAGAAATCTCTATCAATATCCTGATCTGTACATAATACAACTTTGAATAAATTAATTCATAATTACAAAGCCGAGCTTTCACGTGGTTGCTCTACCAATCAAAATGAATTATAATTTTCTCAGCCTTCGGATATTTTAAACAGCAGAAAGCTCTATCAATATCCTGATCTGTATATAATACGAGTTTTCTTTACATAAATTAATTTACAATTACAAATCTGAGCTTTCACGTGGTTGCACTACCAATCAAAACGAATTATAATTTTCTTAGTCCTCAGATATTCCAAACAACATAAACAATATCATTTATCAGCACCCTGATCTGTATATCATAGGACTGTCCCTTACATAAATTAATTCATAATTACAAATCCGAGCTTTCACGTGGTTGCACTACCAATCCGAACGAATTATAATTTTCTCAGTCCTCGGATATTTTAAACAACAGAAATCTCTATCAATATCCTGATCTGTACATAATACAACTTTGAATAAATTAATTCATAATTACAAAGCCGAGCTTTCACGTGGTTGCTCTACCAATCAAAATGAATTATAATTTTCTCAGCCTTCGGATATTTTAAACAGCAGAAAGCTCTATCAATATCCTGATCTATATATAATACGACTATGTTTTACATAAATTAATTTGTAATCACAAATCAAAAATTCGGCAGCTTTAACAATTTCCCCCCACATTTTCTATTTAAAAGAAAAAAAAAGCACACACAATGTGGAATGACACATTTTCCAAAGAAAAAGTAACCTTTCTCTACATTTTATATCATCGGCTCTCATCCTACTCTAAAGCAACTTTACCCTTCCAGAATCCTCTTTCAAAACGCCATCATATCAAACGCAGGGACCTTCAAGGTGATCACGCTTCGATAATTAAATTACGAAACTCCCTCGCTCCCCTTTTTTTACTCTCTCTCTCTCTCTCTCTCTCTGGATGGTTCATGTTGCATGACTTTTTATCGGCTGCCTGACATTTTCTAAACAGAATGGCTCGGTATTCTGGACATGGCCCGTCACGACAAGCCGAGCCAACCGCTGGGAGATCTTTCAACGCAACCATCGGCTAATTACCCCAGACAATCCCCTCTCCTGCCACTGTCATCCACCCCCACGACCATGGTACGCGTCTCCGTTTCTCCCTGGAGGCGGCGGCGTTCGCAGCGTGGCGCAGTTTCCGCGAAAGAAAAGACGCGTAAGAAGGGAGCGCGGCTAATGTTCCTTAAAAGTAAAGTGCTTATAATAGTAGCCGCTTGTAAGGTTGCCGACGATCGCTGCTAAGTTGATTTTAAAGCCACCTATTCCACGCCACGCTCAATTCTTCCTATTGTTCGCTCGTTTTCAGAGGAATCACAAATTGTCTTGGGCTTTTATCAGCCTCTTGTCATTTGTATTTATCTTGAACTGCGTGAAGAAGACCGAAATAGTTATACATACGGTACTTTCTCATTTAAGGATTCCCCTTTATGCCGATCTTTGTATTTTGTAATCTTTTCGTAGTTTCCTTTCTGTGATATTCTTTAGAAAACTTCACCGTTTTTGGATAAACAAGCGACAGATGTTACGTGGTCACGTACTTACATAGATGGCGAATATTCACGCAACTTGTATATTTTTATAAATGCAATTAAAACATGGGATTTAGAGAGAAATTTTCGTCTTATAAATTTCACGAGTACTTCGTTTCAGATATTCTGTATATTAAATAATAAACAAGCAATGTCGATGCAATTCCTATTTCCTTAAATGCAACTATGCAGAAATAGGACTTGAGCAGACATCTGCCTGATTCTCTAAATTTTCGATAAATACTTCGTATATTACGTAAATTCTGTTATATTGTCTTGCCATCTAATGAGAAAATCCGCTATCACTTGTTGCCAACCAAACAAATGCCGCAAACACCCTCAATCTAGTGATCACTCACACTCATCCAAAATATCAGTTTACTGTTCGACCTATTGCTCGATCTATGGTTTTCAGTATCAGAGAGAAGAACAGCCTGAGGGGCAATTTGAATATATCGTGAACTTTAAATAAAACACTAAATTGAAGTAGACTATGTGAGAAAGAATCTTGCAAGCCATCTTCCTACATCCACAGAAACTGTCTTCTGCTCTCTTTTGGCTCGACCTCCTGCCATGCTGCAACCTCTGCATTCCCATTCAGATTTGACAAAAGGAATAGCCGCTATCGTTCGCGGACCTCCGTCCTCTTTCGCTCGTTGTTTCCTCGTGTCAACGTCCTGCGCGCAGAACCAACGACGAATCAAACGGCCATCAGAGCAGGCAGGGCCTTTGAAAGCGGCGCTGTCGAGCGAAGGCGGTCGGAGGAAGGGGCTTAACACTTTGATCGGTGAATGACTGGCGACTTTGCATTATGAAGCTAAACTGTTCGCGTCGAAGAAGCGCGCGGACTAAGCTCCCGCGAAGTCGACTTTTTATCGCGTTGTGAGGCCCGTCGCGGGCAACAGGTTTTGCACGATCCTCGGGGACACGCTAGTTTCTCGATTATCCTGCTTTAAGCGCACATCTAACCAACCTATTGCGCTAAAGATTGTTATAGCTTTGAATATAACAGGAACACCGTCTTTATAAACAGCGACGCTTAACGGTTACTTCTTAGTGTGTTTTCAGATGTGCTGCACTTTTGGAAGCAAACTTTGGTTGATGTGTAGTCTACCGCAACTTGTACGTTTGCTACTCTCTCGTTGAGATTGACGCTTGAATAACTGCCAGAGTTCCAATCATATGATGCTATTTGGCTGTTTGGGTTTCAGCTAGTTTTGTATTTTGTAGGAAAATGATTTGTTGATTTTCCAAAGTGTACTTTGTATGTCGTTGAGTAATAATATTCACCTTGTATAAGGTATACTAGGTTTGTTACATTTTAATATACTGCTGGATAGAATTAGAGAATTGCAGTTATCAATGGCTGTATTCTATCAATTAAATGAATGAAGAACAGGATGCTCTATAACTTTGATAGATTGACATGATTTTGGTTTAAAGACACATTAAAACTAATATTATATCAACATAAGGAACTAGTATAAAAGTCCAGGTTACATGGAAAGCCACCCTGCAATTATTTTGAGTATTATATATCTTATAGACATATATTCATTATTCCCAAAGTGTACTTTGTATGTCGTTGAGTAATAATATTCAACTTGTATAAGGTGAATTTGGTTTGTTACATTTTAATATACTGCTGGATACAATTAGAGAATTGCAGTTATCAATGGTTCCATTACATCAATTAAATGAATGAAGGACAAGATGCCCTATAACATTAATAGATTAATATGATTTTGGTTTAAAGACATACACTGAAAGTAATATTATATCAACATAAGGAACGAGTATAAAAGTCCAGGTTACATGAAAAACAATCCTCTAATTATTTTGAGTATTAGATATCTTGTAGACATATATTCATTATTTCCAAAGTGTACTTTGTATGTCGTTGATATTCACCTTGTATAAGGTGAATTTGGTTTGTTACATTTTAATATACTGCTGGATACAATTAGAGAATTGCAATTACCAATGGCTCTATTCTATCAATTAAATGAATCAAAGACAGTATGTCCTATAAGCTTGATAGATTAACATGGTTTTGGTTTAAAGACACATTAAAACTAAAATTATATCAACATAAGGAACGAGTATAAAAGTCCAGGTTACATGAAAAACAATCTTCTAATTATTTTGAGTATTAGATATCTTGTAGCCATATATTCATTATTCCCAAAGTGTACTTTGTATGTCGTTGAGTAATAATATTCAACTTGTATAAGGTATACTAGGTTTGTTACATTTTAATATACTGCTGGATACAATTAGAGAATTGCAGTTATCAATGGCTGTATTCTATCAATTAAATGAATCAAAGACAGTATGTCCTATAAGCTTGATAGATTAACATGGTTTTGGTTTAAAGACACATTAAAACTAAAATTATATTAACATAAGGAACGAGTATAAAAATCCAGGTTACACGGAAAACAATCCTCTAATTATTTTGAGTATTAGATATCTTGTAGCCATATATTCATTATTCCCAAAGTGTACTTTGTATGTCGTTGAGTAATAATATTCAACTTGTATAAGGTGAATTTGGTTTGTTACATTTTAATATACTGCTGGATACAATTAGAGAATTGCAGTTATCAATGGTTCCATTACATCAATTAAATGAATGAAGGACAAGATGCCCTATAACATTAATAGATTAATATGATTTTGGTTTAAAGACATACACTGAAAGTAATATTATATCAACATAAGGAACGAGTATAAAAGTCCAGGTTACATGAAAAACAATCCTCTAATTATTTTGAGTATTAGATATCTTGTAGACATATATTCATTATTTCCAAAGTGTACTTTGTATGTCGTTGATATTCACCTTGTATAAGGTGAATTTGGTTTGTTACATTTTAATATACTGCTGGATACAATTAGAGAATTGCAATTACCAATGGCTCTATTCTATCAATTAAATGATTCAAAGACAGTATGTCCTATAAGCTTGATAGATTAACATGGTTTTGGTTTAAAGACACATTAAAACTAAAATTATATTAACATAAGGAACGAGTATAAAAATCCAGGTTACACGGAAAACAATCCTCTAATTATTTTGAGTATTAGATATCTTGTAGCCATATATTCATTGTTCCCAAAGTGTACTTTGTATGTCGTTGAGTAATAATATTCAACTTGTATAAGGTGAATTTGGTTTGTTACATTTTAATATACTGCTGGATACAATTAGAGAATTGCAGTTATCAATGGCTGTATTCTATCAATTAAGTGAATGAAGGACAGGATGCCCTATAACTTTGATAGATTGACATGATTTTGGTTTAAAGACACATTAAAACTAAAATTATATTAACATAAGGAACGAGTATAAAAGTCCAGGTTACATGAAAAACAATCCTCTAATTATTTTGAGTATTAGATATCTTGTAGCCATATATTCATTATTCCCAAAGTGTACTTTGTATGTCGTTGAGTAATAATATTCAACTTGTATAAGGTATACTAGGTTTGTTACATTTTAATATACTGCTGGATACAATTAGAGAATTGCAGTTATCAATGGCTGTATTCTATCAATTAAGTGAATGAAGGACAGGATGCCCTATAACTTTGATAGATTGACATGATTTTGGTTTAAAGACATACACTAAAAGTAATATTATATCAACATAAGGAACGAGTATAAAAGTTCAGATTACATGGAAAGCCACCCTGCAATTATTTTGAGTATTAGATATCTTGTAGCCATATATTCATTATTCCCAAAGTGTACTTTGTATGTCGTTGAGTAATAATATTCACCTTGTATAAGGTATACTAGGTTTGTTACACTTTAATATACTGCTGGATACAATTAGAGAATTGCAGTTATCAATGGTTCCATTACATCAATTAAATGAATGAAGGACAAGATGCCCTATAACATTAATAGATTAATATGATTTTGGTTTAAAGACACACACTAAAAGTAAAATTATATCAACACAAGGAACGAGTATAAAAGTCCAGGTTACATGAAAAACAATCTTCTAATTATTTTGAGTATTAGGTATCTTGTAGACATATATTTTCAGTATATTTGAAACTCTACCAATATAACCATAATAGTGGAGTTTCATTGCAGCGCTAATAAAATTGTTTAACGTTTCCTATAAGACACGTAATGCTATAACCAAAAAGAATATTTGCAAATATTCGAATAGTTTCATGAACAGCTGTAGCTACTATCCGGCGTATTCGTCGGAACGTTAGCTGGCGGAAAAAACTGTTTCTTCCATTGCTGCGTGATTAGCGAAGAAACATCAGAGCCTTGCCACCATGAGACCACCAAAAGTGCAGAGGACATCTTCCATAATCGTCGTTAAAGAAAAACAATACCGTTCATGGTCCAGTATCGACCAAACGAGCCGCGAGCTCGAGAAATCGTCGGGAGTCGTAATCTCCGCTGAGAATCACGGTTTTTTCCTTGAGAAAGTCGCCTGGCGAACATCGGCAACGATATCAGCCCCGGCCTTTTTGCCGTCACGCCGAGGAATCTTCTTTTCTATTCCCGTTCGTTCGCGCGAGTCTCGTTTTATATTAAAAATGAACTGTCGCTTCCAACGACCAACGCAGACGGGCATTCGACTGTAGCGGCACTTTTATTTGATAAATCGCGCTACGATCTTCTCTGTCGGTCATCTGAATTTCTGATGCATTATTTTCCCCCGGTAGCACCGGCTACGTCGAATCGTGCTCGGGGAGGTCGAACAGAGGGTGGAACTCCGCGATCCACTCGCGCTGCTCTCTCCGATCTCCCTCGTAGAATCGACGGGGGATGATTTGGAAATCGATAGCAGCTAGTTTAATCGTCGTTATTCCACTGTTTACTGTTGGAAGATTCCGTGTGTTTTTGCAGTGACGAAGAAAGCGAGTAAGTAAGATTCGCGGTAATTAACATTGGACCGAAAGTGTAGCCAAGTAAACAATTAATAATTTGTTTCCATTGTCGCACGAGACCGAGACGAGTTTTGGGCTCGTCCACTCTCATCCATCATAGTTCTCGTTCCCTTTGCTTCGCTGACTTTCCACGCGTTTCTCCCACTTTTTCGCCGGAGCTTTTCCCTGCTACTTCGCGAAACCTGCCAACGGTTAAACGGTTTATAAACAGTGGCGATCCGGCGATTTATTAGCCGGAGGTTGCTCAAAACCAACACGAAAAATGCGCCCGCGTGCCTCATACAGCCCCCTCTTCGTTTACTTTTATGTTTATTCTTAGATGAAATGATTGAAATATTTTTCTTATTGCTGTCATATGCTTATATTAGGTTGTCCGAAAAGTTTCCTTCGTTTTATAAGGAAATAATAGAGGTACAATGTTTTTTGTTTTATATTAGTTTATTGAAATATGCACGAAATATAACACAGAAATTATTGTTCGTTTATTATCACCTTATGAGACTAAAGAAACATTTTGGACAAATTAATAATGTGATTTGTGTACATAATTGTGTTATATATATAAATAGTATGATTTGTGTGTATATTGGGTTGGCAGCTAAGTGATTGCTGATTTTGTCATTAGGTGATTAAAATATTAAATATTTAATTTTTATTTAAATTATTAATGAATTTATATATATATTTATTTATTAAAGAAATAATCTTGTAATTTATTTTAATTCAATATAATGATTAGATTAGTAATACTTTTTGTTAAGTAAATAAGTTTTAATATATACAGTCTGTCACACAAGAGCGTGTCTGCGATATCTGCGAAACCTGACACCTAATCAGAATGAGATAAAAAGAATGTAAACAAACGAAAACTTCTCTAATACGCGTTGCTGAATACCTTTCAGTTTCATTTGAAACAGTGAAAGAAACAGAGCTTTTTAATATGAGTGCCGCGTACGCGAAACGTCGAAAATTGTCTGGCATGGGCGAATGAAAACAGAGATCGTAATTGGAGTAATATAATATTCACTGATGAATCTTCGTTTTGGGCATGGTGTCCTATTAGGCAAGCTGAGAGGAAGACGTATCACAAAAATAAGAACACTTGTACATCACATTCGAAAGATATGGAGGTCGTTACCAGAATCCTACGCTCAAAAATTAGTCGAGAGTATGCCGAAACGATGTCAAGCTATAATCGCTAATGGAGGAGATTGGACACCCTACTGTAATAGCGTATTAGTGTTTTAGATGTAGATTCAATTCATATAAATTTTTTTACAAATATATAAATATTTACAGAAATATCGCAGACACGCTCTTGTGTGACAGACTGTATATAAGGAATTAGACAAATTAAATGTGTTTAGCTGTTTAACAAGAACATGGCTTAATGATTTTAATTGTAGGTCTATCTGCTCAATGATGAAAATTTAATTGTTGCAGTATAATTAACTGTACAAAGGTAGCATAATCAATTGTTTTCTAATTAATGACGCTTAGTTGCCAAGCCAATACAAATTAGTCACTTGAATTAAAACAATTCCATCTACAATTTCTCTGCCTGCTTTACAACAAACAGTAAAACAGTATCAAGCAATGAGTAACTACATCAAACCTATTCTTCAACATTTTACAATTCTCATACTTGTCTCACTCGAATGCAACACTTTCATTTCTTCCTAACAAAATATTTTCAAAATGGGCTACCAAGAGGTACAATTACCTTATTTAAATATTTATTGGCCTGGCAACTAAGTGATTGCACATTCTTCAATACCATCTAATGACAAAATCCACAACCACTCAGTTGCCAACCCAATAAATAGAAGAAATTAATAGAAGAGATGGCTTGGCTGCATTTCTTTGCTACTGATTCATCCTCCAACGAGTATGCTTTGCACATTGTATATAATTTGGCACATTGTATGCAGTCTTTACAACTTTAAATATCCCATAAGTGCACCTCTTCCTTATTCTTCTTCCTTTTTTATTTTTCAAACTTGTCTCACTCGAATGCAACATTTTAATTTCTTCCTAACAAAATATTTTCAAAATAGGGTACCAAGAGATACAATTACCTTATTTAAATATTTATTGGCCTGGCAAGTAAGTGATTGCAGATTCTTCAATACCATCTAATGAGAAAATCCTCAGTCACTCAATTGCCAACCCAATAAATAGAAGAAATTAATAGAAGAGATGGCTTGGCTGCATTTCTTTGCTACTGATTCATCCTCCAACGAGTATACTTTGCACATTGTATATATTTTGACATATTGTATGCAGTCTTTACAACTTTAAATATCCCATAAGTGCACCTCTTCCTTATTCTTCTCCTTTTTTCACTTTTCAAACTTGTCTCACTTGAATGCAACACTTTCATTTCTTCCTAACAAAATATTTTCAAAATAGGGTACCAAAAGGTAGAATTACCTTATTTAAATATTTATTGGCCTGGCAACTAAGTAATTGCACATTCTTCAATACCATCTAATGACAAAATCCACAACCACTCGGTTGCCAACCCAATAAATAGAAGAAATTAATAGAAGAGATGGCTTGGCTGCATTTCTTTGCTACTGATTCATCCTCCAAATAGTATGCTTTGCACATTGTATATATTTTGACATATTGTATGCAGTCTTTACAACTTTAAATATCCCATAAGTGCACCTCTTCCTTATTCTTCTCCTTTTTTCATTTTTCAAACTTGTCTCACTCAAATGCAACACTTTCATTTCTTCCTAACGAAATATTTTCAAAATGGGCTACCAAGAGGTACAATTACCTTATTTAAATATTTATTGGCCTGGCAACTAAGTGATTGCAGATTCTTCAATACCATCTAATGAGAAAATCCTCAGTCACTCAATTGCCAACCCAATAAATAGAAGAAATTAATAGAAGAGATGGTTTGGCTGCATTTCTTTGCTACTGATTCATCCTCCAACGAGTATACTTTGCACATTGTATATATTTTGACATATTGTATGCAGTCTTTACAACTTTAAATATCCCATAAGTGCACCTCTTCCTTATTCTTCTCCTTTTTTCACTTTTCAAACTTGTCTCACTTGAATGCAACACTTTCATTTCTTCCTAACAAAATATTTTCAAAATAGGGTACCAAAAGGTAGAATTACCTTATTTAAATATTTATTGGCCTGGCAACTAAGTAATTGCACATTCTTCAATACCATCTAATGACAAAATCCACAACCACTCAGTTTCCAATCCAATAAATAGAAGAAATTAATAGAAGAGATGGCTTGGCTGCATTTCTTTGCTACTGATTCATCCTCCAACGAGTATGCTTTGCACATTGTATATATTTTGGCATATTGTATGCAGTCTTTACAACTTTAAATATCCCATAAGTGCATAAACATCTACAGTCCACTAATTGCATGCAGATTTCTATTAAATCCCCTTCCTTATATGACAAAATTCTGCCATTGTACATTCCATTACAATCCAACGATTTCAAATAGATAGATGAAAATTGTATGCAAGTTACCATCGCGAAAGCATAATTCACAGCACTCGTGGAACCAGATCTAATCGGTGAAATTCAGCGAAAGTGTGAATAGCAGCGTGTAATTAAGAGAGAAGCATAGAAAATCTAGCACCGTTTAATATGTCCTCGAATCTGTCGTATTGCAACATTTCAAGATTTTATTTCTTTTAAAAATTTACAAGACAAACACAAATTTCTTTTAAATATACACAAGAAAAGTTTCCCTCGATGTGACAATTTTTCTTTAAGAAACATCTATCCTCGATTTACGAATAACTAGAGTAAAGTCAGAGGAAAAACTCGACGAATTACTCACCGGGTGGTCGTTTTCTGCGAACAAAAATGTGGTTCTGATGTGCCTGTTGCCTCAGAATATTTCCATCAACTTGTTACTAAAGCCAACGATCAGCGAAACAATTTGCATTGTCAAAGAAAATACAATGCTACGATATAATTCTTCAATTTTGATTTGAAACTAAGATGAAGAATCGAAGAACAACCCTTGCAGAATAAAACGTCGTCCACGAGTCATTGGAAGTAAAATCTTGTCGATAGAAAAGTATTGCTGGCTTCGTGAAGCTTAGAAATAATAAAATCTTGCCAACACCGATATTATACTGTTACGTTTCTGTTTGGATTGCTTTGCTTTGTTACGTTTTTATTTCTATCGTTCGGTTTACGTTACCGTTGGATTTTGAAATTCGGGTAAATAGTAGTTGCTGCCACCAGAAACAATCTAAGGATTGCTTCAGTTAGAATTTTTGTTGCCGTTATCTTTTTCGATGATCCCGAATTGTCGTATTCCTTAGTAATTTTGTCGACAATTAAATATCGGTGGGTAGCGTTGACCGATGTTTAACGCGATTACCAACTAAACTCCGCGTTTCGGCTAACCCGCCACGCGCAGGAGTACTGGCACGGGAGAGGATCAAAGTTGGCGAAAATAAATGCTCGTTTGATCTAATTATATTGTAAAACAAATATTTTCCACGACAAAAGTTTATTCTGATTTTAATTGGTTATTAACAGAATTATTTAGAATATTCGAATTTACAATCGTTCGCGATACGCTTTACTAATTACAAGATTCGAATTTGAGTGATTTTCGATAATTTACAAATTGACAAATACCAGCACGTCGATTAACAAAACTGACAAGAACTGAGAATTAAATGAAACAAAGAATTCAAACTAAAGAACTAAAGGATTAAAGAACTTATGAACTAAGAGCTGAGAAAACTAGGAGATAAAGGAACTAAGAGCTAAGGAACTAAAGAACTAAAGAGTTAAGAGACAAAGTAACTGAAATATTAAGAGCCTGAGGAATTGAGAGCTAATCGCTATGAACCAAGAAATTACTTGCCAAAACTGAGGAACTGATCACCAAGAACCCAGGAATCAATCACCAAGAACTGACGAACTAATCACACAGAACTAAGAAATTAATTACTCTGAACTAAGGAATTATCTGAATAATCTGAATGTGAATAATTCTTCCATGTTGCTGCGCTTATTTATAGTTTGCTCTATCGTAGAAAGGGGGGTCGTCATGTGGCGGTTTGCGAAACTCGAATTCGGTTTCTAACCAAATTGTTGAATTTCATTTTTCAAATTGAAACGCTCACTCGCGCTATTGGTAGTTTTAGTCTTCGGTACTGCTCGTGCGCAGCGTGGGACGTGACAATACATCGTTTCTTGTATTTATCAAATTCTTTGAAAAAATTGAAGAAGTTTTTCCTCTTTTCCATCGAACCCTAAAATCACCATCGTTTCACAAATATTGTCACATTGCCCTGACAGGATCTCGCTTAACACGTTCGTCGCCACGTCGCACGTATCTATGCGACGGGTGTACTTCCGTGGGGGCCCCGTCACCAAAGGACAGTGACGCTCTTCTTGATCGAGTTAATTAAATATACGATGTTATATATAGGATATACAACATAAAAATATTAAAAACACATTTTACCATACTTGTTACGTCGCGTAAGACGGTCCGTGCGACGTCCCTCATGGTCTGGCCGCCGAGGTACACACCGTTACACTGACCCTCGATAAACCTAAGGAACCACCATAAACCGAATCTTCTCAGTTTAATTTCTATTCGCATAAGTATTTTCGGTTTATGGATGGTCCTTAAAACAGTCCTTAGGTTTATCGCACGCTCTTATAACTTACGGAGAAAGCGGTTGTTTGTCTATTAAAAATAGCAGGTATTTCCCATTAAAAAGGACACCCATACCGAGCTTTCCTCCGAAATTGTACGAGATGGGTCACTACTGTTCTTCCAAACGTCGTGCAGTCAACACTGCTGTTCTTCCAAACGTCGTACAGTCAACACTACTGTTCTTCCAAACGTCGTACAGTCAACATTACTGTTCTTCCAAACATAGTGCAGTCCACACTACTGTCCTTCCAAACATAGTGCAGTCCACACTACTGTTCTTCCAAACATAGTGCAGTCAACACTACTGTTCTTCCAAACATAGTGCAGTCAACACTACTGTTTTTCCAAACATAGTGCAGTCCACACTACTGTTCTTCCAAACATAGTGCAGTCAACACTGCTGTTCTTCCAAACATAGTGCAGTCAACACTACTGTTTTTCCAAACATAGTGCAGTCCACACTACTGTTCTTCCAAACATAGTGCAGTCAACACTGCTGTTCTTCCAAACATAGTGCAGTCCACACTACTGTCCTTCCAAACATAGTGCAGTCCACACTACTGTTCTTCCAAACATAGTGCAGTCAACACTACTGTTTTTCCAAACATAGTGCAGTCCACACTACTGTTCTTCCAAACATAGTGCAGTCAACACTGCTGTTCTTCCAAACATAGTGCAGTCAACACTACTGTTTTTCCAAACATAGTGCAGTCCACACTGCTGTTCTTCCAAACATAGTGCAGTCAACATTACTGTTCTTCCAAACATAGTGCAGTCAACACTACTGTTCTTCCAAACATAGTGCAGTCAACACTACTGTTCTTCCAAACATAGTGCAGTCCACACTACTGTTCTTCCAAACATAGTGCAGTCAACACTACTGTTCTTCCAAACATAGTGCAGTCAACACTACTGTTCTTCCAAACATAGTGCAGTCCACACTACTGTTCTTCCAAACATAGTGCAGTCGGCACTACTGTTCTTCCAAACATAGTTCAGTCAACACTACTGTTCTTATAAGCTTCGCGTAGTCGACTTAAAACATAGTCCTCGCTACGATCAAAGTGATATTATTTTAATCTATTCTTTATTACTACTACTCATCTATCAAGTGTATTATTCTTCATCACCTGTATCAATTATCTCTTCTGCCACGACGGAACCTCAAGTGTAACAAGTTGTTAAAAATATAAATATTATAGGACTGTAGACTACAGTTTTATTCCCCAACAAATACCCCTATTATCCCACAAGAAATAAGGGGATCGACCTGTTCGTGGTGTCGATCGTTATAATCGTTAAGGGAATTTACGACTACCGTTGACGCGCTTCAACGCGAACGCGTCTCCCCGCGACTGGACGAAAGAACAATACTTTTTATTAATTTATATTCTGGATAATATATTACATTATCCTATATCGTATGGTATTCGTTAAAACATTGCAAACACATTTGGGGTGATTTTGGGCACATCGAAAAATAGTTATAGACTCCGTCATCGCTACTCTCCTCACTTTCAATTATATTATTATTATTTATTCTTAGTCCATTACCTTTCGGCTTTGGACGATCTCCGGTTTTACATCACTAATATTTACATATATACTACAATTACACACACTACATATATACCAATTTCTCTTATTCTAACAATTGCACCTTGTTCTCACTTATGACTGATATTAACTGCCCCTTCTGTCTTTGGCTCATTTCTTTGGTCTGTTCTCTTTCTGTCATTCCTCCCCTTCTTCCCTTACTCTTCTCCTCTCTATTATTGCTTTAAGGTCTGCCAACCCTTCTCCAGTCTCGCTTAGTGTCTCTATCATGTTCCTTACTCCTCCTGTTATCTCGCATTCCTCTAATATGTGTTTTAAGTCCTCCTCTCCTTTACCGCACAATCTGCATCCTCTTCCTTCCTCCTCTTTCCAGTATTCCCTAGCTCTGGTTTCGTTACCGCATCTAAACCTGGTTAGTATACTTCTGTCTTTCCCTTTCATTTTTCGTTCTAGATACATTGGTAGACCTTCTTTTGCTAAATCTTTGTAGTATTTATTGTACCTTGATTCCATTATTCTTCTCTCCCTTTCCTCTGTTTCCCTCCTCCCTCTTTCTTCTACGATTTGATATGCTGTCATCCTTTCTTGTCCCACTTCTGCGTCCATTTGCGTCCTCCCCTCTCTCGCCTCCTCTAACCACTTCTTTCTTTTTCTTCCTCTTTCCCCTTCTTGCACTTTCAAATATATTTTCACGCTGTTTACCGAACATTTTTTTTTCAATTATTTATTCATAAAATTTACAATCAATTCTCGCATTGAGAATTTTTAGTAATTTTTTCTGGCGTGGCGCTGTGGCATGACTGAATTATTTATAATAAGTTGATACTTATTATAAGTTTGTATAATTTATAAGTAATATGAATATGCAAAATTACATAAAATAAATATCCAGTTAAATCTAGAGAACTGAACATTTTGTGGAGGAAAAAATCACCGATGTACGTCTCACAAGTATGCTTCTCAACTAAATGAAAGATCCGAGATATCTGCCATCAGATCCCTCGGAATACTCTAGCTGGATAGCTTGTCGCTTTCTCCATTTCAAAAATAAATAATCTTCTCTTTACAATGAAGCGAATCTGATAAACAATGAATCGAAGAGGATGAACAATGAATCGAAGAGGATGAACAATGAATCGAAGAGGATGAACAATGAATCGAAGGCGATAAACGATGAATCGAAGAGGATGAACAATAAATCGAAGCCGATAAACAATGAATCGAAGGCGATAAACGATGAATTCCAGCTTGTCGCTCTATTTACGTTCTGCGTACCGGCGGTGGAATTTGGGCCTGCAGGAAACTTAGGCGAATCACGAACGTGTTAAACCTGTGTTGCAGAGATTCCACAAACTTCTGTTCCACTCTATCAAAGCATTACAAATCACGTTCGTTACAAATATTACAAAATCTCGAATAAACGAGCGATTTACACAGCCAACGATCGAACACTCTTGTGTGAAAACCATTAACGCACCATACAGTGTATCCACGCTGCTATTATTTACATCTCACTAGCCATCCTTCTGATCAGATTTCCGCCACTTTTCAGCCATTCATCAATCTTCGACAAGCCCCGTCGAAACATTTTTATCGAACAACGTTCATTGGAAAGATCGGAACCGAGCGACGGACGATAAAACGAAGAAACCGAGGACGAGAAGTCGAGAATCGCATGCCGGACACTTTGATCCACGCGACGCTAGCAGAAAGCGGCACGAGACGAGACGGAAACGGAGACGACGAGGGTGAAACGGAATCGGGAAGGAAGAGGGCTGCCATGGGCGCCCCACGCTTTTATAGCGGCCCATTTGGCGCAACAACGAGCGTGGAAAGTTCTTTTAGTGTCGGTCCACAGATTCCCCGAGCCGAAATATGCGCACGATTATGGGGTTCCGGATTATCAATTTGTTATACCGTGTTTATTATTCAAGCACCGGTTCCACGCAGATGTGCAGTTGCTCGTTGTAACGTGGTATCTATACGTTGCCGATTCCCGTTTTTACGGACGTTTGCCAAGTGTTGGAACTGCGGTAACTGTTATCGTAAATTTGTTAGGGTGTTCCTTCTTCTTATAGGGCGGCTGCTGTAATTTTATTTGTTACAGATTCATGGCACAGCCTGTTATTTTGTCAAGTGGTTTCATACTCGATAAGGTTGAGTGTTACCTTTTTACTTTTCCAATTATCTTCGTGAATAAGATTTCCTGCAATTGGATCAAAACGTCAGGTTGAAAGATTCCATTGAATTCTATAGAAATTACTTTGGTATACTATTTTATACAGTTTGAATGTACAACGAATTTTGACGAAGTTGTATGTTTGAAGAAACAATTCACAGGCGTTAAATTAATATTCTGACAAGGTCGAGTGTGGTTTTTTAGTGAATTAATTTAGAACAGCAGGAATTTAAATCGACGTGTTTGGCAACAAGAACGTGGAAGAAATCTCCCCTCTGATACGAGTCGCTGAAACTTTTCCATTCTACTTTGTACAGCATTGTAGAGCAGCTGATAAGAAGAGCTCACGAGGATTTACGTCGAAGGATTGAACTATCGTTCGATTTTATGACCGAACCTACTACCCTGGCCTTCTGTTTTCGACGATTCAGCCACCCACGATCTTTTGAAATTTAGAAAAATCGAATTTCACAGAAAGCATCGTCTTGCTTCCTTTGGTACAACGAAACAACGAGTATATCTTCATTTTCAGTTGAATTAAATTGCTATATTTTCTTACGTGTTTCTTTAATTACGTGTTCAATGACTATTGAAGAAATTCTGAAGAATATTCTTTTTCAAACGTGTGCTTTATCCCTCGGTTAAATACGTTCTACGTGATATTATAGTCTTAAGACCACCCCTCTGCTTCCCTTTCATCTCTCTTCTTTTTCTTTTTCGTCGAGCAAACGCAGTGGCTTCTAAGGAGCTTGCTGGGATTTCCTAGGAGAGTTATCTTTAATTCGCCGCGGATTTACTTGCCAATGAATCTTTAAATTAGATGCTCCTCTCTCTTTCACCAGTGCTTTCCTCTTTCCGAGACTCCTAATCGTTCAATCACCTTTATCACCGAATCGGCTGGAGCCTCGGCTACCTTCTTTCGCCAATATCTCTTCCCTTCGATTTCACGTGCTTCTTATTTCGATGCTGATTTCCCTGTAAGTCTACCGGTTACGTACAGTGCACTGTCAGTATTTTAACATATTTATTTTGCATGTGACTTTCAACAAATTTCGTTGATGAAAATTTGTATCTTCATTGATCCAAAAAGAAGAAAATAATTCTTCTTATTTTGAAGCTGATTTCCCTGTACGTCTACTGGTTACGTACAGTGCACTGTCAGTATTTTAACATATTTATTTTGTTTGTGATTTTTAACAAAATTTTGTTGACAAACACTTTTATCTTCATTGATCCAAAAAGAAGAAAAGGATTTCTTCTTATTTTGATGCTGATTTCCCTGTAAGTCTGCTCATTACGTACAGTCTCTTAACATATTTATTTTGCATGTGATTTTTAACAAAATTTTGTTGATAAACTCTTTTATCTTCATTGATCCAAAAAGAAGAAAATAATTCTACTTATTTTGATGTTGATTTCTCTGTAAGTCTGCTGGTTACGTACAGTGCACTGTCAGTATTTTAACATATTTATTTTGCATGTGATTTTCAACAAAATTTTGTTGATAAACACTTTTATCTTCATTGATCCAAAAAGAAGAAAAGAACTTCTTCTTATTTTAAAACTGATTTCCCTGTAAGTCTACTGGTTACGTACAGTGCACTGTCAGTATTTTAACATATTTATTTTGCATGTGACTTTCAACAAATTTCGTTGATGAAAATTTGTATCTTCACCGATCCAAAAAGAAGAAAATAATTCTTCTTATTTTGAAGCTGATTTCCCTGTACGTCTACTGGTTACGTACAGTGCACTGTCAGTATTTTAACATATTTATTTTGTTTGTGATTTTTAACAAAATTTTGTTGATAAACACTTTTATCTTCATTGATCCAAAAAGAAGAAAAGGATTTCTTCTTATTTTGATGCTGATTTCCCTGTAAGTCTGCTCATTACGTACAGTCTCTTAACATATTTATTTTGCATGTGATTTTTAACAAAATTTTGTTGATAAACTCTTTTATCTTCATTGATCCAAAAAGAAGAAAATAATTCTACTTATTTTGATGTTGATTTCTCTGTAAGTCTGCTGGTTACGTACAGTGCACTGTCAGTATTTTAACATATTTATTTTGCATGTGATTTTCAACAAAATTTTGTTGATAAACACTTTTATCTTCATTGATCCAAAAAGAAGAAGAGAACTTCTTCTTATTTTGAAGCTGATTTCCCTGTAAGTCTACTGGTTACGTACAGTGCACTGTCAGTATTTTAACATATTTATTTTGTTTGTGACTTTTAACAAAATTTTGTTGATAAACACTTTTATCTTCATTGATCCAAAAAGAAGAAAAGGATTTCTTCTTATTTTGATGCTGATTTCCCTGTAAGTCTGCTCATTACGTACAGTCTCTTAACATATTTATTTTGCATGTGATTTTTAACAAAATTTTGTTGATAAACTCTTTTATCTTCATTGATCCAAAAAGAAGAAAATAATTCTACTTATTTTGATGTTGATTTCTCTGTAAGTCTGCTGGTTACGTACAGTGCACTGTCAGTATTTTAACATATTTATTTTGCATGTGATTTTCAACAAAATTTTGTTGATAAACACTTTTATCTTCATTGATCCAAAAAGAAGAAGAGAACTTCTTCTTATTTTGAAGCTGATTTCCCTGTAAGTCTACTGGTTACGTACAGTGCACTGTCAGTATTTTAACATATTTATTTTGCATGTGACTTTCAACAAATTTCGTTGATGAAAACTTGTATCTTCACCGATCCAAAAAGAAGAAAATAATTTTTACTTTCTTAAAATTTCTATACACTGACAATAACACTGTAATTATAGTTGTAAGTGTCTTTCATCTTATTCGACTTCAAATTTTCCAAAAATATTCACCATACGTAAAATTCAGACTCTGAAACGATAATCACAGCAGCTCTCTCTTTCTCTCTTCGATATCGCATTTAAAAGTAACACTCAATACGCGTAAGATTTAAATACTCAAACTATTGCTTAACAACTAAATGATTACGGAATTTGTCACCTAACAACAAACTCCGCAATCACTTAATTGTCAACCTAATATAATAGCACCGATGCCAAACTTTTTACTCCTTTTCTAATCTCAGATTTAAGAAAAGTCCCAATCATCCTACGCAAGATTTAAACATTAAAACTGACGATCCTAAATGTCCTTCTTCCTTTTCAATCTCAAATTTCCTTTCATCGTACGTGATCATAGCAACATCCTTCCTCGCTTTCCATCAGAAATCTAAAAACTAAACCTGGACACTAAACCCACAATACGAATAGACATCAATAAGCTGCGAATGGACATCTGCCCCGCCTTTCAAGCATTTTAAATTTACAAAAAAAGGTCTGCCTCCATCGCATATCGTCAACTACCACAACCCCCAACCGAATATTCTAACACCAACTCATCCGCCTGCAAATCTTCATCGGAAAATTTCAATTAGAAGCCTCGCCGGCTGTTCCTGAAGGACTCTTCCTGAAGACACGTTCTCTTCTCAAGACAACCCTAGTTTGCTTTCCGTGTGCGTCACTGTGCTCGCATTAAATTCCAATCTGTAACATCGACGTGCGTTCGTTTCCACGCTTTAGGCTACGTTCGAAGGAAATGGGAAGGGTGGACGACGTCTGATTAGACGAGTTATTCGGCTGGGGGCGCGAGAGGAGCAGCCAACCGATGATGGTTTGCTCGGTAATTCTTGCCGGATCCATGGCTGGCAAAAAAGGCCACGGATCCAACGGTGTTTTTCACGATGGCTTGTTCGAGGCGTCTCATCAGTCACGTCGCCGGCTAGCAAAGCGGAGGCGCCAGCCCACAAGACTCTCCTTCGAAACGCCGATGTGTCAATTAATCCCTGCATCCCCCGGGATACGACTAGGCTAGAGGCTGGATTATCATTACCCTCCTTGCTATCTCCTTGCAAGGATGTGCCACCCCGTCGACGAGACACGGTATCTTCCTCCTGCGCCGACGAAGATGTTGTCTTCGTGGCGAACAGACAAGCTACTCGTCGTCGCCCCTTTGCAATTAATATCGTCGCGATACTCGCTGTTACGTCGTGTAAGACGGTCCGTGTGACGGCCCTCATGGTCTGGCCGCCGAGGTACACACCGTTACACTGACCCTCGATAAACCTAAGGAACCACCATAAACCGAATCTTCTTAGTTTAATTTCTATTCACATAAGTATTTTCGGTTTATGGATGGTCCTTAAAACAGTCCTTAGGTTTATCGCACGCTCTTATAACTTACGGAGGAAGCGGTTGTTTGTCTATTAAAAATAGCAGGTATTTCCCATTAAAAAGGACACCCATACCGAGCTTTCCTCCGAAATTGTACGAGACGGGTCACTACTGTTCTTCCAAACATAGTGCAGTCAACACGACTGTTCTTCCAAACATAGTGTAGTCGACACTGCTGTTCTTCCAAACATAGTGCAGTCAACACGACTGTTCTTCCAAACATAGTGTAGTCGACACTGCTGTTCTTCCAAACATAGTGCAGTCAACACTGCTGTTCTTCCAAACATAGTGCAGTCCACACTACTGTTCTTCCAAACATAGTGCAGTCAACACTACTGTTCTTCCAAACATAGTGCAGTCAACACTGCTGTTCTTCCAAACATAGTGCAGTCAACACTACTGTTCTTCCAAACATAGTGCAGTCGACACTACTGTTCTTCCAAACATAGTGCAGTCGACACTACTGTTCTTCCAAACATAGTGCAGTCCACACTACTGTTCTTCCAAACATAGTGCAGTCGACACTACTGTTCTTCCAAACATAGTGCAGTCGACACTACTGTTCTTCCAAACATAGTGCAGTCAACACTACTGTTCTTCCAAACATAGTGCAGTCAACACTGCTGTTCTTCCAAACATAGTGCAGTCAACACTGCTGTTCTTCCAAACATAGTGCAGTCAACACTGCTGTTCTTCCAAACGTCGTACAGTCAACATTACTATTCTTCCAAACATAGTGCAGTCCACACTACTGTTCTTCCAAACATATTGCAGTCAACACTGCTGTTCTTCCAAACGTCGTACAGTCAACATTACTGTTCTTCCAAACATAGTGCAGTCAACACTGCTGTTCTTCCAAACATAGTGCAGTCAACACTGCTGTTCTTCCAAACATAGTGCAGTCAACACTGCTGTTCTTCCAAACGTCGTACAGTCAACATTACTATTCTTCCAAACATAGTGCAGTCCACACTGCTGTTCTTCCAAACATATTGCAGTCAACACTGCTGTTCTTCCAAACGTCGTACAGTCAACATTACTGTTCTTCCAAACATAGTGCAGTCAACACTGCTGTTCTTCCAAACATAGTGCAGTCAACACTGCTGTTCTTCCAAACGTCGTACAGTCAACATTACTATTCTTCCAAACATAGTGCAGTCCACACTACTGTTCTTCCAAACATATTGCAGTCAACACTGCTGTTCTTCCAAACGTCGTACAGTCAACATTACTGTTCTTCCAAACATAGTGCAGTCAACACTGCTGTTCTTCCAAACATAGTGCAGTCAACACTGCTGTTCTTCCAAACATAGTGCAGTCAACACTGCTGTTCTTCCAAACGTCGTACAGTCAACATTACTATTCTTCCAAACATAGTGCAGTCCACACTGCTGTTCTTCCAAACATATTGCAGTCGACACTACTGTTCTTCCAAACATAGTGCAGTCGACACTACTGTTCTTCCAAACATAGTGCAGTCCACACTACTGTTCTTCCAAACATAGTGCAGTCGACACTACTGTTCTTCCAAACATAGTGCAGTCGACACTACTGTTCTTCCAAACATAGTGCAGTCAACACTACTGTTCTTCCAAACATAGTGCAGTCAACACTGCTGTTCTTCCAAACATAGTGCAGTCAACACTGCTGTTCTTCCAAACATAGTGCAGTCAACACTGCTGTTCTTCCAAACGTCGTACAGTCAACATTACTATTCTTCCAAACATAGTGCAGTCCACACTACTGTTCTTCCAAACATATTGCAGTCAACACTGCTGTTCTTCCAAACGTCGTACAGTCAACATTACTGTTCTTCCAAACATAGTGCAGTCAACACTGCTGTTCTTCCAAACATAGTGCAGTCAACACTGCTGTTCTTCCAAACATAGTGCAGTCAACACTGCTGTTCTTCCAAACGTCGTACAGTCAACATTACTATTCTTCCAAACATAGTGCAGTCCACACTGCTGTTCTTCCAAACATATTGCAGTCAACACTGCTGTTCTTCCAAACGTCGTACAGTCAACATTACTGTTCTTCCAAACATAGTGCAGTCAACACTGCTGTTCTTCCAAACATAGTGCAGTCAACACTACTGTTCTTCCAAACATAGTGCAGTCGACACTACTGTTCTTCCAAACGTAGTGCAGTCCACACTACTGTTCTTCCAAACATAGTGCAGTCGACACTACTGTTCTTCCAAACATAGTGCAGTCGACACTACTGTTCTTCCAAACATAGTGCAGTCAACACTACTGTTCTTCCAAACATAGTGCAGTCAACACTGCTGTTCTTCCAAACATAGTGCAGTCAACACTGCTGTTCTTCCAAACATAGTGCAGTCAACACTGCTGTTCTTCCAAACGTCGTACAGTCAACATTACTATTCTTCCAAACATAGTGCAGTCCACACTACTGTTCTTCCAAACGTCGTACAGTCAACATTACTGTTCTTCCAAACATAGTGCAGTCAACACTGCTGTTCTTCCAAACATAGTGCAGTCAACACTACTGTTCTTCCAAACATAGTGCAGTCAACACTGCTGTTCTTCCAAACATAGTGCAGTCAACACTGCTGTTCTTCCAAACATAGTGCAGTCAACACTGCTGTTCTTCCAAACGTCGTACAGTCAACATTACTATTCTTCCAAACATAGTGCAGTCCACACTACTGTTCTTCCAAACATATTGCAGTCAACACTGCTGTTCTTCCAAACGTCGTACAGTCCACACTACTGTTCTTCCAAACATAGTGCAGTCGGCACTACTGTTCTTCCAAACATAGTTCAGTCAACACTACTGTTCTTATAAGCTTTGCGTAGTCGACTTAAAACATAGTCCTCGCTTCGATCAAAGTGATATTATCTTAATCTATTCTTTATTACTACTACTCATCTATCAAGTGTATTATTCTTCATCACCTGTATCAATTATCTCTTCCGCCACGACGGAACCTTAAGTGTAACAGGTTGTTAAAAATATAAATATTATAGGATTGTAGACTACAGTTTTATTCCCCAACAAATACCCCTATTATCCCAGAAGAAATAAGGGGATCGACCTGTTCGTGGTGTCGATTGTTATAATCGTAACGGGAATTTACGACCCCCGTTGACGCGCTTCAACGCGATCGCGTCTCCCCGCGACTGGACGAAAAACACTCGCCCTGTTCTCGCGATTGTTCCGTGGCTTATTCGAGTGTCGTGTGAGAGTTCGAAGCATCTCTTCGAAGAAGAATTTGACAGCAAGTGGCGTGGTTGAAGAGATGCTTTTGGAGGCAGTGGATTTTGATGAATGTGCATATGTTCGATTAGTTTTCCTATGAAATGTATAATAGTTATGAGAAATGATGATTAATGATGGTGATGAAATTTTCTATGATACGCTGGATTTTAAATGATATCGCTAAATCTATGAACAGAGTTGAAGAAATAATTGAAGAAATTGAAGAAAACTTCGACGGAGATCTGTTTCGTGGTGCATCGCATATTTTTTTACGTGCCATCTGTACAATTTTGCGTCTTCAAATTTTTCATAATTGTTTAACATTCGTAAATTGTTCAGATGTGAGTTTTTGTTATTTCATCGGCGGCGTTTATTTGAAGTGAAATTTTTGATGAAGTGTGAATTTTCAAAAGTCTAATTAAATGAACGACGATCGATGTTGTGATCCAGTTAACAAGGGAAACAACCCGAAGAAACTGGGTATAATTCTTTAGTTAGATTTCTAGGTTGTTAAGAGCCATAAACGCGTTGCTTGACATTTCATCGCATCTTCACGATCTAACTTTGTTGTCTAATTACAAAGTCCATGACAATGAAGTACATAGAAACAATGAAAATGTACTAACGAGGGAAAGTCTGGCAGAAAGAAACGGGAAAGTGTAGAGTCAAATGAGCCTCTCTGAAAGGATCAAACAGAGAGCCTTTCCCCTTACACAAATAACAAATCTTTTTCGATTCAACTATTTGTCATTATCGTAAAATCCTAACAAAGTTACTCCACCATATTTCATAATTTTTTTTCTACTAGGTCACTAATTAACGAATTTTCAAATGTAACTAACCTAACTAACCCAACCTACCTGACTCTGTTTCGTTCGTAAACCATTGGCCACTCCTTTGATTCTTCTAAATGTAACTAACCTAAGCTGAGATTCATTTCGTTGGCAAAATAATATTACGACTATCTGATGGATACTGTGCGAGATATCAAATGAAATCTGCGTCGTAATATTCAAAATATTTTTTCATTGGTGGAATAGAAGAAATAGCCAATTTTATCTGAAACTTACAATAAATAGAGTGTCATAAAAATTATTTTGCAGTGTCTTGTGATCAAATTATTAATAAAAAGTTACGTCTGAGAGAAAACCAACCCCCTAACAAAATTCTATCTGAAACTTACAATGAAGAGAGTGCCATAAAAATTATTTTGCTGTGTCTTGTGATCAAATTATTAATAAAAAATTACGTCAGATGAGAGAAAACCAACCCCCTAACAAAATTCTATCTGAAACTTACAATGAAGAGAGTGTCATAAAAATTATTTTGCTGTGTCTTGTGATCAAATTATTAATAAAAAATTACGTCAGATGAGAGAAAACCAACCCCCTAACAAAATTCTATCTGAAACTTACAATGAAGAGAGTGTCAAAAAATTATTTTGCAGCATCTTGTGATCAAATTATTAATAAAAAAACTACATCAGGTAAGAAAAAACTAACAATATTCTACCTAAAACTTACAATGAAGAGAGTGTCATAAAAATTATTTTACAGTGTCTTGTGATCAAATTATTAATAAAAAATTACGTCTGAGAGAAAACCAACCCCCTAACAAAATTCTATCTGAAACTTACAATGAAGAGAGTGTCAAAAAATTATTTTGCTGTGTCTTGTGATCAAATTATTAATAAAAAAACTACATCAGGTAAGAGAAAACTCTAACAATATTCTATCTAAAACTTACAATAAACAGAGTGTCATAAAAATCATTTTGCAGCATCTTGTGATCAAATTATTAATAAAAAAACTACATCAGGTAAGAAAAAACTAACAATATTCTACCTAAAACTTACAATGAAGAGAGTGTCATAAAAATTATTTTACAGTGTCTTGTGATCAAATTATTAATAAAAAATTACGTCTGAGAGAAAACCAACCCTCTAACAATATTCTACCTAAAACTTACAATGAAGAGAGTGTTATAAAAATTATTTAACAGTGACTTGTGATCAAATTATTAATAAAAAAGCTACATCAAGTAAGAGAAAACTAACCCTTTAACAAAATCCTACCTAAAACTTACAATGAAGAGAGTGTCATAAAAATTATTTTGCAGCATCTTGTGATCAAATTATTAATAAAAAAAACTACATCAAGTAAGAGAAAACCAACCCTCTAACGATATTACAACAAATACACTACCCTGGACATTTTATAAATTTTTACATCTTATGAGTATTCTTCACACTTTTCCACACCTGAATTTCCCACAAACGAGTAAAAATCAGTAGTCCACTTGTAGTCGCCTTCGTCTCTGTCCCAAACATTTTACATCTTAAAATTTCCACATAGAAGGTCGGGTGATCGCGAAGGGGTGTCGTCCAGCGTAACGATAAGGTCCAGCAAGAGAGGGTTGGAAGGCAAAACGCAGCCAGGGGGAGGCAAATAGAGTGACAGAGAAAGGGAGAAGAGGTAGATAGAGACGACGAAAGAGGATCGGTGGCAGAGAGCAGGCCCCGTGAGTTATGGCCGTCCCGACGCTCTCTCCCGTTGGCCCTGGGCTCAATTTACAGATGATTTCGCGTGTTACCGCCTGGCCAACGACTGGTTAACCTTCCTGCCGAACACTTAATCTTCCGACGTGTCCCGCGACCGAATCGGCCCGCGACTTTCCACGGATAACCGAGCCGACGACAGAGCAATGGCCTCGAGATAAATGGAAACAGAACACGGTGCCTGTTTTGGCTCCGTTTGGCCCATAAACTACTGGCCACCCCTTTGATCGCGGTGGCGGTGCACGACCTTGCGTCGAACGACCGCGTCGGGGTCCTCCGCCGTAGATTTATTGGTCCTCGATGGGACGACAATAGCCAACAAGTTGCTGGAAAATGGATCGTGGTCCTACTCTGCCTCCTGTTTACGTTGATACTACGTCAACTGGATGAAATTTTACTTGTACTAAATCAATTTACATTATTCAATTATACCAAGCACATGTTGCGATTGCGAAACAGTGATTGTTGTTGTATTCTTGTGATAAGAATTTGAAATTTCTTCCGAGTCAACCTTCATTGTTCAATTCTATCAATTTTATACCGCGAAGAAATTACTGTTATTGTGTTGTTTCTTATGAATTTTGAAAATCAGGACGTTGATACTACGTCGACTGGACGAAATGTTACTTGTACTAAATCAATTTACATTATTCAATGATTGTTGTTATATTCTTGTGATAAGAATTTGAAATTTCTTCCGAGCCAACTTGCATTGTTCAATTCTATCAATTTTGTACCGCGAAGAAGTCGTTGTTGTTATGTTGTTTCTTATGAATCTTGAAAATCAGGACATTGATACTACGTCAGCTGGATGAAATTTTACTTGTACTAAATCAATTTACATTATTCAATGATTGTTGTTATATTCTTGTGATAAGAATTTGAAATTTCTTCCGAGCCAACTTGCATTGTTCAATTCTATCAATTTTGTACCGCGAAGAAATTACTGTTATTGTGTTGTTTCTTATGAATTTTGAAAATGAGGACATTGATACTACGTCGACTGGACGAAATGTTACTTGTACTAAATCAATTTACATTATTCAATTCTATCAAGCACATGTTGCGATTGCGAAACAGTGATTGTTGTTATATTATTGTGATAAAAATTTGAAATTTCTTCCGAGTCAACTTGCATTGTTCAATTCTATCAATTTTGTACCGCGAAGAAATTACTGTTATTGTGTTGTTTCTTATGAATTTTGAAAATGAGGACATTGATACTACGTCGACTGGACGAAATGTTACTTGTACTAAATCAATTTACATTATTCAATTCTACCAAGCACATGTTGCGATTGCGAAACAGTGATTGTTGTTATATTCTTGTGATAAGAATTTGAAATTTCTTCCGAGCCAACTTGCATTGTTCAATTCTATCAATTTTGTACCGCGAAGAAGTCGTTGTTGTTATGTTGTTTCTTATGAATCTTGAAAATCAGGACATTGATACTACGTCAGCTGGATGAAATTTTACTTGTACTAAATCAATTTACATTATTCAATGATTGTTGTTATATTCTTGTGATAAGAATTTGAAATTTCTTCCGAGCCAACTTGCATTGTTCAATTCTATCAATTTTATACCGCGAAGAAATTACTGTTATTGTGTTGTTTCTTATGAATCTTGGAAATTAGGACATTGATACTACGTCGACTGGACGAAATGTTACTTGTACTAAATCAATTTACATTATTCAATTCTACCAAGCACATGTTGCGATTGCGAAACAGTGATTGTTGTTATATTCTTGTGATAAGAATTTGAAATTTCTTCCGAGTCAACTTGCATTGTTCAATTCTATCAATTTTGTACCGCGAAGAAGTCGTTGTTGTTATGTTGTTTCTTATGAATCTTGAAAATCAGGACATTGATACTACGTCAGCTGGATGAAATTTTACTTGTACTAAATCAATTTACATTATTCAATGATTGTTGTTATATTCTTGTGATAAGAATTTGAAATTTCTTCCGAGCCAACTTGCATTGTTCAATTCTATCAATTTTGTACCGCGAAGAAATTACTGTTATTGTGTTGTTTCTTATGAATTTTGAAAATGAGGACATTGATACTACGTCGACTGGACGAAATGTTACTTGTACTAAATCAATTTACATTATTCAATTCTACCAAGCACATGTTGCGATTGCGAAACAGTGATTGTTGTTATATTCTTGTGATAAGAATTTGAAATTTCTTCCGAGCCAACTTGCATTGTTCAATTCTATCAATTTTATACCGCGAAGAAATTACTGTTATTGTGTTGTTTCTTATGAATCTTGGAAATTAGGACATTGATACTACGTCGACTGGACGAAATGTTACTTGTACTAAATCAATTTACATTATTCAATTCTACCAAGCACATGTTGCGATTGCGAAACAGTGATTGTTGTTATATTCTTGTGATAAGAATTTGAAATTTCTTCCGAGTCAACTTGCATTGTTCAATTCTATCAATTTTGTACCGCGAAGAAGTCGTTGTTGTTATGTTGTTTCTTATGAATCTTGAAAATCAGGACATTGATACTACGTCAGCTGGATGAAATTTTACTTGTACTAAATCAATTTACATTATTCAATGATTGTTGTTATATTCTTGTGATAAGAATTTGAAATTTCTTCCGAGCCAACTTGCATTGTTCAATTCTATCAATTTTGTACCGCGAAGAAATTACTGTTATTGTGTTGTTTCTTATGAATTTTGAAAATGAGGACATTGATACTACGTCGACTGGACGAAATGTTACTTGTACTAAATCAATTTACATTATTCAATTCTACCAAGCACATGTTGCGATTGCGAAACAGTGATTGTTGTTATATTCTTGTGATAAGAATTTGAAATTTCTTCCGAGCCAACTTGCATTGTTCAATTCTATCAATTTTGTACCGCGAAGAAATTACTGTTATTGTGTTGTTTCTTATGAATTTTGGAAATCGGGGCATGTTCTAATATGGCACACGTTTAAATAGGTGCATCTTACGCGTATTTCACGGAGATAAGAGACACTTGGGAGTTGTTAAAAATATTGCTATTTTTCGTCATATTAATATATTTTTATATATTTCGTGATATAATAACCTCAAATAATTAAAATTTATTGGGAATAGTCGTGAAGATTGACCCATCCAAAGCAACGTTTATCATTCATTTCTGCTGTAATTTCGTTCGAAGAATTTGAAGAAAGCACAGACTAACAACTTTTTCGATGTTTCGAGAAGAAAGTTCACGGAATCGTGCGATTTTTGATTTCGCAATTCCATTAATTAACCAGAAGGTCAGGCTGACACAAACAATAAGTCAATTACACCGCTATCGATGCTCATTCGTAACACGATCCTTCGGAATTACAGCGTTTCCTGTTGCACAATTTGAAGACTACGATTGCTAACAACACAGGAAATTGCGTTAACGTCAAATACAACGCCCTCGATAACAACTTTTCCTCGGGTTTTCAACCTTTCGAACAAAGATGTTAATCAACATGCAGCAGTTAGACCAAACAAAAAACCACCGCTAACTTTGTAAGAAATTTAACAACCGTGACCAAGATACACCATACTTCATTATCATCGAACCATCGACAAATGTTGAAGACAACCAGACGAAAATGCTAATCGACCTGGACCGAAAGGTCCAGTAAACCAGAACGAATGACACAGCGGTCGAAGACACCGGATTCCAAATTCTGCGCAGCATGTGGACGCGATGGTTCTCGTTCCGGAAGGCAATAATTCACCCTCAATTGAAAGAGTTTTCGGAAGGCCCGCATGTGTTAGCCATCGGTCTATCGATTGTCTGTGCGGCAGGCTCACGTTTCGCCCAACGATACATCATAATTTGCCGGCGAATGTTTACGAATGCTTGGGAAACGCGCGGTTTTCGCACGTGACGAGGTCCAGATGCCGTCCCGTCGAGAAAAGGAGTGGCTGCTGGCTGTCATTAGCCGTCGGACAACGGGCACCCCGTGGCGAGCCGCAACGTGTCGCCGGACAGACGTTCCACATACACGCGCTACAGGAATCATGGCGTTAATTGACTGGCAGTGCGGTAGCTTCATCAGTGGGTTGCCGATATTTATGCAATTTTATATTTTCACCAATGTAATTAAAAAAATTATATCCGAATAGAAATTCGTTTCTACTAATTCCTATAAATTCCCTGTTTAACATACTTTGTATACAGTTGGGTAGAGAAATTAGCGGACAGATACTAAGGAAGTTTCATGAAATATTATTTATTATTAAATCTAACAAAAATGTAAGTACTAATTTTGCTCGGTTTAATTTTTACTAAATAATCTATGTACTATAAATATCGACTATATTTCCACTGACTATATGTCTGCAGATTTTTGAATTCCTAAGCTCTCTGAAAGTGCATGAACATTCGCGGTATGTTCATCATTGCTTGGTCTATGGTTCAATTACCCCGTGAACTGTTATGGTGACGTTTGTGGGTGTTGGTAATTGCTCGATTAAATGGAGTAGCTTTCGGTCCGATCGGAGGTCTGTTAGGGGTAGCGAACGTAGGATCTAGAAGACTATTTTCACTTGTGTTTACGAGCTCTCTTCTGTAATTGATTTAACCCTACAATTGCACACCATTAAATGTCCTGTCCGAAGTGAACAGAAGGTTGATAGGTGTTGATGAATGACGGATCGCTGATCTTTCTTCAATGAACGTTCGTGCTGAACAATGGCACGTTTGTTAATGTGTAAAAAGGGGTGGTTTTATGTTCTAGTGGTTTGATTCCTCACTCAGTTGAAGATTAATATACAGGGTGGTTGGTAACTGGTGGTACAAGCGGAAAGGGGGTGATTCTACGCGAAAAAAGAAGTCGAAAAAATAGAATAAAAATTTTTCGTTCGACGCTTTGTTTTCGAGAAAATCGACTTTGAATTTTCAAGTAAGATGGAACGTGAACGTCTGGGCTGGCATAATCGGACTTCTAATTATTGGGCCATATTTTTTCGAAGGAAATGTAACGTCAGCAGCGTATTTCGATTTCTTACGAAACAAACTACCGGAATTATTAGAAGATGTACCGCTGAGAACTAGAGGAAGTTTAATTTTTCAACGAGACGGCGCACCGCCACATTTTAGTCGTCGTGCGGGAGATTTTTTGAACCAACATTACCAAAGACTACGCAAGCCAAAATTCTTAGAACAATAGTTAACGCTCCATGGTAGGTCAGAAATGAAGATACACGAAAAGATGTAAAAATTCCAACAGTCAAAGAGGAAATCGCTAGATACGCAAGAAAGTACAAAGAAAGACTTGCAACACGCCCAAACCAGCTTGTAGCTGAAACAAATGAAACCGCAATAGAAAGAAGACTGAAGAAGAAGCATCCCGCAGACCTCGCGATAGAAATACAATAAACAACCTGGAAGATGGAACCCCGCTGGAGGTAACCATCCACATGCTATATTTTTCAAGTTATAACATTTTACCAAATGTCCTTCTGGACATTGTAAAATTCAAATAAATAAATAATAAAAAAAAACATTGCCAAGGCTGGATTGGTCGTGCTGCAACAATAGCTTGGTCACCACGCTCTCCTGACTCGACTCCGCTTGACTTTTATTTATGCAGCCATATTAAATCAATCGTCTATTCCGAAGAAATCGCAAGTTGCGAGCAATCGAAGGAAAAGATCATCGTAGCCTTTCATACTTTAAAACGATCGAATACGTTAGAAAGTGTTGATAGAAATTTAATTAGAAGAGCAGAAGTATGTGTTCGCCAGAATGGGCAACATTTCCAGCAATTTTTGTAATAATAAACTTTATGATTACTTCGTATTATTTCATTGTTTATTCCTAATTTTCCGTTACGACAAAAACAAACTTAAACTGCGATAATATCGATCGAGACGACGATCTACAGTGAGATCCGTTATAACGAGACGCGATAAAGTGCACGCGTACCGACCGAAAATTCAAAGTCGATTTTCTCGAAAACAAAGCCTCGGACGAAAAACTTTTATTCTATATTTTCGACTTCTTTTTTCGCGTAGAATCGTCCCCTTTCCGCTTGTACCACCAGTTACCAACACCCTGTATAACAGGTGTAATAACGGTGAGAAACTGGAGGAATATCAAGGATAATTGTAACACTCTTTGGGTCACAAATGAGGGATTTCTAGGTTTGCAAAGCCTCGTGCAGTAAGAATGGTAATCGAATCCTATGGGCTCGCGTTAATTGACTCGAATTTTCATCGATTCACCGCTACGAGACTTGGACCAAACGAACCCCTGAAACGTTCCGTAGGGTCCTCGTAATTGATATTGTAACTTACATGGTACACAGTAATCGTGTCTGTCGAATTACAAGTGGGGTGCCTTTTAGGTCCATTCATCTGCTTCTCAACGTGCAACGTTGTATTATCATGTGGCACTCATTTAGAATTGAACTCTGCTCTATTTTATCAAACGCTTATAATACTATCGAATTACCAATATACCTCTGTTTCCGTCTCTTTTCTGAACCTCTTTCCATAAAATAACTCAAACCCGTTGTATCAATAAACACATCAATTTACAAGATGCTGTCAATCCACTCGTTTGCTTAATTAACAGTATCGGCAGGACGATTTAAAATTTACAATTTCCTTCAGCTAAAATCCATTTCCATTATCCCACCCACGCAATTAAATATTCTTACGATCGAATCGCAACCCTATGCTCCTAATTTTTCAACTATTTCTCACGAGAAGCTTCAAAATCTCGTGATGACAAAAGTCCACCATTTTCCAAGATCATTTCCAATTTTCATTATTCTCACTTACTTACCTTGCTGGTTGCTTTTCCTCGTAGTCTTCTTCTCTTTCATCCACGGGTACTCGGGCACGTTGACGGACGGATCGGCGACCCCGTGAGGGTCCATCATAGCGTGGTAGCCAGGATGATGGGATCCAGGGCTGATGGATCCTCCGGTTCCTGGAGAGTGTTGAAGGCTCGCGTCGCCAGCCAGCTGGGGCAACGCGGTCATGAACTCCGCCATGGAGGGTTGGCTGTTGATGAAGCCTGTCTCCGCGGAGCCGCATGTTGGATCCATGGCTGGGTGATGCGTCCCGTGCGGGGGCAGCCCGGCCGGGGCACCTGCCCCCGCGGCCACCGTGGCCAGCCAGAAGCCACCCCCTCCGTCGTTCGCCAGGACGGGTGTCGTCGGCCTCGTCTTCACGCTCGCGACCTCCTTGCCCGCGTGGACCAACGCCTCGAGCTGCCTTCCGGCTGGCTGCACGCTGCCGCAACCGTCTAGCTGCGTTGGATCCTCGCGGTTCTCTAGCTGCTGATGCGACGACAATTGTTGTTTGTCTCGCATAGACGAGGATACACTGGTGTTTATATTCTTCCTTGCTTGCGTAAGGACAATGGGGTAGTTTGGTTGCGCAATATTTGTATAGTCCGTGTTTTCACTGTAACTGACGAGCTAGGTCGAGCTGTGCCATCAGAAACACGTGAATGATATTACATCCTGAAAGAATCCTTCGCACTGCAGTTTCAGCATACACCACGAGTCATAATCGCGTGTTCACTTAGCACGAGGAATATATCGCCGGTGACGAAGACAGAAGGACCTTGGCCAGGTCCAACCCGTCGTTCACGACAGCTGCTTCCACTTGGTGCATTCACGGGGCCATTTCTCCGTCGAGTTCACTGCAGATCGAAGCACGACGGCACACAGAACACTCGCATGTCCGCGAAAACTCACCCCGTAGCTATCACACCTCGTAGCATCACATAACCTGGTCAGTGCGGGTCAACCACATAACGCGAAAGCACACTTTCACAGAGCAAATCGCTGCATAGGTAAACAGACGTTACGCTAAATCGGCAGCACTGAGACTGGCGCGCACTCGATCGCATACACTACGGCTGCCGGGAGCGTTCCGATCGGCCGGAACCCAGGCAGGCAGGCAAGCAGGTAGGTAGGCAGGCAGGCAGGCAGGCAGGCAGGCTGGCTGGCTGGCTGGCTGGCTGGCTAGGCAGGCGAGCCAGCGAGCGCAATGTACACTTGCCGAGTGACGTGATGGAGGAGGAGAAAGAAGCGGAGGTGGAGGGGTTCGAGAAGGGCAACGCCGGAGAGGTGAACTGTAATCGAGAGAGAAGGTAGAGAGCGGGGGACAGAGCGACAGGGGAAGGGGGAGAGGGGGACGGAGAACTGAACAGAGAGCGAAATGGAGGGAGAAAAAGGATGGGTAGGAGTCGCCTTGGAGGATCGAGTTCGATGGTGGCGGAAGCAAAGGGTACACTAGGGATGTAGAGGGGGCAGGAGGAGATTGCGGGGAGAGAGACTCTCTCGGTGACTTCCACTCGAGGCTAGCACCCTGACGAATTCCACCGCGGCCTTTTTCGCTTCTCCAATGTTCTCCGTGGCGTGTCTCTGTTGTTACTGCTGTCTCGTTTCCTCCGTGAGGCAGGGGGCCTCGGCGGTTGGTGGCCCAAGGGTTCTTCGCGTCGTCGAGCGTCGACTCTTTCTCGCCGCGGTGTGCCACCGTGCTTGTGGGAGAGACACGTGACCGGGTGCCAGTAGAACGGATCGACCAATGGGGTGGCGGTATCGCGGCGGCGGAGGCACAGCCCTCCGGCGTCGTAGGCGGGCTGGCCGTATCGAGGTCCGAGGGCACGGAACCGCCAGGGTACAACGAACAGACACTGCGTAGCTGTACCTCTCTGCTCGCCTCTACGCGGCAGTGTGGCCGACCGACTCTCTGCTGTTCGCTGCCACGACCACGAGGCCGACTTGGGCGGTCATGGATTCCGGCGCAACTGTGGGCGGGACGCGCGAGCGCGCCACTTCCGTCGACACGCGGCGTGGAGGGGAAATTATCACGTGCTCGACCACGCGGTTCCACTTCCTTCGGGGGAACGGCCGAGGAGAAGGTAAAGATACGACTATCGAAGGATGGTCATCGGGTCTTCTTCGTTCCGTGAAATGGATTCTTGGCATGCGGATGAGTATTGTGAGTGGTAAAGCTTTTGTAATATGTTTCTCCGAAAGAATTCCATGTGATTTTCCACGTTCGATTTTCTAACTTCCACCGTAAGAATCTGATTCTCACGTCCAATGATCGATGTATTTTCATAGAAATTAATTATCAGATACGAGCTTTTCACTTTCTTTCCAGTTTATACGTTTCACAAGACATAGTTTGAGTAGCGGTAAAATTGTTTCGTGAATTCGTGACGGGATAACTGTGCTATTGCAGCAATAAAGTTGTAAATTTGACGACGCTTTGACCTAACCTAACCTAACTTAACCTAACCTAAGCAAACGACGACCGTTTGTATTGTAGAGAGATTTGTTTAGATTAAAACATTTTTTCTTTCCTTAAACGCAGAGGTTTATCGTTTTATTGCTTGTGTACCGTTCCACTGATCGGCCAGGTGCTGTACTTGCTCCTGGCCTTCAGCATCCGTCGCTACCTGTAGTACCTTTCTTTTGTTTTAATTATGTCCTCTTTTCATCAAGCGTGCTTTCATTAATTACTTATTCTCCTTTCCCCTGCGTTTCCGACCATCTAGTGACGTGCTTAACATCACGTCATTCGCCTGTAATGTTAATTCTTTTGGTGAATAGTCCAAACAACCAGCGGCTTTTGGCAAAATGGGTTTCAACAAGTTTAATTTTTTACCTACCTGTCTTCGTATTTTCTGAAACAAGGACGCATGATAATTCGCTTGAACCAATTCTCGTGCAACAACAATGACTTCTATTTCGCAATGGTACAATTTGAATAGAAAATAATGATAGGGAAAGACCTATGCGAAACAGTCGATCGAGAATTTGAAACGCGATCGTCTGACGTTTAACACTGTGAAAACATTGCTGCAATCGCTAAAAGTGGCGAGAAAATCGTTGAGAATTTTACGAGGGTAGTAAATTCGATAGTAGATTGAGGGATGGAACGGTGCGGATTCGACGTTGTCGCCACGGTTTCCGGCCGCTGGGGGCACCGGCTGGTGTTACGGCGACTTGCCATGGGGCAGTTTTGATGACAGATTACCCTGATCCGCTTTGTGGAGAAGCTCTCATTTAGACAGCCGGTTTGATCGAAAACTTTGCCACCGTTTTGCAGGAACAAAAAATTCGTGCCACTACCCTCGTTGCACGATGCAGATGAATTGCTTGCTACTTCCTTTTTTTCTCTGCTTCTGCTGCGTTAAAGATATCATGGAATAATATGCGTTTTCTCAGGGTGGAGCAGAACGTACTGCAAATTCAGGTAGCTACGGAAATCTTTTATTACGTGGGGGAAAATATGATAGATGATGGCAAGGGAAATTATTTTCGTTTCTACTCTTCCTAACCTAATTTCACGACTGTGTGATCAAACTTTCTAAACGAAACGTTTGGTAAATGAATATTCGAATTCCAGTAAAATTTACCCTTCCAATTAATCTTCTAGATATCAGAGAAATTTCACTTTGTCGGTAGATTGTAAATTGTTGAAAATAATAACGTGAGTCTGTGCTCGCCCTCCATTGCTGTTGCACTAGTTACAAATAAACAGTAACTAGAAGATTGTTCTAGATACAATCGATAGACTCAATCGATAGTTTTAAGATGTCCTTTTGTTTCTCTTTTTTCCCCTAGTTCATGTAAGTGTGTTCAATAAAGTTTTTTCGGCATAGAACAGTATGATAGATTTATCCGTACAATATAGTAATAATTATTGTGATCCTACTTCTGAATATAGGAATGACGGCATAAATTTATATTTATATTCATTTATTATAAATAGGCAGTTGCCTAGAAAATTGATGCTTGTGTACTCGGAAAATCTGACCTATGAAACGTATGCTTTGAATATGTATCGAGATGTATGCAGCAGCGGGTTAGAATCGGGAATTTTCGCCACGGAGAGAGCGAGAAAGAGTGAGATTGAAAGGGCGACAGCCGAGTCGTAACGCGAACGAGGGCGCGGATGGCTCAGAGCGGAGAAGGAGAGCGAGAGAGCGCGAGAGGGAGGCGAGCAGCCGCCACATCTGCCGCCAGATTTAACTATACATTACAGACACACGATATGTCAAAGTCCTATACTTCATATCGACTCCGCCATTTATTAAAAGTTTCATCGCGCGCACCGTGCCGCTCCGTTTCGACCCCTTCTTTCCGCTGCGCACCGAAAGAATATAGCAAGGATGCTCGAAATATACGAACGAAAAGTTCTCCAAAGGAGAAATACGGAGGATGCAAGGGGTGGCAGATCTCCGAGTCTCCCGGCACTCGGAGGATCTTTCTTCTTGCGATCGATTCGAAACTCCGATTCCTTATGTACATCGATACCTCGCTTCGTAAAACGGTGCTTCGCCTTTATATTTTAAATAGCATTTTTAAATTACGTATCATATTTTATTGCTGTTTGGAGGTAGTAGCTGATGAATGTCCTTTTTTATTTCAATTATCCTGTTTGTTATGGCTTTATATTTATATCCTTTTTAATCCCTTGCCATATAATATCGAGGCACAGTGGTAGGTTATGGTAGGTAGATTGTGAGTGTTTGTATTAAATTTACATGTAATATTTCAAAATTTAGTTGCAAACCGTGTATTAGAGTAGTATAAAAAATAGACGTGACGTAGAATTAAACAAATTCTTAGACAGTAGAATAATTGCGAATATTTTTTACCGAGATTCAAGGTCCATCTTATTGCCAGGGTTCTTTTTTTTCGAAAACGTAGATCGAAAAGAATTTTCATCCACACCGTTCCGCCATTCTATTTCAGCTGAGAAATTTCCTCTTTTTTCGCAGTAACGCCGCGTGCTCGAATCCACGAACGTTCGCGCTTATCTTATCTCGGGCAAGCTTAATACTAGAAAAATGGGAGATTCCAAGCGAGGCCCCTTTTTACGGTACTGGAATTTCTGTCTGTCAGTTCTCTCCGTTTCCTCCGGCTGCCACCGATTGCGAAATGAAGTTTTATATTAAGCTTCGACTTTCCTCTTTCTTCTTCCCTTTTCCAACCTTCGTCTTCTCCCTTTCTCGGCTCTTGCGCTCGCTCATCCTCTTCACCCCTCTTTTTTCCCGACCTCTTCCACTCTGCTCCTCGCACCCCTTATATATTTACGTACCAATAGATCGTTATGTCGGCGTTTGCATATATATTGACACCGCCATACCTTCCGCCAAGACGCCTAATATATAGGCTATCGAGTGGCGTAAAGAGACCGATGTACTATGTTCAAGCAGCTTTTTCAATGGGTTTGCCTAGTGAAAACCTTGTACTCTGAAACTATTTTGCGTACATGGAATTTCATTTCGATCTTTCGTTTATCTACACACTTTTGAATTCTTCCAACTCGCTTCCTAAAGAATTGATTTTTAGTGATTGATATTTTAGTTCGCTTTTGCTATAAAATTCTTTCTGAGAAGCTTGAATATTTGAAATTTAAGAATGTTTAGAACTTTGAGTGTTATTTGAGTGTTTATTTATTATATCTATTAAATTGCCAATTCTAATTTCAAATTAGTTCTTCCTTTATGACAATTAATTAATTAATTAGGAATTATTAAGGACAGAATGGATGCTTTGTTTCGACTTAGCCGGCATCACAATCGCCGGTCTTAAAACACAGTTTTCAATGTGGTTCACATCCGCCATTAAAAATAAACCATCTTTCGTCGCCATTTTAGCATGGTCTGCCAGCGGGGTTCGATCTGTCAATCACCGGATCGCTGAAACGAGTCCTCTCCGCAAGGGAAACTTTCGCCCTTCGTTCACGAAACACGACTCCCCGCCATCCTTTCTAACTTTTTCCTCTTCGACATTCGAGGTAAAAGCGAACTCGTTAAAGACTCCAAATAAAATTGTCCTTTTTTCTTTATCCCTCCTTCCTCGCTCGTAGGCCGCAGCAAACGTTTCAGTTGCTCTCCACGTCCGCACTTCCTGGAATTGTCATTCCTTTCCCTTTCAGGGTGCACGGCCAATGTGTTTTAATTATCCCATGTGAGCTTGTGGATAAGCGTTAAAAACGTTCAAATTAAATAGAATCGTATTCCATGTTTCTTCTATACTTCATTTTCTAAAATTATATGATTTTTATCGTCGATGAGTAACGTTTTGAAAATTGTAATTAGTACACGACTGAAACAACAGACCTTAACCCTTTGAGCGCTGCGTTGTCCGACGTTAAGCGTGCGCCATGGACGACCCACTCTTTACGAAGAAGCACACCGTGGGCTGCGTATTTTCTACGAAAGAGCCGCAAGTTGAGCAGACTGAATTTTCATTGCAAAATATGCTGATTATAACTAAAATGAATTATATACTGACCTTAGAAGCCTTAATAACCACTTACTTCATTAAGCAATAATAACATGAACAATATCAAAGTTTGAAATTATATCTTTTAAATTGAAAATTGAATAATTTCGTGTTGTATTGTAAATCTCAAAGCAGAGTTCCATACATAAGCCAACGTTACATTTTTTGCATTGGTAACGCGAGCAGTCCTGCAATTATGTTTAGTGCAAACAGCGCATCTTCGTCGTGAAGAATGTTTATTATCTTCTTTAGTTACACAGGATGTAGGGAAATGCCTCTCCGTTAACCGAAATGGAAGGTCGTCCGAATGAACTCTTCCTCCTTTAGCCTCTACTCTGCGTGGTGGGTATTTCTGCAAAATGTCTTTTACAAGCAGATAAAAATTTTCAAATATTCCAGTGTTATTATTAGAGCTTTTGTAAAGAATATATGCGTTATATATAGCGAGGTGTAAGAGGTGGAAAAAATATTTTTTATACCATTTTGCGCTTCTTCGAACGCAGCAAAGTGAACTCAAAATCATATCGATTTTATCAACTGCGCTCATCAAGGCATTGTAGTCCGCTACACACTTTGTTTTTCGCTTTGGTTTGCCAATTTGATAATTAATTTTTTTCGTTTCAATGAAATCACCAGAATGTCAGGTGGATAACATCCATACGTCTCTTTTATCACGCCACTTTAACGCCACTTTTAGCCTAAAAATGTTATGGCAAAAATGTTAGGTTATGTGAGAACGCATATATGCATTCATAGCGATCAAAGGATTACACATCGATATGAATATTATATATATTTTTGCATATTACACAAAGTTTGTGTATTTCTCCGCTTTCGAAAACGTTCGTAGTCTATTCATCATTAAAATATTAAAAAAGAATATGTATAATATTATAAAATTAAAAGGTACCTATAACGTAGCAATAGCAAATTACATTAAACAGTTTGGAAAATATCCACATCAATAATAAATTATACAACGTAGTTTTCCATGTAATTGCTTGGAAATTTCGATTGCAAATTTTCCTAAAATACGGTGCAACGTGGAGCAGCAACCATGAATCGTCAGGTCACGAGAAATCTTTGTCAGTAGGGTTGCAAGGAGAAACTGTGGCGAAACTCGGGCAGAAACGTCTAGTCGCGCCGCGTATCAGCGGCGGCCAGGATATAAGCAAATTAAACATGCATAATTAAAACGAAATAGCGACGTTCCTTGCGTGGCGCGGCGGCGGGGCACAGAGGACCTAAGGCGAGGAAGGTCCTCGTAGCAACATCTGGCCGCTATGAAGTATAAAGAGGCATGCGATATCATCCGCAGTGAATGCTTAATTAAAACCTCAGACTCTGGCACCGAGCTTCCCCTAGTCGCTCGCTAATCGCAAGAACTGCCACTCCCGTTCAACCGGGGTCCTCCTCTGTCTTTCTGCCTCTCGTCTTCGTCTTTCCATCACGTGTTTTCCTCTCTTTTCCATGCCAGACTTCGTCGATTGGATATACGAGCTTCGATTTCCAAGCTGAAATTGAGAAAAACGGTTGGTTGGTGACGTTAGCAGCCTCGTTTACAATGCTGTCTAGAGGCTTTGATTTAGTGATATGAGTTTAACTTGATTCTAATGCAGAATATGTTTGTTCGAGATTGTTAGAATTCTTATTTCAAATTCGTACAGAATATTTATAAAAATCTTTGCTTGTGAAATATTTTATTGAACATGAATTAATATAATGTTTAATCCTGTAATATATTTTTATAAATTGTAATATTTTAAAAATTATAATATATCGTAAATATTTTCATAAATGTAACTAAAGCGATAGAATACAAATAGAAATTTATTTCAGCCTCTGAATGCTACAAGTTAATATTTCACTTTATATATTTTCATTATTATACGCATTTCGTATATTTCTACATATTTCAATTTCTCATAATCGCACAAATATCAACAATCTACTTATATTATCCACGTAATTACCACTCCCAAATAAATTGTCATATTAATGAAGTGGTTATTTATACATGTTGATTTATTAAAGACACCAGTTATAAAATAATAATAAAGTAATGGACGATTATATTAAAATCACTTTCAGCACAAGTACAGAGATAGTGTACGTCGTAATCGTCGCCCGCTGAATACTACTGTTCGACTATACGCTCGCTATTCGACAGTATGACTCGCTATACTAATTATACTACAGAGCACGTTCATTTATTAGGTTGGCAACTAAGTGATTGCGGGTTTTGTCAATACCACCTAATGACAAACTCCGCAATCACTTAGTTGCCAACCTAATATTTGTATCGATCGATAGTATCATAAAAGTTCGAATGTAACTTCGGTTAACGATTACAAATAACGGCGATAATATTTTGTCCGGAGTTTGTTTACCTTTGAATCCAGCAAATGAAAACAACGTTGCCACTGCAAAGCACAACAATACGAGCCTCTCGCGACTCGAACCTTCCATTGACTCATGTGCCACTGCACTAACATTCTTGTAAACATTTTCGTTCGGTGATACAGTGATCGATTCAGCAAGTCTCGTGGTTCCTCATTGGAAAGAAAGAAACGGTCCACCGGAGAATCTTCTCAGGGGTGACTGTTACAAAAGAGAGAGGGATCTCCCCGCGAGAACGCCACCCTGGAACAAATCTACCCCGGAGGTATACAGGGCAGGTCTAGGGCCGACACTTGGCGCAAATTGCCCCAGTAAGTGTAGTGCATTAATCTTTGGTTTGGTTTGCTCTCGGCCACCGCGTGTGTTGCGGTGGCCGCGTTCCTCTCGTAAACCCTCGACACGCCGCACATCCGGAAACCTTTTTGGTATTTCTCTTGCCACGCCGCGCCTCGTTCGCTCGTTTCTAACTGTGACCAGCTAGTTCCTCATAAGTGCTACGTGCACGCTGATGAGACATCGATGATGGTGTTTCCAGCTCCATCTTCAATTTCCCTGAATCACTTTTATTGCACGAGATTAATGTAGGGGTTCTGGTTGTCGGTACTTGTTGAGAAGCGGTCGAAGGGTGAGATGGAATTGTGTTATTCATATTTAGATTCGATGATTTACTTTGTAAGACATGAACTTAATTGATAGTACAATTTTCAAGAATTTTCTACTAATTAAGTTTTATCCTATTCGATGTGAATTTAATTTACACTGCAAGTTAATTCTATCCAATTAAATTTCTATTTTTCTTCGTGAAAAGTTTCAATTTTCTCTCACTTGCATTAACATTTCCAGAAAGTTCGAATTAAGATAATTAAAATAACGAATTGACTTAATTAACAAATTAAGAATGAAGATAAAATGTTTGCAAAACTGAACTTATTCAGAAGCAAATGCTATCACGAGATTGCAGAATGTTTTCTTGCTACTCAACCCTCTGTACAGTTTTCAACCCGTTCTTCAGTGGTCACTGAATCCCTCGAAACCCTTTTGTCCTTAACCGGCCACCTTAACCGTAACGTGCGCGCACTTGTCGCTCGAAGGAACGTGGTCGGAGGCTGGTGTTGCGTAATGCGAATACCGTGTCGCATTCCCGGAACTCGAGAACCCGAGAAACCCTTCTTTATTCGATTAAATAAATTGCGAGCGATTACGTCGACCAGGCACCGGCTAATGGAACTCGATAGCCGGTGATGAGCAAGGGTAATTAATGGTTTCGATTCAATACCGGTTTGTATTTATTCTTCACAATTGTTTCTTTGTTTTCTTTTTCTTCGTATTGGCTTAGCAACTAAGTGATTGTGGATACCACCCATTGACAAAATCCATTTTTCCAATCCAATTCCAATCCACAATTTCCAAATCCACAATAGATTTTGTCAATGGGTGGTATCCACAATCACTTAGTTGCCAACCCAACAATCTGATTAATTCTTCAAAAACGAATTTTTGTCACTTCTATCAATTGAACAATTCATTGAAAATAAATCAATGACACAATTGACAAGGTCTTCGATTCGATTCTGATATAAAACACATTTATTCAAGATTTATTGCAGTATAGAAATCGTTACGTTTTGAAACACAACATAACCTTACTGTCATAAAGACTTGACAAATAGGGATGGTGCATATCATATTTCTTGTTTTTATCTTATTGTATTAGGTTGTCCGAAAACTTTCTTTTGTTTTATGAGGAAATAATAGACGTACAACGTTTTTTCTTTTATATTATTTTGTCGAATTACGTACGATCCATTTTGTTCTATTGAGATAAACACCGCGATATTTCACAGACTTGGTTTCACGTTTGTATAAAGGTGCACTGTTGTAAAAAATACGTTTGCGAAAGAAAGACACTTTCCGGACAACCCAATAAATTACTTTGCATAAAGTCTCTGACGATGACAATAATGTCTCTGAAAATTGACAACGATGTACGACAATTTCTGCATTTTGAGAAAATTTCAGCTAACGTTCAGGATAGTTCGCAGGTTATTTAGGAATTCATGCAAGCATAGTTCGATGCAGTACGATTAGCAAGTTCCGTCGATTGCAACGTGCTGTTCGAGACACGAATGGAAGTGGTATACCGGGGTATCAGAAAGTGCGGTGGGGGCTGCTTGATATTAGGCGAAATCACTCGCCGGTCTATCCACGTTGGTGTTCCCAGATTGCAATATAATGACGTCGTAAGTCGACGAATAATTGTGGAAATTTGTATATTCAGCCCGCGGGACTCGCTGTGGCCTCGATAATCCGTTCCTCGAATCCAATGAATCCTTTATGCCGCGACTGAACCAACCCGCACTTGACTTGCATGGTCCTTCCATGGAAATGCATTTCGCGTTCTGCGGGACACTAGCCAATTTCCTTTGCAATCAACGGCTAGAATTGCAAATTTTAGATTGTAGCATATGAGATAATTTTTAGAGATTCATGCTTCATTGAAGATCAGAAAGGATTAGAAAGCGTGTATGTATATATTACAAATACTAAAAAAGTATCCAAGAAAACGTATTTAGTTTCGATAAAGTGAATGTATGATACGTTTTATATACCTGCATGGTGTGGTATCTCTCGAAACAGTCGTCTATTTGCAGGGCCGGTTTAGCTGAACAACTAGCACAATGGTACGTTGATCAGCTTCTTTCACATTTGATTTTTCTATTGCAACATACCACACAGTCTTTACTTCTTTCTGTATTATCTCGCCGAACGATGTATACAAGCCTTTCTACTGTTCCAAAATTTGATGGAGATATAAAATCTCCAACTAATTGATCAACTAAGCGATGCTAAATACGTTATTTTCTTTTTATTCTGTCTCTCCTGGTTTGCGTTATACAATAGGTAAGAACATATGGTTGATATTTCCAAGGCCCAAACAAATAATTTTCTCCAGCAGTTTTGCCACTTTCGCATAAAACAGTATGTAGCCGTACACGGGTCTGGTCTTCTATCTTGTTATTGGGTTGGTAACTAAGTGATTGCGAATTTTGTCAATAGATGGTATTGATTTATTAATTGCCAACCCAATAGATTCAAAATAATATTCGTCGACAATATTATCGCTATCGAACATGTACTTTTTGCATCTTTTAGGCATCGTGTTTAAAGTATTACAAAAAATATATAAAATATAAAAGCTATGTAATGTAAATATATGTGTATGTAAAATGTAAAAGCTTGCTGATTCGTCTGGTAGTACCATTGAAAGACAGAACTTGGTTCTGGCTTGGTTAAACGGGAAATAAGACTTCTTCGCTAAAGATCTCCAATTCTCTTTCATCAGAAACATAATATTGTTTAGTTTACTATAAATAATATAAATAAACACGCATAAGATTATTGCTCAGAAAAATAGACGTAGGCCAATCGCCTCATAATAAGCGTCCCCGACTGTAAACAAATTTCGTCCGCAACGGTAAAAAGACTTGGGCGGCTATTTACCGACACTCGTCCACGAAGGGATATTGTACGTAGTTATAAAGTTGTTGATCATTGAAAGTTTTTAAGAGAACCATAAAATTATTAAGACCATCGAAAGAAAAATAACAAAGAATATAACTATCATAAAATTCTGAAGTAAGTTATGACATAGAACAAAGACGTGACTACCTGATATATAATATATTACCTTATGTGATATTAACAAAAGTGTAAATTCCTTTTAATACTACAAAATTACTGTTTATTATTACCAAAGACACTTAGGTAAAAAATTATTTACCTATCGAACAAAGATCCACAATCAACTATGGGGAACAGCGAGTAATACCAACATAGAAATTCTTCAACTCCAATCAAATTCTCCAATAAAAAACTATAAGATTCTCAATAGATGCACCTTGGCATGTTACCAACGAAACAATACATCACGATCTTAAGATACCCACAGTTAAAGGAGAAATATCCAAATTCAGTGATAGATATAACATAAGAATTAACAACCACGAAAATCCACTAATTACTCAATTACTTGAAACGACGGATCAGATCCGCAGACTAAAAAGACATCACTCTATAGATTTAAACATTAGATTCAGCTAGAACCAAACATATGATAATTATTTATTATTCATTTATTGTTATAGTACCACGTCAGAATAATTTGCTTATAATTCTCAATGAGAATTGATTGTGAAATTCTTCAAAAAAAAATCCAAAGTATTAGATTTCTTCTTTGCTTTTGTCCATCGCAGTTGGCCACCCTCGAACAGTCGTCTTCCAAATCGATTGTCAGATACACGCAATCATGATTCGTGTTGGCGCGTTTAGGTGTATCAAGTTATCCATGCGCGGCCCCAGCAGTGTGGCTCTACTTTAGTCGTCTCATCATCCCTTCATGGAGCTTGGTGACTTGCACGCTCGTGACTTGGCATCAGGATGGCGTCGATATATCGCCCCCTGGTCCACGCGTTCATGTTGTTCACCCGAATCACAGGTCCATTTGTCTATGCTTTGGAAAATAAAATCGTCAATTGTAGAATGTACTTTCCTATTGTTAATCTTGCTCTGTTCAATTTGAGATTTCACCAAGTGGATTGCACGATGGAGTAGAATTGATGTGAATAAGTGATAGGAGTAAAGAATAAATAAAGATAGACAGAGAATGTAAATATAATAAATAAATGTAAATAAAAAAAAAAGAATGTAAATGAAAGCTGGGGCAATGCATCTAAAAGGATTAAGACTTATACATATTTAACCATCGTTTGCACATAGAATGAAGTTTAACGAGTGGTTTTATGGCTAGTTTCTGAAACAAAGCACGTAAAATTGTATAGAAACACTACAATACAAATTATCCAAAGTGGAATACTCCTTATTACATTTAATACGCTTTTTACGTTCATAAATAGAGTATGGATATTTATGCAAATTCATATTTTCATGAGCATAATTAAAAAGATGAAATCTAGATAGAAACTTTATCTGATAGATATGAGATTTCATCTTGCAAAAATTATTATAAAAGAAATAATTGTTAATAAACTTGAATCTCCCAATGGATTTAAAATAACTATTAATATTCCAGAATTAAATGATTTTACTTTTTGATAATAAATAATTAAATAATAAGAAATTAAAGCTAAACCATTTCATCCTAATAATAAAGTTAATATATTAGGTCTTGAAATGAAAAAATTATTGATATTAAAAATAACAATATTAAATAATCAAGTATTCATTATTTAAATCCATATATCTAGTTCTATATATTAAAATTATCCAACTAATTAATATTACCAAAAACATAAATATTATTAACTTAAAACCAATTACTAAAATAAAATTAAACTTTATTGAATTTAATCTAAAAATTAATCATTCAAATACATATACTTTATTATTAATTAATAAAATATATAAACTAAAAAACACACAGAAAGTACTATTCTTCCAAATTTTTATATACTACGTGCATTTTCATACCTTCACATTTTCCTGCATATAAAATTCATATTCATAAACAAAATGGATTTGTATAAATAATTTGGATACACAGCCAGTCACTGACCAGGTAACGTCTTGGACGAGAAACAAGGTAGAACGAAGGTGTACAAAAGTTTAGTGAAGACGGTCGATTGACGTTGGCACAAATTACCTCTTTAACGAAAGGTTACCAATTCCTCTTGCTGGAGGATCGAACCGGAGGAGGAAAGATGGAGTGGTCCCAGGGGGTGAGGGCGAGCCTCCTGGAGGAAGGTTACGTGGTGTTTGGCCCTCGCCACTGCCGTCTTCCACGTCGTGACGTCCACGAGGCGGGCCAAGTGACAAATAGATGTACGCGGCGACCGCACGATTTACTCCTTGCGAAGGGATAAAAGCTTCCTGACAAAATCCTGCTGTGACAGCGGATCCCGCCGTCCCGACCGTGTTGCTTCTCTCCCGCGACTAATCGTCCCGCAAAAAAGTTTACGACTCGAACTTCCATCTGGGACAAAAACCACTCTGACTTTCCGCCGGGAGTTTCAACTGGTCAAGTTGTTCTTTTCTCTCTAGTGTATTGTGCATAGGGAATTATAGAATGTTTAAAGGATAGTATTTTAGACTGAAGTTACGCTGAATGAAATTTTAGTTCAGGCTAATCGTGGACGAGTATATACAGTGAGACACCCAAGTCTTCGCCACGTCTTATGAAGAGGTAATTTTAGTTTAAATAAAGCAAATATCGATGAACAGTAAGAAAACGTGTAAGGCACTGTAATTTTTTCTTGACACATAAAGACAGAATCCAACTACTTTTGATCGTTTTGAAATATTGGGTTGGCAACTAAGTGATTGCGGACTTTGTCAATACTACTTAATGGCAAAATCTGCAATCACTTAGTTGCCAACCTAATAGATTGCACTAACTTAGCAATCAAATTCTGTATCATTTTGAGCGAACGAAAATGGTTTTTTTATGATATACAAGAAGACTTTTATTACCAACTTATAAATATTAATTTACAAAGAATTTTATTTTAGTGCAATATTTAGTCATTTGAAAAAACTTGCAAAACTTGTTTTTAATTTCAGTTTTAGTCCTAATGAAAATTTCAAAACTATCTGTGCACAATGAACGTTTCCGGAAACAATTCTTTATAATTGTCTATAATATTTTTCAACCGATCTCGAGCTCCATTTTAATCTACAAATTCTCGCATTGAACGATTGGTTAGTTTGACGAAGTAACAACGGCGGCCCGATTAACAGGAGCGTTTCCCATTTTCTAAATAAGTCTCGCAGGGTTTCTTCCTGCGCGGCGATAAGTTTCCAGCTGTTCTCTCTTCAGCTAACACAGCGGCATGAAGGACCGGGCGTCTCCTTCCGGCACTCCTGCTCGCTCTATCTCGCCTGCTCACCCTTCCCGAATCCACTCTCATTATTCCGAGGAAATTAAATATGTCACCTGATTCTTAAAGTTAATTGAACTTCGGCCGTAGCTCGAATCGGCTCGGCCGGCTTCTAATTCATTAGGATAATGTATTTGGGGCCACATTTAGGATAAACCCAGCTCTGTTTCGTCAAGGACAAGGATGTGTTGTTTAACATAATACTGGGCTTCATTCTTGTATCGTGCAATGCACTGAAGTTTACATTTAGCTTCTTGAAGTTGCTCAAAGATTAGTCAGTGTTAGTTTCATATTCTGTTGAGATTGACTGATAGAGGATTAATTTGTAATAGAAAAATATATTGAAATAAGTATAAGTACAGGTATAGTGTATGCTGATCAACATCCTCACTCCTTCAGTGTTGCAATGCAATAGGATATGATATAGAGCATGTTCATATATTTATAGCAAAGGGCATTACCAAAAAAGTTCACCTTTCTCAATACGTCAAGAACAAGGATGTGTTGTTTAACATAGTCTTAGGATCTACTCTTGTATCATGTAACGCACCAAAGTGTACATTTAGCTCCTTGAAGATACTTAAAGATGAGTCAGTGTTAGTTTCATATTCTGTTGAGATTGACTGATAGAGGAACCAGTGGATAAATTTGTATTAGAAAAATATATTGAAACAAGTATAGGTATAAGTATAGTGCAGAAATAGTGTATGAGGTCAAAATCAAATAAAGTGTTATCATTATTTATTAATTTAATACATAATATTGTTGAGGTTGACTAATAGAGGAACCAGTGGATGAATTTTTAATAGAAAAATATATTGAAGTATAAGTACAGGTATAGTGTATGCTGAACAACATTCTCACTCCTTCAGTGTTGCAATGCAATAGAATATGATAGGGAGCATGTTCATACATTTATAGCAAAGGACATTACCAAAAAAGTTAACCTTTTTCGATACGTCAAGAACAAGGATGTGTTGTTTAACATAATCTTAGGATCCATTCTTGTATCGTGTAATGCACTGAAATTTACATTGAAGCTACTCAAAGATTAGTCAGTGTTAGTCTCATATTCTGTTGAGATTGACTGATAGAGGTACCAGTGGATAAATTTGTAATAGAAAAATATATTGAAATAAGTATAGGTATAAGTATAGTGCAGACATAGTGTATGAGGTCAAAATCAAATAAATTGTTATCGTTATTTATTAATTTGATACATGATATTGTTGAGGTTGACTGATAGAGGTACCAGTGGATGAATTTGCAATAGAAAGTTCATATATAGTTTTATATTACTTTGAATTTACGCATCTATATTTCAGAAATTTTTAGTTTATTTACTTATCATTGTGGCAGTAGATAAATACATTTCTAGTAATTATTATTTGTCAATTTTTAAATCAAAACTTACAAAATTCCAATTGTAGTGTTCTCGTTAATTAAATTTAACAGGTGAAATTTACAGATGCGAAATTGAAATCAAAGAGACACTAGTGCCATTCCTTGCGAAAAAACTTTGTGTAAAACAACACCAAATTCTCCAGTATAATACCAGATCTTTGTACACACTATAGCAAAATGAACCCTTAATACTTTACTAATTATTTAATTAATTCTTTAAGAATAAGAAGGTGTAGGCTATTTATCTCATTATTTTTCCGTAGGGTTCGCATAATTTGTTGATCTTCAGGTTAAAAACAATGACGAGGCTGATCCTGATTCATGCCTGGATCATTGCGGACAATTTACCGAAAGCTGATTTATCGTATTCAACCGGCAGACTAAGTTCGAGTAATAAACTCGAGCAGGATCTGAATCCCTATTTTACTTACCAACCGGTCGCAAGGCTGCGGTGGAACAGCGAGCGCCGAGGAGAGGCGGAGGAAGCCAGGCGTGTACTAAATTTAAAAGTAAAACCTCTGCCTTTGTTGCCGAATCCCCGCGCTGAAAGAGAAGGTTGCTCTGCTCCTTCCAGCCATTCAACAGATTTAAATGGGCCCCGGAGCTTCGCGACCGCTTTCCTCTTTTAGTTGTTTTAAAGTACAGACGCTGCGGGTTCAACGATACGTGCCTCGGATTTATTTCGATCGGCCTCGTTCCATCTCTCTCTCTCTTTCTCTCTCTCTCTCTCTCTCTCTTCGTTCTTTTTAGAGCGCAGTTTTGTACGCAGTTGCTTCCCAGTGCTGCTGCGGAAGTAAGAAAATATATACCGTTATTCGGACAGAGAATATTCTTCGAATAGAATGCGTGGTCCATCATTTTGCTTTCTTCGGATAATTTATAAAAGTTTCATGGAAAGATTCGTTAATAAATAATTACGTAAATAAATAGTTGTAGAAATCAGAAGAAATCGGAAATGACGTGAAATAGTTGTGAATTTGCTAGTTCTTTTACGACGGAAAGTTTCTTCAAATTGATTATAGTCCAACACTAGAACTAACGATAGTTAACACGAAGCTATTTCTATCAAAACTAGTGAAAATGACTGGTCTTTAAAAAATACGTAATAATAGAATATTTTTATATTTATTGATTTATTACTTACTTAAACAAGCAATTCCAGGTTATGTAGTACATTTTTGGTATTATTGATCCATCTGGGACCATCATCCACAAACGAGGGTCGTCACATTTATAAAATTGTATAACCAGTCAATTTGGCTGGCGTGGTAGTTCCAGTGCTAACAGATGTTGGACACTGGATGAGGAACATGGAATTTTCAAGCGTTGGATGTAAGATGGAGATATAGGTTATGGCAATCAGGATAGAAGATATAACTTAGGAATATCGAAATAAGGTTATAGAATATGAGAAAGCGAATAAGGAGTACAGGTAAGAAACAAAAATAGAAAGATTGTCGTAAGGTGTCCATCAATTCAGTCGTAGTCCAGCAGCAAATCAGCCGCTTATGATTATAAATCTACATCCGGTACTGGTGACCGCGCGAGATATTATTCAAAATTAGCGGGCCAGCGAAAGTCGGAAGTGGCAATTTGGCGGATGAAGAAGAGGAGAGAGAGCAGCAACGCGAGGCAGTTTCTCGTCTCGGCGTCTCTACCGCGGCAACAAAAGACCCGTTAATTATGATTCTTTTATGATTCGATTTAACCGATCCCCAGAGCCGCCGAGGAATATCGCGCACAATGTACGCCAGGAATTAACGGACTATTAGCGGCGGAACAATGGAGCCTTTTTCTTGCCGGTGAGGGCCGTCTTTCGACGACAATGGGATCGATGTAACGCCAGTTCACTGGAAACCCCCAAGCGATTGTAGCAAACGGACTTTAAGCGGTTAATTTGCCGCCTTGCTTTCGTCTGTTTCGCTTTGAAAGCCAGGAAAAAGTAACTGTTCACCGAGTTTCATTTAGGGAGTGTACTGCGGACTACGATCCAAGGTGTAGATTGGTTTAAAGCATCGTTGCGAAGGGGTTGAAAGGACGAGGGTGTAAAAAGTGGCGGAGATTTGTAATTTAATTTTCTTCCAAGCATGTTGGCGATATTTAGAATACAGAAATAACTGTAGAACTGTATTAATTATAGTGGAATGAGGATAATTAGTTCGGGTATCTGCAGTTCGTCTTAATACCAATTCGTTCCTTCTTCTTCCTGGCTACGATTTCTCGTTAAAATAATCAGTTCAGGTCCGAACGTGAAATTTATTTAACCTAACCTCAATCGAGCATTAACAAACATTTTCACTTTAGAAATTGATTGAAATTCTAGAGAAACGTAACTTTCGTTTAGAAAACGTAAACAGTTATTCTGTGAATTGTAACATACACAGAATACATTAGGTTGTCCCAAAAGTTTCTTTTGTTTTATGAGGAAATAATAGATGCACAACATTCTTTGTTTTCTATTATTTTATTGAGTAATATATGATCCATTTTATTGTATTGGTGAGTGATTAAAGTTCTATTGGAACAAAAAGGATCATACACAATTCAATAAAATAATACAAAACAAAAAATGTTGTGCATCTATTATTTCCTTATAAAGCAAAAGAAACTTTTGGTGCAATAACTAAATGTAATTTTGAATGCAAATTATATTATGTACAAGATATAAATATTCTATGAAAATATGAATTGTAAGCATAAAATGTATATGTAAAATACGTTTTGCCTTAATCCTTCAATTTCCTCTTATATTAACAATTATCGTAACGTGTTCAGAATCTCCTTTGAAATGTCAGCCAACGCGATCTAGAAATTTTCTTGTTATCAATAAAACACAAGGATTTCCTAGTGAAATATTTTCGAGAAAAAGCAAACTTACTGGGAAAGTAGTCGTCTATTCTGGGAACAAGCCGTGCGAAATTAATCTCAGCAACGAGAACGAGTTCTCGAGCGTGATTTCGGCAAAGACACACGGAAACCATGAGAACGGTTCAAGCAAAAAGCTAACCTCTGACCGCTAAGCACCTGCCACTGCCATAAAAGGCAATGATATTTTTATAATTGAAATTAATTGCAGGTTGACCGCGCGCTTCCGTGTGACCTGTAATAAAAGCAAGAACTTGCAGCAACTGGTCTGTTGTGCGGACAAACGTTAAAATAACGTTAAGGCGGCGAAAACCGAAAGGTAACTGACCCTCAGCGTCACCGAGGTAAGTGGCATTTTTGCTGGGAATTCATAGCATTGAATAATTTTGAAGTTTGATGAAAACACATTAGTATAATTGCTAAAATTAAGATTTAGGTTTATAAATAGTACTTGTTATAATTATAACTCGTAAGCACTTTTCACCCAGTCTATTATTTTATAATTACGATACACTTTTTGGCAAAGTTGCATTGTATCCACCACAACTATTCAATCTTTATCATATTATTCTAATTTATTTTGTACGCTTATGTTATTAAATAGGTTTTGGAGTTCGATATTTAATTTATTTACACAGATTCAGTTTCGTAGATTCTATATTTCACCTCCATGTACAGCCATATGAACACACCGGATAATCTCAGATAATTAACACGTGGCGAATGTCAAAACAAAAGAGCGTCGTTAGAAGTCGTACCAACTTTGCATGTAGGAACTAGTGATCGTACCAACCTAACATTTTCCTCCACACCTTATGCATGATATGAATTTATTTATTTATCTTCTGATTGCCCTATACAGTTACAGAAATCAGAATTATGATCATTTCTTTACCATTGACTTACCTTTAGATTCACAAATTACCGGTCTTTTCACTGTATTTGTAAATCGTTTCACTTCGATAGAACGCGAAACGCTTAAGCGTCAAGTAAATTGTAAGAAAAGAAGCTAAAGTGACGTAAACGTGAGGACGACCGACAACAAATGGCAGAGCGAAAGCGCGTGTACGTTAGAGTTAAAGTTTTAAATATCCCAAAGAAAGAAACTTCTATTCAGTGTATCTTTCTATATTCTATGGAAGAACATAAAAAATTGATTCTCTATAATAACGATCGTTCCACCAAATTATGACTCAATCGCTCCTCCCACTACCTAATACCGCAACAGTTACGTCACAAAGTAGAAAAAGCGGCGACTCGGAGAAAAGTCTACAAACCCATTCCACGCATTTTCCCCCGAAGCTGTGTAATTTCTACTATCTAGCGAGCTCATCAAACAGACGTAGCACTCGTCGAACAAACGTGATCCTCCGGCTCCCTCTGCCAGTCAATGATCCACCGATTACGTCACGAAGTAAAAAGCATTAAGAAAAATGCCATACCACCATGGTGGTGAAACAATTCACCGAGAGCCCTCCCACGTCCACCGAGGAATCATCAACACGGTACCAAAAGAGTAACAGTGAACGACAGCGATCGCCGGTTTGAATCGGCGATAAAGCGTCCGCCATGAAGGGAACACGCGAAGGAGAGGCTCGCACCCAATCATCAAAGTCGCATTTTCAGTGTAATGGGTGTGTTTAGCCGGTCGTGCACGTTTGGAAAGGGACGGTTGGAAGGAACGATCGGCCGAGATCCAAGCTTGCGGAGCTCTCGATCGTGATCGGAGCCCCTCCGCCACCAATAATCATCGTACGGCCGCAATTACGGGCCTGGGGCATCCAATCGGGGCCTCTCTTCTTTCACGACATAGTTCTACTCTCTCTCTTTTTCCCCTGTTTCCATCTTTCTCGTTTCTTAGCCACTCTATTATTAGGCTGTATTACTGTAATGCGGCGACCAGCATGTCCGGGGCCAGCGAAATGGCTGCCATAATAGGGACAGACGCCAGATATCCGGCGTTTACCTCGCAGCATCCTGTCCGTGCGATTATCGTGCCACGACCGGGAATTTTACTGAAATTTTAGAAAGAATTCCGTGCCTCGTATACTCGCTTCGTTTAATCGGCCAACTTTTGCTTTGATAGGTCTGTTTGTGAGTTCATGCGATGGGGTCTTAAGGTTCCTAGCTGTTTTATTTCATATCCCGATAACAGAAGGTCGAAAGAGGCCAAAAATGTCTTTTATCGTATCATGTAGCATTTTTATGCGTAATGGTTTCAAGGATAGAGAAAATATTTCCCAATGTTCTTAGCTGTCTGTATGAACATCGTAATAACAAAGGATCAAACCCTACCTAACCTTAAAAAAAGGATCAAAGAAACAAAGAATGCTATCTTTTTTGTATCACATAACATTTTTATGTGTAATGGTTTCAAGGATAGAGAAAATATTTCCCAATGTTCTTAGCTGTCTGTATGAACATCGTAATAACAAAGGATCAAACCCTACCTAACCTTAAAAAAAGGATCAAAGAAACAAAGAATGCTGTCTTTTTGTAGCACGTAGTTTCGTATATAATGATTTATTCAAGAATGGAGAGAATATTTCCGAAATACATATATATACATTTTTATTTATATACAGAGAAGAGGAACATACGGTGAATCTCGTAAAAAACGAGCACGAGTCTGTTCAAATACGACATCTAGATCTCCCAATAAGTAGTCGCGAAGAAGTTCAAAGAGACTTGGTGCGAGATCCTTCCTGCCGTATCCGCGCTTTTCAATATGGAATCGCGCGATAAACGCTCCCCAGGCAAAGAGGAAAGACGTATCTTCTCTGGCAGATAGGGGGAACTTTATAACTTGGCTACGAGCAACAGCGAAACAAATCGTGCGACTGGATCTCGCGAGACATCCGGTTTCCTTGGCCGACACCCTCTACTGTTCTTTCTCTCTCACTCTCTCTCTCTCTTACACACACATTCTCTCTCTCTCTCTCTCTCTCTCTCTCTCTCTGGTATTCGTCAAACGAGAAAGTATAAAATTTATGGTTTTCAGAAATGTTGTATTTAATATCGTTCATATTTACGATTTCCAAAAAAGAGTCTATAGATTCTTCAGTGATAAAAGTGAGGATTTTGGTGTTTAGTAACTTTGGTGTTTAGAGGTTGTAAAATGGTTTCGTTTCTACTTAGCGATGACTAAGTTCGCTAAAAACTAGCGTCCTCTCTATCGATTCTCCAGTAACGACAGGCGATTTCACTGAAGCCAAGATAAGTAAAGACATTGCACAAATATTTCATTCAGCCAAACACGATCAACTGTTCGGGTGAAAATAGAAATTCGAACGAAATACACCAATTTTCGAAGGAAGATAAAAATATAAATTTGCCGAGTTTTATATTTTTTTTTATCAAAGGAGCTACAAACAAGAAGCCTAAATCACTGGAAAATACGTGTACATTACGGTATTGTGTATTTCAGAAAAATGAATACCAAATACTTTCAAACTACTATGGAAGTGTCTCTGCCAATCGAAAGTACATTTATTTCTATACCAAAGCCATGTGGTAATTTTCAAAGATCCTCGTTATGACAAATCACTCTTTTCAACAAACATTAATGAATAAATTATTGGATGGTTATTTATTTATGGCTGCAGAATAAATACTGAACATAATATTGAAAACTATATGAAATATTCTCTATTTACGTGTCAATCCATTCGTTTGAATCATTTCGATAAAATCACAAATCCACATAAACATTCGTATTTATCAATCATTAGATTGTTCGAAAAGTTTCTTTCGTTCTAAAGCAAATAATAGACGCACAATGTTTCTTGTCTTAGTTTATTGAATTATGCACGAGCATAATAATAAAAATATAACGAAATGGATGAAATAATATAAAACAGAAATTGTTCACCTATTGTCACCATACAAAACGAAAGAAACATAACCTAAACTACCTAATGAATCTAAAACAATGTTACTTATTTCTCCTACCATCGTCTGTTCTCTGATCTACCGCAAGCAAATGTATTTAAAATCACAGTTAAATCCTGCCACTTTGCATCTTTCAGGAAAAAAAAAAAAAAAAAAAAATACTAAACGAAACAAGTGCAGCTTCTTCATTACCGAGAGAAAACAAATATACAGAAATAAAATACAGAAGAAGGTAGAGAAATAAATAGAACAATCTAAGGATCGAGAGGATGGCTGTGCATCTGTCAAGCGGACGAAAAGAGAGGCACACGGTTGGGCAGAGGAGCTTGGTCCTGCGGGCGTGGGTGGCGGAACGAAGAGGGAGAGTTTGGGGGGTGAGTATCGAGGGCGCTAATGTTCCTCGGGCAGGAAACACCGTCTCCATCCTGCACCCTCTATCTCTCCGCTCACTCGCCTATTTTTATTCGTCTTTATCTGAGACTTGAGTCGGTTCCTCTCCATTTCCTCTTGAGGAGTTCTTCCTCCTTCTCAGCCTCCCTCCTCTTCTTCTTCCTCCTCCTACCCTGCTCCTTCTGTATGCCGCTTCTCTCTGTGTCCCCTCCGGGTACCGATGCGGTGACAACAACATGCAAACATTCTGGTATTTGCAATTCGAATGCCACAAAACGGGGACGGGAAACCGCGGCGAAGAAGCCCCAGCCGGTGCTCGCCTTGCCGCGAGAACGCGTCGATCCCACCCCTTGCAAAAGGTACACAGCTCGCTATTCTATTAGCCCGCGGAAAGATAAGTTGTACTTTGGCCGTACGAGAGCTGTGCACGAGAAACGTATCGTTTCCAAACGGTTTCAGTATTTTTCACCGACCATCCCCGTCAGCCGCCTCCGTGTTATCGTCCTTGCTCCAGGCTAACGGAATTTTCTCTGCTCTTTGTGTCTCTGATTGACCTTTTTTCGCCAATTTTTGCCATTATTTCTGATTCTATTTGGAGGTGGGTAGGACAGAGTGTAGGAAAATGTAGATTTAGGAAATTCTTTTTATGAGAAATAAAAAAGGTGGTTTCCTATCGTTAAGAAATTTAAGTTTCTTTGGAAAGAATTTTAAATATCAAAGAGTTTCTTGGATAGATCTTGTGCGATATTTTTCTTTAAATTGAACATTCATTAAATTTAAGGGAAAGATTTGTCTCCTATGGGACTTCTTTTTCTAATTGTGGCGCATTCTTTGGCTGTTTTTCTAACCTAAAAAAGTTTATTATGTCTGAGAAACGTATGAAATAGTCGTTTTTCATACTAGCAAATTCTTATTTTAATTTGCAAAACTTTGAGCCTCTTCGGAATTGAACAACATTTATTTAAAATTCATAGGTTTGATGTTGTCTAGGAGTTTAGAATTCTATTGACGTGTAATTGAAAATCATTGTTCTTAGAAGAAATATCAATTTGAAGGTTTCTCAATCCCAAAGATTATAAAGGGGAATAAATTCGTCGTAATGTTTTTGAGTTACACGCAGCCTGAAATTGTGATGATACGTGCTCGCGGCCGATTTATAACCAGGTGATTATACAATCAAGAGGGCAGATGCGCACATTAAAAGTTCAGCGTCGTTCAGCGACGAAATTCGTGATTATAACGTCGATATAAGAATAGCCTTTGGCCAGAAAAATGAAGACATCTGCCCTGATGAGAGCCGTCCGAAGCACAGCCACGTTGAAAGCATCCAAGCCTGCATAAATCGACTGCTTAAGCACGGGTTCTGCAGAAAAAATTGCAAGCAGATGCAAGTCTCACAGTTCAAGCGTGACACGATGCAATATTTTCTTCCATTTAAATTCACCTGTATATCTTTTCATGCATTATCATTTATGATATAGCTACTCTTTGAATTAATATGTTTCCAAGAAAACTCCACCATCGATTAACTATTATCTCTCCCCGTTTAAATGTAAATCTGTGATAAATGTAGGCTACAAGGAAAGAACACGATAAGTCACAATTTCTATTTTTTTAAAAGCAAACGGTTTTAAGATTCGGTATATCATAAACCAATCCAACGTTAGTAAAATTGTCTTTATATTTGATTTTGGAGATCAACATGTGTCTTTTCATTCCCTTCGAAGTTTCAATATTGAGATATGTAGAATTTTATGTGCTAGACTAGGTTACCTGCGCGGTAGTGATACTTGCATGTGAATATCAGTGTATGGATATATGTGTGTACGCAGCATCTCGAAACAAAGGAATGTAAACTGTTCAGTTAACAGTCTGGTATGGAAGAAGGTTAGACGTGTGCAAGTGTGTATCGATGAATATCTTTGAAATCGCATATCAAATGAATATATAGCTATTCTAATATAAATTCTAAGTGTAAATTTAGTGTTCCTATACCATTATTTCGGCAATTCAGTTAAGAGTCTAGTATGGAAGAAGGTTAGACGCGAACAAATGTGTATTGATGAATATCTTTGAAATCGCATATCAAATGAATATATAGCTATTCTAATATAAATTCTAAGTGTAAATTTAGTGTTCCTATACCATTATTTCGGCAATTCAGTTAAGAGTCTAGTATGCAAGAAGGTTAGACGCGAACAAATGTGTATTGATGAATATCTTTGAAATCGCATATCAAATGAATATATAGCTATTCTAATATAAATTCTAAGTGTAAATTTAGTGTTCCTATACCATTATTTCGGCAATTCAGTTAAGAGTCTGGTATGGAAGAAGGTTAGACGCGAACAAATGTGTATTGATGAATATCTTTGAAATCGCATATCAAATGAATATATAGCTATTCTAATATAAATTCTAAGTGTAAATTTAGTGTTCCTATACCATTATTTCGGCAATTCAGTTAACAGTCTGGTATGGAAGAAGGTTAGACGTGTGCAAGTGTGTATCGATGAATATCTTTGAAATCGCATATCAAATGAATATATAGCTATACTAATATAAATTCTAAGTGTAAATTTAGTGTTCCTATACCATTATTTCGGCAATTCAGTTAAGAGTCTGGTATGGAAGAAGGTTAGACGCGAACAAATGTGTATTGATGAATATCTTTGAAATCGCATATCAAATGAATATATAGCTATTCTAATATAAATTCTAAGTGTAAATTTAGTGTTCCTATACCATTATTTCGGCAATTCAGTTAAGAGTCTAGTATGGAAGAAGGTTAGACGCGTGCAAGTGTGTATCGATGAATATCTTTGAAATCGCATATCAAATGAATATATAGCTATTCTAATATAAATTCTAAGTGTAAATTTAGTGTTCCTATACCATTATTTCGGCAATTCAGTTAAGAGTCTAGTATGGAAGAAGGTTAGACGCGAACAAATGTGTATCGATGAATATCTTTGAAATCGCATATCAAATGAATATATAGCTATTCTAATATAAATTCTAAGTGTAAATTTAGTGTTCCTATACCATTATTTCGGCTATTAAGATGCAAAATTCTCAACAAATATAAAACAAAAATTGTCGTTCATCTATTATCACTTTATGAAACGAAAGAAACTTTCCGGACAACCTAATACTATCGAAACAGTGAATATAACATAATTCAAGTGAAAATGCAAGATACAGAATGAAATTTATACCAATATTTGTTTCAATATTTCCTAAAAGTTGATGTTACAAACAGAAGACATTGTATCACAATGCCTACAACACAGAAAATGAAAATTATATTAATTTTTATTTCAATATTCCCGACAAGCTTCAATTTCAAACACAAGACATTATATCCAGTGAATGATTACTTATCAAGCCTTAAGGATCATACCTAATTCAATAAAATAATATTATTGAGATATGTATAATTTTATGTGCTACATTAGGTTAGCTGCATAGTAGTAATACTTGTACGTGAATATCAATGTGTGGGAGTATGTGTGCGCGGTGTCTCGATACAAATGGAAGAAAGTGCTGAGACGCGTGCAAATTTGTATCGATGAATATCTTTGAAATCGCATATCGAATAAATATATAACTATTCTAATATGAATTCTAAGTGTAAATTTGGTGTTCCTATATCATTATTTCGGTTATTAAGATGCAAAATCCTCAACAAATATAAAACAAAAATTGTCGTTCATCTACTATCGCCTTATGAAACGAAAGAAACTTTCCGGACAACCTAATCCTATCGAAACAGTGAATATAACATAATTCAAGTGAAAATGCAAGATACAGAATGAAATTTATATCAATATTTGTTTCAATATTTCCTAAAAGTTGATGTTACAAACAGAAGACATTGTATCACAATGCCTACAACACAGAAAATGAAAATTATATTAATTTTTATTTCAATATTCCCGACAAGCTTCAATTTCAAACACAAGACATTATATCCAGTGAATGATTACTTATCAAGCCTTAAGGATCATACCTAATTCAATAAAATAATATTATTGAGATATGTATAATTTTATGTGCTACATTAGGTTAGCTGCATAGTAGTAATACTTGTACGTGAATATCAATGTGTGGGAGTATGTGTGCGCGGTGTCTTGATACAAATGGAAGAAAGTGCTGAGACGCGTGCAAATTTGTATCGATGAATACCTTCTCAACATTCAAATACATTTTTGCCTCGTTATAACGTTACATGAAGCTTCACCAACTTGTCAGCTACCTTTAAAAAAGTTACATCTTTTAACGTTGCTCAACTACAAGGTAATATTAAACTAAATCTACAAAAATGTGCTAATCGTGTTTTCTTCCTATGATCTTCAAATGAACAAATTTAATAAACAGGAAATTGTTTCATCGTTGAACGAAACGAGGAAATTTTAGATGTCAATATCAAAATGGAAGAAGCTCGAGAATGAGAAGTAAGATATATCGGGTGAAACAAAGTCGACCTGTCAACGGTGTTAGCCGGGTATCTGGAATCGCGAGCCAGCCATTTTTCTAATATCTGTTTTTCGGAATCGCACGCGTAATACATACGACGGGGTGGGACGTTGGTCGCTATATAATTACGTCCCAGGCTTGTTTTATATGTGGAAGCCCATTCGACCACGGAAACGAGCTACGCTGCTTGTTATTCGAGCAATTTCAGCCTATCGAGGACCAACCGACACACACTCGATCACGAGATTGCGATATCAGCTAATAACAAGGTTCGTCGAATATTCGTTGAATACGTTACAGTCGTTGAAAGAGGCGGCGAAGGAATATTTTTCAGGTACTTGGATACGATAAAATTGCCATTAGAAATACAAACACGGTGCTTCTTTTTTTTACAACATTCTATAGAATTTTTATACAAATTTTTTTAACACTGGATTTTTTGTTTCTTCTTATTTCTTCTTTTGCTGCAGGGAGCAGGAAGAAAATTACATCCTTGGTCGGTGCAGCTAACGTTTCTTACAATTGCGATTCTTCCTATAAATCTTGTTGAGGCTAATTAATTGCAATGGCTTGCATAATTCAGTTTAGTCAGTGTTTCCGCGTGAAAGGTTTGTTTGGCATTGGTATCTTCCCTACCGTTGAGATATCGGAGGTGCCTGAGTGGTTGGAAAAACGATAGTTTAAATTACTGTTTATTGTTACATTTATAATCTTCTGACAGGTGTGATCTTTGCAATATAAATAAATATAGTGAGAGGAATTTGAAGGTATTTGAATAATTAGTATAGTGGCATTTCTCCAATTCTCAAACTTTTCCAAATAAATGTTTATTCAAAGATAACCATTCAGTGACGACTGTGTCACTTTCCAGAATTCCATTTCGCCAACCTAACCATCGATTCATAGCGCAATTAATCGCGCAAGACGATCACAAGTTCCATCTGTAATTTCTCTGTGGTTAGGAATCTTAGGTGTCGAAGTTCATGCAGAGAGATTAGACAAGAGAAGAGTAGAGTTGCATCGTTTCATGTAACACTTTGATTGCCACGTAGAAATCACACGTTTCGCTCAGGACGCCACGGCTTTAGCGTTCTTAAACGTGAAAATCGCCTGCCAATTGTATTTGCATTTCCGCATCGATTTCGTACGAAGCAACGTGCTTTCGTGGTTTATGAAAAGGATTTGAGGAAAGCGGATATAAAAGGACAAAAATACTGCTTTAGTAATTATCAGTTGCTCTAATTTTGGACAACATTATGCCTGTCTTGTTCACGTATTCATATACCGGGTGTTGCTTAAATTCAGTATCTAACTTACCTACAGAGTATTCAGTTTTGCGTGTCAATATCTATTTCTTATGTTATGTATATGGTGTTTTAATCGACATCAAGACGAGTTGAAGATAACTTTGCAATGACGTCGTATGTAGGGTTAGTAACTTTTCAAAATCTTCAGGAGCAATAGAAATAATTTAATACTCTGAAATCATACGTTTTGCTGAGGACGCCACGGGAGTATTTTTATTATTCAAAGCATATAATGGCAAAATAATAATAAATTAATGATGTAAGACAACGTTCTTCCCCAATGGACCGTTTATCTTATTGGTGGTCACGGCTGACAACCGTGACGCCTTGGTGACAGTTGGTAGCGACATATATAACAAGGCTTCGTTTATTTCAACAAACCATTCGCATTTGTTGTTTCGTCGTAAGCAAAACGTGCAGAATATATTGTTGAAACGTATAGAAGATATTAGTAAACAGTATTTGCTCATTATATATAACAGTAAGGTACGTTCACACTTCTAACCTCAATTATATAATTATAAAGCAGCATTCACGATTATTTTCTAAGGTGTGTTTATAATAATATTCGTAGATTATCCCTCAAAGATACGGATGCAAACACAGTGTACAGTTAGATGCAAGATTTGTTCTCATTTTTTTTTTATTGATGTTCTAAGAAAAACGTTTAATCGTTCAATGGGGCACTTTTTATTTCAAAGTATCTTCTATTTATCGGTTATATTGAAAATACCCTAACTGTCAATTTTCATTCAATTTTTACAATTGTAAGAAGTTGAAGCTCTCCGGTCACCAATGACCACCGTGGCATCACAGGAGAAACCGTGGATCATATATGACCCACGTGGCAGTCAAAGTGTTATCGAGCATTAGTCATTTCTTATTTCATTGTCGAATGCTTCACAATTTCCAATAACTTTTAAAAATTCACTCCCACCAAGAAAGTTGCTTATTGTGAAAAAATTAACCGATAAAATACTGTGTTCGATTGAAAATGATGAAAACATTTGAAATATCTTATGAAAAAGAGAAAAGTAGGAAATCATGTTGCCCAATTTTCAAATGAATTTTGAAATTCAATAATTGTCAAGTTGGAGGGTAAATCGATCGCCCACCCCGTGTAACCATATTTCGTGAGTAGGGGGTGTGGGACGTAGCTTGGCTCGCGCGAAACTTTTTACCCCCTTTCCAAGTTGAAACAAAGACGACTCGCGTGACCAGAAGGCGTGCCACGTGATACGCTACGCGAATCGCCGGCTCGACCAATCGGCTTTCAGAGGCAACCCCGATACAAAGTATACACGGCGTGCAGCTTTGATGTTTCCAGTCACGTGACCCGCGACTCGATATCAATTCGTGACGCTAAGTGCGCTTTCGCGTGTGCACGCGCTTCTTTTCTCGCGGTGGAGCTTTAAGGACACCGCTTCCGACTCGCCTTTCCACCCGTCCCCCCCTTTTCCACCCTATTTCTCGCGTCAAGATCGTCAAAAATGTCGTTCGTCGGTGTTAACGATCGCGCCTAATCGCCAAACCGACGAATTTTTCCTCGATTCCGGCTCGATAGCAAAATGGGTGTCACCTTGTTCTCTACCGTTATCGCCAGTTCTTATCGATGCTTTTAATTTTCTACGACAACAGAAGTTGATTCTCCACTGGTATGGTACTAGTGATTAATTCGGTTTGAAATTAATAGGATAATGATAATGCGTTTGGCTGGATATTAGGAAGATAAAGGACGTTTGATTGGCTAGACGGGAATTAGGTGGTTCTTGATAGACATCTATGATTAAAGGACTTTTAAGGGAATTTGTTCCTTCGAGGTCAAAATATATTATCTTCTCTATTAAAGGGAAAAAATTCTTTCCATTGATACATATATGCGATTATAGGAATTTTCAGTCCTTTTCTTCGGATGCATAAATTTATAACGAGCTGGGAGTTATAATGGTGTAAGTCAAAAGTATTGTTCCATATTTACTTAAGTTATATATCTTTATTCTTTAGCTCGATACGTTTTCATAATTCCAACGAAGTGCAATGAATTTTTATATATTAGGTTGTCCCAAAAGTTCCTTTCGTTTTATAAAGAAATAGTAGATACACAACGTTCTTTGTTTGATATTGTTTTATTGAATTACGTTTAATCCACTTTATTATATTACTATAAAATGGATCAAACATAAATTTATGAAATAATATAAAATAAAAAATGTTATGCATCTATTATTTCACTTATGAAACAAAAGAAACTTTTGGGACAACCTAATATTATTCTAGAAACAGGATATTGTTTTCTAAGAAATAACAGTGGATTGACTTACGTCACAATTGCTTCCTGTTGAGGTTGGCTGATAGAGGAACCAGTGGATGAATTTGTAATAGAAAAATATATTGAAATAAGTAAAAGTACAGACATAGTATATGAGGTCAAAATCAAATAAATTATCATTATTTATTAATTGAATACATGATATTGTTGAGGTTGACTGATAGAGGATTCAGTGGATGAATTTGTAATAGAAAAATATATTGAAATAAGTATAGGTATAAGTATAGTGCAGACATAGTGTATGAGACCAAAATCAAATAAATTGTTATCATTATTTATTAATTGAATACATGATATTGTTGAGGTTGACTGATAGAGGATCCAGTGGATGAATTTGTAATAGAAAAATATATTGAAATAAGTATAGGTATAAGTATAGTGCAGACATAGTGTATGAGACCAAAATCAAATAAATTGTTATCATTATTTATTAATTGAATACATGATATTGTTGAGGTTGACTGATAGAGGATCCAGTGGATGAATTTGTAATAGAAAAATATATTGAAATAAGTATAGGTATAAGTATAGTGCAGACATAGTGTATGAGACCAAAATCAAATAAATTGTTATCATTATTTATTAATTGAATACATGATATTGTTGAGGTTGACTGATAGAGGATCCAGTGGATGAATTTGTAATAGAAAAATGTATTGAAATAAGTATAGGTATAAGTATAGTGCAGACATAGTGTATGAGGTCAAAATCAAATAAGTTGTTATTATTGTTTATTAATTTAATGTATGATATTATTGAGGTTGACTGATAGAGGAACCAGTGAATGAATTTGTAATAGAAAAATATATTGAAATAAGTAAAAGTACAGGTATAGTTTATGCTGACTCATATCATCACTCTTTCAGTGTTGCAATACAAAAGACTGTAATAGGGATCATATTCATATATTTATAGCAAAGCACATTGCCAAAAGGTTAATCTTGGTGTGTAACTGTAGCTGAAGGCTATAAGAAACAACAATAGATATCTACTTATAGCTGTTTTCTTTCTACACCTTGTAACCCAAAACAATATTTATCTTCAAGACCACAATAATATGGACCTCTGTCTATTTTGAATTCTTGTTTCACTAAATTCTATTCTCTTCATAACAGCAGTTCCCAGGTTACTGCAATACAAAAGAAGAAGATGTAGAGCCTTTTATAATGCAACTACTTCAACATCCTCTTTATAACAAGGAAAGTTATTCCAACAATCTTACAAAGTATCAATACATTTAACAATAAAACGAGAAATTCTGCAAATCTCTCATATCTTTGAAGACTTTCAGTAGTACAAACTTCTCAGACTTTTATCACAGCGTGCGATATCGATTCGAACGAACTTTTTTCGATGCAGACTGACCGTTCCTGTGGACAATCGTGATCAGTCGCGAGATAAATCGTGTATGATGATCCATAAGTGGCTACGCTTTCGATAGTGTCAACAGGAACAAGTTGTTAGCTCGGAAGGGCAGGTTAGCGCGTCAAGCCCACCCCGGGATTCCAGAGCGTTCGTGATGGATGATCGCAGATATACTGAAAAATGGTGATGGATGAAATCTCGCTGGCTATAAACATTGACGGAATCTGTTACGTGAATTGTAATAAGTTATCCCGCTGCGCGTCTTAATAAAACGGACATTTCGTGGCCGATCCGCCCGGCGGATTCTGTCTCGCGCAGCCAGTTCATTCATTTAAAAGCGATTTGTAAGCCTTACCTTCTACCTTTCCAATGCAAATCCTGCAAATTGCAAGCTTCAACTGTTAATTGATATCGCAAATTGGCGATGCGTGAAAGGAAAGTTAGGTTAGGTATCTGTCACTGCATCTTCCGTATTTTATATTCCCCCGTCGCAATTTATCGATTCTAATTTTTTAAAATGTTAATTAATCTAGTTTAGAGCAGTTTAAACCTTACACTATTCAAATTGTTACATTATAATACGCTTTTATATTTGTCTTGACAGGAAGAATCCTCATAACAGGGTCGTAAATTAAAGCATTAACTAGCGACACTCATTCGCGTAATTGTATTTGATTGCAATTCTACAAAGAGTTGTATAAACTTTAAATTGCAAATGTATTTCATTGGGGTTAGGTTGAGGTTAGGTTATGTATTCATGTATTTTCAATTCATCGGTCCATATACCTAAATCCACCAACTTCCTCTTCTTCGTTCAATAAAATATTCATAGCAATTCTGAGAGCCACAATACCGCGGACACAATTTACAACAGCATAATTCCACAATTCTTCAAGGATCTAAACAGAATTCCATCTGGCCAGCAAACGCATGACGTAATCATCATGCACGGCGAATCTCAACACGATCTCGACTCACGTAGCACATTCACTCACGCATCCTCGTCGTCATCGATCACCATTTTTCTCTTACCGATCAAAGGTTGCACGTCGCCATCAGCGTCTCGGTATCAACATTCCACCGCCTCGCCAGGAAAATCTATCCAACGATACGCGGCGGAATCGGGCGCGAGTTAATGGCGATAAGGCGATGGTACTCTCTCGAGGCTAACGAGATCGAACAGTGGTCGAGACTCGATTCTCAAAGGAAGAAAGGAATTCGCGTGGTCGTGGAGCGGAGAGGAAGAAGCGAGAGATGCTGACCGCGGATGCTGGCAAAAAATCGGCAAGGGCGGACGAGATTTGATTCCCGGTGACGTATTAAATGTGTGGTAGCAGCCAGTGGTGTCAGAGGGATTGCTTTAATCAGTAGATTAATTCGTCATGGCCTCCGCCGCGTAGCAACGTCCTTTGTCGGCCGTTGGTAAAATATGAGCCAACGTACATAATCAACTATTTGTGGTAATGAATATTATGCGGCCGGCGCGCGTGTCATTAATAACGTCCGCGGCACGGCCGCGTAATCTGTTTTTTCCTTCGCATCCAAGCGTACATTATGCGCGCGAGCTACGTCTAAGCAGTGAAACCTTGGGGAAAAAAAGACCCAGCCGCTTTGCATGCGCGCGAGCTGCCGAGTTTATGCGCTCGAGCTCGCCTCGATAAGATACAGGGTGACGCGTGTGATAATGCGTACGCCGCTTGACATTTTTTCCAATGTAAACGTTTTATAAGACGTTCAGGTATTTTCGATATTTAGCTGCAAGTTTTGTCTATAAATATATCGAAGTATCAAAGTGCAGTGAGATATTTAACACTAGAACTACTGATAGTTAACACGAAGCTATTTCTACCAAAACTAGTGGAAATGACTGGTCTTTAAAAAATACCTAATAATAGAATATTTTTATATTTATTGATTTATTACTTTCTTACAGAAGCAATTCAATGTTATGTAGTGCATTTTTGGTATTATTGATCCATCTGGGATCATAATCACTAAACGAGGGTTGCCACATTTATAAAATTGTAGAACCAGTCATTTTGACTGCTGTGGTATTTCTAGTGTTAGCATCTAGCGATTCATCTGGAATTTTCCTGATAACTAATATCGTTATATTGAATGCTACGTAGTAAAAATTCGATAAACGCGTGGCATGTTGTACAAAACGAGGAAAGTGGTTAATTGGGGTTCGATAAACAGATTGCAGGACCTTCTTACACTTTGACAAGCTCCAGTCATTTTGACTGATATTGGTATAAGTAGCGTTGACATAAAATTATTCTCAATTTGAATACATAAAAGACAACATAAAATTCATTATATTATCCTTTTAGTTATGCGAAAGTCGTTACATCATTGCAAAAAAAATATAACATAAAGTAGGAATTTTAAAATAAAATTGTAAGACCAGCCAATTTGACTGGTGTGGTTAGGTTGAAGTTAATAAGTATTATGTTAAGGTTAAGTATTATGTTGAGGTTAATAAATATAACAATTATGGGAGATTAAAATGTACAAGTATAAAATATACAAAACATTCAATGTTAAGAACTCGTTTGAATAATTAAGGATGAACAAAATCACTATACCACATTATAACACAAAGTAGGAACTTAGTAAAATTGTAAAACGTCAATTTGACTAGTGTGGTATTTCTAGTGTTAATATCGAATATCTCATTGTACTTTGATATTTAGATACTTTTAATATTTTGTAATGATTAATCTTGTTGGTGTGAAAAATTATTTTTCTACTTCAAGAAATAATATGTTTGTATTGTGAAGTAGGAAGGAATTTGAACAGTAAGTGACGCTTTGAAGTTGATTTTACTGTCCATAACCACAAGACAGACGAGTGATCGCGATTCCAGCTTCGTCTAACCTTCATCTTCGCTTCCTGTGGTTTCTCGCGTCCATTTTATATCTATGTGAACGTGTATGTAGGTTGAATTAAAGTATTTGTACGATTTGTACATTCTCTCGCTCTTCTAAATTGTCTTGTTTCGATACCATTTCTGTAAAGATGAATATGAATCAGAGATACAGATTGTTGAAGAGGGTAGTAAGCAAAGAATTTCAATAGCAGATATACGCAGAGGAATAACCTGTGCTCTCTTTGCTGCCACAGAACTCTCACCTCTAGGTTTAACCCCTCTTGGACAACTCCCCGCGGCGAAAAGACAAATGAGCCTGAGGTGAGAACTTACCCAATAAATACCCAAGGCGACACACTGTTTGACCAGGGAGCAAGCACTCTGGACTGGACAAGAAATACCACACCTACCCTTCCCACTGTCCTCATCCCTCTGTCCGCGGCCCGTGGCTGTTTCCATTCTTCACCCTTTGCTATCACTGTCCTGCAATTACAAAATACAAATTATTTAGTCGTACGAGTTTCTTTAATTTTCTTCTCTCACACAAGGATGGACATAGAATATTTATTGTTGTTGATTTTTCTAAAATGACAAAAATTTATGTTAGAAAAGGAAGTTTTTATTACAAGAATCATCGCAGGTTGAAATTAGTAAAGAGATTAGTTATTATTAATTAATTAATTATTTTGTCATACGAGTTTCTTTCATTTTCTTCTCTCACACAAGGATGGACATAGAATATTTGTTGTTGTTGATTTTTCTAAAATGACAAAAATTTATGTTAGAAAAGGAAGTTTTTATTACAAGAATCATCGCAGGTTGAAATTAATAAAGAAATTAGTTATTATTAATTAATTAATTATTTTGTCATACGAGTTTCTTTCATTTTTTTCTCTCACACAAGGATGGGCATAGAATATTTATTGTTGTTGATTTTTGTAAAATTATAAAAATTTATGTTAGAAAAGGAAGTTTTTATTACAAGAATCATCGCAGGTTGAAATTAGTAAACAGAATTTGGAGGGTAATTTTGGTCTCATTGTCGTGGTCACAGTTTTCACATTGCTACGACTATGCTTCAAGAAGAATTAACAATCAAATTATTTAGTCACAAGAGTTTTGCTCTACTTTTCTTTATTTGCTAGAAATAATTATAAAATATCAAATTGATTTTTGTAAAATTAAAGGAACTGTAGATAATGTTTGTGAAGAAAAATTTTATTAGAAGAATTTTTATTAGAAGAGAAAGATTCATTCACCCTATCTTTGTAAAAGCTTGCGCGCAATGCGTGCTACTGAGATCTCTTTTCTTCCGAGGCAAGCCGTGTCCAGGCGCCGCATTAATTTTGTGTATTTAACGAGAGCGAGTTAAATGTCTGTCCGGAAGGGTTCCTCGGTCTCCAGTGCCATTCATGGAATCGCTAGCGAGACAAACTTTAATAGAGAGACGACCCTGTTTGCCTGCTTTCTTTTCCTCGAGACTTCGAGTCAATTTGGAAGCTGCTTAAATTAATAAGAAAGATATTTCATATGGCAAATTGTCATTATTTTATTCGCAATGATATTTTATTCGCAATGATATTTCATTGAATTTCGTATAAGTTTATTCGTTTCTTTCTATTTTTTTCTTTCTAAATTTCCCTATGATACAAGAATAACGATGAAAAAGAAAGGAAGAGGCAGATTCAGGGCCGTCGACGTGGACAAAAAACCGTGTTTTTCCGAGAGTGAAAAACTATTTTGTGCTTTAGCCGAGCCACTGACGGCGCATCATTTTTAACGGCGCCCTGTCAGACGATTGGAAAGGGAGAGGAGTACTGTCAGTGGCCGGCGGCCAACGTCAAACGTCAAGCCGATCCTTCTTGCTCTCTCTCAATTTTTTTTTTCCTTTTTTCTAGCGTCCTCTTCATTCGATTTTTGTCTATTCAAAATACTTTCTGCATCGCATGGAAATCATTTATATCGAAAATATTTCAACTGTGCTATATTTTATGTTACATTGAAATATATGGGATGTCTGAACTGTTCAGACACATTAGCAAGGTTATGTCAAGAAATATGTCGCTTTTGCGCGATATGGTTTATTTAAAATTGCACGTCTGGTTCTAAATCTTGCAATAAATTATAGTCGCAAATTCCCATTTTCTACACGTAATAACGATTACTTATTATACAGATAACATCCTTCAGTGAAATCATATTCAAATATATAGGAACATATACATAAACAGCAAGAATATATTGGGTTGGTAACTAAATGATGTGGATTTTGTCAATAGTACTTAATGATAAAATCAGATATAACTTAGTTGCCAACCTAATTATATTTGATACCGAATTAGTGTCAAGCTAATGTATTTCCTATATCTGCATTGTTGAGAAAATATTAAGTTGGTATGATCAGTAGTTCCTACATGTTAAGTTGGTACTTTTAACGATGCTCCTTTGTCTTAGACGTCGGCCACATGTTAATTATCTAAGTGTATCCAGTGTGTTCATATGGCTGTACATGGTGGTGAAATGCAAAACGTAAAAACTAAATCTGAATTAATCAATAAATATCAAACTCCAGAACCTGTTTAATAACATGCATCGTGTTTGTCAATCTGTTAATCGAGTTAACTCTTAACTAGAAAATCAGTTCTACACAAGTATAGAATTATAATATTACACTGAAGAGATTGGGATTCCAGTTAACGAGTTGACTAATTTTCTTCCAGTCGATGAATGCAAACCTTGACTTCTTTACAACTACTGCCAGGACACTTATTTTTGTAGTATAGTTTACCAATTGAAATACTAATAATGCAATTAATTATTCAAATATTTATTAGGTTGACAACTAAGCGATTGTGGATTTTGTCAATAACACCTAATGACCAAGTTGCCAACCCAAGAGATTGAACGTAATACATAGAAACGGACATAAAACACAATACCAGTAAATATTACATGAAATTCCAGGAAATATTTCTGCAATTCAAAAACAAAATTCCACTCATCATCCTCGTTACAGCTTGAAATTTATTCATCATTTTCCAATGCCAAATAATGAATATAATACCAACGATATAATATAAAACAAACGAGAATTATTCGTGTGAACGATATATTAGGTTGGCAACTAAGTGATTGTGGATTTGTTAATAACACCTAGTGACAAAGTCTTAGTTGCCAACCCAAGAGATTGAACGTAATACATAGAAACGGACATAAAACACAATACCAGTAAATATTACATGAAATTCCAGGAAATATTTCTGCAATTCAAAAACAAAATTCCACTCATCATCCTCGTTACAGCTTGAAATTTATTCATCATTTTCCAATGCCAAATAATGAATATAATACCAACGATATAATATAAAACAAACGAGAATTATTCGTGTGAACGATATATTAGGTTGGCAACTAAGTGATTGTGGATTTGTTAATAACACCTAGTGACAAAGTCTTAGTTGCCAACCCAAGAGATTGAACGTAATACATAGAAACGGACATAAAACACAATACCAGTAAATATTACATGAAATTCCAGGGAATATTTCTGCAATTCAAAAACAAAATTCCACTCATCATCCTCGTTACAGCTTGAAATTTATTCATCATTTTCCAATGCCAAATAATGAATATAATACCAACGATATAATATAAAACAAACGAGAATTATTCGTGTGAACGATATATTAGGTTGGCAACTAAATGATTGCGGATTTTGTCACTAGGTGGTATTGACAAATCCGCAATTATTTAGTTGCTAATCCAACAGTGTCTCTAAACTTCTCACTATCAATTGTAATACTTCCATCAACGATCTTGTATAGCTTCTGCAAAGTAACCAATCTCTGATACTCAATTCGAACTACTCTCTCGGATCTTCGTCCCGGGAGAGACAGAGGCTCGGAAGACGCCACGTAGAATGGGCATCGACGCTCGCGGCGGCGACTTCGAGGTGATGGATGGGCTTCTGCTCGAACTGTTTCGTCTATACGTGCCACGTAGCGTTTCCCCAATTAAACAATTGCATTCACATCCATCTATCCGTCGGTCTGTCCGGCCGGTGAGATCGTGGCGAATGGGACGTTCTCCCCCTCGTCCCTTTGTTCCTTTTCCCCCATCTATCCCGTTCGTCCCGTTTCCGTATTCCTTGCCCTCTTTTTTTCCACGAGGTTTCGCTTCTGCCCACCCTCTATTCGCCGGAGAATACCACCTCGAAGCGGTTTACAATTAAAAAGCACGGCCGTTGCTTCTGCAATATGGCAGCTACGTGACGCGACCGATTCGCAACCAATCGCGTAATTTCTACTTTACGACGCCTGAATTTCATAGAAATTTAACCTCTTCCATGATACGATCATTTCGTCACTATGAAACTACGAGAAGTAGGCCAACGACTGTTGCCAACATAGAGAGGATTTCTTTCGAGCTGGTTGTATTTTTATCTCTGAAAATAAATGATATACAAAATTGTTCTGAAATTAGTGGATTTAAAAAAATTTCTTTTCTTACATTTTCGATGAAATTTCCTGAAATTCTTCCGTTTCCAAGGGCTTTCTTTTCTTATATCTCCGATGAATTCTGCTTCAAATCATTGGATTTCTAGGGATTCAATTTCTCTCTTTACAAGATTTCTAAAGATTGCGCTTCTTTTCTTACACATACAGTGCCATATTTTCAGTAGGTTTTCGTGGAATAAAACCGGCGTTTAAAAATTTTAGAAAATGTAATATTTATGAAAAACATGCACCATTCTTAATTATGATTTCCACTATCTTTTTCCTTACATTTCCAATAAATTTATCGATTTTTCAATTATTCCCACTCCTTAAGAAACATAAAACATTTTATTCTCAAGGAAACATACTATTATCCACGAAATAAATATAAATCTCTTGTATGTTAACTAAAGAACATTGGATTCTTTGCAAGATATGGTTAAATCTGGATGCAATCGGTGGCGAAATATCGGGGACGCCCCAAATCGACGATAGGGTCGGCGAAGGTGAGCAGGAGGTGGCGAATGGGGCTGGCAAAGGGGAAGAAACGGGAAAAAAGGAAGGAAAAGAGCTGGGTTTGGTACGTAGGGCACGTCCGTGGGACCGCCGCCAATGTATGCTGCCCGCATAAACTAACAGCCGCATCGGATTTTACATAAAATTCCAGCGAGAGCCGTGATTTCAGGAGATGGACGGGGAAACGTGACGGACCAGCGAGCAGTCATCGGTTACAACGGAACTGGTAGCACGGGAGGCTGGCTTGAATTATGATTACGGATTACGCGTCGTTGCATTCCTTTTCTCCCCTGTATTTCTCATCCTCTGCTTCTGTCCGCGGTTTTTCGCCTGACAACCGTGCTCCTCTTTTTCATGAATATTATTATTATTATTATTATTATGAAATAATTTTGTATTTAATTAACACTAAACCTACCGACATTTCATGTATACCTAATCCTACCATAAGCGGTCAAATGACCGATTCGTGTTTCTTTCACTCACGGAGAGACGCGATCGCGAAGAAGCACGTCAACGGGAGTCGGAAATTCCCCTTACGATTAGATAATCGACGCCGCGAAATGATCGATCTCCTATTTCGTTTAGGACAACAGGGGTGTTAACGTTTCTATATGTTATTGTTCGGTTTTCTTTTACCGTTAAATTTTAAATTCGGGTAAATAGTAGTTGCTGCCACCAGAAACAATCTAAGGATTGTTTCAATTAGAAATTTTTCGTTGTCGTTATCTTGTTCGATGATCCCGAATTGTCGTATCCTTTAGTAATTTTATCGACAATTAAATATCGATGAGTAGCGTCGACCGATGTTCAACGCGATTACCAACTAAACTCCACGTTTCTGCTAACCCGCTACGCGCAGGAGTGCTGGCACGGGAGAGGATTAAAATTGACGAAAATGAATGCTCGTTTAATCTAACAAATATTTTCCACAACAAGAGTTTATTCTGATTTTGATTGGTTATTAACAGAATTATTTAGAATAATCGAATTTACAATCGTTCGCGATACACTTGTAGAGGCGTCGTATAGACCGTGGTATGTTGTAGCTGCTGGTAGTAGAGGTCGCTGCGGGGGTAGAAGAGTCCTTTTCTTCTCATTTGTATCGCGGAAGAAAATATCGGACTCCGGTCGCCGGGATTTGAACCCGAGTTCCGAACGTTCGTAACCTAAGGCGCTACCCACTACGCTGCCGTCGTCCGACACTGGTTAGTGTCGAGTGGTGGTATTTTGACTGTCGAGTGCCCCCACACACTTTACTAATTACAAGATTCGAATTTAAGTGATATTCGACGTTTTACAAATTGACAAATACAAGCACGTCGATTAACAACAACTGACAAGAACTGAGAATTAAATGAAACAGAGAATTAAAACTAGAGAACTAAAGAATTAAGGAACTTAGGAACTAAGAACTAAGGAATTAAAGAACTAAAGAATTAAAGAACTTAGGAACTAAGAGCTAAGGAACTAAAGAACTAAAGAATTAAAATTTAAAGTTACTGAAATGTTAAGAATTGCGGAATGGAGATCTAATCGTTATGAACCAAGAAATTACTTGCCAAAAGTTGGGTAACTGATCACCAAGAACCCAGGAATCAAACGTCAAGCACTGAGCAACTAATCACACAGAACTAAGGAATTATCTGAATAATGAACAATCTGAATCACAATCTAAATGATAACGAACTGAAGAACAACAATGATCGTACTTCCAACTTGCTACGTTTATTTATACTCCGATCCATCGCAGAAGAGGGGGAGGGGGCGTCACGTGGCGGTTTGCGAAGCTAGAATTCGGTTTCTAACGAATTTGTTAAATTTGTTCGAATTGAAACACCGTCTCGCGCTATTTGTGGGTTTTAGCCTTTGTTACGGGGTGTGCGTAGCGCGGGACGTGACAGGGGTAATTAAAGTGAATGTGACAGGGATATAACAATGAATAATTAACAGTTTATTCCAACCACTTTGTAATGAATAGTTACGCTGCTGCGTATGTACAAGTTGAGTGTGTGACTGGTCTAATGGTAGAAACTCGGTCAAAGGTGTTGACCGTTCGAAAGAGGGAAAATCAGTGACGTTTGGCAATGATGCGGTGGCGGAGGAAAGCTAGCGATGGTTGGATCCGAGGACATGAGACGAGCTGATTCGTTAAGGACAAGGTTTCGCTATGAGAGAGGGAAATAGGCATCGTTGTCAATTGGTTATTTGCTGGGTTGGTAGGTGAGGAAGGGTACTAGCCGCCCTCGAGACGAAGTCGCTAGTGGGAAGCCGCATACGTGAGAAGAACCAACTTTCTCGTGTCAACCCGTGGTGCACAATAAGCTTTGGAAATATAATTCGGTGAAAGAATGTTTGTTCGGTATGAAGGACCTTTAGCTAGAAATTGATGAGATTTAGGGGGGTACTTGAGACTATCGAGGGTACGCGGTAAGGATGTGAAGACATCTGGCTGTCAGCTTGCCCGCGGCGTGTGGCTTGGTCTAGGTACAGAGTCGGCCGTCCTAACAATATGTATCTTAATATAGAAAGAGATTTTAGCCAATTGGAATTGGATAGTAAAGAAAATATCTTTCTGGTGCTACGATAAAAACCCGCTGCCCGCTTTTCTATTTAGAAAGTTTTGTTTACCTTTATGTATTTTCAGCACATTTTTTACAAATTACAGCATTTTCTATGGCACATTTTCCACATACGTATTTTTTATATTTTATAGAAATTTTGTTGGTCTTATCGACTTTACGATATCTTATTTCACAAGATTTCCGTCCAGAAGAATCTGTAGCTGTGTTTATTATTGTTTTCGATGAACATTCTTCGCTTAGCCGTCTCTCCTTCTGATATTCAGCAGTTTCAATATAACAGTTTCAATCCCTTCCTCATTTTCACTTTCGGAACTAACTATAAATCTCTTTCTTTTTTGTCCTCTTCGTATATTCAAAATATTCTCTTCGTCCGTATCGCTGTCAAATAAGTCACAATCATTTTCTGCCGTTTCATTATCAAAATCGGAAACTTCTTGGTCATCTTCCGAACAATCCTCGTCGATATTATTTATTTCGTCTAATAAATTGATATTCCTCCAATGTCTTGACATTTTTGGGGATGAATGTACAAATGATAAAGTAAAAAGTAAAAACTAAAATATAAAAATATAAATCAAACGGGGCAAAAACATTGAGACCAGAAATAAAAAAAAATTGTAAATTATACCACAAAATATTGTTAGCTCTGTTGACTTTGTCGAAACTATCGCTTGTGCCACGTTATAATTTCTATAATACACTGTGAAATTTTGATGCTCTCTGTTCGGATCGCAAGACCGTATCGTCGTATAAAGAACGCTATGCATTTGTTCCAATCGCGCGTTCGTCTACACCGTAGATCCACAATTACATCGTAGACTCGTAAAACAATTTCAGAAGCGCGCTTTCCGAAGAATATAGTCGTAAATAACATGAATTTTTCAAACGGTCGAATGACCGTTCGTGGTAGACTAGACATGCTATAAATTTTTTTCGGAAAGTAAACGACAAAGAAAGTTGCGAATATTGAAAAATGGGTTGTATGTATATGTCGGGTTGAGATTGGAATTTTGGGCGCGTAACAACTCTTCACGTGGATTAGCCATTGTTTCACAAAGCCGAGATTATATTTACACGTATATTTTGTTTATTTATTTATAAAATTTACAATCAATTCTCGCTTTGAGAATTTTTAGTAATTTTTTCTGGCGTGGAGCTGTGACAGGTCTAAATTATTTGTAATAAGTTAACTTATTATAAATATGCATAATTTTGGATAAAGAATAAAGACTAGTTGAATCTGGAGCTTAGGTCTAACGGGTAGTGTCTCTTCAATTTACACGTATATACAAAACTATCACTAAGTTTAACAAATAATAAGTCTAATGAATAATAAGTTTGATGAATAATAAAGTTAGCGAATAATAGATTGTACTAATAATAAGATTAACAGATAATAAGTTTAACGAATAATAAGTTTAATGAACACTATTAACAATGTGTTTGGGTTCAAACGAATCCACGGTCGACGGGATAACTCTTTACTAAGCGCAAATACGATTGTCGAAAATGCTCGATGTGTCACTCTCCGAGGCGATCGCACGAATGCCAGCCTCGTGGAGATTTTTCTCGCTGTACGATCGCATTTGTTTTCTATACCCGTTTGCAAGCGTCGAGAAAGTTCCAAACGCCGTTGCTAGGCAGTGTCTGCCTGGAGTTCGATTATTAATACAATGTATGTCCCATCGTATCGACGCCTCCGAGGCAACATCACGCGTGGCTAGGCCCGCTCCCGAGGCCGCATGCCGCCACAACCACGTTTCTCGGAAAACCCATATAACCACTCCAGACCTCCGTTAGGCAAAACGTCCATCCCGCGATCGTGGCTACGTTCGGCGACCAATTGTCGCCTCGAACCCGATCTCGCTATCACGAATCTTGGACAATTGCAGCTATGATAAAATCTAGGCTAGAGTACTAGAGGACGTTCCCAAAATTTCCAAGGAAAGGCTTCGGCTTTCCTTTCGGAATGTTTGAGAAAGTCCCAAATACTTTAGTCCAAACTTTTTATTATAGCCGTACTTAAACAATAAAACTGAGAAATAGCTGGTTATGAGTTGAGTGAATTTTGATTATCCAAGATTTATGACAGTGGGCTTGGGCTCGAAGTGACATAATGGGTCACTGAACGTAGCCACGGTCACGGGAGGGACGTGTACCTAACAGAGGTATGAAGTAATTAAATTATTCTCATTGAAAACAAGACTTGACCTGAGGGATACAGAGAGATACGAAGAGGAGTATATAAGGGCAGTTCCACTTGGACCGAGGATCAATCCGATAAGTTCGACTAGTACAGGGAACACGCGTGTCAAGTTCATTATCGCATTTGTCATCCCGCTGACCGTGGATTCGTTATCGAGTCTAAGATCATTGCCATTCACATTCCCAGTATCTAATTACCATGGTTACTTGTCAAATTCCGTCACAATCATAATTGGACTGGCAAATATCTTCGCTCGTGCATAACAACAATGTCTAATCCAAAGAAAGATTCGTTACGCGCCCCTAACTCCAATGATAACCCGACATATATATTATGTCGAGTGAACATTATGATTAAGGGTAGGGGTGTGTAATGAATATTCTCTGCAATTAGCCATCGTTGTTATGCAATCGAGGTAATGTTGATTGGCACAAGCGTGGGTATTACAGTGACATAGATTAGACACTAGTGACAATGGTCTTAGATTCGACAACGAATCCGCGGTTAACGGAATAACAAATATACTTTCTTCTAAATCGGACTCGTGGTTAAAAAAAAAAACCTGAAATATCCGCTGACGAGATCGCACTAGAATGTGTTTTTTTCTTTTTTTTTTTTTTCGTAACGTTTATTGACCCAGAAGAAAACTTTTTTATACGTGTATCGAATTCATTATAAACGTTGAGTTTCGGTTGTGGGGTGGATTAGGCAAAAGTACCGATACGCGACGGTACGACATAGCCATACAATGTTATTTGTGTCTGATATACATTTTCTTTTTTTTTTTTTTTTTTAGCATGATGATTTATAATTGGTTTTAAGTCGCCGTAGGGTGGTGCTTATATATGATATTATTTCTCTTTTTCCTTAATTCTGTTCTGAAAACCTGGTCGCAAAAACAGGACAGTTCGGTAGCACGAGAATGTTTTTTATTTTTTTTTTTTTTTTTTTTTATAACGTTTATTGAACCAAGAAGATGAGTATTATCTGTGCATGTTATTCACAATAAACTATGAATTTTAATAAGATGAATTAGGCAAAAGTACCGATACGCGACGGTATGACGCAGCCATACTATATTATGTGTCGGAGTTTTACATTTTTTGTGTTTTAGTGTATTTTTTGGATTTAAGCCGCTGGGGAGCAGAGCTTTTATGTGATCTTGTTTTTAATTGTTATTTCTGTCCTGAAAACTTGGCCGCAAAACAGGACATTTCGGTAGACTACTTTTTGGATGCTGTGGAACTTGGAGAGGGGTGGGAAGAGCGGGAGGGGGAGGGAGCACGAGAATGTTTTTTTTATTATTTATTTATTTGAAATTTTACAATTTGTCCAGAAGGACATTTGGTAAAATGTTATAACTTGAAAAATATAGCATGTGGATGGTTACCTCCAGCGGGGTACCATCTTCCAGGTTGTTTATTTTTATTTATTTATTTATTTATTTATTTATTTATTTATTTATTTATTTATTTATTTGAAATTTTACAATGTCCAGAAGGACATTTGGTAAAATGTTATAACTTGAAAAATATAGCATGTGGATGGTTACCTCCAGCGGGGTACCATCTTCCAGGTTGTTTATTGTATTTCCATCGCGAGGTCTGCGGGATGCTTCTTCTTCAGTCTTCTTTCTATTAGGGTTTCATTTGTTTCAGCTACAAGCTGGTTTGGGTGTGTTGCGAGTCTTTCTTTGTACTTTCTTGCGTATCTAGCGATTTCCTCTTTGACTGTTGGAATTTTTACATCTTTTCGTATATCTTCATTTCTGACCTACCATGGAGCGTTAACTATTGTTCTAAGAATTTTGGCTTGCATAGTCTCCATTTTGCTTATATGGCTGATATGTGTCTCTCCGTCACGGTGACGTTGCAGAGGAAAGCTATGATGGGATGCACCTAAGAGCACGAGATCATCGGATGCGTCGAAGACAATCCTCGTTCAGAAAGTGAGGAAAATAGACGTTGCTGTTAATTGGTCAATTTCTATGTTGGGGGTTAGAAGGGGTGCTAGCCGTCCTTGAGAGAAAGTTGCCAACAGGAAGCCTCGTTCGTAAAGAGAACAAATATCCCGCATCTTCCCGTAATAGATAACAGATTTACAGATTATTGGGACAAAGACTACTTGTTAATTTGAAGAACCTTAGTTAACTAAATGCTAAGGTTCATAGCGGGTCCTCAGGCTAACTGAACATATACTGTAAATGATACATCGATATCTGGCGATCATCTTACCCGAAGAATAGGATCTGCGTGTAGTGAGCCACAGGGGAGAAACCATTGGAACTGTGGGGGCACTCGACAGTCAAAACACCACCACTCGACACTAACCAGTGTCGGACGACGGCAGCGTAGTGGGTAGCGCCTTAGGTTACGAACGTTCGGAACTCGGGTTCAAATCCCGGCGACCGGAGTCCGATATTTTCTTCCGCGATACAAAAATGAGAAGAAAAGCGACTCTACCCCCGCAGCGACCTCTACTACCAGCAGCCTACAACACCTATCACGGTCTATACGACGCCTCAGAACGTTTATTGTCGGTACAACTATTTCTTCCTAAGGAAAGCTATGCAATTCTATATCTTTGTTAGATAAAACGTTCATCCCGTGACTAGCTGTCGTCTGGAGCCTAAGCCTATTATCTCGAGACTGGAATAATTGTATTTGAGTTAATCCGTAAAGGCTTCTTTGAGAATGATCTTCCTTGTTAGTTAGTGATAAAAGTATACCTTTGGTTTTGTGGTTTCTCGGAAAAAACGTAATGCAGTAGAAGGTATTGTTTCGTCCGGGACTGTTTTTGTAGCCCGAGATCCATCCCTCGGTCACTATGTCAATACAATTAGTTGGGTCGTAATAATCAGAAGGAACTGTCGTAAAACTAAGCAGTTCCATTTAACCGTTAAGTGGTATAAAACACCAGATGGTTATTGCTCCATTAGGTAAAAAGTGGGAAAAGGTAAAAACATGGGTTTTTTCCATGTTTCCGGGGATTTTCACGGTGGTTGTTGTTGATATAAAAGTACATTATAATGCATTAACTGAGCGATATAATTTATTACTAATTTATTAGTTTAAAAGATTTGATAAATGTTTGAATATAGTTGCAATATTTAAATAGAATTATAATAGTTTATAGAATTTTTTAAAATGAAGAAATATTGCTAAATTTTATAAATGTTTGAATATATTTACAATATTTAAATAGAATTATAATAATTTATAGAATTTTCAAAATGAAGAAATATTGCTAAATTTGATAAATGTTTGAATATAGTTGCAATATTTAAATAGAATTATAATAATTTATAGAATTTTCAAAATGAAGAAATATTGCTAAATTTGATAAATGTTTGAATATAGTTGCAATATTTAAATAGAATTAGAATAATTTATAGAATTTTTAAAATGAAGAAATATTGCTAAATTTTGTAAATGTTTGAATATATTTACAATATTTAAATAGAATTATAATAGTTTATAGAATTTTCAAAATGAAGAAATATTGCTAAATTTGATAAATGTTTGAATATATTTACAATATTTAAATAGAATTATAATAATTTATAGAATTTTCAAAATGAAGAAATATTGCTAAATTTGATAAATGTTTGAATATAGTTGCAATATTTAAATAGAATTAGAATAATTTATAGAATTTTTAAAATGAAGAAATATTGCTAAATTTTGTAAATGTTTGAATATATTTACAATATTTAAATAGAATTATAATAGTTTATAGAATTTTCAAAATGAAGAAATATTGCTAAATTTGATAAATGTTTGAATATAGTTGCAATATTTAAATAGAATTAGAATAATTTATAGAATTTTTAAAATGAAGAAATATTGCTAAATTTTGTAAATGTTTGAATATATTTACAATATTTAAATAGAATTATAATAGTTTATAGAATTTTCAAAATGAAGAAATATTGCTAAATTTGATAAATGTTTGAATATAGTTGCAATATTTAAATAGAATTAGAATAATTTATAGAATTTTTAAAATGAAGAAATATTGCTAAATTTTGTAAATGTTTGAATATATTTACAATATTTAAATAGAATTATAATAGTTTATAGAATTTTCAAAATGAAGAAATATTGCTAAATTTGATAAATGTTTGAATATAGTTGCAATATTTAAATAGAATTATAATAGTTTATAGAATTTTCAAAATGAAGAAATATTGCTAAATTTGATAAATGTTTGAATATAGTTGCAATATTTAAATAGAATTATAATAATTTATAGAATTTTCAAAATGAAGAAATATTGCTAAATTTGATAAATGTTTGAATATAGTTGCAATATTTAAATAGAATTAGAATAATTTATAGAATTTTTAAAATGAAGAAATATTGCTAAATTTTGTAAATGTTTGAATATATTTACAATATTTAAATAGAATTATAATAGTTTATAGAATTTTCAAAATGAAGAAATATTGCTAAATTTGATAAATGTTTGAATATAGTTGCAATATTTAAATAGAATTAGAATAATTTATAGAATTTTTAAAATGAAGAAATATTGCTAAATTTTGTAAATGTTTGAATATATTTACAATATTTAAATAGAATTATAATAGTTTATAGAATTTTCAAAATGAAGAAATATTGCTAAATTTGATAAATGTTTGAATATAGTTGCAATATTTAAATAGAATTAGAATAATTTATAGAATTTTTAAAATGAAGAAATATTGCTAAATTTTGTAAATGTTTGAATATATTTACAATATTTAAATAGAATTATAATAGTTTATAGAATTTTCAAAATGAAGAAATATTGCTAAATTTGATAAATGTTTGAATATAGTTGCAATATTTAAATAGAATTATAATAATTTATAGAATTTTCAAAATGAAGAAATATTGCTAAATTTGATAAATGTTTGAATATAGTTGCAATATTTAAATAGAATTAGAATAATTTATAGAATTTTTAAAATGAAGAAATATTGCTAAATTTTGTAAATGTTTGAATATATTTACAATATTTAAATAGAATTATAATAGTTTATAGAATTTTCAAAATGAAGAAATATTGCTAAATTTGATAAATGTTTGAATATAGTTGCAATATTTAAATAGAATTATAATAGTTTATAGAATTTTCAAAATGAAGAAATATTGCTAAATTTGATAAATGTTTGAATATAGTTGCAATATTTAAATAGAATTATAATAATTTATAGAATTTTCAAAATGAAGAAATATTGCTAAATTTGATAAATGTTTGAATATAGTTGCAATATTTAAATAGAATTAGAATAATTTATAGAATTTTTAAAATGAAGAAATATTGCTAAATTTTGTAAATGTTTGAATATATTTACAATATTTAAATAGAATTATAATAGTTTATAGAATTTTCAAAATGAAGAAATATTGCTAAATTTGATAAATGTTTGAATATAGTTGCAATATTTAAATAGAATTAGAATAATTTATAGAATTTTTAAAATGAAGAAATATTGCTAAATTTTGTAAATGTTTGAATATATTTACAATATTTAAATAGAATTATAATAATTTATAGAATTTTCAAAATGATGAAATATTGCTAAATTTTATAAATGTTTGAATATAGTTACAGTATTTACATAGAATTATAATAATTTATAGAATTTTTAAAATGAAGAAATATTGCTAAATTTTATAAATGTTTGAATATAGTTGCAATATTTAAATAGAATTATAATAGTTTATAGAATTTTCAAAATGAAGAAATATTGCTAAATTTGATAAATGTTTGAATATAGTTGCAATATTTAAATAGAATTATAATAGTTTATAGAATTTTTAAAATGAAGAAATATTGCTAAATTTTATAAATCTTTTTAAAAATTTATAAAAATGTGGAAAAAATTTGTTTTGTTATATACAGGTATATATATAATTATTAATTATTAATATATATATTTAAATAATAAATTGAAAAGAATTAATTAATATATAATTAAATATTTAATTATAATAATATATAATATATCCTGGGAAACATTTCTATATACATATTTATGTGTTTATTTAAAATATAAATAATTATGTATAATTATGTTTCAACTACCTCTATTATCATAAACAAAACGCGATTGATTTCTTGAGATCGCGTCTCTCCCTTCTCCCTTAATCAAAGTTAAAATACACAATTTTACTAAAAAATATTTCAAAAACACAGTCAAATTAACACATTGCGTACGGGTCACGAGGTGTCTGGTTTTCAGCGAGCGGAGCGATGTGACCGGGTCACGAGATATCTCGTTTCCATGTTTTTTCGACTGAACCGATGACTTAAGCAACCAGTGGCAATTGTCTTTGTTACGTTACCAGGGTACTGAAGCCTCGCGCATTCTTCTGGCAAATGATTAGCAAAACGACCGAATGTCGACATTCCAAACATGTAGAAACAAGCAGTCAGTGTAGCCAGTACATCGGCAGACCTGTGCCGGTCTTCTACCGCACCTTATGAAGTGTTTTATCGCTGTACATCTTGTTACTTCAAAGTGCGTGTTTTAATTTCCAAGGAAACAGCTGTTTAAAAATCATTTCCATTTTCAATCTGTTACCGATAATTTCTAACGAAAATTACTCTATGAAAGAGACCCTAATTCTATAAAAGCAGCAAAACGACACACAGATGTAAAGAAAACCAAAATCAAAGTGAATCGTTGTTCGATGATTTACCCGACGCAGCGAACAACACCTGCGACGAGAATGAATTCAGCGATAGCAGCAACGTTCTTGAATTAAGCGACGCGATCAGACATAGAAGAAGACTGAATAAAAAATATGATAACCAAACTCAAATTAAAAATCTGCATATTTGCATCCTACTGCTAACCAAACACGCTACTGCAGCGTTGAAAAAAGTGCGGGTCCTGGGAGCGCGCTGCGCCATACGCGCTCTGCTGACGCACAAGGGTTGAATCACAGTATTTCTTCCAAACGTTCCCATCTTTCACAATAGCCGTGAAAATGTTAAGAAAAGATCGTTGAAAGCGGACAATGACCTGTTCCACTCTAAAACTTTATCGTACCGTGTCAAATCAGAATTTTGCCAGCAACCTGTTTCGTACGATAATCTATTCAAAATCTTCCGGACTTTCTTCGAGCAGGAAAAGATAGAGGAAAAGAGGAAAAGAGGAAAGAGAGCAGGCACAGGAAACTAAGAGAAGCTCGGAAGGAAAAAGACAGAGGCATTCGCTCGTGCGACGAGTTATACAGGTTGTAGCGTGGTACCGGTTACACGCGGCCCAACTGTAATAGGGTGAGAGAGCCGGAGGGTGAGCAGCTCGGACTTGACTAATGAGGCGGCGCGTCCTCGACGTTATTAGATCGCCGAAAGAGTTTTTGAGGATGCCTCGGCTCCGGCCAGGGACGAATCCACCGCGAAGGATGGGTAATGATACGGCTGGACCCCGTTTCTTATTTGTCAAACGTCAGCCGCAAAGACGTTGCCCAGTTGTTTTCGAGGCAGAAGGAAGTCTCGGCTCTTTTCGGAATGATAATCTACTTGCAAATGCGACCGACTCTCTCTTTTTCCTTTCCTTTCTTATCCTTTCCCCCTATTTCTTTCTCTTTCCCACTTTCGTTTCTTCACGCTGCTCAACACGAGCTCCGTCTCTCTCCTCCGTCTCTCTGCCTCTGTCTGTTGTTTGTTCTGGCGAGCTTTTGTAACGGAATTCCAAGGTGAAACGCTGCTACTTCGCGTTACGTAATTATCAATAATCACCAGGGACGCGAAACACAGAGATAGGAAAAAGAGGGAAGAGAATGAGAGGCGAAGGGAAAGGTGGTAATAGCAGGTCGCGTGTTACCAACAGAGACACGGTTTTCTTTCTCACGCAGATTTTCTGCAAGACGGGTTTCCTGCTGAAATCACGGCAGGCGTAATTGCGCGTGGCCAGGAAGCGAGCGATTTCGCGCGGTTGCACGATTTCTGCGCTCGCTGCCACCGGTCATTGGGAAATTTAGATTGCCAAGTCGAACGCGACATTTAATAGGCTGATCGGGAAATTTTGCTCGCCAGCAGGAAGCCAGTGGTAGGGATAAATGAACGTTGTGAACGCGGATAATGACCGCTGGCTATTGATTTTATGCGAATGGAAATATTCAAGTCGCCTTGCCGTATCATTTATTTTAACATTCGCTTTCTGATGTGAGAGATAGGTTTTTGATTTAGTCGAACAGCATCTTACGAGACCTGCTTTCAGATCCTAACGATTCGAATTTGTAATTAGAGATGCGCGAGAGTCGAGAAGAAAGTTGAGCGTACGTTTTGAAGGTTCTTCGATTGAATTCATTTGAGAACTTGTCTGTGGAATATTTAATGACCGACTGAAGGGATTCGGTGAGATTTTTATTCGAAATATACAATGTAAATGATTAATTCTTACGTCTGTTGGACGCTTATTATCTTTGTACGGAAAATTCAAAAAGGATTACCTTCTTTCATTCTAATTTCGTTCTTGAGGAGATTAAGAAAATCGTGTTCTGTTAGTAAGAAGATCAAAGTTACAACATTATCCTGCGTATTTAAATTATAATGGGTCAATTTGGAGAATCTTTTGATCGTAAAAGAATTAACAAATTCACAACTATTTCTTGTTTCTTCTGATTTCTCCGATTATTTATTTACGTGATTATTTATTAAGGAATTTTTTCATGAAACTTTTATAATCATCCGAAGAAGGTAAAATGAACGACCACGCATTCCATCCGAAGAATATTCTTTGTCCAAATAACGGTATATATTAAAATTGTTTATTTATTATATATATATATATTGGTATTTTAATTTAATTATTTTTAAAAAATTAAACTATCGAATTTGAATTAATTTAATAAATAATTTTATTCTATTAATTTTAAGTTATAGCAAAATTATATTATTATTATTTTTAAATATTAAAAATGAATATTTATATTGATATAAATTTTGCATATATACATTATTTATGTATTTACATGGTGTTAATTTATTATATTATATTTTTAGGGTATATATTAAAAATTAAAATATTTAATATTCAAATATTGTTAATAATTTTTTAAAATATTATTATTATTATTGTTATTTAAATTGTTTATTATATATATTGGTATTTTAATTTAATTATTTTTAAAAAATTAAACTATCGAATTTGAATTAATTTAATAAATAATTTTATTCTATTAATTTTAAGTTATAGCAAAATTATATTATTATTATTGTTTTATAAATATTAAAAATGAATATTTATATTGATATAAATTTTGCATATATACATTATTTATGTATTTACATGGTGTTAATTTATTATATTATATTTTTAGGGTATATATTAAAAATTAAAATATTTAATATTCAAATATTGTTAATAATTTTTTAAAATATTATTATTATTGTTATATTATTGTATTTATTATTGTTATTATTATTATTTAAATTTTTTATTTATAATATATATATTGGTATTTTAATTTAATTATTTTTAAGAAATTAAATTATTGAATTTAGATTAATTTAATAGATAATTTTATTATATTAATTTTTATTAATTAAAGGCTACAGTAAAAAAAAAATTATTATTATTTTTATAGATATTAAAAATGAATATTTATATTGATATAAATTTTGTAATAAGATTCCGCTGCATTTTATAAAATATTCTATTGCCATTGCAATAATATTTGATTATGAAAGATATAGAAGCATTGGATATATCTTATCCCCAAGTTATTTAATTTATTTAATTCATAATAGAAAACTTCAAACACAGGTCAATCACTTTTTCGGCAGAGTGAAAAAGTAGACGAAAGAAAATATTTTCCCTGTTAAGAACTCTATTCTCAGCGTGAATATTCCATCAGATAGCAGCGAATGTTCGTTCGTTCAGAAGGTGAAGCGCGAACGGCCGAGATCGCGTTAAATAGGCAAGCAGAACGCGTCGCTGCCTACTGCACTCTAATTAGTACGCTAATTGTATCCTTCATGTATGAACAGCGGCCGTTCCACTCGGGGATGCGCGTTAACAAACCTAATTTCCGTCTAAATCCATTTAATGGAACGCGAGACCGCGTTCTTATCTGCTAACACGCCGCTGAACATGCGTGCACCGCCGTTCCTCGCTTTGTTATTTCGCCCAGAAACCCGCTGCTGTTGCGGAAAGGACCGATTTCTTTTCCGCGAGCGGCCATCGCGCCTCGGAACGCCAGCTAAATTGCTTCGTGATCCTTATCTTCGTTGCCACGAAGGTTTCCAGCTCTGTTTTCGCTCCTCCACCAGCTTTACAAGCTTTTCTTCAAGTAAAACGATGCTTGTAGATTGTTCCATTAAACAAACGGAAGACAACTGAAAAGAATCTTTTTCAAATTTTCATCTATTCTTTTGGAAGAAAGTTTTGAGGTACGTACACATAACCAATCAATTCAGGCTAAAAGTGGCGTGGTAAAAAGGCATATGGATGTTGTCCACCTGACATTCTGATGATATCGTTGAAACGAAAAAAATTAATTATCAAACTGACAAAGCAAAGCGAAAAGCAAAGTATTATTTCTATATTCAGAGTAGGATCACAATAGTTATTACTGTATTCTACGGATAAATCTATCACACCATTCTGAGCCGAAACACTTTTATTGCACACACTTACATGGACTAGGGGAAAAATAAAAAACAAAAGAACATCTTAAAGACTATCGATTGAGTCTATCGATTGTATCTAGAACAATCTTCTAGTTACTTTCTTATTGTAACTAGCGCATCCGCATATGGAGGGCGAGCACGGACTCACGTTGTTATTTTCAATACAAAGTGTGTAGCAGACTACGATGTCTTGATGGGCGCAGTTGATAAAATCGATGTGATTTTGAGTTCACTTCGCTGCGTTCGAAGAAGCCCAAAATGGTATAAAAAATATTTTTTCCACCTCTTACACCTCGCTTATATAACGCATTTATTCTTTACAAAAGTGCTAATAATAAAACTGGAACATTTGAAAATTTTCATCTGCTTCTCGTAAAAGATATTTTGCAAAAATGCCACCACGCAGAGTGCAGGCTAAAGGAGGAAGAGTTCATTCGGACGACATTCCATTTAGGTTAACTGAGAGGCATTTCCCTGCATCCTGCGTGACTAAAGAGGATAATAAACATTCTTCACGACGAAGATGCGCTGTTTGCACTAAACATAATCGCAGGACTGACTCGCGTTACCAATGCAAAAAATGTAACACTGGCGTATGTATCTAACTCTGCTTTGAGATTTACCATACAATACGAAATTATTAAATTGCTCATGTTATTATTGCTTAATGAAATAAATGATTATTAAGGTTTTTCAGATCATTACATAATTTATTTTAGTCACAATCGATATATTTTGCAATGAAAATTCAGTCCGCTCAACTTATGCTCTTTCGTAAAAAATACGCAGCCCACGGTATGCTTCATCGTAGAATGGGCAGTACACGGCGCACGCTTAACGTCGGACAACACAGCGCTCAAAGAGTTAAACATTACACACAAGCAGTTGCTTCGTTCCAGAAATTCATCAAGTACACTCCAGATTTTCAATTACATTTTTTTCTTCAACCATTAAATTCTGCCTGCTATGAAACTTACGAACTATTCTTAAGAAACTCGCAGGACGTAGTTCAGGCTTTGAGTTACGCCTTCTCCTTGAACTCCTAAATTCCGTGTAGCTGAATTGAACTTTAAAATTGTTCCGAAAAAATTCGTAATACGTAGCCGAGATATCGAGTCACACTTTTTTCTTCAACCTCTGAATTTTATACTTGTCTGGAACTTTTGAATCATTCTTTAACCAGATACAATATTTGACTTGTCTCCAGGACAAATTTTCCAATTTATCTCTTGCATTTTAAACCTCTACACTGTAACTCCTAGCCTGGTAACATTGAATCGTGTTCGTAACAGAGATCGCAGTGCGATTTCCAATTATACGTTACCGACACAGTAAATTACCAATTTCACGCTACCAACCTTAGTTATAGACAGTCTTAGAAAATTCTAACCTCAACCACGAGCATTAAAATGTTATGGAATTCAAAAGAAAGCAGAAAGTGGGGGATATGAAACGCGAAAGTCGAAGTTTCCAAGGAGACGAAAGAAGTTGAAAGACAGCGGCGTGGCCAGGTTACCGGTGGATCGGTAGGAAAAGGAGGAAGAAAAAGAGGCGAAAAGAAGCGAGTCCGAAAGGGCAGCCGTAGCACAGCCGCTTTCGCCTCGGCGAATGAAATTGCCCCGGCAATCGGTGGTTGCTTATTAGCGTTTGACGTTCGATTAGTCAAGTGCACCGGCTAAGATCCGCCGTTTGAAGGCTCCGTGGCTCCTCCCATTACCGGTTCCCGTGGGTTCTCTGCCGGCCAACAACCACGCGTCCACGATTCCACGCCGAGCAACAGGCACGTAGCATCATCATTCTTCTGTCTTCAAAACGGGAAAGACAGAGAATTGAGAGGGGCAGAGAGAGGGAGAGGAAGATACAGAGGAGTTCTGCGTGGTTCTCCAACCTCGTACAGGCATACCTTGTAATTACGTTAACCGTACTACTGCCAGCCGGTAATAGCACGAATTAGTTGCACTTCAATGTTTTCTTCGATGCATTCGAATACTCTCCTCCTATCTGCTAAATTTCTTCGGGATTCTGCCTAGCGCTCCTTCGACCTTGATGACTTTCTGTCTAGAAGCGCACATATCCGAAGAGGTTAGGGTGGCTTATGTGATTCGTTCGTTTGTGTTTTGCAAATGGTCTTTCTTTTTTTTTTTTCTTTTTTTTTTACATATCAGTACTTGAAGAGATTCTTGGCTTATGATAGATTAGGTACATGTTAAGTATTTGTAATTGAGAAGCTTTCAAATATGTACATAGATATGTATCAAGCTTTTTTTCTAGTTAAGAAAGTTAGTTATTATCAACTTTTTGTTTATCTTGTAGATACAGTATTTTTTAACGATTATAATTATTAATTCCAACGTAGTTAAAGTTAAATAATTAGAACTAAATCTCCCGATGTAAGTTACTCGATTCATATTTCCTTTTGTGGAAGCTTCTCAATCGTTCGAAATATGTAGGTATGTTCGTTAACACTTTGACTGCCACGCGGAAATCACATGTTTTGCTGAAGGAGTATTTTTATTATTCCAAGCATACAATGGCAAAATAATAATAAATTGATGATGTAAGACAACGTTCTTCCCCAATGGACCGTTTATCTTATTGGTGGTCACTGGTGACCACCGTGGCGCCTTGATGATAGTTGATAGCCACATAATATAACAAGGCTTCGTTTATTTCAACAAACCATTCGCATTCGTTGTTTCGTCGTAAGCAGAACGTGCAGAATATATTGTTGAAACGTGTAGAAGATATTAGTAAACAGTATTTGCTCATTATATATAACAATAAGGTATGTTCACACTTCTAACCTCAATTATATGATTATAAAGCAGCATTCACAATTATTTTCTAAGGTGTGTTTATAATAATATTCACAGATTACCCCTCAAGGATACGGACGCAAACACAGTGCACCGTTAGATGCAAGATTTGTCCTCATTTTTTATTATTGATGTTCTAATAAAAATGTTTAATCGTTCAATGAGGCACTTTTTATTTCAAAGTATCTTCTATTTATCGGTTATATTCAAAATGTCCCAACTGCCAATTTTCATTCAATTTTTACAATTGTAAGAAGATCAATTGCTCCAGTCACCAATGACCACCGTGGTGCTACAGGAGAAACGTGGTAGTCAAACTGTTAAGAAACTTTCTGTGATAATAATTTTAAATCCGATGCTGCATCTTTTTCCTGAACCACTTGTAGACTATCAAAGACCAGCACTGAGTGATAAACAGAAAAAGACACTTGAATTAAAGATTTCATTTGAATAGGAATTTCTACATTTATCAATGAACAGATTTAAATGTCAGGAATGAAATGGAGAAACTTTTCAACGTCACTTCACCGTCCGCGATAATCCACATCAGACCACATGTCTATTCCGTGGAATTCGATATCCAAGATACTAGACAAGATTGGCTGGAAAAAGCCACGCGATAGTAATTTATAGCGTTCGTTAGAGGAAAAAGCTCGGCTCGCTGGAGTACAACGCGTTATTAATACGTTTTAAAGAAATGTCCAAGATTAATTTGCGAAACGAGTCGCTATTGAAGTTCTTGCCCACGGTCTCATTAATCTTATCCAGCGGCGGGCTAGGAGAGAGGGGAAAAAATTATTTTGTAGAATGTTCGCTGTAATAACAGGGAATTCTGTCGCCGGCACGCCTAGCGGGGAGGAAGAACACCGTCCCACTATTAATTCATGTCTCAAGTTTTCAAGTAAGAAATTAATGTCTCCATACGTGATTCGTGGCTCCGTGGAGCCGGATCCCGTTCCTTTCTCCTTCCAAGGGTGGTTTGCTCACGAAAACTTCGGCCACGAAATGAAATTAATAAACCACGATTACGTTACAACCACAGACTTCTTACAGGGTTAAAAGCTTTCTTGTTCGTTTGATCCTTGAAGCATCATAGCTTGATGACCCAATGAACGCAATTTCACTTCAGATGCTTTTGCTTTCATATTCCTCTCATATTTATTTCTTCTTTTATCCTGCAAAATTTAGTTCGATTTTTATAACGGTATCAATATTTTTCTTTATTAGAGCAATTTATTTGATCCCAAATATTTAATGCAATGTAAAATGTTAGGTTATCCGGAAAGTTTCTTTCGTTTTATGAGGAAATAATAGAAGCACGTTTTTTGTTTTACATTGTTTTGTAGAATTACATACGATCCATTTTGTTCTGTTGAGATAAACACCGTAATATTTCACAGACTTAGTTTCACGTTTGTACGAAGGCGCACTGTTGTACAAAACAAGTTTGCGAGAGAAAGACACTTTCCGGATAACCTAACACATCAGAGCAAATGAAGAGTTCGATGGAAATGGACTTCTAATCTGTAAAAACTATTCTAAATATTAATACGTTTGATGCTGATAAAATACATCTGCATTTACCTGTCTCGCCCATGGAACTGCACATTTCCTTCACGAGAAATGCCTTTACTTTGAGCAGCGATGATTATTCTAACGATTCTTCTCTACTGTTTTGTTCAGTTGTCTAATGAGATTTCTTGAAACACACGAGAACTAAAAATACACCGATTGTGTCAATAGCACGATGTTATTTATTGTCACATAATCGCAATGACGTTGTGTAACATATATGTCTATGCAACAAATATATTAAAATACTTTATATTATATATTCTTATAAAGACTTGAAAATTCATAACAAAATCTCCTAGAATCTACATATAATATAATTTTAGAAAGAAAATACTTTCAGTCTTACTACTCTTCAAATATTAGGTCGTCCGGAAAGTTTCTTTCGTTTTATAAGAAAACAATGGACGCACAACATTTTCCGTTTTATATTATTTTATCGAATTACGTATGATCCATATTCTTCTATCAAGATAAAGATTACAACGTTCGACAGATTAGCTTTCATGTTTCTATAAAGATGCATCGTTGTAAAAGACGTGTCTGTAAAAGAAAGACACTTTTCAGATAACCTAATACTTCTCAAATATTAGTTTCACACTTTTACTGCCACGCTGAAATCACATATTTCACTGAGGACGCTACGGGAGTATTTTTATTATTCCAAGCATATAATGGCAAAATAATAATAAATTGATGATGTAAGACAACATTCTTCCCCAACGAACCGTTTATCTTATTGGTGGTAACGCGTGACGACTGTGGTGCATTGCTAACAGCTGACAGCGACGTATCATAACAAGGCTTCGTTTATTTCAACAAAACATTCGCATTCGATGTTTCGTCGCAAACAAAACGTGCAGAATATATTGTTGAAACGTATAGAAGATATTAGTAAACAGTATTTGCTCATTCTGTATAACAGTAAGGTATGTTCACACTTCTAACCTCAATTATATGATTATAAAGCAGCATTCACGATTATTTTCTAAGGTGTGTTTATAATAATATTCGTAGATTATCCCCCAAAGATACGGATACAAACGCAGTGCATAGTTAGATGCAAGATTTGTTCTTATTCTTTTTTTTTTTTTTTTTTTATTGGTGTTCTAATAAAAATGTTTAATCGTTCAATGGGGCACTTTTTATTTCAAAGTATCTTCTGTTTATCGATTATATTCAAAATGCCCTAACTGTCAATTTTCATACAATTTTTACAATTATAGGAAGTTGAAGCGCTCTGGTCACCAATGACCACCGTGTCGTCACAGGAGAAACCGTGGCGGTTCATAAATGACCCACGTGGCAGTCAAAATGTTAACTACGAAACGTGTTCGACCGATTAAACGAGAAGTGCGCGGTATCGACATCGATTTTCTGCCGTTTAAGAAGCGAAAGACTCTCGATGTCATTAATCACGTTCTGTTGTCTTCTCGAAGACACTGCTCCATTGTCAACTGGACGTATTTATTCCATTGTAAACGAAACGGCGCGGTAGGTAGATGGTGATCTTGCGTAGGCGGATCGCAGGTGGATGAACGCTGAAAATCCCGATGGCACGAGGTCACGTGTAACGGAGAGAAGTTTTAATTCCATGGCGGGACGTCGCGGTCGTCACGGGCTTATGTACGGTCCGCTCCGCTGGCGTTCTTTTTGAAAAAGTGAACGCGAGATAATGGAACGTAATGTAGCGTGAGCAGCCAACGCTGCTACCTCGCTTCGGCTTCTAGCCGTGAAATGCTACACTGGGTGTCCCCGAAGTCGTCTTCAAGTCTGACATTTATTTCATATTACGTCTGAGAGTGGATGATTTCAATGATTGCTGCTAATTACGTGCTGATGGACGTAGATTAATTAATAAATATGTAAGTGAATCTGAATATTTTAATAAAAAATTAACACGACATACGAGTACAAATTTGGACTAATTGTTAATGTTAAAGTGGTCGCCACGTCTAAGAAAATTCCACATCTGGTCTTTAGTTCTCTCAAGCACCGAAGCCATCGACAGCGCATAGACAAAAGACTGTCGAAGACAAACCAAAAACCGTACACGTGCAACGTTGGCTTCAGGGTTTTTCAGTCATAGGGTAACGCTGCTAGCGTGCGGATCTGGAGCAGCTTAATTGTATTCCGCACTTCGTACTTACACTTTTATATTCGAATATATATTTTTCTACCTTACAATTTATCCACACGTTCCTTTGTATTCACCTACATCCAATAACCTCAACAATTAACTGTAGAGTAAATTGTTATCGATTACCTACTCCTGACTATCTGGAAATTAAACAAATTTACATATACTTCAATTACTATAAATCTTGAAATTCGGTTTTCTCAAAAACGAAGCTTTCAATGCAATTTCATTATTCTTGATTTTCGTTGTATTAGGTTGTCCGGAAAGTGTCTTTCTTTCGCAAACGTGTCTTTTACAACAGTGCACCTTCGTACAAACGTGAAACCAAGTCTGTGAAATATCGTGGTGTTTATCTTAACATAACAAAATGGGTTGTACGTAATTCGACAAAATAATATAAAAGAAAAAACATGGTGCGTCTATTATTGCCTCAAAAAACGAAAAGAATTTTCGGATAACCTAACATTTTGAACCACAACATTTTTCTAACCCTATTTCTACAATGAATTTAATGATTTTGACCAACCATAATTAGTATTATTTTAAGTACAATTTATCTATTTACATAAAAATTTGAATTTCCTTTGTTAGTTTGTTAGAATTTTCTCAATATATTGTTGTTATAATAAAATCATCTTCCTGCAAAGTTTCACTCTAGTCAAATTGTTTCTTGTCAAGCTTAATCCCACGGAGCACCACGGCAGCGGTTCTTTTATCCGGGTAATTGCAAAAAATCTTCCAGCTTCAGCACCGTACACCCGGTAGGAAAGTTTCACGTGTGGGGTACCTTAATGATGCACCCGGTCGGATCTCACGAAAACTCCACTCTCATCGTGCATGGTGACCAGCCATTGACCGACGTTTTTTTGCGTGTCTCAAAGCAGACGAACGTATCACGAACGACCACGATCCTCTATATTACTCGTACACTCTAATTCTATAAAATTTCCAAGCTAACAATTCTAATAAAAGAATCGTACAATTTAGACAACAAAGTGTATCCCTCAAGCTTTTCATTACGTCAAGCGAGACGAAACGAAACGAAATGAAACGTTTCTCTAAGCCAAAGAAACAAAGTTCTAACGGTGGATTAGGTTATATTTCGTGCGCATAGATTCGCAAGAACCGGATCGAAATTTTAATTTTATTTTCATGTGTATCACCCTTACGTTCTCACTCTATAAAATTATCATCCTAAACATTCTAATCAGAATCGTACATTTTTGAAACAGACTGTATCCCTCAACCATTCCATTACGAAAAAACAGGCAGAACGAAACGTTCAACGAAATGTGATGTTTCTCAGGCGAAGAAACAGAATTCTAGCCGTGGACCAGTCCATTTTTCGCGGGGTGAAGACTCGCGGCCACCGAATCGAAATCATAATTTTAATGAAACCGCTAGGCGAGCCCCGAAAATAATGGTCAACATTTCCTGCCCGTATTATTTTCCGCGGCGGGGGCACGGGGATTTACGAGAAGCGAATGGAAGCAGAAAATTAACGATTCTACCCAGAGAGGGTGGATCGTGAGGGGGTGGCAGCGGCGCGGTGGAAGTTTTTCTTAGTATTTTAATATAAATGCGGCTGCGTCGGCCGACTTGGCCTCGCGCGAGGAGGGCCCGGTTGTTTGCGGCAGTTTGTGCCAAGCTAAATGAAGAATGAAGCTGAAATTATTTGGTGGAAAACAGTGAAACAGGATGTGGAAACGACACCGCGTAGATTTACAGGGGCTGGTGCACGCGTCGCGCCACCCTGGCAGGCCAAAAGGGAGGCGAACAGGAGGTTGGAAACTGGACGACAAGAACATTTTTAAACGCGTCCCCTCCTCCTCCACTGGCAATTATAATTCTTCGCGAGCTTCTGATAGATTCATGAGAATCCTTAATTTCGATTTTCCTGTGCATACCATTGGATACCGAGGAATTTTATTTTAATATGTATTTTTATAATTACACAGTATAGTAATGGATATTTGAAAATAAATATTTCTTGCATTTTTAATATCAGATACGAGAGGTAGGTATTTTTTAATAAGAAATATTAATTTGTATTTGGCGGCTCGCCCCTACCTTTTCTTAATTGCAAAATTAATTTTCACTTTACAAACCTATACAGATGTTAGATTCTAGTTTATCCTTAACTTAAAAATTATTAAGAAGACAATTAAGAAGACCGGATTAGGCATTCTCATCGCTCTACAAGAAATTCGACAAAATTCCAAATTTTAGGTTATCCGGTAAGTGTCTTTCTCTCGCAAGCGTGTTCTTTACAACAGTGCACCTTCGTATAAATGTGAAACTGTCTGTGAAACGTCTCGGTATTTATCTAAACAGAACAGAATGGATCGTACGAAATTCGACAAAATAATATCAAAGAAAAAACATTGTGCGTTTATTATTTCCTCATAAAACGAAAGAAACTTTTCGGACAACCTAATATCTAAGAGGTTGAGTACTAATATCGTATAATTAGTGGTTTCATGAAGTAACAATTGCCTGATGAAATATTTAAACGGTGAAACGAACGTTAATTTAGTTTCTATTTCTTTAGTTACGTTCATAAAAATTCACAATTAATTTGTGCACTTCTGTTGTACAATTTTATAAAATATTTTATAAATTGTTTAGTCACGCACAAACGATAATTTGCCAACTAATATTATTAACGAATTAACAAATTGTACATTACAGACAGACTGTTGAGAAATCACGCTATATACAAAGATATACAAATTTTTAGGTTATCTGGAAAGTGTCTTTCTCTCGCAAACGTGTTGTTTACAACAGTGCACCTTCGGATAAACGTGAAACTGTCTGTGAAACGTCGCGGTATTTATCTAAACAGAACAGAATGGATAGTACGAAATTCGATAAAATAATATAAAAGAAAAAACATTGTGCGTCTATTATTTTCTCATAAAACGAAAGAAACTTTTCGGACAACCTAATATAAAATCTTTTTAAAAATTTTTCAAATAAAATATCGACAGAGCTGGCGCTCATTATAACCTTTCTATGACGTTTTCTGTAGGTATGGTTCATTTGACCGAAACTCAAACGAGGTATCCGTTATCAGTGGTGACGAGAAGAATTGACGAGAGAACGCTCGGGACCGTCCCCTTTTCCCCTGCTTCATATTCGCGCCGGAAGCATCCCCATCCTCCAACGTAGAGGGGGAGAAAGGCTTCTTACCCCACGGTGGATTCGTGGCTTTTTACGGGGAACCAATAATGAACTTTTTTTTCTCCTCCGGTATAAAAGTTGATTTGTAACAGCCTCTCTTTCTCGCCACCCTGTGGACTCTGTCGGTCCCGCAACTTTTCCTCGTAGCCTCTTAAAAGCGGCGAGAAGCGTCTCATTCTCGGTCGCTGATATCACTCGTGGCATTGCTCATTACTCACGCCGTCTTATCGTGCTTACCCCCCATCGAGGCAACGTTGCGTCGGCTTTCGCTACACCCTTGCTTCGTCCACCACCCCTATTCCTCTCTGGTTCCTTCTTTTTTTCGATGCCGCGGAATCTTATTTCAAATGCTCTTGAAAAAAAATGTTTTATCATCTGCTTTATCATCGTGCTATAATCTGCTATTTTATTTTTTATCTCTCTACCTTTTATTTCTATATTTTTATATTTTATTGTTGTTTGTTTTGCGATCGAGGATTGAGAAAATATCAATTTTTAATTTTTAGTTTTGTCGTATTCTTTGACTGTCTCGTATAAAAGATTCATTTATTTATCATTTTTAATTAACAATGTGTATTGCTCGTGATTTTGAGGTTAGGTTAACACAAGAAATGTGTACAAAATGGACAACTTTATAACTAAGAATTTACTCCTTCCAACAATCACGCACCCCCTTCTTCATACTTATAGCACCTTTTATCGTCGCCATTACTAGATTTCGTGAATTTTACCCCTCTCCGTTGTCGATCGGTCGATAGATCAATTGACGGTGTTGGTCGAGCATTATCCAAGCAACCGTTCGCTTCTCTCTCTTTTCACCGCTTTCAGCCCTATCGCGGTGTGTCGCGTTAAATTTACTGCTGTCTTGATAGGAAAGTGGAGCGCACGCTCCCACGATTATCTGTTCTGTCGAATACTTGTCCTCCTACGACAAATTCTTTACATCTCTTGCTATACAGATTCTTTTTTCTTTCATTTCCTCCAGACGAGGAGCGAGTGGAAACACTTTTGAGAACATTGCTATTTGTATTTTTTTTAAAGAACTTGTGACCGTATTGCAGTGATCTATTGGGTTGGCAACTAAATGATTGTGGATTTTGTTGCCAACCTAATATATCGTTCACACGAATAATTCTCGTTTAGTATTATATTTATTATTTGGCATTGGAAAATGATGAATAAATTTCAAGCTGTAACAAGGATGATGAGTGGAATTTTATTTTTGAATTGCAGAAATATTCCCTAGAATTTCATTTAATATTTACTGGCATTGTGTTTTATGTCCGTTTCTATGTATTACGTTCAATCTGTTGGGTTGACAACAAAGTGACTGTGGATTTTGTCGTTAGATGATCACTTAGTTGCCAACCTAACAAATATTTGAATAAGGTAATTGTATTATTAGTATTTCAATTGATAAATTATGCTACAAAAATAACTGTCTTGGCCGTAGTTGTAAGGAAGTCAAGATTTTCATTCATCGATTAGAAAAAAATTAGTCAACTCGTTAACTGGAATCCCAATCTCTTAAGTGTATTCTAATATTCTAATTATGTACTTGTTGTAGAACTGATTTTCTAGTTAAGAGTTAACTCGATTAACAGATTGTCAAACATGATGCAGATGTAGAAAATACATTAACTTGACATTAATTCGGTATCGTATGTAATATTAGGTTGGCAACTAAGCGATTGCGGATTTTGACATTTGGTGGTACTGACATACTATAGTGTGGAGTAGAAATAAAAATTACTATATCATATTAAACATTCTATCACAAGTTACGTTATATAACTGCATTGTAGCTTATACAGTACATGCAGGGTCATTAGTAGTGTACAATAATATACAATACTAATATACACGAACATTTGCATCATTAATTCATGTCATTATTATGTATATTCCACACATTATTCATGTGTAACCTTGATCATCACGTAGTATATTCTTATTATACACATTTATTTAGATTAGTATTCTGGTAGATTACTATCATTCTAACCTTACAACGTCGTTAAATATTAAACGAAGAATATACAAAATTCACCATCAGCAAATACAATTATTGGGTTGGTAACTAAGTGGTTGCAGATTTCTACTTTCACCTAATGCAAAATCCGTTATCACTTAGTTGTCAACCCAATAATCGTCGAATATTATTCAATGTTTCCTGGATACAACAATGTTGCAAGCTACTGTTAACTCCTTAAGATAAATTTCCTCATTCGATTTACAACTATTGTTTGAAAAAATGACAAATCTCAATTTGGACTTCCATATTGTACTATAGATAGGCAAAGATACTAACCAATGGATATATTGTACCAAGTATTGGTGAAGACGATCAAGTTGCACGGTGAATGTTTCTTATCAGTAAATTAGCAGTCTAGTTGGCCTTCGTCGATACTGATGAGGGAAAGCAAGGCAGGAAGTGACAGGTATCAATCACCGGCGCATCTAGCGCAATGCTGCGGATGACTTTCTGATACAGAAATTGCAGTCCTTTCTCGGTTGCTCGATAAGCACAATGAAGTAATTCCCACGGTTCGATATCGGTTTCGTACGTGGCACAGAATATTACATTTTCGGTTTTCTTCCACTTGTTATCTCGCTTACCGAGAACACGAGGAGGTTGGAGATCTAATCAGTGATGATTTGGGAAATTAGGGAGTGGTGCAAGTTTCTATTTATACGTCAGGAAGATTTTGAAAATAGTGCACAATTTCTTTATCATTTTCATTTCTTCATGTTTTAAGACTCGATTTCTTGAAATGTAAGTATAGACATATTCGTCAATGTTCTTGAATTCCTTTTTTCTATCACTACAAAATGTCCCAAAATCGAAGGAAAATATAAAATAATCTTTCTTAGATCCCTTTTCAATCCTATAGTCAAAATTTCCTCGAAACATTAGTCTTATGCTGTCTTTCAAGTATTGGCTTGCACCAATATGTTCTCTTTTTTTTATTGATATCCTAATGAAAATGTTTAACTGTTCAATGGGCACTTTTTATTTCAAAGTATCTTCTATTTATTGGTTATATTCAAAATGCCCTAACTGTCAATTTTCATTCAATTTTTACAATTGTAACAAGTTCAATGATCACCGTGGCGTCACAGGAGAAACCGTGGATCACATATGGCCCACGTGGCAGTCAAATGGTTAAAAATTACATCTCCACTATGGAACTGATATTTCTTTATATATCGAAGCTGCAGACTGTTACAAAACGTTGATAAATCTACAAACTATTCATTATCGTACTAAACTTTGTTACAAAATCCCATTGTAAAATTCAATGCCCGGTAGATTCAACTATCACCAGGCCTTGAATAGAGAACCGTGGACGTCGCGCAGGACGCTGGATCCGCCGGGTTCCGAGAAATATATGAACCTAGTAGACTCCACCCCAGCAAGTTGGTCGTAAGTCAAACGAGACTCTCAGTTTGGCAACTGCGTCGAACTCGGCTGTTGGAAGCCATCGTGGCGAATAGGCAAGAAAAGGTGGAAGAAAGCAAAGGTGTGAAAGAACGAAAGGTAAAAACGAGAAGAAGCTGGAAGGAACGTAAGCGTGAAAAAAAAGAAACGTGAGAGAAAGAGACGAGGGAAAGGGGTATAGGTAGACGCGAGTATGGAAAAGGGGGATGAAAACGTCGCTAGAGAAAGAGGGTAGGAACGGTGTGACGTATGGCTTGTCGTCAGTGAGCGTCACTTAGAGTGGCGGATGAGAAAACGTCGTGGAAGCGGGAAAGAGAACGGCCGGGAGTCTAAGAACCGCCAGAACCTGTCTGCGCCGGTGACGGCGCATTGTTGGCAGGGAAATCAGACGAAAAGGCGCGATAACTAACCGCATAATAAATGAACTGTTCACGGGAGTGTGCTAGGCGAACGGGTACTGTGTACCCGCTCACAGCCGAGCTGCTGATGCGCGTCCCCGGAAAAGCCATCCCTTTTCGTCTTCTTTTGGATTATCTGCCACGGAGAATTCTATGGAGCCTGACATATTCTATGGAGGCGTAGTGTGACACGCTCGCGGGCAAAGAATTCCGCGCGGACCGTCACGATATGACCTGATTTTTCTTACGTTGGCGTGAATGGAAAAACATGAAGACAATTACAAGATCGAACGTGTGGTTTGTGTAAAGGCGATACAAATTGTCTAAAAATTACTGATTATTATCATTACTTACGTTATGAACCAAGTTTTCAAATGACAACAATAAAAAATTCATTAGAATTTTATCTTGGCCTTTGGTAAATTTCACTGACAGGTACAGTGGCTGGAAAAGGTATGATTGTAATATAAGTTGTCAACGTTGCTGAACTTCTTGAATTTTTATTTTCTAACCTTACTTTTGTTGTAATATTGGGCTGACAAGTAAGTGATTTTGTCATTAGGTGTGTTAAAACACTTTCAATACAATCCTGGCTTTTGGTAAATTTCATTTGCAGGTACAATGGCTGGAAAAGGTATGATTATAATATAAGTTGTCAACATTGCTGAAGTTCTTGAATTTTTATTTTCCAACCTTACTTTTGTTGTAATATTGGGTTGATAAGTAAGTGATTTTGTCATTAGGTGTGTTAAAACACTTTCAATACCATCCTGGCTTTTGGTAAATTTCATTTGCAGGTACAGTGGCTGGAAAAGGTATGATTATAATATAAGTTGTCAACATTGCTGAAGTTCTTGAATTTTTATTTTCTAACCTTACTTTTGTTGTAATATTGGGTTGACAAGTAAGTGATTTTGTCATTACGTCTGTTAAAATACTTTCAATACAACCTGGGCTATAGGTGGTCACCTTTTTGGTCCCATTCTTAGCAATATTTGATCCTAACTGTTCAACATTTTTTTATATTTTCGTGCCAGCTACGCTTGTCCTTCTTTCTTTCGCGTTTCGAGTCGCAATCTTTGTCGAATAAGTATATTTCACGGCTCTGGTGAATGGCACTGTGTAAGGTGCGTTGCGAGTGACATTCTAAAACCTGATACCTCGATTTTTGTTTTTCTTGCTTCTTTATGGAGTACCATCGCATTTGAAATTGACGTATTTAACAATAACTCTAAAACTAATTTTATATATCACTTGAAGGTTCTTCTATGTGCTGTAGAATATGTTACCATTTGATCTGATAAATCTACAGCACATTTTCCTCTGTTGTAATCTACCACTACCATTGGTGTATCACAAACAATTTTTTTCCGCACCTCTACCATTTCAACCGAATGTTTCGTCGAAATCATAAAAATAATCGTAATACCGTTTAATGTCTTCTACACGTTCAACGATATATTCTGCACGTTTTTCTTACCACGAAACAACGAATGCGAATGGTTTGTTGAAATAAACGAAGCCTGTTATAATATGTCGCTACCAACTGTCACCAAGGCGCCACGGTTGTCACCCGTGGCCACCAATAAGATAAACCGTCCATTGGAGAAGAACGTTGTCTTACATCACCAATTTATTATTATTTTGCCATTATATGCTTTGAATAATAAAAATACTCCCGTGGCGTCCTCAGCGAAACGTATGATTTCAAAGTGTTAAATTATTTCTATTACTACTGAAGATTTTGAAAAGTTACTAACGCTACATACGACGTCATTGCAAAGTTATCTTCAATTTGTCCTGATGTCGCTTAAAGCATCATATACATAATATACGAAATAGATATTGACACGCGAAACTGAATTGATAGCCTTAAAATTATTTTCAAGATACTCTCATAGATACTCTGTAGGTAAGTTGGATGCTGAATTTAAGCAACACCCAGTATATGAATACGTCAACAAGACAGACATAATATTCTTTAAAATTAGAGCAACTGATAATTACTAAAGCAGTACTTTTGTCCTTTTATATTCGCTTTCCTCAAATCCTTTTCATAAATCCCAAAAACACGTTGCTTCGTACGAAATCGATGCGGAAATGCAAATACAATTGGCAGGCGATTTTCACATTTAAGAAAGCCAAAGCGGTGGCGTCCTGAGCGAAACGTGTGATTTCGGCGTGGCAGTCAAAGCGTTAACCTACAGTCGAATACTCGAAGACCAACGCTCGAATGATCTGAATCGTTGCCCATTAACGTATTGCAGTCGTTTCACACTCGAACGAAACGCAAAAACGTCGAATCTTCTGGAGAATCAGCGGCGTTGGTAACGGTACATGTGCAGAACAAATTCTCGCGGCGGGAACCGGCGAAAATAGGGGGCCCGCGAGACGAGCTTTCCCGTTACGTAGCCTCTCACCAGCGGTTTGCCATTTGAAAGATATTTTTTTGCTTTGGAGTACGGGTCGCGAGAAAAATAGCCGCGAATTGTGAGCAACGGCACAACGAAAAGCAATAGAGGAGGAAAGAGGGGGCGGAGGACGTATCGTAGAGGAAGGCTAGACGAAGGAAGTCAGGGGGACGAAGTGATGGATGAACGCGGGCCCGTTTCTCGAGACAAGCCTCGGCGGACTGACATGTTTATACGAAGGCTGTCTGTAAAGGTGGCCGTAGCTTTGCTTTCCCGCTCCTCTTTTGTACCGTACGTCTCAAGCAAAGCGTTTCTCGCTTACGATTCCCGTTGCGTCTCTTCTCCTCTCTCCTCGTCCATTGCCTCTTTCTCGATGGGCCACCGAAAAGGGGAGCTTAAACGGGAAATAATACAGTCGCGTGATTAATTAAAGGTGACGCGTTCGCCCACCTACGAAGATCGCTAACCGTCTCGCTCTCGCATCCGCTATTTTTCTCTCAGTCTTGGATCATCCTCTCGCTTCTCATTGTCCGCCACTTCTGTTAGGCTCGCTGGTAACCTACATATCCGACTGGAATAAAGCAGCCTCGTATTGTCGGCCACGGCTTGAGTAATAACTGTGCTTTGATTTCTCGAATTTCGCGCCACTTGCACGAGCCTTCGCGATTAATAATGTTATTAATAACCACGCGATCTCTGTATTTGCGACGCGACGCCTCCACCATGTTGGCATACACGTTCTCGCTCGTAAGAGAGACGGATAATGCGTTGTCGGTGAAAACGCGAAGGGAGTTTAGACAGCGTGGCTTAACATGATTGCGAGAGGATCTTGCTGGTTACGTGAATGACGGCAATTCGAGGTTAGTTTAACGTGGATTAGGTTTAGAGGTGGCGTTACTAGGCTCTGCCTACAGCGAATAGTGATACTTAACCCTACAATCCTTTTAACGTTATATCGACAGAGTAAATAGGTAGGCGATAGAAATATGTGTGAATAGAATATATAGATATAATATATATATATGGACAATATATAATTTTACTAACGTAATTATTATTTTAAACAATTTTGGAGTTGCTATTTGATAGTCTTGTCTATTGTATTATTAATTAACGTACAGAATAGAGAGATATTATGTTTCAAAGCGATACATACAGATTTATGGAATATTCAAAAATGCTTAGAATACGTATGTGGTGGACGTGTCGTTGGTTAAATCAATAACGAGACGAGTTAATTTAATTAACTATACTTACAGATATTTTTAAATGTACTATACAAAGTTAATCGCAAGCGTTGCTCTCTTCATGATATTCGTTATAAGATTGCGCGACACTGTGGTACTGATACTAATTGTTATAGTGATTTGCTAGACTGATTTGTTATATTTATTCGCTCGACTCACTGACTATGTCTGGAGAACACGGTCGTCTATTTACACTGGTCGAAGGGGTTACCGAAAGGTTTGAACTTGTCGCCAGTTGTAGGTTACACGTAGCAGCGAAATTGTTTTGTTTATTACATTGCGTGCGTCGTACAGTGTTAATCCTCTGTGGCAAAACAACTACGTGAGGCATCGTCGTATCGAAACGTCTTGTGACGCATGTGCCGGTGCACACATATTGTTGAAAAACGTATAAAATATAGTATTCATTGTACAGTAGTTATAACATTATATACCTAATATATGAAATAAAGCTTTTTTTATAAAAATATGAATTTGTCTAAACATCCGCAGTCTATATATGAGCTAGAATAAGAAAAAGGAAAAATAGAAAATATTTTAAGATTATATTAACATCCTATGAATTTTATATAGTATCCATCTATAGCAAATCTTCCTTATTGGTTTTATGTGGAATCCGTGTTGACTGCCTTGTGGGAGGTGTAATAAGAAATCAAATATGGCTGTGTCACTTTTTATCGAAGAGTTAACAGAGGGTAAAGCGAGATAGATCAGCTTATTGCCTAAGTAAACACAAAGCTATTTAATCATCGGTGTACGTGTGTATTTTATTCATGTTTGCAAAGACCACGAGTGTTTGACAATCGTCCCTTTAAACTGTCCATAATGCCTTGCTGTCCCGATCGATTCGGTGTCAGATTCTTTCAATCTGTCGTCTATGAATTTTATACTCTAAATTATAGCGAAGCAAAAAAAAAAAAAAAAACGATCGAACGACAATATCAGAGGAAAGGAAGATTTTCCACGAAGCGTAAAATAACGTAGCGTAACTTTAACCGTGGGCGTGCCAGTCGCCGGACATGAATAGAAAGCACCTTTAATTAAAAACGAAAACTTACGACCTTGAGAGGAAGATTATGAACGTGCACGCTAAGCGCTGCGGCCATGTATCTCGCTCTTTCATTTCCAAATCCATCCCCACTCCTCTCAATTTCGCGGAACGTGATAACCTAGAAAACTTAGAAAGAAAAAGAAAATACACCAGCTATTACGAACCCCACAAAAATGTCCTCTTTCATAGATAATGACTCTGTTTTCACGATGCTGGGCTAACAAAGTCGTCGCGGATAGATCTTCAAAGGTAAATCGCGGCTAAGCTCGAGTGCCGCGGGACCAGAGGCTCTAGTTGACCGAGTTCTCTCGAGACCAGCGACGAAATTTTCCTTGGAATATGAATAAATTTATCGAAAAGCCCGAAGACAGTGGAGCGTGCCGTGGGGTGGTTCTCGATGGAGGGCCAAATGATGGTCGAGGGTGGGGAGGGGGGTTGCGAGCCCGGGGGCCAAAAAGAGTTTGAAACTGCTCGAGCACCCCTATATTATAAATATCAGCCATGAAAGATGGCGCAGACAGCAGCAGGGAGGCAATGGGTCTGGGGGACGGCTGGGTAAAGGAGTGGAACAGAACCGGAATTAGCATAATCAGAATAATTTCCACCAGCTGACAGCGCCCTCATTCTTTTTCCTGCGACGCGATTCTTCCGCTGCTTTATTTTCCCTTGTTTTCCGCCTTCCGCTGGCTTCTCTATGTCATCTATCTCTCTCTCTCTCTCTTTCTCTCTGTTTTTTCGTCCTTTTCCCTTTGGGTTGCCTCTTCTTCTTACTTCTCATTCTTCCCCAATTCTCGCACCGTTGCCGCGGCCACTCTTCGATGCATCCCGCTTCGGCCGGAACAACTAACAGCCACATTTCCTTCCGTTTCCCTTCGTCGATGAAAACTTCCTCCCGTTGATTCTTCTGCCTCGGCAATTCTGCTTTGAACCGTGTTTAAGGATCTTCAAAAAACGATTCTGACTATATTTCAATCATCGTTCGATATACACTGTGGTTTCTAAATAATCGTATTATATTGTAGAACGGGAAGTATTCTAGAGTTTTTCCATTTTTGAGGTAGCGCTTTGGTAACATTATTTCTCATCTTTTTATCTGTTTAACAAACTGATTAACCTCGTGATTAAACTGTGGATTTTTAACCAACTTCATATTTTTATGAACGCATTTAATGGAATTTAACTTACGGAAAAATTGATTTCTATTAGGTTGTCCGGAAAGTCTCTTTCGCTTTATGAGAAATAATAGACGCACAACGTTTTTTCTTTTATATTATTTTGTCGAATTTCGTACGATCCATTTTGTTATGTTGAGATAAACACCGCGACATTTCATAGACTTGGTTTCACGTTTGTACGAAGGTGCACTGTTGTAAACAACACGTTTGCGAGAGATAGACACTTTTCGGACAACCTAATACATCAGAGCAAACGAGGAGTTCAATGAAAAAGGTTCTCTAATTTGTAAAAACTATTCTAAATATTAATATATTCGATGATAATAAAATACATCTGTATTTACCTGTCTCGCCCACGGAACTGCACATTTTCTTCACGAGAAATGCCTTTACTTTGAGCAACGATGATTATTCTAACGATTCTTCTCCACTGTTTTGTTCAATTGCGTAATGATATTTCTTGAAACACGCGAGAACTAAAAATACACTGGTTGTGTCAGTAGCACGATGTTACTTATTGTTACATAACCGCAATGACGTGGTATAACATATGTATGTATCAATGCAATAAATACATTAAAATACTTTAGTATATATTCTTATAAAGACTTGAAAATTCATAACGAAATCTCCTAGAATCTAAATATAATATAATTTTAGAAAGAAAATACTTTTAGTCTTACTACTCTTCGAATATTAGGTCATCCGAAAAGTTTCTTTTGTTTCGAATTACGTATGATCCATTTTGTTTTTGTTGAGAATGTTGGTTCTTAATAGCCGAAATAATGTTATAGGAACACTAAATTTACACTTAGAATTTGTATTAGAATAATTATATATTTATTTGATAAACGATTTCAAAGATATTCATCGATACACGCTTGCACGCGTCATACCTTCTTCCATACCAGACTATTAACTGAACAGTTTACATTCCTTTGTTTTCGAGACGCTGCGCACACACATACTTTCACACCCTGATATTCACATACAAGTATCACAACTACGTAGGTAACCTAGTCTAGCACATAAAATTGTACATATCTCAATAGTTCTATCAAAATAAAGATCACAATATTTGACAGATTAGGTTTCATGTTTGTATAAAGATACATCGTTATAAAAGACGTGTCTGTAAAAGAAAGTCACTTTTCGGACAATCTAATTCTTTTCAAACATTTTGTTCTGTTGAGATAAACACCGCGATATTTCACAGACTTGGTTTCATGTTTCTGCACTGTTGCAAAAAACACGTCTGCGAAAGAAAAATATTTTTCGGACAACCTAATACTAAAAAATATTTTACATATTCTTATATATTTCCTATATTTTGTACATTTTGTCCATTCATAGTTATCTAACCTAAAATTATAAACTTCCATTCCTCTGTTTCCACTTTATTTTCTCTTAGATATTTTCTATAGGAAATTAAATCCATTAGAAATGATTTAGAAATTGTCCTCCTAAGATTATTCAACATCGCATAAAGATATGTCGATTTTAAAAATCAAATCGATGGAAATCGATATCGCGTTGCAGGAAAGCGTTCGCACGAAGAATCTTTCCGTGGAATGGCGTCGTACGGCCTGCTTTTCCACTAGTACGGTGGATTCCATTCCCACAGCCGGCCTCCACCTCCAGAAATATATCAAAGTTCATGCGTTTCTACCTAATATCATTCGCGTGCACAGCCTCGTCCCTCCTAGCCACTTCCAGGGCAACCGAGTTGCCGGTTTACGTGCCTGCAATCCACTTCCGCCACCCCTTTAACCCTCTCACCACCAAACTCGCGTTTCCCTGATCTTTATTCATTCTTTCGCCTCGCCCATTTCAATTTTTCTACAGTTTAGCCGAAGGAAAAGTCGTGCCTCGCCCCAACGGATCCCCGGGCCCCCGTGCACGCGCGCGTGCTCGATAAATTTTTCGCGATTCCTAATGTTTAGCCTTTATGGCTCGCCAGCCGGCGGTTTAAGAATCCGTTGGAAGGGTTATATCGTAGACTGTTAACCCAAGCCGCTGTTTTCTGCGGTTGCCGTGTAGGGTGGTTGAATATTTTGCATTACATGGTTCCTTTATTAGGTGTAAGCGCTGCTAGAATTATGTATTTTTATTGGATATATATATATATATTGCATTTATATTATATTATAGTATATTATATTTTTTACTTTAATTATGTATTTTTGATGAGTTATGTATATTACTGGATATATATTTATCAAAATGCATAATTAAAATACATAATTAAAGTAAAAAATACAATATAACATATATATATATAGTATCGAAAATTTGGATGTTCATGTATTATGTTCAATGTTCTTTGTATTTCAGGAATAGCGAATAACAAGAAGCAAATCCGTATTTATCTAAGTATATTTTTTTTTTAATTTTCTATATAGAAGACGGTTATTATTTTTTAAATATGCAAATACTATAATTAAATTTATATAATAAATAATTATACGTACCTCTCATTGTGATCTCTTTAGTACAAATTTGACACTATAATCTAGTGACTATTTGTTATCATTAGTGTTAAGGTTATTTTCAGGAATAGCGAATAACAAGAAGCAATTTCGTATTTATCTAAAAATATACAAGTCGTACGATTCATCGATTTCATCGCAAACCGTTCGATCCTCCTTTTGGAAAGTTCTTAGAAAAAGGAAGGGAACCCTCAGAAAAAAGTGCTTGTATTATATACCATTTATACAAGTAAGAGTCGGCCCTCTCTTAATATTATCCATCCATTATTCATCTTGGATCACGGTAGGAATCTTTCGAAATCGTATTCGCGAGTAAAGGCGGTAAGAAACGTCCGATTCAGATTCAAATGCTTATAGATCCCGCTGTAGATCCATAGCCATCCCATGGTCCATTGTATTTATTGGCAGAATGCACGTTCACGCGAGTCCACGCACAACTTGTACCGACTGTTTCTGTGAATCTCGAATCGAAATTCCCTAAGAGAGCTTCCGAGGAAATAAATACCCTAGCCACTTCCTACTGTTCCCCTTTCCAGATCTCTGTTCGCTTCAACAGTGCCTTTATCGACGTAAATAAAAACGTTTGATCAGTTTTATCAATTTCGACATATCTTCGAGAAAGAAGCGGAAAATGCGGATGACATTGAAACCTTGTTTTTTATGAAAGGAGAATTTACTTTTATGATCGCATTAGAATAGTGTTGATATTTACAAATACGCAATATTTTATAAAAAGAACCTTTTTAACTGACACTCCATGACAGTATCTGTACAGCCTTCCATTGCTATTAGGTTATCTGAAAAGTTTCTTTCGTTTTATAAGGAAACAATTGACGCACAATGTTTTTTGTTTTATATTAATTTATTGAATTATGCATAATAATAGAAATACGACGAAATGGATTATACGTAATTCAATAAAATAATATAAAACAAAAATTGTTGTTCATCTATTATTATCTTATAGAAGGAAAGAAACTTTTCGGACAACCTAATACGTAATTTCGTATTGCTATCTCGAAATCTAAAAACCTGAAGACTACATGCTAATCATACATAATGTATGGTATGAATAGCGCCACTTCCCACGATGGTAGCAGATTCCGATCAATTCAACGCGGATCATACCACGCTTCAACTGTGAATCTCATATTTACTACTTTACAAATCAAAAAAGAGGCTCTACTATTCGGCACGAACTATTAGGTTATCTGAAAAGTTTCTTTCGTTTTATAAGGAAACAATAGACGCACAATGTTTTTTGTTTTATATTAATTTATTGAATTATGCATAATAATACCTAATCAGAGGCAAACTTTTATCTCTTTATAAACACATATTATCTTCTATGAAAAGATGTATATTTTCCCATTCTTTTCTATAACAATTTTCTATATCTATACGCAAGTGAAAATCGAACGAATTTATTACTCAATCCGGAAACACATTAACGATCTCGTGTTAGCCTAACCAAAGCCGAAAATTCCATCATGCAAAATCCTCCAGCGGCTGTTCTAAAAATTTAAAAATGTCGCTATGAAAAAAGTACGCGATCCGACAGATATTAAATCGAAGAGGGAAAAAAGGAGGTTGCGTGCCATCTCCTTTCTCCAGCGTATTTGTATTTTAAAGCACAAAAGACGCGAAAGGGGATGATACGAGATCGAAGCGCGGAATAACGCGAGGGTGGTGGCTCTCTCGGTATAAGGGAGGTCGCAAACAGAATGGTGGGGCGTCCTCTCTCTCGCATTCTCTCTCTTTCTTCGTCTCCCTTTCCACCCGGTGGAAGGATGCAAAGGTGTGGGGTTGGGTTTCAACCATGATTTCCATTCGCCAGCCATCCATCTTGTTTGAGACTGGAAACTGACAGATAGACGCGGATCCGAGTGCCGGTGACGTGGCAAGTCTTGCACGGCTATGCAGACGGTCGTGTTGGTGCACGTGCTCGCGCGTCCTCGTGTATGCTCGCGCGTCCTCGTGTATGCTCGCGCGTCTTCGTGTATGTACGCGCGACGTTACGGAGCAAGTGTACACGCAAGGAACGTGGAGCGTCGGCTAACTTCCGTATCCGCGTGAAAAATTCATTTTCGACGACATTAGCGCGCCAAGAAATTGCTTTTTCTTTCTGCCGGACGCTCGGCCTCCTCTTGTCGATCGACGCCGATTGACGTGTTGGCTGAGCTCTCGACTTCCTAGGTGGAATTTGTTGAAAGCAGCCTTCCACAAAATCAATTCGCTATGTAAATGATTCTTACGGCAGACGAGTTTGTTCGAACACTCGGATTGCAAATCTATTTTATCGATTCACTTTCGCTACATAGTTTTTTGTATCGTAAGATCTACACTCAATTTTTTGCAATTTTTATTATATTTTATTAACACTTTGACTGCCACGTGGATCATATATGACCCACGGTTTGTCCCGTGACGCTACGGTGGTCATCGGTGACCAGAGCGCTTCAACTTATTACAATTGTAAAAATTGTATGAAAATTGACAGTTAGGGCATTTTGAATATAATCGATAAACAAGATACTTTGAAATAAAAAGTGCCCCATTGAACGATTAAACATTTTTATTAGAACACCAATAAAAAAAAAAAAAAAAAAATGAGAACAAACCTTGCATCTAACTATGCACTGTGTTTGTATCCGTATCTTTGGGGGATAATCTACGAATATTATTATAAACACACCTTAGAAAATAATCGTGAATGCTGCTTTATAATCATATAAATGAGGTTAGAAGTGTGAACATAACTTGCTGTTACATATAATGAGCAAATACTGTTTATTAATATCTTCTACACGTTTCAACAATATATTTTGCACGTTTTGCTTACGACGAAACAACGAATGCGAATGGTTTGTTGAAATAAACGAAGCCTTGTTATGATACGTCGCTGTCAACTGTTATCAAGGCGCCACGGTGGTCACCCGTGACCACCAATAAGATAAACGGCCCATTGTATTATAGAAGAATGTTATCTTACATCATCAATTTATTATTATTTTGCCATTATATGCTTTGAATAATAAAAATAATCCCGTGGTGTCCTGAGTGAAACATGTGATTTCGGCGTGGCAGTCAAAGTGTTAAAAATAAAGAAAAATTAGAAACAAGAAATGTAGTGACCTTTCCAAAATTTCAAATTGGCATACTACGTTGATCTTTAATTTTTTAGTATTTCTGTATATATATATACTCACTTTCTATTCCTTTCTGATCTTCAATGAAGTATGAATCTCTAAAGATTGGTCGTTTCATACGCTATAACCTAAAATTTGCAATTCTATCCGTTGATTGCAGAGGAAATTGGCTAGTGTCCTGCAGAACGCTTTTACTTTTTTTTAGAACGCAGAACTTTTTCTAAGAACGTTTACTTTTTCAATATTCTTTTCGTAGCAAATGGAAAATGAAATTGAACTTTACTCAAAGAAGAAGATTAACCGCAAAGACTTAAATTTTTCGAAATTACAAACACACTTTGGAACAGTTCTTTCTGAAAATATAATTTTTCAATGTTTTTGTATCCACGTAGGTATAAAATTCTTTTCGACGATATAAATCCGCAAAATATTTTTTTCTTTACCTTTCAGTCAATATCCTGGCATCACTACTTCTTCTGATTGTATCTAAAGAAAGAGTCTTACTTGTGAAATAATAAACATCTACCCTTACTTAAAGTCGGTATGGCTACTAAGATAAAGTTAAAAGCGTGTAGTTGCTTAATTGTAAACTGTATTTATCACTATCGCCGTTATTTCCACCTATTCATGACGTAAGCGTGCATTGTATCGTACTGTGTGATTATCGCAAGCATTCAATCATCAACTACCTATTTAATAAAAGTCGTGACCGAATTCTGTGGCGAGTTTCTATGCACTATCTTACATTTACACTAGAAACAATCAATTCTTTCAATCCAGGTCTCTGTAAGCAAATTAGAAACACCTGACCTGTCGTTCGTTTTTATTCCACCAATATTTTCTTTTCAGCTTGATTATAAATTGACTATCTTATAATTTACTCTAATTTTCCTATCAAAAGCAATAAAGCTTAAATGTCTGTTCCTGACACTGGTATATATTAGATTATCCGAAAAGTTTCTTTCGTTTTATTTGAAAATAATAGGCGCACAACGTTTTTTGTTTTGTCGAATTACGTACGATCCATTTTATTCTGTTGATATAAACACCTAGACATTTCACAGACTTGATTTCACGTTTCTACAAAGGTGAACTGTTGTAAAGAACACGTTTGCGAAAGAAACACATTTTCCGGACAACCTAATATATTACTGGAATTTTAGGAAGCCAGAAAATTTATATAAAATTAACTCTCTTCGAAGTTAAAATTAAAATAATGTACAAATTTATTTATATATTTACATAATTTACAGTTTTTCTACGTGTTTATATAATACAGAAATTTGCTAAATTTACAAGATCCAAAAGTCCTTACAAATTTTTATACATATTTACATAATTCACATAATTCACATATTTATTAAGTCTGTAAGATCCAATAAACTACTGCGAATCACGTTCTCCAGAGTTGATGTATTCACTGCTTTAGAATTTGGTGTATCGTGCATGGTAGCATGCGTAGAATTATTTACGTCTAGCGTTGGCGTTGGTTGCTCTTGGATATTGTTATCGAAATTACAATGACGCTCATACCCGTTTGTCTCTGAATTCATACTCGAACTTTGTTGTATACAATTACTATTTTCTGCCTGTGGATATTGCACTTGGCTTTCGTATTGTGGTTGTGCATTGTACATGGTATAATTGTATATTCCATCTAAGTATGGAGATCGAGACTGATATTGAGGTGGAAACTGATATTGGATTGGCAACTGATGTTGGGTTGGCAACTGATGTTGGGTTGGCAACTGGTGTTGGGTTGGCAACTGATGTTGCGTTGACGATCCTTGATCAACATAGTATACCGTTCTCTCAGGAGCATACGTCTGTTGACTGCCATACTGAGAATAATTGAAGCACATCCAAGGTGTTCCTGTTTGTGTTTGTGTAATGGCTGAGGCGGTAGTCGGATACGTGTGCATAATATTATTTACCGCTAAATTTTCGGCATTACAATTGGCAGTCGATGCAACATCAGTCTTTTTGTACGCAGGGCCAGCACTCCCTGGCAGCTCTGCGTATTCGACAGTAAGCGCAGACTTACTGTCACCTCCACATTTTAAAATCTGGTCCTTTTTATCCTTCATTCTGCGATTCTGGAACCAGATTTTAATTTGTCTTTCAGTTAAGCAAAGTATTGTTGCCAACTCAATACGTCGTGGACGACACAGGTAACGGGTACAGCTAAATTCTTTTTCCAGCTCAAACAATTGCGCACTGGTGTATGCTGTTCGAGAGCGTTTAGTCGATTTCTTCTGTGGTCCTGAAAATAAAAACGTATCCTTTATTTAATGAATATGTCTGAGAAGGTGTATTAAAAATTATAGTTAGGGAAATTAGAATTTTCGGAATTTATAAGAATAGGAATTTACAGTAGAATTGTTCAGATTTAGAATATATGATAAAAATATAATTAAAAAATATAAAAAATATAATTTCTATATGATAAAAATATAATTCTCGCCCAGAAATAGCTTAGAATTTATAAAAATAAGGACCATTTCTTTCAGAAGAAATTTTTCTTTCAAAACGACTATTATTTTTTTTAGAATTATACCTACACATTCAACATGTGTTACGACCGTTCGCGGAGAGACGCGATCGCGAGGAAACGCGTCAGCGAGAGGCATAAATTCTCGCTACGATAGTCGACGCCGTTCCCCTGTTTCGATTAGGATAACAGAGGTAGTTCAAATGATTTTAACACTGAATTAACAGGGTTAATATACACTTTTATTTTTAACGATATTTAAAATTATAATTAACACGTTACAAATGATTTAACGATAATACAACTAGTTTATTTTATAATTCCACTCGACCTTATCATATTTCTCAACGTATTCGTTTGACTAAGCGACCTAGATTTTATTTCTCTGAACCTCTCGATGCATTCGGTTTGAATCCTCAAATCATACTGACTGCCCTTCGCAACCGTTCGCGCCTATGATCACGTATGCCATCTTTTTTGCGTAGGTAAACTAACGGATCGAAGGCGAATCGATGTTTTCTAGAGTTCGCTGCTTGACGACAACTATGTGTTTATCGCTACTTTTTCTATATCTCGCCGGCCATGTAAGACGATCTGTTTTCGATACTGTAGTACCAAGGGAGACGGTTAGGAACACGGTTTATAGCATGCTTCGAAGCATAATAACATGTACAACATGTACAATATACATTCGCGATTATAAGACAGTGAAAATATAATTTTTAATTGAAAATTTTATAATTGTAAGCTGATTATCTTTTTAACAAAGAACTTGTGGTTTCAACGAATTGTTCACATAAGATTCTTCCAATGTGTAATTTCGACGGAATAGAAATATAATTTCCATGTAGAAACAGGAATCGTCTGGAGAGTGCGAATGGAGAAGGTGTCAAGGGTCGCTCAGTGGGAAACTCGTCAGCTCACGAGGTGGCGGCTATGTTCCCGCTGTGCGACTCAAAGGCTCAACACTGAAGCCGTGTTATTGGATTAAATGGTCCTGGCGTGAATTTACAAGCAAATACGGTTCGTCAATGCCACAGATGAAACAAAGAGAACCGCCTAGTCGTCGAGGTCGCGAGGCTCGCACGCGACAATTTGTCGATCGATGATTGATAAACAACGTTGTCTGACGCAACCTAACTCTGCCAGGGAAGCCATGAAAATCAGAAATAATCGACGAAAAATGTGCCATGAAATTGAAACTATTCCAAAAATTATCGTCTTCCATTTAATTCATAGTTGTTACACTTATGATTTTCTCTTTCTTTTTCTTTTCTTTTTACTGTTCGAATTCTTCGTTGTTTTTCACGATTGAATTGAAACTTATTTGAAAATTATGTGGATCCAGATAACACTTTCTGTACCTGTAGAAGAGTCGAACGCTCTATTGGAGACTTCAATGAAAGAAAAGAAATAGAATTCTTTATTTTCCTGTGTAACCTACTAAACTGATTGAAAACGATGGATAGAAATTTGTATATAATTAAACCCGTGTGCACGTTTTAATATTTTATCTTCGTCTATCGATACGTCAACAGCCTATTGCGACATGCGATGCGAACTGCGTGTTCTTTAGGTATTTTTGGGCATATCGATGCCCTGGGGGAAAGAAACATTCGAGTAACATTCGAGGAAACGTTATCGTCGAAAATGGACGCCGGATTTTCACATTCTGATCGAATTACGAAGGTAGACACACGCTCTATCGTGAAACTAGTGACGAAAATGGTAAAGACGTTATCTGTCTATCGACCTCGTTGATAAGCTAATTTCGTCAAAATTCTTGAAACTTAGAAACAATAAGGAAATATTCAAAGAAGGAATCATCCTTTGATTTAAATATGATTAGACAAATTTTCTTAAAGAAAGAAAAGATTTCTGAGATAAAAACTTATCGAAATAAAGAATTTTCGATAAAGTAGAAAACTGTGATATCGAGATAATTAAGGTGTATTTTCACAACCAATAAACGTGTCACCACTGACCCAAGGATAGCAGTCCATCATCTGGTAACTCTGTTTTATGTAAACCTATGTAAAGCATCGACGAGCAAGCGGGACGAGAGCACCGTTTTATAATCCCTCGAGACTAAAGTCTCCTAAATGGGCAGCTCGTTAATCAAACTTGATTCAATAATGTCTACAGGAACGTCTATTTGCTGTAGAATCTGTGACAGCGTCGGACGTTCTTGTTTAACGTTGCTGTGTAATTTTACCTATCAAATAAAAACGTTCGCGTGTTCTCTTTTCCTTTGTAATCGGCTAATTTTAAACCTGCCTTAATTTTACCTACTTTTCATCCACAAACAAAGAAAATGTACTATTTTAAATGCTTCGTTAAATGACCACTAGTAGATATATAAATATTTTAACTGAACAAGATTGATAAAATAAAAACAATTAAAATTATAGAATTAAATTAAATTAGATAAATAATTAAAAATAAATAATTAAAAAAATAAAATTAAAATTAAATTATAAAATAAAAAAGAGTAAAAAATTTTTACTAGAACTTATTTATCTGGATATTATAATATTTTAAGAAACGTTAGACCTAAAAATCGAAATATTACAAATTATACACAAAATGGATAATTTTTTAATCAAATTTTCTATTCGCTAAAAATTCTCCTAATATTTTTAACAATTCAGTATAAAAATTATTCACTCTTCTTAATTCGTTGATCCGAAGGATAACCTATACTACACTCTTCTCCTTCATGAAGAATTGTAAAGAATCAATTTGAATTTATAAGAATATGAAGTAAAAATAATTCTTTTAAATCAGATCAATTTAACGTTACTCAACCATCTGAAAGAAACTAAATTACATAACAATAAATAAATATCAAGATAAATACCTTGAGCTAATAGCGTATTCCTTCCTCCTACTACAGGAATCTGCACTTGCTGCGTTGTTGCCGCCGGTGTTTGCTCCAAGTATCCTGTTCTCTGTCCTCTATTCAACCAGATATTGTTGCTGGATCCGTTCATCTCCCATGAGACTTGCTCGTTACAATTTGCAGTCAAGCCATTTTGGTATGTACGTATAGCGCAATTATCATTAGTGTAGCTGGATGTAGATGAAATGGGTGAAGATTCGATGCTGATCGATGACATGGATGAGTTGTTTTCACCCATGATGTTCTGCGATGAATTATTATTGGTCATCTTCCTAGCGTTGCTGAAGCCTTTACGCAACTAACACACTTAATGCAACTGATTTTTTCACTTAGTTCAGCAATCTCAAAACGTTTAGCACGGAAACCGACACGTTGAGCGTTTCAAAAACTACTGGATATAGACGTTGCATTTCGTTGTCAATTTATAGTTTTTCGAACTGTCTCTTGCCCCAACGGGCCCAACCAATCAGAACGCTCGATTTCCCAAGGAGCAAAACCCTTTTGCCTTCTGGGGGTGTTATCGATAATTTCATTCCCTGCAATTGGGGCCTCAGGGAATAGAGTGGTCATCACTCAAGATTTCCCAGATTATAAATTGCAACTAAACTTTTCAATAAAATATTCACTAAACTTCCTGTTATTGAATGGTTCAGGAAAGTGTCTGATAAACTTGTTGTACACTCTTGGCACAATTTAAATTAATTTTCATAAATAACATCTTGCACTGAATCTTGGAATTTCTTATCTCTTCTTTCTTATCTTGCGTCATTTCTGATCGTCTATTCGATTCAATTGTTTTCTCTTTCCAATAAATATTCTGTTCTTGGAAAACTATTTTTATAAATAAATTCTGTAGGGACAGTTACTGTTGTTTTCATATTTGCGTAGTTTTTCAGGACTTCGTGTTATTTCTCGAATAATTTTTGCCTCATCTTGTGTTAAATAATTTTCAACGACTTTTCTATCAATTTCTTCAATCCAGTCTTCAAAATCAGACAAATCACGAGTTGACATGTCCCGAATAACGCGTTCGGCACACTATTCCAGAATTCTAAACAACACTGTCTCTCAGGTATTCTGTTTTATATAAACATTGAACGCGCCGTATGACCGATGAAATACTATTCAATGAAGAGATATTTGTATACAGCTACGATATTGTATTGTATACAGTTACAGTATTGTGTATCTCGACGCTTATCAAAATATCAAATGATTTTATTTAAATGTTGTACTTTATTACATTTAAATAAAATTGAAATATCGTGTAGCTTTATGAAAATTTTAAATGATTGTGTTTCAATTTTCAATACAGAATATACAATGTATAATTTTTGAATCCATAATAATCTACCGATTCAAATATCTACATTTATCTTTCTATGGAAATGACATTTTTCCAATTTCTCTATTATTTAACATTTTTCCAATTCAAAGTCACATCGTGGAAAAACAAATTGTATACATTTTGAGCGTCAACCGATTGTCAAATACATCAAACAGTTAGGAATTCTGATTTATTTTCATTTCATGACTAGGAATAAATCTCAGTAGAAACGATGCGGAATCGGTTCACGGTCCAGCTTTCCAGACACCAAAGCGAGAAATTGATCAGCGTCATTCCTCGGCTATTCCCCTTGCCCGGTAACATCCAACATTCCCTTTTTCTTCACTTCTTTACCCCTCCTCTCTTCTATTTTCTCTTTCTTCCTGGTTTTCCTTCTTAACGGTACCAGCTCATTCTCCTTCCGCGCTGAGAGCTGTCTGCAGGCTCGCGCCATTGGTTTTCCAACCTACACACCCTTTCTTTCTATACCACCCCCTTAGCCACTGCTTCCACCTATTCTTCCTTCTCGTCGACGAACGAACGCTCTCTTTTTCCACGGTTTCCAACCGTTCCATGGACAAAAATCGTTGCTGAAAGGAAAAAGAATATCGTGTACTATTCATAGGGGGTTGAAGGGGTGGACCCAACAGAAAAACTATAGTTTGCCACTGTTTCTTTCATTAATTCCATTCTTAGAATCCAGTGCGACTTTCTCTGTAGAAAAATCTATAGTCCAGTGTTTCTCTTTCTTTTATAATGAATACACTGCAAATTTTTATGCATTTATGGAATATTTTCGAATTTGAGACAAATTACAGAGAATGCACATAATATGTAAACGTATATATATACATATCTATGCAAAAATATAAATTTTATATTATAATATATTATAAATTATATACATAATTTTAATACAGAGAGTATTATGCTTTAAATATATATTGTATTATATATATTTAATTTTTAATATATATTACAAACTATATATATAATTATATTATAATATTTATAATAACACAATTTATAATATGTATTAAAAATTAAATATATATAATACAATATATATTTAAAGCATAATACTCTTTATATTAAAATTATATATATAATTTATAATATATTATAATATAAAATATATATTTTTATATATTATGTAATTATTATATATTATATTTTATATATTATAAATTGTATATATAATTATACTATAATATTTATAATATATATAATTATAATATAATATATATTAAAATTAAATATATATTATACAATATATGTTTAAAGCATAATACTCTTTATATTAAAATTATATATAATTTATAATATATTATAATATAAAATATATATTTTTATATTATGTAATTATTATATATTATATTTTATATATTATAAATTGTATATATATAATTATACTATAATATTTATAATATATAATTATAATATAATATATATTAAAAATTAAATATATATTATACAATATATATTTAAAGCATAATACTCTTTATATTAAAATTATATATATAATTTATAATATATTATAATATAAAATATATATTTTTATATATTATGTAATTATTATATATTATATTTTATATATTATAAATTGTATATATATAATTATACTATAATATTTATAATATATATAATTGTAATATAATATATATCAAAAAATAAATATATATTAAACAATATATATTTAAAGCATAATTATATTTGGAAAAATATAAATTGTTCAGTCTGGTATCGAAAAAAGCTATCCTCAACAAAATGTCTGTTATGTATATTTTGTAGAGCTTTCTCCTCAGGTTGTAGCTATTACTAGAAATGTGCCCCTGGATCTCCCAGTGCGGTCGGCCTTTTTCATTTATTGTACTACGGAGAATTGCTTATTCACACCTTACGTATAATTACTTGTGTAGTGATGAACACGAGTACAATGGATACACAGAAACGAACAGGCAAATTCCGACGCAGGTGTGCCACTCCCATAAGTAGACTCCCATTTTACTAAGAATAGCTGCGATGATACGTAAAATTAATTTTTGACAGTTTGCGAATTTACTCTATGGACTAAAAAATTAATTACAATTACACCGATTAAATTTAAACATTAAAAAATTAATTAAAAATTAATTACACTGATTTCGAGTCTTTTTCTGACGATGAATATCTAAATGTATATGGTGGCAAACGTCATTGTAATATTAGTTTCTAAAAATTCATTTCATCGCTGGATAATACTTTATTTTATCGGATATCCTCACATTCAAGGATTTAACACTTTGACTGCCACCTGAGTCAGATATGGCCACGGTTTTTCTTGAAGTTAGAAGAGCATACATTACTGTTATATATATACAATGAGAACATACTGTTCGCTAACACTTTATACGTTCAACAATATATTTGTTATGTTAAAATGATATCACCACTTCTAAGAAAACAAGCACTGCAGCTATTGGCTACCTATAGACAAAAGACCTTCGTGGAAGTAAACCATAAACAATACACAAATAACGTTGGCTTCAAGGTCTCCAGTCATAGGGTAGTATTGTTTACTTGCGGCTTTGGATCAGTTTAACTATAATCCTTCTTTCTATTTACATCTCGCATTTAAAATATATTTTCTACCTTACAATTTATCCACGTCTTTCTCTGTATTCACATATCTGTAATAATCTCGATATAAACGAAGCCTTGTTATAATATGTCGCTACAAACTGTTACCAAGGCGTCACGGTGGTCACCCGTGACCACCAATAAGATAAACGGTCCATTGAGGAAGAACGTTGTCTTACATCATAAATTTATTATTATTCTAGCATTATATGCTTTGAATAATAAAAATACTCCCGTGGCGTCCTCAGCGAAACGTATGATTTCAAAGTGTTAAATTATTTCTATTGCTACTGAGGATTTTAAAAATTTACTAACGCTACATACGACGTCATTGCAAAGTTATCTTTAATTCGTCTTGATGTCGCTTAAAACATCATATACATACCATAAGAAATAGATATTAACAGGCAAAATTGAATCGATGACCTTGAAATTATTTTCAAGGTATTCTCACAGATACTCTGTAGGTAAGTTAGATGCTAAATTTAAGCAACACCCGGTATATGAATACGTCAACAAGACAGGCGTAATATTGTCTAAAATTTGAGTAACCGACAATTACTAAAGCAGTATTTTTATCCTTTTACATTCGCTTTTCTTAAATCCTTTTTATAATGCTCGAAAACACGTTGCTTCGTCCGAAATCGATGCGCAAATCCAAATACAATTGGCAGGCGATTTTCACGTTTAAAAAGACTGACCTTTCGAAGGATTAGCTGGAAAGCAATGCGATTTGACGCAACGCCGGTTAATCCGAAACGGTGGAATTTTCCATTCCGTTGCATCGACGAATCGGAGGCTGAGATAAACGCGACTGGAAAAGTCAAAAGGCTTTTCGTCGAGGACGTTAAAGGCTCATCGTCGTTGTCGTTCCACGTAAGAGCCACGAAGGACGTAAACGCCTTATCAAGACGGCGCTCTAATCCCTCGTTGGATCGCACTTGTCTACCATGACAGTCGTCGTAGACCGTCTCGGTAATTTATGGCGTTTTAACTTCCCCTCAGCGGCGCAGATTAGTATGGAAAATCCTTCGTGTCGATCGGTCTACGATTACGCCAGCCTCGATTTACGGTGAAATGTAAGCTAATATTGGCACACTTCTGTTCCGCGTGCAGCCCAGCGCCGAGCTTGTGATCCATCGATTGGTCGATCGTCACCTGAAGACTCCCCAACGTTCATATTTGATATTTTTTTTTACTTTGTAACGCGAATGAAAATATCGGTTGATTTTAGGCGACGAGTAGATTGCGGAATTTTATGCAAATTAATCGTTACGGATATACCGTGGAATTTCCACAAATTTATGCTTTTCGGAACACAATTCAAAAGTTAGCACCTACGTAGAAATTTGTTTTATTCGCCAGATACTATAACGAATACGTTTTGTATGTTTTATATATTTTTGCGTGTTTCGTACGATACGTGAATTTTTGTATCTTCAAATTTTTTATAAATACAAAGGTACCTGTTGTTTGATTACGATATATTTTCCGAAAATATTATTTTGTAATAGTCTTTTGCAGGTAGTGGTATATTGGATAGAATTGAGGTTATAAAAGAGATCGATCATTAGGTCGTAATGGCATGCAGGTAGATATTCTCATAAAGGTCAGGTATTGTTAAATATCAATATCTGCATAGGAAAAAATAATATGGTAGCAGGTGAATGATCCGAATACAAAAATTAAGATTAGTAATTTTTTAATACCAATAATATTCTTTTATGAAAAACTACCTTTTAAAAATCGAATATATTTAGTTAATTTTCATATTGTGTTGAGAAACATTCCATCAAGGTATTTCTTCGTGAATACTACAGTTATGTTTACGAAATACTTATCGCAAGGTACTTAAGCAATCGATGGCTGCTCAAAAGAACAAGTGCACCACTTGTACGTTTCATTTTGCTAGTGCTTAATGACAAGTAAGATGGAAAGTACGTTAAGGTTGATAATTATAGGACTGATGCCTATCAAGCTTTGTTTGCATTAGATAATCGTGCACGGGTATCCATGAAATATGACATGGAAGATGAACCGATACCAACTTTTCCGGACAATAACCTTTTACGACGCTGATGGTAGAAACATGTTCCTTTCCGTTAAGCATACGACTGGCGTCATGTAAGCTTGCATGTATATAATGATTTCTAATTTTCAATAATAATCAAAACGTTATTATCAATGAAGAAATAGTCTCTCAGCATCGTATCAGTTCTCCTCTGAATTGCAATATAATTTCATTAACAGTAATGTAACTCAAATGACTAATTTGTAATTTTTGCATAAAAGTTAGATAGAGTTTCAACGATACATTCACACGAACTTGATAGATTTTTCGTCCAACAATGAGACAAGTTTACTTTTCTCCTTGCGTTATATATTTTTCATATAATTTTCTTTATTTTAATTGCTTTTATACAAATGTTAGGAATCAAATTATTAGGTTATCCGAAAAGTTTCTTTCGCTTTATAAGGAAACAATAGACGCACAACGTTTTTTGTTTTATATTATTTTGTCGAATTACGTACGATCCATTTTGTTCTGTCGAGATAGACACCGCGACATTTCATAGACTTGGTTTCACGTTTGTACGAAGGTGCACTGTTGTAAACAACACGTTTGCGAGAGATAGACACTTTTCGGACAACCTAATACATCAGAGCAAATGAGGAGTTCAATGAAAAAGGTTCTCTAATTTGTAAAAACTATTCTAAATATTAATATATTCGATGATAATAAAATACATCTGTATTTACCTGTCTCACCCTGGAAATGCACATTTTCTTCACGAGAAATGCCTTTACTTTGAGCAACGATGATTATTCTAACGATTCTTCTCCACTGTTTTGTTCAATTGCCTAATGAGATTTCTTGAAACACACGAGAACTAAAAATACACTGGTTGTGTCAGTAGCACGATGTTACTTATTGTTACATAACCGCAATGACGTAGTATAACGTATGTATCAATGCAATAAATACATTAAAATACTTTAGTATATATTCTTATAAAGACTTGAAAATTCATAACGAAATCTCCTAGAATCTAAATATAATATAATTTTAGAAAGAAAATACTTTTAGTCTTACTACTCTTCGAATATTAGGTCATCCGAAAAGTTTCTTTTGTTTCGAATTACGTATGATCCATTTTGTTCTTGTTGAGAATGTTGGATCTTAATAGCCGAAATAATGGTATAGGAACACTAACTTTACGATTAGAATTTATATTAAAATAGCTATATATATATTTGATGAACGATTTCAAAGATATTCATCGATACACGCTTGCACGCGTCATACCTTCTTCCATACCAGACTGTTAACTGAACAGTTTATATTCCTTTGTTTTCGAGACGCTACGCACACACATACTTTCACACCCTGATATTCACATACAAGTATCGCTACTACGCAACTAACCTAGTCTAGCACATAAAATTATACATATTTCAATAATATTATTTTATTGAATTAGATATGATCTTTAAGGCTTAATAAGTAATCATTCATTGGATATAATGTTTTGAGTTTGAAATTGAAGCTTGTCGAGAATATTGAAATAAAAATTAATATAATTTTCATTTTCTTTATTGTAAGGTTTCTGTTTCCCTGCATTGTGATACAATGTCTTCTGTTTGTAATATCAACTTTTAGAAAATGTTGAAACAAACATTGATGTAAATTTCATTCTGTATCTTGCATTTTATGATATTTTCATTTGTATTATATTATATTCGCTGTTTCGATAGGATTAGGTTGTCCGGAAAGTTTCTTTCGTTTCTCAAGGCGATAATAGGTTAACAACTATCAAAATAAACATCGCAACTTTCGACAGATTAGGTTTCATGTTTGTATAAAGATTCATCGTTGTGAAAGACGTGTCTGTAAAAGAAACACACTTTTCGGACAACCTGATACATAAATACGCATATCAAATTACACAACGAAAATATTGCAAAATTAGGCGAATTCCATTGCTCTCAACTACCGCTGTAAAGAATTACTTATTTGACAATTGAAAAACAATAAAATTCGGAGTAAATAAGTCCCTCGATAAATATTAAATCAGCGGCAATTTCGGCCAGAGGGTTGCTCCCAAATGACGGCGAATATTCCCGGCGGTCGGATTTCCAGATCGACGAGTCGTGCCTCTGCTTTTGTATAATGTAATCTAGAAGTTTGACAGGGTCTGACGGCGAATTGCCTTCAGCCAAGGCTAGTCGGGGCGATGAAAATGAGGAAATCCAGGATACGAAGAAATGGGGGTCACAGCTACCGCATCAAAGGATTATCTCTGGTATAGAAAAGTAATTACGACCGAATTACTATCTGCTTTATTCCAACTCTGGCTTTTAAGAAGAGGCAAATTCAAAACAGCTTTATTTTATTGCTGTGAACTATGACAATTTAGTAACAGCAAGACCTGTTACAGCTACATATGTTACATTTATGTTAAATGATCAATCTTTCATCTAACTTTACACCTGCTAAAGTTCTGTTCAAATATTCAATCGTTGCTATCCAACTGTCAATCATATAATGTCTATATCAAGAGGAACATAAATGAGATCTATAGAGATTTATGAAGAAGTATAGAGAGGAAGTCCACGTAAATAGGAGCAAGACGTGGATTTCGTTGTGAATGTGTTGCAAACGAATGTTTCATGGTAGGTTTGTAAATATCAGCAAAAATAGATAAAATTAACAGATTATTTTCATTTGCTTACATCAACGTGGATCGCTCCAAATAGATTTATTATTAGATAAGATTATGTACACTAATATATTACTAAAGTTTGCTTTACATGAATTCTTACCAAAACTTCTCCCAAAACTTTTCCTATTCATATTCCAATACAATTTTATTGCTGGACACCGACGAGTACACCTGTAATTACCTGTTAGTTAATTACTTGCTATTCAACAACTAATCAGTCGATAACAAATAACAAATAATCCATTCTTGTATAATGTATTTTACAATACGTTCATAACACACAGTAGCCTAGAATCATTCCAACAGCAGAGCAAAAGAATTCTGTTCATGGTAGGCCACAAACACATCATTTTCACAGAAGTTGCATTGGTTTACATTGACGTAGATCACTTCAAAATGGATTTATTATTAGTTAAGATTATATATACTCATGTAATACTTGAAGTTAACTTAATAACTAACTAAAAGTTGATACTAATATGTTACTTAAAATAAAGTTTGCTTTACATGAATTCTTACCAAAACTTCTCCCAAAACTTTTCCTAATCATATTCCAATACAATTTTATTGCTGAACACCGACGAGTAATTATCTGTTAGTTAATTACTTGCTATTCAACAACTAATCAGTCCATAACAAATAACAGATAATCCATTCTTGTATAATGTATTTTACAATACGTTCATAACACACAGTAGCCTAGAATCATTCCAACAGCAGAGCAAAAGAATTCTGTTCACGGTAAGCCACAAAGCACCTCGTCGAAAGATGTGCCTGGTCAGAGCAACCACTCAGCCCCTTTCTGTGCGACTCGTCGTGTAACATATGCTTTTATCTAAATTAAACAGTGTCGGCGCGATTTTCATTTCCTGGTCTGAAGCTGCTGATGTTATCCGCAGGATAGCGCGTCGCGAGAGCGTTGCTAAGGGTTGGGAAAGCTCAGCCCTGCCAGTACTCGACCAACCCTCGTGTCTCTCTCTTTCTCTCTTCGTCACCCTCTTCATCCTTCTTCCTGTTCTCCTTCGCTGTGCCGCGGCTTCGTCGCCTTATACACCCGTTTCTCTATACCTATGCACGCGCTCCTTCCCTGCTATCTGGTCGTATTCTAACACCGAACTCTTCATCCCCCTCTTCCTGTTCCACCCTCTCGTTCTATCGCCTGGACAAGTTACACGGTGCTTCGTTGCTCCCTAGAATATGCCCGGGATATTTCGTGCACTGGAATTATGCTTGTGATTGAGATTGTAATTCGGGGAACTAAAAGTGGAGATGGGAGGTTAGTATGGTGAGTGATTGCAGATTTTGTCATTAGATGGTATTGAAAAATCCGCAATCACTTAGTTGCCAAGCCAATAAATATTTAAATAAGGTAATTGTACCTCTTGGTATCCCACTTTGAAAATATTCACTTAGGAGGAAATTAAAGTGTCACATTCGTGTGAGACAAGTTTCAAAAGTGTAAAAGTGCATATAATATGCAAAGTATAGTACTCGTTAGAGGATGAATCAATGGCAAAGAAATCTAGCCAAGCCATCTCTTCTATTAATTTCTTCTATTTATTGGATTGGCAGTCCTATAGAATGCACTAAATTAGGAGTCAAATTTTGCGTCATTTTAGTTCAAATACAGCAAATACCGACCAACAGTAAGAAAATGTGCAAGGCTTTCCGAGCACTGTATTTTTTGTTTACACATAAAGACAGAGTAGAACTGCTTTTGATCGTTTTGAAATACTGGCTTGGCAGCTACGTGATTGCGGATTTTGTTATTAGGTGGTATTGACAAACCCAATAGAATAGATGCAAGTAGATGGATGATTTGAATACATTGAGAGAATGATTATAGATGATTTGCAAATTAGTATTTCTATTATCGTATGAAGAGAAGAATACCCATTGCAATGATTCATTAGCCAATGTATGGTTAAAGAAGGCAACATATTTAACCTCGAATCTATACATATTGCTTTGCTATCATTAAAAACACGCAAGCAAGATGTTCCTAATCATTTTGAAACGGTGGATAGATTTTTTTAAACAAGGAAAAACAACAATTCCCGGCGATTTGACTTAACGAAGAGAAATTCGATATCAATGGAGGTGAAATAGGAAAGAGTAGCTTCCACGTTTTGATAGACACGGAGGAACCGATTGTTTGCGAGGACTCGAGGTCAAACGTAAGAAGCGGTCACGGATATGACGCGTTTTTATCGACGAGGCAATGGGGAGATCGAAGCGAGCCGTAAACGTGGAGGCCGGATACCAAGATCCTCGCGAGCAGATAGAAAAGAAGGCATCCCACTTTTATACTCTGGAGGTTAAAGTTTACCAAGTTATTCTGACTTTCCCTCCGTCCTCGTCGTCGCCGGTTGGTATCGCGCGGGAAAAGCTACCCCGTCAGCTCGGTTGACGTCTCGCGTCATAGTCACCCTCGTCCCGTCCATCTTCCATCCCCTTTCTCGTCTTCCTCCGACTATCTTCTCGTTCTTCCTCCCTTTTCCAGATTCTTACCGTTCTGTCATCCTTCGATCGACTTTCCCAAGTTTTCCAACTTTCAGGACATCTTTTAAGGAAGCTTCGAAAACTCTTCCTGCTCCATGTTTATGTAGATCTATAGCGCGTGGCGAATTCTTGAAATTAATTCTTTCACACTGCAATAAAATGAAGAGTTTAATAGAAATGACTTTTTTAATTTATGGACAACCAAATGCAAAGAATATGTTTTAAACTTTCCATAGAAATATGAATAATAATTGATATTATATGAATAATACAAATGATGAATTACATGAATAATATGAATAATTGTGTTGCACATGGTGAAGTGTAAAATCTGAAACTTGCAGCACCATATTTGATGATTTGGTTGATGGTTTTAAATCTGCATCCTGAAAGACAGACACTGTGAGAGTGTTAATGCTGACAATGTAAGGGAGAATTTGTATGAAATTTTTGCTCTACTAATTTTTTACCTGTTTATCTTGCAACAAATATTGCTAACCCTCTGTAAATCATCTTGTTGCATACTTATTATTTTCTTTTTCACAGATGATCTTAATATTAGGTTGTCCAAAAAGTTAGTGTGCTGCATCTTTTTCAGAGATTAGAAGGAAAAATAAATCATAATGGATTCATTGTAGGCATAGAAATTCTTCTCAAAGTGAGTAATAAAAAGAACTAAATGAATCAGAGTAACATTCATCGAGGCAATTCTATGTTCCAAAGTTTTTACACCAACTGCATTGGAATAATTTTTCTCTTTTCTAACTTTAATTTTTAACTTGAAGTTTAGCTTTAACTTCAGTAAGAGTAACATTCACCAAGGCAATTCTATATTCTAAAGTCTTTATACCAACTGCATTGGAATGACTTTTCTCTTTTCTAACTTTAATTTTTAACTTGAAATTTAGCTTTAACTTCAATCAGAGTAACATTCACCAAGGCAATTCTATGTTCTGAAGTTTTTACACCAACTGCATTGGAATAATTTTTGTTCTCTAACTTTAATTTTTAACTTGAAGTTTAGCTTTAACTTCAATCAGAGTAACATTCACCAAGGAAATTCTATGTTCTGAAGTTTTACACCAACTGCATTGGAATAATTTTTGTTCTCTAACTTTAATTTTTTAATTGAAATTTAGCTTTAACTTCAATCAGAGTAACATTCACCAAGGCAATTCTATATTCTAAAGTTTTTACACCAACTGTATTGGAATAATTCTTCTCTTTTCTAACTTTAATTTTTAACTTGGTTTAGCTTTAACTTCAGTAAGAGTAACATTCACCAAGGCAATTCTATATTCTAAAATCTTTATACCAATTGCATTGGAATAATTTTCCTAACTTTAATTTTTAACTTGAAATTTAGCTTTAACTTCAATCAGAGTAACATTCACCAAGGCAATTCTATGTTCTGAAGTTTTACACCAACTGCATTGGAATAATTTTTGTTCTCTAACTTTAATTTTTAACTTGAAGTTTAGCTTTAACTTCAATCAGAGTAACATTCACCAAGGCAATTCTATATTCTAAAGTTTTTACACCAACTGCATTGGAATAATTCTTCTCTTTTCTAACTTTAATTTTTAACTTGGTTTAGCTTTAACTTCAGTAAGAGTAACATTCACCAAGGCAATTCTATATTCTAAAATCTTTATACCAATTGCATTGGAATAATTTTCCTAACTTTAATTTTTAACTTGAAATTTAGCTTTAACTTCAATCAGAGTAACATTCACCAAGGCAATTCTATGTTCTGAAGTTTTACACCAACTGCATTGGAATAATTTTTGTTCTCTAACTTTAATTTTTAACTTGAAGTTTAGCTTTAACTTCAATCAGAGTAACATTCACCAAGGCAATTTTATGTTCTAAAATCTTTATACCAACTGCATTGGAATAATTTTCCTAACTTTAACTTTTAACTTGAAGCTTAGCTTTAACTTCAACTTTAATTTTAATCTTTTTCCAGTTTTCTCCTCGAATCTGTTAATTGCATCGATATCTCATTTATTTGACTGCGATATTTTAGGTTGTCTGGAAAGTTTCTTTCATTCTATAAGGAAATAATAGACGCACAATTCTTTTTCTTTCGTATTATTTTATTGAATTATGCACGAACGTAATAATAGAAATAGAACAAAATGGATTATACCTAATTCAATAAAATAATATAAAAGAGACATTGTTGTTCATCTATTATCACCTTATGAAACAAAAGAAACTTTCCAGATAACCTAAAATTTTAACTCTTACGTATATAAAAGTATCTGTCAGATATTTACAAATAAAAATTAGATATCTTATATCGTTACAGTGTAACGTGAAAAGAGATTTCAATTCATAAATTTTCTTACTTTTAATGCTATTTTTTACACTCTTATTTTTTTCTAATTTCTTTTCATTGCATCTCTATCGGAAGAAACGTGTTCACGGAACCGAAAGTTTTGCATTCGTAGAATTTTTGCTGTCCGCTCGCGACCATTTTTCTTTCCCGCCTCTCGCCTCTTTCTTGTCCCGTGTCTCAGCGTCGCGCAAAAAAGTTGGCAATTTTATAACGGAAGTTGGCTGAATACAAAATCAGTGGGCTGTCGCTCTTCACGGCCAACTTGTATCGTGTTTTAATGGAACTGACTCGACGTCGTCAACGAGACACCGTAGACGATTCCTTCGCGTAAATTCTTCGACAAACCTCTTTGTACTTGTACCAACAGGATACCAATTTTATTTCAACAATAAAAAATTCTCATAATACAAAAATGATGAATGTTCATGATATATATAATTAAATTTAATATTATAAATTTCATATCCCAAACATTATCACAGGTAATATAATTATTTATAATATTACTTCCAAAAAGTTGAAAGTACGCGTTCTTTTATATCAAATATCCAAAATACAAGAAATTTTAATGTCAACGAAATATTATTTTCTCGGTTGTCCATTCTCAACTCTTTGTTATTTTATCTTATTTTATTATTTTTGAAGATCGCCATACTGTTAACCTTTTTAGGTGAAACCCTTTTAGAAATTTATTGAGAAATCAACTATTACGACCCATAATAAAAGAGAAACACATTTTTATAAAACATTGGAACATTTTTTGTAGAAGATTAGAAAGATTACTTTGGTACTTGATGGTCTATCAGTTGGTTTACAGGGAAGTTGTTTATTAAGCAGACAGGAAGTGCACAAGAGATAAATTTCCACTATTACCGCTAATATTCGCATGTTGAAATAACAGACAGGCAGTTCCAAGGTTATTCACGAAATTTATCGCTATCGTAATCAGACATCGCAGTTCCTAGTTTTCTTCAATCGCTAAAATCTAAGCAGGCTAAGGCTATCAGGTTATTTCATCTATAGATATACACCTTTCAAAATCTGTTTCTACTATCATTTCAGTTGTAACACACTAATCATGAAATCAGTGACCCTAAACTGCAAGGGACAATAGAAATAATAATTTCCGTCTGCATGTCTGCTAATAATAGGGAGTATTACAAGGAAGCAAGAAGTCAAACAGACAATAATCGTGTTGTAATCCAGTTAGTGTGCTGCATCTTTCTCAGAGACTGAAAGAAAAGAAAAATCATAATGGATTACATTATAGGCATAGAAATCCTTCACAAAGTGATTAATAAACAGAATTAAATGAACCAGAGTAATATTCACAAGTCTTTATACCAACTGCATTGGGATAATTTTTCTGTTTTCTTACCTCAACTTTTAACTTGAAGGTTAGCTTTAACTTCAACTTTAATTTTAATCTTTTTCCAGTTTTCTGTTAATTGTAGCGATATCTCATCGCCTTTTACATAAAATCAGATGAATGTGTTTACACTTTTGCTCGTTACTGTATGTGTCAAGTATCCATTTTAAATCTTTTACCATTATTTGTCCTAACATAGATTATTATCTTCCCTGGAAAATATACAAATTCTATAATCATGCTGATCGTCCCTTTCTTTTATGCATCCCTTATACCTGACACGATTTAACTCTCCGAAATTACAACTTTGCCTACGACAAAACCCTGTTTATCTCCTATGTTCCTTTTTGCTTAGCTTTTGTGTTTGGAACTTTTTGTACCTTAGTCATAGGATGGAATCGATGAAAGTTTTGTTCACGTTCACATCGGAAAGTCAGGTAGGCAATTTTCGACAAACAGACACGTTAATATATTTTCATTTTCGATTATTAAGTCGATTCGAATTCCACACATTACTCAATTATAATTAATATAAATATTGTAATCAAAATTATATTATTTCTCAGATGAATATAAATACTGTTTTGAATGACTTTAATATTATTATTTACACGTCATTGTAGCATTTTAAATCTGACACTTAAAAACTTGCAAGTCGAAATATTAGGTTATCTGGAAAGTTTCTTTCGTTTTATAAGGAAACAATAGACGCACAATGTTTATTGTTTTATATTAGTTTATTGAATTATGCACGAACATAATAATAGAAATAGAACGAAATGCATCATACCTAATTCAATAAAATAATATAAAACAGAAATTGTTGTTCACCTATTGTCACTTTATTAAAGGAAAGAAACTTTTCGGATAACCTAATATGATGAGAATAAATTAGAGTTGCTGGTCGATATCTACAATTAAACGTCGCAGCGTTAAAGGTTAAGAACTTCACTATAATTTCATAACGATTCAACCATACTTTGTCCAATACATTTCATGTGATTGCTAAGACGTGTTCGCCAATTTCGACAAAACTCAAGATGCATGTCGAGTAACCGTCACTTGTCGTAACAATGCCATTGAAAAAACCATTCGAAGCAAGTTCGACACGGCTGGAAATTGGGAAATAGAAGAAGCGGAAGAAGAGAAAGTAGCGAATCGAACAGGACGGGACGTAGAAATTGATGGGCATTTGCGAGAGCGAGTACGATGGCCGCGTTGTAGCGTGGCTTATTCGTGTATGCGTAACGAAAAACGGTCACCGTTTCCATATGACGGGCCGTCAATGACAGTAGCCTGTAATCAATAACCGCATCAAGCTTACACACATTGCTCCACACGTTCCTCCCAGAACCCAGAACCATTCTATGTCCCCCTCCTCCCATCTTCATTCGTTTCGTTCCCCTATCGGAGTATTTAATATGCAATAGCCCATTTACCCCATTGAATACCCCGCCAGATCCACTCGAGGGACGCCTTGCGACCCACATTTCTCCGATCCTACGCCTCCACCCTCCTCACACCTAAACTCGTACGAACTTCCGTCTAAGATCGCTACTCTGCGGAAGAAATTAGGGACAGAACGTATGAAACAACTTGTGATCGCTTTGTTACATTAATTAGAGTATGAAGAACGTTTAATTTCGGTGAATTTGAATTTTGTTAACACGGTTTCTCCTATGACGACACGGTGGTCATTGGTAACCAGAGCACTTCAACTTTTTACAATTGTAAAAATTGAATGAAAATTGACAGTTAGGGCATTTTCAATATAACCGATAAATAGAAGATTCTTCGCAATAAAAAGTGCCCCATTGAACGATTAAAATTTTTATTAGAACACCAATAAAAAAAAAAAAAAAATGAGAACAAATCTTGCATCTAACTATGCACTGCGTTTGTATCCGTATCTTTGGGGGATAATCTACGAATATTATTATAAACACACCTTAGAAAATAATCGTGAATGCTGCTTTATAATCATATAAATGAGGTTAGAAGTGCGAACATACCTTACTGTGATATAGAATGAGCAAATACTGTTTACTAATATCTTCTACACGTTCAACGATATATTCTGCACGTTTTGTTTGCGACGAAACAACGAATGCGAACGGTTTGTTGAAATAAACGAAGCCTTGTTATAATATGTCGCTACCAACTGTCACCAAGGCGTCACGGTTGTCAGCCGTGACCACCAATAAGATAAACGGTCCATTGGGAAAGAACGTTATCTTACATCATCAATTTATTATTATTTTGCCATTATATGCTTCGAGTAATAAAAATACTCCCGTGGCGTCCTCAGAAAAACGTATGATTTCAGAGTGTTAAATTATTTCTATTGCTCCTGAAGATTTTGAAAAGTTACTAACGCTACATACGACGTCATTGTAAAGTTATCTTCAACTCGTCTTGATGTCGATTAAAACACCATATACATAACATAAGAAATAGATATTGACACGCAAAACTGAATACTCTGTAGGTAAGTTAGATACTGAATTTAAGCAACACCCGGTATATGAATACGTGAACAAGACAGGCATAATTTTGTCTAAAATTTGAGTAACCGACAATTACTAAAGCAGTATTTTTATCCTTTTACATCCGCTTTTCTTAAATCCTTTTCATAAACCATGAAAGCACGTTGCTTCGTACGAAATCGATGCGCAAATCCAAATACAATTGGCAGGCGATTTTCACGTTTAAGAACGCTAAAGCCGTGGCGTCCTGAGCGAAACGTGTGATTTCCACGTGGCAGTCAAAGTGTTACATGAAACGATGCAACTCTATTCTTCTCTTGTCTGATCTCTCTGCATGAACTTCGACGTCTAAGATTCCTAACCACAGAGAAATTACAGATAGAACTTGTGATCGTCTTGTGCGATTAATTGCGCTATGAATCGATGGTTAGGTTGGCGAAATGGAATTCTGGAAAGTGACACAGTCGTCGCTGAATGGGTATCTTTGAATAAACATTTATTTGGAAAAGTTTGAGAATTGGAGAAATGCCACTATACTAATTATTCAAATACCTTCAAATTCCTCTCACTATATTTATTTATATTGCAAAGATCACACCTGTCAGAAGATTATAAATGTAACAATAAACACTAATTTAAACTATCGTTTTTCCAACCACTCAGGCACCTTCGATATCCCAACGGTAGGGAAGATACCAATACCAAACATACCTTTCACGCGGAAACACTGGCTAAACTGAATTATACAAGCCATTGCAATTAATTAGCCTTAATAAGAATTATAGGAAGAATCGCAATTATAAGAGACGTTAGCTGTACCGACCAAGGGTGTAAGTTTCTTCCTGCTCCCTGCAGCAAAAGAAGAAAGAAAAGAAAAAAGAAACAGAAGATATCGCTTGATTCCAGCGGGAGAGAGGGGCTTGATTCCACGGGCAACGTTGGCAGGCAGTTTGTGGATAACCGAAAGAGGAGCAGCGCCACTGGTGCGGCTACAGGCAGGCAAAATGCTCGCAACAAGGATGGAAGCCAGAAGCGTGAAGAAGAGAACGAGAGAGAAGGAGGATGAGTCCAGTCGCCGGTGGCGTGGAAGAAAACAGAGTCACGAGATTCCGGAGCTGTCCTCCAGATGGGGGTGAATCGGAGAAACGGGGTAGTCTGTGCTGGATAAAACCGGGAAATTGTGGGTGGTGGGTGTGGAGCGAGGAGCCGTGGAACCGATGGACAAAACGAGGCTGGAACGGCTCTTACAGTGAAACAGAGATAGAAAGAAGGGAAAGATGGGTACAAGAAGAGGGGGTGAATCGCTCTAGAACGGAAAAGGGGAGGTTGGACGGCGATGCCGCTGGAAGAGGGTAAGAGGAGGATCGAGAGGGGTGCCGGCACGCGGATCCTCCCGGAGCACCGCGCAATCCCGGGGGCCGCTTTAAATGAGTCAGCGTTTTTATGCCTCGCGATGTTGTCAAAGCGCAAACAGCACCCGATAATATATCATCCGTTGAGCAAGCAACCCCCTTCAACCCTCGAGACACGGCCCCTTCTATGCGCCGCGAAAGCGGTTCACGGGTCTAGAACTCGATGGAAGCGGAGTCCTGCAAAGGACTGTTATGTTTGTACAACCTGTAATAATGAAGTTTGATAAGGGTTACACAGGGGATGAGCGCACCAAGTGCAACCAGGTGACTGTGATACGCGAATCTGCCGCGGATGAAATACGACGGCACCGCTGGTGGTTGAATGGTTGACGTGATAATATGCGACCTCGGGTCACACAGCGGTAAGAGAGTTGTGATTAAGAGAACATTTTTTACCTAATATCTAAATGAATTAAATAATTTTGTGGAACTATGAAACCGGTTCAAATACAGTGTTCTGTATTTCCTGTCTTTTACACTTCTTAAAAATATATATATGATATTGATAGAATTAATATCTTTAAGAGAGACACATGGTTATAATTGTCTGTATCAATTTCATTATAATCATTTATGTGTATTATTGTATATATATTTATTGTAATATGTTTAGGCTGACTGATAGAAGAACGAGTGGATGAATTTGTAATGGAAAAATATATTGAAATAGGTAAAAGTACAGGTATAGTGCAATGAAAAAATAGGGAGGATGGTCAAATATTTATGGCAAAAGGACATTACCAAAAAAGTTAACATTTCTCAATACGTCAAGGACAAGGATGTGTTGTTTAACATACAGTGACGAGCAAAAGTGTAAACACGCTCCGCTGATTTTATGTAAAAGGCGATAATACGACTAATTTTTTAAGTGATCGGTAAAGATTAGCTAACAGTAACTACAAGCTACGTCTGATTAACGAAATGTAATAGTTCATTTTCATTAACATTAATAACGTACAGAACATTTTACAAAAATGGACATCTCAAACCATGTTTACAGTTTTGCACTTTAATTATACTAGTCGAATTAAGGTTTCAACATAGTATTTCGTCCACTTTCCTTTACTCTTTTTTAATCCTTTTAATCTACAGGGCATACTGTCAATTAAATTTTTAATTATTTGTGGTTCAATATTGTACCATTGCCGTTGTGTTCTTTCCTATAAATCATGAACACCTGAAGGTGGATTATTATATTTTGCCAGCCTTCTTTTCAAAATGGAAAAATTTTGATTTTCTAGCCAGGTATGCTTAGGATCCCCGTCTTGTTGAAATACTATTTCACGTTCATTGTATCCAATAGAATTAACTGCAAAGGTAAATTACTTTGTAGAATGATCAAATAATAATCTTTTCGCATTATACAATAATATACAATATATAATATACAATCATTATATATATATATATATATATATATATATATATATATATATATATATATATATATATATATATATATACATATAATATACAATCATTTAATTTCTTAAATTATTTTTCTTTAATGTTTCTTGTTTATGAATTTTATTATTTCTTAGCAATTTTTAACTTTTTAATAACGATGCCTTTTTCAACAATAAATCTCATTTCAACAATAATTTTTTATCGAACGAACATGTAATCCTTCCTCGTTTTGATTTACTTTTATTGTAAAATTAATAATAGAAACATTTTACCTGCGCAGCCCGTAAAGGATTTTTGAAACTCCGCAGTCAACACTGTAATTTTGTGAATTTTCCATAAATATATGGACATCTCCACTGTAACTATAATCTTCGTCAAATATATTATTCAATTTTCCTCATTTCAAAACGAACGTTCTTCCAATCGTCTACACTGAAAATTCTGCGAAATATTAGGTTGGCAACTAAGAGATTGTGAATGTTGTTATTATCAGCCAATGACAATATCACATAGTTGCCAACCAAACACGATATCGATTGATCGAAGAAAAGAAAGAGAAAAAAGAAACGGAAGCGGGGAACAAAAAATGAATGAGTTTGGCAAAGAGTTAGACAAAGTCACAGTTACCGTGAACATCGACAGACAGAAGGCCAGAGAGGAGCGGACAGAACGAGAGTCCCGAGGACGCGTGTCCCCAAAAGCCGTGGAGCTCAGCGTTGAGTGATGGCCGCTCAGTCGACCTCGTAACCGGCGCCATACATCATTCAAGATGGCTGGCTTCTCACGCTGCTCGGGGAGAGACAAGGGTGACAACCCTCCCGTCTCTGCTTGCTACTTTTGACTGGCTACGTCTACGCCTTCGCTGATAATCGTGTTACGAAGATATCAATCTTGGAGCAACACCCCTCTCGCTTCTTCGTTGCAAACTGTATTAACATTAAAAATGTGAATACACGCGGAAGGAACTTGGAAGTGTAATTTGTTCACTTTTTAACTCCTCCTTCTTTTTCGGACAATCAAAAAATTCAAATATAATCAAGAGATGTTTCGATTGATTCTTCAAATTTTTGCTCATTTTCGTTCCCTTTAATGTTTTGGGAGAATGTAACGAAGGATGAACTTTAAGAGATAGCCCTTGTAAGATTTATTAATATGCTTTCAGCTTCGTGATTTTATTTTTTCTTTGTCTTTCTCTCTGTCCTATGTCTTAAAGTTTGTTTATAGTAGGTGAGGAGTATTTCGATATTGGATATGTTGAGATGTTTTGACAAATGTTTTTGGTCGCTTATAGTTTTTCGTCTATATCAAAGTTTCTTTAAGGTTAATATTTTGTAGTATAACAACAGAAATGTTGAGAGGTAAATTTATAATTCTGCGTTAATCACGTTTAATCATAAAATCACTCCACTATCGAGTAATGTTACTTGGAAAGTTAACAGTTTTCTGAAATAACTATAATTGCTTGAAATTGAGCAAAATCCAACGAATTATTATTTAAAAAATGACGTAAGAAATTAGGATGATACAAAAGTATCTTGTACGCCACCTACCATGGACAATCTTGTACTAACCGGTCTTTTCCCACCTAAGATCTAGCCAAGATATCTACCTTACCAGCATTAGATTCATAGAAAACTTCAAGTTTTTCCTAGTTTTCTCTATTGTTGCTAGATGAACCAGCCACCAAAAATACATTAATGAAATGTTAATGCCATTCCGTTTTTCTTTTCGTTGCAAAAAATAAACGCGACAAAGGATCCACATTAAGCGTCCATCTCAGAAGTTTCTTTGGAAGTGGAGGAAAAATAACAGCGTGACATCGCGACAAGCGGTATAAAACGCACGAAAATTTAATTAAAAGGCGACGGAGACGTCATCGCGTCAGTTCGAGGGATGAAAGCACGGCGTTATTAATATAATTTTGGTTCCCGCGTTCATATTTTCGCTCTGTCCCACAGACACCTATCATTCCACTTTCCCCTTTTCGTCGAATTTTCCACGAACATTCGTAAGCATTTGTCCCTCGAATGAAAATTGCATTCGGAATTCCCGCGCTTTCGTCCCATCTCGCAAGGATTCCTTAATAAGCCTCTTTCAAATGAAAAATCTTTAATCGTCCTCATAAATAACGAAAGAAGAGAAGAAACGAGCCAAATAATATTTCGATAATATTGAAAAAATTGGGTAATAAAATTTAAAAAATAATTTGTTCAATTTTTACGAGCGTGATCAGAGCGCGGAGATTTATCTGACGTGCCATGTTAGCGACGAAATATCATTCCACGATTTCAGTATTATTCTAGATTTCTAAAATAAATGGTTATGTTTTTCTAAAGACAATAACGCTCGTCTATCTATCATGGGTCCGAGCAATATTGGCGTATCCATCGGATGTAATATTGAAATTGTATTCTTTCGTAATATGAGAGTTATTTATGAAACGTAGCAGGCAATATAGCGCACGGGGATGGCGCTGAAATCTGATGGTGGCGTTACAATATGATGCGAAGAGGATCGGAGACCTCCTTGAAATGCGGACCGTGCGTGACACTTCCTCCCACTTATGAAATATTTCCTCGTCCTTTATTAGATAAATCGACTAAACATTTCTGCTGCAGTACTATTTCTATTTTCCAATAGTCAAACTGTCCTATACTTTCTCTTTAAATCGTTATTTAGTCAACTCCTTATAAATTTATAAGCATATTTCTTTCATTTCTCTATAAATTCTTTCTCACAATATCACAGTAATCATATTTCTGCTTCGTATCCATTTGTATTTTTATTCTCGAATAGCCAAGCTGTCTTATATTTTATATACGACATTTTTTTATTCTATTGGGTTGGCAACTAAGTGCCAACTTAATTGCCAACCCAATATGTCAACTCGTTCTTTATCGATAATATCACATTACTGATTTTTATTTCATATCATCCAGTATATTTATTTTCTACTAGACAATCTGTCTTCCATTTTACATACGATATTTTCTCCACAACTCGTTATTTAATCAACCCTTTATGAGTTCCACATTTCTTTCAGTTCTCCACTCAATCCTTTCTCGATGATATCAAAATGGTCTCGGGATTCGATAAAGATCGTGATTAATATATCTGACGATGAACAAGGAGAAAGAAAGCCGCGGAACACGATATTTTCCCGTTGCGGGACTTTTCAGAAAACACGCTGGCAGCGTGTAACGTGTACGGTTAGAGCTCAACGAAGCGACAGCTGTTCGCCGGTTGGCTGCGCTATTCGATTGTCTCGCTCTTGATGATTGATGATCGTTCGGGGTAGCTGCTGCTGCTGCTGCTGCTGCCTGCCGCTGCCCGCCACCTTGACACCGCGTCTGTCTTTTCCCTCATTTCCCGCCGCCTCTTTTTTTCGTTTCCTTGGCGATTCCAGTGCATCGTAGCCGGTCGATGTACCAGCCTGGAATACCATTTTCTCCAGCAATTCACCAGCCACGATTCCATCTCCTTTTAATCGGAACTTCTTGATATTCAGGTCGACTTTAACGTAACTGCCTCGAAGAAAGTTTTCACGGTTCGGCTTCACGGAATTTTGAAGAACGTAGCGCGTAAATTTGTTTTGATGTTGAAACAGTAGTAAAATATAGTAAAGTATTGTAAATAATGTGGTTTTAAATATTATATACACATGCGTTATTTAATTTATCCTCAAATGACGGAAGCTGGATCAAGTATTATTGAAATTTATTCATTTTTACGCTATGTGTTGAAAATGACAACGTGAGTTCGCGCTCGTCACTAATATGCAGATGCGCTAGTTACAATAAATAGTAACTAGAGGATAGTTCTAGATATAATCGATAGATTTAATCGATAGGTTTAAGATATTCCTTTATTTTTATCCCTAGTCCATATAAGAAAGTGCAATAAAGGTTATTCAGCTCAGAACGGTGTGATAGATTTATCCGACGAATAAACTAATAGCTATTGTGATTCTACCTCTAAATACAGAAATAATAACACTATATTTTTGTGTTACGTTTTGAATATATTGTTTATTGTGATATTCAAATATCGAAAGAGGTTAAAGTACTTTGTTTGTTGTAAAATACTGTAAAAAATGTATTAGGTCGTCCGAAACGTTTCTTTCGTTTTATAAGAAAGAAATGAATGCACAACATTTTCCGTTTTATATTATTTTATCGAATTATGTATGATCCATTTTGTTCTATCAAAATAAAGATCACAACGCTCGACAGGTTAGGTTTCTTGTTTGTATAAATATGCGTTGTTGTAAAAGATATGTCTGTAAAAGAAAGACACTTTTTGGACAACCTAATATTTTGTTTTAACAGTTTTATTTTTGACTTTTACAAAATTTCAGCTGTACTTTTGACCGTGACAATTTTACAATCACAATTCGTATTACAATATTCCTGTTTGGTTACAAAGTAAGATTAAGTGGTAAGAAAATTAACAAAAATGTTTTGATTACGTCTTTTCCTGTGATCCTCCTATCAATCTTAAAATAACGACACGCAGCCTTCGTCAGGTGAGAACTAAAACGACATTTTCCAAGGAAAGAAAAAGAAATTGAAATAAATTTCCAATCCCCAACAGGTTCCTCTCTCTATTCTTATTTACGCGCGTGCTGCAGACAATTAAACCTGCCGCTAAAAAGATGAAACACACGTTTCTTCGCGTCGAAATGGACACTGGAACCGCGCTGCCGGTTGTCAGTGTCCAGCTCCGAATATCCCAAAGAGCGGTTGGTCAGTAGCAAAAAACGCAATTCCAGCGGCGCGAACGTGGCCAATTCCGCTCGAATCCCAATCCGCTTGGCGTACAAGGCAAAAAGAAGATGTGCACGCTGTTCTACCTGGCGAACCAAGAGAATTAGCCTTCGGGAATCGCGATCGCGATGCATAATACAGGGGTAGCCGCGTTGGATTTATGTAACTTAATTTGTAACGCGCGACGTCCGACTGTCCTGTCCGTCTAAGAACAAGTTCGAAGAGGAATAAAGGGGCGGATGAGGTGGAGGGGATCATCACGAAAGCTACGCACACGCGAGACCGTGTAATAATGGTGAACTCGATGAGCAAGTTTTTCACTTTGCATGCAATAAGCGAGCAAACTCGACGAAATGCTCCTCCTTCCGCAACAGCGCGCCATACCAGCGGTTTTAATAAAATCTCGTTGATCTAATAACACGAGTGTGACCGTGGCTAAAAAGAAATCGAGGTAAGAGTGACGCTGACAAAGAGGGTGAAAGATATTGGGAAATAAAGAAAGCTGGCAAGGATGGAGATGCTTGTCATGGTTGCTGGTGAAAAATGTTACCATGGAATGGTGGGCTGTTCCTTTTTGTTGATTTCTGGCTAGGGAAGACACTCTTTTGACAACTGTGATTCAGAATTTCTATACAAAATTTGCCTGCTTAGGTTTAGCACAATTATAGTAGAACTCTGTTTATATGAACCTATCAGTAGACAAACCGATGAATCTAATATCAATAGATGAAGTTTATATATGTAAATTTAATTATCAAAACAAATAGGTGAATTTAATGAACAGCAGTTGGTGCAATAGAACGTTTACTAAAATTTCCTTCAGATAAATAAAAGTCATATAAACGATGTTCTACTATAAACATGTCAATTCAATGAACGAGAATGTGAAAATTCTTCTCAATATATGGATTCTGCATAAGATACAGGACAATAGAGTGTGTCTTAGAACTTTACCTCGATAAATTCAGAATCTACTTCCTGAAACCTCTTTGTCTTGCTCGGACACTCAGCTGCTGTTTCATTAAAAAGCCACAGGAAACAAGAAGTAACGTACCACAAATTCAAAACCATTGTCGAACCGATGTTGACCAGATGGCCAGTTTTCGAGTAACAGGGAAGAAACGAATCGTCACTGACGATTCTTCATCCGTCGCTAAGGAGGACCCACGTGATCGCGTAGTTTGTTCGCGAACTCGTGTAAAGTTGATGCTGTAGCCGTCGGATCTTGATCGTATTGCGCAAATAGGCGAACTGAAAACGCATTGACACGAGAGAAGCCGTCTAATGTAAAAGGGGAAGCCGAGAGGAAGGACGATGGAAGAAGAGAACGAAGCTGATGCTGAATGGCGCCCTACCTGGTCCCCAAAGTCATAAATCATTTCCCCGTGATACTACCCTTCTGCGTTTCCCTGCAGCATAACCTCGGTGATCGGCGACCGGCCAACATCACCTGCAATCCAGACTCAGTCATCTCGATCCTTGACCGCGTGCTCCAGGATCAGTGATATGTCGTGTTGCACGCGTGCGCGTCCTAATCCGTGTATCCTTTAGTTTCCAACAAATTTACGACGACTTCAGTGGTGTTTTCTTTGTCAACCGAATTTGTTTGTTGCGAATGGAAGAATTGTTTAAAGAATTGTTTAAATTGTTGAAATTGAAAGGACAGTGGATCATCACGTTGATGGTACCGGCACGTGGATTTGGCTTTGAAAATAAGAATATTAGAACAATATTGGAAAATTGGTTGTTAAAACTATAGAAGTGGTTCGTTTGGTTTTATGAAGTACATCATTCTTTTAAATTGTCAAAGGGTTTCCTATGACAAAAATAATTTTTTTATTAGAACGACTGCTGTATTGTTGTGGGATTTTTATGGAGTCACTGAGTCCTAGTGGAATATACAAGTTTATTCTAATTGGAACTGCGTGTTTCGTTACAAAAATCATATTGTATTTAGTTTCTTCAAACTCAAGTGCATTACAGACAGTATTGTTATATTTTGGCATTTATTATTTAAAAAATCTATTTGGCGAAGGTTAGATAAATTGGGCGAATAGTTGTATTCATAGACAGAATACATTTATCAGTTTGCTAATAAATCATTTTGATTGATCTGTCCGGTGTTAAAAAGTTAAAACTTGATCACCCTTTATACACATATGAAAGTACCTTTATGATTTCATTCATCGATGATTATATTAAGTTTCAGTTGAACTTTTCCCGGCAACGATCTTTAAATTTACATTTGTTGGAACGTTAAATCTTTTGGCAGTGGAAGAGAGAAGTCCTTCGGAGCTGGAATCGTTCGCCACGACAAACGTAAAATTAATAGCCGTCCTTTACTGCGCGGCCCTATAGTGAGGCATAGGCTGGTGGGGGACCATAAATTTCAGCACACAGATTCAAAATGATCCCCTTTATTGCCCGAAACCCGGGTTAGTTCTACCTCGACCTGGACCCCGTGCAGTCGGTCCATCGACTCTCGAGTCTCGTTTCTTTCGTAACCGTGGATTTCCTTGCTTTCTCTTGGCTCAACCAAACTCGCCGTTAATCGTGAGTCGTTGCTCCCGTCGCGCCGTGCGAATCACCCTTAGATTGCTCGGTGTCGCCGCCAGACGTGAATGCAACAACGTGGATGTCAAATGGATCCTTGTACTTTTTCCATTGTCAAAGTAAGTACTACAACATGGACTATATGGCAATGCAAAATATCGTTTTAATAATTGAAATTTTTCGAGAAATTAACGTTTCGCGTTCTTAGTATGTACTGTCGATACCGTAATTAGTTTGGTTCGAATCAAATGAAGTGTATCGCTATATATTAGTATTTGATAGTCGGTTTGATAGATGTTTATAATTGCTTGTTTTTTCTCTTAATCATGGCGTAAATGTTTGATCGATGGCACGTACTGATTGCAGCGCTTCTAAATTTCCTGAAAATATTCGGCTGTTAGCGTAATCGATTAATTAAAGTTTCATTCCTATAATTGTTGCATAAATACTAGATTTTAATAAGCGTGCATGTATAAGTAATTTGATTTGTTTGTATAAGTAGTTTGATTTGACAGATTTGTTACTTTTTTTTATCATTGACAAGTGCAATTGACTAGACTAATGAAATATCTTTCCCTGAATAAAAGATTACACATAGAGTATTCTAGAAAGAGTAAATAATTTTTGTATCGTCCTTCGGGGTAGTTAAAAGACGAAATGAAAGTATTTTTATCCAATCCTATGAATTTTTTATTCGTACAAAATTGCCAAGTGAAACAGACAAATAACATGGCTGACACCACCTATCGGTGACCTCTCGAACGGTATTAAATCTCCAAGGATCTCCGAGATGGAGCCACGATGTTGATTCACATCGTGTGCTTCCTTTTTTCTACGTCTTTTCGTAACAAAAGCTTTAATGCGGAAACTTCATATTTCATTTTAAATATTCTGCATTTTTTATTTTAACAATTGTCCATCAGAATGATCAATTATTTTTCATTCTTAATTCGTTTCTTTTGCATTTACACAAACAAAAAATCCATGAGGAGAGATGCTGCCATCCCTTTGCGCGTAATCGAAAGGTTACGTCTCTGTACAGTTCTTACCAAAAATCTTCTTCCAATATCTCCTCTCTACTTTAGTTGCTTAATTCATAAAACGGTTACTAACCATTTATTATACATTCCTCTTTCTATCACTATCATCGACATTTATTATATTCTTTGTTAAATTATTTATCATTCATAAATAAAACTGTGAATCGTTACTTATCGTCCATTAAGACTGTCTCTCGAATATCTGTAACTAAGGTTGAACAAAGTTCGTAATCTTAATCCCATATGATTTCCATTCGCCCTCCGTTGCAACCCCTGGAATTGAAATACAAGAAAATACAGAAAAAAAGGAACATTATTTTCAGATTCCACTTCTTTCGAAACTTCTTTTGCTCGCAAAAAAAGAAAAAATAATCGCTCGATTCCCAAGACACTATGCGGATATGTAGGTTTTCGTTTCGATGACGACGAAATGAAGAGAGATAGGAAGAGTGAAAGAGAAGGAGAGGGGAAAGAGCAAGATAGAACAGCCGCGTTTTATTCACGACGCTCCAGATACTGCAGCCATTTTATATAGATTGCAATGTATTGATCGTCTCCGCCAACAGCCGACATTCTACGTAGTATCAGAATGACAGGCTGGCAGATGGAATCGCAACTTCCCCTTCCCCTTTTTCCACCAACTGCCACCACGTTCCAACCCCCTTTCGATGCTTTGGACTGCCTGCCAACCCCTCGTCTCCGCCTATACCTATGTATACTTTCTGCTTAGCTACTTACAGAAACCTGTCTCTTCTGTATTCGTATACTTTCACATCTACATATCTATCTGTATACGTATCTTCCTATGTATACTCTACGCTGTACACATTTCCTATGTGTGCATAAACGCACATAGAAACGTAAACTTGCGTCCCACTACGTGGATCGCATATACGTCTGTCCAGATATGTAAAGAATATGTAAATAACAGGGAGTGGTTAGATATGTACGAGATATATCGCGGTTTTTATTTATTCTTTTTGCAAGGAGGTTAGGATAAATGAATTTGTCGGTGGCACAGAGTGCAGCACCATTTCGACGATCCTGGGATGATTGTCGAAAATCGAACGATCAAGGAAGCTTTTTTTCTATGGATGAAGTTAACCTATTTTTTGTCACTTTTAGTACTGTCACAGATTTCTTCGCTTCTTTTTTTTTTTTTTTTTTTCGTGCTGAGAAATAGAGGTTGTTTGATGAAGTTATTTTTAACAGCAACGTTTAACGCACGCGTACGTGTCGTGTTTTATGTTTGTCTCTTTAACCGGTTGCCGGATGGATAAATAAATTCGTTGGGGATGGAGTGGGCCGTTAAACGAACTGCTCGTTTTTTTATCCTAGGCATCTCGAGATTTTAATAACTCCAGGCTGATTTATAGATCATGCTAACTGATCTCGATTTATGAGTGACCGAATTTGAATATTCGATTTCGGGTTTGATTGAGAAAGCAAAATGGACGTATAATATTTCGTTTCTGTTTTCTGGATTTTCCTATTTCCGAAAGAATTTTAATGAGGAATTCGAAGCTCTTCACGTTGGTTACTTATTAAAAATTATTGCTGGGTTTAATTTGAAACATTGAGAGACCTGGCAACGGTGTGCCGAAACAGATATTTCCCCCTCTCTCGACTCTGCCCTCTCGTCCCAGGACGAACATCCACTTTTTTAATTAAAATCACACGCCACCCACACTCTCAAACTTTCCGCGTGAATAGGTTTTATTAAATTAGTTCCAACCTGATATAAACAAGCTGTAAAATTGCATCGTTTGTAAATCGTTCTGATTTGTAAACAATCTTCGTATTAAACGAAGATATACAAAAATAAATAAATAAATATTATTAAAAAATACCTCACAGAATTATGGATAAAGATAGAAAAGCTTCAGTTTTCTTCGATATTTATTTGTCGTATCAAAGATATGATAAATGTACTAAAGAGACACGCCCAGTAAAAAATTCATCGTCTTTCAGAAATCTTTCCTGGCTGATGCCACACGAATTCGTATTGTCAGTTTCGTTTCGCTAGAAATCTCTTTCTGTTAAAGAACGCGATAGATTACCAGGAGAAAGCCGCGATAACGTGTTCGTATTCGCGTCCACTTCACTCTGACAAATGATTGTCTTCTTCCGTTACACCCCCGCGTCTCGCAGCAAGTATTATCGAGCCTCAATATCGTTGGCCTTGCCGTGTCTGAACGAGATCATTTTTACCGATAGAGACACTTCCACCGATGGAAATGAACTTTGCTTTTAGATCTTCCTACAGTCTACGGTTTTTATATTTCGAAATTATCGGAAGAATTTTATCGATCGATTATTTCCGTTATCCATCGGCAAATACATGTACCGTGTGATGTTAATTGGAAGATTATTAATTACGAAGTAAATCGAAGATCATTTAAAAAATTGGAGGAATTTTAATTTTAAACTATCCAGTCAATAACTCTTTTAGCAGACTAGTGAGGAAATGTTTTAATTTATTAGATATCAAATTCTCGAATTTTTTAAACGACGGATTTTCGAACTGTTGAAATTTCCCACAGTGAAAATTTCAAATTTAGAAATTTCCAATTGTCAAGTCAAGTTGTCAAGTGTTCGGAATTTCCAAGCTTCATATCTCCAAACAAATTTTCGAACTGCCGAAATTCCCCACAGTGAAAATTTCAAATTTCGAAATTTCCAATTATCAAGTCAAGTCAAGTCAAGTCAAGTTGTCAGGTATTTGAAATTTCCCAGCTTCAAATCTCCAAACAAATTTTCGAACTGCCGAAATTCCCCACAGTGAAAATCTCAAATTTCAAATTTCGAAATTTCCAACTGTCAAGTAAAGTCAAGTCAAGTCAAGTCAAGTCAAGTCAAGTCAAATTGTCAAGTGTTTATAATTTCCAAGCTTCAAATGTCTAAACATTTTCGAACTGCCGAAATTCCCCACAGTGAAAATTTCAAATTTCGAAATTTCCAATTATCAAATCAAGTCAAGTCAAGTCAAGTTGTCAGGTATTTGAAATTTCCCAGCTTCAAATCTCCAAACAAATTTTCGAACTGCCGAAATTCCCCACAGTGAAAATCTCAAATTTCAAATTTCGAAATTTCCAACTGTCAAGTCAAGTCAAGTCAAGTCAAGTCAAGTTGTCAAGTGTTTATAATTTCCAAGCTTCAAATGTCTAAACATTTTCGAACTGCCGAAATTCCCCACAGTGAAAATTTCAAATTTCGAAATTTCCAATTATCAAGTCAAGTCAAGTCAAGTCAAGTTGTCAGGTATTTGAAATTTCCCAGCTTCAAATCTCCAAACAAATTTTCGAACTGCCGAAATTCCCTACAGTGAAAATTTCAAATTTCAAATTTCGAAATTTCCAATTGTCAAGTCAAGTGAAGTTGTCAAGTATTTGAAATCTCCAAGCTCCAAATCTCCAAACTTCCAAAGTCTGGAAACATCACATTCGTAGACTTTCTCAATTTTCAACCATCGAGTGTTGACATTTTCGCAATTCCTAAACATCAAAATTCCAGAATTTCTGAATTCCCAAACTATCCTCGCGCAATACGTTTCCAAACGTTCAAATATAAAATCTACAACAATAGAATATTCCGACACTCAGCTCACACCTTATCCTCGCCACCTTACAAATCGTTTACCCTGAAAAATCTTTGTCTTTCTCTTGATTCCTCAAACGTAAAGAGATTTCCTGGCGTACGCTCGCTATCTCCACCAGCTTGAACGTCTGTCGCGTGATATTAGGTTCTCGATTCGAGGCCGCGAAATAAGGGACGCGAGCATAGAGGGTGGGAAGGGAAAACGGGGAAAAAATGAAGGACAAAGGATAAAATGGGAAGGACGGTGGAAAAGCGGAATGTCCTGTTACGTCGGCTTTCAGATAGGGTGGACCTTTCGTCCGCAAAAATGCCCCGCGAGACCCGCGTCAACGTCCTCGAAGGAACCCTCCGCGTTCCCTGTAAACCCTCCTCTTCGTAACCGTCGGCGAACACTTGGACACCGGGAACGACGACAAGGAGCTCTCTGACTAGACGTCACTCAGATTCCAACTTCCCTCCATTCTTCTGGGCGACCATGATTTATGGTCTCGCTTAATGCAACTCTCCTCGCGAACGCTCGCACGCGGAAATTCGGATTAACCGGTCAGCTGTGCGTGGAAAAAGTACTCGATATCCAGATGTGAGCGTGACGGAAGCTCGTTTGGGTTGGATTTCGCTTGTTTGTTCCGATTGATGAAGTGTGTTTTTCAAACTTTTCCTTCCACGTCCAAATGGATCCTGCAAATGTTTGCATGTAGAGTTTTTATGATTTTATTTGATGCACGTCGTTAGTATTGGGATATACAGGTATTACGTTTGCATAGGATGTGATATGTTGTATAAAGTGGATGATTCTACTCATTTTGTTTCATAATTCTTTCATCATAAGTTCATTTAACTATTTGTGTGCAGTGTGAATATTAAAGGACGTAACATTTGGTATAGTTGTTATTACTTAAGTAGGTGTTTTGTTATCTATGGCTATGTGTTTTATTTTATAACTGTTTCATCATAAGTTCATTTAATTATTTGTGTGCAATGTGAATATTAAAATTTGGTATAGTTGTTATTACTTGAGTAGGTGTATCAGTATCTATGGATGTAGTTCTTACTTTATAGCTGTTTCATCATAAGTTCATTTAATTATTTGTGTGCAATGTGAATATTAAAATTTGGTATAGTTGTTATCACTTAAGTAAGTGTATCAGTATCTATGGATGTGGTTTTTATTTTATAGCTGTTTCATCATAATTTCATTTAATTATTTGTATGTAATGTGAATATTAAAGGACGTAACGTTTGGTATAGTTTCTTGGTAAATAATTGTTGAAGTAATTTGATAAAAACGCTGCCAGTGATTATTTGATACTTTTGTGGAATATTATAGTCTGTTGGAACAATGTTTATTTCTGTAGTAAGTAGACTTATTTACTCGTAAAAAATCCATTGCTGTTAAAAACAGTTAAAACACTGTTAATAACTGCTTGTTACTTATATACCATTTTTCTTTTCAAAGTTCTTTCCATGAACTAAAAATTCGTAACAGAGAGGAAATTGAAATTCTGCTGGGATTGTTAGTGTTAGTTAACCAATCTAATCTAATTACAAAAGGCTAGGATACTAGGTGCTCGTAAAAGGTGAAAATTGAACGAATTAAACCTAACTGTTAAAGAGCTTGTATTTATTCAATGGAATCCATAAAACCACCAGTAAGGCAATTAAGAGCTATTGTAAAATTTACCGAACCCTGTCGCAAGAAATTAACGTTAAATTCAGTATAATACCTTTGGTTGATGCTATCAACTACCAAAACCCTATGTCTACGACCATAAAAAAAAATTTCCCATAAAAGTACCAGTAGTTACAAAAAGTATTACACACGTCTTTTGTATTTCATTTAAACGCTACCAAATATTTGTAGTCATCATATAATAAATAGATACCTTGAATTACACGAAATGTCATGTATTTCTGTCTAATTAATTATCAATTGATTAATAAAAATCAACCCTATCAATTGATCAGTACGTTATAAAATATTATAATAAATGCTGATATAAATACTGTGATACATACTAATATAATAAATAGATACCTTGAGTATACGAAATGTTATGTATTTCTCTCTAATTAATTATTAATTGATTAATAAAAATCAACCCTATCAATTGATCAGTACGTTATAAAATATTATAATAAATACTTATATAACTACTATAATACACGCTAATATAATAAACAGATACTAATAAAAATCCTAATATAATATTAATATTAATACTAAATATATTATAATATGCAAATACTTTTTCCAATCACTATAAATAATATAGGTCTGCTCGTTTGAAGATCTATCTATCGTCTATCTATCGTCTATCTATCGGTGTCTTAAGAATTGTCGAATGAAAACATCGATAAGGACGTGGTTAATCAGGCTGCAGTTAGTATAATCTACGTTTGCAGAGGCGCAATTGAATTCTCGACGGAGGGCATTTTTCAAACGAGTAAAACGACGAGAGTGGAAGGTAAAATTTTGCTTGGAAATGCGCGGCATCGCGATTCCTTGTCTGCAGTGGAGGGGGATTCTAACCCGCCCATCTGGCTTTCGGATTCATCTCAATAACATTAGCCCAGTCGTTTAAGCTTCCGCTGCAACCGACTTGTGTTTTATTCGAAGCTGCCCGCGTGCAATTTGTTTGCTCCGTTAAATTATCGGCTGAGAGCTCGATCTCTCCTTTTCCGTCTGGATATCGTGTTTTAGGGCATTGCACGTTTATTATGGAGTTTCAGGGAATTTTTACCATGAACTGAGCAAAATGTTTGTTCTTTCAATATTTCAGGAATCTTCCTTCTTCTTCTTTCTTTCATACAGCAACGACTTTTGTTATGAAAATTTTCTTCTTAAATTTAGAAATTGTTTGTTTTAGTTGGCTATGAGTGCATTTTCAGGGATGTTCCTGCTGGGTGTATCTTAAACCTGAATTTGATTATTGTAATATTAGAAGACAATATTAAAATAACTTCATGTTGAAAGAAAACTTACAGTTAATACATATTCACTTCATTTCTCTTCCTTTCTTTTTAATATTGCAGAGTTCCACGCTAAGTAACAGTTATATTCTAAGGTATCTCTTTATAAACTCTGTTTTATTCAAACTTTCTATCCTATACACCTCACTCTCTCAATCATATAATTGTACCATTTTAAAAATAAGAAATAAGATGAAATTACTCCAACTCCAGAAGCTTCTCTGTCAATCACAGCTGCAAACAGCAACTTCATCTATACACAACAAAGCATAGAAAAATATTAAAAGACAATATTAGAAATATATGAAAATTATTTTTCAGTAACTTCATGTTGACAGAAAACTTACAGTTAATGCATACTTTCTTTCTTTTTAATATTGCAAAGTTCTACGCTAAGTAACAGTTACATTTTAAGGTATCTCTTTATAAACTCTGTTTTATTCAAACTTTCTATCCTATACACCTCACTCTCTCAATTACATAATTCTACTATTTTAAAAACAAGAAATAAAATGAAATTACTCCAACTCCAGAAGCTTCTCTGTCAATCACAACTGCAAAAAGCAACTTCATCTATACACAACAAAGCATAGAAAATTCTTAAGCATAAAAAAATATTAAAAGACAATATTAGAAATATATGAAAATTATTTTTCAGTAACTTCATGTTGACAGAAAACTTACAGTTAATGCATACTTCCTTTCTTTTTAATATTGCAGAGTTCTACGCTAAGTAACAGTTACATTTTAAGGTATCACTTAATAAACTCTGTTTTATTCAAACTTTCTATCCTATGCACCCCACTCTCTCAATTACATAATTCTACCATTTTAAAAACAAGAAATAAAATGAAATTACTCCAACTCCAGAAGCTTCTCTGTCAATCACAGCTGCAAAAAGCAATTTCACCTATACACGACAAAGCATAGAAAATTCTTCACATATCTCACTGCCAAAATTCATCGAAGAATAAATGAATATTTCAAAACACGACTTCACCTATAAATCGAGATATAGCTTACTCTGAGCATATGCTACTCCTACAATTCATCTACCTAAACTGCCAAATAAATAATTTAACAGATTCTTCTTTGAAATTTCCAGGCCACTCCCTTTTGATCGTCGATCAACAGGAAGATTCCATAGTGGATCGAAATGCCGTGGATGACATAATCCATCCATGCAACGGACCCATCGATCGCAAAGAACACAGGCGACGGGAAGCGAGCCGATTCTTTTATGGCGTACTCGATCCGAGATTCAAAAGGGCAGCGAGCCACGAATGCGAATCGCGGTGTTGGTCGGTGTATGGAAAAGGAAATCGACCGGCGATCGGGATTTATTATTCAACACACGGAGCCCGGACGTTCCTTCCTTCTTGAAGCATTCCACGATATACGATATTCGATGCCAGTCGAAGACAGCACCTCTTGCAAGCATCGTGTGTCTGAGCGAAGATCGACGGAAATAGCGTAGACGACGTTCTCTCTTCCTGCATCTACGTAATCGTTGATCAAATTCGAAGATTTCTTCCTGGCAGAAAATGGAATTCGGTAGCGAACAGCGTTCCTATAGTTTGTCGGACAGTCTTCTGAGAAAAATTTCCATGGGGTTGATACGGAAGACCTTCGAAAGAAGAAAATTGTGAAAATCTTTGGTGACAGGTAAATTTTAGTTTAGAATATCTTTGGTACAGTTTGTAATATTTTTTGAAATATCTAACGGAGAAGAATTCTTTAAGAGGATTCATTTTCAAATTCTTTCATCCCTTAAATAATTCTAATATTCTATAGGTATCATTTTTACTGAATTAAATTTCTTTTAAGTCAATTCAGATAATTTAGATAATAAGAAAAATTCTAAAATTTGATATTTCTATCTTATATAGTGCGGTAGAATTTTATGGATAATTTACTTCCCAATTTTCTCATCCCTTAAATGAATAACATTTTATAAGTAACTTTATGAAATTTGATTTCTTCTGACATATATATAAAATTTAAATATCTTCAACAAAATTGCATAACTAATTTTTGTCTATAAGCGATTATCCTATAGTTGCTTGACACATATTGCAAGCAAAATAAATGTTATTTTTCTCACACAGAACGCACGCTATCGATCTTTGTCCTCGGCTTTTCATACTACGAAACATCCTCCACTATTTGTCGGCCACGTCGAAATTGCGCTGTATGCTGATGAGTTGGCGTGAATTAATCAATAAATATGTAGTCGCTGTGTTAACCACGGATACGGGTCGGTCGTAAACGACGTCTGGGAATGGGAGACCCTGGTCGAGATACATTTTCCCCGTGCTACGTACGTTCGTTCTACATATTTTTGTTGGTCATAAACCGATCGTAATTTCAACGAAGCTGCGTTTAATGTATAATGCATCCACTGCCTTAGCGCTAACGTTTCTTCGCTGCCATCGCTGAAACATGGTAGCCAAAAATTGCTTTGATACTTTTTCGATTCTATTTCGAATATAGATACAGTGAATGTAAGGTTTCTATCAAATAGATTGTATTTTAGTAATTAATATCGTGCTTTCCCAGGTCTATTTAATATTATTTTCAAGTCCAAAGAATTTTTGTATTTAATCCTTCTATTATGTGTCAAGTGTGTCTTTGGATTTCTTCATCTTCCTTGTACCAAACTTTACCAGAACTAGATTCCAGATTTTATTTACTTTTACGTGTACTCATTTTTTCATGAAGTTTGTTAGATAAAGTACACGATCATAATTACTTTTATAGGTACAAGTTACTTACAAACACAACAGAAGACTCAATTCTTCAATTTCTGTATTGATTTGTTATTCCATTAAACACTGGCTGTTTATTCTTTTATCTAAAAAATGTAATATAAATAGAATTCAAAGTAAACTTTGTTACAAATACATTTTATCTTCGTGGAATTAGTTATTTAGTTTGAAACGTTTTAAAATTAGTTACAAACATGAAGTTACTTACAAACACAACAGAAGATTTAATTCTTCAATTTCTGTATTATTTTGATATTCCATTAAACACTGGCTGTTTATTCTTTTATCTAAAAAATGTAATATAAATAGAATTCAAAGTAAACTTTGTTACAAATACATTTTATCTTCGTGGAATTAGTTATTTAGTTTGAAACGTTTTAAAATTAGTTACAAACATGAAGTTACTTACAAACACAACAGAAGATTTAATTCTTCAATTTCTGTATTGTTTTGATATTCCATTAAACACTGGCTGTTTATTCTTTTATCTAAAAAATGTAATATAAATAGAATTCAAAGTAAACTTTGTTACAAATACATTTTATCTTCGTGGAATTAGTTATTTAGTTTGAAACGTTTTAAAATTAGTTACAAACATGAAGTTACTTACAAACACAACAGAAGATTTAATTCTTCAATTTCTGTATTATTTTGATATTCCATTAAACACTGGCTGTTTATTCTTTTATCTAAAAAATGTAATATAAATAGAATTCAAAGTAAACTTTGTTACAAATACATTTTATCTTCGTGGAATTAGTTATTTAGTTTGAAACGTTTTAAAATTAGTTACAAACATGAAGTTACTTACAAACACAACAGAAGATTTAATTCTTCAATTTCTGTATTGTTTTGATATTCCATTAAACACTGGCTGTTTATTCTTTTATCTAAAAAATGTAATATAAATAGAATTCAAAGTAAACTTTGTTACAAATACATTTTATCTTCGTGGAATTAAAACTACAATCCATGTGACGAATATAACTGGATGTTATAAACCTAATACATACATACGAACGTTTTAATCGTTAATTCTTGTTGCATGAAAAATAAAGAAGACGTGTTCTACTCGTCATATTTCAGGAGACGCTTTTCTCTTCGTCGAAAGACCAACAAATACGATGGAACAATGTGAAGATAAAAAAAATGCTTGTTCCATGTTTCCGGTGTGCAAGGAAGAAGTTAGGAAGAGAGGAAGAGAGAAGCTTCGTCACGGAGGCCTCACAAGCAACGATACGTGGGTAAACTCGGAGAAGACGTATTGCACGTGAGTAGAGGACGACAGGCAGAATGTTGGTTGAGTGACGTATGATACGAGGATGAAGTTACGCCGTGGTGAACGACGTGTCGCCGATTTATTGAGTTAAGTCGTCCCAAGGCTTATCGGCTTTCGTGTTCCCGGCCACTTGTTTTTCGCCATCCGTCGAATATTTGTGACAATTCACACTGTCTACCACTGTATTTATAGTATGGTATCGTATCGCCATGTAGCAGGTAACATTTTTATTTTCATTCGAGTAGGTACGATGATGGAAAAGCGTGCAGGGTGATTTATGGAAGGTAGTCAGTGTTAATTAGAAGGTTAATGGAGATCATCCGATAAAAGAGTTTAAGTTGATGATGGATATCGATTGCTGGAAATTACTTTACTTGAATTTAACATCGTTTCGGCAATTCTTTTCTATTTTTCATACCAGGCTACTCGAAACCATTAGAACATTATTTTTCCTGTCACTTTAAGCTCTGTCTATACATCTTTTTTCTAGTAATCCATTTTTCAAATTTCTATACTTCAATCTTGCTTCCATTTTGCGAAATAAAAGAGAGTTCTCATGTTTTAAGATGTTTAACGTATAATTGGAAGAATCCAGAGATCAAGCGAACAAAAATGTATATAAATTTCCTAAAATCGTAGAATCTAGTCGAAGGAAATAACAAATGAACGAACTCTTAAACGAACTCTGGGAATTCTCTCTCATACTTATAGCGTTAAAACAAGGAAAAAGTTCATACAAATCGATTGAAAATAAAAATTGTAAATGGAATGTATTAAAACAGCGTTTCTCCTCAATGAGATAATAATTTCCAGATTTATATTGAAATTTCTTCTGAAGACAGCTTGCAATCCCAGCAGAGTCCCATACTTTCCATCTTAATCGAACCTCAAATTCTTCCTTCTGTCCGTCAACTATCCTCTCTGCCACCCTCGGACCATCAGATGGCCTTGGTCTTTTTGCACGCGCACCACTTGACGACGTGACCGTTTCCATTGGCAGTGTGAGTCCTCTATTTTTTCCCTGGTGGCAGTTTCGACAAAGATACGCCTGTACAGAGCCAGTTTCATCGAAGCCACCCCCTCACATCTCTCTCTCTCTCTCTCTCTCTCTCTCTCTCTCTCTCTCTCAAGATGCGTTTTCTCTCCATTCTTCGTTTCCCTCAGCGGATGTCAGGCTCCTCCGGTCGCGGCTTCAGGAGAGCAGAGAGACGATCAATACGTCGCTCCAGAACGGAGAAGGAACGGAGCAGGCTAACGTTATTGGGAGACTTTGTTGGTGAGGGTGGGGGGTGGCGACACGAGGGTGGAGAGGATAGGTCGAGGGAAAACGAAGCTTTTCCAGGCGATTCCTCCGAGAAGAGGAGAGCACAGGCCTGGCTCCGAGCAGATATGCCCGGCTATGAGCGCGAAAAGATGATGAGACGAAGGGTGGCCCCTGCCTTTTACCCTCTCCCTTTCGCCTGTGATCCGGTTGACAGGGATTCGAAGCCGAGACTGCACGATTTCCACCGAGCTGAAACGACCTCAGGGCTGTATCCACTCCTGATTATGCTCTGCACGAGTGTTAACTGGATACAACTTTCGGGAAATTCTCTTACGTCGTTTTTCCATGCTTTCCACTTGTTACAACTTCTTTCTTACTTCTGCTTCCTTTCTTTCGTTTCGTAGCCGTGCTCGTTGTTTGATTTCCGTTTAGCGGTTTTGTTATCTGTAATTGATATAAGAATTAGGACAAACACGTTTCAGTTTTGTATAGATATTTCTTCTACATACTACATTCTTCTTGTATGATTTTTCTATAATTATTTTATTAATCGTGAGAATTAGTTTGAGGGAATTAAGAAAAAAGGAATGAGTTTTGGATATAAAGAGCATAAATTGTAACATCGTGTATGGAACGTTCGATTTTGCTGTACCAATTTAGTGAATCTTCCTATTAAATATATGAATATTTTTATCTTTGTAAATGTATCATTATATATCATTCTAATCTTGAAGATTTTCTATCCCGTGTGTGATATTAATTTCTTAAATATTTACATGTGTAAACGAATCCTTTTCAAGATTCATAGAAATATGAATCAGTAGAAATTGCACATTCCATACGTCACAACTTAATATATCTAAATATTGCAAGGGGAAATGGGATAATGGAGTAAAATTTGCGAATAAAGGACAAGCACTAGGTTCGGAGAAACTCAATCGTTTAGCAATGTCGATGACATACGAGTATACCCCAATGTCAATTTATCATGTAAACGATAAAATTGTTCGGCGTCCCTTTCTCTTAATATACAGAGCCACATAAACTTCTTTCACGCTCACGCCACACGTATACAATGCATGAATTTCTGCGCGAGAATTTCATAAGAGAAATTCTGCACACCTAATCAGTAGTACAGTCAGTCTTACTCGATGCATTTGGTGTTACACGATACCAGGTGATTCTTAATTACATATTCATACAACATTCAATTTTCATTTTCCTAAAATTTCCACTTTATCACTCAATACAACCTTTGATCTTGTTCTATACAACTGTAAACCTAAAACCTATACTTTCATCAGATATCTAAATTTACATTCTCTTTATAAAATAAAATTGACTACCATATGGTTCTGGAAGCATCGCTCATTTTAATTGTACACCGAATAAATTATAATTGTATGACAATAAGATGCGCAAATCTACATTTTTCTTCAAATATCTGAGGTTACCCTCTTCATAAAATTACATTTTTCTCATACACATTCCCCGTGAACGTTTCACAATAAAATACCTAAGCTTGTCCTCTCCTCAAACATCCAAACCTATGTACATACTGTTCATAAAACAAAATGCTCTGTTTCTAGTTCTTAAAACATCATCTATTTTAATTTCATCTCTCATACTACGCCAAATGAAACTTCTAGCTAACATTATCCATTACATTTCAGGTCTCATTTGTCCCTTTTACTCTCAACAATCAAGCCATCATCTCCCCAAGCCAATTACCCCCATCCACAAATTATCCCACCCTATTTTTCCAACAGCCATCTACCCTCTAGCAAACGTTTCCACTCGCACGGTAACATCCGCGTCACAGAGAAAAAACGTTGGGCGCGCGTCGAATAATGCGATATCAATACTGATTTCGAGGGTTTTGCCTGTGGCACCTGGTTTGTTGGCCACGGCCCTGTGCGGTGGCATCCCCCTCGTCGCGAGTGGGGCGAGGGTGCGCGCGGTCCAATCATCGCAGAATCCGGGGGATGCCCCTGGCTTCGGCCGGGCAACCGTGGGAGAGACGCCCCGCGACTCGAGGATTCGCGCTTGTCGCCGAATGCCTTCTCCGCTCGGGGCCAAAAAGGACAGTCGGCCGCTGCGTTTCGTTTCGAAGGGCGTTGGCCCTTCCGCGCTTCCACTCGCGCGCTCTTTACACGCTGGAAAACGCGCGAATCGCGCCGCTATTGTGAACCAGGCTGCAAGTGGTGCATAGCAGTGAGACGAGTCGTGCACGCGCACGCAAACACCTACGGGTCCAGGATGCATGTGCACGCGTGACGCTAAACAGGGATGTGAGTTGAGGAATGATTTTTACAAGATTTTCATTCTTCCGCCAAGTCTAAGCGGACTGTTTTACCTAACTATTTCATTAATTCTGTGGAAATTCACTTTGTGTTCGATATTATGTTGGGGATGAACGGGTGTACGTTGGTTTTGTATTTCTGAGCTTTACAATTTCCAAGAGTCTGTTTTCTTGCATGATATTTAGTATGTGAATTTTGGTGGGAAATAGTAGAGAGTCTGGCGTGCACGTGCATGGGTCTGTTAACGATTTACTTACGTTTGCTAAAGCGATCGTGTTGTCCGTTTTCATGGTTTCACTTTTCTAATAGTATTCCCAGCATGTCGATACTTTGACCTCGATTCTGTGAACGTGAAGGCGCGCACGCCTGCCTATCTTATAGTCACTCGTTGGAATTTCGTGAAATCCAGTCTTTTTATGCCTTTGGCTTATACACTTTAATCGGCTGTTGAACAGCTGCGTTGCACGCGAGCTGTTTGCTCCGCCTGTTGCTCGCGCGAACGATCAGAAGCATGTAACGTTTTGTGTCCTCTTATTTTCCAATGATTAGTCATTGATTATTCTGTAAATACTTTGCGTATTAATAAAAGTTCTATTCTTTATTCTAATATTGGTATCATATGAGAGTCAAAGTACCTGATCCGTGTTCTACCATCGCTCTTTTTCTTTCGCTCTGATCCCACGAATTTAATTCCGATCTCTGGTTAATTTTCTATTTTCACGTCACTGGAAATTAATGGAAGAGGAAACACTACTATTGGTCCTCTATTTGTCGATCAATGTTTGTACTATTAGGTTAGAAACTAAGTGATTGCGGATTTTGTCAATAGATGGTATTGACAAAATCCGCAATTACTTAGTTTCTAACCTAATATTATACTATGCTACGATCACCTGTGGTTGCAGGCTGATTCATCCAACGGTAGCGTAGTCCGATAGAATCCATCAAACGAAGCGTTAAAATCGGGCAATTTGAACCGTGGACAAGACAGTATCATACGTACAATACACCGACTTCCTTCTGTCATATTCCGGATATGCATGCGATGTCACGTCCGATTTTAGTGAAGGTTTTCCGGCGTCACGTACGGTTCGGTAGCTGGGTCGAAATTTCTAATCCCTGCCGGCTTTATATAGTCATGCTCATACGGTTATTCATATGTAGCTACGTGTCGTTGCACGCTTGATCACTTTGCAATCATGCAATTAATTCGCGATTACTATCGTTTGGTTATTGCTATCATTGCCCGATTCGTATTCAATCTCGAGGATAACTCTTCCTGTGGCACTGAATGGTAATTTAATGACTGGACACGATGTACAATTTTCAGAGTGCAATTTAACGATGGGCAACACCGTGTTTGCTATCGATTACCGCGATTCGTGGAAATGAACCTTCTAACCTAAACTTAACCCTATCCTCCTCTTTCGTGGTTTAGACGTATGAATAAAAACTGGGCTTCTGTGTTACAGATCTCGCTACCTAGAGGAGACAATGGCCGAAAAGAGTGGGGGCATAAGATAGGCACATTCGTGATCTACCCTGTAGATCCGGGCTTTTGTAGAATTGTAAATATCAGAAGCTCGTCTCTACAGGTATCTTACGGATGACATGCCACGCGACTTTAGATTACACTGCATTGTACCACACGTTCGGGCAAATCTGGCGCTTAGGCTTTTTGAACAATCCTATGAGAAGATATTTTAGTTTTAGAAATGGGTTATCAGCTACTTGCAAACAATGTATAATACATTGGAGCGAAGGATTAAACGATATAGCTCATTAGACGTATAGTATGTTCTAGGTCCTAAATGTAACCAACTGCCAGGCAAAATATATTGTTATATGTAGGCTGAAAATGCGTAATTGTTTGTAGATATTAGGTTTAGATAGGATACATATATTCGGTAATATAATTTGTTAATTAGATATATATTTATATATTTATGAATTAATATACATTGAATATGTAAATGTAATATATGAAAAATAAATGTATCGCCCGAAATGTTGAGAAGTAATTACTTTATTATCCTAATTATTTATTATAACTATATCTTTTAATTAATTACTTTATTTACCCGTCTCTAAATAACGAGATAAATAAATAGTGTTTAAACCAATAGCTAATTTTTTAGTGATAATTAATTTCAATGAAAAATTATATTTTCTTCTAGTTTGATGGAAATGGATAATATTGAAATTGTTTGCTGTTTCTACAGAGCACGCTAGTACAATTTCTGCATCCCTACCGCAAATTTCTGAAACTACTTCTGCGCTTACCTCCTATGGTGTGACAGAAATCTGTAAATCACTAGAAAATCGCAGATCTCGACATTACCGGTAGAAGGAACTATACAGAAATTCTTAAATATGGACTAAATTAAACTACGCCTGAGAATGTAAATTTGATAACATGATATAAATTCCTATAAATCGTATAAATTTCATAAAAACGAACAAAGTAAAATGTCTAAATAAACAAACAAATAAACATCAAATAAAATGTGAAACCATCAGATGGCAGCACAGTTTAAAATTGAGCCACCCCTACGATGAAGATCATACTAAAAAGAAAAGCTTACCAACATTTACAACCTTAAAACTACATCAATATATATCCTATAATATAGGAGTTATATGTCTAAAAACACGAAAACTTCTTTCTCTAACCATCCATTCAACGAAATCAACGTATTGCTTTCCAAAATGAGCTCTCTAATTTATACATCTAACAACTATCGCGATACTTCTAGTCATTAAAAGCGTTTCTTTAAAAATTCTTACCAGGGTTTTTGATTCCAAAATTAGCCGACCTACTTTCCACCATGTCGTCATTATTCTCGGTACGCCTTATCGCGATTCAAAGCATCTGTGTCCTCCGTTACCACAGCGATTCCTTGTTGTCGTCATCGACGACGTGGAAGGGCGTCAGCAATCGCGTTCACGGTCGTCCTGAAAAAAATACGAAACATGTTCACGAAAAGGCGACCGATAAGCGGATCGGAGCACATGAAAGCTGGCCCAGGATTCGATGGTACGATAGCATGGTGGTACCCGGGGCGACGAGGTATTATATTATTGATCGTCCCTCGAGCTCTGTCCCCATCAGCTGTCGTGATCCCTGGCGTTCTCCTGGTACTACCGGGTTGCACGTTAACCTTTGTACTCACGGCGGAAAAAACCGTGCACAGGTTGGATATCTACTACGACCGAGTCAGTCGGATCTTGCTCTTTTTTGTGGTTCGACGGCCAGCCGCTACGACGCGCATTTGCAACTAACAATAAGTGTACCATTCTCTCTTACACCTTCCATTCGTAATATCATGTATCGTTCGATCTGTTTAGTTGATCGTGTACCAACTGTAATATTGGAATGTTCTCGTAGATATCGGGTGACGTAAGAATCATAGTCATATCGTTCAAAAATGAAAGTGTGATAATAGAACTGGTTCTGTTTAACCTTACGTGTGAGATTTAAATACCTTTCGTAACTGATAGAAATGCATTTCTAAAAGATTGTTCTTCAAATGCATAATTGAAGGGGCTACTGTAATAAGGAGGCTGCTACGTTTCCCATTAATATGAATAAACCAAGAAAAACTAACTCAAAATCAAATAAGATTAAATCGATTTTTGGGACGTGCTATGCATTCATAGTCAATTCGTAATAATAAACGTTTCCACTTTTGAATACATAATCTAGACCTTTCGTTCTCTTCCAAGAAATACAAATTAAATATCGGTGTTCTGCCTCCTTATTGCTGCAAACTGCAATTCCAAATACGCGAACACATGAAAGTGAATAGATAGTATAGTAGCACAAATTTTTAATAAAAGATACTAAACAACTACTACTAGCTGCAATTCAAATCCATTCGACGTCGCTACAAGGTACTCACCTGTTCCAAAGTCAAATTGAAACGTGTCGCCGCCCTGCTACGTATTTCCCAAAAGACGATCTCCTCGAGCTACGTTCACGAATCGTAGAAGCTTTGTAACGTCGCCAGGCATTAATCGCGCGGTAATGACCGACAGATGAAGAAATATCGTTCTCCAATGACGCGCCACTGGGTTAAGGCGAATCCCCGCCATTATGACGTGTCAGCATCCGGGGGTAATCCACGATAACCATTTATTTCAGATCCACGGACCGTGCAGCGAAAGGGGTGGCAGTTGGGGGTGGTAGAGCAGCACAAATCTTCCTTTCGTGGACAAGCTGAAGAGTCTCTTCGACCTGCTTCTTTCCAACCAACCTCTTGTCTTCTTCTTCTTCTTCTTCCTTATTCTTCGTTCGTTCTCTTCCGCCTTTGGTCCGCGAAAGTAATATCCTGCCCCCAGCCGCTGCCTCGAACCTTCTAACACGAAGAGATTCGTGTCCCCTTCTGCTGAGAATCAGCTAGCTCTCGAGTTTCGTCCGCGCACCCCTTCCAACCTAGTTCTCGTTCCTCAGAGTGTCACTAATGCCGCGAGGATTAATGCTACGCGGCGGGGCTTACGGCTACTATTAATTTCATCGGGAGAACAATATCTTATGTGGCTGGGTATCGGGTGCATGTTTCTAGAGCGCTTCCTGGATACCTGGCACACCTCTTGACGATCTAATGCGCGGTTAGCTACAAAAGAGATGCTATCCACGTTGCAAGAGACCTGAAATCCATTTTAGGTTAGGTTTACCAGAAGAAATTATTCAATTTAATTCTAAATAGCTATGTACTTGTGAATTGCTTTTTTCTGTTTGGTTTTTATTAACTGGAAATTCATATGTTATGGGAAGAATTGTTGATTATATGTATACCATTGTTAACGTTTTATCTCGATTTTGATAAATGAAATTTACTGAGGAATTTTGTTGTTTTCCCTATATTACATTCCTTTTGCATATTCACTGCTAAAAGAATTTTTATTATTTACATATGTTTAACAAATAATTTTCATTTAAGATCACAGACGTTATAAATGTTTCTTCCAAATTTTGTATATTTTTTTTGTATCATAAAATACTTAAGAAACCAAATCTGAAACGTAAATTTTTGAAAGTAGTAATGTATTAAATGAAAAATACACCGAGTTGACGGATCAATGTAAAATTATGTAAACAATGGATATAAAATTCTGGGAATACCTACGACAAGGAAAACTGTTCCCCAGCATGCGATAGCGTTTGAATCGTTGCAAGAGGAAGGTATCAATGCATCGGAATCGCGTTTCTCTTCCTTCGACGTTTCGAGAGCATCATAGTTACCGGTAAGCGTGACACAAAGGTTATTACGCTGGCACGATAACATCCGGGCATAGCTGACGTGTTTGACTGACGAGCTCTCAGACGTCGCTGCAGGAGCACGCCATTTGCGGACGGCCGGTTGATACTTATCTGCAGGTAATTAGAACTTGGACCTGGAATCACGCATACAGTTTCCGCCGTTATTCCAGGACTGCTTTCGCACAGTAACACTGACAATGATAATTATACACTTCCCTTGTACTTTGACATGGCTGACGTGTAGTTTATAGAAGCTTCGATTCTGTGTATCTTCAAGGGAAGTTTTTTCGATTCAAAGCATTTTGTTCTATTCGTATAGAAGTTTGTGTTCGTAAAGTGTGTCGACTTTCGGTACTACGCTGCGAATGATAATAAGATGGACAGTGTAAGCAACGCTGATATAACTGAAATGAAGGTTATGTGCCCGGTCTATACAGTTAAGGTACGAAATTTGAATTTAAATTTATATTCAAATGTAATGTAAATTTGAATTTACATTTAAAATTAACACTAGGTGGTTTTCAGAGTTTGAGATTGTGTTGTTTTTGGCAATTACTAAAAGTATACAAGTACTCTGTTGACAAACTTGATGATCACCGATGTTGACATGGGATCAAGATTGTATTTACGTATTTATGTTTATCATATTATTTTAATTGGAACTAGGTATATATATAAATAATTAAATATAATGTTAAATTTCCATCTTGACACTTTCTAGAAGCATCGACTAAAGTCATTACACAGACTGGAAGCGAAAAGTAGGAAACTGTCGAGGAAAGGCAACCGGACACCTTTCTCGTTAATAGAGAACGGCGGAACTCTTTCTATCAACTTTCTAGTCCCGTCACGGCAATTAGCGAAGTACCTGCACGTGCGGATAAATCCTCTCGTGGCAGAAGTGCGACTTATTTATGACCATCCTTGTCCCGAGACCCGACTAAAGGGTTAAAAGCGAAACAATGCCACAGTCGACATTGTTTTGATGCGGTCAGAACTTAGGAAGATCGGTGAAAAGATGCATAAACTCCCACGTCGTGTGCCAGTTTTTCAAAACGGAAGCTTCGACGTGAAACCCGCTGGTCTTTCCACCCGCTGACATTTTCCCTTTGTACGAAAATTGCCAATAGAAAGGTTTGTCTGTTCGACGGCTAGAATTCTTGGAACTTGGGTAAAAGTTTGTAATTTGATGCAAAGATCGATATTTGTCGAGTTTCTTAGGAAGAATATAATATTAGCTTTTCATTTCTCTTCTACTTCCATAATCTTCTTCTTTTGATATGAAATATGTTAATTCAAGATGTAGTTTGAATTACATAGAATTTTAGTTTTATATTGTGATTATTGGTATATGGATTCAGGATTTTTCTGTGTGATAATTTCATAATTGACAATATTGGTGCCCTAAGATTTTGGCCAATATACATATATGTATATATTGAATTACAGAGAATTTTAGTTTCATATTGTGGTTATTGATATATATACATATATATCAATAAATAATAATAATTGATATATATATCAATAATCATATAATATATAATATCACATAACCACATAATCGATAATATTAGCTTTTCATTTCTGTTCTCTTCCAAAAATCTTCTCTTGATATGAAATTTGTTAATTCAAGATATAGTTTGAATTACATATATAAATATATAATTCATGTAATGTGTTCAAATTACATTCTGAATTAACATATTTCATATCAAAAGAAAATTTTTTTGAAATAGAACAGAAATGAAAAGCTAATATTACCAATTATGTGGTTATTTATATCAATAAAATTCTCTGTAATTCAATATATATATGTATATTGGTCAAAATCTTAGGGCACCAATATTGTGAATTATAAAACTATCATACAGAAAAATCATGAAAGTATAATGTGTACTTACTACCGCGTCGCCAAGAAACGAAAGCTTCCTATCAAAGGGTAAACGCTGTGCCCTATTAGACCGATATTTTTGCAATGATACTCCAGATTCAGGTTCTCGAGAGGAACGATAACGGTAATCGTAGCGTTGGCTGGCGGCCTCGCAGAGGAAGGCAGCCACGGTGTTCATGATCAGAAGAGCGGCAGTATCCTGGTCCTCCCTTTAGTAGTCTCATACCACTAGCGTATACCCTTACTATGGTACCCCTGGCGGCGCGGTGCTAGCCATGACACGAGAATGTGATTAATGATCGCAACAGAGAGCCATGCACCGTACACCGCTCTCCTCTCTTTTCCCTCTTCTCCCCCGTCGTAAACTCGCTGGGTTCTCCTTCTCTATCGTCCGTTCCTCTCTTCCCTGGACTGCCACCACGTTTTCTCTTCCCTGTGGTATCGTTCTCTCTTTCAGCAACCCCTGCTGTTGCCGCTGACGTTGCTGCCGCGGTTGCTGCTGCCGCAACTGCCCTCTCTCTTTCTTTCTCTCTTATTCTCTACTTGCAATCTGACTGCCTGCCAACTTTCTTCCATAGTTCTTCATCCTCGTTCTCCCTTCTCGTGGCCACCGCTGATTATCCATCGACTATTTCCAACGCTGCCTCCAGCTGGTTTTCGCCGTTTTTCCTCGAGATTCTCTTGTTCGACGCACCAACGTTGGGCTCAGTTCGACAGAAGATAAGCATTCTCGAGGGAAGAATAAAGAGAAGACAAGTTTTAAATAATTCTACAACGAACTCAGTCTAACAGATACTGTACAGCTTCTTGGATTTGGTAAAATAGATCAGACTCGAGTTTAGAAGATATTAACTCCGTTTCAGAAATCTTGGAACAGTATGTTTATTTCAATACCGGGAAATGTTAAGTAATTGTAGAGGTATGTATATAGTAAGGTGTTTTCCTAACGGCTGAATTATATTATAAAGGTTCGTTTAAGAGTTAGAGCATGATCGCCTAACGTTTAATTTCTAGTTTATTATTATTTTACTTAATTGAACGTATTTAATTTTATTGAGTTTTTCTTCTTCTTCTTTATAGAGTGGAGAGTTTCGTGTCCTCCGCGTTAAATGAACCTGTCCAAGGCAGGAGTCGTAAGAAATGAAGAAGTCACGGGAACAGAGGAAGAAATCAGTCAGTGCCTGCTCCAAGCACGATGACTTTGACTCTATCGACTCGTCTTCCGCTTATCTAAATCACTTATCGATATCTTGCCCTGATCCTGCTTTTCTTCAATATCCGATCGTTGTCGATCTTAATAATTGCACTTCTTCGTTTCGATTTCAACGATCCGTAAGTTTTATTTGTATTTACCAATTAAATAAACAATTTTTGTAACGAAATATGGACTCAAAAGGCTAAACAATTTGGACGGAAAAGAGTAAATTATTGCACGTAGAATGTCTTTGAAATCCCGTCGCCATTTGATACATTCTGAAAGGAATGGCGCTTTAAAATGGCGTGCAGATAAATATTATCTAGTTATCTCAATTTTTAACATAAGTTTGAACACGTATTCTTCGCTATTAATATGCACAAATTTTTAATCAACTATTTTCTCAATAAACGTCCATATTTCTTAACAAAATACAAAACTCACCAATGTTACTCGCTTTACTTTCTAACTAAAACAAAAATTAGATCAAAAGTTAGTTCAAACCTATCACAAATTTATTAAAAAATTCAATTTCTTCATTTCTAGCTTATATATCAAAAAGTATACACGAAGAACCTGCACTCCAACTTCTACCAAAGTAACTAAACAAACCATCTACTGGTTCCACTCATCAAACTCTCCTCTTCGTCACGTGCAACAATCGTTTGAAAACTGCAGAACAATAAACCACCCTTTTGATTTTCCTCTCGTTATCATTTTCGCCAGCCAATGTTGTGTCCAAAATAATCCTCTAGTAGGATTGAACGATGATTCGACAGTGCGGCCATCGTTCGACGACGGTGACGAAGTCAGCAAGAATGGAAAAGACTGGCAGGCGGAACGAAGACAGAGGCAGCGGGTACTCCCCGCGGAAATCAACGGGGCTGCGAGCGTTTCGTTGAAATTTCCGGCGTATTGTCGGCGTTCGGCGGCCGTGAATGATCCGGAGCCACCATCAACCCCTTTGTGAAGGAAGGGAGACGGCGAGGCGGGAACGAGGGCGAACCTGATGGGATATGGGGATGGCGACGCGTCCCTGGCGACGCCGCGACGCTGACAGCGTTCGGTCCCGGCGCCCTCTTCCCCCCGACTCCATTTCCGCGTTTTCTTTGACACACCCCGGATTAAATGCTTCAGCTGTTTCTACAAACTCGCGATCCGCAATATTCGCCTGATCGAATGGCGTTGGTCGAGTGCGATGGTTGTTACTGAGGGACAAAATGGTCGATGCAACGAACAAAATTGAGGTTGTTTGAGAGAATAAGATTGTGTATGGTTGAATATTAAACATTTCAGGTTTTCACATTTATGGGGATTTAAGGATATAAGAATGTACAGAATGTGGATAGTATTTAATGTATCAAAAGAATTTACAATATGAAATATTCGCAGTGCAACGTTCATTGTAAAATTTAACGAATGAAGCACATCTAGACTTAGAATCTATTTTATAATAATATGAGGAGGAATTGTATTTTTTGAAATTGTAATTACTGGAAAATGTGTTTTATGTTCTGGATAGATTTGAACCTTTCGTGAAAGTAATTACTATAGCCTTTATCTATGAATGAAACAATTCTTCTTTCACAAGTGATAAATATCAATATCTGAAGTAAGAATTATTTTTCTTAATCAAAAACAATTATTTTCTTAATCATAATTATAAAACTGAGATAACACGTTCCACGTTTCAAACTGATAGATAATATGTTTCATGAAATAATCTTACAATATGAAACGAACTTGCAGCTATAATTACTTTCCTTAATCGGTTCATATTGTATAATAGAATTACAGTTATATACTTAATACATCTTATGTCATAAGATTACACTACGAAATGTGTGTAGTCAGGAATCACTGTCTATAACATGGCTGTCTTATTAGCAACATTACGTTAAAAGTAATGCACGTACGAGCGGATAGAAGATCATAATTAGCTGATGGTACAGATTATCACAATCCTGTTACGATTGATGGAGTAGAAGGTGCTAATGATTATTTAAAGATGATGGTAATTAAGTAAATTAAAGCGCTACCCAGAGCTCTGAATAACAGTATGTTACGCAAATATAACGTGCAGCATGCGCCTGTACGTGATACTGTAATTTAAGTAGTATCTAACTTAATCGTTGCTACATAATTTGTTTCATATTTGTCTTCTTAACATGCCTGCTGATTTCTGAGTAGATTGCGGTTCTGTGGATAGTCATTTCCTGCAAACTTCGTATAAATAGAAAGCACGAGGTTGCACGATCATGGCAAGACCACGAATTCTGCTAATCATCGCGCAAAGAAAAGCCCAAACAACCTTTTTCCAAAAGCAACCATATTTTTCCAAATATTATTCGAATATATTATTCTAGGACCAGTTTCTTTATTAATAAAGCTATTATTTCAATTATTTGCGTTGCTTTTATAGCATTGGACAATGTGTTTACCAATCTTGCTCGTCATTAAACAAAAAAGTATTGAAGAAATTTCTTCTGCAAACAACTTCATGGTCTCCGAAATATTATTCGAATATATTATTTTAGAACCAATTTCTTTATTAATAAAGCTATTATTTCAATTGTTTGCGTTGCTCTTATAATAATGGACACGTCTGTATTTACCAATCTTGCTCGTCATTGAACAAAATAGTATTGAAGAAATTTCTTCTGCAAACAACTTCATGGTCTTCGAAATATTATTCGAATATATTATTCTAGGACCAGTTTATTTATTGATAAAGCTATTATTTCAATTGTTTGCGTTGCTCTTATAATAATGAACACGTCTGTATTTACCAATCTTGCTCGTCATTAAACAAAATAGTATTGAAGAAAACTTTCTTCTGCAAACAACTTCATGGTCTCCGAAATATTATTCGAATATATTATTCTAGGACCAGTTTATTTATTGATAAAGCTATTATTTCAATTGTTTGCGTTGCTCTTATAATAATGAACACGTCTGTATTTACCAATCTTGCTCGTCATTGAACAAAATAGTATTGAAGAAAACTTTCTTCTGCAAACAACTTCATGGTCTCCGAAATATTATTCGAATATATTATTTTAGAACCAATTTCTTTATTAATAAAGCTATTATTTCAATTGTTTGCGTTGCTCTTATAATAATGGACACGTCTGTGTTTACCAATCTTGCTCGTCATTGAACAAAATAGTATTGAAGAAAACTTTCTTCTGCAAACAACTTCATGGTCTCGAAATATTATTCAAAAGACATATCCTAGTAATAGCTGCTTTTTTATCAAAGCTATTTTCTCGATCGTTTGCGATATTATAATAATAATAAATGCATACGTATCTATATAAATGTTTCAAATAATCGAGGAAGAAAAAAGGCAGAGAATATTTTTTTAACATAGATTCTTTGATTTCTTAATTTTTCATTATTCGAAAGATATATTTCAAAAGCAATTTCTTTAATATGACAGCTGGTTCTTCGATTGTTCCCGATACTGTTATGGCAATAGACGCTTCCATGTTGGCGATATTAACATCGCCGTCAGCGATGGCTGGCTGCCTTTTGTCCAGAGGGATGAAATACTTGATGATATTAAACATGAATAATGTAACGGTTCGGGGGCGAGCAATAGCGGCTGCGATAAGGCCTTCTGGAATACAACATACGCAAAATCACAATGTAACAGCTGTCAGACTTGTACCAGGTCTGCGTCTGGATAGAAAAAATTAAACTTATTGCTGTGATATGTGCGTACATTTTTAAACATATTTTTTTTCTTTTTTTTTTTAATTATGATAACTTTTTACAGAATGAAGAAATAATAATAACTGACTGAATTGGAGAGACAATGGAATCAGTGAATTAAGGTATTAGCCACTTGGAAGGAAAATTGGAAAGGAATTCGCTCGTTTGGCAGTGGAAACTAGTTTTATTGACAGAAATCGCGCTGCGGGGGTAAATTGGTGGAAACAAGAGGGCAAAGGGAGGAGGGAAAAAATCAGTGCCGGATGACTCATCGGTTTTCGAACGAACCGGAATGACTAAGTGTGAATTCAATTAAGGGTTTGTTTTAAGCATCTATCAGAGCTTGTTTACGGGCTAGCTCATTATTTACGTAACACGATGAAATTGACAATTTTGCCTTGGCTAATTAACGCTGCCAATCGAAGAAATTTGTCCGATTTCAAGTCCCTTCCCCTTTCGTCAAATTATCTACACACCCAGTACAAGATTTTTTCTAAACAAATTCATCTCGTTATTTTAATATTTATTTAATTTTTCAGAAGAATCAAAAAAGAAGAAAAGGGAAATTGAGGAGCCGAAGAAACCAAAGAAGAAAAATTATGACCTTTTCTTCTCTTACTGCGTATCCTTCAGAAATTTGTTTCAAGTTTGTTCCCCTTTCACTAAACTATCTACACACCCAGTACAAGATTTTTTCTAAGCAAATTCATCTCGTTATTTTAATATTTATTTAATTTTTCAGAAGAATCAAAAAGGAAGAAAAAAGAAATTGAGGAGCCAAAGGAACCAAAGAAGAAAAATTATGACCTTTTCTTCTCTTACTGCGTATCCTTCAGAAATTTGTTTCAAGTTTGTTCCCCTTTCACTAAACTATCTACACACCCAGTACAAGATTTTTTCTAAACAAATTCATCTCGTTATTTTAATATTTACTTAATTTTTCAGAAGAATCAAAAAGGAAGAAAAAAGAAATTGAGGAGCCAAAGGAACCAAAGAAGAGAAATTATGACCTTCTTTTCTTCTCTTACTGCGTATCCTTCAGAAATTTGTTTCAAGTTTGTTCCCCTTTCACTAAACTATCTACACACCCAGTACAAGATTTTTTCAAAACAAATTCATCTCGTTATTTTAATATTTACTTAATTTTTCAGAAGAATCAAAAAGGAAGAAAAAAGAAATTGAGGAGCCAAAGGAACCAAAGAAGAGAAATTACGACCTTCTTTTCTTCTCTTACTGCATATCCTTTATTTGTATCTTTAGAACTAACAATAATATACTCTTAATATTGTTCTTTGTAAAAAAAATCAAAACACCAATTCTAATTTTTACCATTTAATTCAGTCTCTTCCATCAAACAAATACATTCAACCGGATATTTAAATTTTCTAGAAGTTCTGCCTGAAGAAGAGGAAATATCCTCTTACCCTCTATGAGCAGCAGCCATGAAAATGGAAACGTAGCCAGCGGAAAACAGCAGAGTGTTAATAATGGTCCAGGAATTCGACCGTGGGCCAATGTCAAAGGATCTTTCCTCGTCCAATCCCGGTCGACGAGTACGGCAGGATGTTGTTGTAGGCTGGACCAAATAGTCCAGGGCGGTCCCTTCTTTTAATTGTATCGAAGGGTCGATCCTGGAGCCTCGGCTCGTGAGAAACGGAATGCGTGCGTCACGAATCCAATTCATTCGTCCGGACCTTTTCCCGAAAATGTTGTCATTAATTTGGAGCACGACACTGTTCAGGGAAAATTGATAAATCGCTGGGAAGACCGCGGTGTCCTTTAAGACACACGAAACTTTCCAAAGTTGTAAAGCGACAGGAAAAGAAGAAAAGAATATAAATATATTTGTTAGGAGAAAAAAATTGAACTGCAGGAAACGTAGATAGTCAGAAGGCATTTTGAAGAGCGATTAGGAGTTTGTTTAAAACGACAGTACACCACGATTAAGACACTTTTTAAGCTGTAACTGTGAAGAATCGTAGCTCGTGTCCACGCTTTGTGCTCGAGAGGGGCTGTCACAATGGGAGCGATGGAAAAAAGAGAGCAGCTGTGAAGAGGAGCTTGAAATGGCGATTCTATGCGCGTCACGGCTCGCTCCTCTATGATCCTCCCTGCCCCGATGTCCGATTTCCCTCTTTACCATCGTCGGATTATGTTTTTGTCGAACGAGCGATGGGTTTAATTTCAAGTCGTCACGGCGTATTAAGCGATAAAGGAATTTCACTGGATGCTCTGGATAACAGTCGATAACGTGCCAGAATTGGAAAAACCTTATTTTACTAGTCCTACCATTTATCAAATTTCTGCTCGTTTTTTATTCCAATTTTATTAAAAAAAATTGGCGAAGATATCTGATATCTTGTAAGAAGGCTGCCAATTTTCTTGCATATTTATACTTTTATAAAGTAGAATCTAAGTAGACCTTTGTTTTATCTTCTAAATACCATAACAAGAGAAAGAGATTTTCCAAATTTTAATGTTTTTCCATGTTATCCACATTGAAATTTCTTATGAACACATACAAATCCAGAATCTGTTTACAAGAAAATTGATGTTAGCCATTGAATAGTAGAGTTTAAGTAAGAAACATTGTAATAGAAAATGGTACAGAGTGCCAAGCTTAGTGCAGAAGTGGGATGATTTTTGATCAACAAGATTAATATTGATCCTTCTTCATCTTGGGTTAACGGAATATCTGATATCTTGTAAGAAGGCTGCCAATTTTCTTGCATATTTATACTTTTATAAAGTAGAATCTAAGTAGACCTTTGTTTTATCTTCTAAATACCATAACGAGAGAAAGAGATTTTCCAAATTTTAATGTTTTTCCATGTTATCCACATTGAAATTTCTTAAGAACACATACAAATCCAGAATCTGTTTACAAGAAAATTGATGTTAGCCATTGAATAGTAGAGTTTAAGTAAGAAACATTGTAATAGAAAATGGTACAGAGTGCCAAGCTTAGTGCAGAAGTGGGATGATTTTTGATCAACAAGATTAATATTGATCCTTCTTCATCTTGGGTTAACGGAATATCTGATATCTTGTAAGAAGGCTGCCAATTTTCTTGCATATTTATACGTTTATAAAGTAGAATCTAAGTAGACCTTTGTTTTATCTTCTAAATACCATAACAAGAGAAAGAGATTTTCCAAATTTTAATGTTTTTCCATGTTATCCACATTGAAATTTCTTATGAACACATACAAATCCAGAATCTGTTTACAAGAAAATTGATGTTAGCCATTGAATAGTAGAGTTTAAGTAAGAAACATTGTAATAGAAAATGGTACAGAGTGCCAAGCTTAGTGCAGAAGTGGGATGATTTTTGATCAACAAGATTAATATTGATCCTTCTTCATCTTGGGTTAACGGAATATCTGATATCTTGTAAGAAGGCTGCCAATTTTCTTGCATATTTATACTTTTATAAAGTAGAATCTAAGTAGACCTTTGTTTTATCTTCTAAATACCATAACAAGAGAAAGAGATTTTCCAAATTTTAATGTTTTTCCATGTTATCCACATTGAAATTTCTTATGAACACATACAAATCCAGAATCTGTTTACAAGAAAATTGATGTTAGCCATTGAATAGTAGAGTTTAAGTAAGAAACATTGTAATAGAAAATGGTACAGAGTGCCAAGCTTAGTGCAGAAGTGGGATGATTTTTGATCAACAAGATTAATATTGATCCTTCTTCATCTTGGGTTAACGGAATATCTGATATCTTGTAAGAAGGCTGCCAATTTTCTTGCATATTTATACGTTTATAAAGTAGAATCTAAGTAGACCTTTGTTTTATCTTCTAAATACCATAACAAGAGAAAGAGATTTTCCAAATTTTAATGTTTTTCCATGTTATCCACATTGAAATTTCTTATGAACACATACAAATCCAGAATCTGTTTACAAGAAAATTGATGTTAGCCATTGAATAGTAGAGTTTAAGTAAGAAACATTGTAATAGAAAATGGTACAGAGTGCCAAGCTTAGTGCAGAAGTGGGATGATTTTTGATCAACAAGATTAATATTGATCCTTCTTCATCTTGGGTTAACGGAATCGCAGGATTAATTACACGAAGGGCGATAATGCCCAATTCGGTTAGCGTCCAAGGGGATACTTGTCGAGGACTAAGAGGGTTTCACCACTGGCTACTCCCTATGTTCCACGTAAACCACTGATAAAACGTGTCACCGAGAAGCTGAGGAAATTTACTATTTACACCCCGTGTATATCGTATAACACGATAGGATCTTCGTGCAACAAATTTAACCTGGGACCTGGTTTGTTCGGATCATTTTATTTTCACGCCATGATCCCCGAAAAATCAACATTTTCTCACCGATGAAAGATAAAGCAGACCTTCTGGAACCTTGCAACGCTTTGTAAAATATGAAAGTCACGCTGTTGCTACAGAACAAAATTAATTCGTGAGAACAGACGTAAAAACCGCAAATTCATTAATTCCACGTGTTCGACTGCGTAGCAACGTCATACTTTGAACAATCAATTTACAATGTTGCAACCGTAACTCTATATAATATTAAATGACTTTCTTTTGTATCTGGCGAGCAGCATTTTGCAAGTGGTTTTTCGGTTTCCCTGCTGTCTTTCGTTCGGTTCACGTGGAACCCATTTTCCCACCTTCTGCATCTTTCCCGTGGCTTTCAAACGTATGGAGACGGCTTCTCGTGTCACGTTTAATCGATCAGCGAGTTGTTGTTGCGTTTGAGCGTCATCCTCGTCCAACGATGCTTGCAATTCGCTGTCTTGAAACTTTCTCGGTGGCCTTCCACGTTCTTCGTTCCTCGCGTCAAAATTGCCACTTGTGAATTTTTTAAACCACTCGAAGCACTGTGATTTACCAAGAGCACGCTCACCGTAAGCTTCGACGAGCATTCGATGCGACTCTGCAGCAGTTTTCTTCAAATGGTAACAGAAAATCAATGCCGTCCGCAAATCGTAGTTTCCAGGCACAAAATTCGACACGTTCAACGCTATTACAAACTATGCTGTTGTATGAAACTTGTATTGCTGTGAGTCGAAAATGTTTGTGAGATGTCAACAAAGACTTTTGGCATCGATGACGCAGTTCAGTGATAACTACATTATCAGCTAGGGTCATCTGTAAGCAAATTCCGGTTTCATACTTACAGGCCTGATAAAAGAGTCAAGAAACATGGAAACCCCCAAATTACTGGATTACTCGATACATCGGACCAAATCCGCAGGCTGAAGGGACACTACCCGTTAGACTTAAGCTCCAGATTTAACTAGTTTTTTATTCTAAATTAGATTAAATTTTATTTTATTTTATTTTAAATTAAATAATAAGTATTGACTTGTTACAAATAATTTAGCCGTGTCACAGCGTCACGCCAGATGAAATAACTAAAAATTCTCAATGCGAGAATTGATTGTAAATTTTATAAATAAATGAATAAAAGGTAATATGTTTTCGTACATTTCAAGCAAATGAAAATAACGTAAAGTTAATCGAATTTTCATTCAGCGCCATATCGAAGTCTAACATTTTTAATTTTTTTTTTTTTTTTTTATAGCGCCATTTATTATTCAAGATACAAGAAGAAGAAAAAAAGAGTGGAGGGACGCTGGTGGAGCAAAAATTCTAATTTCCCCGTCGTTCAAAATTCATTCTCCGCGGCCGAAAACGAGTTTCTACGCAGGAATCCCGATCGCGACTCCCAGCCAGCCGTCGAGAAGACTCATTGCTATTCCGCGGGTAACTCATGCGGGGCATTATGGTAGTCACAGTCGGGGCTCTACTAAATTGAAAACAAGATCCGTCACGTTTTCAGGCAAGCAAAAAGAATTTTAATGAATTATAAGGAGCAGGTATGAAGGAGGATTGACAGGCGATCCTGGTGAAATTAAAGGAGCTACCCACTGATCACCGCTATCCGCTGTTGTGCTGCTGCTCCGACGTACTTTTTCTCTCGCCATATCCTCTGTGATAGGGGTGTTTTTCTCATTTTTCGCGAAAAATTTCTTCTCTTTCCTTTGGCATTCACAGGCAGGTATATTTTACTCTAAGAAAAATTATTTTGTGGTAAAGAGAAATTAATGATAGAAACACACTTTTTCAGGTGGTTTTACCAAACATGTACTTATCATTTGGTTAATTAATGACTTAGAAAATTATTAATTAATATAGAAAGGGTTGACACTTTGACTGCCACGCTGAAATCACACGTTTCGCTCAGGACGCCACGGCTTTAGCTTTCTCTCCTGCCAATTGTATTTGCATTTCCCCATCGATTTCGCACGAGGTTTATGAAAAGGATTTAAGGAAAGTGGATATAAAAGGACAGATATTGCTTTAGTAATTATCAGTTGCTCTAATTTTGGACAATATTATGCCTGTCTTGTTCACGTATTCATATACCGGGTGTTGCTTAAATTCTGCATCTAAATTACCTACAAAGTATCTGTGAGAATACCCTGAAGATAATTTCAAGGCCATCGATTCAGTTTTGCGTGTCAATATCTATTTCTTATGTTATGTATATGGTGCTTTAAGCGACATCAAGACGAGTTGAAGATAACTTTGCAATGACGTCGTATGTAGCCTTAGTAACTTTTCCAAATCTTCAAGAGCAATAGAAATAATTTAACACTCTGAAATCATAGGTTTTGCTGAGGACGCCACGGGAGTATTTTTATTACTCGAAGCATATAATGGCAAAGTAATAATAAATTGATGATGTAAGACAACGTTCTTCCCTAATGGACCGTTTATCTTATTGGTGATCACGAGTGGCCATCATGGCGTCTTGCTAACAGCTGATAGCGACATATTATAAGAAGGCTTCGTTTATTTCAACAAACCATTTGCATTCGTTGTTTCGTTGCAAGCAAAACGTGCAGAATATATTGTTGAAACGTGTAAAATATATTAGTAAACGGTATTTGCTCAGTCTATATATAACAGTAAGGTATGTTCGCATTTCTAACCTCAATTATATGATTATAAAGCATCATTCACAATTATTTCCTAAGGTGTGTTTATAATAATATTTGTAGACTACCCCTGAAAGGTATGGAAGCAAACACAGTGCACAGTTAGATGCAAGATTTGTCCTCATTTCTTTCTTATTGATGTTCTAATAAAAATGTTTAATCGTTCAATGGGGCACTTTTTATGTCAAAGTATCTTCTGTTTATCGATTATATTCAAAATGCCCTAACTGTCAATTTTCATTCAATTTTTACAATTGTAACAAATTGAAGCGCTCCGGTCTGCAATGATCACCACAGCGTCACAGGAGAAGCCGTGGGTCACACATGGCTCACGTGGCAGTCAAAGTATTAATACGTCTGTAGAATAACATTCACAAAAGTTTCAATCTCGACAGAACTTACACCTAAGAACGACTAAAGTATCCATCCTGTTTCTCATCAAACATTGTTATTTCCAGCAAATAAGGAGATCACGAGTTTATCTTGATCAATGATCGACGAAAATTCCTGCACAAGCAAAGTACAGTAAACACGCAACACCTGGAGTGTCACCTCGAGCGAACCTTCTCCTCTCAACAACACCACACATGCAACCATACGAACAGAGAGAAGATCACAGAGTTCACGTCGAATAGATTGTGCAACGAAAGAAAAAAGAATTTAATGAATTATAAAGGCTCGATGCAGGCTAGAGAGGGGAGAGGGCGAACGAGGTCGAGGGAAGGGGATTGGCAGTCGATTCAGCCGGAATTAAAACGGCTGGCCGTCGTCGGCACTGCGGTACCGATCCGTCCTGGGGGTTTTCTTGCGCCCCTGAACCCTTGGTGTGCAGAGGAGGGTCCAGGAAAGAGTTGGAGAAAGAAAAAGGAGCTGCGAGACGCGGATGGAGGATATGAGCCAGAAGAGAAAGAAGAAGAAGAAGATGAAGAAGGAGGCGGTGGTGGAGGTGGAGGTGGAGGAAGAGGAGGTTGAAACGATGGTACTAGGGGACTTGATGAGAACGCCTGGTGGGGGAGGGTTTCCGAAACAGCTCGCCGCTATCTCGACTGATCCGATCAAGATTAATGAACGTGCGGCTTGCGAGTCGAAGTCTTTGCGCCGCCCAGGCTGCTCCTTTCGTCTCTATCCGTTAGCCGACGGCACGTAGTCGCCTCTCTGTCGCTCTGATTCTTTTTCTCGGGCCGCTGATCCACGCAGGGGCAGCGACTAGCGACAGGTACCGTCGACGAGTCCTGGTAATAGCGCGGTTCGCGGTGGCTGATGTTGCCGCGGCGACTCGTTCGCAAGTTGTTTCGTCAAGTTGACTTGCAGCCGTTGTTGGCTCTTTTTGGCGAAGGATAGTATGGAGGACAGAGCAGCGGATAGCTTGGAAACGTCGTGAAAGCGAAGAGAAAACGGTTTCGTCGAGATAATGATCTGTAGAGAAAGAAACGAAGGCTGATGGGGATGAGGTGGCTCGTTTCAGTTGAATCTTAGTAAAGCAAGAAGGTATATTTAGAGATTTATTTCCAGTTCTTGTTGCTACTCGTTGCCCAACGTTATTGTTCAGAGTCTGATATTGATATTCTTTGAAAGATACTACGAACAGCTACAGATTAATGGAACCATGGTTCATCCTTCCATAAAACCAGTATCGCGAGCAATCACAACACAAGAAACATTTTAACAACAATCAGCGACGATTTGTTCGAGTCAGTTGTCAATCCAGAAGCCAGATTTGATCGCGAACGGACGACGCGAGTCGATACTTATAAGGAAACTTATAAATGGACGCATTGGGATTGGCAGCGAAGATAAACTTACGGTAGCAGTAGCAGGCGGTAGCACAACTCGTCTTTTTTACGTGATACGGCAGCTTCGAGATAGATGTGTCACCAAGACCGAGCCAGATAAAAATACACGTCCCCCTCGTTTCGATGGTTTTAATTAATTCCGAGGATCGACGCGACCGCCCGTGTTAACTTTCCGGCTGGGTCGCTGCATCAATCGCGCGTGTCCACGATTGCTACTGTGCAGTAACACTGGACTCGTTTAACTGCCCTGCTAAAGAAGAAAACATTGTCCCAGAATTGTAACTGATTTTGTCTTCCATTGCAAAGAGGTCGTTGAATACAGTTTATGCGTTATTAAATATTCCAGACAATCTTATCTTGATGACATTGTAACAATTTCGACAATTTTATATAAATGAACACACCAAGTATGATATACAAAACTAACTGAATCAAAAATAAGTAAATCAAATGTAAGGTTCAAAATGTAGCTTTCTACAGCAGTGTTCATTTTTCTTGATTCTGTTGTCTTTTAACCGTATTGTCATCCTTCTAAAAATTTAATAATGTAGTAACCTACAGATGTGTTTGTTTTATTCTCTAGAGCAAGGACAAGAAAGGATGGTTTATTCAGATTTAAGTTCAAGTTTATTCGTGTAAGCAATACTCAACACAAAACTGACTACAATCGTCGTACGTCTTAAACTCGGTTGCCAACTTCTCAACTGCTTGAACTCAAACTGCTCCACTCAACTGCTGCTACTCAACTCACTCTCCGCAACTCGACTAACTCAACTCTGCTCGACTCCCTCACGTCTTCCGTCTAACTCGTCTGCCTAACGTTTTCCCTCTAACTCGACTGCCTAACGTCTTCTCTCTAACTCGACTGCCTAACATCTTCTCTCTAACTCGACTGCCTAACGCCTTCTCTCTAGCTCGACTGACCAACCCAATTGCTTAGCGTCTTCTCTCTAACTCGACTGCCTAACGTCTTCCCTCTAACTCGACTGCCTAACGTCTTCTCTCTAACTCGACTGACCAACCCAATTGCTTAGCGTCTTCTCTCTAACTCGACTGACTAACCCAATTGCTTAGCGTCTTCTCTCTAACTCGACTGCCTAACGTCTTCCCTCTAACTCGACTGCCTAACGTCTTCCGTCTAACTCGTCTGCCTAACGTCTTCCGTCTAACTCGTCTGCCTAACTTTTTCCCTCTAACTCGACTGCCTAACGTCTTCCCTCTAACTCGACTGCCTAACGTCTTCCCTCTAACTCGACTGCCTAACGTCTTCTCTCTAACTCGACTGACCAACCCAACTGCTTAGCGTCTTCTCTCCAATTCGACTGCCTAACGTCCTCTGTCCGTCTTCCAGACGTGCCTCTCCGCTACTGCCTCCAGACGTGCCTGACCCATTCCCAGGTAGATCCCCTTTAATTACCTCAATGTTGTAAAGGGCCACAGGTATGACCCATTGTCAGGCACGACCCTTTTCCCGATACTACAATAATAATCTCGTTCAATGTTCTATTCAATGTTATTTAATTCACTTTGATTAATAGACGTCTACTTGTGTATTTTCCAACTCGGTAATTCTAACATCTGATTACTCCTTTATACACAGCTATCTATTCTTCAAGGTCCAGGATAATTGTTTATACATAACAAGAACAGTTTCAAGCAATTTGCATGATCGTTTTGGACTCCCGTCAATTTTCAAAACATATTTCCATCGTTCCTCCGGCAAAATAGTGCAGGAGTCCTGTAGTTACGATTAGCATCTCAGCGGTGATCGAATACAGGGTGACGAGGTGTCCACGGTGTCTGCGGGTTTCGAATCTAATTTCACCGGGCTCCCCCGTCGACGACACGGAGCTCCTGTTATCTTTAGTTACAGCCTAATGTGTATTTGAGATGCGAAACTGCCTCTGGGGGATGTCAGTCAGTCGGTGGAGCGAGCGTAAAGTGACGCGATGAACGCGCCACGGCGAGAAGGGGTGGCACGAAAGAGAGAGAGAGAAGCGGGATGCTTTGTAATTACGAGCCCTGATAAATGGAGTCGTGACTCGTTAATCCCCTCCAATTACACATAATGGGGATCGCTCGAATCCCCGTCATTTTTGCTCTTTTCAAATTCGACCGACCGCCGTGCTGCTGAACACCGAGTCTAGCCATGAATTATTCAGTAGCCGTATTGAACATGAGGTTTCCTATGTGGACAAACTTATCAAAATAGAAAGCGAGATAAAGTAAAAGTTTATAGAAAGTTGGAAAAATGACAGTAAAGTACGGTTTTGGTGAATGCAGTAGGCGTGCAATTTCGAAGTCAGACAACGTTTGCTTCACAAACTGCAATCACTTTGCCGAGTCCTCAGCTGTCCACTTATCTCAACAGGAAGTGCTGGCTGCAACCGCACTACCTTCAACTGCAACCTTGTTACGTCTCATCATAAATCTTCCAATCTACTGAAAAACTCCAGGAAGTCTTGTCCAATACTCCGACGGAGTATTATTCCAACTTCTCCGATTCATTCGTCAAATATTTTTCAGAAATTCAACTGAGAACTTTGAACCTGATATTTCCATGCATAATTAAACGTCCCTTTTCCTTCGAATTTTCAAGTTTACATTAAAGCGAGTATTTTAAGTTATTTACAATCCTCAAAAGGCAGCATTTTTCAATGGCCACCTTGCGCTAAGGAAAGTCGATGCAAGAAAATGCATCTTCCCGCGAAGCCAAAGTTGCAATCGACTTACAGTCTGTCACACAAGAGCGTGTCTGCGATATCTGCGAAACCTGACACCTAATCAGAATGAGATAAAAAGAATGTAAACAAACGAAAACTTCTCTAATACGCGTTGCTGAATACCTTTCAGTTTCATTTGAAACAGTGAAAGGAACAGAGCTTTTTAATATGAGTGCCGCGTACGCGAAACGTCGAAAATCGTCTGGCATGGGCGAATGAAAACAGAGATCGTGATTGGAGTAATATAATATTCACTGATGAATCTTCGTTTTGGGCATGGTGTCCTATTAGGCGTGCTTGGACTATCCATGGAAGAAGGATGATTCAAAGAAGTGTAAAACACCCTATAAAAGTGCATGTTTGGGGTTGCTTTAACGCACGCGGTTTTGGGACTTTGTGCGTCTTTACAGACAATCTGAATGCACAAAAGATGGTGAAATTGTACCAAAGGGGACTTCTCACATCCGTGAAACGTTGGTTCAACCAAACCGAGGACCAATGGATATTGCAAGAAGACAACGACCCTAAACATCGAAGTCGCATCTGCACCCAATGGAAAGCGAAAAACGCCATCACAGTACTTCCTTGGCCATCGCAGTCCCCTGATGCAAACCCTATCGAAAATGTGTGGTCCCTAATGAAATGCAAGCTGAGAGGAAGACGTATCACAAAAATAAGAACACTTGTACATCACATTCGAAAGATATGGAGGTCGTTACCAGAATCCTACGCTCAAAAATTAGTCGAGAGTATGCCGAAACGATGTCAAGCTATAATCGCTAATGGAGGAGATTGGACACCCTACTAAGTAATAGCGTATTAGTATTTTAGATGTAGATTCAATTCATATAAATTTTTTTACAAATATATAAATATTTACAGAAATATCGCAGACACGCTCTTGTGTGACAGACTGTAAATAGTGCAACGTTGATGGTTCCCAGCGAATTATTTGTTAGACGGGTCGCAGCAATGTTGCGCAACCGAAGTGTGTGGTCAGAAACCCGTTAAATCTTAGCTGCGGGGGCGGCGAGGGGCGGGACAAGGCGCGAATTTCACGTTGTTTGTCCCCGTACTTTGCCAAACGAGCGATTCACTGGCCACCCACTGTACACCGTACATCGTACAGCTTGTAGATCGTGCGATTGCCAGGCGGATGCGAGGCGAAATGACCGACGCATACGGATCATTTGTCTTGGCGCAACGAATGTGGAACGTGGCGTGTAGGTGGCATAACGCCGCCTGAAAATAGGGTCACGAATCGTAAAGAGGATCTGATAACCGGCCCGGAAGGTATTTCGCGTTCGTAGAGTGTCGCTGTCTGTTCCCACCCCCAAAGAGACCAGGGACACGTTGGATGAGCAGAAGGAAATTGCAACAAAGATCGTCCCTTTGATTTTTAATGTGACATAGGAAGAAGGTATCTGTTGTTCTTCCAAGATTTTCCATTTTTTAATCTACCCATTTGGTGCTTCTGTCATCGACATTTTTTCCTTTTTATTATAAACCTGCTATTTCTCTCGCGTCCCTTAGAACTATTTACAAAACTCATTTTAAGATAAGTATACTCGGATTAAATTACTATACTCTCATCTGTCTGCTGTGCCTAATAGAAGAAATATAATATAAGAATACAGTCAGAGATAATATTAGATAATAATCTTAACTCTGTTGCAAATGCCTGTATTTCGATTAAAGTAAAATTTGTTTCACTTTTCGAATAGGGAGATGTCGCAATACTTTGTACCTAATACTGACAATATATGGAGCTTTTTCGATGGAGACAAATAATTGCCAAGTAATTTAAGGGATATAGTCTGTTAAAGACCCAGTTCAGAACAGTCAACCGGCCAGCCTATTTACCTTAATTCACGCCCAACACAATCTATATCCGAGAGTGGCTTGTAAGGGTATTCAAGACCGGAAGAGAACGTAGGTCGGTCCGTGGATAGCGAATTAGTGTATAGATCTTGCAATTAGCTGCTCTTGTGTGCTTCCTTCCTCCTCGAGAACCTTGCTGGTAATCGTGTCGCTTACTGATTCCCTTTGCTTTTTACTCCAAAACTAGGGAATCTAATTCGAAATTCGTCATGGGTTTATCGTACACCGTGTCTGAATTAATCTTAATTGGATTGGAGATGTTTTACAGATCGATGGGATATAATGTAATACAATATGGACTGAAACATGCTGAATTTTTAGCAACAGGGAATTACATAATATCACGGCGTTTCTAATCATCTCCCATTATTGCTGAGTTATCAACCATCGAAAACTACAGAACAATATGTTCAGAATTATCAGCAATTTTTTGAATTTCAGTTCTAAGAAGAGTTCAACACAAAATTGTACAGCAATGAGAGCTTTCTCAAGATTTGAATTAATATCACGACGTTTCCAATCATCTCCCATCATTGCTGAGTTATTAACAATCGAAAACTACAGAATAATATATTCAGAATTATCAGCAATTTTTTGAATTTCAGTTCTAAGAAGAGTTCAACACAAAATTATACAGCAATGAGAGCTTTCTCGAGATTTGAATTAATATCACGACGTTTCCAATCATCTCCCATCATTGCTGAGTTATCAACCATTGAAAACTGTAGAAAAATATATTCAGAATTATCAGCAATTTTTTGAATTTCAGTTATAAGAAGAGTTCAACACAAAATTATACAGCAATGAGAGCTTTCTCAAGATTTGAATTAATATCACGACGTTTCCAATCATCTCCCATCATTGCTGAGTTATCAACCATCGAAAACTACAGAACAATATATTCAGAATTATCAGCAATTTTTAGAATTTCAGTTCTAAGAAGAGTTCAACACAAAATTATACAGCAATGACAGCTTTCTTGAGATTAGATAAGTAGAAAATACTCGGAAATAATGAAAGGAACGCAGCACAGTTGAAAACAATATACTTGAAAGAAATATACTGTAAATATCATTTGCCTTAGAAACGCCCACTTTCGCCCAAATGGTAAAAAATTCCGGAGCACCAGGTCATTCGCAATGACAACGTCGCGTACAACATCATATCACTGACAGGCGATGCGATTATTCCAGAAAACATGAAACGAAAGCAGCAACGAGCCATGTCTGACTTTCGATCCTGGGTGGTAGCAGGTTATCTCGGCTGTTGGCTGGGCTGCTGGTTGCATGGGCGGAGGCAGGGTCATGCAGGCGGCCCCTCATTCGCTTTCCGGGTGCCACCCTTCTTTTCGAGGCTGCTGCGGCATATCCCCAGTCCATGCTGCGGCAATCACGCACGTGTTAGCGCATGCGCAACAGCCACAGTGTTGCACGCATGGGCGCGTACGCATATAGGAGAAACGGCACCCGTTGGAGAACCCCTTTCGCGCTCAGGCTACCCAACAGAATGCTCGACGCTTGTAAACTGTACTGCTAGCACAATACTGCGTTATGTATGTATTGAATGTCCCCATATAAGAAATCAATATGGTACCGAATTTGGTGATAGGGTTTGATATTTAAAATGGTACTTGTACATATAGGAGAATAGACTTGAAGAATTATGTGAATGACAGAGATTAGATAACTTAGGAAGGATAGTCATTGGTGCTTGGTTATTTCTTCGCTTTTGTTTACGAGGACGTAGGAAATTGAATGACCAAGGAATGGTAACTATCGTTATTCGGACGTATTTCAATTTTTTTCCTTTGTGCAAACGCTGGAAATTAAAGAATTTATTTAACAATGATTGTTACTTAGTCGTTTCATAACTTTCTTCGCGATAACGTTGGAAATTAGATAATTTGAGAACAACAGTCGTCACAATTTAGCCATTTTTCCTTCTTTCAAGAGTATTGCTCTCACTGAAGCGTTCGTAAAATATTTGTAAAAATGTGCCAGTCATCGTTCTGTCTTATTTAATAAACTCGTCGAATCTCAAATTGACTGATATAGAGTTATAACGAACCCCTATAGCGCTAGAAAACCCATTTCCCGTGGTTGATGGTAAATTGGGCAACACAGCGTGAAACGATTGCCTCCTAACAAATTGACGTTTCGTTTGTGCACAAGATAACGGACAATTGAATTTTTTCGCGGCATTAAGTCGTCCGAGGGCTCGCTATCAAAGGCGATGTTATGCGCGTTGGTCGCTTTTATCGGAATGATTCATACGTGGCATTATCTCGTTATTTTTCTCGCCCGTTTTCCACCGATCGGTGTATTCCTTTTCGAAGGCAAATGATTTATTATGCGGGCTTCTCCGTGAAACCGGTAAATATATGCACGCAGCTTTACATACGTAATATGGATGAGATACTGTCAACGCCGTCAACTAACAAGTTTACCTCGACTCGGCTGACTATCGTTTGTTTCCTGCTTCAAATGATGTATCGCGCGAAAAACCGATAAGAATGCGCCGGATAATAAATCTATAATAACCGAAATGTTCATTTTTCACGTTCGCGATAACGACGAATAGGAGAGGGGAGGGGGAGGAAAATGTACGTAACTTAAGTACGTCGAGTGGACGAAGCAACGAAACCGATGATAGTAGTTTGTTAAAAACCAGTTAGACTATGCGCGATATGATAAGAAGTTGACATTAAGAGAATCATTGAATTCTTAAGGAAAGAAGAAAAAAAATAAAAAATAAAAAAATACAAAATTATATGCAATTTTCTTTCGACGCAAGTTTAGATGGAAGGATGTCAATTTTTTCTTCTCTTTTTTTTTTTTTTTTTTTTTTTTTTTTGGAGGAAACACGACGTTATTGTAAATTACGAAACATTTATTTATTGATTCAATTTACTTCACGATTGTATCTTGATCGATCATTACGATCAATATAAATATAATCATCGAAGTGTGCCCAAATACGTTCTTATCGCACAGGCTATATACATTATCGTTAGAATGTCAAGGAATATAATGTCACACTTAGTAGAACGTTCTTGTAAACTCGTGCACTTGCTTGCTTAGAACTGGCTAAATTACACTAGGATCGCCTTTCATCCGCGTTCGTTCGGAATAGAACGTGACGTGTTTAACGCTTCTTAATATCTCTATATTCCTATATTTAATCAGATAAACATCGTTTTGGTATATCGTCACAGCGACTCTGTGCATTTAAATCAACGTTTGATTGCTATTCTCTCTCTCTCTCTCTCTCTCTCTCTCTCTCTCTCTCTCTCTCTCGTAATACATCGATTCGTCTGACGTCACTTGCTACATCTTCTTTTTTTTGTAATCTAAATCCTCGTTATTGGTCGTTCGGTATACTTTCTCGATAAAAATAGACGATATCTCGCAGCATTATTTACAACATGCACGTGACGCGAGCTTAAACTGAATTTCTTTTCAGGAGATTCCGCGAGAGCCGCGCTCGGCCCGACGATCTCGCTACGCCCTGTCTGACGAGTACAGGAAGCTTCCACTTTGCGCCGGACAACGCATTCCGGTTGCATAGGCAAACAACCGTGGCAAATTCAAACAACGATTGAAGAAATCAACGGGTCTGTCAACAGGAAATTTGGAAAGGAATAGAGAAAATGAAGTTTCTGTGGAAATAGGACTTTCATAAGTGGAATTCTAGTCCTTTTGCTAAAGGGAAAGAAAACGTAGCTAAGTCCGCATATTTATAGACAAATATCCTCAGTTATTCTCTTCGCTACTTTATTAACTTTCTTCTTTCTTATTCTCGCTACGCCCTGTCTGACGAGTACAGGAAGCTTCCACTTTTCCTCCGAACAACGCACTCCGGTTGCATAGGCAAACAACCGTGGCAAATTCAAACAACGATTGAAGAAATCAACGGGTCTGTCAACAGGAAATTTGGAAAGGAATGGAGAAAATGAGGTTTCTATGGAAATAGGACTTTCGTAATTGGAATTCTAGTCCTTTTGCTAAAGGGAAAGAAAACGTAGCTAAGTCCGCATATTTATAGACAAATATCCTCAGTTATTCTCTTCGCTACTTTATTAACTTTCTTCTTTCTTATTCTCGCTACGCCCTGTCTGACGAGCACAGGAAGCTTCCACTTTTCCTCCGAACAACGCACTCCGGTTGCATAGGCAAACAACTGTGGCAAATTCAAACAACGATTGAAGAAATCAACGGGTCTGTCAACAGGAAATTTGGAAAGGAATGGAGAAAATGAGGTTTCTATGGAAATAGGACTTTCGTAATTGGAATTCTAGTCCTTTTGCTAAAGGGAAAGAAAACGTAGCTAAGTCCGCATATTTATAGACAAATATCCTCAGTTATTCTCTTCGCTACTTTATTAACTTTCTTCTTTCTTATTCTCGCTACGCCCTGTCTGACGAGCACAGGAAGCTTCCACTTTTCCTCCGAACAACGCACTCCGGTTGCATAGGCAAACAACCGTGGCAAATTCAAACAACGATTGAAGAAATCAACGGGTCTGTCAACAGGAAATTTGGAAAGGAATGGAGAAAATGAGGTTTCTATGGAAATAGGACCTTCTGAAGTGGAATTCTAGTCCTTTTGCTAAAGGGAAAGAAAACGTAGCTAAGTCCGCATATTTATAGACAAATATCCTCAGTTATTCTCTTCGCTACTTTATTAACTTTTTTCTTTCTTATTCTTGCATAAACATTTTCATATGGAAACGCAGGCGTCACTGTACATTTAAACGAATTTTTCTTCTACGCGAAGAAACAACGTTCAAAGATTCGTCAACATTCGCTTGGTGAACATAAATGTGTTTTCGTTGCTGGAACCTTCTGTGACAGTTCCCTATCGAATACTTAAGACCGCACACTTACGTAAACACATACGAAATACGATGCACTTTAATCACATAGCAATAAGAATTTCTTTACACGACTATATACATGGCGTACGTTATCCAGGTGTATGTACACTTTCACGCGTCGTGGAACGAATCGATTCCTTTTTCCCATCTCGTTTTTTACGTTTGGGTGGAGGGGCGGTTATCTATCGAACCAGAGCTTTCGACAAAAGGAAGAGTCATAATGAAAGATTGGAATAATCGAGAGATTCGAAGCTTCGACTTTTGAAAAACCCAGTAACGTGCTGTGAAATATTTTGAATTAATTTTCAGAGAATTTTCGATGTTACAAGAACCTACCAGAGACAACGCAAGGGAAGACCGTGAAAGGTGATGTGTATTTTCGAAACGCAGAAAATTCGATCGTTAGAAAGAAGAAACTTACGGCGTATCGAGTGCAGTTTCTCAGCGCTACGCACAAACACCCAGCCCGACCTTCTTTCACAAAGCTTCAAACGATAACTCACATCTTTCCACACTCTTTTATAAACTGTCCCGTGTCTATCGGTTCCTGACCAGAGCTTGTAAATCCTGAACCCTGTTTTCTACACCTAGTGACACTTGACAAACGTCCTCGACATAGTCACTCAGTCTTCAAGTACTCGCCACGGTATTTCTCACTTGCGAACACCTCAGCGTCCCTGTTACCTCGACGATCCTCTGACGCACACTGTGAACCCCAACGGTCAGAGAGCACCGACAGTGAAAAAAACTAGTAACCGACATCGTCAGCGTCCATTTGTTTTACCAGACCAGCCGCTCGATCGTCCGCCGTATCATCCACATGATGATGACTCAGCCGTGTTGAGAGGAGAAAGACGGCAGGAAACTTTCGTCCCATCCTTTGTGTATTCAGGTCACTGTTTCGACTGAGACACAATAGACGAGCGATTTGCGCGAATCACCGTGGCTTCTAGACCACGTTCCAGTAACTCGTGTCCCCTTCCAGGACAGCGCAAGATTATAGGAGAATTGATCCTGGAGGACTGCTGCTGGTTGTAACGGAGGCTCGGCGCTTCCGGCTACTCGAACCTCTTTCTTGCCACCGGATCATCCATCAAACAATGATTCGAGCAAGGATCAAAGGGTGACGCAGCTCTTCCTCCTTAAGTGTCTACCCTCATGCGTTCAGTAGTAGCCAACCGTGTTCTTCGATCGTTAAAACAATTTGTCCACCTCGTGTGAAACGACTCGTCGAATCTCTTCGATGGTTTCGTGAAACTTCAGCTCATTCGATCAACAACTGGCGAATTGAAACGAATGCTTTTACTACCAAACAGCAACGAACCCCTGGCCAGCAATACCAACAAAGCCCGGCAGTAGACTTGAACAGTCCGGTTCCCCGGACGGATGTTACAGCGCCGTTAGCCCGTAATCGGACTTGATCGCCGGTGGCGGAATGGGCGCGGAGACCTGCGACAGTCCAGACGGACTGGTTGCCGGGGCAAGAGGACTGATACTTCCGGAGCCGATGTGTCCCAACGGTCCCCCCGTCGGGCCCTCCATCATGCCACTCACATGATGATGACTCAGCTGTGCTTGAAGATGGGCGAGAGGATGCGGGTGACCTTGGAAACTCGGATGAACCACGTTCGTATGCGGAAGGGCGGCGTTCACCGCGTGCACGTCTGCCATGTCAGTCAAACCAACGCCCGAGTCCAAACTAGCGTCGATTCCACTCGACGGGGAATTGTTGTTGTTCTTCCTTTGACTGTTGTTGTTCCCGGTTGCCAATTTCGATCTGGTGGCCGGCGTCTTAGTCGCTTTCGCCGACGCCGGCGCTGTCTGACCGTTCGCGTTCTTCCTGCGTACGTTCTTCGTGTTCGGCAGCTTGTTGTCCTTCTTCCACTTCATACGCCGGTTCTGGAACCAGATCTTTATCTGCCGCTCGGACAACACCAGGGTATGAGCGATCTCGATCCGTCGCCGTCTCGTCAGGTACCTATTGTAATGGAATTCCTTCTCCAGCTCGAGGATCTGGTGCCTCGTGTACGCGGTCCTCTGTCGTTTCGGCTCCATCCCTGGCTGGTATGAGCCGTTCGCTGCAAGAACCAAACAGAGACATCGAGTGCAGTTAGTTGACTGGCTTCTAGAGACCAGAATCTGGTCGAATTTATTAAGATCGTATGGTTAAACGTGGTTGTCTCTAAGGTGACCAACAATATCACGAAGATTTAGAAATAATATATTCTTGGAATTATATTTATTGATGAATACATGTGACTGGCTTTCCCTGTATGATCACAGAGTTTTAACAAGTAATCGTTTCGACCTTATCTGTCGTTAGAAAATGGCACGCCACGAATAGCCAAGCGATTATTCAAGCAATTACACGCCGATGTTATCGTGCGATTTTTCTAGTTAATATGCGGCAATCGATTTTTCTTATTTATCCGCGACACCTATACAAACGACTTAGGAAATAACTCGATGAATGGATTCTTTAATACAATCGGATTTTTATCGTAGATTCTCTCTCACTCCTCGCGATTCTTCTCTCCAACACGCTTTTCCACGTGTTACGTTTCAAGTATAAATATAATTCTGCTTGAGACAACTTGAATGAAGAATGGATCTCTACGTGGATCATCTAAAATCTCGGGATTTTAGGATTGTTAGATGTTTAGGATTTTCGTGTGTGATAAAAGCGTTGAAGTGGTCACCACTTCTGAGAAAACTCTACATGTGGCCCTGTTAGTTTTCTCAAGCACTGAAGCCATCGACAGCGTATAGACAAAAGACTGGGACGAAGGCAGACCTTAAACAGTGGACAGGCGACGATGGCTTCAGGGCTTTCACTGCTTCTGTATTAAAATATAATTTCTTTTTTAAAATATAATTTTATATATAAAATATAACTTTATAATGTTATAATATTAAGATATAATTTTACAATTCATCCACGCGTTCCTTTGTTTATACGTCTAACAACCTCAGCAAAAGGTTTATTTAATGGCTAAGAAAAAAAAAAAAAGAATCGATCGATAGAAAGTGAATGGTGATAACAAATGGAAAGTAAAAATACAGCAGACAATTAATAACGTGCATCCAATGACAGAAAGGGAACAGACCAAAGAAATGAGCCAAAGACGGAAGGTGCAGTTAATGTTAGTTATAAGTTAGAACAAGGTGCAATAGTTAGAATAAGAGAAATTGGTATACAGTCTGTCACACAAGAGCGTGTCTGCGATATCTGCGAAACCTGACACCTAATCAGAATGAGATAAAAAGAATGTAAACAAACGAAAACTTCTCTAATACGCGTTGCTGAATACCTTTCAGTTTCATTTGAAACAGTGAAAGGAACAGAGCTTTTTAATATGAGTGCCGCGTACGCGAAACGTCGAAAATCGTCTGGCATGGGCGAATGAAAACAGAGATCGTGATTGGAGTAATATAATATTCACTGATGAATCTTCGTTTTGGGCATGGTGTCCTATTAGGCGTGCTTGGACTATCCATGGAAGAAGGATGATTCAAAGAAGTGTAAAACACCCTATAAAAGTGCATGTTTGGGGTTGCTTTAACGCACGCGGTTTTGGGACTTTGTGCGTCTTTACAGACAATCTGAATGCACAAAAGATGGTGAAATTGTACCAAAGGGGACTTCTCACATCCGTGAAACGTTGGTTCAACCAAACCGAGGACCAATGGATATTGCAAGAAGACAACGACCCTAAACATCGAAGTCGCATCTGCACCCAATGGAAAGCGAAAAACGCCATCACAGTACTTCCTTGGCCATCGCAGTCCCCTGATGCAAACCCTATCGAAAATGTGTGGTCCCTAATGAAATGCAAGCTGAGAGGAAGACGTATCACAAAAATAAGAACACTTGTACATCACATTCGAAAGATATGGAGGTCGTTACCAGAATCCTACGCTCAAAAATTAGTCGAGAGTATGCCGAAACGATGTCAAGCTATAATCGCTAATGGAGGAGATTGGACACCCTACTAAGTAATAGCGTATTAGTATTTTAGATGTAGATTCAATTCATATAAATTTTTTTACAAATATATAAATATTTACAGAAATATCGCAGACACGCTCTTGTGTGACAGACTGTATGTAATGTATGTAATTGTGGTATGTATGTAAATATTAGAGATGTAAAACCGGAGGTCGTCGAAAGCCGAAAGGTAATGGACTAAAAATAAATAAATAATAAATAACGTGCAGCCATGTGAGCATTTTCAAGGCGTACTATCTGAATGTTAAATTTGTTGCAACTTTCGAACGGGTACACGGTTCGATCAGTGACAAGCATCGTTATTTTAAGAGTTGTACTATTGGCGATACTCTCGAGGCGACGTGTCATCGTGTAGTGGCACACGCTCGACTTCATGGAACGTGCTATCACCGATCGCAATGGATAAAGAAGCGTGACACGTGCATCGACAGCATCGGTCTTCGATAAACGCTGAAACAACTGGCTCTACATTTTCCAATCGGCTGACCGATATTTCAAGGCTGTGTTGCTCGAGCGCCAAATAGCTGGAATACTTGTCGAAATTCTAGCAGGAGTATCAAAGTTATTAGGTAAAAAGTTAAAAGATTGTGGACATAAATTGTGTGGTCCTTTTGGTTGTGAAATAATATGAAAATTGTATATACGTTGTAAAATTGAAGGCAAGTTCAGAGGCTCAGAAGTTCGGAAGAAAGCATTTTGAAGAAATGCAGGTCTGAAGTTATTTTGGTCATTTTCATAGTTCCAGTACAATTACAAATATTATATGGTCAGAAATACTCTAAATTTATAAATAGGATCATATAGTGTGCAGGTAAATAGCTGATATACTTGTCGAAATTCGAGCAGGATTATCAAAGTTATCTCTTCTTAGGCAGAAAGTCAAAAAAATGGTAATTTGCTGTGATACTTGAACATAAGTTTGGTAAATTCAGATGGGTCCTTTTGGTTGTGAAATAATATAAAAATTGTATGCACAGTAAAATTGAAAGTAAATTGTTTAGAAGAAAGTATTTGAAGAAATGCTGGTCTGAAGTTATTTTGGTCGTTTTCATAGCCCCAATACAATAAAAAATATTATATGGTCAGAAATATTCTAAATTTATAAATAGGATCCTATAGTGTGGAAGTAAATAGCTAAAAAAAAATAGGTGATATACTTGTCGAAATTCAAACATGATTATTAAAATTATCTCTTCTTAGGCAGAAAGTCAAAAAAATGGTAATTTGCTGTGATACTTGAACGTAAGTTTGGTAAATTCAGATGGGTCCGTTTGGTTGTGAAATAATATAAAAATTGTATGCACAGTAAAATTGAAAGTAAATTGTTTAGAAGAAAGTATTTGAAGAAATGCTGGTCTGAAGTTATTTTGGTCGTTTTCATAGTTTAGATACAATTACAAATATTATATGGTCAGAAATATTCCAAATTTATAAATAGGATCCTATAGTGTGGAGGTAAATAGCTGATATACTTGTCGAAATTCGAGCAGGATTATCAAAGTTATCTCTTCTTAGGCAGAAAGTCAAAAAAATGGTAATTTGCTGTGATACTTGAACATAAGTTTGGTAAATTCAGATGGGTCCTTTTGGTTGTGAAATAATATAAAAATTGTATGCACAGTAAAATTGAAAGTAAATTGTTTAGAAGAAAGTATTTGAAGAAATGCTGGTCTGAAGTTATTTTGGTCGTTTTCATAGCCCCAATACAATAAAAAATATTATATGGTCAGAAATATTCTAAATTTATAAATAGGATCCTATAGTGTGGAAGTAAATAGCTAAAAAAAAATAGGTGATATACTTGTCGAAATTCAAACATGATTATCAAAGTTATCTCTTCTTAGGCAGAAAGTCAAAAAAATGGTAATTTGTTGTGATACTTGAACGTAAGTTTGGTAAATTCAGATGGGTCCGTTTGGTTGTGAAATAATATAAAAATTGTATGCACAGTAAAATTGAAAGTAAATTGTTTAGAAGAAAGCATTTGAAGAAATGCTGGTCTGAAGTTATTTTGGTCATTTTCATAGTTCCAGTACAATTACAAATATTATATAGTCAGAAATATTCTAAATTTATAAATAGGATCATATAGTGTGGAGGTAAATAGCTGATATACTTGTCGAAATTCGAGCAGGATTATCAAAGTTATCTCTTCTTAGGCAGAAAGTCAAAAAAATGGTAATTTGCTGTGATACTTGAACATAAGTTTGGTAAATTCAGATGGGTCCTTTTGGTTGTGAAATAATATAAAAATTGTATGCACAGTAAAATTGAAAGTAAATTGTTTAGAAGAAAGTATTTGAAGAAATGCTGGTCTGAAGTTATTTTGGTCGTTTTCATAGTTTAGATACAATTACAAATATTATATGGTCAGAAATATTCCAAATTTATAAATAGGATCATATAGTGTGGAGGTAAATAGCTGATATACTTGTCGAAATTCGAGCAGGATTATCAAAGTTATCTCTTCTTAGGCAGAAAGTCAAAAAAATGGTAATTTGTTGTGATACTTGAACGTAAGTTTGGTAAATTCAGATGGGTCCGTTTGGTTGTGAAATAATATAAAAATTGTATGCACAGTAAAATTGAAAGTAAATTGTTTAGAAGAAAGCATTTGAAGAAATGCTGGTCTGAAGTTATTTTGGTCATTTTCATAGTTCCAGTACAATTACAAATATTATATAGTCAGAAATATTCTAAATTTATAAATAGGATCATATAGTGTGGAGGTAAATAGCTGATATACTTGTCGAAATTCGAGCAGGATTATCAAAGTTATCTCTTCTTAGGCAGAAAGTCAAAAAAATGGTAATTTGTTGTGATACTTGAACGTAAGTTTGGTAAATTCAGATGGGTCCTTTTGGTTGTGAAATAATATGAAAATTGTACGTACGTTGTCAAATTAAAAGTAAATTGTTTAGAAGAAAGTATTTGAAGAAATGCAGGTCTGAAGTTATTTTGGTCATTTTCATAGCCCCAATACAATCAAAAATATTATATGGTCAGAAATATTCTAAATTTATAAATAGGATCATATAGTGTGGAAATAAATAGCTGAAGAAAATAGGTGATATACTTGTCGAAATTCGAGCAGGATTATCAAAGTTATCTCTTCTTAGGTAGAAAGTAAAAAAAATGGTAATTTGCTGTGATACTTGAACGTAAGTTTGGTAAATTCAGATGGGTCCTTTTGATTGTGAAATAATATGAAAATTGTACGTACGTTGTAAAATCAAAAGCAAATTGTTCAGAAAAAAAAATTTTAAAGCAATTCAAGTCTGAAGTTAGTCAAAAGAATGATAATTTGCTTTGATATTCCAACATAAATTTGGTAAATTCAAATTGGTCCTTTTGGTTGTGAAATAATATGAAAATTGTACGTACAGTAAAATCAAAAGCAAATTGTTCAGGAAAAAACATTTTAAAGAAATTCAAGTCTGAAGTTAGTCAAAAGAATGATAATTTGCTTTGATATTCCCACGTAAATTTGGTAAATTCAAATTGGTCCTTTTAATTGTGAAATAATATGAAAATTGTACGTACATTGTAAAATCAAAAGCAAATTGTTCAGGAAAAAACATTTTAAAGAAATTCAAGTCTGAAATTATTTGGTCATTCTCATAGTCCCAATACAGTCACAAATATTATATAATCATAAATATTCCAAATTTAAAAAATAAGATCATACAGTATCAAAATAATATCAAACTTGTTACCTCTGCATTATTTCATATACCATCATCTGAGCGACGTTACACAATTGAATGAACAGAAGCGAAAAAGTCTCATGTGCTTGATAAATTGACATGTTATTCGTCTGATACCGCGATGAAGATTGACTTTAAGGTAGTCGTTGAGAAAAAATGCACAGTCATAAGAAGTGGATGTAAAAATCAAAGTGACAAACAACGATCCTCTAATGGTTTTGTGTTCTTCACAACCCCCATAATAAATTTGAATGACCCGACTGTAGTATACTTTTATCTCACCCCTTCAACCCCTTGCATCACCCTCTGTTCTTCTTCTCATTACTTAACATTTGAAGCTTCCACAGCAAAACTTTAAGAAATGTTAACTAGCATCAAATGAAATAATTTTCCATTCTATTCACATAAATATAAAATTCTATTACATAAACAAACGAGACCAAAGCAATACAAGGGAATACTGAAAAGAAGAGAAAAAAGATGCAGGCTATGTAAAAGGAAAGAAGAAAAATAACGTGATAAAATAACACGAGGACCAAAGGACACAGAATAAATACTAAACAAGACTAGAAAAGGACTAATAGAATTGAAAACAATAATAGAGAAGAGAAGGGCAATAGAAGACGAGGAGGGACGACAATAAGGAAGCACAGCAAGGAAGCAAAAGCCCAAAAGTTGCCATAGTTTTAGAGGCAGAATATATAATGCAGTGCAATGGAACAGAGTGCATAAGAGATTAGGTAGAAATATAAGAAAAGAGAGATAGACAAGGAAAAGAGTTTAAATAGATACAAGGGAAGAGGCAATAAGGTGATAACGCCATAAGACTGATAGAATGTAAAAAGCGTGAGATGTAAAACCGAAAGCTCGTCCAAAGCCGAAAGACATGGACTAAGAAAAAATAAATAAAATAATAATATTACATAAACAAAAAATCATAAATAATAGAGAGATTCAACGAACTCCAATATCATATGAACTCCAATTAAGGTAGAAGAATTCCATTTATTGATGCAACCTGATTCAACCAACTGTCTATCGAACCCAATTATTTAAATTGTTTTAAACTATTGCATAGGTGAAAAATCACAGATGACTAAGACAGTCGCTAAATCCTGATATTAAGAATTGCATATCCTTCGATGAACCCGAATAAATGGAGTTCTACGTATAAACTGCTTGTCCTGCGACGAGTTGGTACAAACGAAATTCTACAGTACAATTTCTTCGTCCACTTTCCACCCCATTTATTTCTCCCCTTATCACAAGCCTCTATCGTAGTTCTATGGTTTTCTTCTAAAGACTCGTAACCGAAACTCAATATCAGAAGTGACCATCGTGGCTCGTCACTAGCATCGGTTCAGGTCGCGACGAAGGTGACACATGAGAAGAGATTGGTGCATCGATTCGTTGGTCGTATCACAAGCAACGTCAATCCTCGCGTGGCATGCTAGAAGCGTTCCTTGGTGGTCCGTACGAGCACGATAGAGGAAGCATGGCAGCGAGTTCAGTTTAGAATCTGTGCAGACACATTCCATTCCGAAGCTGACCGACGGTCTCGAGAAGCCCTTCCAAACAGCAACGTCCGGTCGCTGAGCTTCGAACATCCAAAGGGGGAGAGATTGCAGTCTCCGACAGGCCGTCGGACACGCATACCAGACTTTACTGGCACTGAACGAGAAAGCGAGGACCGTGTTATGCGCGAAAATGATACTCCTGCGGATAAAAATGATGGCACTCCGCGAGGATGCATTTGGAGCTTGCGAAAGAAAACGAAGATTCTTTTTTCGGTATCGAACATATCGTACGTGTATCTCAAAAGTGTCACAAATCAAAATAATTTAGGCTTTTGTTGCAAGAACGTGGAGATTGCCAGAGGAGGATTTCAAGGACCAAGGATGGGATATTACTGAAATAATATTTGATTATTGTTTGTTGAAGTTTATTCTATTGTGGATAACAAAGTGTTTGGTATTAAATGATATTTTTGTAACTTTCTAATTATAGTTTTTCACTTTTCCTGAGGAATTTGCTTCAGTTGTGTCACTTTTGAGATATGTACATTTGCAACATGTTGCTGAGACAAAAGAAGGAACTCTAACTAACTGCACTAACTTTCCTACATTTGTGGGCAATTTAAAGGTACAGCAATGTGCAAAAAGATATCAGACATTGGAAGTAGAGCACTTTTTGTAGTTTGTAAATTGTAAAACAAATCTCTAAACTTTTCCAAGCTCCTAATTTGTTATAATAATGTAAAATTACATAAATATTCACAGTATAGTCATATCTCAAAAGTGTCACAAATCAAAATAATTCAGACTTTTGTTGCAAGAACGTGGAGATTGCCAGAGGAGGATTTCAAGGACCAAGGATTACTAAACAATTGCTAACATTACTAAAATAATATTTGACTATTGTTTGTTGCAGTTTATTCTGCTGTCAACAAAGTGTTTGGTATTAAATGATATATTTGTAACTTTCTAATTATAGTTTTTCACTTTCCCTGAGGAATTTGTTTCAGTTGTGTCACTTTTGAAATATGTACATTTGCAACATGTTGCTGAGACAAAAGAAGGAACTCTAACTAACTGCACTAACTTTACTACATTTGTGGGCAATTTAAAGGCACAGCAATGTGCAAAAAGATATCAGACATTGGAAGTAGAGCACTTGTTGTAGTTTGTAAATTGTAAAACAAATCTCTAAACTTTTCCAAGCTCCTAATTTGTTATAATAATGTAAAATTACATAAATATTCACAGTATAGTCATATCTCAAAAGTGTCACAAATCAAAATAATTCAGACTTTTGTTGCAAGAACGTGGAGATTGCCAGAGGAGGATTTCAAGAACCAAGGATTACTAAACAATTGCTAACATTACTAAAATAATATTTGACTATTGTTTGTTGCAGTTTATTCTGCTGTCAACAAAGTGTTTGGTATTAAATGATATTTTTGTAACTTTCTAATTATAGTTTTTCACTTTCCCTGAGGAATTTGTTTCAGTTGTGTCACTTTTGAAATATGTACATTTGCAACATGTTGCTGAGACAAAAGAAGGAACTCTAACTAACTGCACTAACTTTACTACATTTGTGGGCAATTTAAAGGCACAGCAATGTGCAAAAAGATATCAGACATTGGAAGTAGAGTACTCGTTGTACTTTGTAAACTGTAAAACAAATCTCTAAACCCTTTTAAACTTTATAACAATACAAAATTACATAAATATTCTCAGTCTAGTTATAACACAGAATGTCATAGATGATATGCTGATACTGCTAGTTGATAGAACCAACTTTCTCTTCTTGCAAGAAAATGAAGAATATGACTCGTAAGATTGTTCTCCACGACTAATTAGAATTATATTGCATTCTTCTACGCAAGTTTTGGTAAACAATTTCTATATAAAACTATACAGAAGAATATTCTAAGCATTTTTGAAATTCATAAAATCAAGATTTTAAAAAGTACCACTTTTTTTTAACATCGAGATAAAATACATGAAACAAGAGAAGAATAAAATCAAAATGAAATTTCCCAAAACTACCTAGATACGTATAATTTTCAAATAATTTTCAATCTTACTGCACGAATCGCTTTTTAACTATCGAGCTTTCAACTGGCCATAGCTCGATTCCAACGGAGCTTACAATACAATGAGAAAAAAATGTAGGAAGAAAACCTTTGTTACGGTGGAAGGACGCGTTAAAAACTTGTTTCGCATACGGTGCGCCGTGCTTCTTTCATCGATGATATTTTTTGTTACCTGGAAATATGAATTATGATATTCCGGTTCGATAGTATCCGCGTAGAGCGGCCTGAAAAGCGAAATAGTTGCAAGCTGGAATGAACAGCACTTTCCCCGGTCAAAACGGAATAGAAATTTGAGGCTGCAAAGGCAGCCCAATTCTCTGGCATATTACGTTGCAAAAATGCCCTTTGTAGATTCATAATCCTTCTGCGAAATGCCTGCCGCAGACGGGAACGTTCGTTACACGTACCACTCATACCATTCCTAACGCCGCGTTTCCAATGAATAGTATTCCAAGCTTCTGTACCATGTTATCGTGTGATTCCTCGACATTTTATATTCCGTGAATATCGACCTTCTTAAAAAACGAGACAGACCACATTCACGCGTGCAAGAAATACAAAAAGCTCCGAGTAATTTTTATTAGAAGCTTCTTTATGGAAAGTCTATCCGTTTGCAACGCGAACTAGCAACAAGCAGGTAAACAAAATAGAAAAAGAAGAAAAGAAAAATGATCGTACAACACGCGTCTACGCTTGAAACCTATTTCTAACAATGAGATAAACCTTCCGTCCATTTGTCTGTTTTTCTAATACGTGTTTAGAGTCGTCCTTAAAGTTCGCTATTTCTCAAGTTGACGTGTGATACGAGATGAAGAATAGCGGCACTAAGCGTAACCGAATAGGTGGTAAATGGATAGGCTTCTAAAATCTCGCACAGGTGATCGGAAGGTGCAACGATAAATTGCAGCCCATCAGTCTTCCGACTGCTCGGTAACGCGTCACCTTGCGGCCTCGGCGTATTAGTTTCACAGGTAAATCCTGCAACATCGCTTCCGAACTCTCGTCATGCGCTCCATGGCGTGTGGTAAACAGATGGCGATTATGTTTTTATCGCCAGGCGTTTAATAGTGAGCTAATAGCGACAAAAAGGCGAATACGTGCAATGAATCGGATTATCAGAAAACACGATGAAACTGAGAACACGTCGAAATAGGACAAAGAAACTGGTTAAAATCGTATTTAAAGCTGAATAATACAATAGAATATGTAGCATAGTACAGTAGAATATATGGAATATCAGAGTAAGTTAAATGACAATGGAACAATGCTACGGTTTTTAAGTAGTAAAACCTAGGATTATGGAGTCGTCATGTTCCGTCGGACAAAGATCGTTAGTCTTCCTTGCCAATGTCTAACGTATAATTTCCAAACTATCAATTAAAATTCAATTAAAGCCTCGAGGATAATTGGAAACAGCGTATTTGGTCGTGAGACTTGTCTAAATGAAGCTACCATGCTACAATTTCTCAATCTTCATCGTCACTATAATGTAGGATTAAAAAGGGGGCGTTGAAAGTTCCAACTCACCGACACCAGCAACGTGAATCTTTTTCATCCACGGATAAATCACACGGTCCCCGTTCTCCTCTTCCTCTTCCTCGTCCTCCAGCATCCCCGGCGACCCGTCCATCATTTGATCATCTTCCATGTCATCCTGATCGGAAGCCTCGTCCACGTGATGCTGTTGCTGCGACTGCTGTTGGCTCTGTTGTTGCTGTTGAGTCGGTTGCTGTTGCTGAGAGTTTTGTATATGCTGAGACTGTTGACCGGTAGCCGGTTGCTGCTGGAGATCCGGCGAGTTGTCACGATGCAGCTGACTAGAACTCGCCGGACTGCACGCGTTACTTTCGTGCGGTGTCTGCTGTTGACTCGGCTGTTGATGATGTTGAAGACTATCCGGCGGCTGTACGTGATTCTGCATAATACCCGGTGATAGCGGAGTGGAGCCGAGAACAGTCGATGCAGACACAGGTGGTTGCTGCTGTTGTGGCTGTTGCTGGTTCTGCATCGACGATGGGCACGTGAGCGGCGGTTGTTGAGCCTCCGGCGGCATCGCCAAGGCGCCCACCGCGTGATGATGAGGATGCAGGCTCGCGTGATGAACGGCGTGCACTTGATGATGAGGATGATGCGGCCCATAGTAGCTACCATAGCCGGCATAGCCGCCGTTTAGCTGCACCGCGGACGACGCTCCATAAGGAGTGGACGCCGCTTGATGATGATGTTGATGATAACCGTACTGGAGCTGATGAGACTGCGGATGATTCAAGTGGTGACCACCCCCGCTGGCGGGAAAGAAATCCGCTCCAGTGGACGGGATGTAGTTGCTCTGACTGTATTCCTCGCTAGGAGGAAACTTTGGATCCACCATGACGGAAGTCGCGGTCAAATGATGGCTGCTAGCGGCCTGCTGATGTTGGTGATGATGATATCCGCCGCCGGTGGATGGATTCATCAGGAATGAACTCATGTTTGCGTGGATTTCTCGTCTCTCGACGCCCGATTCCACGGTTCGAGTCTCCTTACACGCCAAACAATGATCGACGGTAGTCGCGGTACAATTTTCAGTTCGTCTGACTCTCCGTCGACGTTCCACGTTTAATTCATAGAATCTCACGGTTCCATGTTGATGATATTCATTGTTGGAAGCGTATACACCGCACTGCACTGTAGCCCGTGGCCGACATCCCTCTCTGCCGCCGCGAGCAGGGTGACTTTTTCCACCGTAGGGGAAAGGGTACCGTGTCTAGACGCAGAAGACGGAAAAGGGAGAAAGACAGGGGGAGAGAAAACGAGCGAAAAGAGCAAGACCACGGAGAGTAGCAGACTCCCGGTGGACAGCTGCTTATCCTCTCCTCTCCTTCCGCCACTTTTGCGATCTTCCACGAAGCTCCGCGGTCTCGTTCGTTCCTTCCCGCCCACCGAAGCCCAATTACCATACCACGTGACCGCGGCACCGACCAATCAGAGCTGCTCCAAGCTTGCGACCATGATGGATAGCGCGGCACGCATGCAACACGTGAGTGGCGCCGCGAGAACCACTGCGGCAGGTGCACCAACTTCTTTCTTCGTGCCTCCTTCGCGAGCGACGGTCACCAGAGCTCTTCTACGCACTCGTTTTCTATGACATTAGAATTCTTTACAATTTTTTTCCTAATCAGACACACTTTACACTATATTATCGACGAGAATCTTTCTAACTTTCGATCAATGTCCCCGACGCATCGGAAAAGTCCTATCAATCGCTCGTTAAATCTTCAATTTCGCTGAAATATCCGACCACCATACGACACCTTCTCAAACTCCAATCGATCCCATTCACTTCACACTGATTTTTTCAAGCGATTCGATCCGAGGAACATAGGCACCATCGACCGCCGACCAAGCTGTCAGAGAGCCATGAAAGTGAGCTCGTCCTGCCTCGGCAGAAACTCGTCTGGCAACTCCGGCAACTCTGTTCCCAACTCCCTCCAGGTCTAACGAGACCGGCTGGCTTCGAGCCGTTGCGGAGAGCCGGGACACCCCCTCTCCTCGTCGTTCCTCTTACTCTGCCGCCAGCTACCCCCACTCCGCTGAAGCACGAGACCAACCCCTGCCACGGAAATCGTGGATCCTGTGCCCTTATGGGGCCACACTCGAGGGTACCTAGAACGGTATAGTCACTCCTACGGATCTCCTTAACCCGCCTCCATCCTTCTGAAATCCATCTTACGCGAGCATGGTCAATGCTCGACGAAAACCACGCCGATGCTGTCTAACGTTATTGAGATGGTGACATCGGGGGTTAAATGATATCACGATGCTAATTGGCAGATGTCGCCGGGGTGACAAGGCTTTTATCGTATTTGCAGGTTCCTCTTAGTAATAGACGCGTTAGATCGCTAGGGCAAATCTTTGCATTACTACTGCGGATGTGTATCCATTTATAGGAGATTTAAATGCATATAATTATAATATACAACATATCTAAGGAAAATAATTATTATATTTAAGTAACGAAACAAATCTCTATTTAGAACGCATTATCGTATTTCCGCTCATGAAACCTGTTGAGATATGTGTAATTTTATATACTAAATTAACTATGTGAGTATGGGTATGTGTGTCCGCGGTGTCTCGGAAACAAGAGAATGTAAACTGTTCTGTCCTCAGTCGTGTATGGAAGAGCATCTGGTATGGAAGGTCGTGTAGAGAAGGAAGTGCTGAGACACGCTCAAGATTGTATCGTTTAATATTGTTGGAATCGTTCACTAAATAAATACCTTTATTTCGACGGTAAAGATCCATAATCATTAACATGGTAGCAGAGCGTGGTTGGGATCGTCTCCCAGAGAAGACAAAGGACAAAATCGAAGGGCAGGCAGTAGCATTTGAGAATTCAAAGCGAATGCATCGAGAGGTTTAGAGAAATATGTAAAATCAAATTGCTTAGTCAAACGAATACGTCGAGAGAGATATAAAGTGATCAACAGCTGCAGAATATGTCGCCTTATCAGAAGCAGTAAGTGAAATTAAATTCGTAAGAGAAGTGTTAAAAGATTTTAAAATAACGATCGAAGGACCGATAAAAATTTACGAGGGCAATTCTGGAGCTATTGCGATATCCAAATTTGGAAACTTGACGAAAAATTCCAAGTATATAGAAGTTCGCTTCCATTTTGTAAACGAATGTTACGAAAAGAAAGAGATCGACATTATTAAAGTAGACTCAGAGAAAAATGTAGCTGATATTTTAACAAAGGCTCTAGGGAGAAACAAATTTGAAAATTTTAGACTTTACACTTAAAATTGCTTTGGAATGACTTGTAAAAGAAAATGTATATTTAGCATATAAAATTAAGCAGGTGTGTTGAGATATGTGTAATTTTATATACTAAATTAACTATGTGAGTATGTGAGTATGGGTACGTGTGTCCGCGGTGTCTGGAAAACAAGAGAATGTAAACTGTTCTGTCCTCAGTCGTGTATGGAAGAGCATCTGGTATGGAAGGTTGTGTAGAGAAGGAAGTGCTGAGACACGCGCAAGATTGTATCGTTTAATATTGTTGGAATCGTTCACTAAATAAATACCTTTATTTCGACGGCAAAGATCCATAATCATTAACAAAACCATAAATTTGTAGAGGCATCCGCAGTGTAATTACGAATGAATAGAGCGATATGCTACAGTAGAATAGGCCATTTAACGATATACAGCGAGTAAGTAGAAAATGTCATACGAGTCTGACTTGCTCGCGAAATGCCAAAATCTCTTTTTCTGCACCCACTGGTCCATTAGGCTGATAATATTCTTTGTTAAAGAAGCTTATCGATGATCGAACTATTCACGGTCGATCGGTCAGCGTAATTATCAGAACGTCTCGTCGGCCGCTATGCACAGGGAATCGCGTTACGTAAGACGTTTCGACGCGGACCAAATTGAAAGTAATGGCTCCGGCGTTCTTTCACCGCGTGTTTATATTAGTGCTCTACAAGTGTCTCACTGCACTCGGTCAAGTACGTCTACCCGCGATCAGCTGCGTGGAGCAAAGCATATAAAGCGCCGAGTCATTACACAAAGAGCACACTCACTCTGTTTTGCCGTGGTACGACAATGTACGATGGCGAGGCTTCTCTCGACCAGTCGTTTTACCGTTTAGCATTTTACTTTTGCTAGTCGAGACTGAGCGACGCTGAATATAGAAACTCCTTTTCCTTCAATTGACACACGCCCCGACAGTGGAATTTGCAGCGAAAGTAATTTCATAAGAGAAGGTATATTTAATAAAATAAATTAAACAGAGTAAATTATAGAGAGATAGGAAAAATAGTAGTGGAAGATAGAGTAAAATTTCAGAAATCACTTACCCATTTCAAGCAACACAACTATCACACAAGAAGCTATGAAAAATACTCGAGGAATAAGAAGAATATCGTGTGATATTAAAGGGGTGATAATAAAGGCACCGTGGCAATATTTCCCAACGACGGAGTTCTAGAAGAATAGCGGAACACGAACGGGTGGCAATTGAACGAGCCCTGAGAGCGCGTCACCTGTTTTTTCCCCGGTTTTGCGCTTCCTCGAGTCGAAGCTTTTTCGTTAAGCAAGATACGACGCCACAGTTATTTTTCTATTTTTCTTACGGCCACTTGCTGCCTCTCTAGAACGAAAGGAACGCCGCGTCGAGTGGAATCTGCGAAGGGGGTTGAAGGAGCTTGCGGATGACGTAAAACGAGAGCAAAGAGGGTTGTGCGAACGTTGTCTTCTCGTTTTGCGGATCGAACTCTGTCTCCACCAACCTACGTTCTCCCTAAGCTTCCGTCCTCCTCGTTCAACCCCCGTCCACCCCCGCGACACCGTCTTCTGGCAACATTTCTTCTTTATCCAACATTCAGCCGCGCACGTCTTCCCGGTTCTCTGCTCGAGCCCTCGTCGCTCCTCTTCTCTGCTCTTCCGGCGAAACACAATCAATCACATTTGCCGGTGAGCCGGCATGACACCCCCCTTTTACACCCACAGCTACCCCTGCACACGTAGTTCGTCAACGACGATTCCCTCTCGTTCTCCCTCGCCATCTCCCTTCTACGCGATCGTCGCCATCTCCCAAATGACGATTATCGTGAGATCGCCCATGAGAGCTCACCGACATGTGCCACGTGTGCTGCGAAGACTTCGAGTGGAACCGACCAATTAAAGATGAAACTTCCTGTGACCCTGGTGTTTCACACTCTATGTGAATACGGTAGGATTTAGTGGGATTTCTTGTCATTTAACTTCTTCGGTAGTTAACACTAAACCTACCAACATTTCATGTACACCTAATCCTACCATGAGCGGTCAAATGACCGATTCAAAAAAACATATGTATTTTAATATAGAAAGAGATTTTAGCCAATTGGAATTGGATAGTAAACAAAATATCTTTCTGGTGCTACGATAAAAACCCGCTGCCCGCTTTTCTATTTAGAAAGTTTTGTTTACCTTTATGTATTTTCAGCACATTTTTTACAAATTACAGCATTTTCTATGGCACATTTTCCACATACGTATTTTTTACATTTTATAGAAATCTTGTTAGTCTTATCGACTTTACAATATCTTATTTCACAAGATTTCCGTCCAGAAGAATCTGTAGCTGTGTTTATTATTGTTTTCGATGAACATTCTTCGCTTAGCCGTCTCTCCTTCTGATATTCAGCAGTTTCAATCCCTTCCTCATTTTCACTTTCGGAATTAACTATAAATCTCTTTCTTCTTTGTCCTCTTCGTATATTCAAAATATTCTCTTCGTCCGCATCGCTGTCAAATAAGTCACAATTATTTCCTGCCGTTTCATTATCAAAATCGGAAACTTCTTGGTCATCTTCCGAACAATCCTCGTCGATATTATTTATTTCGTCTAATAAATTGATATTCCTCCAATGTCTTGACATTTTTGGGGATGAATATACAAATGATAAAGTAAAAAGTAAAAACTGAAATATAAAAATATAAATCAAACGGGGCAAAAACATTGAGAGCAGAAATTTAAAAAAAATTGTAAATCATACCACAAAATATTGTTAGCTCTGTTGACTTTGTCGAAACTATCGCTTGTACTACGTAATAATTTCTACAATACACTGTGAAATTTTGATGCTCTCTGTTCGGATCGCAAGACCGTATCGTCGTCTAAAGAACGCTATGCATTTGTTCCAATCGCGCGTTCGTCTACACCGTAGATCCACAATTACGTCGTAGACTCGTAAAACAATTTCAGAAGCGCGCTTTCCGAAGAATATAGTCGTAAATAACATGAATTTTTCAAAAGGTCGAATGACCGTTCGTGGTAGACTAGACATGCTATAAATTTTTTTCGGAAAGTAAACGACAAAGAAAGTTGCGAATATTGAAAAATGGGTTGTATGTACATGTCGGGTTGAGATTGGAATTTTGGGCACGTAACAACTCTTCACGTGGATTAGCCATTGTTTCACAAAGCCGAGATTATATTTACACGTATATTTTTTTTATTTATTTATTAAATTTACAATCAATTCTCGCTTTGAGAATTTTTAGTAATTTTTTCTGGCGTGGAGCTGTGACAGGTCTAAATTATTTGTAATAAGTTAACTTATTATAAATATGTATAATTTGGATAAAGAATAAAGACTAGTTGAATCTGGAGCTTAGGTCTAACGGGTAGTGTCTCTTCAATTTACACGTATATACAAAACTATCACTAAGTTTAACAAATAATAAGTCTAATGAATAATAAGTTTGATGAATAATAAAGTTAGCGAATAATAGATTGTACTAATAATAAGATTAACAGATAATAAGTTTAACGAATAATAAGTTTAGTGAACACTATTAACAATGTGTTTGGGTTCAAACGAATCCACCGTCGACGGGATAACTCTTTACTAAGCGCAAATACGATTGTCGAAAATGCTCGATGTGTCACTCTCCAAGGCGATCGCACGAATGCCAGCCTCGTGGAGATTTTTCTCGCTGTACGATCGCATTTGTTTTCTATACCCGTTTGCAAGCATCGAGAAAGTTCCAAACGCCGTTGCTAGGCAGTTTCTGCCTGGAGTTCGATTATTAATACAATGTATGTCCCATCGTATCGACACCTCCGAGGCAACATCACGCGTGGCTAGGCCCGCTCCCGAGGCCGCATGCCGCCACAACCACGTTTCTCGGAAAACCATACAACCACTGCAGACCTCCGTTAGGCAAAACGTCCATCCCGCGACCGTGGCTACGTTCGGCGACCAATTGTCGCCTCGAACCCGATCTCGCTATCACGAATCTCGAACAATTGCAGCTATGATAAAATCTAGGCTAGAGTACTAGAGGACGTTCCCAAAATTTCCAAGGAAAGGCTTCGGCTTTCCTTTCATCTCCGACATATATTATAGGAAAAGTGAATAAGCTACATGGTGATACAGTAACGCTGTATACGAGAAATTCTATAGGAAATTTCAAAAACGGTCATTTGACCGCGCATGGTAGGTTTAGTGTTAAAATAATGTAATTTAGTGCTGGAGTTCTTTTCTTATTTGTATCGAAGCTTCCGATATTTTGGAATTATAATATTCTTTAATTAGTAGAAAGTTGTACGTACAATTAGCATCTCTTCTGTAACGAAGAAAGTGGTGTATGAAGAGAATTTAAATTTCCTTTTGTCTCTATGCTTTTATTCTGTCAATCCATTCGAAACTGATGTCACACCAGGTATGTACTTTTTTGGTACATAATTTAGGACACGTGAAGATACATATTGGTAGGTTTCCAAAAATATATGCAATAATAAACTGTTGCATGATCGTGCGTGATACAATCTTATACAAAAGCTGTAAGAAGATTAATTGAATGTTAATTGAATTGATTAATTAACCTGAAGAATACATGATTGTTATAAAAATGTCTTCTCTACTGAGAAGAATATCAACTACGTGAATTATAGGGAAACTTGCATACAAATGATGACAAGATTTTTGTGTCTCCTTTACAACGACAGGAAGAAAAGAATTTCTTCGCTTGTCGGGAACGTTTTCCAGTGAAAACCCGTTTGGCTGGAATTCCCCGGCTGAGTTTGCAACCGGAGGCGTCGCGCGCTATGAACCATCGAGTTCCGTCGTGATAATGATAAATGAGAACGCAGTAGTTTACGATTTAATATCAATCCACCCGGCCGGCTGCTTATTATCGGCCATTAGGAAAGTTTTAATAACGCAATACGCCGCTGCCCGACCTGGGGGTGGAACCGTCGCGATTTATCACTTTCATCGCTTTATTACTGGCCTGTTACGCTTTACTTGTTGATCGTTCGCGACAACATCACGAATCACCAGGAAATTTGGATATTTTTTCGCCTATTTTTGGCGTTCACTGTTCACTAAGTTATGTCACCCAGTCGATCGATCCTTCAGGATCAGGATAAATAGTTATCGAGTATCGAAATAGTACGAAAACAGGGTGAATAAAAGACAGAGCAGAGAGAAGGATTTTCTTTGTTTAATTCAATGACGATTAACGATAAAGAAACTTAGGAAATTATTGTTATTATTGCTATTATTGTTGTTGCTATTTAACGTTTGAGAAAATACAGATTGGTTTGAACGTGTAGAAATAGTGGAATTGCTATAGGCATAGATCTTTAAGGGGAATAAGTTTTTATCAGAAACGTTTATGGTCGCTGTATCGGCAATCAGTAGTTGTTCATCTACATCTCTTTATACATTCAGTGACATGATAATTTACAACTTCTGAGAATTTACAATGCAACGGTGCCTCATTTATAATCGCGTATAATTACACGCAAGAATCATTCTTGAAACGAACAAGAAAACGTATAACCGCAGCTCCATGAATCTTACAAACCCTGTCCCTCGCTTTATCATTTCGACTTTTAACCCTTCGTATGTTTCTAAGCATTATCGTATTTGCATGTTTAATTGTTGTTGTTAACTGTTGTTGGAACATCAGGATTATCAAAGACTATCAAAACATCCTCATGAAGCTGTAAGCTTAGTTGTTAAAACGAAAATGTTTATACAATGTTTATGGCCCTAAAAATTCTTTTTATATCAAACAAAGTATCTTTTTGATAATTTGAGTGTTTTCAAGATGACTTGCAATTCCATTGCAAAGTAATTTCACGGTGAAATTGAATATAGTACACACACGTTATTCTTGACTCTATAAAATTATTCCTCTTTTCACAATAAACAAAATCTTGAATGTAGACGTGAAGATATTTAAGAGATGAAAATGTAGAGCAATTTTAAAATATTCCTATTGAGATTATATGAGATATTTTGAGTGCTACACTAGATCAGCCGTGTAGTAGTGTCACGCGTACGTGAATATGAGTTTTCACAGTAAACAACATCTTAGACGTGAACGTGAAGATATTTAAGGAATGAAAATGTAGAGCAATTTTAAAATATTTCTATTGAGATTATATGAAATATTTTGAGTGCTACACTAGATCAGCCGTGCAGTAGTGTCACGCGTACGTGAATATGAGTTTTCACAATAAACAAAATCTTAAATGTAGACGTGAAGATATTTAAGAGATGAAAATGTAAAACAATTTTAAAATATTCCTATTGAGATTATATGAAATATTTTGAGTGCTACACTAGATCAGCCGTGTAGTAGTGTCACGCGTACGTGAATATGAGTTTTCACAGTAAACAACATCTTAGACGTGAACGTGAAGATATTTAAGATGAAAATGTAGAGCAATTTTAAAATATTCCTATTGAGATTATATGAAATATTTTGAGTGCTACACTAGATCAGCCGTGTAGTAGTGTCACGCGTACGTGAATATGAGTTTTCACAGTAAACAAAATCTTAGACGTGAACGTGAAGATATTTAAGAGATGAAAATGTAAAACAATTTTAAAATATTCCTACTGAGATTATATGAGATATTTTGAGTGCTACACTAGATCAGCCGTGTAGTAGAGACACACGTACGTGAATATGAGTTTTCACAATAAACAAAATCTTAGACGTGAAAGTGAAGATATTTAAGGAATGAAAATGTAGAGCAATTTTAAAATATTTCTATTGAGATTATATGAAATATTTTGAGTGCTACACTAGATCAGCCGTGCAGTAGTGTCACGCGTACGTGAATATGAGTTTTCACAATAAACAAAATCTTAAATGTAGACGTGAAGATATTTAAGAGATGAAAATGTAAAACAATTTTAAAATATTCCTACTGAGATTATATGAAATATTTTGAGTGCTACACTAGATCAGCCGTGTAGTAGTGTCACGCGTACGTGAATATGAGTTTTCACAGTAAACAAAATCTTAGACGTGAACGTGAAGATATTTAAGAGATGAAAATGTAAAACAATTTTAAAATATTCCTACTGAGATTATATGAGATATTTTGAGTGCTACACTAGATCAGCCGTGTAGTAGTGTCACGCGTACGTGAATATGAGTTTTCACAGTAAACAAAATCTTAGACGTGAACGTGAAGATATTTAAGAGATGAAAATGTAAAACAATTTTAAAATATTCCTACTGAGATTATATGAGATATTTTGAGTGCTACACTAGATCAGCCGTGTAGTAGAGACACACGTACGTGAATATGAGTTTTCACAATAAACAAAATCTTAGACGTGAAAGTGAAGATATTTAAGGGATGAAAATATAGAGCAATTTTAAAATATTCCTATTGAGATTATATTGAGGTATTCTGTGTGCTACACTAGACTAGCCGTGTAGTAGTGTCACGCGTACGTGAATATGAGTGTATGTAAGTATGTATGCGCACAGCGTCTCAAAAAACAGATGAATGCAACTGTTCCATTGGTAGCGCGGTAAAAAATATGGCGAGACAAAGGGAGCGCTGAGACGCGCGCAAATGTGTATCCACGAAGATCCTGGGAATCCTTTATTAAATAAATCTAAAACTATTTTAATATGAATTCTAAACGTAACCTTAATATTCCTTTACTTGTATCTCGGCGATTAAGATGCACAATTCTCAACAATTGCAAAAGAAAGTTAATAAATTTCTAATACAACAGGTGACTACCTAATAAGGAAGAAAGTAGATTCAAAATACTTTTCACGCGCTCGACGATATTAAAGCCTTCAGGGACCGATCGATCTGCAAGTTACAGAATATTCCAAATATTTACGCGTTCGAGCAACGAAATTCGACATGGTCCATATGAGAATGCACGCGTGTCCGGGTCCCTAAATCTACGAAAGATCCCGACTATTTTCGCATATATCCTACGTGGAGGTGTTGGCAGCAGATCCATCCAAAGCGAAAAGCACGAGTCTCCGGAGATTCTATTTCGCTGCTGAGTCACGATCCCGCGTTTGTCGACGTGAAAAGGGGGACTGTGTCCTCTTGGGGACACCCTTACACACCTCCAAAGGCTTAGGTATTGGGGTTGATCTTCGTATAGGTCGCTGACACTCTTTGATCCTTCGTGCTGCTTCTGAAAGGTAGAGCAACTTAGGCGAAACAGGTAGACACAGCAGTGCGCAAGGTTAAATTAATTTATACGTAACTCTATATATATTTTTTGTTAGATCAAGTGTAACAAAAGTGCATGAAATAGAAAACTGAAATGAAATTTGAACATTGAAAAGCATCGAATAAGGATTGGCTACTGAATGACCTGTATCCTACCACCAGAAGCCAGCTCAATCGAACATTTTGTACTTCTATAACATCAGAAGGTTTCGTTCACATCGTGCAATTTCGTCACCCTCATTGATCAACAGCAAAGCCTGGCAAAACTTTCACTTGCCTGTCCAGTTAATTACAAATACATAAAACAACATCAGAATTGCTGAAGTCCTTTTCAGAAGCTAGACAGTGGATGCTGGAAATTAACAAACAGAACCAGCAAGCAATTGATCCTCTGATGCACGAGTACACTTGAATCAGCCAAAAAGAGAAGCATTTTCACTTCCACCTGCCTAAAAAGCGCTGATTGAGCATCTTTCATTGAGTGACAGGCGGCGAGCGCGAAGCTGCAGTCTGAAATCAACGCGACTCGCTGAAAGGCGCAATCAGCCGCAGTTGGAAAGGCGTGCTGGCCACGACGCGACAAGAGAAACACGTGTTTTTATCAGACTACGCGCAGGAAGAAAACACGACAACGAACCAGGCTCGCGATCGTGTCGAGTGAAAGTTTCAGATACACTTTAATGAAAGGCTGTTCGGTAGTTCCACTCTGCGCGCGATATCCAGATGAAAAACGAAAGGAGAAGGCGATAATTATCGGTGCAGGGGGGTGGTAACGATGTTAACGCGACCCGTGACCCGCGACCCGCGACCAATTACCACCTGACATCGCTGCTTGAAAGCAATTTGCGTGCGGCGAGCAGGCTCTTCCGGCGACTCGTTCAAAGCAGCCCGGACCAGGCGAGAAAAAGCCAGGTTTATAGCGGCTTACGTCGACAGTCGGCCTCCTCGGACGAGGAAGAATGGCCGAGTGAGTCGTAAAAGTGATTCATCACCTTTCGCGGCTACGGCTCGCGGAGTCGTTAGCGACGATCCTCCTCCTCTCTCGGTCGTCGTGACATCCTTCCTCCGGCAAGCCCAGAAGCTCGCCAGCTGAATTTCTCCGACGTGTTACACGTCGTGGTGGAAAGGGCCGCGTGGCGGAAAGATGAGCGTGATCGTCGTGAAAAGTGTTGCATGGATGAAGACGAAGATGAGTAGTGTTTGAGGGATGGTGCTGGCTAACGTGTCACGAGCAAGCTGATTCCGATTTGACGTAGTGGAAATTAGGATTTGTGTCCGGATGATACTCGCCACAAGGCTGACTCTTTTATAATACATCAAGTTTCACATCTTAGGTTACAATCAATTATTAATATCCATTTCTTATTAAAAGTGGAGTTATGTGTTTTTCCTATCTGGGAAATTTCATTTCTCCGGCTGTGGGAAAGCTGCTAATTGGAAACACGTTGGAAGAGGTCTTTATCGTGTTTAAATTTGCCTCGGTTGGAAGACAAATGAAGATATCATTTTTTACACGTTTTTAATTGCAAGGATTAATGAAGTTTTAAAGCAACATCTTTGTAGCTATGTATGCCAAGTTGTTCTGTTTTATTTTATCCTATTAAACATTGTCTAACAGACTATCACAATGAAGACCTATGAGACTTAAAATATCAGAAGCAGACAAAAGAAGAAAAAATTCAGAATGTAGTATTTTTAAGTCTCATAGGTCTTCATTGTGATAGTCTATTAGACAATGTTTAATAGGATAAAATAAAACAGAACAACTTGGCATACATAGCTACAAAGATGTTGCTTTAAAACTTCAATGATCCTTGCAATTAAAAATGTCTAAAAAATGATATCTTCATTTGTCTTCCAACCGAGGCAAATTTAAATATGATAAAGTCCTCTTCCAACGTGTTTCCAATTAGCAGCTTTCCCACAGCCGGAGAAATGCCCGGAGCCACGTTCAGACGACACCAGGGAAACCCTTTGCGAAGGGAGAGTTGCTGTGACGTCCCTCGGACACTGATTACCGCTCGAAGCAACGGAAAGAAGGAGGTAACTAGGTTAAGGTCGACCAACATCCGTGACCTCGACAATTACCATTCGACACCCTTCGTCACTGGAAGACAGTTTGCATACAACGAAAACGCTGGCGCATTGTTGGTAAAGGGCCCTCGGACGCAACCCAGAAATATTTTCGAGGCTAATTGCTTTCGGACGACCCATCTATCCCTCCTTCGACTTCCTTCTTCAAGGACATTCGATATCTTCATGCCACGTCTTATGCCCGCGACACAAAAGTGGTATGAAGGCTTTGCTGTTCAGACAGGTAACGAGAAAAGAAATAGAGAAGAGAATTTATATTTTATCTCGGAATAAAGATAGGATGTGGACTAAAAATAGCTTAGAAGATGATGTCTGGAAAAAGATGAGGAATGGCGTTTTACTTTGTGGAATTAGTCCATGATAGAAGGAGGAAACGAGGTAAAGAGGTTAGCGCTGCGTTCGCTGACGTCTCGAGTGCCTCCGCTGTACTTATGTTTTTATACGGCCACTCGAGAAAGCCTTAATTATTCTGTCTAGAAACCGTATATTGTTACACTTAATTCGCTGAAATTATATACGTCTGTGTAGAAATTAGTACATATAATTTCCACTACATTTTCTATTATTTTCATACTTTTTTTTTTTTTTTTTTTTTCCTATGAGACTTAATTTCTACCAAGATGTATGAACCATATATAAAAATCGTAGACTGGCAACTTTGTAAGTGAATCATTTCCGTGGCGAGGTGATTTTGGAAAATCGTTGCTGCTCCAGGTGGTAAGTGCAAAGGGATGTCCTGGAGGCACGCAGGTCCGGCGAGAGGGAGACAGAGAGAAAAGAGGAAGAAAAGAGCTGACGGGAACGCGAGCTGGCAAGATTAATGGATTCGTATTGTCGGCATTTTTTCAAGCGTTTTAGGACTACTTTTGAGTGCAGGAGAGCGTCTCATTTTTCAAAAAGTCTGTGCCGTCTGTGGGCCCGATAGAAAAATCGCAATCGATTCGGTGCGCGTTAATGGTTCCGAATTAAACGTGCCTGGTCTCTTCGTGTTGCCTGCCACGAAGTATCGCCAAGCAGTCTCTCATAGGCTGCGTTACGTAAGAATGAGCATCGATAGTCGTTTTGTAAATATGTATCTCGTCGGGACACACTGAGGTGGTTCGTTTCTCATGACGCAATACATTTTATATTGTGACATTTTAACGCTTGATAGAGTTGTTGCACTTAGCTTGTACAGAGGATGCAGAAGCACTGGAAACGAAGCTTTTTGCATCTGGTTTAAAGTTTGGAAACTCGTAGTTAGATTAAGCTCAGCAGGTATCGAAGCTAGCTTTTGTTCAGGTGAGAATGAAGAATTAGTAAGATATTCATAAATTTATGAATCCTCGATATTCCTAAGGTATGGGGTCAGGTAGAGAGAGCTGTTGAGTCTGCTAAGCTTCAGTAACTCAAAGTTCAATCATGAACTTTGCACAAAGTAATCAAAATTATTGTACATTATGAGACACTTAATCTATAACGTGATAATGGAAGAATAAGAAAAAATGGATCAGATAACATTCTTTTACTTTATTATATTATTATAAAATAAACATTTTAACAGCTACTTTTGCTCATAATAAATGTACAAATAGTGTTCAAGCACTTGATAAAATTTGAAGAAAGTGAGGAATTATAGAATCGTTTAGTAAGAAATTAATAAATGTATAGACCCTCTATAACTGTGTGATCCCAGGCTAAAGTATATCACTTGATATACTCAAAATTCAATTATGAACTTTGCACAAAATAATCAAAATCATTGTACATTATAAGACGTTTAGTGTATAACATGATAATGGAAGAATAAGAAAAAATGAATCAGATAAGCTTCTCTTACTTTATACTACATATTACTTAGTAAACATTTTGACAGCTACTTTTGCTCATAATAAATGTACAAATAGTGTTCAAGCACTTGATAAAATTTGAAGAAAGTGGAGAATGATAGAATACGTTTAGTAAGAAATTAATAAATGTATAGACCCTCTATAACTGTGTGATCCCAGGCTAAATTATATCACTTGATATACTCAAAATTCAATCATGAACTTTGCACAAAATAATCAAAATTATTGTACATTATGAGACGTTTAATGTATAACATGTTAATGGAAGAATAAGAAAAAATGGATCAGATAACATTCTTTTGCTTTATACTACGTATTAGAAAATGAACATTTTAACAGCTACTTTTGCTCATAATAAATGTACAAATAGCGTTCAAGCACTTCATAAAATTTGAAGAAAGTGGAGAATGATAGAATACGTTTACTAAGAAATTAATAAATGTATAGACCCTCTATAACTGTGTGATCCCAGGCTAAAGTATATCACTTGATATACTCAAAATTCAATCATGAACTTTGCACAAAATAATCAAAATCATTGTACATTATAAGACGTTTAGTGTATAACATGATAATGGAAGAATAAGAAAAAATGAATCAGATAAGCTTCTCTTACTTTATACTACATATTACTTAGTAAACATTTTGACAGCTACTTTTGCTCATAATAAATGTACAAATAGTGTTCAAGCACTTGATAAAATTTGAAGAAAGTGGAGAATGATAGAATACGTTTAGTAAGAAATTAATAAATGTATAGACCCTTTATAACTGTGTGATTCCAAGCTAAAGTATATCACTTGATATACTCAAAATTCAATTATGAACTTTGCACAAAATAATCAAAATCATTGTACATTATAAGACGTTTAGTGTATAACATGATAATGGAAGAATAAGAAAAAATGAATCAGATAAGCTTCTCTTACTTTATACTACATATTACTTAGTAAACATTTTAACAGCTACTTTTGCTCATAATAAATGTACAAATAGTGTTCAAGCACTTGATAAAATTTGAAGAAAGTGGAGAATGATAGAATACGTTTAGTAAGAAATTAATAAATGTATAGACCCTCTATAACTGTGTGATCCCAGGCTAAAGTATATCACTTGATATACTCAAAATTCAATCATGAACTTTGCACAAAATAATCAAAATTATTGCACATTATACGACTTTTAGTGTATAAACAATAAGAAAATATTGCATGTAAAAAAAAGAATCAGACAACCTTCTATTACTTTGTATTACATATTACAAAACAAACATTTTAACAGCTACTTTTGCTCATATTAAATATAAAAACAGTATTCAAGCAGTTGATAAAATTTGAAGAACCCAAAGAAGAAGTCAAAGAAGAAACTCTAGCAACTTTTACGAGATTCCAGGGACAATAGATTCTCTGTTTACCTGCCAAAGACCTGAAGCCTAACTAATTTGCGGTGTTTATTTTTAATTTGAAGATTTACAACAATCAGAAGCCGCACCTGAATAGGACGTTAAACACGAACAACGTGGAAAAAGGTGGAAACATGACGAAGGTGGTACAAGACGAAGTTGGTGCCTTGGGACCTTCGATACTCTTCCGAACGAAGATAGAAGTTGCAGCAGCTGATGAGCCGTAACCGATGAAGCACAATAACCCTCCGTAAGCAGTACCGCTATCTTTCATTCCGTCTTTCGTGGTCACGGTAGATGCGCGATCTTTATCTACCACGGAGACCACGCTCATGCAACGGAAGTCCACGCTACGCGAATATAATTCAAGTTGGATATCGCAGCTGCGCGATCCCATAAAATTTTTGAGTTTTTCTTTCTTTTTCTTTTTCTTTTTCCTTCCGACCTATTACCGTTGATCATTTTTGGAATACAATTTTTTTGTATAATATTCATCTACCTACATTGCACATCTGACTTTTGCAACACATTCGATATGGTATCCCATGCAATTTTTATTCTAATTTAGCCTAAGTATTACAGTGCAGTAAGTTTACTAATATTTTTCATTCATCAGAATTCGTTATATTTTTAAGTCATGAAAACGTACGATGGCAGAAATTAAAGTTGAGATTCCAAAAATTTTGTCTTACACTGCTATTATTGTTAGCGCATCGTTTAAGGCTTGTCCGGAAAGTGTCTTCCCTCCGCAAGCGTGTTTTTTACAACAATGTACCTTCCTACAAACGTGGAACAGAGTCTGTGAAATGTTTATCTCAACAGAACAAATGGATAATGTAAAAAACGTTGTGCGTCTATTATTTCATCACAAAACAAAAGAAACCTCTCGGACGAGGAATACGTATGCGTTGACAATGAGCAAATTAGGCGAGCGGATACGCCGCTGACGATATGCATTTCATCTTTTTAATATTATTTTTATACACAGGAACATATTTTATGTTCCTGATGCGCGGAGCTGCAGAAACAGACGCTAACGTCGGTGAAACGTAATTTTTCTTCGAATCTTCGAACGTAAGAAAACACCGCTGGGATCTATACACCGCGAAAGCTGACAAATGAATCAAGAAGTTCGAAACTTGCTGTCTGGAGAGCAGATCGTTGCATCGTCCGGAAGACGTCGAAATTTCTTTGACCCATTTTATCCTTTCGTTTCCGAACGTCTGCAGAGTTTACCACCCACGGTATGTCTGCTCATACGAATACTTTTCTCCGGCTGAAAAAATTCGATTCGCAGAGTAATAAATCAAAGGTTGCAACCCTTTGGCTACGACAGGCTAAACCGAGTCCCCGGTCATGTTCCACAGTCTATGGCTACTGTCTGTTCTCTACGAATATTGCTGACTACCGATGATGCCACAGAAAGGCTTCGTTCCAGTTGATTACAATTGTCATTATTTATGAGTTGTAAATTATTCAAATTTTGACGCCTCCTGGGAAGAAAGTCTATTTGCTTATCTCAACCCTTTCACCATCATTTCTTTGCTTTCTCATCTTCCGGCTTCTTCACTTTTAAACTTTATCTCTTCTTCAAATCTCAGTTGCAGCAACTCTCTCCGATTGCGTTTGAAGAATCCAAGCAACAGTACGCCTGGAATGTAAAATAATTTAGAGTTGAAAGTAAAATTAGTAAACCGCGGAATTTTATGGAAATTTATATTCATAAAAACATGAATTTGTATTGGATAGATATCGTCGTGGTAGCATTCGTTCACTGTTGATCTTGGAAACGATTCATTTTTCAAATTGCAGAAACTTTGCATCTTTTCTTTTTAGTGCAGTTTCTTTATTTCTGCTCCTTCGCAAAAGTTATATTTTGGAGGAATTCTCAATCAGGTTTTATTCCTTTAATTGTATTCATAAAACATGATTTTATTCCCTCAACTATATTCATAAAACATATTCCTTTAACTATATTGTTAAAAATATAGTTTTATTCCTTCATCTATATTCATAAAACATAGTTTTGTTCCTTTAACACATTCATAAAAAATATTCCTTTAACTATATTCTTAAAAACATGGTCTTATTCCTTTAACTATATTATTAACAACATATTTTTATTCCTTTATCTATATTCATAAAACACAATTTTATTCCTTTAACATATTTATAAAACATATTCCTTTGACTATATTCATAAAACATGGTCTTATTCCTTTAACTATATTCATAAAACACAGTTTTATTCTTTTAACATATTCATAAAACATACTCCTTTGACTATATTCATAAAAACATGGTCTTATTCCTTTAACTATATTATTAAAAACATATTTTTATTCCTTTATCTATATTCATAAAACACAGCTTTATTCCTTTAACATATTCATAAAACATATTCCTTTAACTGTATTCATAAAAACATGGTTTTATTCCTTTATCTATGTTCATGAAACCTAGTTTTATTCTTTTAACATATTCATAAAACATATTCCTTTGACTATATTCATAAAAACATGGTTTTATTCCTTCAACTATATTCATAAAACATATTCCTTTAACTATATTGTTAAAAATATAGTTTTATTCCTTTATCTATATTCATAAAACACAGTTTTATTCCTTCAACTATATTCATAAAACATGCTCTTATTCCTTCAACTATATTCATAAAACATGCTCTTATTCCTTCAACTATATTCATAAAACATATTCCTTTAACTATATTGTTAAAAATATAGTTTTATTCCTTCATCTATATTCATAAAACATAGTTTTGTTCCTTTAACACATTCATAAAAAATATTCCTTTAACTATATTCTTAAAAACATGGTCTTATTCCTTTAACTATATTATTAACAACATATTTTTATTCCTTTATCTATATTCATAAAACACAATTTTATTCCTTTAACATATTTATAAAACATATTCCTTTGACTATATTCATAAAACATGGTCTTATTCCTTTAACTATATTCATAAAACACAGTTTTATTCTTTTAACATATTCATAAAACATACTTCTTTGACTATATTCATAAAAACATGGTCTTATTCCTTTAACTATATTATTAAAAACATATTTTTATTCCTTTATCTATATTCATAAAACACAGCTTTATTCCTTTAACATATTCATAAAACATATTCCTTTAACTGTATTCATAAAAACATGGTTTTATTCCTTTATCTATGTTCATGAAACCTAGTTTTATTCTTTTAACATATTCATAAAACATATTCCTTTGACTATATTCATAAAAACATGGTTTTATTCCTTCAACTATATTCATAAAACATATTCCTTTAACTATATTGTTAAAAATATAGTTTTATTCCTTTATCTATATTCATAAAACACAGTTTTATTCCTTCAACTATATTCATAAAACATGCTCTTATTCCTTCAACTATATTCATAAAACATGCTCTTATTCCTTCAACTGTATTCATAAAACATGTTCTCATTCCTTTAACCATATTCATAAAAACTTGGTTAAAGGAATAAAAACTGAATGAGAATTCCTCGAAAAATAGAAATTTTTCGAAGGAGCAGAAATAAAAGAAACGAGCGAAAAAGAGAAGATGCAAAGGTTCTGCAATTTCGAAAATGGATCGTTTCCAAGATCGACAGTGAACGAAAGCGACCACGATGATCCATCCACTCTTCCTTGCGAAGCTGGACGGGACTCTTTAAAGTTTCCTTGAGAAAGTTTGATGAGTCTATCGAACGCTATTATTCCATACCCCCTTCCTACCACCCTTCTTCCGCGTTCTTTAATCATTCAGAGCGAATCAATCACCCATCCAGAGAAGCTCTGGAACGCTCGAATCGCCCTCCATCGTCCGTGAAACTTCGTCCTCCCGAGTCCTCCCTGGAACGACGTTATCAAACGAGGCCATTTCCGTGGGTCCAGCGAATACCTGGAAAGATAAGAAAAAGTAAGAAAAAAATTCTGTTTTCTAAATGCTATTTAACTTCTCAGAATTTATATTATTAATGAATTTTTAATTTTTATATTTGTTAACTACTGTGCATGTACGTGATATACAAAATCTTCTATTATTTTTTACATGAAAATAATTTGAAAATTCAAATGATAATTGTTCAAATATTAAAGATCTTTGGATCTGATAGAATATTTTCGTTTTCAATTACGTCATATCAAAATTTTTCAATTTAATATTATAATATATATTATAATATTTATCTCTTCAGCTCGTTTCTCGAATTCTTGGCTTCGCTATAGCCACAGGACTGCAGGGTTTAGCTACGAAACCACAGTCGCCTGCTCTCACTCGTGCGGGAAAATGTTTCTCTCCCGCGATCTTCATTTAATAATATTATGGAAAATTATTAATTATTAAAAATGTAGAATAACATACACTATCAATTATTTCATTTTTTTTTTTTTTTTGCATTAACACTCGCTGTCACACCGAAATCACATGTTTCGCTGAGAACGCCACGGGAGTATTTTTATTATTCAAAGCGTGTAATGGTAAAATAATAATAAATTGACCATGTAAGACAACGTTCTTCCCCGATGGACCGTTTATCTTATTGGTGGTCACGGGTGACCATCATGGCGCCTTGCTAACAGCTGATAGCGCCGTATTATAACAAGACTTCGTTTATTTCAACAAACCAGTCGCATTCGTTGTTTCGTCGCAAGCAAAACGCGCAGAATATATCGTTGAACGTGTAGAAGATATTAAGTAAACAGTATTACGATTATTTTTATGATTTCGACGAAACATTCGGCTGAGATGGTAGAGGTCCGGAAAAGAATTGTGTCTGTGATAAAGCAATGGTAGTGGTAGATTACAAGAGAGGAAAATGTGCTGTAGATTTATCAGATCAAATGGTAACATATTCTACAGCACATAGAAGAACCCTCAAGTGGTATATAAAATTAGCTTTACAGTTATTGTTAAATACGTCAATTTCAAACGCGATGGTACTCTATAAACAAGCAAGAGAAACAAAACTCAAGGTATCGGCTTTTAGAATGGCACTCGCGACGCACCTTGCACAGTGCCATTCACCAGAGCCGTGGAATATACCTATTCGATAAAGATTGCGACACGAAACGCGGAAGAAAGAAGGGCAAGCGTACCTGGCACGAAAATTTGCAGTGTTATAAAAAAAATGTTAAACAGTTAGGATGAAAAATTGCTAAGAATCGGACCAAAAAGGTGACCACCTATCGTCCAGATTGTATCGACGAGCCACATTTATGTTTGAAGTGTTTCGACACAGTGCACCGTTAGATGCAACGTCTGTTCTCATTTCTTTTATTGATGCTCCAATAAAAAAGATTTAATCGTTCAATGGGGCGCTTTTTACTCCAAAGTATCTTCTATTTATTGAATTTTTTATTTTATTGAATTATTTGAATTTTTACAATTTGAAAAAGATCAAGCGCTCCGGTAACCAATGACCACCGTGGCGTCGCAGAAGAAACCGTGGGCCATATATGGTCCACGTGGCAGTGAAAGCGATTAAAAGAGAATGTTTTCGGCGTAAGTCGACGTTCCAAATATTAATATTAAATCCATCACCATATTTAATCAGAGAATTCGTTTCAGCTAAGCCACTAAGCCTCGTTGCAAATTCTATTTCGAGCCAATAACGGTACGCAAGAGGCTCGTATAAATGCGCATTTTATTAAGGGACCATGTGAATAAGGGTTTCACCGAGCCTTCATCCCGGTTGTAGGACGTATTCGATTTCGACCCCTTCGACAACTCAGCTTCTCGAACCATGTTCACGAGCTTTGTCTATCCGTCTTGCTCTCTTCCTGTTTTACGAAGCTTCTCTCTCTGCTTCTCTGTCTTTCAGTCGATTCCGTTCGAAGAGAACCAATCAGCGATCCCTCGAAGCCCTCTTGCACCCTGCAACCCGCAGCCACGCCTGCCAATATAGGGTAGATACCCTCGTCAGATCGACCCTTATCCTTTTTACCCGCCTTCCTTCTTCTCTCTCTGCCGCCGTTGTTGCTGGACCCGATTCATTCCGCAAAATGGATTCTTCCTCTGTTCTTTCTATTGGTCTCCTTCAATGCATTGCTCGTTTACAGAATCCTTTAAGACTTGTCTTCCAGAAATTAATCGAGAAATTTTCTTATTTAATTTTATAATCTTCAATTTCTTCATCTGGAAGGTAGACACATTCCTAAGAATGAATTCTTCTATTGATGTTTTTTGATACATTGAACGTTTAGAGAATTCTTTGAAATTTCTTTGTGAGGAATAAGTCAATGGGTTTCTTCATCCAACTTATTAAAATTGCAGTTATCAATATGTTTCTATATTCAAAAATTGATTAATAATATGAAATTGTCTTGGCTCGCAAAATGGATCCTCCTTTTTTCCATTGATCTTCTTCGATGCATTGCTCGTTTACAGAATCCTTTAAGACTTGTCTTCCAGAAATTAACCGAGAAATTTTCTTATTTAATTTTATAATCTTCAATTTCTTCATCTGGAAGGTAGGCACATTCCTAAGAATGAATTCTTCTGTTGATGTTTTTTGATACATTGAACGTTTAGAGAATTCTTTGAAATTTCTTTGTGAGGAATAAGTCAATGGGTTTCTTCATCCAACTTAATAAAATTGCAGTTATCAATATGTTTCTATATTCAAAAATTGATTAATAATATGAAATTGTCTTGGTTCGCAAAATGGATCCTCCTTTTTTCCATTGATCTTCTTCGATGCATTGCTCGTTTACAGAATCCTTTAAGACTTGTCTTCCAGAAATTAACCGAGAAATTTTCTTATTTAATTTTATAATCTTCAATTTCTTCATCTGGAAGGTAGACACATTCCTAAGAATGAATTCTTCTATTGATGTTTTTTGATACGTTGAACGTTTAGAGAATTCTTTGAAATTTCTTTGTGAGGAATAAGTCAATGGGTTTCTTCATCCAACTTATTAAAATTGCAGTTATCAATATGTTTCTATATTCAAAAATTGATTAATAATATGAAATTGTCTTGGCTCGCAAAATGGATCCTCCTTTTTTCCATTGATCTTCTTCGATGCATTGCTCGTTTACAGAATCCTTTAAGACTTGTCTTCCAGAAATTAACCGAGAAATTTTCTTATTTAATTTTATAATCTTCAATTTCTTCATCTGGAAGGTAGGCACATTCCTAAGAATGAATTCTTCTGTTGATGTTTTTTGATACATTGAACGTTTAGAGAATTCTTTGAAATTTCTTTGTGAGGAATAAGTCAATGGGTTTCTTCATCCAACTTAATAAAATTGCAGTTATCAATATGTTTCTATATTCAAAAATTGATTAATAATATGAAATTGTCTTGGTTCGCAAAATGGATCCTCCTTTTTTCCATTGATCTTCTTCGATGCATTGCTCGTTTACAGAATCCTTTAAGACTTGTCTTCCAGAAATTAACCGAGAAATTTTCTTATTTAATTTTATAATCTTCAATTTCTTCATCTGGAAGGTAGGCACATTCCTAAGAATGAATTCTTCTATTGATGTTTTTTGATACATTGAACGTTTAGAGAATTCTTTGAAATTTCTTTGTGAGGAATAAGTCAATGGGTTTCTTCATCCAACTTAATAAAATTGCAGTTATCAATATGATCTTATATTTAAAAATTGATCAATAACATAAACTTCGCGAAATGAATCCTCCTCCTTTTTTTCCATCGGTCTCTTTCGATGTATTGCTCGTTTACGAAATTCTTTGAAATTGCTTATCGAGAAATAAATCGACAATTTTCTTAATTTTATTTGCTCATAACGTAATTGTTAATATCCCTTTGTGTAATTAATCGCAAAAATAGATAAATTAGATTTAGTCGTGTGTGGGAAAATTTGTGAAATTTTTTAATTACTTTGTTGCCATTTCGCGAATGCATCGGACACGAAGGAAACGTACAATTCATCATTGATGCAACTACAGTTACGAGTTACTGAATATTCGAACATGCTCTGAGAACATACCGTTATGATTAATATCAAACACCGCCATACTGCAATGTTCCCCGACATGGAGTCTAAGCTATAATTTTCCTGATGACCTCGTGTCCTTCCACACGTACGATCCTTTTCTAAAAGTCATTGTGCGAAATTGGACTTGGAATGTAGGCCCAATACATATTACGTTCGAAGTTTAATCAATGATAGAATTGCAATTTCGTGAGAAATGGCACAAAGCTATTTTTCAATTAATGTTCCAAGTAAATTTGAGCCTTAGCTGGAAATTAATCTGAAACCGGAGGCTACAATTTTCTAGAAGTTGTATGTAAAAGCGATACAAAGCGAAAATCTATAATGTGGAGTTTCTTCAAATTCCAAACTAAGAAATATATTTGCTCAAAATTGGATTTGGTGGAATGAATTCTTAAAATGGAAGCCACATTGGTAAAATTATTTCAGTCATTTGAGCTTTAGTATCTTGAAAATCTACCTTAATATTTGCACAGAATAATCAAATGAAAAATCAAATTTCCTTGGAACTGCATGTAAAAGCAATGCACAAAATCATCTGATCTATAACGTGGAGTTCCTTCAAATTCCAAACTAAGAAATATATTTGCTCAAAATTGGATTTGGTGGAATGAATTCTTAAAATGGAAGCCACATTGGTAAAATTATTTCAGTCAATTGAGCTTTAATATCTTGAAAATCTACCTTAATATTTGCACAGAATAATCTTATTATATATTATAAAATTCAAATGAATTAAAAATAAAGTAAAATAAATTATAATTAATTTGTTAAACTTACTATATATTATACGACACTACTAGTTTTTAATATTTTCCCAAAACATTTCCACATTTTTAATAATTTTTCTTAAGAATCCAAAATATATATAATATTCTCTCATTCGTTCTCTATTACATTAAACCTAACAAAATACATCTCATAATATACAACAACTCTAATTATTCCATAAAGTTCAAGATCTAATTTCAAGATACTAAACTGTAGCTGACTCGTCTAACTTTGTGCAAAAACTACACTTCACATCAATCTGTACACTGTGAACTCTTTTTACAAACTGCATCAATATTTTCCCAAGACATTTCCTCACTTTCAATTATTTTTATTAAATATCTAAAATATATAATATTCTCTCATTTGTTTTCTATTAAATTAAACCTAACAAAATACATTTCATAATATACAACAACTCTAATTATTCCATAAAGTCCAAGATCTAATTTCAAGATACTAAACTATAGCTGATTCATCTAACTTTGTGCAAAAACTACACTTCACATCAATCTATGCACTGTGAACTCTTTTTACAAACTGCATCAATATTTTCCCAAGACATTTCCTCACTTTCAATTATTTTTCTTAAATATCTAAAATATATAATATTCTCTCATTCGTTTTCTATTAAATTAAACCTAACAAAATACATCTCATTATATACAACAACTCTAATTCTTCCATAAAGTCCAAGATCTAATTTCAAGATACTAAACTATAGCTGATTCATCTAACTTTGTGCAAAAATTACACTTCACATCAATCTGTACACTGTGAACTCTTTTTACAAACTGCATCAATATTTTCCCAAGACATTTCCTCACTTTCAATTATTTTTATTAAATATCTAAAATATATAATATTCTCTCATTTGTTTTCTATTAAATTAAACCTAACAAAATACATTTCATAATATACAACAACTCTAATTATTCCATAAAGTCCAAGATCTAATTTCAAGATACTAAACTATAGCTGACTCATCTAACTTTGTGCAAAAATTACACTTCACATCAATCTGTACACTGTGAACTCTTTTTACAAACTGCATCAATATTTTCCCAAGACATTTCCTCACTTTCAATTATTTTTCTTAAATATCTAAAATATATAATATTCTCTCATTCGTTTTCTATTAAATTAAACTTGACAAAATACATCTCATTATATACAACAACTCTAATTATTCCATAAAGTTCAAGATCTAATTTCAAGATACTAAACTGTAGCTGACTCATCTAACTTTGTGCAAAAATTACACTTCACATCAATCTATGCACTGTGAACTCGTTTTACAAATTGTATCAACGTTTCACGAGGCCTCAAAGGTGAAGCTCGATGAAGATCGTTCGCAGCAATTTCAAAGATCGTACAATAGTTCCGATTTTATCCTAACGCATGGACAAAAAACGTGACGATAACCGGGAACTTCATCGATATCTAGCGATCGGCCGATCCAAGTACCAGATGAAACGTACGAGTTATAATAATCCGTGATAGCAACGGTGGCGATGTCGAGGAGCGGAGGAGCGGTCGTGCTGTCACAAAGGCATGCGCCACCCACCTCGACCTGGACGCTCACATCGTTAATCAACTGCACCGGGACCCTTAACTTTCGAGGCACCGATCCACAGGTATAGCTTCGCCTCTGCTGAACCCGACTGAGTTGCGCGAACGTGCTTTCAAATAGACCAATGAGACTCTGTTGTCTCAGAAATCTCGTCTCTTTTGTCAGCAAAGACCTTGCTGGTGAGTCTCGTGTTCGATCTTTTCGAAGGAGATCCTTTTGTTTCTAATTTTTAACTGGTCGCATAGAAGTGGAATTATCGTTGTGTTAGCTTCTTTCAATGAATATGAATATTCTGCCAGAAGAATTTTCTAGAAAATAAACATATACAAAGTAGTTTTTAGTAAGCTAAGTTGATTATCAAGTTTCTATTTATTTTGTTAATGAGGAAAAAAAAAGATAAGAGATATTTAAATTAATTTAAGGAATATTCAGTTTCTAAAGTGTAGTTAATATTTAAAAAATGGCACTTACAATGTAATTTATTCATAGATTCTTTTTTTCAGAAAGCTTATTAATTGTTAAGTTAAGTTTCCCAGATGTAAATTATATTTTTTCTAAAGATAAATGTCGATGTTTCCTGAAATAAACGTCGATGAATTAGACGTCGGTTCGTTAAAAAATAATAAACCTGACACTTATTACACCAAAGATCAGAATCGCGAACGAGATTCTGAAAATGCATTATTCATTTGTTGTTGTATCAAGCGTATACCATCTTGTACTGTTTCCTACACCGTTAATAGCTTGTAAAATATCACGCTTTGTAATCTTACGTGACTCACTTTACATTTCCATTACACCTTCAGATCATAGTCGTCGCATTAAACCGATATAAAACTCGGCGAAACATACCTACATGATATTTAAGCATGAAATATTAACAGTAATTTTTATCATCTTACTATTATTCCTGCCTATTATGTAACATACACTAAATGTACATCTTGGCAATCTAATGCTCGTAAAAACTTCCAAAAGTTCTGCTAGCAATAAGAACGTCACAATTCCTGGGAGCATCACAAAAAAGAAAAAAAGCAATTCGCATTTCCATCACTATTATTCCTACATATTAAGTAACATACACTAAATGTACATCTTAGCAATCTAATCCCAGCAAAACTTCTAAAAATTCTACTAACAATAAGAATCTCTGGAAGCATCACGAAAAGGAAAAAACAGCAATTCGCAATTCCATCACTATTATTCCTACCTATTACATAACATACACTAAATGTATGTACATCTTAGCAATCTAATGCTTGTAAAAACTTTCAAAAGTTCTGCTAGCAATAAGAACGTCGCAATTCCTGGAAGCATCACAAAAAAGAAAAAAAGCAATTCGCATTTCCATCACTATTATTCCTACCTATTACATAACATACACTAAATGTACATCTTAGCAATCTAATGCTCGTAAAAACTTCCAAAAATTCTGCTAGCAATAAGAACGTCACAATTCCTGGGAACATCACAAAAAGGGGAAAAAAGCAATTCACACTTCCATCACTATTATTCCTACATATTAAGTAACATACACTAAATGTACAATCTTATCAATCTAATGCTTGTAAAAAATTCAAAAAGTTCTACTAGCAATAAGAACATCGCAATTCCTGGAAGCATCACAAAAAGGGAAAAAAAGCAATTCACACTTCCATCACTATTATTGCTACCTATTTCGTAACATACACTAAACGTACATCTTATCAATCTAATCCCAGTAAAACTTCTAAAAATTCTACTAGCAATAAGAATTTCTGGAAGCATCACAAAAAGGAAAAAAAAGCAATTCGCAATTCCATCACTATTATTCCTACCTATTACATAACATACACTAAATGTACATCTTATCAATCCAATCCCCATAAAAAATTCTAAAAATTCTACTAGCAATAAGAACGTCGCAATCCCTGGAAGCATAACAAAAAGAAAAAAAGAAAACGATTCGCAATTCCATCAGCAAGTTTGACCCATGACAAGGGAACAAGGGAACAGTGCGACATCTCGGTTGAGGAGAAAGTTCCCGAATCTATTATTGGTATCTAGAAAAGGCTTTCACGAAGGGCCATACGATACGCGGAGAAAGAAGTTACCAGCCCTAGTTGGCGATGCGCGCCGTGTCGGGGGTGAAAAGGAGGTTGAGGGGTTCCGAGGCGGAGGACAAGGGTTTCCTTTTCTACGGTGGCACCCCTCTATGATATTTCCGAATAGCCGGCATCTTCGTACGTGGGGGGACAGCAGCCCTTCAAGGGTGGTAGAAGATTGGGGGATCAGCGAGAGGGGTAGAAACGAAGCCACCCCACCTCTGTCTGTGCTACCCTCTTTCTTTCCCCTGCAAAGCTTCGAGGTTGGCGTTGCTGCAGGAATCCGACGTAACAGCAACGAACCACGAAGGGAGACGGAGAAAGGGTGGAGAAGAAAGAGACGGGGAGAGAAACAGGGAGAAGGAGAACCATGCCGGCGGTGCTGCTAGTCAAACCAAAACTCGGCATGATTAATGATCGCGAGAGAGGCAGAGCGCTGCTTCAAACAACAAACTTTTCCCAAGGAACGCCGAAGAATATAAGAAAAAATATATAAGAAAGAGGGAACTCTCTTTCTTCGCATCCACCCTTCAGACCAACTAATACCCTCCTAGAGCTCTTTCTCTCCCTCTATTTCGCCTCGCTTCCTCACGACCGTTCGCCTCTGCTCTGACAGCCTTTCATTTCTTTTCTTCCTTCTTTATTTCTTTCTGCCGGTGCTCCGCCACCGCTCTTTTCCTCTTCTTTCGTCTCTCTTGTTCTCCGCGGTCCGACTTCGCGCGATCAACGCCTCCGTATGCTTCCTCTCGCGTCCAGTTTGCTTCTCGTTGACGCGACGGATAATGCTCCATGCCCTGGTCAACGTATCTCGAACTTTGTGTAATTTTTTATTCTGTACACGTCCTTGAAACAATAAGAGAAAAGATGACAGGAAAGGATGTTCTTTGATGATAATTATGCCATGTAGTTGAGAATCCTGGTGAGAAACTTGTGACACAAGTGACATGGTCTTCCAGGAACGATAGGCTGAGAGTTAGTACAGAGAAGTTCATTTTCTATTTTGAGAATATAAATAAAGTTCTGTATCATCGGTTCAATTGGATTTTCATTAACTTCAATTCAAAAATTCTTCCTATAACTTCCCCTATTATTCGCATAAATCAGATTTGACTGTATTACTTTCCATTGCAAAACAAATGAAATTAACAGAACCTCGACTAACAAGATTCTACTTGCAGTTCCAATTAGATGAATTCTCTTAATTAAATCCAATTACTTAAACATGAATGCCTATTATGTACATAAACAATCACAAACGATGCAAAGAATAATTTCTATCACACAAAACGTTTGTCTCCCGATACATAGACAGAATTCAACTATATTATAAATCTCAAATTTCAGCCGATTCAACCATTTCAGTTTCCTCTGGGATACCTGCTTTGTAAACGTCGACTGCAATCGCCTAACCACGGAATACTGACTTCAAAACGCGTATAGTCGCAGCTGGCAGGAAAATTGGATCGTCGAAGTGGACGGCGTACTCGGTAAAACGGGCAACGGAGCGCGACCTGGCGTCCGCTCGAGGGTAGAACCTTCAGGACGAATTTGCTCGGTCATCGTCGGACGGCTGAACGTGGACGGTGAGCTCGGCGTGTGTAACAGTAACTTTCTCTCTCCTCTTTGTGGCCGCGGCTCGTTCTTCCGTATTTACGTACACTGTCGACCACGTGCACGAACACCGGTCGAATAATAAACACTTATTAGCTGGCTACCATTTGCGGCCGATTCACCTGATGAGCGGCATTCTCGAATGTTATCCGACATTGTGTCGCGAATCAATTGGCGGCACGGAGCCCTTTCGCAGCGTCGAATTGAAGAAGAAGTGGAGGATAAACGGAGCCGACGCGTCGAAAGAAGGCAGCACGAATATGTGTAGATTGGGACGCATGAGAACATCCATCGAGTCCACAAGTTCCTCGTTGCCTTCTATTCTTCCATTTTCTAATATTCTTCCAAGGGATTTGGTATCTGCAAATTTTGGAAAAATTTGAAATTTCGTGCATAGATAGTTTTCATGGTCTTCGAAATACCTTCGAGCATCTTCCACGCTTTCAACATTTCGTGTCTCGCTGAAGGATCGTCAGGACGAAATGGCAGGGTATTAATCGCGTTACGTCGGTACCATTTCCAGCCGATTCACCTGATGAGGCTCATTCTTGACCGATAATCGCCGCGAACGGTCGAGATCCGTGTAAACCTTGTACTCACTCTCCAGCCTCTTCCCCTTCCTCTTCTTCTTCTTCTTCTTCTTCTTCTTCTTCTTCTCCTTCTTCTTCCACGATGGATCGGTGTATAAGAAGAAGCTACGAAGCGCGCGGGCGCGCACACGCCTCACGATGACTAATGACAGACATCGTAAGTCACTCACAAATTGAATTAAACGCGACTGTAAAACCGTGACGCGGCGCAAACAATCAGCGGCTATTCATTGCCGGAAATCGGGTGCCATGTCCGCAGACTTATGGCCACGAAACTATGTTTGTCCTTTACCGATTCTGTTGCCTTGTCTTTTAATTATTCGTTGCAATCTTATTGTGATATAACGCTGCAACTGTATAGATTCTTTCCTTAATTTTCATTGGCAATCTACATGGCAATTTTCATGAAACTTGGAGCAATATTTCCTCCAGATATTCCACACGCTAACGCATGCAGTAGAAAGGCACCAAGAATACTTGGATCAAATTTATTACCATTACGAAGCTCAGTTTATGGTACAGTTCGAGATACGTGTGACTGTCGGTCCTCTCGAACGATGAGGCTGTTGGAAATCGAGCGAAACCATTTTTTTACCAGGCGAAACACGACTGGTTCACGCGCGATGGATTCTGGTAACGCTGTAAGCGCACGATGTTCCGCTCGGTCTTCTTGATCGATCATATATTAGAAGGTACGAAGTGTTTCAGTACACCTACAATGCCGCAGAGGAGAGACGATCCATCGTCAATGAACGTCGGAATTACACGGCTAAATGAGATTCTAGCGGCGGTATCAAAGTGGCAGCAGGTGGTCAGGGCCACGGCCATTTTTTCCCGCTGGATACGCTTTGCTGGCTGCCTCGCAGCCCACGGCCATTTCTATCTCTCTCTCTTGTCTTGCAAAATCCTGAAACGATATATAAACGACTAACCAGCTTCGACTTCCTTCGTCACGCGTGGCATTTGCATTTCCTGCACAACTTTTTCTTCAATCTTCTTAGCAAACTGGTTTGCATGTATTTAAAATTTGCTTTACTTAAAAGAAATCAGACAATGTTCTATCAAAAGTTTGCTAAAGCAAATGTTAAATGCATGCGAACTAGTTTGCTAGGAAAATTGAAGAAAACGTTCTGCAGGAAGTGCAAATGCTAAACGTCATGAAGAAAGTCGAAGCTGGTTAGTCGTTTAAATATTCCTAATTAAAAGAAATCAGACAATGTTTTATCAAAAGTTTCCTAAAGCAAATGTTAAATGCATGCGAACTAGTTTGCTAGGAAAATTGAAGAAAACGTTCTGCAGGAAGTGCAAATGCTAAACGTCATGAAGAAAGTCGAAGCTGGTTAGTCGTTTAAATATTCCTAATTAAAAGAAATCAGACAATGTTCTATCAAAAGTTTCGTTAAATACATGCGAACTAGTTTGCTAGGAAAATTGAAGAAAACGTTCTGCAGGAAGTGCAAATGCTAAACGTCATGAAGAAAGTCGAAGCTGGTTAGTCGTTGAAATATTTCTAATTAAAAGAAACTGGACAATGTTCTATCAAAAGTTTGCTAAAGCAAATCTAAATACATGCGAACTAGTTTGCTAGGAAAATTGAAGAAAACGTTCTGCAGGAAGTACAAATGCTACACGTCATGAAGAAAGTCGAAGCTGGTTAGTCGTTTAAATATTTCTAATTAAAAGAAATCAGACAATGTTCTATCAAAAGTTTCGTTAAATGCATGCGAACTAGTTTGCTAGGAAAATTGAAGAAAACGTTCTGCAGGAAGTGCAAATGCTAAACGTCATGAAGAAAGTCGAAGCTGGTTAGTCGTTGAAATATTTCTAATTAAAAGAAACTGGACAATGTTCTATCAAAAGTTTGCTAAAGCAAATCTAAATACATGCGAACTAGTTTGCTAGGAAAATTGAAGAAAACGTTCTGCAGGAAGTACAAATGCTACACGTCATGAAGAAAGTCGAAGCTGGTTAGTCGTTTAAATATTTCTAATTAAAAGAAATCAGACAATGTTCTATCAAAAGTTTCGTTAAATGCATGCGAACTAGTTTGCTAGGAAAATTGAAGAAAACGTTCTGCAGGAAGTGCAAATGCTAAACGTCATGAAGAAAGTCGAAGCTGGTTAGTCGTTGAAATATTTCTAATTAAAAGAAACTGGACAATGTTCTATCAAAAGTTTGCTAAAGCAAATCTAAATACATGCGAACTAGTTTGCTAGGAAAATTGAAGAAAACGTTCTGCAGGAAGTACAAATGCTACACGTCATGAAGAAAGTCGAAGCTGGTTAGTCGTTTAAATATTTCTAATTAAAAGAAATCAGACAATGTTCTATCAAAAGTTTCGTTAAATGCATGCGAACTAGTTTGCTAGGAAAATTGAAGAAAACGTTCTGCAGGAAGTGCAAATGCTAAACGTCATGAAGAAAGTCGAAGCTGGTTAGTCGTTGAAATATTTCTAATTAAAAGAAACTGGACAATGTTCTATCAAAAGTTTGCTAAAGCAAATCTAAATACATGCGAACTAGTTTGCTAGGAAAATTGAAGAAAACGTTCTGCAGGAAGTGCAAATGCTAAACGTCATGAAGAAAGTCGAAGCTGGTTAGTCGTTTAAATATTTCTAATTAAAAGAAATCAGACAATGTTCTATCAAAAGTTTCGTTAAATACATGCGAACTAGTTTGCTAGGAAAATTGAAGAAAACGTTCTGCAGGAAGTGCAAATGCTAAACGTCATGAAGAAAGTCGAAGCTGGTTAGTCGTTGAAATATTTCTAATTAAAAGAAACTGGACAATGTTCTATCAAAAGTTTGCTAAAGCAAATCTAAATACATGCGAACTAGTTTGCTAGGAAAATTGAAGAAAACGTTCTGCAGGAAGTGCAAATGCTAAACGTCATGAAGAAAGTCGAAGCTGGTTAGTCGTTTAAATATTCCTAATTAAAAGAAATCAGACAATGTTCTATCAAAAGTTTCGTTAAATACATGCGAACTAGTTTGCTAGGAAAATTGAAGAAAACGTTCTGCAGGAAGTGCAAATGCTAAACGTCATGAAGAAAGTCGAAGCTGGTTAGTCGTTGAAATATTTCTAATTAAAAGAAACTGGACAATGTTCTATTAAAAGTTTTCTAGATCAAGTAAATTGGATGAGGCGATTAGCGAGATGTAATTTAAGTTTTTTGTAACTTTTGAAGATTTCAGGTAAATCGGCATTGGGCCGTGTTCGACGCCATTTTACACGAAATCCTCCGTTCGAAGGATCGCTAATTACAGTCTGTCACACAAGAGCGTGTCTGCGATATTTCTGTAAATATTTATATATTTGTAAAAAAATTTATATGAATTGAATCTACATCTAAAACACTAATACGCTATTACAGTAGGGTGTCCATTCTCCTCCATTAGCGATTATAGCTTGACATCGTTTCGGCATACTCTCGACTAATTTTTGAGCGTAGGATTCTGGTAACGACCTCCATATCTTTCGAATGTGATGTACAAGTGTTCTTATTTTTGTGATACGTCTTCCTCTCAGCTTGCCTAATAGGACACCATGCCCAAAACGAAGATTCATCAGTGAATATTATATTACTCCAATCACGATCTCTGTTTTCATTCGCCCATGCCAGACGATTTTCGACGTTTCGCGTACGCGGCACTCATATTAAAAAGCTCTGTTCCTTTCACTGTTTCAAATGAAACTGAAAGGTATTCAGCAACGCGTATTAGAGAAGTTTTCGTTTGTTTACATTCTTTTTATCTCATTCTGATTAGGTGTCAGGTTTCGCAGATATCGCAGACACGCTCTTGTGTGACAGACTGTATCTTCCACCGTGGCTTACCAACGGTACGCTTCTAAGCCAGTGGGCTGGGCGTCCCCCTGGTTCAGTTGGCTAGAAATGGTCACGTAAGACGCTGGAACCATCTTGGCTATTCCATTTTTTCTCCTTTTTTTTTTCGGCTCGCTTAGAACCCACAATTAATTATATTTCCGAAGATTTTTCTGACCTCGAGTTGATGGATTTTACAGAGGAAGAGAATGAAACTCGCTGCTGAGGATTCTTCTCTTCCTAGAACTTCACGCGTTTACGTTTATTCGCTCGTTGCCAGCGTTTACTTTTTCTCCATTTCTTCGTTCTCATATTTCAAACTACTTATTTGGTATGAAATGAATTTTTTTTCCACGCTGTTCTTCCGCGAAGCTTTTTGAAGATTACTTTAATGTTGCACAATTTATTTCACGAAGACAGAAACGAAGAAGAAGAAGATCGTAATTGAGACTGCGATCAACGACGCGAGACAAATAATTGTTCATAAATCAGCGGAATTTCATGAGATGCGCGGCAGCATGTAGCGAACGCATTAAATATTTATGCACTCGTCAGGAATCTAGCGAATTTCCTAAGTGGTTCTCTCTGGACAATCATTAATCGTTGTGCACGATCGTGGAACACTCGATGACATTATTCTTACGGAGTTTCAGCAAATATTCCGTTGCTGCAAAAACAAATCCAACAAGCAAGGTGAGTAATGTACAAACGAACAGACCGAAAAGATTCGTTGGCAAACGTATCTACCAACGACGTTCCACCAATCTGCAACGTTCCATTGCAAACTTCCACTGCAACATATTTCTCCTATGAAATATCCTCTAAATTCCAATAAAGAATTTTACAAATCTCAAACTTCACACGAATCTATTTACTCTGTATTGGCAATTCGATACACTCCACCTCACTCTGATCAAATAGATTCCAGAAACCAGTCCCAGTAGTCGAGTAAAGTAACACGAAATCATGCTGAATAAACTACCTCGACCAGATGCGTGAAAAAATGGCAGACTACTATTAACCTTACGGTATCCACGTCACCGATACCCATCGCTATTAACAGACTTATCAATATTAATATTAAGCAGCTTATTAATATTAACGAGCACGAGCCGGCGAATCGGCGAGTTGGCCGCAGGAGGACTCGAAGAATTATCGAGAAATTGCATCCCAGTAGAACAAGACAGTCCGGGACAGAACGAAATAGATAGGCTCCTCTAAGGGGGCAAGCCAGTCATCATTAATATTATAGTGCAGCAGCGCTCATCGCATCAGATCTATGCCGACCTCTTTCTGTCCACGTCCGATCCACCTAGATCCACGCAGAGTTCCGAAGGCCAAACGCATCAAAGGGCCCATGGCCATCACCTTCCTTCTTTCGTTTCTTCCAGCGATGCTTGTGGTGGTCGCCGAACGTGCGCCACCACAGTTCCACGTCTCTGCCAGACCTTACGTTCATTATATAGTCTTGATCCGAACCTTAAATTGATGACTATCTGTCCACCTGAAAATACGAGATATCAGTACATCCGGTCCGAACTGATAGTCTTGAAGACCTGATGGTCTAGAAGACCAGTCTTGCTCGACTCTTGTACGCGGCTTCGTGCATAATAATTAAGAATTACGGGGAATAATTAAGAGGAAGACTGGCGAGGGACCAGTTGTGAGATGCGACAGGATAGTGGACCACCTCCGGGCAACGTGCTGCTTTATATTTATTAAGCGATGTCTCCGCGACGAGGGAAGAGATTGGAAGCGCCGAACAGATCGTGCGCCCCTTCGAGATCCATTTCGTGATGGAAGCTTGATTTGCATAACTATATTGGGTGCGAGATTGTACAGTCTTTAGGTTGTTCTGCAATGATATAAGATAGTATAGAAGATTTTACAATTGAAAATCGAATAGTAGAATAGTAGAATATAGTAAACCTCTGTTTATATGAACTCTATTTGTTTGAATGAAATTTTAGTTGGCGCTCAATTATACCTACTATTGTTGATTGAATCCATTTATCTTACTTGTGTGTATGAAAGGAAGAGCGACGTGTAGTGGAAAGAATGTAGTGGAACTTCTATTACATGAACTCTAATTATATCTATAAAGTACTTGTCTCGCAAAAGGTTTATGTAAACTTGAATCTGCACTAAAGTCTGTTACTCTGTTGAAAACACAACTAAGATCACCTTTTGGCCATCTGTAAATACGTATAACAAAAATTAGATTACTTCTCTATACGAAATCCTCATTAAAAATAGCTCCATCTTCAACATTCACATACCAAAGTCAATTAATCCACGTAAGCGAAAACCTTCACTTTTTTTAGCGACTAAAGAGTTCAACAAAGAAAAGGAAATCTAAAGCGGCGAATCACAAAAGATACCAAGATCCTGAGCCATAAGTTAGACGTTCCAGGCAGACAAGTTCTGATCAGAGTGACAACTGATGCGGAATTAGCATGATTTGTATCGAACGTGCCTCTGCATAACTCCTCCCTCTTCAGTGCTTCTTTCCGCCGACGTGTGGCGACGTTTCCAGCTGTCGGAGGATCCATCGTGATCGAGGACGTGCCATCAGTCACCAGCGGACGAATCCGACGAGGGTTGCGCTGTTTGCGCCAACTCTCTGTTCAGTTAACCCCGTTCGTTTGCTCTGTTAACCACACGACGTGACGACGCCTAAGCGATTTCCTACTGCACCACGAAAACATTTCTTGAACGTTTGCATAGTGATGGAAGTGATGATTTTATTATCGAGGCGCCATTAGTCTGCACGATTTTATGGCAGTCGATCGGTTCTGTACATTTTGTTACTTAAAATTGATCTACAGTTGCAGTTGAAATTTCTTGCAATTGTTTCTTTGTACTATTCTTCTTCTAACTTGTTTCCTGTGCCTTTTAAATCTCATAGAAATATTACCAGATATAAATATGAGTAGTATCTTCGTAGAAGGAAGGTTGGAAATGTAGGTGGAACTTGTAGGTATTTATTTTGTGATTCTTGATAACATTGTTCACATTTAGCGTTCTCTTCTGCCTGGACAGTTGGAATAGTAAATTAATAAGAAACAGTAATAAAATGAAATTGACAATTGAAGAAATTCTGACACATCTAAATTAAGGAAAGACGATAGTAATGTTTTATTTTATTTTCACTTCATTTCGTTTAGTGTTGTACGTGATCATGGTTAAGGGTATTTAGTGTAGCATTCAGATGATTGAGCTTTTTGTCAAGATAAACAATCTAAATACAATAGTGTATAGAAAGATTGTAGTGCTGACAGTGATCAATGATTTGCTACGAACAAACAAAAGGTGACTGCAACATTAGCCTTAAGATTTATTGCGATCAACTTAATCCACTGGATATTCAATTAAACTCCTTTCCGTTGTCATTAAAAGCAATAAATTACCGAAACCAATCGGTTTTGAGAAATAGATTCTACAAAGAGCCATTATAAAAAAAATTACAAGACTTTTTTCTCTTATTAAAGCTACGCGATGTGGACAATGCTGTTTCATCAACTGCGCCATGGTAAACAACGAAACGTCCTTTCGAGAATTACTTAATAGGAAGAGAATGTATGAATGGGCTAAACGCGGACGATTTGCAACTAATAAAACGGTTGAACCGCAGTATTTTTAATGCAGCGCGGTACAATCTTGCCAGCTAATGAGTAACTGGTGTCAAGCTGGAATGTTAATCGGCTAGAATTCATCAATCATTTCCACGAAGAAAATGTGGAACGACGTAATTTACGAAAACTAATCAGATACGTACGCATTATAACAAGAAAACGAACAGATATAAATCATAATTAGACCGTTGCAAAAAGTCTGGACTCGATATCGTTTCCATCGTACCTTTTTTTCAGTCTCTCTTTTAATCTTCTCTTTTCTAACCCTTCTGTGAAGAAAGCGGCAATTATTACACACGTTGATGGGGCATAATTTGTGAAACTATATTACCTTTGACATTCTTCCCAGTCGCAGTTCAAAAAGCAGCAATTTCAGTTATTAATTAGAACTTTTCAACAACGTTGAAATAAAACGCCAACATGACAAATCCATTTTCGTTAATTGCTTCATTTCAAACAATTTATTACACTCACAACTATAAATTTCCTGAAAGTAAGTGATATATCTATGAAATTTACCATAACGTTAATAATAAAAGTTAAGTAAACAATTTACCAAAGAAACATTTTTGCAATGTCCAATAGGATGCAAAAGTGCTGTATGTAATTCCACAATTAATTAAAAGGACAATTGTGGTAATACATAGAATCGATTATTAAATCTTAAAATTGCTTGTCATATTTTTGTGCTGCGATCTTCTATGTTATAAAAACATAATACTTCTTGACAATTTCAAGACAATAAACGCAACTAATTATTTTGGAGCATCGTCCAAAGATAACTGTAAAAGATCAATCTCGCCTCGAAATTTCCAGAATGACATTAACGATCTTTCACATATTCCCAGAAGCAGTAAAAAGAGAAGAAACGCCCTGATATCGAGGTAACGTGAACAATAGCATCATGTAATATCCAGCAACAACTTTTCATGGAAGAAACATCAACCTCGTAGCGGCGAACGCGCAAGATGTCGCTAGGTTCTCGGCAAATGATTGACAAGCATGGAACTCGGCCGAAGCAAAGGACGCGGCAGAATGAAAAGTAGCAAAGCTATTCCTACGGTTGGTGTTTCCTCCGGCTGCTCTCGACGCCAGACTCGCCAACCAGCCAACCAGCACCCTCTCCCGCGTGTCAGGCATATCATCAATCTTGTTATGTTTTCTCATGTACTCGGATGTGGATTTAGACTCGAGACTCCGCCAAGATCTCTGGAATCGTAGATGAACGCGCCCATCGCGAACCGTTTGTCTTCATTCGACCAAACTGATCAAAACCTGGCTGCTGTTCTCTTCCGGCGCGACCCATCCGCTGGATGTCGCGAGTGTACCCGTTCCAACAAAAATTCCACGAGGAACGCTGCAATTTCTTTTTTGGGAGTGAATCGATGAGAGTTTTGAGTTTTTCAGCTTTCATGTTTTAGTCGTGCTATCACCTTAGTGTGATTGTGGTTATGAAAAATTGCTTTCCAACGAGTGGAAGAAGTATTTTTGGAATAATGGTGGATTTTATTCTTTTTATACACCGATAAGACTGTTCTATGGTGGAAATATTGGCTTAAACATGTGTAAAGGTAATTTACATATACATATACAGTAATTTTGTGAATGTTTGTAGGTGTCGCTTGTTATTTTACTCACGGTTACTCTCTGTCATTGCTATTCAAGAAACTGAGCTGACTGAATTTTATTCGGGGCTCTTCAGAATTCCAAGGCTGCATTTAATTGGTCATGGTACGATTGTATTTCAGAGCTGTAATACCAATTACAGCGCGATTTCAATTTCATTTCTTCTCCATTCTGGTCGACTAAAGCTACGTACATAACTACGATGCAATAACTTCACGCTTCTTTCACTCAGAGGTATCAAACGGAATTACAAGTGCAACGTTATTCAATTTACCACGTTCATTCGTAATTAATATAAATAATGCTACTTCGAATGCCAGTCATTTTCGTAGTTATTCCTCCTTCAGAATATCTCTTGCTTAAGATTGAATCGCGTTACTCTATAATTGGATCAATCATACAGGGCATCCCATAAAATATTAACGTAAATTTCTCCTATCGAATATAAAAAAATCTACCTTCAATTTACAATCGTTATTAATGCAGAATACACAATCAAATAACTTAGCTTCTATAACTTTGGCTTCATAACCTCAATCTAAAATCATGTCCTTAAGATAAGATTCACCTACCATAAAACACCTTGTACCATGTTACCATGCGTTAAACTTAATTTCCACTGATGACGTAATCGCAACAGACGATCAAATGTGAACCAGGTCACGCTGTTCCCAAACGCTTATTCTGTGATATATCGCATGGAAGCGCAGTTGAATCTCGAGCGCAGGTGCCGCTCGAAAAAGCGCTCGAATAATAAACCTACCGAATGAGAAGCGCGCGAATGCCGGAACGTTCTTGTAAATCGAGTCTAATGGAGAAACGCGCGCATCGAGTTGATGAACGTCCGGTTAGCAGTAACGCGGTTTTTACCGTTTATCCGACACCGTTGGCTCGCGACTATTTTTTTGCAATTTCATATAACTGACGACGTTTTGATGGGGAACAATGTTTACAGGTGAGTTAATGACCTCGAAGTCGAGCTGCTGATTCTAATGAAGAAATTCATGTCGGACCGTTGAGAAAGGCGCTAGCACGCTCTTGTGAAACGAGAGAGTTCTTCTGCCGGCTAAGGACACTTTGATGATGTTTGCGTATTAACTAATGATCCTCTCCACCTATGTACATTCCCTGATGAAGGAAATTATGGTTGAAATTGATGCGCGTGCCGCTGTTAACGAGCCGTGTGCATCGCGTGTCGCCATTTTCGGCTTAGGTAAGTGCAGCTGTTCGATGTTTTCCGAAACATGAAATTCGTCATATTCTTGATACGAATGTTTTGTGAATAATATTATATAATTATGTAGGTCGACGTTACATACGTTCCGAGTTATTATTCAGGTAATTTGGATTTCTTTGGCGATGATTTAAATCTGAATTGGCGAAGATTAGTAAAAGAGAAGAATAAAGATTAATAAAATTTGAAAAGTAATATGGAACAGATTAAGATCCGAGGAATAAAAAAAAATTATATAATTCCTCGAAAATGACGTTATGGAATAAATAAGTTGCAGGAAGTTAACCGCCATTATAAACATTTCCTCGTTAATCATAACGACTGGTGCATTGAAACATGCTTCATCGACCTTTGAGCAGGTTTTCTATTAGTCGTGCTCGAGTTTTTCCACGGCTACCAATTCACTCTGAATTGCAGATTTTCCATTTTCTTAATTGCAACGCGCGCTGTCACCCCTTTTTTCTTCCTATCGTCCAAGCAATCTGTAATGTGTCAGGATTACATACCGCGATTAGGTACTCACATATCGTAAATACATTAATACACTTTATCGATGGCTTACCTTGATAATTTTTTTTACAATGCAAACGGTTTAAACAAGATTTATTTAAAATATAGTCGCATCCCGACAGCGCAACGTTAAGTATATGAATTAATCATCATAAATTATTTTATAAGAATAAATTAATTTTTCTATAGTTTTAAGTAGCGTAAATAACTTTGATCTTCACTTTACTTGATTGAGAAACGATTACCTGATCACGAGATACTAAGAGTCATCTAACTGATTAAAATCTTCTTAATAATTATCGAATTGCGAATGTTATAAATGGGCTGTGGATTTTTATGCAAATTCATATTTTTATGAACACAACTGAAAAATAAAATCTACATAGGGATTTCCCCACATTTATAAATCTTACGAATTCCTTACTTTGAATAATTTATATATTTTCATAATTTTTGAATTTCGCTAAATACACAGCCTACTTATAAAAATACTATTTTACAAGAATATTTTATTGTAACCATGAGTAGCAAAAATGTAAGAAACTTCGATCATCATTATATCGCTCTCGATTGAAACAAGGTCAATCAGAAATATTATTATACAAATAGAATTATTAATCAGAAATATAAAAGAATTATCGAGCTTTCAACTTGATCCTCAGCAATGTTTCGCTACATAATGTATTACATTCCATCTAATTTTACAATTCCGCGGTTCAGCTCGTTTACACGTTATCGATGATATCATAAACATTGACTAACATTAGAAATAAAAACGAGTCGAGTTGCTTAATAATATCTACTCTCTAACAAGTTTCCATTCCATCGCATTCCAAGTACAATTTCACACAAAGGAAATCACTGGTCATTTAGAAAAATGTGCAGCGCGTTTGCCGCCATGAAACATTCTTTTTCCATCTGAATCGTTACGAAATCTTCGGATTTTTTCCCCCTTTTCCTTCGCTTGGTTGTTACAAGCTCGCGCGCCTATGGATAGTGGGCAGGCTACTCGACCGGTAATTACGGCCGTGTATGCACTTCATTAGCACTTACGAACGGTTGCGTAACGACCGGCATGTCATTTTAATGTGAGCACGATCAAAGATTAATGGACGCGTCGCGGCCGTTACCGAAGGATGCAAGAAAACGCGCGCGCGAACGCTACGGCTTCTCTTATGGTCGACCGTGAATAAAAGGATAGGATCTCGAATTGAAAAAGATGAAACGACGAGCCGACTCTTACGCTGTGAACGAATCATTTTCTTTGTCACTCTTCTGGAAAACGCAATCGGCTTAAATTCGACTTTTTTGTCGGATTGAATCTGGACAACGAGGATTATTTAGACATTTGAAAATATCAGATAAATTGCATAGTTGTATGGACTATGTTTGTAATGCATGAACATTTATAAAATCGCTTACTTAATGTTATTACAGATTCTTTGAAAATATGCCTTTCTGTATTCAGTATTCTTTTTCTATCTAAAAGCTGTAATGCATCTGAATTCTCAAGAAAGTACATATTTCAACTTTAATTTAAGAATACTGTAATCTTTATTGTACAGACAATTAATATATGAAGAGTAGATTCAATTCACCGTCATTATTTTCTTATTACAAAACGCATATTCCCAGCCTAATTTTAGCTGAATCTTTGTTATACAAATAGTTATCAATCAACAAATAAAAAATGAATTCCCAACCGACTTCTCTAGATCTTCAGCATTCTTCGCAACATTACACAATTACCGAATTAATTGTAGAAAATAAAAAGCGTTTAACAGACTAACAAACCATGAAAAAATAAATTCTAAATGCATCGAAACATACGACAATATTTCATTCATATTAAAAATAATCGACTCCCACAATATGTAATGAAACTTTGAACTCGCTTGTACGACGTTGGTACAAGAATGTGAACGCTATAATGCAATGTGTGCATCGTGGCGTCAAGTCGGGTCGCCAATTGTAGAGCGCGGTTCATCGTCGACTAGCCTTTCTCTCTCAGTGTATTGTGTGTAGTCGTGGAATCGCGACGAGTTGCTATTAATAACGGTCATTAATTCTTGATCGCCTCTAACAGATTTTTTTTTTTTACATGGTAGAATCAGTTCGCATAGTTGAAGAACGCGTGGTTGAAAAACGATCGCGAGCAACGAACATGATGTAAGTCTTGTTAGACTACCAGCGTTATTTGCGAGTAATTGCGTACCGGGATTAATGAAGACGTTCTCGCTTATGGCAACTGCGTTCTTGCCCCTCGCGATCTTCCAAACGAAGATCGTTCAACGAGAGGAAACGCTTGGAATTCGAAGTATTCCGCGTAACTGTGATTTCAGAGATAAAATTCTCAAAGGAACGAAATATGCTAGAGAAATCGTGTTACAACGCGTATAAGTTGATTGGAGACGTTTGTATTACGCAAGATGAATTGTTGAAAATTTGCCACAGTAAATTGATTTTTATCGTATTTTTAGAGTACTGTTTGCACTGTAGTTTACATTGAAGATTAGTTGTAAAGTTCTTAAAATAGTTATTGGTTCTAATCCAGTTTCACCTATTTAACTAGTCATCTCGACATTCTAGTTGCGATACGTTCTTGGACACACTTGAGTGACTTTCGGTTTCGTTAATCAATTTCTTATAACCGATTGATATTTTGAACCGTTTTCTGTTTCAAGAATTTCGTATGAACTCGTAAATTGTGTAATAAAAAATGCATTAAATCAAGAAACGGTCGAAAAATTATAAGAGATGATGATTAAAAGTACTCCAAAGATCTATCTAAAACAATAAATTTCATGCATTTTTGAGTAAGTGAAATTGAGATATCCTCGACATAATTTTTCGACATCGATATACAATAATTGGATAATTCCACTGAGACGTATACGCAAAAAGTGTGACCGTTGTTTCGAGACCGCTGTAGCTCTGTATGCACCACACAAACCTCTCTAGAACCGAATTTGTCGCCTCTTATCAAACAAATTCGGATCTACAGGGTAGATGTAGAGCATTAACTGGGCCTTCTCATATCGGCACATAAATCTTACGACACATGTTCTCTTTCCTTATAAGCTTCTTTACGATTTTTAGTAACGCACGTGCCGCTTTTAACCTCTTCGTTGGCCCAGTATGTGATCGAAGGTGTTCAACTGTCTATTGCAGTTGAACTCATTCACCTGAAAATATTTTGAGATCAGTATGTTGAAATTTATCATTGAATTTAACAAACTTAAAAGCATAGTGTCTACAAGCAGTTTTTATCTAATACATGCGTTTCGATATGAATTATCCTGTTCCTGTTCCAAGAAGCGAGATGCCTCTGAAAGGATTCGATAAGCAGTTAAAAATTGGCGTTCTCACTGGCCAGGATCGAGAGTTGTTGAAGCGCGAAGTCACTCGAAAATAGACCTGTTATGTCAAGTCACCGTTACAACGAACAGGGAAGCATCTATTTCTGCTAAACGTGTCGCGAAACGAATATCCTCACAAAGGAAACCTGGCTCGATTGCAATTTTCAGAACAATTATTAATCAAAGAAACAAAAAAAATAACTAAAGGATATTTAATAAAAAGAATTTCTAACGGGAAGCTAACTTTTGCATTTTAAAAAGATTTTGATTTCTAATCTAAAATCTAAAAGTTCATCATACTTTCTTTTAAATTAACCTAAACTAAAACTTTAACCCTTAAATGTGCCGCAAGGTTATAACCCTAAGCTCATCAAACAACGCTCAACAGTTAGTTAACAAAGAGTAATATTATTTCCATGTTCTCGAAGAAACTATCTAAGCATAGATCGAGTGGATGCATTCAAAGTAAGTCACGAATCATCGAAGCCAGAAACGCAATGGCGGCGCTGGTGATTTGTTCCTTCTCTACTGAAGGCTTCGATACGCCGTTATAGATAAATCCTGTTATGTCACTTGGCACACTTCTCGGACGTATATCATAGCAGGTTATCTTAGCGACAATAATCATATTACACCTGCACTACCGATAGTGATTGATGCTCGTCCCTGAGTTCGAAAGCACCTGAGCGTTAACGGCTCGCGGATGACACAGCTGAATGCAGGCAAGGCCGTGTTCTCCTTCGTCCTCTTTCTCCTCCCATTCCTTAGCGGTACAGCTCCTTTTATTTGAGCACGCGTGTCGATGTACCTTGCGTTTCCAGGTTACTTGGTCATCGCTGTTGTGTTTACCTGAAAATCATCGCGAGAACCTCGTTAGATTTGTTGTCTCTTCGTCCAACATCGTTATGCGGATAACAACGAGATGTGGATTCACCTTTTAAATGGATTTTGTTATTAGAATGTTGGTAATGAAAGGAAGAAGAGACAGAGGTATGAGAAGATTGAATTCGGGAAGCGTTTTAGGACAACAAATTCTCACCAAAGTACACTGCATTGCAAATACATGCATATCAAGAAAACACTTTGAAGATGTATATAATGTGTAATTTAAGAAATATTTAAGAGATTGAAAATGTTAAGGTTATGAGTAAACTGCGTTTATTAAAGATGCAATAATATATGTATGTATATAAGAAATAATTTGTAGGGTTAGATGGGTTTCGTAGGTTGTCAAAATATTTAACCTAACAAAATTATTTCGCCTGCAAGTCTTCCTTTTAGAATTGGGTTTAACTGGGATTAAGGTGGGTCAAGTCAAAAACCTGGCGTTAAAGTAGACGTTTTATTTGTATGTTTAAGATTTTCAAAACTTCCAATTTCAAAGAAGCTCCTTAATCTTCGAAGGCTTCCGAACACTATGCCAATTTTCGATTGCTAATATACGTTACACAAGGGGAAAGAAATCGAGCCGTTCGAGTGAGAGATTATATTTTAACAAGCTGTTCGAAATTTGTCAGAAACTTTAATCCCTCGAAAGCTGACTTTGACATCCGAAACGATTCCTTCGGCGCATACATATTTCTCACCAGACGTTGATTTGTTCCCATGGGAAGGTTATAATCTCTCCATGGGGATCAATAAGTCAACACGAGTTACGAATATAAACCTAAAGAAATTCAATCACTTTTGTCTAAACTTCTGATTGCCCAACATTTACATTCAGAATTTTTCAAATTAAGAAACCTATATTGGGAATTACATAATCTGTAAAATTATTCTAAATAATAACTTCTCTAAAAGATTTCCAGAATATAAAATACTCTTTTAAACTAGCCAATTAAGATATACATGACAATCTAAAAAATTTACTTGTAATATTGCATAAATAACTGGAAAGATATTGCCAATAATTTTTAGCTAAAACTGAGTAAACCATATTTCAATTCCATTCCACAATCCATAAAATCAACACTATTTCTTCATAGAATTTTAATAATATTCAGCACTTCTTGAGTCTAACTAAAAAAAAATATAAATATGTAGCGACATATGAGCTAGAGTTTTGCTTCAGAGTATCAATATCATTGGAATATACATAATGTAATCATAAACCAACTCAGGACAAAACAATGTCGCCGCTACGTGTAACCGTCTAACAAAGGCGAATGGAAATTTATCGGTGTCCCTTCGACCAGATAAATAAACAAACACGATCGCAAGATGACTATTTTTTCAATCTCAGTCTCGAGCGATTTTATTAGCGATCAACACACAGTCTTTAGCGAATCCGTTCGTACCGAGCATCTTAGCGAACATTATTTTAACGACCCGTAGCGAGCAATCTACGGTTGACTCTGTATTTACAATTATTTTAAAATATATTTGACGTTTTCAACATCGAGTAATCTGGTCATCGACTATCATACGACCAACCATCCTCCCCAGATGGGTCTATTAAATTTTAGAAAACCTGTATTGAATACTACCAAAACTTCGAGCTATTTAAAAAACATAATGATAATAATAAATAATTAAAAGGATATTGAACAAATCGAATAGGATCCAATGAAAATCGTCGAATTTTCCAAAAAGCATAGAGGGCGTACTCTTGCAAGAAAAGCTCAGCATTCGGTAGGTGGAGCGTCGTCGAGTTTCACGACGTCTCCCTCTATCGATTCACCCCCTGGCACGCCATTACTGGCTACGCGACCGATGTCGGCGACGCTATTATCGCTGCCCCCGCCCCTCCGACGTATTCGCATAATTATCGGCATTAGAACTGTTGCGCAACGGCCGTTGAAAGCTTTCTCGTTGGACTTAACATACGATCGCATAATGGAACTCATGTGAACGACATACACACGCCAAATCCAATACTCGAGAAAATACGATTCGCAATGTTGCACGAGTAAATAGGGAGCAGATAATAAGAAAATATGTTACGTATGAAGTACAAGTACAGGAAGGTTTACATTTCTTGTTGATCAGTTAATAATTACTAGACTGTGGATTTTTAAGTGTATATGGAAAGGCATATAATACACAAACATATATAAAATATTAAAAGTATAATAATATTAGAATATTTCATAAGTAAGATAAATCACTGCTCAGATTCCATTTTTTGAATTATTTTTATGAAAATATAAATTTCCATAAATATTATCAACACAGTCTAACAATTTGATTTAGAATAGGAAGTTTTTAAATAATAATGCATTACATATGTGGATATCAATCCTGGGAAATTTCAATCTACTTGAAAGTATTAATTGGTAATAGTATAAGACAGAGGAACAAATGATAATTTGGAGAGTTGTGAAATTATGTCGGGATTGGAATTTAAGTTTAAAAATGCTATTTATATACCTGTGATACGAAGACTTTTGTAGCAGAATGTAGCAGAAATTAGCAGTTTTGTAATTTGATGGTGAGTAAAGTCATTCCTGAAATAGAGTACACAGTTAATTTACATTGTCGTTTCCTTTCATTTATATCTACGTACCTACCGATTGCACAGACGTAATCCAACATCAATAGAAAATGTTTTGATTCCAATGGTGACAGTCACTTTCAGTATCTAAAATGAACACGATTCGAATACATTCAGAATATTTCTCTTATATCTGAATTTGCGATTCACTGAATTGAAGGCGTATAAGTTAGAATAAACTCTATTTGAAATGTTGTACAAAGAACATAAATGATATATAGAGTACCGTATAAGTGGCGATAAAAGCAGTCGAGTCAGCATCAATCAACCCTTTCACCGCTCGAGCCCATCTTCAGACAATCGACATTCGCACCCTGCAGCCGCTGAAAAATAAACCGACCGTCAAACTTTTACCTCATCAGCGCGTTTTTTAAATAGAAACTTTCACTTTCACACGACGAACGTTTCAACACTCAGAAATGATCGAGAAAATACTATCTTGCGATAAGAGTACAAATCACAAACGATAGTCAAAAAAATGTATACATTTCTAAACAAACATTGTCAAAATTCTAGAGAACACAAAAGCATATAAACAATATATATTACAATACAAACTACAAAACATAACACCACATCATAGACATACAATGCCAACCGTCAAAAATTTAAATTCACATAAACAATATATAACAATATTGAAAAATTTATCACTGGAAACTTTCTTATGGCTCCTGAAAATACACAAAAGCACGTGCAATTATCAGGAAAAATTGAAAGAGCAATTCTACCACGATACACCACGATCCACACTATATACCATAGATCCAACTAATCTTCTTTTGAACTTCTCGAGTCCTAACGATATTCTTCGACAACGCAGCCGTGTTTTCCTGACGATCGATGCACCATCGTGTCGCGGTCAAAGTAGAGTAGATAAGGTCTGGGCAGTTAAGTCGATCCTCCTCAACGTGAGGAATATAAAGAGGAACACCGGCTGGTCTGATGGCTGGACGGGACGTGATGGCTGAACCGACGAATAAACCAATAAACGGCGCAACCATCTGCTTGCCAGCCGGCACATCTCTGTCTTTGTTTCCGTCCCTTTCTCTCTCTCGTTCCACAGCCTTTCGTCCTCTCCATTCTTCTCCCCTCGATGGTTCTCTCTTCCTCACCATCTCTCCCTCTCTCTCTGTCTCTCTCTCTCATACACTGTTCTTGTTCCCCTTGCTCCCCAAACAGCGTCGTCACTGGCAGCAGCACCATTTTATGCGATCCTGAAATGAAATCCATGCGAGAGGGCTCAACATTCGTGGGGAACTCCCGCAGCTTTTATTCCACGACAATGAACGAAGCCATCCAGTTTCCTCCGTCTCTTTCTCTCCCTCTTTCACTCTCTCTTTTCTCTCTCTCCCTCACTTTCTCTTCTTTCTCTCTCTCTCTCTCTCTCTCCTTCGTTTGGTGAAACGCGATTTTCAGTCCGTGTCGGAATTTCCAGCGATAACGCGGGCCCCATGGTTCCTCAAGGGGACACCCTCCCTACGGTTTCTATTCTCATCCCTGTAGTTTCTCCCTTTTTGGGGTAGGAAAGAGGCAAGTTGCATTGGGTTCGCAAAAATGAAAGTACGGGCCATAAGATGTTTGAATGGTTGGATAGACAATCGATCGTGAGCCTGTTTCCTATTGATGACACAGCGAGATGAAAGTTTGTGTAACTGCGATATGATAGTGTTTGATGAGGTTTCTCTGAGTTGGAATTGATTTTTGCTGAGTTTTCATGCTGAATCTTTTGGAAAAGCTGCTTTACATGTTATAAGTAGGATTTTTATGTATTTGTGGAATGCAAATGCACATAACCTAAAAGTATGTATGAAATGTTTAAAATACCGGTTTCTAGCTGGCTTTACCCAGCTTCCATTTTTTTGTTTATATTCATAAAAATATGAATTTGCATAATTATCTGCATACTTATCACAGTATTTATGTGCTGGATTAAACAAGGGATTATGTTACTATATAGAACGTAATTCTAAGTTACGTTTATCTTTCCCTGTTAGTTAGTGGATGATTATGGTTGATGGGGTTTTCAATGTTGGAACTGGTTTTTATTTTTCACTGGATTGTTTGAACGATCTGTTTCATGTGTTATACGAATGATGGAATAAACGAGAAATTATTATGTGGGATATAATTGTGGGTCACGTTTATCTTTTTGTGTTGGCTTAAACGTATTTTTAATTTGACACGATAGAAGTAATACTACGCGATATTTAATACGATCTTGGAAAGGATACGCGGCAACCAGATCGTAGATCTTTCAGCAGTAAGCTGACCGAGACTATACATTATTCATGATAATTAAACGTAACGAGACTAGGCCGACTCGTAGAATAATCCATGTATCAGGAACAAAGCAGGCAACTTGTACATATTATAATAACATCTGTACTGAATATCTAATAATAAGAAAACATAACCAGATTTCAGATCTATAACTAAAACTAACAACTCTACTTCCATTTCCTCAACAATTAAATTGAAGTTTAATAATATATGTATCGTTAAAATCGCTATACAAAAGGTGCAGGGATAAAAAGAAAGAGAAATAATACTTTCTAAGAGTAAAAGTCAGCAAAAGTTAAATTTCGAGAATTTGGAACCGTGTAGCACGCTGGCCAACGAATCGAAGGTCAATCGACCGCCATTATTCCCTGCCTATTAACTGCTAAGGTCCACGATACCTGCTCCCAGTCAGGACAAGGAAAAAGTTGAACAATAGTATACACCGAGCATCCTTGTTATACTGCCGCAATAAAACTACGCTGCATTCGTAAAACCGGACACAAAATTCTCGGAAAATTTTCAGGGGCCCGTTAATTTTGCTATTTAACGTAGTGTCCAACGTTCGTCTAAAAATACCATTCACAGAAAGCAATAAACGTGAAGATTTATTATTGAAAAATATTTAGACGTTGTTGCTTTATGGCACTAATTTCAAACTTCGTATTGTGGAAGTTGCAAAGCAAACGTCCGAGTAATTCTCTTGAAAGAATATATTCCGATATTGACATTTATAATAGTAAAGTGAATGATAATAGAAAATGTTAGATTGTGTAAAAGTTGGAAAGAAAATTTTGTAGGAACTTGAGTAGAAAGTGTATATACCTCATCGTTAACATTCAACATTTTAAGAAAAATGATTATTTCAAGTTTGAAATTTTGTAGGAGACTTTATTTTATAACAATTTCTCATAAAAATGTACGCTTCGTTGTTAAGTAACAGTCGAAATTGAAAAAATAGTTATGAAGCAGTGTTGCTCAAACTTTATATCGCCCTATGTAACGTTCGACTTCTTTAAATTTACGACTCCGATGGTAAAACGTATTTATGGTTCGCAATGGACCAATCCAGAATCGATGATAACTTTTTTATCGAGGACCGGTATAAAAAAGTGACGGATACTCGAACCCCGGGTAAATTAACGTGCAGTTTGTAGCAGCGCGTATCGGTGTCAGTGGTGGGAATCAACTTGTGCCCATATGGCGAACTATAAAAGACTAACAAGAACTCGTTGCGAGTCCCATGGTCGAATTGCGGCGCATGACGTCACTTCTCGCGGAAACGTGTTAATTTATTGCAGCGATGCTTTAATTTCTTCACTCCAGCCGTCCGTCGTGAAATTGCGCGGAAACAGCGGGAAAGCTTTGCGGGAAAACATTGCATTAAAATTCAGTTCCATCTTCATTAGACGCAACACTGGTTCTTAAGAAGAAATTACTAAATTCTTATGTTTCTATTCTTATCAAGGTTCGACATTTTTCGTTTGTGTAAAAATCTTCAAATATTTTACTTTATTGATGCTTTGAAACTATGAAATTACCGAGTATGCGTAGAAAAAGAAGGAATATTACCAAGTTCTTAGATTTCCAGTTGTATCAAATTTCAAAACACGAAAGACCAGTTCGCTATCTAAATGCAAAATTCTTCCTATTAACAAGTCGTCGGTTATTCTAATTTATTTTTACATAAATATCACAAGTACAAGACTTCGTATCTGAATAAAAAATAAATCTAAATGTCGAACTGGTATCTCGATTTCATTCATTTTTCATCGACACTTTTATCGCGAAATCGACAAGTCGTCACGCGAACGTTGGGGCAAGCGGATCGTTAAATGTTTTAACGGTAGGACGAGCAGCTGTACATTTCAATGAATTCACCGACCACGGTTTAACTTTCGTTGAATGTGCATCGCGCCTACGCTCATTTCCATTTCATCGGAATAAAAACAAGACTCTGACGAGATATGGTAGCGAAGGGTTGGCAGTGGCGGTCTCACGTGTAGTTATGTTAAAATATTGAAACGGTTATTGGCTCGTATTTCAGACATGATTGCTGGCCGAAAATTGGATCGGTTATTCCAATATCCTATTTGCATGTGAATTTCAAAATTGCTTGAATTATATCAGATTTTCTTTTCATATTTGTATCAAGCGATAAATTCTACATTTGGTAGTAACAGAAATAATATGAACTAACAGTATAATTTAGAAATAATATATAGCCTTGAAAAATCTTGTAAACAGTAACAAATGGATAGTGGAAATAATTTCAAAATGAAAATAAACTTTTCTATAGGAAAAGATACAATATTTGGAAAGATAAATTTAAATTTAGTAAGCATGTAGTTATGGATAGAATTACAGAGTGTTGGAATGACGTGTTCATCAGAGAAACAGATTGAAAGATTGTGAATGGTTCCTTCAATGTGCAAAAATCACGGTGCTTTGTATTTCCGAGGACATCGATCATCCAACAGTTTGTCATGTCATGCCATTTTTTGTTCATTCAGGTGCCGATCCACCGGATCTGCCGATATGTTTTAACTAATAACATATTCGAAGAACGGCGCCTACGGTGTAGATCGATTTCACAGTGTCAGTAAACCGATTTCAAAGCGAAATTAAGATAAAGATGCTTGAAGAATCGATTGAAATATCAACTATCCTTCGGATTCTTTTTGTTTCATTTTCATAATCTGATCCTCAAGTTATTTACGTTAAGCCTAAGTTAGTTCCAACTTTTAATGGCTTCAACAAAAGTTTCAACTTTTAATAACTTCTATTATTCTTCTTCAAATAAATTGAGATTGTAAGAATCAGATTACAATGTCCAGAGAAGAATCATCGAAAACTGTGAAATAATGAAGCCAGGACGAAGATGGACCATAACGTCGAACGTGCCGACGAGTTTAGGGATCGGTGGACTAGACGTGGAATGTGGACCGAGCCAAGTGAGTCCTTGATTGGAGTTATAGCCGGTTTGCCCTCATGCTTACGCATCTACCGAATATTGTCGTTTTCTTCAACAGACTCGAAAACGGCTCATTAAATACAGTCACGTAGAGTGTTGCGAATGTTTTTTTTTTTTTTTTTTTAGCTGGAAACTTGTTTTAAGAGAAATCATTATGGACATCATAGAGAAGATATAAGACAAAAATAAAATTATCAAGGCAATACTATTTAAATCAGATATACTTATCATTCCTCCAAGATTATGATCGGAAGATAGTTTTATTATATTTTGAAAATTTTGAAGTACTCTGCTATTACATTGGTTCACAGTTACATTCTGCAAACATGGACAGCCATTGTTCGAAGACTCACAGCGCCACGAAAGATTAACTCGTACATTATCTTGAAGAATATCACGGAAAAATTCGGTCGTATTCGGGTCGAGCGAAGATCGACTATGATACTGGCATTAATGAAGATAATTTTGTGTCTCCCTGAAGTCGAATGTGACGAACAGATTGGCAGTAATTGCAGTAACTGTAAATACAATAACTTGTTATTTTTTACTTCAAAGCTTCTCTCGCGTTCGATACATTTATATATAAATAAGCGTTGCAAGTAACCGAACACGTGGTAGTATACTCGTAATTGTTTATTCTTAGATTATACCATATGAAACGCATCGCGTAATATGTATATTATATTATATATGTATATATTATAATATGTATATTAGTAAGAAATAAAAGAATGTATCATTAATCGATATATTGGGTTGGGAACTAAGTAATTGCGAATTTTGTCAATAGGTGGTCTTAACACATTCATTTGTTTTGTCAACGTGTTCAAAGCACCTAACCTATTGTACGTCTGACTAGATGACATCGTTAGTATCCTACGTATTCAACGATAAGCTAAAAAATTGACATATCGAGTTTCGAGTACAAATATTTTAAAAACAACGTGTAAGTCTGTTACAAATAGCATAAAAAGAAAGCTACAGGAAATGGATAGTGTTTCCTGAGTAACAAAGTAAGTAACTGAGTAATTTGTAAGAGAATGGCCACTGTAAACCACGAAATTATCGGGGGAAAATGAAAAAGAGGTATCGCGCGGGGGATGGTGGATCGATCGGGTCGGCGTATAATTCCGCGGTCACCTTTTCGTTGGTTGCGAAACGAACCTAAACCGAAGTGTGCCGCAGTTGAGAAGCAGATCGATCAGCGTCCCGCCAGATTCCGAGATGTTGGCCGAAGCTCATGAAATCCACCACCGTCGGCGCCACTGAATCGACTTTTCGCCTGTTCCAAATAGAAACGTAACGACCAACCGGTCCCCGATCAGACGACGACGAGATTTGACTCACCGGACTATTCATCTTTCGCAAAGATTTACAAGGATCTCGGTTATCTGGTATTCTTTGTGTCACAAGGTAGAACTTTATCGTTGAATAAATCATGAATGCACAAGGTTGTATAAAAAATTAAATGAGCGATAGCAGAAGGCTTGGATATTTAATCTAAAGAATATATATATATCGTGTGTACAAGAACATTCATATTGGAGGTGATATTTTTTATGATTCGACTGAATTATACTTTATTGTAATTAATTGATAGGCTATAATATATAGGCTTTATTGTAATTAATATATAGGCTTTTTTTAACTAATGGTAATTAATTGCTAGATTATAAAAACAAATTTATAATTAGATTTGAATATATTTCAATTAGATAAATGTTAAACACTCATTACTACACTACGTTACGACAATGGAATTATATTAGTTGCAATGAATATGATATTGATTTGGTGTTACAACAAATTGTATGTCAGTAGAGAAAATACTGTACAGTTTATGATGTGTTAAATTTTGAAAAAACAGCTTGTAACAATAAAATATGAGAATTATATACTTCCATAATAACTTAAAATAAATTCTACCTGAACCTGTAAATTATAAAATAAATTCTATTTTGATAACAACGAAAGCATCAGAAAAAATGTAATTCTTTGGAGTAAATAAACAGCCGCTATCTAGCCCAATAGGATTACGATTTAAACGCAAGTATCGATCATCGATCATATAAATTAAAGATCGTATACTCACTGGAACGAAAAACATCGGTCCTTTGATAATAGTTTCCAATACATAACTAAAACTTTGCTAGACGTTCCATCAAAATTTCCACTATGCCTAGTCTCGTCCGAAGCAAAATGGTAGCGATGGATTTTCCGCGAGTCTGCGCTCTGAGGGTTGAAAACACATGCATTAACATCGACGTAATTATTGTGACCTCTTAAGGTGTCTTCGTACTCTTCTATTTCTACCAACTGAACATGCATATCATCACCAAAAGATCTGCATACAGACAGAAAACCGGAAGCAGCAAGTCATATTCGTTTCTTCGCCGTATCTTCATAATTAACGATTCCAATATCAAAACCACTATTCACTTCAAACGCGAAACCAAAAAATCAATTTACCAGCGTAGAATAATTTCTTCGTCCACCCAATGACATCCATTTTGTATCTTATCAGCACACAAGACCAGAGGACACCCTAAACGTCACACCACATGATTCTCTTCTCTTCCCTTAATTACACCATGAAATATTAATCACATCGATCAAATAAGTAAATGCAAATTTTTCATTACTATCAATCACCGATTTGATTATTTAAAATGACATTTTAAGGAAACGTTTGGGCACGATGCAAGCACAACGCGACATTTGTCGACGATCACGGATCACGCACAAGCGCCATGGGACGTGGATTCGGCGAGTTTGCGTGGTAGACAGCTGGATCGACGCTGGGCGTCGCCATCGTGGGGTTGAAACGAACAGTATAAAGCAGGGTGGCGTTGCTTCAGGACTTGAGAGGGGGGAGTCCGGCATAGTTACACCAGCAGACAGTGGCGTGTCCGATCGGCTCCACGGAGACTTGCAGACTGTTTCATGATTCGGCCTCGTCCCTCCACGGGCCAGGAACAGTCATTAACATAAATTGTCTTCGGTGACAGTTATATCCACCACTCTTCGCCACGGTCTCTACCGAAATAATATTAAACCGCGGAACTTCTGCCCTCTGGAGAGAACTCATAATCAATTCGATTTTCTCAAATCTCCGTACGAATAGAACTGGGCCGTGTTTTGGTTAAAATATGTAACTAGGTTGTCATGCATTTTATTATTTTATGCTTTTATCGCGGAATATTATGGAATTATGACATGAATGTAATTAAGTACTTGTAATATTAGTAACTAACGTTTATAAGAATAAAATATTGTGAATGATATTCACATGAATAATTTTCCTGTAAATATGAAGCCTGTTGGAAAGCAAGTAGGCACGTTGTGCATTCATTTGTGGTATCGAGAAGCTAGTGACGAAATATTATGAGAGTAACGTTAAACATGCATCAATTGCATTTAATCAATTCTACGGTTATATGATTATCGGACTTGGAATTCTCGTTGCTTTGATAACATGGCGTTCGAAATTGTTTGCCATGATTCTTGGTTGTATCGTGTTCTTTATGTTAGCTATTAAACGATACTATCGAAGATGCTTTCAGTGGCCTTCTTTGTGTTCCGTAATCAACTCGTGTCAAGAGCTTCTTGAAAGCGATAAGATTCTCTCTTGGTAGATAAAAAGAAAGGTCGACGAACAAAATTTGTGCAGTGATCTTGATGCGCTGACCGGTCTGGATCGAAACCTTTTCATCGCGATTATGCATCGATTATGCGTCAAGAGTGGATATAGGTTGTTACAGTTATAATTTAATTATTAAAAAAAAAAAAAAAAAAAAAACATAGAAATATTCAAAAGAAATTAAGATCTGTGAATAAATATTATTTCTATTTATGGAAATGGTGTTTGTAATGAAATCATAACAGATATGATAAATTGAACTGTAGAAGACCGTAAGTGCAATGTGGTGTAAAATAAAAATTATATTTTGAGGTCATTTATATACCGAACAATTGTATGGAGTAGATTGCGGCATCTTGATCCTATTTATATTCCGCATTCCTTATAGCAGTAACTCGTTCGTGATAGTGACCATGACCTTGAGTTTGTCGACGTTTTCTGATGGATAGCCTTCGAGGATTGCATAGTCACGAATAGTATTCCAGTCATTGATCACTGTTGCGAGATATTCCGCTGCGATAGCGGATATTGCTCACCGTGTTTTGATCTACAGTCTGCGAGCCTTTAGATTTCTATTTTAAAGCCACTTTTAGAATTATATCATTTTATCTGAATGTGTAACGTAATTTTGGATAAACATTTCTCTTTTCCATTGATCTATCATGCATGGTAATAATACTTCGTTCCTTTCATCCTTAATTTTTCTCTATTCTAGTATTAAAATTAAAGAGCGTTCAGAGTAAAAATATATGTCAGAGTAAAGAAATTATCGATTAATAAAAACATTTCCTTGACAATTGGAATTACGCTATTAATCAGAAATACTGTTTATTTTACCAATGTTGGTAATATAAAAATTAGCTCTTTAACGATTATATAATTGTAAACTATATTAACGATCGTCAAAAAATCAGAAATTTTGCTATGTTGCAGACAAACAATGGTAGAAAAACAAAAGGCATGCGACATTACCGATGGTAGATGATATTGCATGGTCTGTGATCATCGACGGGATGGACGTGACGTTAAATGGAATTTTGTGCCTCAAGCTGAAATACCGACTTGGAAATTATCTGGGGTTTCTTACGCCCTCTGCGATTTTATACGGTGAACATAAGAAATAGAAAAAGATGACTGACTCGTTTATGATTATATTCAACCACAGACGAACCTGCCTTAGGCATGGTTGTGCGCGTATAGTCATTAGCATGTCTATTCCTACCCTAAAGTCGAACTGCGATAATGTTGACAGTCGGTACCTATCTATCGATACAGAAGTTGAATATTACAGCATCAAAATTTATTATACACATACATAAATTATACGTACATATACGTACAATATTCTTCAGAAGAGTGTTGTATATAATATAATATTTTTATAGTAGTAATAGTTTACTAGTAATAATTACAGATTTTCCGGATGATGATTTTCTGAGTGATGAAAGTTATATTATTAACAATAATGAATATTTTCATTATAAAAAATACATTGATCGATGAGTGCGTTCTGTTTGGTCTAAATAAATATGTGTATACCTTTATCGTAAATTATTATTAATACACGATATAGTTTCTAATTGAACGAAAGTAACAATTGTTACCGACGGGTTTTATTTCAAAATACGGTTCCTCTGGTTCGTCATAGTGTTGCATCTAAAAATGTGCGCTGTGATCTTCACTAACTGGAAATTCTTCTATGTATTTGTAATGTTATAAATAATATATTATGATATAATATCATGTGTACTGAAACAATCTAAATTCGTAAATTCTTTCGTAAATATTGATATAAAAATTAAATTGCTGTCATATTTACAATTTACATTTACATACGTCTACATATTTCGCGTAATAAGGGGTTTGTTTAATTAATTAGAATAGACCAAAAAGTTTAGTTGATTTGACGTAAATTTGAATCACAAACAAGTATACTTAGTGCGTGAATTTTAACATTCCTTCGCCAATGTGGCGAGCCCAGGTGGCCGTAGGTCACGCGTAGCCGACTCCACCCTTCGAGTAGTAGGCTTAACCAGAAAGGCCCACCTCTCGTCAACATCGCCCCCCACTTTCTCTTGACATAATTTGATTCATGATGGCTGTACGACGACCAGTGCGCCATCTTATAACGTGTCTCTGAATTGTTGAACATTTCTATCGCTTGGTACTGTAGATCACGAAGAAACATAGATCTACCATCGGCTACGAAATACATACATACTGTGCTTACAAAATGGTTATCATTGCTTTCTCGTAGATGGCAGAATTTTTACTTCGTCTAAGTTTCAGCTTTTATACAATTTAGCATTTCTTTCAATGAGTTATAACGTTAAAGTCATCATTTAATTTCTCTAAGAATATTAAATATTTCTTATTAAATAATTATTTTCATTAAATAAATTGTTGCTTATCGTATCGTAAGATTCTTTTCACTTATTGAATTTTCAACTTCGATAACTCAAATTTAATAGTAGGAAAATTGAATTCGATGTTAAATGCTATTCTAGGCAACTTTTTAATATGATATAACTTAGAATTAAATTTGTAGGATATCAATTTTATCAACAGATATAACGAAAGTTTTATCATCATTTTTGTGTCAACCACATTTTTAACATTTCATACGTCGTGTTTCTCGTCGTACGTCCAAGCATTACGCAATCTCATAACAACGCTCGTCGGCCTAAACGCGCGAGCACGTGTCACATCACGTTTTCAGTCTTCCTGACACCGAGCAGTTTTGTTGGCTGAAGTCTTACCATCGTGCTCCCATGGGGCCAGTATTCTAGAACATGTAACTGACACTGGTCAGAGGAAAGGCATGGTTCCTTCCTCATTGAAACTGACGCTGACTGAATCCGCACAACACAGCAACGTCTGCCCTTTCCTTTGAATTCCATCAGAACAAACTTAGAACCATCCCTGTTGCGATTTAAAAACACCTCGATATCTTGTTTAAAATATTTTACTATTCTTTGATGGCTATTTGGCCCTCAGACGACGAAGGCTGAATCAATTTTCATCCACACGGATATTTCATGTTTATTAATTTCTTTTAGGTTGGCACCTAAGTGATTGCGGATTTTGTCAATGCCACCTAATGACAAAATCCGCAATCACTTAGTTGTCAACCGGTAATATGTAACATAAATTAAATTTACATATCACAATTTTCTCAAATAATACAAACGATTTTACTTTTCAAGTTAATGTAATTATCGCAATGGTATAAGAAGCCTACTTAACCTATGGTTACGATCAGATCTAGGACCAAGATTAAAATTAAAAATTCTATTACTTGACCACGTATACCAACTGAAAACCATAAATTTGGGTTGTAGTTCAGAAAGCCAATCGTAAGCATAATTCATAAGAGTGAAATGAGACTCGATGCCAACGAGTTAAAATATTCACTACGCATTAAAATGGAAACTTTATTTATTCACATGAGCGTTAAACACGAATCGAGGAATCCTAGATTAAAAGGATCAAGGTCTTGAAACGCAGATCGTGGAATTTCAGAAGACGACACGTAATATTTCACAATGTAAGAGTGGCTGCCAGGCGACGCCGTGTCCCGAAACGAAAACCGTGGCACAGGCATATCATAGTTATAAGAAATGAAAATCGATTAATCCGCAGACAAGTTCTCCCACAGTTTCTCAACGAGTAGAAGTAGAAGGTTCAGGTTCGCTGCCAAGATTCCGGTGACTGGAACACAACGACAAGAAGAAGCGGCATGACAGGCCTGGTCGGAAAGACGCGACAGCTCCGACCCAGACCACGACAATAGCAGTCGGCGTTGACACTTCGATAACTCGTGAATCAATATAGGAAAGAGAGGAAGGCTTTCTTAGAAAAATGACGATAGAATGGACGCAGTTGTTCGCGGCCCCCGCGCTCTTCCCCCTCCTCTTTCTTCCACGCGTTCCGAAGCTGCTGCCAAATCTCAGCCCGTCACCGGCCCGTGTGATTGATATCTACTTCGTCTCGTACGCGGCCCTTCCCTTTATTCCCTCCGATTCCCACCGCAGTCCCGAGGAGAAAACTATTCCCGTTCGCGCTTTTGTTTTAAAACGAAAGCCCCAACTCGATTTCACTCGGTTAAGGGTAGCTCCTGTGTCTTTTCTGAATCGTAGTTCTCGAGACTTTAAATCGATTGAATATCGATTTCTCGATTTTACAATTTGTGGTTCTGCAAGTTGCATTCGGAGATTCGGAGTAAGGTTATGTTGCATGAAATTTTTGTGCGTCGATCTATCTTGTCTTTTCTCGATTTAGTCTGTTTACTAAAAAGGTAACTAATTATTTTGATAATAATTCTTTTACAATCATTTTTTAATTATATCTTTCCACTTGTTTATTTATTTATTCGACGCTAGTTTGCAAGTCGTGATTTGACATGAGTAACTGGTGATTTCAAAATAAAATACGTGTTTCAGATAGCAAGTTATCTACGATAAGAGTTTGATCTAAACATCAGAAAGAACATGGAGATCATTTACGAGAACCTCATAATTTCTTCAAACTCTTCAACGCGTTCTCTTATTCTCCGATATAAACACTATCGTTCCATCATATCAAATTATTTCACATTCCACAAACCGGTAACTCTTTCCCCAGGTCAGTAGCTTTAGCTATGTTAAGAAACATCGACCAGACCGCGAAGGTTTCAACGTTCTATCCTCATCATCGGTACGAACGCAATCCTCGGGACGACGTCGACAGGTTAGGCGATGGAGTGCTAGTCGAGTTCCGCGGCCGTCACGTCGCAGTGACGAGTGCCCTCCCTCTGCATCCCCCGACACGCTGGCAGGCCATCGAACGGGCCAACAACCTAACGTCAGGCAACGCCACCTACAACCACCCTCGGAGGCAGAGGGTCCTCCAGGTTCTCCAGAACCGCGGGCTCATTCCCCCCTTTCACTCTTTGCTTCTCTTCTCTTCCCTTCTCTTCTCTTCACTGCTCTGCTCTACTCTTCGTCCGCTGTTCGTTCCTTCAGCCACGGCCGACTAGTAGTCGAGGAATTCGAGTTGCTATAAATCTCCCTTGACGGGCGCGATGCCAGAACGCCATGGGGGGAGGGGGAAACGTGGGTTACGGAGGGCTACGAGCGTGGAGGAACGGGTGCCGATAGGATGGGCAGACGAAAAGGGAAGGGAACGCGCCTCAGCCGCACCAGGAATTGTAATAGTTTTGCTCGCCAGGGTTAACGCAGCTTACAAATCTACCCCGCTATGGATAGAAAGAACTCGAAGGTCGCCACTTTTCGCAACTCCTCCCTTTCCTTGTAATCCTCTGTCCGCTGATCGCTTTTGTTAGACTCCGGTCACCTGTGTCCACGCGAACGTGTTTCTATGAGTTTTGAGGGCAGAAGTTTGGATGAGATTGAGGAAGATGGTTATGGTATCTTTTGTAGTTTTAATAAAGCATTGATTAATATGCTATAGTAATTCTATCGAAAATGGTATGGTATAAGAGTAGAATATGATTGTATTAGTGTAAACTTTGGCAAAAGAAACTCTTGCCAAATAATTTTCCAGTATATTTTCTACAATTGTTATAATTCTTTTGGTCATTGCCTTAATTCCTAATTTCCTGACTTCTGCCATTCGCGTGTTTACATTTTTATTAATCAAATTAGAGGTTAGTTTATTCATCTGTAGAGTGCTCAATATCGATGTAATTCTCCCATGTAAATACATATTTTTATTATTACCAATTTCTCACATTACACTTCTGCCATTCGCGTGTTTACATTTTTATTAATTCAATTAGTTTAGTTTACTCGTCTGTAGAGTGTTCAATATCGAATTATCTCTCCCATGTAAATACACATTTTTATTATTATCAATTCCTTACATTACACCAACTCCTAATTTCCTGACTTCTGCCATTCACGTGTTTACATTTTTATTAATCAAATTAGAGCTTAATTTATTCATCTGTAGAGTGCTCAATATCGATGTAATTCTCCTATGTAAATACATATTTTTATTATTACCAATTTCTTATATTACACTTCTGCCATTCGCGTGTTTACATTTTTATTAATTCAATTAGTTTAGTTTACTCGTCTGTAGAGTGTTCAATATTGATATATTGTGTTGACAACTAAGTGATTGCGAAGTTTGTCGTTAGATGGTATTGACAAAATGCGCAATCGCTTAGTTGCCAACCTAAAAGAAAGTAATAAACATGAAATATCCGTATGAGTGAAAATTGATTCAATCTTCGTCGTCTGAGAGCCAAATGGCCAGCTTTATACACCAATAGAAGGTTTTTTACACCATTGCAATAATTACAATTGTTCGTATTATTTGAGAAAATTGTGATACGTAAATGTAACTTATGTTGCATATTATAGGTTGGCAACTAAGTGATTGTAGGTTTTGTAAATACCACCTAGTGACAAACTCCGCAATCACTTAGTTGCCAACCCAATATTTTTCCCATGTAAATACATATTTTTATCATTACCAATTTCTTACATATTTCAATATATAAATTCAACAATGTGTGTTGTATATCGATCTTTATTTCTTGGTAGTTGTCTAGTTCTTCATAATAGTACACCATTAAGTAGAAAACGCGAACGAGCTACGATCCAATTGGACTATAAGTCGCTCGCGATGAGGGTAAAATAGCAGCGAAAGTTTGCAGGTGTCGAGCGAGTCGTCGCGGCACGTAAACCAACAGTGGGACCCGAGTTCATCAAGTAAGTTGAATTGAAGAAGGACTTGTTTTCTTTGTCTGCGATCTGGTCTTCCGATAAGGCGGTCGTGATTCGACCGCCGCTCTATCTCCTAATGACCCCGCGGTGAATTGCGGGCACCTTTAATTTGCCGATGTTACGTCGATAAAGTCTCCTTTCGACAATGGAAGCCTGCATTTCTCTGTTGCTTGTAAAACAACGATAGGAACATCGTTGACACGACAATTTCTCTTCTCTCGTTTATCTAATCTTATTGTAGTCCCCAAATTCTTCACGTTCCAATCTCGTTTTAGTTTTAACCAAGAAAACGACCTACTGTACAAATTCCATATTTTCTTCCAATTTAAGAAACTTTTTGTTGATAGAAAAATACGATACGATCAAAAATTAGCCAAAAGATGCAACAAAATTATACCTTTGGTGATGCTAGAAAATGGTATTTTTTCTTTCCAGATGCTGCTGTATGTTTTAAATAAATATTTATCGAACGATCGAAGGAAACAGGGAAAAATTTTCGTTAGAAAATGCAGTCAAACTTTACCCTTTTTCGCCATCAGTTTCAGCAACAGTAAATTATACGAGAAAGTTTGCAAAGCATTGGAAAATAGGTACTTTTGATTTACGGCCGAAACACTTTTGCTTGATATCTGCGACAAGGTCGTGGAAATACATAGAAACCGATAGCAGTACAAAAGGAAGGGTTGTCATTTGCATTTGCCACGAGTGACCCTTTTCAGGCTCTCAACGTCCATCCATGGAAAACGGAAATCAATTTGACCCGCTGCGGACCGCTTGCCAAGATTCCGTACACAACTTTACACTTTACGAAGTTTCAGAAATATTTCAAAATTTTCTGACTAAAACAGGGAAATGTTTTTCAATCATAACCTATAAGATATACTAAAAATAACAGCATAAGGGTCTAAATACTTTTGCGGACGATAACATCCTCTTAATATTGAATATAATAATTATTAATATTAATATTAATATATTAATTAATATTAGTTAATACTAAATAATATAAGTCTCAGAAATATTTCAAAACTCTCCAACTAAAACAGGGAAATGTTCTTCGATCATAACCTAGAAGATATAATAAAAATAACATAAGAATACAAATACTTTTATGGACGATAACATCCTCTTAATATTGAATATAATAATTATTAATATTAATATTAATATATTAATTAATATTAGTTAATACTAAATAATATAAGTCTCAGAAATATTTCAAAACTCTCCAACTAAAACAGGGAAATGTTCTTCGATCATAACCTAGAAGATATAATAAAAATAACATAAGAATACAAATACTTTTATGGACGATAACATCCTCTTAATATTGAATATAATAATTATTAATATTAATATTAATATATTAATTAATATTAGTTAATACTAAATAATATAAGTCTCAGAAATATTTCAAAACTCTCCAACTAAAACAGGGAAATGTTCTTCGATCATAACCTAGAAGATATAATAAAAATAACATAAGAATACAAATACTTTTATGGACGATAACATCCTCTTAATATTAAATATAATAATTATTAATATTAATATATTAATTAATATTAGTTAATACTAAATAATATAAGTCTCAAAAATATTTCAAAATGCTCCAACTAAAACAGGGAAATGTTCTTCGATCATAACCTAGAAGATATAATAAAAATAACATAAGAATACAAATACTTTTATGGACGATAACAACCTCTTAATATTAAATATAATAATTATTAATATTAATATATTAATTAATATTAGTTAATACTAAATAATATAAGTCTCAGAAATATTTCAAAACTTTCCAACTAAAACAGGGAAATGTTCTTCGATCATAACCTAAAAGATATAATAAAAAATATTTAACAACATAAGGGTACAAATACTTTTAAGAACGATAACATTTCCATCCTCTTAATATTAAATATAATAATTATTAATATCAATATTAATTAATATCAAATAATATTAAAATACTGAAAACCATCGAAATATTAAAGTACCGTTTACAATTACTAACAATTCTACTTATCACTGCATTGCAAATATAAAAAATACTTTCCATAACCGCAGTATATTAAAATACATATTTTTAGTCACCCAACACCAAACTGAGAAGATGAAAAAAAAAAAAAAATGCTTATCGCGTTTCTTCTTTCCTTAGATCTCCAAACGAGACGTTCTAACTATTAACACTTCTTGCGCAATAGTAACGACGGCCTTCGTTTCCCATTAAGAAGCACAGCAATAAACAGGAGAAAAAGTGTTGGTTAAGACAGGAAGGTAGAGAATTGATAGATCGAGAGGGGTCCAGAGGCGGTAAAACGCGGTTGTAAATCGGATTCGCAGCGGGACCGTTATCCGAACCGATGTTACTGAACGGTACTTTTCTCCAAAACGGAGTACCGTCGCTGTATAACCGCGGCCTCGGGCATAAATCAATTAAATTATAAATTACTATACAGAAGTTGAGCAAAACGACCACCTGTTGAGGACAGCAGCAGAGAGAGAGAGAGAGAGAGAGAGAGAGAGAGAGAGAGGGAGAGACAGACAGACAGATAGACAGACAGAGAGACAGAGAGAGAAGGTTGAAGCGAAAAGGGGCAAGTAGAAGAGGGGTGGGGGTAGGGAGGCCAGCTATCTCGTAAATTCTCCGCTCCTGCCCCGCTGCTGTATCCATGTGTAGAAGTGTTTACTCCTTATTTCCTTTCTTCTTTCATCCTGATCTCCTTCTAGAAAGTTATTTACGAGCAGCCTATTGTCGCCACCTGTGTTACGAATGGTACGCTAATTGGACTGTTGCGTTTGCCGCCTTTGTTTCATTTGCGTACGACGTGTCGCGCGACTCACGCCTTTAAATCAACTTAAACATACCGTTTTTGTCGATTTCAAATTGAGTGGCAGGTTAATCCCGTGAATGGATACTAATGATTCGTTGATCGATGAACGTTCCAATCTATTAGCGTAATATATGGCTTTAAATGTAGCTTTTTCACTGATTGACAGTGTACGAACGTTGAGCAAGAACTTTACAGAAACAACTGTCTCTGACAATCATCTTTCATCGAATCACTTTCCCGTCAAACAGTTGGTACATTACAAGAGACTCGTAACGTAACTCGCTTCATCTTCCAGGATATTAAATTTCAATTTATTTCACGTGGCAAAAATTCAATGAAACGGGACAATAAGAAGATGTAGTTCTCTGGAAGAAATAAGATGTACAGGTAAGAAGTACAGGTAAATTTTACATGTAAATTCTCTTTTGCCAACAGTGTACAAATTTCCAAGTCTCAAGAAGCTCGTTTATGTTTAAGCTTTGACGCGGATTTGCTAGATAAGCGTATAATTGGGAATGCGAAGAAAGTAGTAGGTAGGGACATTGAGAGCTGCCAGGGATGATTAATTCTCGGCAGGAAAGCGCCCCAGACCCTTTGGAACTCGCTTGTAGCGCCCGCTCCACCCCGTCTTCTCTACCATTCCAACAACCCCAACCACCGCCACTTCGAACCTCCTCTTCGCTCCTCGCGTACACCCGACAACCCACGCCCTCTTCAACCCTCTGAGCTGCTCTTACCACCAAGCAGACTTTCTCGTTTCGTTTGTTCTCCAGCCGTGTCATTCGTTATTACATCGTAGAAACTCGCGGATATTTGGAATTCCGAGTGACGTCTAAAGGCCGCCCTCGTTGCTTTAGCCGGTAACCCGGCTTCTTACCGCTCCCGCGGCTTCTTTGTCTGTCTTGACTTCTTTTTTCTTGCCCTGCCACACCAATTTCCCATTATTGTTAGTCCTTCCGTCATTTTAACACGGAGGTTTTCAAATGATTCTTTTAGGACAAGGCTCGCTATAAGCTTGATAGCGGATTGATAGCTGGCTTATTGTTGGATTAATGTGCTCCTTTAATGAATTTCTCTAATTAGCAACGAGATAAAATCGTTTACTATGAGTTAATCGAAGAATCTTGAAGATTTTATTGATAGTTTGAATATTTCAGAATTTCTGATAAATGGTAATTCATTAGTTAAATAATAAACCAGAAGTTGAATTTATTCTTGGAATATTTTACCTTCCATTGGGTAAATAATGGAGCGTTAGTCTAATGTTTAACGTTCAATAGTTAAATAATGGGAATTCAAAAGTCAAAATAATCTGTGTATTTTCGAATCCAATCGACTGTTGAAGGTTCATAAAGTTTTATAACTGGAGTTTATCATCTTCTTCCATGAACCCACCTTCCATGACAATTCTGAAGAATATTCCGTTATTTCGTATAAATTTCTTCTTCATTAAATAACATTTTATCGAATGGCGAAGAAAACCAATTCGCATGCCATTAGGTAACGTCATTGCCAGCTTCAAGTATATGTGGAACAATAAAAAAGTTTGAAAATTTGACATCTGGAAAGTGAAAAATCCTGAAATTTGAAAGTTATTGAAAAATAAATTTTGAAACGTTTACAATAAAATTACAAACTTCCGCTCATTCAAGTAACCGAACACACAATTAACCGTTTGGGCGCTGCGTTGTCTCCCGTTAAGCGTGCGCCATGGATGGCCCACTCTTTACGAAGGAGCACACCGTGGGCTGTGTATTTTTTACGAAAGAGCGCAAGTTGAGCGGACTGAATTTTCATTGGAAAATACATCGATTGTGATTCAAATAAATTATGTAGTGACCTGAGAAGCCTTAATGACCATTTATTTCATTAAGCAATAATAACATGAGCAATATCAAAGTTTGAAATTATATCTTTTAAATTGAAAATTGAATCATTTCGTATTGTATGGTAAATCTGAAAGCAGAGTTCCATACATAAGCCAGTGTTACATTTTTTGCATTGGTAACGCGAGTCAGTCCTGCGATTATGTTTAGTGCAAACAGCGCATCTTCGTCGTGGAGAATGTTCATTTTCTTTAGTTACGCAGGATGCAGGGAAATGCCTCTCAGTTAACCTAAATGGAAGGTCGTCCGAATGAACTCTTCCTCCTTTAGCCTGCACTCTGCGTGGTCGTATTTTTGCAAAATATCTTTTACGAGAAGCTGATGAAAATTTTCAAATGTTCCAGTTTTATATAGCGAGGTTGTATGTCGGATTGAGATTGGAATTTTGGGCGCGTAACAACTCTTCACTTGGATTAGCCATTGTTCCACAAAGCCGAGATTATATTTACACGTATATTTTTTTTATTTCTTTATAAAATTTACAATCAATTCTCGCTTTGAGAATTTTTAGTAAGTTTTTCTGGCGTGGAGCTGTGACAGGTCTAAATTATTTGTAATAAGTTAACTTATTATAAATATGTATAATTTGGATAAAGAATAAAGACTAGTTGAATCTGGAGCTTAGGTCTAACGGGTAGTGTCTCTTCAATTTACACGTATATACAAAACTATCACTAAGTTTAACAAATAATAAGTCTAATGAATAATAAGTTTGATGAATAATAAAGTTAGCGAATAATAGATTGTACTAATAATAAGATTAACAGATAATAAGTTTAACGAATAATAAGTTTAATGATCACTATTAACAATGTGTTTGGGTTCAAACGAATCCACGGTCGACGGGATAACTCTTTACTAAGCGCAAATACGATTGTCGAAAATGCTCGATGTGTCACTCTCCAAGGCGATCGCACGAATGCCAGCCTCGTGGAGATTTTTCTCGCTGTACGATCGCATTTGTTTTCTATACCCGTTTGCAAGCGTCGAGAAAGTTCCAAACGCCGTTGCTAGGCAGTGTCTGCCTGGAGTTCGATTATTAATACAATGTATGTCCCATCGTATCGACACCTCCGAGGCAACATCACGCGTGGCTAGACCCGCTCCCGAGGCCGCATGCCGCCACAACCACGTTTCTCGGAAAACCCATACAACCACTGCAGACCTCCGTTAGGCAAAACGTCCATCCCGCGACCGTGGCTACGTTCGGCGACCAATTGTCGCCTCGAACCCGATCTCGCTATCACGAATCTCGAACAATTACAGCTATGATAAAATCTAGGCTAGAGTACTAGAGGATGTTCCCAAAATTTCCAAGGAAAGGCTTCGGCTTTCCTTTCATCTCCGACATATGTGTAGTATCGGGAAAAAGGACGTACTTGACAATGGGTCATACCTGTGATCCTTTACCACATTGGGGTAATTGAAGGGGATCTACCTGGGAATGGGTCAAGCACATCTGGAGGACAGACAGAAGACGTTAGGCAGTCGAGTTAGACGGAAGATGTGAGGCAGTCGAGTTAGACGGAAGACGTGAGGCAGTCGAGTAGGGTCAGTTGAGTTAGTCAGTTGTGGAGAAGCAGTCGAGTTGTAGCAGTTAAGTTTGAGTCAACTGAAACTGCTCAAGCAGTTGAGAAGTTGGAAGCCGAGTGTTAAGACGTACGGCGATATTTGTAGTCAGTTTTGTGTTGAGTATTGCTTGTACGAATAAACTTGAACTTAACTCTGAATAAACCATCGCGCTACGTCGCGTAAGACGGTCCGTGCGACGTCCCTCATGGTCTGACCGCCGATGCCTACACACCGTTACACTGACCCTCGATAAACCTAAGGAACCACCATAAACCGAATCTTCTCAGTTTAATTTCTATTCACATAAGTATTTTCAGTTTATGGATGGTCCTTAAAACAGCACACACATCGTGCAGTCAACACTACTGTTCTTTCAAACATAGTGCAGTCAACACTGCTGTTCTTCCAAACATAGTGCAGTCAACACTACTGTTCTTCCAAATATAGTGCAGTCAACACTACTGTTCTTCCAAACATAGTGCAGTCAACACTGCTGTTCTTCCAAACATAGTGCAGTCAACACTACTGTTCTTCCAAATATAGTGCAGTCAACACTACTGTTCTTCCAAACATAGTGCAGTCAACACTGCTGTTCTTCCAAACATAGTGCAGTCAACACTACTGTTCTTCCAAACATAGTGCAGTCAACACTGCTGTTCTTCCAAACATAGTGCAGTCAACACTACTGTTCTTCCAAATATAGTGCAGTCAACACTACTGTTCTTCCAAACATAGTGCAGTCAACACTGCTGTTCTTCCAAACATAGTGCAGTCAACACTACTGTTCTTCCAAACATAGTGCAGTCAACACTGCTGTTCTTCCAAACGTCGTACAGTCAACATTACTGTTCTTCCAAACATAGTGCAGTCAACACTGCTGTTCTTCCAAACATAGTGCAGTCAACACTACTGCTCCTATAAGCTTCGCGTAGTCAACTTAAAACATAGTCCTCGCTTCGATCAAACTGATATTATCTTAATCTATTCTTTATTACTACTACTCATCTATCAAGTGTATTATTCTTCATCACCTGTATCAATTATCTTTTCCGCCACGACGGAACCTCAAGTGTAACAAGTTGTTAAAAATATAAATATTATAGGACTGTAGACTACAGTTTTATTCCCCAACAAATACCCCTATTATCCCACAAGAAATAAGGGGATCGACCTGTTCGTGGTGTCGATCGTTATAATCGTAACGGGAATTTACGACTCCCGTTGACGCGCTTCAACGCGATCGCGTCTCCCCGCGACTGGACCAAGGAACACCATCCATTCTTGTCCTTGCTCTAGATAAAAAACAAAACACATTTGTAGGTTACTACATATATTTCCAACAACTTGTAGACAAGATGTTTACGCTCGGTGCCTATGTGCAAGTTAGAGAGGTAGCTGATCTGAAGTAGATATAGACCAGTGCAGAGATGTTGATTGATCTGAAGTCGATGAACCACTGAAGTTTGGTGACGATGCTGTTGCAAGCAAAACTCTTGCTCGGTGGTGATCACCCTACCAGTGGTCGCTTGCGGGTGGAATCTCACGAAAAATGGGAAAACCCATGTTTCCCCACTTTTTACCTGATGGAGCAATAGCCATAAGGAACCTCCTGACTCGAAGATGTTTTATGGCAATTAACAGCCTTAACGGTAAATCAAAAAGCTTCGTTTTATGACGGTTCCTTAGGATCATTGCGGTCCATTAAATTCTACGTGCACAGTCAGTGGCTGCCTCGATCGTAGAGAGTCACCAGACGTAACAATGTGAAAACGCATATGCGTTCATAGCGCTCAAAAGGCTGAAGCACAAAACCGCGCTCTTCTATTGAGTTGGCAACTAAGTGACTGCGGATTTTGTCAATACCACCCAATGACAAAATCCGCAATCACTTAGTTGCCGAGCCAATATCAGTACACAAAGCTTCCAGCATACGTCTCCTTCGGGAACAGAATCGCGAGGACCGTGTATTCTGGTTTCCCCAGCAGCGTGTTGGTAAAATTTTTCCCCAGGCGTCTGGACGAGTAGAGAACGCGAGCGAATCCGGCGTGGGGCCGTGGACGGGGCAGGTTTCTGCCCTGGTCTGCTTCTCCATCAACGAAGCGGGTCTGTGCGTCTCGCGGGGAGTGCTCGCGATATCGCAGCTATTTGCATAAGGCTATCGTCTTTCCTTTGTTGCGGGTTCGCCTCCCACATACGTGGCGAGGCTGTCACTCAGCTCTCAGGCCTCTTTCCACAGCGCGGCCTTCAGTCACATCAGCCGCGGATCAGGAGCTTCTCTCTATCTATCTTGTCGTCTTCTCTTCGCTGTCTTCGTCTTTCCTGCTTTCTTTCGTTCCCCGCTGCCCTGCGCCCTTCTTACTGTTCCGCTCGTCCTCGTTCGTTCGATTTCAAACCTCCCTACGGCAGCAGAAGACCGTACACCCTGTCTTCGCTACCTTGCCTGCATTCCTGCATACAATTACACGGGGCTGCGCTTATGCATTTCGTGCGTAACATTCGCTGTAGCCGGACTCCAGCGAAGCGAAATAGTTGCTGCGTCGATTTTTGGCTCGACTTACGCGTTCCGTTGGAAGTACAGCAGATGGAGATGATACGGTGAGACTGAAAAGTCTGTCGCTGGTTTGGATCCACATCTGCTAATGTTTGTAACAATCTGTTTGTATTGGTAGGACACGGAGATTCGTTTAGGGCAGGACAAGTTAACACTTTGACTGCCACGCCGAAATCACATGTTATATACCGGGTGTTGCTTAAATTCACCATCTAACTTACCTACAGAGTATCTGTGAGAATACCCTGAAGATAATTTCAAGGCCATCAGTTCAGTTTTGCGTGTCAATATCTATTTCTTGTGTTATGTATATGATGTTTTAATCGACGTCAAGACGAGTTGAAGATAACTTTGCAATGACGTCGTATGTAGCGTTAGTAAATTTTCAAAATCTTCAGTAGCAATAGAAATAATTTAACACTTTGAAATCATACGTTTTGCTGAGGATGCCATGGGAGTAATTTTATTACTCGAAGCATATAATGGCAAAATAATAAATTGATGGTGTGAGACGTTCTTCCCCATTGGACCGTTTATCTTATTGGTGGTCACGAGTGACCATCATGGCGCCTTGCTAACAGCTGATAGCGACATATTATAAGAAGGCTTCGTTTATTTCAACAAACCATTCGCATTCGTTGTTTCGTCGCAAGCAAAACGTGCAGAGTATATTGTTGAAACGTGTAGAAGATATTAGTAAACAGTATTTGCTCATTCTATATAATAGTAAGGTATGTTCACATTTCTAACCTCAATTATATGATTATAAAGCAGCATTTACGATTATTTTCTAAGGTGTGTTTACAATAATATTCGTAGATTACCCCTCGAAGATATGGATGCAAACACAGTGCACCGTTAGGTGCAAAATTTGCCCTCATTTTTTTTTTTTTTTATTCTAATAAAAATGTTTAATCGTTCAATGGGCCACTTTGAAATAAAAAGGTAAATAGAAGATACTTTGAAATAAAAAGTATCTTCTATTTATCGATTATATTCAAAATGCTCTAACTGTCAATTTTCATACAATTTTTACAATTGTAAGAAGTTGAAGCGTTCCGATCACCAACGACCACCGTGGCGTCGCAGGAGAAACCGTGGGTCATATATGAGCCACGTGGCAGTCAAAGTATTAAAAGCAGTTCATTCTTTGCAGTATATCCTTTTCTATTCTTTTGTAGTATATGTAAAACTACTTGTCTTCTTGCAGAGCACAATGGTCGTATATTAGTTTTAATTTTTATTTTGCAAGTTCTCGTAATTAAATATAAACAGAAAAAAACTCCTGTTAAATATGAACTTCTATTGTATAAGTGAAAAGTCATAGGAATAGTAGAGAGAATTAGTGAAGTCTCGTGTAAACTGTTCGTCTCGTGTGTTCAAATAAATAGAGTTCTACCTAAAGGTTCATTGTTGACGTTAATTATAAACATTCAAGCACATTTCTCGCATCTACAAATCGTCTCAAAATAAGATGACGCTTATCAATAAAAAATTGCAACGATGAAGGAAGTGATACAATGTCTTTAAAGGAATGATTTTTTAGTTTAGTTATAAGGCGAGTGAAGTTGAAAAATAACGTTATCCTAGTTCAGGTTCCCAGGAAAGCCTTCTATAGGACAGGTAATTTAAAACACACGGAAAGTCGACTCCTGTGCACGTGTTTTTTATGAGTATCTTAGGCTGTAAAAGATTACGTTTAAAGTGGTCATGGAAAATCGTGTTTTTCCAGCGTTTCACCGTGCTTCCAGCCACTTCTCTACTTTCTAACGTTCCATCCGTGAATCCGAAAGTCCTGGAGCTAAAAATTAATCGCAGGACGTTGTCCAATTAATTACGCACTTTTTATCATCATCGAGTAAATTGTTTCATCGTCAAAGAAATTTCAACGTTTATCAGAGACGTAACAACGAGAAAGTTACTACCCATTTCATCAACTTTCCACTAAAAATCATCAAGTATTTTTCTACGAGTTAAATCTTCAGACTTTATGGTCTGAGTCACATTTAATTCCAATTATACATCAGATATCGAGTTATATTTTACAAATATAGAATTATTTTTATTCCACTTGATATTCAGCACAAATTCTATGATTCTTATTTTTTATTTTATTATTTCCTACTATTTTATTATAAATCTCGTATTCCTTTTGGCATCATACGTATCCTACAATCTAAAATACTAAATTAAATTACAATTTCTTTCTATTTCTCCAATGTGTAAACGTAACGAGTATATGCGCTGATATTTATGAATTTAGTTCATCTCAAGGAGAAAAGCAGAACATTCAAAAGTAGCGAGAAAAGCAAAGTATGTTAATTACAATATGGTTGGGTTTCAGTGGACCAGATTGATATAAAAATTTTGTAATAAACGCAACCAGTAACCACGGGTGGCTACATCGTCGCGTACATGTCGATGACTATCTCGCGGACCGATGACGAACTGGGTAACTCGGTCAAACCCACCGGCTCCGCGGGGATTTACATACAAATTGAAGTGGCGCGCGAGAGAAGCATCGATCGTGCGCGAATACGAATATGGTAATCGGCTGAAGCTACAACGTTAGCCATCGATGAGTTCGGGAAACGTGCCTGGCAAATTGAATTAGGTGAGTCCCTCGTGTGACGAGACTCGTCGCGTCTTCCACATTGGTTCCCTTCCCGTTTGACTCGACGCGTCACGATCTTTCTTCCGATAGAAAATATCGTTCGTTGTTGTGCGAAAAGAGAAAAGGAATTATTAAAAATACAATTAGGAATACAAAGTACGGATTAATAATGCAGAAGGTATAGGAGTATAATATAGTTCAATGTATTAATAATAAATTGGAAAGTTTCATTAACGTTAGGTGTGATGAAACTTTCGAAAATGTGACAAAGAGCACAGGATGAAATAATTCATAAAATGATACTGAATACATAAAAAGTACATAAAAATATATTTAAAAAATACTGAAATATACCTTCGAAGTAGTCGAATATGTGTGTACTGTGTCACTGTTTTTCTCGTTCTGTTGGGTGTGCGTTTCCGAAGGTCAGAAGTTGATGGTGTCATAGACGCAACGGTTAGAGTATTCTGAGGATAGAATTACACAAGATAGAAATTTTATATATCAAATATGTCTTTTTATATTTTATACGTTAGTTTGAATGTTAATGTCACTTGAAAGATATTTGGCAAGAGGAGGAAATATTTTTATGTACATTTCAGTACTTTTTTATTGTATATATTTGTTCCAATGTTAATGTCACTTGAAAGATATTTGGCAAGAGGAGGAAATATTTTTATGTACATTTCAGTACTTTTTTATTGTATATATTTGTTCCAATGTTAATGTCACTTGAAAGATATTTGGTAAGAGGAGGAAATATTTTTATGTACATTTCAGTACTTTTTTATTGTATATATTTGTTCCAATGTTAATGTCACTTGAAAGATATTTGGCAAGAGGAGGAAATATTTTTATGTACATTTCAGTACTTTTTTATTGTATATATTTGTTCCAATGTTAATGTCACTTGAAAGATATTTGGTAAGAGGAGAAATATTTTTATGTACATTTCAGTACTTTTTTATTGTATATATTTGTTCCAATGTTAATGTCACTTGAAAGATATTTGGCAAGAGGAGGAAATATTTTTATGTACATTTCAGTACTTTTTTATTGTATATATTAATTCCAATGTTAGTGTCACTTGAAAGATATTTGGCAAGGGGGGAAATATTTTTATGTACATTTCAGTACTTTTTTATTGTATATATTAATTCCAATGTTAGTGTCACTTGAAAGATATTTGGCAAGAGGAGGAAATATTTTTATGTACATTTCAGTACTTTTTTATTGTATATATTAATTCCAATGTTAATGTCACTTGAAAGATATTTGGCAAGGGGGGAAATATTTTTATGTACATTTCAGTACTTTTTTATTGTATATATTAATTCCAATGTTAATGTCACTTGAAAGATATTTGACAAGAGGAGGAAATATTTTTATGTACATTTCAGTACTTTTTTATTGTATATATTTGTTCTAATGTTAATGTCACTGGAAAGATATTTGGCAAGAGGGGAAATATTTTTATGTACATTTCAGTATTTTGTAAATGTATTTTTATGTACTTCTTATGTATTCAGTATCATTTTATGAATTATTTCCTCCTCTGTTCTTTGCCACATTTTCAAATTGTATCTTCCTTTGGCCAGAAGAAGTTTTAAATGTAGGAAGAAACAATCGATATTGTGTGATATTTGTAATTTTTCATTCAGAATATTAACATTAAATAATCGCAGGTTAAAATGAAAGCAGTAGGATTGTATAAGCATTATTTACAGATAATACAATATGTACTAAATTCTACATAAACAATATGAATATGTAGTGGTACATGAGTCAACGGAAGATTCGAATCGAGAGAGACTCACAGTGTTGTGCCTCGAAGTGGCAACGTTGTTTTGGTTCGTTAGGCTTAAAGGTAAACAAACTTCGGACAAAAAATTATCGCTGTTATTTGTAATCGTCAGCCGGATTACATTTCAAATTTTTGTAACCACACTAGTCGATACAAATAGACGAACGTGCTCTCTAGGAGGAATTATTGGATTATTATTATTATTATTATTATTATTATTATTATTGAGGAATTAGGTGCTATTGACAAAATCTGCAATCACTTAGTTGCCAATCCAATATTATAGCAAGACATACAGTCGAATAACGAGCGTAGAGTTGAACAGTAGCATTGAACAAGCGATGATTACAACTGGCACACACTATCTCTGTACTTGTATTTAACATGATTTTAATATACACTGTGCTTTAATAAACTAATAACTATAATAAATCTCCTGATTAGGTAAAACGTTTTGTGTATTTTTATTTAATTGACCTCTAGATGTTACGTTTAAAATGATTAATTTGAGTGCTCACAATTATCGAAATATCTAAAAGATTGGCATACACGATAGTGTCTCTGTACTTGTATTTAAAATGATTGTAATATACACTGCTTACTACAATTATATCACTCGTCTTTTTATTAAATTAACACGTATAATAAACCACCTCATTAGATAAAACGTTTTGCGTATTGTTGTTTAACTGACCTCTAGATGTTACGTTTAAAATGATTAATCTTTTGTGTGGCCAGGATTATCAAAGAATCTAAAAGTCTGACATACCGAACGAAGAATAACTCTTCTTTAGACTTACAGTCTATTTCAATATTATAAACAAACACCACAACATGGAAAACTTCTTCGCATCTCTCACCCATAACCTCACAATCTCACCTATCGAACTGAACGATTCTTTATCTCTGAACCTGCATCGAATCTACCGGAAGCCTGGGTCCTTCGACCCTTCGATCCAATGCATCGATTATCGCTTGCGAATTTTTTCAAAAGCGAGACTCGATTCGCGATACCGGGGCGTCAAGACAAGTATCTGCGAACGTTATGGTTGGACAGGCGATCAAAAGCTTGTCCGGAAGGGGGCGCACGTCTCATCGGCTGGCAAAAAGCGCAAAAGGAGAAACTGGAGGTTCGAGAGCAGGATAAGCGGGTGTTCCCGTAGCGTGCTGATACTCCACCGGTAGATCGGTGAAGATCGTCGAGTTTCGTTGGCCAGAGGAAGAGTTGCGCCTGGTGTCCATCCGAGTCTCTGCATCTGTGGAGTGGAATGGACTCGGCGGAATGGGACGAGGACGGAGGCCGCATTAATAAAACATTAAGGTTTTGTAGACGATGTATCGATGTAGTGTTTATATTATCTTCTTTGATGTCGACATGTGAATTGGACAGATTTGTTATTCAGACTCCGTACATAAAAGTGGTGAAGTCTTGCTCCGCTCCGTTTGTGGACAGGGGACGCGGCCACGGACGGACAAACGGACGAACAAACGCGACGCGGACGGACGGACGGACAGACGGACGGGCTCTACCTCCTTCGTCTCTGACTCTTTCTCTCTTCTTGGTCCCTGCGTCGCCTGTCACTCAACCGATCGACCGCTGATGGAAGGAGAAAGGGCCGCGGGATCGAGGGCCGCCTTTCTGACTCGCCGCGGAAAAACTCACGCTGCCGATCGAGTTATCGAACTTTTCCAAACGCGGATCATCTTGCCGGTGTCTTAGCGGGAGCCTGTTAATGGCTTTCCGGCCACATCGTGCCGCTTTCGAGAATTGCGATACTTTTTCGCCATAGACGTCTGCCTTTCGCATCACGATCCTCTCGTTCGTTTGCTTCGATTTATGGCTCGCTGTTTGTATGACGACTTGTCACGTAGTTATAATCATTTTACGACATTACAAGATTTTACCATTAACGCGTTCGAAATAAAATCTTATTCACGGATTGTGCTTTCTTCTTTGTGTTTTTGTACAATAACTCGGATAAATTTTTATTATAAATTCTAACATCATATGCTTCTATTATTTTTTAATCGACTACTATAGTTACATACCTCAATATAAATCCTAATTTAAGTGAGACGCGTGTGTAACGTTGAACATATTGAACAAAAATGCCCTGACGGACACTCCGGTTTATCAAAATTAGAAAGAAACCTGAGCTCCATGAATATAACGATCGTACGAAAGATGTTGATTCCTTGGAACAACGACTGTAACAGAATAATAACTCAAGTTCATTGCACGAGGCTAGAAGGGCTAACGATTGGCGCTCGTCTGAAACAAACACCGGGCATTCCCTGTGGTTGCACGCGCGACGAGCACGTCTCCGCTTTATTCCCAAGGAACGTGCGGTATCGATACTCGTCCCTCTCGAGAGCTCTCCCGTCGTGTCCCCTACTCTGAACTCGGCACCGTGATCCCGAACCTTGACTCTTCATTAATCACTGCGCGGTATCAATGACTGACTGAGTGACTGACGCCAGCCGAGAGGTATTATATACCTACGGCGTTCCGCGCCAAACGCTTCACGCTTTCTGCTACGAGTTTTCCCGGAGACGGGGCTCGCTTACCTGCCAGCAAAATCCTACCTCGAAATCTTGCGAATTTTCCACCGTTTCATGTAAACCACTTTGCTTCTATCCTTTACGTTTAACGATGACGATTTCTTCAGGCTTTTACTAGCAAACTTGGCGGCGAACAGCGTTTAAGAACAGACACACATTTTTAAGGTTAAGAACAGACACACACGTTTAAGGTTAAGAACAGACACACACGTTTAAGGTTAAGAACAGACACACACGTTTAAGGTTAAGAACAGACACACACGTTTTTAACGTTAAGAAAAGACACACATTTTATGGTTTTATAACTGTGGTACTTTTTCAAACGCTATTTGTCATAATTAATGGCCAGGAGAAATAATTGAAAGACTATTTGTGTCAGGAATAATATTCGAAATGAACGAAGATATTTTATAGACTGTGCTCGTGAGAACTTTGATCTAAATGCCTGAGACGATTAAAAAGAATCTGGACGCTTGTTTATTATTGATAAGATGTATTTTATTCTTGATAATCGTTTTATGAGATTAGATTTGCAAAAGCCAACATACGATAACGAAACTGTTCTTTGTAATTATGAAACCTTGTAGAATTATATTGTCACTTAACAAACTCTGCCATCGAATTCTTTTATATTCTGTTATTATCATATTTATGAGAAGTAGTATCACGAACGTGTCTTTAAACAGTGAAAATGTAGCATTACCGTTCCTCGACTAGACGAAGAGTGTAACGAACTCGTTAGACGAAGTTTCAGTGTCGACAATCATCGACTATCAAATTACCACAGTGCTTTGCGACTTTCGATTGAACCATCAAAATAAGAGGTTGGTAGGACTGAAAATTCTACGTTCGCCAACGAAGACCCTAGTTAATAACTATCATGGAGTCATAGTTATCCGCGTAAGACCGGCCACGGATCCAGTGGAACGGAAGGGATCGATAATTCGACGGCGCCATGCTCGTTTTATCCTTCAATCCGTGCGGTCTATCGTTACAATCTGGACAAGGAAAGTCACGATCGTCGAGTAGGCGAAACGTGCAGCGTGAGGAACCGGTGGAGGATCGAAACTTGCGCTGTCATCGTCGGTAGCATGGTGAAATCGTAGGATAAACAGAAAGAGAGAGGAAGAGAGAGAAGCACTGCTCGAAGCATAGATCGTGACTTGCGTTCAGTCCTCTTGTCTCTTGTTGTCTCCTTGTTACCCGACTCCTGTCCGTTTCGGTAGTTTTTGAGGGTGTGAGGCTGCTTTATCACGCGCGACCTCCCGCTGTTGTCACGCGATCTTATCGCGCTACTCGAGCGGATTCGACCGCTCACGATCGCCGATCTCCAACAGTTTCTCAATCCTCGTCCAAGTGGTGCTCGCGGGTAGAAATTATTTTTTATCCAATTTATTGAACGAATGGCTGATACTGGACAAATAAAAGGAACAAGGTAGGTAGCTGAAAACGAAATTATTTTTCACCGCCGATCGGATACGCGCGATTACTGTCATCGATGCGATCTCTTATTAAAGAAGGCAATTATTCAGCTCGTTTCAATGTTAACGGGGAAACTATTATTTTCTGATGCGGCGAAATATAATCAGCCAGCCTTATTATCGATAATTACGGATAATTCTGGCAATCGTTGTTCCGTACGGTTGAAATGAAAACTCGTCAAACGTGTGGCCAATTAGACGACGATCCATCTACACGTACCGAACGTTATTATAGTCGAAGAAAAATGCGCGTGTACACGCGTGCACTCGGTCCGATAACCTTTGGGCTGGGCATCGCTCGATCTTTCGACTCGAATGTTATCGCGGCTTGGAATTTCAGCAACGGCTGGCCTCGTCCTATCGCTCGTAATTGTAAACATAATAATTATCGTTTTACGAGCTCGCCGTAATTAACACAATTTTTATGCGTTGCGTCGTGTTATTCCACCGATTAAAAGTAATTCAGGATTGCATTATCGGACAGTTAAGTCGCTTGGTATCTCGTAATGCGCAACAATTATTGTTACACTTGGAGGCAAAGTATTTTTTTCTTTACGCCATCTTAATATTTTTCGTTAACCAAATGTACATAGTTTACGAGTAAATACGACCGAAACACGCTTCATACGTTCTTTATGTATAGGACCTTGAACGATTTAGTGCTTCTGTAATTGTAGGATATGATCACTTTTAGAAGGCATAATTAGTAGTTTAATGAATTTAATGTATCAGACTTATCAGGTAATGAATAACGATCGTATGTTTCTGTACGTCATATCATTTAATAATTACAATTTAAATTATATAATTATGCGACCTTACACGTACGGTGCTCTAGGTTACGTAGATGTATTAAGTAGGTATTTTTAGTTAGACTATTACGTATATTACATGGAATGAAGTAACATTTGAGTTGACGCTACACGAACGTAATACTTGAGCTTAATTTAAAGTGGAGAACGCATCCTTCGCACCTGACGAGTAAATAGGCTTCTTCTTCTTCTTCTTATTCGCTTCGTTGACCACTGTTTCTTTTCATCCTCGATTTCTACGGAGTCGGCGACGCGTGTTTACCGAACGACGCGGTCGACTTGAAGAAAGTAAAACGACGAACGTCGAAAAGACACGCGTTCCGCGTCTCCCATTCACAACGGATTCTTTTCCCTTAAAGAGCGCGGAAAAACCGAACTCTGCATTCATAGGTACGGAACGTGTTGTGTACGACACGCGGCGTGAACAACAAAAAAAAAAAAAAAAAAAAAAATAACGAAACAAATAAAATACAATATTAACACTGGACCAAGTCATTAGCAACAGGCTCACTCTCAATAGAATAATAGCAATAATGTCAATAATTTCAATAATCATTGTAATAATATTAATAATAATAATAATAATTACTATTATAATCCTCACTATGTTTTTCTTTAAATATTCCTATATAAAGTACCAGGCGATAACGAAAGATTCTGCAACATAGGAAATATGCTTCGATTCGTTCTTCGAATAACTTGTATCCTGCATCTGTGCCAGATATCACAAACAATTACGTTCCACGAAGCACGGATACATAATTTTTTGTCGCTTATCGACTGCAAAAGAAGTCGAGGAATCGGCTCGTTCGTTAACGCCTCGTACGATAATAACGTCGTTCAATATTGTGTTGCCATATATTCAATAGCTATGTACAATTCAACATTATAGCCTACACTTACATCTCTCCGCCTTGTTCGCTTTCACCTTACATTTGTAATCTTTTTCTCTCTCACTCTCTCTCACTCTCTCTCTCTCTCTCTCTCTCTCTCTCTCTCTCTAAATATCGATAATATATACTTTTTTAGATCCCTGTATTCTTCCGAATTTGCTTCGCATAAAGTTACGCAGTTCACGACATCTTACTAAGCACGGAGCGACTGCTAGCTGTTTATCTTATTTTTTTTCCTCGTTTAATTATAGCTTTTCTTTTCTTCGTGTCTTCGTATCACAAGATAAACCAATTAACGCGAGCGCGCGAACGTGCGCGCACCACAACCGCGAACACATTATCTAAATTCATTTATACACCTGCCGTTTTGTTCGATTAAGTAGAGGAATCTTTCTACTCCACTTCCTCTTCCTTTTCCTTCTCTTCCTCAAAGAACAATTGCTCGTTTTTCGTCGGCTCGTCCGTTTTGCTGTGCAAACTCCGCTTCATTCGCTCGTATCCCACGCGGCGTCGCGTCGCTATGCGCAGTTGCGACCGCGCAGGCAAACGGCAAACGCATGCGCGGACGCGAATGTGTTTATCTCACATATGTACGTGTGAACAGCTGATTTGGAAATCTCTATTACCTCTAGACGAAACGTTGTACATTTTTTAATTCTTGTACAATTTCGAACAATATTGTATCGTATGTATAATGCATCGAACACTTGCAACTATTATAAACAACGACGCGACGCGAGAATCTGCGAGTGCAACAAGACTCGACTTCATACGGTTCCGTATCGAAATAGCGTTGCTCTGGTTCAATCGCACGCGTACTACGCCTGAAGTTATCGTCGTAAAAAAGAACAGTTCATATTGTAATTCTGAAACGACGATCGTTAGCTGCCATAGAAAAACACGGACCGCGGTATTTACAGAGAGCTTGCTGTATCTTCGGCTGCTCACCGATTTCTTCTTAATATTCTATCGAAAATTGAAAACCCATGAAGTGTTACCCTCGAGAACTTGGCTATGTTCGATGAAGACATAGAAAGTAAAGAAACGTATATTTAAAAAAACAGTGACGGCAAGAAAGAGGAAAAAAGAGAGGAACATGGAATATCGTGTGAAACAAGTGACTTGGTGTATTAGATGTGTACATTTATAGTGTTGTAAATTGAAGAGGAAAGCAGTGATACTTTTCTGATCGATTTGGCTTGACGAACTGCGGTATAGCAAACGAGGTTCGATACAACAGGTTGTTCTTAACTATCGGCTGTTCTTATTCGCTATAAAGTTAACACGAGCTTCGTCGCGTCGATTTGGCGACTTATCTCGTGTCGACCTTGAAAACTGTCAGCAGCCTCTATCGAAAAACGGCAGAGAATAGGCTCGAGTATTAATAGGCACCTTACGTACTATGAAGTAGAGACTTTAACGTGCACATAGAAACTGCGCGGTACGCCGATGGAGACTGCGTGGTTCGCGAATCTCCATCGACGAACGCACCCTCGCAGAGAGACAGATTTCGAGAACGAGCGAAAGAACAGAAAGAGAAGAGAGGAAGTGGAAGAAGAAACAAGAAGTTAAGTAAGTACATCAGCGCATCCTCCGTTTTTCTTTCTTTTTTATTTTTTTTTATTTTTTTTTTTTTTAGTTTCTCCTTCGTATTCGGAATATAGGGAACGATGTGCATAGGTTGGATACGGGGGCCAGGGGGTGGGGGGTAAGAGGGTTTGGATAGACCCAGAGATGCGGAACAGTGCGCAGCCAGACAAGATAATTAATTAATTAGTCGCTCAATTAATTAATTTCTTAGACCGCTAATTTCTAAGCCTTAAAAACTACTGATGCGGTTTTATCTCACCCGCTGAGGTGGCTCCTCGTCCGCGTTCAGCATCGGTACGTTTGTAATCCAGCCGCGGCGAGAGCCCCTCGGAGCGCGTCCAGTCCATTTAATCGGGCGCACGGCGTGCTTTGCAGAAAATTTTTGGCTTCCCTTCAACTTCAAATAGTTGTATTGTGACGGAGTATCTTATGGATGGACACAGGCACAGACCGACGAACCGTCGAATTCCAACCGACCGTGTAACAAAAAGTACCATAAAATATGGTGGAATCAGGATGAATTTCAGGAAGTTTCGTTTCTTAAAGTTCAAACACGTCAGGTCGACGTTCCTCGCGATAAAAACTCTAAAAGCCTTTCGTCTGAACGCAACGCGTTCCTTCGCCAGCGCGTGTAGTACTCGAATACCAGCAAAAAGACGATGGGAGAAGACGACGGAAAGCCCGGGTAGAGGAAGAAGAAGGAGAAGAAAAAAAGAAAAGAAAAGAAAAGGGATAAGAACAAGAAGAAAGAGAGAAGTAGAAATTCTGCTTGACGAGTGACAATCCGTCGAGGCATCGGTGGCCTGTGTCAGACCTCGTCGGGTCTCACCACGTGTCCTACTGGAAGTGAAGTGTCCCGGGCCGCCAGGTCACGCGAGACTTGCTATAGTCTTTGGTGACGGCGACCGAGCCGAGAACAGGAAAAAAGCCTTTTAGAAGTTCTGCTCGCCGTACATCCCGGGGAACCGGACAGCGTGTGCTCCGAGCTCGGCGGGCGAGAACTCGTCCTATGTGGCCAAATGAGCGAACTGGCCTGGGTGCGGCGCGAACTGGTAAGGGTGGCCATACGGCGACATGTGGTACGGAACAATGTTCATGCTAGCCATCTTATGCTCCTTTTTCCATTTCATCCGTCGATTTTGGAACCAGATCTTGATTTGACGTTCCGTCAGGCAAAGGGCATGCGCGATCTCGATGCGACGCCGCCTCGTCAGGTAGCGGTTAAAGTGGAACTCCTTTTCCAGCTCCAGTGTTTGGTACCTGGTGTACGACGTCCTCTGTCGTTTCACCTCGCCGTTCGCGTTCACCGTGCCTGCCAAACAAATATATCCATCGATTAGTACATAATCTTTATGTTTGTTGAGATTCTTCTATGGAAATTTGACGAGCTTGCTAAGTAAATAAGGATCTTGCAAGCTATTTTCAAGGCTGAGCTTCCACTATGTTACCTACGATTAGTTTACATATCAATGGTGGTTTCTTATGATCATGGTGATCATTAGGTGGAACGACCATGAGTGGCAGTCGAGTGACACCACTTTCGATCAACTTAGTTTGTATTTTCGTCCAGTCGCGGGGAGACGAGTTCGCGTTGAAGCATGTCAACGGGAGTTGTAAATTCCCCTTACGATTATAACGATCGACACCACGAGCAGGTCGATCCCCTTATTTCTTGTGCGATAATAGGGGTATTTGTTGGGGAATAAAACTGTAGTCTACAGCCTTATAATATTTATATTTTAACAACTTATTACACTTGAGGTTCCGCCGTGTCGGAAGATATAATTGATATAAATGACGAATAATAGTACACTTGATAGATGAGTTGTATTAATAAGAGTAGATGAATGTAATGTCACCTAGATCGTAGCGAGGACTAAGCTTGAAGTAATATTTGAAGATCCAGAGTTGACTCGATTCAAGAAAAGACTGACTACTCCAAGAGTTAGATACTTGAGTTGACTACACGAAGCTTGGAAGAACAGTAGTGTCGACTGCACTATGTTTGGAAGAACAGTAGTGTTGACTGCGCTATGTTTGGAAGAACAGCAGTGTTGACTGCACTACGTTTGGAAGAATAGTAGTGCTGACTGTACGACGTGTGGAAGAACAGTAGTGTCGACTATAGAATGTTTGGAAGAATAGTAGTGTCGACTGCACTATGTTTGGAAGAACAGTAGTGTCGACTACAGGATGTTTGGAAGAATAGTAGTGTCGACTGCACTATGTTTGGAAGAACAGTAGTGTCGACTACAGGATGTTTGGAAGAATAGTAGTGTTGACTACAGGATGTTTGGAAGAACAGTAGTGTTAACTACTGGATGTTTGGAAGAATAGTAGTGTTGACTACAGGATGTTTGGAAGAACAGTAGTGTTGACTGCACTATGTTTCGAAGAACAGCAGTGTTGACTGCACTATGTTTCGAAGAACAGTAGTGTTGACTGCACTACGTTTCGAAGAACAGCAGTGTTGACTGCACTATGTTTCGAAGAACAGTAGTGTTGACTGCACTACGTTTCGAAGAACAGCAGTGTTGACTGCACGACGTTTGGAAGAACAGTAGTGTCGACTGCACGACGTTTGGAAGAACAGTAGTGTCGACTGCACTATGTTTGGAAGAATAGTAGTGTTGACTACAAGATGTTTGGAAGAACAGTAGTGTTAACTACTGGATGTTTGGAAGAATAGTAGTGTTGACTACAGAATGTTTGGAAGAATAGTAGTGTTGACTACAGGATGTTTGGAAGAACAGTAGTGTTGACTGCACTATGTTTCGAAGAACAGTAGTGTTGACTGCACTACGTTTCGAAGAACAGCAGTGTTGACTGCACTATGTTTCGAAGAACAGTAGTGTTAACTGCACTACGTTTCGAAGAACAGCAGTGTTGACTGCACTACGTTTGGAAGAACAGTAGTGTCGACTGCACTATGTTTGGAAGAACAGTAGTGTCGACTGCACTATGTTTGAAAGAACAGTAGTGTTGACTGCACGATGTGTGTGTTGTTTTAAGAACCACCCATAAACCGAAAATACTTATAAGATTAGAAATTAAACTGCAAAGATTCGGTTTATGGTGGTTCCTTAGGTTTATCGAGGGTCAGTGTAACGGTGTGTGGGCCTCGGCTGCCAGATCATAAGAGACGTCGCACGGACCGTCTTACGCGACGTAACATAGTTTTAACAGGTTGCATAGGATCATCAGCTAAAAGCAATCATGTGTTTCCAGTGTTTTGATTGACCTATCGATTTAAGAACGTGTCATGACACGTCGAAGAGAAGGCGACAAGACCCGTGATCATCCAATGTATCGAAGCGTTACGCACGAACGATGCAGAAGGAAGAGACAGAGGGAAGAGGATAAAACGCGTACGATGTATAATAGCTGGGCTGAACGCGTGTAACGCTTCACGACTTCGTTAATTATTTCAACGAGTCGCGGCTAATACATCGACCGTGGCTACCGGATCGCGAACTGGTCACTTGGCAGCTGTTTTACCTATTTGCTCAGCACGCCCGAGCCATAAATAATTTTGCAACGCTGTTATTACGATACTCCGCCTATTACACCTATCCTGTGTGCGTTGCAAAAGACTGGGTAATGAATAGCTCGGGCAACGAGCATCAGGAGAAATCTCGAGGTCGCCTTTAAATACCAATAACCTGTTACTTCTGCTTTTCCAGCCACGCAACCAACGACTAAACTCACCGATTTACCGCTAACATTTTAATATGCCAATTACAATAACGCTCGATACTCTCGTTATGAAATCAGTGAATCGTGTCTCGTTGATCGTTGCTCGCGTAATCTTATCGATTCAGGAAGCCTCATCGATGAAATTTATGCATTGCTTCTTAGGCGTCGCGATTCCTGTCGTTTAATATACATCTCGTTGTTAGATTTCTATGTGATATGGTTGATTTACAAGGTGGCCGAGGAAAAGTAGAACCGATGGAAGATAATAGAATTCACTTACAAGCTGCTACAGTTTCTACCTGTTCTCCTTTTATTAATCGATACAGACAAGCAAAGTCATATCGATGGTTTTGGATCAGCGAATGCAGCAGGTGCTAAGCGGATCGAAACTGCAACCCCATTCCCTTTACGATGATCATAGATCCATGTCAATGCGGATATTAAAGAATCGGCTCATTTACAGCGATAATGAGCGGGCTATTAATAGCAGTGTGCAAGGGAGAGCTCGACTCAGTCAGGGACGGCGATGTAGCTGTTGCATGGTCACGTGCGCGAAAAGCAGGCTTTCTAAGCGGTGGGAAAGCATGTGAAATGTGGTATTCTAAGAAAATACTTTGACCAAGAATATCTCAATTTGCGTGAAACTTTGAAGCTTGCACAATTACTTTTTCTATTAATTTTAATTAAAAAATTCCAAGTTAATAATCATCGTCTAAAATATTCTTACACAAATTTGAATAAAAATATCAAATTACGTGAAACATCGAACTTGGAATAATTAATTTTCTATTAATTTTAATGAATAATTAAAAAATTCCAAGTCGACGTTCATCAGTAATTTAAATAATATCAAATTACGTGAAACGTCGAATTTCCAACAATTAATTTTCTATTAATTTTAATTTTAATTAAAAAATTCCAAGTTAATAATCATCGTCTAAAAAATCCTTACACAAATCTAAATATAAATCCCAATTTGCACGAAACATCGAATTTCCAACAATCAATTTTCTATTAATTTAAATTTTAATTAAAAAATTCCAAGTCGACGTTCATCCTTTAAAAAATCCTTACACAAATTTAAATAATATAGAATTACGTGAAACGTCGAATTTCCAACAATTAATTTTCTATTAATTTTAATGAATAATTAAAAAATTCCAAGTCGACGTTCATCAGTAATTTAAATAATATCAAATTACGTGAAACGTCGAATTTCCAACAATTAATTTTCTATTAATTTTAATGAATAATTAAAAAATTCCAAGTTAATAATCATCGTCTAAAAAATCCTTACACAAATCTAAATAAAAATCCCAATTTGCACGAAACATCGAATTTCCAACAATCAATTTTCTATTAATTTAAATTTTAATTAAAAAATTCCAAGTCAACGATTATCCTCTAAAAAATCCTTACACAAATTTAAATAAAAATATCAATTTACGTGAAACATCGAATTTCCAACAATTATTTTTCTATTAATTTTAATGAATAATTAAAAAATTCCAAGTCGACGTTCATCCTTTAAAAAATCCTTACACAAATTTAAATAATATAGAATTACGTGAAACGTCGAATTTCCAACAATTAATTTTCTATTAATTTTAATGAATAATTAAAAAATTCCAAGTCGACGTTCATCAGTAATTTAAATAATATCAAATTACGTGAAACGTCGAATTTCCAACAATTAATTTTCTATTAATTTTAATGAATAATTAAAAAATTCCAAGTTAATAATCATCGTCTAAAAAATCCTTACACAAATCTAAATAAAAATCCCAATTTGCACGAAACATCGAATTTCCAACAATCAATTTTCTATTAATTTAAATTTTAATTAAAAAATTCCAAGTCAACGATTGTCCTCTAAAAAATCCTTACACAAATTTAGATAAAAATCCCAATTTGCGTGAAACGTCTAATTTCCAACAATTAATTTTCTATTAATTTTAATGAATAATTAAAAAATTCCAAGTCAACGATCATCCTCTAAAAAATTCTTACACAAATCTAAATAATATCAAATTACGTGAAACATCGAATTTCCAACAAGTATTTTTCTATTAATTTTAATGAATAATTAAAAAATTCCAAGTCAACGTTCATCCTCTAAAAAATCCTTACACAAATCTAAATAAAAATCCCAATTTGCATGAAACGTCGAATTTCCAACAATTAATTTTCTATTAATTTGAATTTTAATTAAAAAATTTCAAGTCAACGATTATCCTCTAAAAAATTCTTACACAAATCTAAATAAAAATTAAAAGAACTTCGAGATTAATTAAAAATTGAAGGTCTAACGTTTTAAGCCACCCCGACACCCCCGAAAACCTATGACTTTCATCCGGCAGAATTCTCACAAAAAAGTAAATGCTGTTCGCGTGGAAACTCGTTGACGAGGAAATCAACTTGCTTTTGGAGATTCCAGAGAAAGGTTTCCAGTGACGCACCTCCTGTCCAGCGAAGCTTAATGACCGAACCTTTCCAGCCGCGTGTTATCACTTTCCTCCCGATGTAGCACGTCGTCGAGCTGACTTTTTAATAAATAGTAGCCCGACTGGAGAGGACCCGCATATCGTTTATCCAGCGCGCACCTAGCCGTTTTGTAACGGCCAAACGGAATTCCTTTTTCTGGCTGGCTCATTATTATACGACAGTCGAACGCGCGAACTATAAAGCCGGCACGCGTACCGACGTCGCCGAACGGGGCACCGAGGGACACTCAGCGTGCTCCTCCCGTAGATCCTCGTCGTGGATCCTTTCCGGTGATTAATTGCCAGCCATGTCCCGCTGACGTCGATACGCCCTATGGCGCTGCGTGGAGACAATCCGCTTGGCCATCCATTGGCACGCTCGAAATATCCTCTCGCGAGTAGCTCGATACTGTACCATGTTAACTCCAGAGTCATTGGTATGTTAGTTTATATTGTAAAATGGCAATGAATTGGCATAGGAGGTTGGTAGGAATTTAATACGTTTGGGTAAATTGTAAGTGGAATTGATTCAAATGGAGAGGTTTTTGGTATGTGTTTGGTAAGAATTTTTAATTAGAATTGAGAAACTTATTGGAAAAAGGGCTCAGGGAATTAGGTAAATTGCTTTGGAAGTTTTTAGATATTAGCAAGTCTGGATTGTTAATTGTATACAAATTTTAAATTATATTCAAAATGGTAATAGTTTATAGTGAGGGGCAGAATTGGCATAGGAGGTTGGTAGGAATTTAATATGTTTGGGTAAATTGCAAGTGGAATTGATTCAAATGGAGAGGTTTTTGGTATGTGTTTGGTAAGAATTTTTAATTAGAATTGAGAAACTTATTGGTAAAAGGGCTCAGGGAATTAGGTAAATTGCTTTGGAAGTTTTTAGATATTGGCAAGTCTGGATTGTTAATTGTATACAAATTTTAAGTTATATTTAAAGTGGAAAACGTTCAGATCAAGTAGACACTGGATGTATCTTTCACTCATTCAGTTTCTTCTTGTATTCTTCTAATGGTTGCTACATAAATTTCACAAAAATTCAAGTATTCAACTAGAAAATAGATTATTGATCTCTTCCCAATTAACCAGAATAAAGGAAATGTGTAGAGAATAAATGTGAAGAAAATATTTCTGCAATGTCAATCTTTTAGAATAAAAAGAAGAAATAAAATTTGAAAAGCTTGAGTAAAAAGCAATACTTGATGGACTTGGAAGTAAGAAGAAGCAAAAGCCAGAAGACAAGGGCAGAGATTAGCTAAAGAAGAGAAATATTCTCTTAATGGTTGCTACATAAATTTCACAAAAATTCAACTATTCAACTAGCAAACTTTCCCAATTAATCAAAATAATAGGAATATATGGTGAATAAATGTGAAGAAAAAAAAAAATAAATAAATATAAATATGATAAATATAAATACTCAAGATGGACTTGGAAGTAAGAAGAAGCAACATCCAGAAGACGGGGGCGGAGATTATTGATGGTGACGATGCATGGGAGATTTGGAAATTAAATGCGGGGGTGGAGTTGGACCGATCGGATGGTAGCGTTGAAAGCGATTGCAAATTGAAAGTAGTTGATTCGACGCTGAAGATTCCAAAGCCGATAATCACCGCATTCAGAATCTGTTACAAGCATAGTGATTAGTTGTTATTTTTGGTGTATCAATCTATTTGCAAATCAGTCTATATGTCATAATAATCGTTGAATATGTGTTAGCATCTATTGTTCAGTATAATTTCAAAAAATATTCTTATCCAATCTTTAACATTAAAGTGAATGAATAACAACAAAAGAATTCTCTATCTGATGTATCTTAAAGACATAACCTTGAACAAGTAAAATTCCGCGCTCTCTAATCCCTAATCTAACAATGCTGTTAAATGCTATTCAACGAATACAAACTTTCCCTTCATGTCCTTGTACCACATTGTCTCTGTTAAACAACAAACGAAGGCGACATATCATCCACTGTGTCCTTTAACTCTGTCCCATTCTCTGAATAATTTTACACCCAATCGTATATTCTTACCTTTTACAAATTTTTAAATGCATAAAAAAATCACTGTCAATATCCATGATTTTCCATCTTTCAATCGTGCGTTGGTGTTTCTAAAAATATTACAAATTTCTTAGTTTATCGAAACGCGTGTTTATCGCGAGATTTGAAGAATATAATAAGATTAAATATCCCATACAACAAAGAATATTAAACAATATAAATAGATTATAATATAATTAATTAATATATAAATATAAATTAACTTATTGAATTTTCATGTATGCACTGTCGGTAAAAAAGCGCGATTGAAAAGCAACGAGAAAAAAGGACGTGATTGTATCGATCGAATAATAAAATCGCGGTTCATCGCGTGCGGCATAAACGCGTATCAAACTATTAGCCAGAGAACAAGCTGTGCCTAGGCTGTGTCATCGAGAAGGACACCGGTCGGATGCTTTTTCTAAATCCTCCGCCACCGATGATTAATGACTCGTCCTCACGTTTCGTCCACGTCGCATCGGGCCAATGCTGTGAAAGAATGCCACGACCAAGGATTTGCAACAACAAAGCCCTCTAGCAGCAACTCTGACGCGAGCGTGCACACGCGTACGAGCCCGAAAGAGAGAGAGAGAGAGAGAGAGAGAGAGAGAGAGAAGAGAGAGAGAGAGTAAGGACCGCCTTTTGAATAATCCGTGAATGCGTCCGCGGATTCGTATTCGGCTACGGGTTCGTTCAACCGGCGGAACAAAGAAAGCTGGATAATGATCCATTATCAGTCGGTGATAAAGATACGGCGGCGAACTGGCGCGATCCACCGTGACTGGAATACACGGGGCTAAAACTTTCTTTCTTTTCCCGCACGACGCGATGATTAATCGCTAGCCGCGTCTTGTCAACGTCGATGCACCGGCCTGCGTGACGGAAGAATGCGGGTCCCGGTGAAAGTCGAGCCTCGTTTCGTTTGTTTCGGACTCGCGATCGACCGTCCTTCCTTCCTTTTGGAACACGCAAAACTGTTGTAATATTGTCTGCCGGACAGTAATCTATTTTCTTTCAGTCATTTTTGTGCTCTTTCACTCGCTCTGTGCAAGAAAATTTGGTTAGAACGTGGACGATTGAGCATTTTTCTGTTTTATGTGCAAATTCGAATTACCAGATTTGGCAATGTACACGTTATTCTTTAAATTCCAGTGTATGAATGATAATTAATTTCTATACAGATATAAAGATGATTTTATTGTTATTAAATAGGTTTTAGAGTTCGATATTTAATTGATTCACACAGATTTAGTTTTTATATTTTATATTTCACCATTATGTACAGCCATATAAACACACTGGATACACTCAGATAATTAACACATGGCGGACGCCAAAACAAAAGGGCATCGTTAGAAGTCGTACCAACTTTGCATGTAGGAACTAGTGATCATACCAACCTAATATTTTCCTCAACATTTATGCGACAAATTCTAAATTTCTATTTATTCTTTGAAACTTCCTTCCATTCACTGTATATATTGAGATATAATTTTATGTGCTAGATTAGGTTAACTGCATGGTAGTGATACTTGTATGTGAATATCAGTGTGTGCAAGTGTGTGTGTGCGCAGCGTCTCGAAAACAAAGGAATGTAAAAACTGTTCAGTCGGTTAACAGTCTGGTATAGAAAAAGGTGAGATCCGTGCAAGTGTGTATCGATGAATATCTTTGAAATCGTTTATCAAATAAATATATAACTATTATAATATAAATTCTAAGTGTAAATTTAATGTTTCTATACCATTATTTAGGCAATTAAGATCCAAAATTCTCAACGGTATAGATCTGCCGTTTATCGCTCTTTGATTTACCTCAGACGAGGAGATTTGAATTGAACAGTTGAGAGTCTTTTTGACAGACGTTTCATTTACGTAGAATTTGAAACACGTTTATATAGTACAGCAATCTTCCATTCCAATTGAAATTCTACATACAAATTGTGTAAAATGTGCATTTACTATTCGAAATCTTGCTTCATTTGTCATATATAGCTGACTGTCGGTCCTTGAGAGACACTTGGTCCACGTGAACGTAAACACGTAAATCATTTTATTCCACGACAAGCAAGACAAAGAAGGCGAGCGAAAAAACACGAGACTAGTCTTTCCTCGTAACATTATCTCGAACACCGAAAATAACCGGCGAAATTAAGCTGGTTGCCGGATCACACGACGATAATTGAACGGGTGTGGGCGTAAGACACGACATCTCCGATCGGGTTTCCCTAGCGAAAGAATAAATCTGTTCGCTGGACGGACGAAGAATCGCGCGATCAGTTCAACGAACGGAAAGGCGGCAAGCAATTAACGACACGCGTGCCTGTTGTTTTTCTTTTCCTTCTTAGTGAGGCAAGGTATCACGGTAATTAGAGAAAAACTGGCTGGCGCGAATCGCCGTGGAACAACGTTTTATTAAGCGTTTGTTACGAGAGCGTGTTACTATTAATGGAGGCCAGATCGGATCTCTCGAACGCGAATGAATCGGCGAAAAAATCTCCACTAACTACTGGCAATCAATCTTTCTCTGCAATTGCTTTCGCTCTGAATAGTGTGGCATTAAAAGCGTTTTACTTCTTTGCATTCGCGCTGTATTATTAAAATTCTCTTTCTTTCTTCCTTTTTCCCTTCTTCCTTTTTTCCCTTCTTCATTTTTTTTTCTTCGGAACGAAAGTGTGTTTCTGGTCAGATCCTAAATGTGTGTTAAATATTTCAACTGTAAGTTGTTAAAAGTTAGTTGTTGCGATAATGCGAAAAATCGGAAACTACGATCGCCGGGATTTGAACCCCAGTCCCCAACGTTCGTAACTTAAGGCGCTGATCACTGCGCTGCCGTCGTTCGATACAAGTTGACGTCGAATGTCGCTACATAATGAATGGTTTTTTCGGTTTTATTAAAATTCAAATGCAAAGCATCATATGTATCTTTTCCCCTTTCTCAATGAATCATCGTGTTCGTTTTGAGGGATCGTTACGCTCATACTGCAAGTTTCATTAGACACACCATGTGCTATCATCTTATTTTCGTTTTGTTTCACATTTGCTAGTAGATCAGAAAAATGGCGAATAATAAGGATAGGGGCTTGTACAACTTTAATTACGTTTGTATCGTTCCTATCGTTACTCATCGAACATCTTATGACAAAATATACCGACCGTCAACGATGTGTGTCTTACCACTCGCAACAGCTGCAAGCGTTCGCTTTTGTGTTGCGCTAGACGTCCGGATAGCTTAGCAGAAACAAAAGAAAAGGGGAGGAAGCGGCGATGAAACGTGGTGGTGCAAGAAGAGGATCGTAATTCTCAGCAATTTGCAATGGGCGTTGGTAATTATAGGAATTGCAGATGTTAGCATAACACCACATTGATAGCAAATATGAAGAGATACAAACGAACATGTTTTTATGTTTCTGTTATCATCCGCACGAATAACAAATTTCTAAGATTCTCCAATTAAGAGGAAGAATATATGAAAATGAAATATAATTAAAGATGTTATTCACAATCATCTAGCAAAGACTGCATCATTGATAGTCAGATGAAATAACTAAACTGAAGATATTCATGCAGATTCATATTTTTAAATAAAAAATATGAACCTGCAGAATTATTATAACTCAAAGCGCTACATTATAAATGCCTTACTACAATATGTTCGCACATTATGTGCATTTTGCAGCTTAAAATTTCCCATAATCCTAACAACACACAAATATATCAATGAATCAAATTTGATTGAAACTTCTTGGAAGATAAAAAAATACCACCACCCCAACCCAGCAAACTGTCTGCAAACTCTGAAAGATTTACTCTCTGGAGAAGCAAAAAGCAGCGTCTAGCCTAATAATAATTCCCGAAGAAAATCAGGAGTTTGCTCCATCGAGCGTCACCGAGGGAGTCTCAGTGCGTAAAAATGTTTGACGTTCCCATAGGGGAGAAGAGCGAAATAACGACAGGGTCAACGAGTCGCATAGCTGTCGGTGCTGTTAAGACACCAAGGCAACCGGTGTGGTGTAGAATGAAAGACTGCGCGCTAAGCGCAGGCTCGTGTCGTGTCAGGCATCTCGGTGTCACCTCGTGTCGTCTAGCGTTTTCGTGGCTCGCTCTTAATAGAACGGGCCTCGCAGCGCGTGTATTCGCACTGAGCCGAGCCTGTGTACCGAACGTGTCACCGGCTGCCAGCATCGAGACTGTTCCTGACCGGACTGACTGACAGATCGGCTGGTTCAGCCTGACTAACGCGTGACCGGGATAACCTCGCTAGATCCCGTTCTCCTTCGGTTCTGCTGCCCTTTCTGTGTCTCTCGTGACAACGTGATCGGGGGTGGCATCGCCAGTTCGACGTATAAACAAGATCTTCGATGGATAAAGATTGTTTGAACAGCTGATCTTTGGTGTGAGGTATTAGGGGATGGACTGGTTTAAGGTGATCATTAAGTAACCCTTAACTCTTTGCACTGCTATGTTGATATGACTTGATATCAGTTTTTATCTCAGCAGATACTTTGTCAGTCGCAGGTTTCTTTGTGAAACGTGTGAAAGAAAAGCAGGATTGCAAGTTGTTTCAAGATACATTGTACGATTTAAGATTAGAAAATACAATGATAGTGTGAATAAAACTATTTATTTTGTATTTAAGTGAATTTGTTTCTTTCTTTGTTTATTTAAATTCTCTTATTTTTTAAGATACTTGAAAGTGCTGGGAGCTGCTGCTGAGGAAATTGAAATAAAACTCCCAGTGCAAAGGGCTAATTGATATTCTGATAATGAAGATTCTACCCTGTTAAACAATCTCAATTTTGCACTGTATTTTATCAACTTTGGAATATCAGAGACATTTTACAGAAAACATGCTGTATGCAAATTACTTGCAATAAAAAGTTATTCCTAACCATCAGAATCTTCTGATATCAGCCTCTGATGACTAAATTTCTAATACAAAAATAATTTACTTTAACTGAAAAATGAGACAATTTAAATAAATAAAGGGAGAAAGAGATTCGCTTAAAGTAAATTTCAAATATGACACTTAAAAGCGTTGGGAGCTGCTGCTGAGGAAATTGAAATAAAACTCCCAGTGCAATGGGCTAATTGATATTCTGATAATGAAGATTCTACTCTGTTAAACAATCTCAATTTTGCATTCTATTTTATCAACCCTGAAATATCAGTGTCATACTATAGAAAACTCTGATAATATCAAGCTTTGATGACTAGGTTTTTAATGCAAAAATAATTTACTTTAACTGAAAAATGAGACAACTTAAATAAATAAAGGGAGAAAGAAGTTCGCTTAAAGTAAATTTCAAATATGACACTTAAAAGCGTTGGGAGCTGCTGCTGAGAAAATTGAAATAAAACTCCCAGTGCAAAGGGCTAATTGATATTCTGATAATGAAGATTCTACCCTGTTAAACAATCTCAATTTTGCACTGTATTTTATCAACTTTGGAATATCAGAGACATTTTACAGAAAACATGCTGTATGCAAATTACTTGCAATAAAAAGTTATTCCTAACCATCAGAATCTTCTGATATCAGCCTTTGATGACTAAATTTCTAATACAAAAATAATTTACTTTAACTGAAAAATGAGACAATTTAAATAAATAAAGGGAGAAAGAGATTCGCTTAAAGTAAATTTCAAATATGATACTTAAAAGCGTTGGGAGCTGCTGCTGAGGAAATTGAAATAAAACTCCCAGTGCAATGGGCTAATTGATATTCTGATAATGAAGATTCTACCCTGTTAAACAATCTCAATTTTGCATTCTATTTTATCAACCCTGAAATATCAGTGTCCATACTATAGAAAACTCTGATAATATCAAGCTTTGATGACTAAGTTTCTAATGCAAAAATAACTTACTTTAACTGAAAAATGAGACAATTTAAATAAATAAAGGAAGAAAGAAATTCGCTTAAAGTAAATTTTAAATATAACATTTAAAAGCGTTGGGAGCTGCTGCTGAGGAAATTGAAATATAATAAAATTCCCAGTGCAAAGGGTTAAAGAATGAAAATTTTGTCGCCATAATAAACAATATTGTCAATAAAAATAAAGCTACATAATATTGGAAACATATTGGGAAGTTAGAAATATACCAACATTTTGCAGATTTCAAATATAAAATTCACACCAACACGATCAAACTGAACTATAAATGATTAAACAATTAACTGATTAAATAATAAAATTATACAAGTTCGATGAATTAATCAATACCTAAACGCTGAGGGTTAAAAAAAAAAAAAAACTATCAGTCCTAAGATGAATAAAAAATCATTTAGGAAATATAACCTTCAAAACCTTATAATTATACTTTCATAAAAAAAAAAAAAAAAAAAAATGCAAAGCAAAATTCACAATCCGTGTAAATTTTACTCTAAACCACCTACTGCCATCAGTATCACGTCCATCGTTGCGAAAAGCCAAGCAGCGCCGTTTGATCAAACGTACGGACATGCAACGTGATTCAGATATCCGCATAAAGGAAGGCGGGATTATCTCGGTGGACGTGCAATTAATCGCGTTGGCCGCGCCACTATCGGTGAGGAGGCGAGCAACTGGTGAGCCGCACAAGTAGAATTGCTCGATTAAGCGAGCCGAACAGCATCAGAATCTGAAACGGCCGCGTGTCGCATTCCAACAACCGTCGCGAGCTCTACGCGCAAGCATGATAGAGCTTCTCTGGTCGACAGCGGACTCGACGAATGTATATTTAGAATACTCACCACCGTTAACCCTCGCCGCCACATGCATCTAAACGATTATCTGATAGGAATAGCGAGTAGCGGCGGTTTATCGTTCGTTTCCATCTGACCGATCGATCGTGGAATTCCAAGGAAAGCAATAAAACCATCGACGTTTCGCGACCTAATGATAACGAGCAGCTCAGTCTGCCCGATGCTTGGAAACTGTAAAAGTTTATGGGTCGAGTGAGTGGAAACTTTATTGTTAGTCGACCCTCGGTGTTTCGTTGTCCAATCTCTTCTATCGTTCGTGAACTTTACAACTTTCAATATTAATCTGCATTATAATATTCACATCTACAGCTCATGAGAATATTCGAAGAATACGAGAAAACGAGTTCTGAAATTTTTACATTCTTTTTTTTTATTTGCAAGAATTTTACAATCAATTTTCATTGAGGATTATAAGTAAATTATTATGGCGTGGTACTATGTCGTGTTTAATAAGTTTTATCGTGTGTCTGATTCTAGTTGAATCTAAAGGGTAATGTCTTTTTAGCCTGCGGATCTGATTCGTCGTGGTTTTTACATTTGGGATTGTATCATTGAGTTGGCAACTAAGTGACTGCGGATTTTGTCATTAGGTAGTATTGACAACATCCGCAATCACTTAGTTGCCAACCTAATAGTACGATTATTTCTCCAACGCCCTCTTTATCTGTCTCGTTACAATTATCCGTTTTTAGAACGATCCGGTTTTAAACTCTTTACGTATCGTTTATGAGAGCATTTACATATCGAGTAATTCATCGAACTTGTATAATTTTATTATTTAATCAGTTAATTGTTAATTGTTTACAGTTCCGTTTAAAGCTGTCGATTTGCAAACTACGGCGCGTATCGAAAATCGTGGGCGATTTCTCGTGCGAGAGTCGAAAACGTATTGTATTAGGTTGGTAACTAAGCGATTGCAGATTTTGTCATTACCAACTAATGACAAAACCTGCAATCGCTTAGTTGCCAACCCAAAAGTACGATTATTTCTCCGACGCCCTCTTTACAATTATCCATTTTTAGAACGATAAGAAAAACAATTATGAAACGAGTTACAAGAGCAAATGGAACAAGTTGTCAATTCGAAAACTACAGTGTATCGAAAATCGTGGACGATTTCTCGTGCGAAAGTGGAAAATGTATTGTATTAAGTTGGCAACTAAGTGACTGCGGATTTTGTCATTAGGTGGATTACTTGCCAACCCAATAGCACTGTAATGAAATCTCACTGTCTATAGTGAAGTTTGGAACAAGTTTGGGAAACGTATGCAGAAGTTGCAGCACTTTTTATATGCCTTATGTGTTATACGTACACGTATATGATAAAATAATGGGAATATCTCTTATATATCTATGTATATGACATATAAGGGGTGTCTCCATTATTTTACCTAACCTCTGTACGAGATATTTAGTGCAAGTATACAATTGGCAGAAATCACAAGAACGTTTGAACAGTTAATTACAGATTGTATTAATAAGCCAGAATATTCACATAGATTATCCTTAATACTTATGACATATGATCGTATTGTTCGAAAAAATGTTCGATGATTGCATCAATTTGACATTGTTCTACCGTGGTCCGTTTATTTTTTATTGAATGTATATTATTCATACACGTAGTCACTTTTTATTAACTTTTCATTGCTGGACAAATTAGCGATGCAAACATGTAGCCATGTGCAAGGCTGCATTTTATATAAATAGAGCTGAAAGTAACAAAGCAGGTCTTATGGTTAACATGCAAAACGACCATTCTTGACGCACGAACATTCTCTGTGAAAGCGCGACCGCGAATGCTGCGCATTCCGAAAACGTAGACAAAAAATCCAGCGCTCGTTGAGCTACGCGATGCAAGAGATGCTTTGCATTTCATTAAACGAAAACCTCCGTGTGGAATGTACGGAAAGAACGTCGTGGAATTCGGCCTTCGGCCAGAGAAACAGCTTTCGTTGTAAGAGAAAGAGAGAGAGAGAGAGAGAAAAAAAAAAGAAAAAATTAGAACTCCGAGGAAGGCGCGAGGTGATAAGGTGCAAACATCGCGACGCGATTGCTTCTATTTTCTCAAATTGCTTCTATAGAGTCTACGTTGCATGATAGGAACTGGCGTGGCTAACAACGATGATAGCCATAACGATGGAAATGCGGAGAACAACATGTAGCCGATCGAAGTAACAGTATGATTTGCGATGGTCGTGATGAGTAGACTGAGCACTTCTATGTGTTTCAGGAAAATTTGAAGAGGAAAAAATGCGAAGATATACGTAATATCCAAAGTGGAATGCTTGTAATATTTACGTAGCTATTTATATTTAAAAATAATCTTACGATGGATCATGCGAGTGCCAATATGGCGCCCTTCTTTAAAGAAGAATTCGGAGAAGAAGAAAAGAAACTAATCGAAATACACTGCCAGTCGTAAGCATTGGAATATTTATTAATCACAGCTTTGACTGCCTAGTTATTTTATTATTAATCTACTATTTCATTCGTATCATATTTTCTTAACGCTAATGACCCGCGCTGTATATCAAATATTGAGGTTAGGTTTGCAAATATTCCCTAAAGCAGCGTTTCGAACGGTCGATGAGAGGAATCGGACAGAGCAACGGCTGTTTATCAAGGAAAATCAGGCCTGAACGCGGCGAACGCCAGAACAACAAGTATTTATAACTACGAACAGGAATCTGAGTCCGGAGAAATTATAAATCATCAATCCTCGACCGAAGAGATTAACCGAACGAGAAAGAGAAGAGGAAGAAGAGGAAGAAAAAGAAGAAGAGACTGAAGTACCGCGTGGCATGACGACAAAGACGATGTAAATCTAAAATCTACTCGGGCCCGACATCGTGGCCCGATCCACTGAAACACATCCAGCACCGTTCAAATCCCAGCTCCCCATTGACACGGCCGACAAAAGAAGAGTGTAGGTTCATAAATAACCCGGCCAGTTTATCGTGCCTATTATGCAATTACGATTGCATCTTTCAAGCCTAGGTGGTCCACGGCCTCAAGATCTCAGGGCCGAGTCAACGAGATAATGCCTCTTAAAAAGTTGTCGTTGTTTCGACTCTTGGATACTCGGCTAACTGTTTCGCGTGCCTTTTATTTTTCGTCTTCTTTTTATTTTCCTTTTGGTCCGTTCTCTTGTCAGGTTGAAAAACAGGAATTTCTATTTTCCATTTAGTATACGTGGAAATTTTAGAAGAAGGAAAGCGTGGTATTTTTAGTCGAAATCCGATTTCCCGTCTCACAACCCTGGAGGAGTATTTACTTTCCTCTCGTAGCGCTTTCAAGACAATTCTTAGCTGAGAAACGCAAGTCCCGAAGAGATCGTTCGTCGAATAAATAGTTACGAATATTTTATTATGAAAGTATGGCCGACATCGTGATCGATAAAGAAATCGTTGTGTAATTGATAATTACAAAACGCGCATGGAGGGAAATGGAACAGATGGTAGACTATGACTAACTTGTGAAAAAAAGTTAATCCTCCGTTGGTGTTCGTTTCTTGCAGCACGTGTCTGATGTCTTGGAGCCAACCTCGAATCGTCGTCAATTGCTAATGAAAATATTGCAAAACAGTTAACTGATGTTTTCTCGAGCTTCCAACATGTCGTTGTTTAATCCTTCAGTTCACATGATGGAGTTCAGAAACAACTTCAAACAACCTGAAGAAGAAAATCATAAGCGAAATTACCAAAGAACATTCTCCAGTTCAAAAACAACTGCAAACAGCCTGAAGAAGAAAATCATAAGCGAAATTACCGAAGAACATGATCATAATCTTCTAATAGTTTTTCAATTTTTCTCGAGCTTCCAACATTTCGTTGTTTAATCTTGTAGTTCACATGATGCAGTTCAGAAACAACTTCAAACAATCTGAAGAAGAAAATCATAAGCGAAATTACCAAAGAACATTCTCCAGTTCAGAAACAACTCCAAACAGCCTGAAGAAGAAAATTATAAGCGAAATTACCGAAGAACATGATCATAATCTTCTAATAGTTTTTCAACTTTTCTCGAGCTTCCACATCTCGTTGTTTAATCTTGTAGTTCACATGATGCAGATCAGAAACAACTTCAAACAATCTGAAGAAGAAAATTATAAGCGAAATTACCGAAGAACATTCTCCAATTCAAAAACAACTTCAAACAGCCTGAAGAAGAAAATCATAAGTGAAATTACCAAAGAACATTCTCCAGTTCAGAAACAACTCCAAACAGCCTGAAGAAGAAAATTATAAGCGAAATTACCGAAGAACATGATCATAATCTTCTAATAGTTTTTCAACTTTTCTCGAGCTTCCACATCTCGTTGTTTAATCTTGTAGTTCACATGATGCAGTTCAGAAACAACTTCAAACAATATGAAGAAGAAAATCATAAGCGAAATTACCAAAGAACATTCTCCAGTTCAAAAACAACTGCAAACAGCCTGAAGAAGAAAATCATAAGCGAAATTACCGAAGAACATGATCATAATCTTCTAATAGTTTTTCAATTTTTCTCGAGCTTCCAACATCTCGTTGTTTAATCTTGTAGTTCACATGATGCAGTCCAGAAACAACTTCAAACAATCTGAAGAAGAAAATCATAAGCGAAATTACCAAAGAACATTCTCCAGTTCAAAAACAACTGCAAACAGCCTGAAGAAGAAAATCATAAGCGAAATTACCGAAGAACATGATCATAATCTTCTAATAGTTTTTCAATTTTTCTCGAGCTTCCAACATTTCGTTGTTTAATCTTGTAGTTCACATGATGCAGTTCAGAAACAACTTCAAACAATCTGAAGAAGAAAATCATAAGCGAAATTACCAAAGAACATTCTCCAGTTCAGAAACAACTCCAAACAGCCTGAAGAAGAAAATTATAAGCGAAATTACCGAAGAACATGATCATAATCTTCTAATAGTTTTTCAACTTTTCTCGAGCTTCCACATCTCGTTGTTTAATCTTGTAGTTCACATGATGCAGTTCAGAAACAACTTCAAACAATATGAAGAAGAAAATCAGAAGCGAAATTACCGAAGAACATGATCATAATCTTCTAATAATTCTTCAACTTCTACCTCACATAATCAAGTTCATGAACAATTTCAGGAACTTCTTGAAAACGCGAAAATATCTCAATAAGGTGATCATTATGGAAATTAATAAACTATACACGTAATTGTACCACCGTGGTTCCACGTTTGCACAAAGCTTCATCCTCCGAAGAACTACTCCTTTGAATCTTCCCCCAATTGCATAACCAATCTCTGTAATGGAGATCACGTCGTTTCCGAGAAACCTCATATTTCCTACCGCAAGAACTATTCGAGTAAAGGGTTCCTCTCATGGAGTCAGTTACCTCGTTGACGATAGGGATCAGGTCGGACCGCATCGACGACTGGCTCTTAGCCAGTCGCGACCAACGCAACAGAGGTATCGCGAAAACGCTAGAGACTCGGCCCGGGTCGGTGCGCGTGATTTAAATTTATCTAGGCGTGTTTTGCGTCATTCAGACCCTATCCCGTTTGATTTGTGACCTTTCGGTGCTTTCGCAGCTGGCGGCCGATCGCCGGCCAAAGATCGCAAAATCAATGACCTGTCGACATTCCACGACCAGGAAAACGCCGTGTCCTGGTCGACGCTCGCCTCCATCCGCTCTGGTCGTTACGCGATCCACCTGTTACCGTACGTCCGACAGCACAGCTCTAGGATCTGTCGACCGTGTTAAATCCGCGTTGCAAAGCCGGATCTATTTCCACTGATAAACAACTTACACGTTCGAATCATCACTCGTCCCACGAACATTCCGGCCAAGCAATCATTTTCAAAGCAACCTGCTCTGTATTTATGAGCCATGACGAGCTTCTTCTGTATCGACCAAATCACTTGAGAGAACAGTAGGCGAGGAAAGAGAGACACTTTGGACGTTGCGAGCTGATCCATTTTTCGGATTGTCGAGGATCACGTGGGTGGAATGAGCTGGTCAAACGGCAGCAAAGTGTGGGCTGAATGACGGCTGAGACCATATTGTGATCTGATCTGTATCATTGTTTTGAGGTGTTAATGGCTGGCCTCCCTGAAAGTTGTGACATTTTGTGGACGCTTCTATACTTAAAACCACCGTCGCTTTCACGTAACACAGCTCTAAACGCGTTCACGTGTATTAACTTCTTCCAAGACATTCTGTGCACCCCAGAGGGTTCGATAGCTGGCGCTGCGACTCCCAGGGAAATTTGATCTTAGCCTTTGCTGTTCTTTTCGTACATTTGAAGAAACTGTTCTTATATCACAGTCCCATAATTTATAATCCTGTTGTGTTAGAATAAATCTACGCTACCTCTCACGTTATCAAATATAACACAACATATAACAGCAACATCCTTCGAGGTCCAATACTTTTCAACATCCACCGACTGTTAGATCTAATATCACTGTTTACTTTTAAAAGAAAAGCAGAGAACACAAGGAAGAAGCGGTCTAATCAAATTAGATCATTCTGGTTCCACGTTGGCCGTGTGAAGCGGACAGTTATAAATAGATTGAAAAACTATTGCTTTTCAATCCGCGTGGCACGGCGAGAGGTTTCCCTGAGAGAAGAGCGTGTCGGTGAAACGGAGGGGGGCGACGCGGGTAAAACGAACGAAAGAACAGCAAAGGGGGTTGAAGAAGGAAACGATGCTCGATCCCTCGACGAAGAGGGAGAGACAGAGAGGGAGAACGACGGGTTCTCTCTGCCGGTGAAGCTTTTATGCCGAAGTTTGCGAGCCGGCCGCCTCGTGGATCATTTGTTATCTTCCACGAGAAAGCTCCCCGACGCAAATAGGTTTGTTTCTGGCCGCTTTAAACGCTTCACAATAATCCACACGAACCCAAATTCAATTAACGCCTCTCGTCGTTGCCGACGCCAACCCCCACCGTTTCTGTACTTTGTAGCCGTTGACAGGCAACGAAAGTCGCACTTGGCTCTCCTTCTTTCGTCTCTTTTATGCGAGCTCGTGGACCGACGGAATATTGACGTACGTGCTTGGAATGCTCGATGACCTTGAACCGTTCGCAGCTTCTCCGGCACACGAGACAGCGACTGTATAATTTCCAGAAGAAAGGTTATTTACTGTTTATTCAATCCTGTCGTTCTTAATTTCCTGATTCTACACATTTTTTGGCCCGTGAAAGTGGTTCAGCAAATTTAGAAAATTGGAATCATCAGAAGACAGATACACATGACCCTTAACTGGCCTAACATTCTCAGCAAAATATAGTTTGCTGTTGAGCTGGGTGTCATGTACAACTTGATGAAATTTATAATTCCTGAGGAGGAAGAACGGAACCTGGCAATCATTTGGTCTGTGCAAGTGGTTCAAAAAATTTAGAAAATTGGAATCATCAGAAGACAGATACACATGACCCTTAACTGGCCTAACATTCTCAGCAAAATATAGTTTGCTGTTGAGCTGGCTGTCATGTACAACTTGATGAAATTTATAATCCTTGAAGAGGAAGAACACAATCTAGCAATCATTTGGTCAGTTCAGGTGGTTGAACAAATTTAGAAAATTGGAATAATCAGAAGGTAGATAAACAAAACCCTTAACTGGCCTAACATTCTCAGCAAAATATAGTTTGCTGTTGAGCTGGGTGTCATGTACAACTTGATGAAATTTATAATCCTTGAAGAGGAAGAACACAATCTAGCAATCATTTGGTCAGTTCAGGTGGTTGAACAAATTTAGAAAATTGGAATAATCAGAAGGTAGATAAACAAAACCCTTAATTGGCTTAACATTCTCAGCAAAATATATAATAGTTTGCTACTGAGCTGGATGTCATGTACAACTTCATGAAATTTATAATTATTGAAGAGGAAGAACACAATCTAGCAATCATTTGGTCCGTTCAGGTGGTTGAACAAATTTAGAAAATTGGAATAATCAGAAGGTAGATAAACAAAACCCTTAATTGGCTTAACATTCTCAGCAAAAATATAGTTTACTACCGAGCTGGATGTCATGTACAACTTGATGAAATTTGGGATTCTTGAAGAGGAAGAACACAATCTAGCAATCATTTGGTCCGTTCAAGTGGTTGAACAAATTTAGAAAATTGGAATCATCAGAAGATAGATACACACGACCCTTAATTGGCTTAACATTCTCAGCAAAATATAGTTTACTACCGAGCTGGGTGTCATGTACAACTTGATGAAATTTGGGATTCTTGAAGAGGAAGAACACAATCTAGCAATCATTTGGTCCGTTCAAGTGGTTCAAAAAATTTAGAAAATTGGAATCATCAGAAGATAGATACACACGACCCTTAATTGGCCTAACATTCTCAGCAAAATATATAATAGTTTGCTACTGAGCTGGATGTCATGTACAACTTCATGAAATTTATAATCCTTGAAGAGGAAGAACACAATCTAGCAATCATTTGGTCAGTTCAGGTGGTTGAACAAATTTAGAAAATTGGAATAATCAGAAGACAGATAAACAAAACCCTTAACTGGCTTAACATTCTCAGCAAAATATAGTTTACTACTGAGCTGGATGTCATGTACAACTTCATGAAATTTGGGATTCTTGAAGAGGAAGAACGGAACCTGGCAATCATTTGGTCAGTTCAGGTGGTTCAACAAATTTAGAAAATTGGAATAATCAGAAGACAGATAAACAAAACCCTTAACTGTCTTAACATTCTCAGCAAAATATATAACAGTTTGCTACTGAGCTGGATGTCATGTACAACTTGATGAAATTTATAATTCCTGAGGTGGAAGAACGGAACCTGGCAATCATTTGGTCCGTGCAAGTGGTTGAACAAATTTAGAAAATTGGAATAATCAGAAGGTAGATAAACAAAACCCTTAATTGGCTTAACATTCTCAGCAAAATATAGTTTACTACCGAGCTGGGTGTCATGTACAACTTGATGAAATTTGTAATTCTTGAAGAGGAAGAACACAATCTAGCAATCATTTGGTCCGTTCAGGTGGTTGAACAAATTTAGAAAATTGGAATAATCAGAAGACAGATAAACAAAACCCTTAACTGGCTTAACATTCTCAGCAAAATATAGTTTACTACCGAGCTGGGTGTCATGTACAACTTGATGAAATTTATAATTCCTGAGGAGGAAGAACACAACGAAGCGATCATCAAAGAATCGCACGATTCCTCGACGGCTGCAATTGGATTCGAATTATCGTACGATTCCTCGTAAGCGCGTTTTTGATCCTCGTAATCCTTGTCCAATCCTTGGGAACAGAGCACGATAAATCATAGCTGATCCAAAATTAGACGGTCTGCTTTGAGTGGGTCACTCAGCCCCATGAAACTCACAACAACACATTAGCCATCTTCGAGTGCGTGGACGCAGGGGATCGAAACTGTCCTGCGGCCGAGGGGTTACTTTTGTGCTACGAGTAGCATTGAAAGAAGAGGAACGGGACGCGACGAAGATGGACCCGCGTGGGACATCTGTGTGTGCGTAGAGGGAAGACGATGAGGCAACGACAAAGACGATGGAACGGGATTGAGAAAGAATGGTGTACAGTGGATACGCGTCTCCATCCATCAGGCAATGGTTCGATCGTTCGAAACACGCGACTCGAAGCTACAGACAACCTCCGAATGCATTATCTTGCGTTCACAGTGCGCGGCTATCCCCGATGCTTTTTTCGATAATAAGAGCGTTTAGGCCTCTTTATGCATTCGTGGAATAACGTATGGCTCGCCACGGCACCGATACTCATGTCACTGTCCTGGCCTTTCGATGTTCCGTGCTCTCTACGGGCTCTGCCTTATACGCTCTCACAGAGCCACAAACGTCCTTGGTATTCTGCATTGACTACAGGCGAAAATATAACTTTGGAATTTACTGGACTAGGAATGCGCTTAGGAATCTCGAAAGCTTTCAGCATTGCAGTTGGTTTAAAAGAAAAGTGTTGGGTAATTCAATCATTTTCTTGTATCTTTCTACTAATAAACATCTTCTGTGAAACGCTTATATGTGTAGAGTATTGCTTCATTGAGTTGTTATTTATATTTTATTATAGTTGTAATTAATAAATAAATTCCCTAAAGACAGCGTGTAAATTGCAACTAGACAACTCGGTAACTAAAACTCTTATGGCTTCATTGAGTTGTTGTTTATATTTTATTACAGTTGTAATTAATAAATAAATTCCCTAAAAACAGCGTGTAAATTGCAACTAGATAACTCGTTGGTAATTACCATAAAACTCTTACAGCTTCATTGACTTGTTGTTTATATTTTATTATAGTTGTAATTAATAAATAAATTCCCTAAAGACAGCGTGTAAATTGCAACTAGACAACTTGGTAACTAAAACTCTTATGGCTTCATTGAGTTGTTATTTATATGATTTATTTATATTTTATTATAGTTGTAATTAATAAATAAATTCCCTAAAAACAGCGTGTAAATTGCAACTAGATAACTCGTTGGTAATTACCATAAAACTCTTACGGCTTCATTGACTTGTTGTTTATATTTTATTACAGTTGTAATTAATAAATAAATTCCCTAAAGACAGCGTGTAAATTGCAACTAGACAACTCGGTAACTAAAACTCTTATGGCTTCATTGAGTTGTTATTTATATGATTTATTTATATTTTATTATAGTTGTAATTAATAAATAAATTCCCTAAAATCAGCATGTAAATTGCAAATAAAATAACTCGTTGGTAACTAAAACTCTTACGGTCGCGTTTGTTTATTTATACTGGTCCGGGAAGAGCAAGAATATTCAAAGTATCTTCGTTCGACGGTAACGACGACATTGTTTTGCCACGAGTTTATTTATTATTACATTACGTGTATATTAACGACATTGATATTCCAAGGCCAAAACAACAACATGATTTGGATTGTCCTGTAGCTCATGTGCCGCTATGTAGCTATGTAACTATGTACACATATGTATGTGTTGACTGACCCTGCTGATCTTATTCTTCGTTTAATATTTACAGCAAGAAACCATACAATGCATATCAAGGTTTGTCAAACTTAAGATTAGCGATAAAAGAATACGGTCGAGTCTGAAACGTTGGAAAAAAGTAGGATAAAAAACACAGCAAATCGATGACACGACCGACCTGATCACGTTCACGAACGTCTACTGCACCTTGTAAATTCTTCATACTTTCATTCGTTGTAATAAAAATGTAGTTAATTTAATCCGAAGAGCTCTAATGTTCTTAGTAACCTAACCCCATCTAGGCTTACAATAAAGCATACATCCATTATTCGTCTAGAAACGTCATTAAGATTCTCATCGAGCATCGACATCGCCATCTAACAGTGTAACCAATCAAGCAACCGCAACTATAGGTTATAGGCAATGGTACACGACGAGAAGCAGATTTTTAAGAATTAATTGGCAATGATCCTTCGAACATTGGTCCGTGACACACTGTACGAAGGCACGCGCGCGCATCAATACACATACGTATAGGAAACGGCACACACAAACGACTGAGACAGCGTTGCCGCGGCGGGAGAATTAATGACTTACCTTCAACGGGAACAATACAGTCAGCTGCGACTCTTTACGTGTCTGCGAGTAGCGCGCAGGCCGCCGCGATGCTAGAGGCTCTCGCCTAAGGTCGGACAAAAACACACAAACGAAGGCAAAGAGAGGGACGCGTGTGTATCCATGGATCGATTTATTTCCAGACGCGAGAATGCGAACGATATCATTTTCGTAGCAGTTTTTCGTTCGGGACACGAGTAATCCGATCGCGAGGCTTGTGTCTCTCTTGGCGCGCTGCGAATATGTCACGCGCAATTTGCCACGGTTTCGCTGGATTATCGTGTTGTATACCTCCCCGTGTTCTCACTACCCTCTCTCCCTCCTTCGTGCTACATTGTTGGCAGTTTCTACACTTCCTATCCTACAATTTTAGGATGTTTGCTCATATTTTCGTCCGCCGGACGCATCTTGCCTCGCGGCCAAAGCGAAACGCGTTTTATTTCAATTTCAGGCTTCAATTTCAATTCCAGAATACCAGCGGACTGGCGTTTGTTTGAAACCCACTCACAGGCTAACTTTAGATTAACCTGAAATGAACTATCCTAGTATTAGTAGGTAATTCTTCCAATACTGAATTAAAATGGCTGGATGACAGATAAATGGATGGACTGAATTATATACGTCGTGAAACTTAAAATAAGATTGTTATATATGAAGTTTATGTATTTTTAATTAGTCATCGATTAATATGTACTTTTTGTATGGTGGGTTTTGAGACAGGAACATAATTTAGTACGTGTCGTTGCAAGGGCAAATTTGTATTTTTGTTAATACGTTATAGAAATGAAACCTAACCTCACATTTGTTTTACTCATTAGTTGAGTACTTTACTCTGGATATCCTACATATTTTCGAATATTCGACGATTTTTCTGATCTAGTTATTAACCTAAACAATTATATATTTCAGCGTACTTATAGAATGTACCAACTCAATAGCAAAGAGTAATAGATAGGTTATGTTCTTAAGTACTTTACTTTGGATATCCTACATATTTTTTAATATTCCGCGATTTTTGTGGTCTATTTATTAACCTAAACAATTATATATTTCAGCGTACTTATACAACGTACTAACTCAATAGCAAAGAGTAATAGATAGGTTATGTTCTTGAGTACTTTACTCTGGATATCCTACATATTTTTTAATATTCAGCGATTTTTGTGGTCTATTTATTAACCTAAACAATTATATATTTCAGCGTACTTATACAACGTACTAACTCAATAGCAAAGAGTAATAGATAGGTTATGTTCTTGAGTACTTTACTCTGGATATCCTACATATTTTTTAATATTCAGCGATTTTTGTGGTCTATTTATTAACCTAAACAATTATATATTTCAGCGTACTTATACAACGTACTAACTCAATAGCAAAGAGTAATAGATAGGTTATGTTCTTGAGTACTTTACTCTGGATATCCTACATATTTTTTAATATTCAGCGATTTTTGTGGTCTATTTATTAACCTAAACAATTATATATTTCAGCGTACTTATACAACGTACTAACTCAATAGCAAAGAGTAATAGATAGGTTATGTTCTTGAGCAATTACAAAGACTAAGGTTTTATCAGGAAAATCATCATCCAAGCAATATTTCCGCAGAATTCGTAAGAAGTTGTAAGCGGCATCTGCTTCTTATTTTCCATGCAAAGCGCACGCGTTAGAAGTAGATATCATCGGAAACGCATCTTTCTTCCGAGGCCCTGGAGTTACCGCTCCTGTCCTCTATGAATCATGCAGTACCGATGTTTTAGGTCAGCTTGTTCCTCTTAGGAGGCTGTCGGTTTTGATCGGCCATGGCGTTCCTCCTGGTTACCCTAGTCGGGTGGTGCTCGAGCCTCTGAGGCCGACTTGTAGTAGTACATAAGCCTCGCGCAAGCATTTATTTATGGTGCCGGATCGCTAGGGTGTACGTGGAACCGCCTCTACATAACCATAATGCTCTTCTCGAGCATCGCGTATCGAATGAAGCCGTTCCCCGTTCAATTCCGATTTCCTTCCTTTTATATAGCGAAATCTCGTTGCTGAAGGTAAGCTTGCTGATACTCTGTTAGCTTCAATTAATAGTATTTTCAACACTGAAGGTCATTTTAAATAGTTTAAGTATCAAATAATATAAATTAAAAAGTTTTCTCTAAAATTTTATGGAATTTCTTTTCTATTTGGAGAATTAATAAAACATACACAGAAAAGTAATTTTCTATGAATTCAAATTATTCTAAAATTTACAATTGATGTAACACTTAGTATTAAGATGTTTATTGCATTGCGCAGTAATATGTTAATTATCTCAGTGCGTTCAATATCTTTAGCTAATTTCAACTCCTTCATATTTATATTCAATTTTATATTCAATTAAAATTATTAAAATCAATTTTGTATTAAATTAAATATTATATTCAAACATATATATATATAATATATATATAATATTTTTGAGTAATAAAAACAATGTAGATATATATAATAAGAGTTTTTAAAACATTTGTCTCCGACCTTTTAATAAATGAACAAATTATATTCTAACATTTATAGTTGATGTAACTTATTACTAAGACGTTTATTGCATTGTACAATAACATGTTAATTATCTGAGTTAAATATCTTTAGCTAATTTCAACTCCTTAAAAAATGTTTTTTATATTTAAACATATATACAATATTCATATTCAATTTTATATTAAATTAAATATTAAGTGCTTTAAATATCTTTAGCTAATTTCAACTCCTTAAAAAATGTTTTTTATATTTAAACATATATACAATATTCATATTCAATTTTATATTAAATTAAATATTAAGTGCTTTAAATATCTTTAGCTAATTTCAACTCCTTAAAAAATGTTTTTTATATTTAAACATATATACAATATTCATATTCAATTTTACATTAAATTAAATATTAAGTACTGTAAATATCTTTAGCTAATTTCAACTCCTTAAAAAATATTTTTTATATTCAAACATATATATAATATTCATATTCAATTTTATATTCAATTAAAATGATTAATAATTTACTTATAATTCTCAATGAGAATTGATTGTAAATAGTCTACCAAATAAAGAAAAAAAAAAAGAATTAAAATGATTAAAATCAATTTTATATTAAATTAAATATTATATTCAAACATATATATATATATATAATACATATAATATTCTTGAGTAATAAAAATAATGTAAATATATATAATAAAAGTTCTTAAAACATTTGTCTTCGACCTTTTAATAAACGAACAAATTGTAGCGACACATCGCTTTCAGAAAAGAGAAACAAAAAAGAGAAAGAAAAATCTCCAAGCTGCTTTTTAGTGAAGTAGCTGACGCTTTCCCGAGGGCGATGTTTGAAAATCTTATCCAAATGGAAAGGACCCTCCAAAGAATTCACAGTAGTATGTAAACCTCACGCAAGCATTTATTTATGGTCTCGGGTCACCGGCTGTGCGCGGGGGCCGCCTCTACGCCGCACTTTACAGAACATATTTTACACCGAGCCATCAGCCGTGGAATAAAGCTGTTTCCTACTTAATTCCGCCTTCCACTTTGATCCATGGGATGCGAAAGCGCCTCTGTAAGCGCTTGTTAATTGACGCTACACCATGTGATAATTGGTGAACACAAGTTATCTGACATCATACGGTGCACTTTGTCTCGCACCAACAACTAGGCCCTTTTGAACGAATCTGACCTCGTTCAGGATGTGTAATCAACGTTTTCCTTTAATAAAAATGTCTCTATTATGTCATTGCATCTATTTTATAAAATGAAATATTTTCTCTTTAAACGTTGAAACTAATATATCAGACTTTCACAAGCCAAACTGATGACAGTTCATAGGACTTTTACAGAAGTATTTATACACTTTAAAATTAAGTTAAAATTAGCTAAAGATATTTAACTCAGATAATTAACATATTATTGTTCAATGCATTAAACATCCTAGTACTAAGTTACATCAATTGTAAATTTTAGAATAATTTGCATTCATAGAAAATTACTTTTCTGTGTATAAGTACTTGTTATAGAAGTATAGGGCTGAACTTGCATTTTCAGAAGGTAAATTTCTGTCATAAGTTCATTTATCATGAGAAATCTTAATATAGTTTAATATATGTTTAATATAGTGAATTCTTGCTGCTGAAGATAAGCTTGTTGATACTTTGGTAGTTTCAATTAATAGTATTCTCAACACTGAAGGTCATTTTAAATAATTTAAGTCTCAAATAATATAAATTAAAAAGTTTATGCTATTAGGTTGGCAACTAAGTGTTAGTAACACCTCATGACAATATCTGCAATCACTTAATTACCAACCCAATAGTAGACTCTAAAACGAAAAGAAAATCATTTTTTAAAACATAATCATGTTTCTCTGCTTCTCAGTTCATGGAACTGGACAGCACAACCTCTAACCTTCACATTCTGCAATTATTTTTAGGTTATGTTCATTTCCCCAACACAAATGTGGGGGAAATGAACTAAAAATTATAGAAAATAATAAATCACATAAAACAATTATGTATACTAATCTTCAGTACACAACAATACAACATCACAGCAGTTAAATCTGTTAAATAGTGGACATGTACAGTTTTTACTGATCAAAATTACCCAACTCGTAGGAAACCATTAAGGATCATATCAAATCCTAGTCCAATCTGTCTGACCAAAAAAGTTTATGCTATTAGGTTGGCAACTAAGTGTCAGTAACACCTCATGACAATATCTGCAATCACTTAATTACCAACCCAATAGTAGACTCTAAAATGAAAAAAAAAAAATCATTTTTTTAAACATAATCATGTTTCTCTGTTTCTCAGTTCATGGAACTGGACAGCACAACCTCTAACCTTCACATTCTGCAATTATTTTTAGGTTATGTTCATTTCCCCAACACAAATGTGGGGGAAATGAACTAAAAATTATAGAAAATAATAAATCACATAAAACAATTATGTATACTAATCTTCAGTACACAACAATACGACATCACAGCAGTTAAATCTGTTAAATACTGGACATGTACAGTTCTTACTGATCAAAATTACCCAACTCGCAGGAAACCATTAAGAATCATATCAAATCCTAGCCCAATCTGTCTGACCACCCTATCTCCGTGATAATCATAAATCTCTCTTTGCCCAAATAAATATAAATAAGAACCAGCAAAGAAGAAACCACATATCAACGACAGATGACCAACATTCCCTTGGAAAATGGCTTTTACCATCTCTGTTCCATTGGTGCCAGCCGATCAGAGTATTCACGGTACACACGATCCGAAAATAGTTGGTAGGGGTGTAAAAGGGGCAACGATGTAAGCTGAGCGTGATTCCGCGTGCGGATTGAAATATCCGAAGGGATAATTAAGCTTGCGAATGGCGCATGGTTCAACGTATGAATAAATAAATCGAATGGCGCACGCAAGCCCCGTAAGCGTCGAATTATGCAAAGCCTTTTTGCCCCGCAAGATTTCTTTCTCATTAAATCGATCAGCCTGTGGCGATCTACGGATGGAAAATGCATGTGTTCGCTAAATTGTTACACGAGACGTAATGTGCCGTGTCATAGAACGTAGGTGCTAACGAATCGAGTCGGACCAACTCTGCATCTTACTCTTAACCACCAGACCCGTTAATGGAGCACGATTTGCGCGCGTTACCGTTCGGTGATTAGCGTTCTCGGGCCATTTTCAAAGCGATTGCCTCTACAGCAACTATTCTCTCGGTCTTCGAACGTGCAGTCATTAGATCGCTAAAACCATGAAGAAGCGCTTCAACGATACAGCGAGCAGATCTCGAGAGAAAATTGTTGGCAGATTAGTGCGATGTTTGGCAGTTTTGCAATTAAAATGTGAAAAGAAAGACCTGGCGATTTCATAAAACCAATAAAACGGCTAACGGAATGGCTGAGGCGCAATGTGGCTGGAAATGTAAAAGTAGACTCGACGTGTTTGTTACTTGGCGTGCAGAATTCGGTGCTCGTGGACGTCTTCATATGCACGACCTACTCCTCGCTAACGTGAATGTCACCGTGACCAATGTTTCTTCAGCAAGCGAGCAGCTGACTTATGCATTCTTTTTTGTCACGCATCAAAGTAGGTACCATACTCCGTTCCCTACTGGCCTCGGTAGCTTTAATTTTCTCTTTTTCTCTCTATCTTAATACACGTTTCTTATCGCGTTTTATTTATTTTTTTTTTTTTTTTTTTTCAACCGACAGAAAGTTGCATTACAGTTACTAAAGGTGTTAGGAGAGCTTTATCGCCACGATTATCGCGGTTTCTCGATGTATTCTCTTGTAGGATTCGTGGAACTGATTTCGGGTTTCAGGTTTCAACGGAGGGAAGAATTCATCGTCTTTGAAAGTTATTCCGCTGTTTTCAATAGCCAAGTTTTTTGCTACACTGTGTCGTCAATGTCAACAGCAAACGTCATTGGATGGTTGGCCTGAGACAAAGCTAACTTTCGATTTTCTATGTCAATTTCCACGATGAATTCTCCGTCTTTTTCCAATCACTTTTAATCGCTGTTTATGTTTCTTTAAATAAATAGACTGAGATGTTTGCAGGCGAATTTCCTGCAGCCAAATAAAATAAAAAATCGTTGGTTACGAAACTTGATCGGATAGTGTCGAACGCTTTAGATCTGAATATGAATATCGAGAAGCTGTTAGTTTTCACACTTTACAATGATAAAAACGTTAGGTGATTATAATTTTTAAATGATTTGTAACCTCGTCCAGTTATTACCATTTTTCTTGATGACTCTGAAATGTCTCTGCATGAGATTACGTTTAAATTGCAATATCTTTTTGCTGTAGTTATATCAATGGTAATTAACGATTGTATTAATTATAATATAACACCGTTACATCGAATAAACATTAACATAATATAAACACGTAACGTTCATAGAAATACGTCTCATGCACGCGTTCTCGTGTGCCCTGAACTTCCCGCCACCTGTCATTTGCGTAAATATTTCTCATCATAGTGCACGCATCTTCCTATATTTTGTGACCGATGCTTCAACCGATTCACCAATATCTTCCAGTGTGGCCAATTGCAAAAACAAAAACAATCCATTCATTTTGAAAGGCGTGTGAAAATAGACAAAATGTTTAATATAAAAAAAGCAAAAATATATATCTGTCTGGCACTAAGATTATTTCCATTTGGGTGTTGGAAATAGATTGACAGATACAATGATTATAGTTAAATTATCCTGTAATATCCTACTTTAACCAAAGATGAAAAGATAATAGAACTAGAATGGAGGGACACAAAGGGAAGCAAGAGAAGAAGAAGGAAGGATGACAGTAGATCAAATTACAGAAGAAAGGAGAAAGAGAGAAGCAGAAGAGAGAGGGGAAAGGATAAGGGAGTGAAAAATATAACAAACCTTATGGAAAATCACCAAAGAAAAGTTACCAAAATACCTAGGAGCGAGGATGAAGTGGGACAGAAAAATACTAGCAAAATTCTGATGTGGAAACGAGACCAAAGCAAGGGAATACTAGAAAGAAGAGGGAGAAAGAAGATGCAGACTATGTAAAAGGAAAGAAGACCTGAGACACGTGATAGAAGAATGTGAAACAACGGTAGGGCCAAAGGACACAGAAAAAGTACTAAACTAGATGGGAGAAGGACTAATAGAATTGAAAACAATAATGGAGAAGAGAAGGGCAATACAAGACAGAGAGGAACGACAATAAGGAAACACAGCCAACAGGCAAAAGCCCAAAAGTTGCCATAGTTTCAGAATATATAATGCAATGCAATATAACAGAATGGATAAGAGGGGAGGTAGATACATAAGAAAAGAGAGGATATATAAGAAAGAGAGGAGGCAATAAGGTGATAGCGCCATAAGAATGAGAAACTGTAAAAAACGTGATAGGTAAAAAAGAAGATGTCAAACCGAAAACTAAGTAAAAATAAAATAATAAAAAGATAATATTGGTAAACACAGCAATTCCTTTTCGAATTTCTTTTCGATCAACAATGACAAGGAAATATATTTCTCACTGTTCAAACGGCATTCAACATCCCTTGACAAATAATCCACGATTTTAGCTATGGCAATTTCGCTCAAGATTTGCTCTAGAAACCCATCGATCAATAATAAGGAGCAATGGTAATAAGAGCGACGTTAATTTTACGAGTTTCAGAGATTGATCAAGCAAAGAGAAGGAAAACACAAACCCGCGCAAATTGTTGGAGAGTTCAATCGTGTCGAAGAACGTGTTCGACCATACGTTTTAAAGCGGTGATGTAAATGCGCAGAACCGTTGATCTCGTGTGATTTATTTGCAAAGGAGCGCGCGGCCAGCGAGCAGACGTCTATTACAGTTGATCGGCCGTAAATCAGGCGTCGCGACGCCCAATCTTCCAGAATAATTCTCAGATTGTTTTAACCTCGACTAATCGTTTGGTATAAACAATCGACGCGGTACACAATTTTGGCGAATTTTTATCCAGCGTTTGTTGGTATCTCCACGTTTCAGAAAATAAGCAAATGACTAAAATTCTTAGAAATGGGATACCGAAGAAGCATATTTAAATGCACAGAGTCGTATTTCGATGTTCACAGCATACTTTAGTGTTGCTTCCCCTCTGAAATTTAACCCTTGGAAAAATAGTATAAAAATGTCGAACAGCCAATTTTAAAACGTGGGAAAATATTCTAAATAGCATTTTAAATTATACATACTATTTTACAATTATTTAAAAGTTTATTAACGTCTGTCACAAAATTAGAGACACTTTAACACCAGCGCTCTTACGAATGCAAACTCGAAAACCCTGAAGAAGGGGGGTCACGATCGATTAAAAGACCAGAGGTAAAGACTTATTCTCTAATTCACATAAATAATCCAGGCGGTCGTGGTGTTTACCAGGTAGAATTATACGACGATGTTACGCCTTGAGGACACGTTAAATTGTTCTCGATACCCTGGTCCATACAGACTGGGTGCATCCGCAAGGATCATTGTGCCCGGTTGTTGCAGTGCTCGTGTCGTATGAAAGCCCAAGACGCACGAACAGACGCCATTCAAGAGCAGGCCATAAATTTCCTGCGGAGTGAAACACTGTTTTTTTACAATCACTCGTTTGGCCTGGATCGACGAATGCCCCGTTTCATACGAGCCTCGAATTCCTGCCGACCTTTTTATCGGTCTCGTTTAAATAGCTAGTAATACGTAGACAATTTGTCGGCCAGAGAGAACAGGGATGGTATCTGATTCAGACACTGCAGCTTTCTAATTGACTTCAAGTTAATTTTAGAATAATTGCAAACTAGATCGAGGAGTTAACAACGTCTGACTTAGTGTTAACTAATTTTTCCTGTGGTTCTCGAAGGTGTAAAATAGTTGAATAATAAAACGATTAATTTCTGACATTAGATTGCAATTGATGAAATACAGGTCAAATTTAATGAATAAAATATTCTGAGATTTCATTAGCATCCTAATAACGTGCAATTGGCATGATGATGTTGGTAAGAAATCAATCTTGCAAACATACATTTAGGGAGAGAAATAGTGTACAGTATGAACTAGCCTTAAACGTCTAACTAGCCAATACCACCTATACAATTAATAAATATAATGAACAATTGAAATACTTTGCTAATTGTTATTGCAGTTAATTGTTGTTGCGGTATAGCTACATTTGCAATAATCACAAAATAGTATAGCTACATTTGCATTTCAAACTTTATCAACATAATAATGCTAACAAGAATCTAACAACAGTTCTAATGAAATTTTAAAATATATAATATACATAACATATAATATTATAAAATGTATATATATATTATAATTATTATGTATATATAATTATAATTATAATATATAATATATAATTATGTACATATATATATTACAATATTAATAACATATATATTATAAAATGTGTGTGCAAGTGTTGGAATATGTTCGTAAGTCTGTGTATAGAAACTTGTACTCAATGAGCCGTATGAAGATGTTGGAAGCGATCGGTAGAAAAAGACATCAGGAGGTTTACGCGTTGGTTTTCCAGCGACTTTTGTCGCGGGAAAACCACGGAACGCGTGTAACGTGGCGGCAGGCCAGCTAGAGCCATTCAGCGGCAGCTCGTAAATTTTCAGGAGCGGGAATCCTCCTTCGGGGAGGGGTTTGCCGGGGCCGAAAGAGAGCGACTGCAGGAGCATAAGGATCAAGGATCCCCGTGGTGAGCGGGCCACGCAGCAACAGGCGGCCCACTTCGCTCCCGGCACACATCCATTACCCCATCGGCTCATCCCGTTTGCGCTAGCTGCTTGCATTGAAAATTTATGTCCTAATAAGTGATTTGTACCGCGCTTCGAGTCTTTCCCCACGCTGCATCTAAATTGGACAACCTGCCAGCATCCACCTCTATCGAAGTGAACGCGTGCTTCAGCTATTACTCGATTATGGCTTTGAATTTTTTCAAATGGCTGCTGTTGGTCCTTGTAGTTTGCTCGCTTCGTAATCGCTGTTTGTATTCTTCTAAATCGCCAGATTTTAAATATAAATTGTGTTTTACAACAGTGCAGCTTCATATAAACGTGAAAGCAAGTCCGTGAAATGTAGTGTTTGTCTCAACAGAACGAAATGGGGCGAACGTAATTCGATAAAATAATGTAAAAGAAGAAACGTTGTGCGTCTATTATTTCCTCATAAAACGAGACATTGAGGTATGTGTAATTTCGTGTGCTACACTAGATTAGTCGCGTAATAGTGACACACATATATATGAGTACGAGTGTGTGGAGTATGTGCGTGCGCAGCGTAAAACAGAAGAATGCAACTGTTGCGTACGCATGGTGAGGAAAAAGATGGCGAGACAAAGAGTGCTGAGACGCGTGCAAATGTGTATAGACGAATATCTTGTAAATCATATATTAAACAAATGTGAAACTATTTAGATATCAATTCTAAGTGTAACATAAGTGTTCTCATACGTTTATTTCCGCGATTAAGATCCACAATTCTCAATAGTTATGAATCTTCAAAAGAAATATTTGAAAAGTTGGAGCAAAGTTAGTTCTTTCTGTCGCTGTGTCTATTGCGGATCACTTATTCGTAATCACTTAGTTGGAAACCCAATATTTCGTTTTATCGTGTTAAAAATTTTGTTCGTCTTTGTTTCTAGGAAAAATCTCAAATTTTAAGGTTATTATTGAGATATGTGTAATTTCGTGTGTTACACTAGATTAGTCTCGTAGTAGTGCCACACATATGAGTACGAATGTGTTGGAGTATATGCGTGCACAGCGTCCCGTAAAACAGAAGAATGCGACTATTCCGTTGGTAGCGCGGTAAAGAAGATGGTGAGACAAAGAGAGCGCAAATGTGTATCCACGAATATCTTGTAAATCACATATCTAATAAATCTGAAACTATTTTTATATCAATTCTAAGTGTAACGTAAGTATTCTCATACATTTATTTCTCCCATTAAAATCCACAATTCTCCACAGTTTTTATGAAAGAAAACAAGATAAGCGACAGGTAATTTAAATTATTTAAATTAGAGTTAGATATTCAAATTGGAAACACCTGGTAGCACGACATTTTAGAAAATCGATTGGAAGAAAATACATCGAATATACGTCTTCTTTCAGGAATCATTCGACTCGTCTTATCCAGGATTCAACCGGATACGGCCATTAAACATCCGCTATATCTCGGTTCCCATAAAAACTTTATGAAGTAGCAATCCCGAGGGTGTAAATTAAGTATTGTTAAACGGTCATCTGCAAAGTTGGACCTCGCAAGGAAGAATATGATGGCTGCCGCGTGAATGTCCGAGTGCGTGTGTAACGTTAACACGGAACTAGCTGTATATTTGACAGGGTATTGCTTATGCATGCTGATTGATTAATGCATACTAATGAAAAAAAGTTTTTGTTGTTACTAAGATGAAATATGCGACGCGACTGGGAAAACCAGTTCTAGTCTAGCGTTCCCGTGTTAGTTTCGCCTGTTAGGCATGGTATAATCGTGAATGCGCACATACGTCTGCGCGTTCTCACCATCATGCGTGGCCGATACCGTCTGCCTCGACCATCCTTCGATCTCTACAAGCTTGTTAATTTCCTATTAGAAATCAGGTGGAAAAAGACGATCGTTCGACCAACTCGTTGGCGAGCTTTAATTCGAGATTAAACAGTGCGTCGAAGATTATCATAACAAAAGCAGGTAGATTCATTTTGCCAAGGATCTTGAGAAAAATTCTTCCACTATTCTCATACTTAACCACCAGCTAAGTGATAAACTGAAATAGACCTTTTAACTAGTCACACCATTAACTTCTACCTTTCACTAAATAATAGAAACCGAATAGACTACTATAACAAGTAAGTAACTGCATTTTCAATTAATTTGAGTAGATCAGCAAACATCAATCGAAAATCAAAAAGTGCTAGAAATTCATACTAATAAACTTTTGCATTTTTCAACATGAAAACCTATGTACTTGTTCTCCCAATGAATACGTTTGAAATAATGTAAGTGCCTTCTTGTTGTTGTAAACCCTTTAATGGATTTCTATTCTTGCAATAGTTAAGTGAAATAATAAATTAAAAGTCGACTGGAGAATAGAACGTTTAACCTATTCCTGTGTTGCTGCCTACCTTGACCCAAACACGACCAGGCCGAACGCCGATCAATCGCAAATGCTTCGGCTATTTATTGCAATCGACCAAACAAATATGACCCCAAAGAGCTGACTCGTAATAGCTTCTCGTATTATCCGCTTGTTATCCTTCGCTCGAATCGCACCACCCTTTCCACAGCCGGTAACGAGTTCTAGCCACTCAAAACGCAACCGATGATCACCAGAACCAACACGTTAAGACGATCTAGACGGACTTGTTGAAGGGGGAAAGCAATCGCTGGTTGTTCTTACCACCAGCCATTTTAACTGCTACCGATAGGCTCCTATAAAGTACAATAAACCTTTGCTCGTAGCACTTTCTGTTCATAGTCTTCATTTATGGTGAAATGATTGACTCGTGATTACGGGCTGCGAAGGTAGACGATCTTCAGATTGTTAGATGGCAAATAAATGGAGAATGAAAAGATATGGAACGCAAGATCGACGCTGAAGTCACGTACAATCATTTGTTTCCACACAAAAACCTCCATTGGAAAGGATTTTGTGTGGCATTCAATGATACTCATACATGAATCTTTTATGAAAAATTACATGGCAGCCATAGAATGCCAGAGGAGTATTATGTGCTCGTCCGTTTCTCTTTAATTGTCCTTATTATCATGCTATTTATTTGTAAGATCGGATGTGTTGAGGTTACCTGATACAGGAACGCGTGGATGAATTTGTAATACTGGGGTTAGGTTGCGGATTTGTCAATACCAGCTAATGGCAAAATCCAACCCAATAGAAATATATAGCGAAGTAAACACAGTGTATGCTGACGCAGATCTTCACTGCAGCAGTGTCATATTACACTTGAAGGCGATAGGGAGCACGCTGATACATTTACAGCAAAAAACATTACCAAGAAAATAAACTTTGGTGTGTAACTCTAGATGAAAGTTACAACGGACGGCAATAACAATCTACTTATAGCTCTTTTGTTTCTACACCTCGTAACTCAAAATAATATTCACATTCAAGGGCACAATAATATGGACCTCTTCTTTTTTAACTTCTTTTACTTCAGTAACTCGCTTACTTCTTTGTCACGGTATTCAGGTAATATGCAAAAGAAAAGATGTAGATTTTTGCTAGAACTAATTACTCCAACAGGATTAATACGGCAAATGGCGATAGATTTTGATACGAATGCTGCGTTCTCTCGTGAAAACATTCTATTTTATTGCTGATTAATTACGGAAGAAGAAGCAGACAAAGTCGAAAAAGATTCGACTGGATTTTCATGAAAACAGATGCGCCTGCTTCCACGCCATTCTTTATAGAAACATTTTCCTCGAACATCAATTGATTTGTTAAAAATGTCTAAAATCTAAGGAATAAAATCTGTTCAAAGGAAATATAGCTATGTATTTCGATCATGGCGTTTCTAATCAATATTAATCGACGCGCGTAATTTATTTGACATCCGAACGTCAAACCATATGGTTTATTTATGACAAATTCTTCAGAAAAGTGACCGTCGATAACTTTATTACAAAACTTTCCCGTTATTTAAATCACGAACCGTATGTGTGAAAGGAAAATTCATTTTCCAAGCTTTTTCTCAAACATCAAGAGAAATTGCAATAAATGTCAGGAATTGTTACTTTGTTTTTGAGAAAGATTCTAAATATTTGAGTGATTTCTACTCATAGCTAGTATTTCGATTTACTAATCAATATTTTCCACTTTATCTATTATTTATAACATAGAAGCAAAAACTATTTATTGTAAAAACAAGAGTGTCCAGTTACCCAGACACCTTATTTCTATAATCATGAGAAGCGAAGTTTACATGAAAGTTTTCCACGCGAAACTTTAATCTATGAGGCTTTCAGCGCCTGTTACAACAACTTTTCAATTACTCCTACAATTACAAACGTATTCTACCACTTCTACACCGAATGAAAGACCTGGTTTATGTCTTCTCCATCACACGGACATGGTTCTCCAATCAAATAATCCGAAACGTCCAAACAAACCTACTCACGACCGAACGATTACCGTCGGATAGACTAGAAGAAACATCCGGAGAGGACGTTTCTCTGTGTTTATTTACGAGAGAACGATCGGCTTGTAATTACGCGAACCCACCTTCCGTTTGCTTCTGCCAGCTTCTTGTGGAATCGTTAACCTCCAGGCAAAAATAATTGCGCGATCGTTCGATGGACGATAGCGGGTCGCGCGAGGCCGATTATCGTGCCGTTTAACGGCCAATCGACCGTTTCTAAATAGACGGCGAGTTCGAAGATGAGCCGCCATCGTTCACCGCTAATTCGTTTCGTCGACGCAAGAGATCGTCGTGCTCCGGTAGGCCGCGTTTCATGATCGTTATCGCAAGTCTCCTTAACGCTGCGTGCTTCGTGGACATTAACGCGGCCGCTACTTCGCTCTTCTCGTCGATTTTTCACCGTCCACCAGCCCACAATGAAGATTTCCAACTGGATTGCAACGAGATTTCGTGTTAATTGTGATTTTCGTGTCTCGGCTCTGATTGATTTTTCAGCTCGTTGGAGGGGAACGTCGATGCAAGTGTGAGAAATTGGTTAGGTTAATTGGCATTGTCTTCGCGTTCCATTCTATGAGAATAATCGTGCAGATTTCTATAGATAGTTGTACTATACGCTAATAACGCTTAAGTTTTTCGAATATCCGTAATGATTCTTCCTTATTTTGAAGAATAATTCGCCGTTTGTATCGTGAAGCATGTAGCTCTTTAAACTACAATCAAGATACATAATTTCGAATAAATTCCGATCGCGTATAATGAAAAGGATATTGAGAATTATACCGTTCTTGTATAAGATAATTATGCGTGGAATAAGCCAAGGATACCGGGAAGTAGGACTTTAATTGCGTGCATCATTTTCTCGGAATACTAATTACGTTCAGCATCTCCCAACTTTTAATTTGCCAACTTTTTGCACAACCCAATAATAAAAAATACAATATCAAATGATGCCATCTTCTGCCCCCGGCTTCCAGGAAAAATGTTCCATCGAGTAAATTACCTGCCCTTGCAAGAATATTTACTTACTGGCCTTATGAAAGCCTATCGTTAATTCTGGATTTTATTATGATGAAAAATAAAATAACCAAGTATGAGAGCTCAATACTCGTCTGAAACCGGCAATTTTTGAAATTTCGCTGCAGAAAGTAAATTTGGACACCGACCTTCCACGATTTTAACCACTAAAAATCGTCTTTTATCGACTAATAACATTCTTATATCGAATTCGACGCGCTCAAATATACATTGTGTATCTATTAGTAGGGAAAATGACGCCACATTGAAATTCCTCGATCTAAAATAATCGATGTTCCCCATCTTCGAAGATAATCGTGGCTTCTTCTCTGCAACGCGGAAAATTCGATCGCGGAAACATCTGATCCGTGGCACGTTTATTTCTTCAGATCACACGGTTCAACGTTTACATATCAGCGCGTGTTTCAAAGCGTCGCGACGCTCCAGCTAAGATGCGTTGTTGAATACGACCCTTAACGAATCAATTATTTCCTCCTGGATGCGGACATGCGAGATGTCTATTCTTACGCGTTCTTTCGACCTCTTTCGAAACAAATACTACGCCATGACGAGGATTGACGTCATCGTGTCGCTGTCATGGCTTCGAATCAGCGCAATTCCACGTGTTTTAGATCAGAAAAATTAGCCACATTTTCCCTTGAATTTTATGCGTAAAGAAATGCTCGTTAACTGTATCGACAATTATCCAGATTATTTGATAAGGTGAATTTTATGGTAAAGCGACGGTAGGTTTTCATAGCAATCTGAAAGCATGTGAAGCAGCATACACAATGGAATAACGTAAATATTAATGCAGGAACTGGTTCTGTGAACCAACCCTTTCGAATATATCTTCTGATTTGTGGAACGAAGATAATATTACGTATAACATCTTTTGACACGTGTTTTTGTTGAATGAGAAGACAATTTATATTGAATATTTAATAATAAATATTTAATAATATGAATGAATATTTAATAATAAAGTATGAAGTCTTAGGTTCTTCCATTCGATGTAACACGAAATTAAAGGTATCATTCTTTCTTTTTATTGCTAGAATATTTTTCTTTTAATGTTTAAACTACTTTTATTATTTATTATTACGAGACCGTGAATGTTCATACAAATTAGTATTGTCCAAAAAGTGTCTTTCTTTACAGACACGTCTTATACAACGATGCATATTTGTACAAACATGAAACCTAACCTGTCGAACGTTGTGGTCTTTGTTTTGATAGAACAAAATGGATCGTACGTAATTCAATAAAATAATATAAAACGAAAAATGTGGTGCGTCCATTATTTCCTTATAAAACGAAAGAAACTTTGAATTAATATTTTTCTGAACTCAATTAAAGAAGCGAAGATTTATCCCATCTTTTAAAAAATAGCTAGTTATTTTTTTTATTACTAGACTATTTTTCTATCAATTTTGGAACTATTTTCATTATTTATTGTCACGAGACCGTGAATGTTCATACAAATTAGTATTTTTCTAAACTCGGTAAAGAAGCGAAGATTTATTCCATCTTCTAAAAAACAGTCACAAATACTTTGAATATTTTGTACATTCTCGCACCACACTCGCTTTCTATTTTATTTTTGCATATTTAATCTACGCATAGGCAATCATCCTGAATCTATGATTTCGAAATCCGTACAACAATAACATCATTGTTTCTTAAATATCGCCGTTAGCCATTCGTAGATCTGGCAAATTTGAATCAAACTGCTCTAAATCCAGAACCCCTGAGAGAGTAAAGAAGCAAAGAAGAGAACGAACAACGGGTTCTTTGCTTTCAAAGATCGTTTACAGAAGAGACGGTCAGGTTAGAACTCACCTAGCGTAATTATCTCGGGCACAATTCACCCTTTGACGGCAGGAGGTTCGTGTGACTTTTCGTGATTTACGATCATCCTGTGCTTCACCCGTTTATTCACAATTCTGTGAACGAAGCTGTTATTGCGACAATATCAGTGCAATTAACGCAAGGTTAGGTTCGCTCAACAGACGTCCTTTCGTCTCCAAAAATTCGAATCTCCACAGAGCGGTACCGTTCGCCGTGCGTCGCATTGGATAGCGAGACGAACTTTAGAAGACTGTTGTACCGTCAACAGAGCCTCGAACACGAGCTCTTTCAATATAATAAAGCTTCTCTAGCAATACAATCCAGACAGTTCCAAATATAGCCTCGTATATTAATTCGATTGAATTCAAGTACACCGCGATATTGCACAGTTCGCATCAACAATCCTTTACGACGCTGTCAAAGTGTTTCTACTAAATGAAAATTCCAAGCGGGTAGAATCGTCACGTAAATACAAAGAGAAACTTGTCGCAGGAGGAAACTCGCAACGTTCGCCTCTGAAAGTTCCTCCAGCCGCTAAAAGATCCTCTAGCCACAGTTGAGAAAATCCGTGTCGGTAATCCTAGCCCCCAGCACAGCAGCCGCGCACTGGAAACCAGAAACGCACAGGCAACGTAGGGGAAAGAATGAAAGCGCGAAGGAGGCGTGAGCGCGAGGGAGAGGAAGTCGAGAGAGGTGCAGGAAAGGAGCTTTGGATTTCGTATCCCGTTTGGGAGGCCCGTCGAATGGGCTTCGGCCTTCGTTCGTGAGAGGCCGGACGCGCACAGCGAAAGACTAACAGAGAGGGAATGCGCAAGAGAACGGACCATGGAAACGGTGAAAGAAAGACACGGCGACCAGACAGAGACAGCGAGGGCCATCGAGAAAGAGAGCAAGACGACGAAGGAAAGGGCCCCCCGCGCCTCACAATGCAGCCTGATTTATGGCCCGGGCGCACATACATAGAGTTACACACGATATCATAATACCATTAATTCTTCGTCAAATTCCCCGCTGACTGAATCATACTGGCCACGCAGTAAATCACGCGGGGCGACTAATGTGAACGCGACCAGCGCTCGCTGTCTTATCTCCTTTGAACCACGGGGGCAGGTGGATCCAGTCTCTTGGACTCCGCTGAATTACTCTTGTCCTGGCCTCGGACTAGCCCCCTCCTTGTCCTTCCTACTCTCTCCTTCTCTACCAGGTCTAACCCCCTTGGCGTCCTCGCGACGCGAAACCAACGCACTCTATTTGTCTCCTCTCGTTTCCGTATTTTTATAGTCGACGTCGGTTATCCACAGGAGAATCAGCGAGCTGATTTCACCAGGGACTACCACCACGGTAGCGCCAGTCGCTTGTCGGGACACCGTTTACGTAATCGCAGTTTCACACGGATCTCGAGGTTCACGCGAGAGGACAGCATGGGCAGTAATGGGAACTGGCCACGGGCTTTCTTCCATTTAGATGATTTCTTTTTTACTTTTGCATTTTTCCATATTTGTTTTTGTTTGTTTGAAAGGGACGGGAGAAGGTAACGAATCGAGAACGTTGGGCTGCCGCGCTCTCTCACCATTTCTGGGATCATTAATTTTGGTAGACTTTTAGAAAGAGTTGCTGTCTTTGAAAGAAAATATAGCGTTGAAATCCTCTGAAATAACAAGGTCTCAATTCTAGATACTAGTATCGAAATTCTATGATAGGAAAGATGGTTGAAGAGAAGGTTCAAGTGCTTGTGTTACGGTTTCATATTTCCTTTCTTCAGAATTTCATCTCTGACACCATTTAACTATGCTCTCTTCTATTTATGATTCCTATTACAAATTCCATCAAAAATCAAAGTAAAGAATTTTTTCAAACACTTGAAATTCTTGATAAAAGTTTTCAAAAACCTGCGTCAGATTTTTTACAAGTACAAAATTCTTACCAAGCTTAGCAATTTTGTATTCGTCATTTAAAAGAACGTGCTGTATTTATCACCATCCTTATCAGAATGCAAGCTAATGTCACATTATCCGCGTCTATTATTTTTCGGAACTTTGATTCGCCCGTCACCTTCCCTGAGCTTCTATTTATTCTTCTCTCACTACCGATACAATAGTCACATAATTTCCAGCAAGTTTCGAAGAAGCGAGACTATCCTATCGATTATTTTCTGCCATTCTTGTGCGTCGTTCGTCTTTACACGTCGGCCATTCCGCGATAACGGGAAACATTTACAAAGTACACTTTGCCCCAACGCAAATTGCTCCAAATTGCCGTCAGATAAATTTTTTTCGCCGCGCGCCAACCCATTAGCCGTTCATAAAGCGATTCGCATTTAATATCGAAAAAAGCAGCCAACTTATATCTCGATTTACCTACTAAACGATTATCAAAAAATTTCACAGAAACGATCAAGAATATTTGAAATAGTTGCAACATCGGGACATCACGGCGCATGATATACGAACGAGGACCGCTATCAGCGACGAGTATCGAAATTTATAATCGCTCGGCTAATATATTTTATGCGTGATTTAACGACGATTTAAGGTGGCGGCCGCCGTGAAGTAATCACACAGCCAGCTAAGACCCGCATTCCTGTTATGACATACTGGCACAAATTTCCGTGGCGCCGAAAAACAAATCACCGACTGCTTACTTTTACCCAACCGCGACGTTTCTTTCGTAGATCTACGCGATGACTTATCGCCGATCGGGTCGCAAGCCGACGCACGATTTACGGCCTAACAGAATCTCCATTTTCGCGTGGCTCCACGTCGTCCTTTTTTGTCCATCGTGCGTGTGCGCCCGGAGTAATTCGTTTATGGTGGTCCACACACTTCCCGTGTTCCAGGAAACACGAGAACTGTCGGACTTCCAGAAATTCGAAACTTCTTTTTGCCGATCACAGTTAAGGAACCCGTGCACGCGTCGCCGGAAACGAAAATGGGAGAATGACGAAAAAATGAGAGATATCTTGCGATATCTTATATCTTTTGCGATACTGACAATGTTATTTTATATTTCTTCTTCTTCGAATGGGATGTTGCTATATCGGTAAAAACCAAAATCGTAGCAAGTCTAATCTATACGTTCATGTTAATAATCGTGTCCTACCAGGAAACGTAAAATAACCGTGTTTTAACGTTCTCTCCGCAAAACACAGACTATGCTCGTTTTGCAATAATTTCTTAACAACTTGACCGCGAGTATCTCTTCGAATCGAACAGTCTACTGTCTTCAGGAGCAATTCGCAGAGTAATTTGGCCCAAGCTCGTCTACCGTCCGAACTTAACCCGCAATTAAATGCAATTAAATGCAATCGCAGCGATTGAGTTAAGAGGAAGAAGAATAAGAAGAAGAGACTTACTCTGTCCGATGTGCACCCTCTTCATCCACGAGTAGATCTTCGGTGGCTCGTTGCCGGTGGGGTTTGTCTTATTCGACGTGTTGTTGCCAGTGCTGGAGGTACTGGAGGTCGAAGATGCTGGCGAGGATGCGGACGACGCGGTGGTCAATGTGGAACTTCCCTCTGCTACAGGTCTGGAACTTCCGCTTGCGGGTGAGGCGGCCGATGCGGCGACCGACGACCTCGACGAACTTCCAGGCGGCGAGGTGAGGCCTGACGCGGCTTTGCTGGTGCCAGGTGCTACCAGAGGGGTCGGACTGTTCCTAGAGGTGGACGTGGTCAGATCCTGGGGCGACGCTACGCTGGTTGAGGACGTCGAGTCGGCGTACTTGCAGCTCGACGTGGACGGTGCCGATGGCGCGGACGCGGCCTGAAGAAGTGGCGTCGTCGGGTCTTGATGCAACTGCTGCTGAGGATGATGCTGTTGCGGATGATGTTGCGACTGCTGGTGCAAATTGTGTTGCTGCGAGGTTGTCGTTGCGCTCAATCGAGGTTGTGGCTGCAACTGAGTGTAGTCTATCATACCCGTGGGCGCTGTATGTTGCATTCCAGAGGCTGGTGTGGCGTACGGGTGCTGAGGATAGTGTTGCTGAGGAGAGTAACACGGTGCAGGGTAGCTAGTCGCCGCTGCGTTCGGATTGTAATAATCTCCACCTGCAGGCGATGCCGCCTGCATCGGTTCTCCAGGTGAATTAGCTGTGGCTCGTGGTTGCTGTTGCGTCTGCTGCCCCGCGTAGCAAGACGCCAGCGAATTGACGAACTGATAGGAACTCATGGTTCACGCGAATAGCGCACCCGTCGTCAACGTCACTGTTACCCGATTCGTTCCACACGTGTTACTATTCGATATTCCACGACAACAACACCACCGGTCTAATCTGGATCTCCGAGTGGCGGCAAGATACGCGCACTGTCGTTAAATACGAGACTCTGTCATCGCTGGTCGTTGATTTCACGACGACGACGACGACGACGAAGACGAGAACGATGATGGTGAGAACGGTAGCATGTCACACTTGCCGATAACAGAGGAACCTTGGATATTAGGTGTTATCACTTGGTTAGGAATAAAAACGGGCTCACCGTTCTCTTGTTCGTTTGCCGTGTTCACACCTATCGCGGCCCGTTACACGCGGATAAACACGTCCCTAAACGATTCGATAATGAACGAGGGGGATCGCGACGAATAGAAGGAGACGCAGTCGTGTACCGGCAGGCGGGCAGAGTCTAAACCGACCTGAGCCGTGTCGAGTTTACGAGGGCCACGTGGGCCTAAGCTATAAAACTGTCTTCTGCTTCTTTACGACCTCACGAGTCGCAATTACCTACAGAGAACTCGTCGAGGCAGCGTGCAGTAGCGCGTAACAGCCGGCTTATCGGGTCGCCCCATTGAAGACCAGACCCCATGCACTTCTTTATTTCTTCCTTCCTCGATGATTTATTCGCACGAATCACCGCGTGTCCTTTGAAGCAGCGTATGCACGAAATCCGCGGTTGTGCTGGCGTTCGCGATACGACGTATCTCCAATGTAACCAACCGATGCGATGCGATGCGATGCGTCCGGATGACAGAAAGATTGACGAAAAAATGAGAACGTACGCGGCGAACGAACTAAACGCGATCGTCGTATGACGGAAGACGGAACCGTGGCGAATGACTCTCTGTCCGCGGTGAATCGTCGGTATGCCGGTATACCGATATCACCGCATTAGGGGGTGAAGCGTTATTGCCGCGGCTCGTCGTTCACCGTTCCTGTTGCGTGCGCGGAGGGTGGTTGGTATCGTACTGAAGGCCTCGCTACGATCCAACAGAGGCCCGGTGTATGCGGTAGCTTGTCACGTGCCCGCGCTCTCTGCGTGTCAGAGGAGCGCCTCGACCAATCCCCGTCGTTCGTCAAACCTTGATTGGTCTCTCCGCCGGCGTAGGATTCTTCAACCCCGTTCCTTGCGTCTCCGACGGGTCTGTGTGGTGCTGGTGCTGCTGCTGGCGCTGCTGCTGCTGCTTGCTTGTGTGGTGGTGTTGCCTGGCTGCTACCCGACGTGACAAGAGCCGACGAGAGGGGTGTGCGAGCAGGACGGGAAATCCGTGGGGTCACAGAGAGGGGATAGCACCGTCAGGGGGGCTAATGGAGAGATATTCGGGAGCCCCGAGGACCGATGGTGGGGCGAGGATCTCGCTGCTTCTTTCTCTCTCTTTAAGCTTTGCTGTCGTTTTCTCCTTTGCAATCTTCTAGCCGCAACGTCACCAAGAAGTAGTCTTCCGCTTGCCGTCTCTGCGAGGGGGCAACGCGCGCACGCGCCCCCTTCCGCGTACACCCTCGTGCCGTCGAAGGAAGGAAGAAGAGGTGGTTCCCCGCGAGATGCTACCGCCGCGTTCTGCTTGATCGCCGATCGCTTCGATCTTTTTGCAATTTCTCGTTTTTCGTTACGTTAGCGGTATCGCGCGATCATCATCGTTTTTAATTGCTACCTTTAATTTCCTCCTGTGTCTTCGATGAAATCTTTAAGATTTAACGAGCCTGAACGACGATGGTCTTCGATAGTTTCCGAGTTGAAAAGCTGCTGCTTCGACGGAATGTAGATTCTTCGTTTCTCTTAGACGAAATTTCTCGCGACCAAAGGAAGATCACTGCCATCGAGCCACTTTCGGCCGCATTTCGCGGGCCCCGTGCTTCAGAAGGAATACGCGTCGAGGAGCAAACGGGTCTCTAGCCGCGAACGAAAGAAGGGATGCGCATAAGTCAGCCGGCCGGCCGCGGCTGACAGTTTTATGAGAGTTTGATAGTCTCCGGCGCGATGTTCTCTGATGGCAGAGGAACCGGAACGTGTCCGTGGGAGAAACGAGGCTGCTCTCGCTGGTGGGAAAGAGAGGAGAGCGCTCGTGCGAGCAAGAGGGAAACACGCGCGCACTACGCACCGCACTCTTTATTGTCCCATAAATTCAAACCTGTTGCCCGTAGCCGAATGAGAGAGACGGACCGAAGGAAGGAGCAACAGAGATGGAAAGGCAGGGTGACGGATAGAGAAAGATGGATAGAGAAGATGGAGAAGGAGAGAGGAAAGCGTGCACGAGGTTAGGAATCCTCTCCCAATCGCGCAATCCGATTGACGCCCCCGTTATCGCACGTACGGCGAACCCGGACGCAACTCGTAACTCACTGAACCGACTGAGCCGGTCGAGAGGAAAGCCTCGGAGTTGGCGGCTCGAAGCAAGCAGAAGCATGTGTGACGTAGTAGCCAGTTGGTCAAACGGGGGGCACCGCGGGGTGGCGACGTGTCGGTGGGGTTCCGGAGCGAAGGGGACGGCCGAGGAGGCGGAGCTCTCCTTGCTTCTCTCGGATAACTCTTCGTGCTTGACTTCGGCCAGTTTTCATGCATATTTTCCGCGTTCCTCGCGACTACGCTTCACGTAATTAAACCATCGTCTTCCTGTTTTCCCTTTGCTCCATCTATCTATTATTTTCATCTATTTTATCAACTGACTACTCGTTATACAGTCGGTGTTGCATTTCAAACGATCCTGTTACATTCTCCTTATCTTTATGATTTCGAAATTTCGCCGGAACATTCTCACAAAACCATCGCTACACGTTTCGACCATAGATGGATAATTTCAAAGCAGAAGAGAAGCGAGCGAAAAGCCACTAGTATGCCACTCGCTCGCCAGATGTGGCAAGTGCGTCCGTTCCTGTTGAATTGTCGCGCGCGCCCGCCCCCGGCCGCCCCACCCTTCTTCCGTGTCCCCCCACCACCGCACCGTCGCGCCCCACCATCACCGACCAAACTAGCTATCTCTTCCTCTTTAAGTTCTCTCGCGGTTGTGTACGTGTACGCTACCATCCCCACCACCTCTTCAGTATTCGCCACTTCGGAGCCCGGTATTTGTCCTACACCTACCATCCTTCTAGTCCTCTCTTTCCACGTCGCGGTGGCGTGCCCTGAACGATCGCGCGCGCGCGCGCGTCAACCAACTCGTTCGCCGAAGAGAAAGAGAGAGGGAGACGGAGGTTGACAAGTGATCGCGGATCAGACACGGTTCATTCTCGCCGCAAAACACCGTCGAGTCGTTGGAAGCGCGATCATTGCCAGGACGTTTGCGGATTCGTCATCGCGCCGACGATGCCGCTTTGTTCTTGCAGACTTGGGGGTCCGTGTTTCCGGTGTTCCGCAGGCTCCTTTCCAATCAATTCTCGCAGCCAGTATCGGATACAGTTGCATCGTTGGAGTTTACCATTTGATAATAACATTCGGATGAATATCGATTGGCGAGAATAAGTCACGTTCGAAATTGTTCATTCTTTGGACTAATGGAGATGGATGTGTTATTTGCAGGTATTTTCTACGAACATAGATTTTCTACGCAGAGTTTATAATATTTCTAGAGAATTTCAAGGTGTAAAAATATACAGAAATATGATATTCGGATGGAAGAAAATGTAGCTTCCATTCCTTTACATTGATAAAAATATGAAATTGTAGAAAAGCAATATACTTGTAATTCAGCTTATTCTAAAGTACTCTACTTAAAAGAAGTTATACTTTTCTGTAAGTTACTTCAAAATATTTGATAAATCAATTATACTATAAATGCTCCTCTCGTCACAATCATTCGCCATTACGATTTATATTTGCCACATGTTCGATCTAATTTCGTGCCACGTTCGAATACCCAACAAGCAACAAATTATACTTCGATGAAAATTACGAACGTCCCATAGCATTCGGAGAATACTACGAAGAGTCACGCTGATGTACGTTCTTCGGGACGTAGGCCGAGATAACGAAGTCATCACGTCAGGACGTCGATGTATTTCAGACTGACGTAATGAAAGCCAAAGGCATAGGGGGAATCGGTTTGGAAAGAAGTCGACCACGGTCGGGGCATTTCGGTCTGATCCGCATTGCCTCGCGGCCGCGTGTCACTCTTTTGTCGTTTCAAAGCTGTCTCTCTTCCGCTCGGCGTTCGGCCATTCTCCGCCTCTCTGTTTCTCCATTCGTCCCATTAGAAATTCTAATAAAGCCGTCTCAGGTGTAAAAAACGTATCGGGACCCCCATGAATCACGTGTCGCAAAGCAGAGCCGCCAGTACACGTGTATCTGTTATGCCTTCCTCTCCGCGACGCGAAAGGGGATGCTTTGCGCGGCGTTTTCTTCTCCTCTTCCTTCACCAGCGGTAATATTTGCCGCTCGTCCAACCAGAAGTACTTTGGGGAAGTAATCATCGTCGTTGATAGCGGGTTTTAATCAACGAATTATGGTGAAGTACATTTCTTATGACTTGTAGGTAGGAATGGATTGAAGTAACTTGTAAACTACAGATGAGAATGGGTAGGTAAGTCTGTGTAAAATATGTTTAACTCTAGTTGGGGTAATCATTTCTATATTTCTACATCTCTTTTCACAATTTTACCCTTTTCTTATTAATGACATGTATACATTTTTGCTCACAGCGGTTCAAATATTTTACATTTTCTACAGAATATTTAATGCTATATTATATAGTACAGTATGCATTATATATTATGTAGCATATGTACAATTGTTTTTTGTTTTTTTATTTAATTCATTTTGGATGACATATAATAATTTCAATCCACATGAACATACTAAACTTGGTGCCTGCCTCAGTTGTATGACATGCAAAAGTTTTCCAAATATGTAAAACATTGAAACTCATGTATACTCGTTAGATAATTACAATTTTGCTTGCCCATAAGGGTTTAAATTGTTTTACATATTCTGCAGAATTTTTAATGCTACATTATATATGTACAATTGTTTTTTTAATTTTGAAGTTCTTACTGGTTGGATAAGTACAATTCTGCTTGCCCACAACGGTCCAAATATTTTACATTTGCTACAGAATATTTAATGCTATATTATATATTATATAGTATAGTATATATTATATCTTATGTAGTATATGTACAATTGTTTTTTGTTTTTTTTTTATTTAATCCACTTAGGATGGAATGTAGTAATTTCAATTCACATGAACATACTGAACTTGGTGCCAGCCTCAGTTGTATGACATGCAAAAGTTTTACAAATATGTTAAAGATTGAAACACAAATATACTCGTTAGGTAATTACAGTTCTGCTTATCCACAAGGGTTCAAATGTTTTACATATGCAACAGAATATTAGTGTTGCATTATATATGTACAATTATATAGTAATAGTATATTATATCGTATATATGTACAATTGTTTTTTACTTTTGGAACGCATATACTTATGGAATAACTACAGTTCTACTTGCCCACAACGGTTCAAATATTTTACATATGCTACAGAATATTTAATGCTATATTACATATACAATTATATTATATAGTATATATTATAATATATATTGTATAGTATATATTATAATATATATTGCATAGTATATTATATAGTATATATTATAATAAATATTGTATAGTATGTTATATAGTATAGCATGTATTAGATATTATGTAGTATATGTACTATTGTTTTTTGTTTTTTTACTTAATTCGGTTTGAATAGAATATAGTAATCTCAATTCGCATGAACATATTGAACTTGGTGCTGCCATCAGCCGTACGATGCGCTAGAGACCAATGATGCAATGATTCGTCCAAGTAAGTTTAGAAGGCAGTGGTTTAATGTAAGTAGATCTTGTCGTGGTTGCGCGCCTGTCACGATGCTCATATATTAAACCCCTGCGTGGACGGTTTCATGTGTTTGCATAAATAAGGGTTGCCAGGTCAATGGTTCTCTTTTTGTCTTTGGCGGGTCCGTGGGCTGATGCTTCTTGCACGGTAATAGAGATATGCAGTTGGAATATAACCTTTGGGATATTCCTTTCTATTCGTTATTAACACTTAATACGATAGGTAATCTTAGATCGGTGAATGCATCTGAAGGGTTTTTATCGATGAAAATAGTCTAACCTCAAAATCTGCGTCAACTCGTTGTGAGACGTCTTAAAATACAAAAAAGCAATATTTATAAAAAATGTAAAAAATTAATATTATTAATAAATTAATAAAAAGTCACATATTCCTTGCTTCAATCGTTAGAGAGAAATTTCCTCTCCAACAATGATCGCATTAATGAATATAATAATAGTTAAAATAAAATGCGCTTCCGCCATAATTTTTAAGACGTGACGTGTACATAGTTTCATTCATAATAGGATATCATTTCCTAATTCAGATTTCAACAATCCATTTATTTTCATAGAGCTACTTTCAGCCATATTCCATCGTATCTTGTAAAAGTTAAATTTGATAAAATTGTCAATCATTAAAAAAAAAAAAAAAAAAAAAAAGAATGAAATCCTATAAACTCAGCTAGAAGAGGGACGAATGGAACAAGAGGGCTGATAAATTCCGCGCCGGTTACCCGGACAGAGTGGGGAGGGAAAAAAATATATTCAATTCGAGGTTCACAGCTAAGACGCGTTGCAGAAAAACCAATACGTATCCGCGTGCCGGCCATGATGGATTGCCGGAGCTATGGGAAACTATCTGTCAAGCACAATATCGACCCTCGCTCTCTTCGTCCAACCCCTAGAAACCGAAGGTTCACTCTCGTTGCCGCCGTTCGTCCCACAGTTGTGCTCTCTCTTTCCTCGCGTTGTGGCCTCTCCTATACACTTCTATACAACCTTTACTCGGCCCCCCTTTTTCCTCTCTCTTTCTCTTTCTCCCCCCTCCTTTCTGGTCGAGAATCCGTGACCATTTCGCAAATGGCACGTCTCTCCTCCGCTCCATGGAGCCTGCTGCGTTTGCATAAGAAAAGAGCGCGAGATGTATAGTCAAAGGCCGACGAGCTGTCGTGCACGAGGAATCCTCACGATAAAGGAAAACCGCGATCCCCATTAAAATGTTTTATCGATCGCCATCGACGCCTCGCGATCGACCGATAACGACGACACGACTCGCGATTCACCGGCCTCGTTTGTCGAATCGCTTTCGTGCGCTTGTTGGTAGTCCACTGACGAGAATCTTCGCTGGCGGTCGAAATTTATTCTAGGGAAATGTGATTTCCTTTTACTGGCTTCTGCTTGTATTAGATAAATTGTTCCTGTTTTTCATTTATCTTGCAAAGTATTATGAATCAAGCAAAATTGAATTCTTTATAAGCTCGTTATTAAATAACGTGCAGTAAACCCCTGTGAAATAATTTTGGTATAAAATAGAATATATATAATATTGTGTAAATTTTACAATTAATAAGTTCATAAATAATTCAAATGTAATAAATAAATATATATCTAAGAAAGTAATGTAATTGTACGGTTCCTATAAAGCTATGTGCTCCTGTGATCGCAGGTGCTAGTACGTTTCCTTTACAAAGATTATCATTTTTAAAATGTTAAATAAATATATACATTATTTAATTAACTAACAGGAACGTTAGACGTTGCCCACATATATGAGTTATAAACTACTGTTAACTGGGGATTATTGCAAAAACGGAATTTATAGAAAAAGACTATAGGTTTAAATAATTACCATCGGGGTTTCGATGCCAGTATTAAATCAAACAAGAAGCCACGGGCTGACGATTACATTTTCGCGGGGTCTACGAGCCTCCATTCATTCAAAAGCGCACTTCACTTTTTTCCAACAACGATGACAAAAGAATGCTTTCAAAATTGGCGACCACACAAAGCTCGACGATTTGAACAAGAGTTCTAATTAATTTAATTTATTAATCAGAAATTACTTGGAAAAATGAAGCGTAAGATAGACGTTTATACACGCGCAAGCAACCTTTTCGGCCATCTTGTTTCGTGTGAACAGCGCAGCTGCCGAGTGTGTCCCCCCCACTCTTCTCCATCCCTTAACTTTGACTCCCCACGTTGTTCTGTGGCTTCGTTGACAACCAAATATCCCTCGATTTTCAACTATCCTCCACTTGCAGTTTTAAACATTTCTTATTAGCAAAGGTTCAAGTTTACTCGAATCTTATTAAGTTTCCTAACCTCTCCAAGAGACTTACCCACAGAACATTTCCAATTAGAAACTTTTCTTCACAACAGACTCTACAAATCCTTTAACCTAATCGTTGTATTCCTCTCGTTGTTGATTTTAATCTCAAGATATTTTGCGTCTTTATTCTTTATCCAAAATTATGCATATTTATAATAAGTTAATTTATTACAAATAATTTAGCCGTGTTACAGCTCCACGCCAGAAAAAATTAGTAAAAATTCTCAATGCGAGGATTGATTGTAAATTTATTAAATAAATAAAAAAAGAAGATATTTTGCAATATTTAATGGCACAACCAGGAAAATTTTTCTTTCAATTATTCGTTTTCTAAACCCCTCTTTATTAAATTTCAGTCAAAGATACCATGGAATATTTGATTAAACAATTTTGAAATTTTCATTTTCGATTACAAATCTTCCTTGTTAGACCTAAGCTCCAGATTCAACTAGTCTTTATTCTAAATTATGCATATTTATAATAAATTAACTTATTAAAAATAATTTAGCCGTGTTACAGCTCCACGCCAGAAAAAATTACTAAAAATTCTCAAAGCGAGGATTGTAAATTTTATAAATAAAAAACAAAAATCTTCCTCGATGAATTTCCCCTTTTCCTACCGATATCTTCGATCATCGAAATTAGAATAACGTTCGAAGAGGCGTGAAACGATCGGTTAAGTGAACATTTTTGCGATTCCCTCGGTTTCTGAAACCACGTTCAAAGGGTCATAACGAAAGCGGAAACGACGCGAGTAACGTTGAGTCAGTGTCATTAATCAGCGAAATATGAAATTTAGCGGGCGCGTCAAAATATTTTCCAAAGGACGCTCGCGCTTCTCTTCGAGATGGAGATACTGCGTGTTGTAACGCGAACCGATCGGCGAGGACCATGTACCGAGCGAAATGCGCCGTGAACGACCTCGCTTTCGGAATACCTGAGCCGCAGGATACTCGGCTGTTTAGCTCATTTGGCCATAAATCATAGTGGTTGCTGGGTCAGCTGACCTGATCTTGTTCCCAACACCACGTTCTTTGGTCACGATCTATGCCAAAGCTCCAAGTTTCCCGTACGCTATTCGCAAGTTTACATTTACCAAACAATCTGACAAATTTTTCAAATTCAACAACAAACTGAATCGTCAAACGCTCGATGGTTTCTCAACATTTCGTACGAATTTACTTTACGTTCGAGCCAAGTTCTTGACAGGATAATATCAAATAGTTTAAATGTATCTGTTTGTTGTCACTACATGTATACGAGTGAATTACACGTACAATAACACAACAATGACACGTCAACGTCGTTACTAAAATATTTAACGTAAATTTCAATTAGAGATAATTATACTAACCGTATTTTTATACTTCCCCACTCCTGTCTATCAATTCGTGGGGGTATTATGTACAGCGCTAAGAGCGTTCAGCATTTAATGAGACGATCCTGGTTTCCTTAGTTCTATTCCTGGACATAGTCGTTGCTGTCATGCCGTCCAGGTTGTTGCTGATAACAATATTGAAGATACGCCTCGTGAAGCCCGTCTTGCGCCACGGCAACCGGCTGAGCGGACGCTGCAGCTTGTCCTAGATGCATCATCGGTGTAGCTGATGCTGCTGGTGCTCCTGCGGCTAAGAACCTATCGACAGGTGAAGCATTTCGACTTGCCGAGCTGCTGTCTTCCGAGTTTACTTCTACCACGGAGTAAGCAAGTTTCCCAGTCTTCTTCGCCTTCATCCGCCGATTTTGGAACCAAATTTTGATCTGGCGCTCGCTTAAAGACAGAGCCTGGGATACTTCGACGCGACGTCCTCGAGTGAGGTAGCTATTGTAGTGGAATTCTTTTTCCAGTTCCAGCGTTTGGTAGCGACTGTATGTTTGTCGGGTGCGTTTGTGTCCAACGCTGTTCCTATTGCCTGGAATGTAATTTGAATGTTCCTTGTTATATGAAATTGAAAGAAATGTATTTTTTCAACTGGCAAATTATTATAAACCTTGAGCAATTTTCTATAATTTAATGGGAGCGAAATAGAATTCTCAAATTCATGGTACATTGTTTATAATATTTCAATGAACGCGCGAGTACCTTGTATGGTATTTAAATAGCTTTGCTATAAAAATTCCACGAGATTCGACTAACTTGAAAAATATTTTGAAAATTTGAATACTTGAAAAATTCTACAGAATTACATTCAATTACGAAATTCTTTTTTTTTTTTATTTATTTATAAAATTTACAATCCTCGCATTGAGAATTTTTAGTAATTTTTTCTAGCGTGGCGCTGTGACTTGGCTAAATTATTTTTAATAAATTAACTTATTATAAATATGCATAATTTATAATAAAGACCAGTTGAATCTGGAGCTTAGGTCTAACAACGAAGATTTGTAATCGAAAATGAAAGTTTCAAAATTGTTTAATCAAATATCCCATGGTATCTTTGACTGAAATTTAATAAAGAGGGGTTTAGAAAACGAATAATTGAAAGAAAAATTTTCCCGGTTGTGCCATTAAATATTGCAAAATATCTTTTTTTTTTATTTATTTATAAAATTTACAATTCTCACTTTGAGAATTTTTAGTAATTTTTTCTAGCGTGGCGCTGTGACACGGCTAAATTATTTTTAATAAGCTAATTTATTATAAATATGCATAATTTATAATAAAGACCAGTTGAATCTAATTACGAAATATGAAATACTAAGATTGTCGTACAAACCGTTAGAATAAGACTTCATCCACGGATAGTCAACCCGATGATGCGGACGCTCGTTCACTAATTCGTTAGTTCTGGGCTTCTCATCCTCATGATCATTCGCGTAGCTAGCGTAACTACATTGCATGTTATAGTTCGTGGGCGGGATGGACGCCATCATCGAGGGTGCTATGCAGTTGCTAGGATATTGTTGCGCAGGATAACTTTCGTAGTTTTGCAGGTATCCAGCTTGGACTTCTGGCCGCTGAACTCGTCCTCGAACGTCCGGTAGGAAACCAACACTGGGAGACATTCTATCGGTCGAGGACGATGGCGTGTACGGAGGAGTCTGAGAAACAATATTAGACGTACTTTGTTCAGCCTGTAGTACTTCTGATCTTCCACTAGGATAAACGTAATCTTGGCTGACTGCCTCTTTTCCGTGACGTAACAGAGCCTCCAAAAGGCTGGGAGGGGATGAATGATTCTGATGGGGCAGTTGATTGTAATTTGGATTCGCATATACTTGTTGGTGTGGTGCTGGATACGAATTGTTCGGGTATGCATTCTGTTCGTTATTCGCTGGTTGATGAGGCCACGATTCTTGTGCGTCACTGTTGGGGTAGTACACGGTATTCGTCATATTGATGAAGTAATTGTACTCAGAAACACAAATATACCGATCACAATTATTCAAACTGCACTGACTGGGGCACTCGAAGGGAGGCAAGTCTCGTGGACGATTTAAACAACTCGTGAAGCTACTCGTTAGAACGTAAGATATTCTGTATGTCTATACGTATCGAATGTTCATCGAAGAAAAACACGAAACACTTTCAATCTTGGCAGAAAGTCAACTGAACGAGCAGGAACGAGTAAACGTTCCTTATGCACTGCGAGCACCATACAAAATAGACGTGCAAGAACCGACTAGCACAGAGAGGTCAACGCCAAGCCGACTTCCAGTGAAATGAAACGATGTTGTCCCTGTGACGATTTCGACCGTTTATGGTACACGGGGGTTCTACGCGTGCCAAAAAGGGGCTCCCTGGCAAACTTTCACCGGTTTATTACGGTACCACGTGGACACAGGCGTATCCTGGTGGAGGTGGAAGGGACAGGATCAAGCAACCCTCGTACCCAACGTAGCACCTCCCGTAAAACTCCGTGGCCACCACAGGGGAGCTTTGCCGTGTTGCCTCTATCAGCTGCCTTTTGATTCACAGTTAAGGCCACCCCCGATGTACGCACTCGCTTTTCGATCTGTGCCGCAATCCCCTCCCACTATTAACGCTATTCACACAAAACCCATATTGGCTCCCCTAGCACCCGACCTCGCACAATGTCTCTACCATGTGTGCACGTCCCTTGGTCTGCGTGCATCCAGTCGTCCTATCGTCATCGAGCAACCCCATGGACTCCACACCGCCTCATGAGATATACTGGCAAAATTGAATAAAATGATAAGCCAGGTTTGACCCGCTGTGTGAGGTTCAACAGGAGCGAAGGTCGCAGGAGGAAAATACGACGGGTATAAGTCTACTGATTTGTTTATCTCCATTTGACTCTGTAACCTGACCTAATGTAAAATTAGAACGATTTGTAGCGATACGTAAGTCAGAGGATAACTTGAATTGTGTCTTTGCCTCGGGGTATTAACATCGTTAGGATATACGAAATAGTAAACAAACTCTGGGAGAAACAATGTCGCCGCTATGTACGACCGTCAAGCCAAGTCGAATTTTAAAAGTTTCGAATTTTTAAGTTAAGAAGTCAGTTGCCAATTAGTATCGAGCATTCTCATCGAACACTTTTATAGCGAGCTATGGTTGACTTTGTATCACTTGTATTGTACGGTTGTTTTTGTATCACACATTTGTAAATATTTTAAAATACATTTGACGATACAAACATCGACTTGTCTCATCATTACAAACACCAACTTATTTAGCCATCCTTCATAAATGTTTCAAGGACAAAGATCTTAGCCTTGCAAGTAGCTGAGTTGAGGTTTTGCAGAAGCCAAAGGTACGATTATTGAGACAGGCAACGTTTTAACACCTTTTGTGATTAAATACGACGGGGGATGATTGAATTTTGTAAAGAATGGAAAAATATAAATACGTTTAGCTTTGGAACCAAAGGAGAAGATAATTTTCCTAACTGAATTTTCAAATCCTGTCCTTGTAGAAAATACAGAATCTGACTGATTGTGGCTTTTCCCTGTAGTCTTGAAACGTGCTATGAGATAAAGCAAAGTAAAAGAAAATATACGTTTAGCTTCGAAATCAAAGGAGAAGATAATTTTCCTAGCTGAATTTTCAAATCCTGTCCTTGTCAAAAATACGAAATTTGTCTTATCGTTATGGAATAAAATAAAGTACAAGATGCTAGAAGAGTGGAGGTTAGTTTGGGTGATGTGTAATTAAAGGGAAGTGACTTTTAGGTTAGGTTAGATTTTTATTCCCTACGAATTTTATTCTCTTTCAAGTGTCCATAGTTGAAATTTGGAAATTTTTTAAGGGTGTTTTGCAATATTTCTAGAGAAAGAAGGGAGGAGACCGGAAATAGATATTTCGAGCTGGTAAACAAAGAGCGTACGGCAAAGCTAGACGCAAGCAGTCTTGCGAGTGACGTCTCTTTCTAGAAGCCTGACCGGCGACGATTAATCAACCGTGCTGAACTCTCTCTCTCACTCTCTCTCTTTCCTTTCCTCTTCTCTTTACTGTTATATACACGTGCATTTAGCACGTCTCTTCTGCCCCCGTCCACCTTCAGTATTTTCATTAATCCCACTTTCGTTCCGGCGCATTTTCGACCAGGGAAACAAGCGAAGGAAAGGTCGAGGAAGGCTGAAGAATTATGAAAGTAGGGTCAGCCACTTCCATTGAATGCATCGACCGTATCGAAACCTTTCCTCTGCCATTCTTTCTGAAATTACGATTGAAGCTGTAAATTTAACAGTAATACTTTTCTTCAAATATTCTAAGTTAAATCCTTAGACAGAGAGCTATTCAACTCTGTCGAAAAATTATATTCATTTCTGAGGAATAATATAATAATATAAGTATAATAAATAATAAATAAAAAAAATAAATTAACAGTATAATAAATTGTCAGTTAGTAATATTAATGAAATAACATGTTACGAGTTGTAGGTTATAGAGTTCTTTTCCACAATTTTACAATTTCACGTCACATAGAATAACTCGATAGCTTGTAATTTATGAGATTTAATTTTTTAATTTCGTGTCTATACCAAAATCAGTTACAATAATTGCAACAGAATTTACTAATACCAATATATCAATAAAACATAAAATACTCCTAACCTATAAAATTTTATTAACAGTATTAATTCAATTGTCTTAAAGTATCCTGGTATTCCATTGAGTTTCCAACTTATACACAAATAATTTAATTAAAACAGTCACACTGATGTATTCTGAATTACAAAATGAATTACAAAAGCACGTTTGATTTGAGCACCTTGCCAGGCTAAAACCCGGATTAAGTGAGATACAATAGTGCAGCAGACGCTAATGATCAGCTTATGGTTAAAGATCCCGCTTCGAAACAATTATCCTCTACCGAAGATAATAGACGACCATGCGAACAAACTATAAATAGTAAAGTAACCCCGAAAGAAAGTGATTGATGTTTCGTTCGACGTGGTGACCAAATCAGCGGGGAATCCGGCCATCTGATCAGGATGGACACGCGTCCATACGAGTACAAGCAGACCTTTTGTGTATATACACACGTTTTTACGCACACTAGCACACAAATGATGCTGGGAGAGCTCGGATTCTGGTTCGCGTGCTCGACAGAGAAATGGCCATGGTGATAATAAATAATAATCCGCAAAGGGCGATACTTGTGGGAAGAAACCGAGGGTCGAAAGAACGTTTCGCGAACCATAATTTTACCTACTGACTTAATTTTCCTCGCTCGTGGTAACCTTTGCCATCAGACTTGTCGTTAATGAAAGCTTGAGCGACGCGTGGGGGATCCCGAGATTTTAGATAAAGGAAAAGTGATGTTCTCGGTAGACGAGACGCCATGGAAATCTTGTTCGTTGGTCAAGTGGGCAATTCGAGGCAGGATATTCCATAGGAATTTTGAATTCGATGAAATAGGCAAGAATTCTGTATTTTAAAAAAGAATTCTTGCATCGAATTGCATTTTGGATGTTTGGTGTTCCAAAATAATTTCGAGGATTCTTGGAATAACAAAATAAATGATACGGATGATTTAAGATGTCTGGATGTAAATTAAAAATGGAAGATTCGTAGGATCCAGCAATTAGTATGTTAAAACGCCAGAAATCGAAGATAACTCTACTCGAGGATTCTTAAGACTCGAGCAATTATTTTGCTACATGAGAATTAAAAAATGCAACTCTAAATAATCTTAAATTATTCGAGGATTCTTGTAATAACAAAATAAATGATACGGATGATTTAAAATGTCTGGATGAAAAATAAAAATATAAAATTCTTAGGGTCCAGTAAACTTAAAACTCGATTAACTATACGTCAATGCTTGACCAGCGTAGCACCGACCCACCTTAAGGTCCCTAACCCCAAAAACAGTTAAAATGTCCAAACTTCAAAATTATTTGCTGTGTCGTGTAAAATGTTTGCAGAGAACGTCTAAAGTAACTGTACGACCTTGTAGCAGGATGAGTGCGGAACAGATTTCTGGAAAAAAGCAAAGTTAAGGGTGGCGAGTGAAAGTTTTATTGTTCATTGTCATAAAGAATTTTTGGAAAGTAATGTTTGTTTCGGACGGACGTTGCGTCCCTTGGTATACCTGGCTGGCACAAAAACAACGGGAACAGCTGGCAATAATTCTGTTTATGACGTTGCCTTGTTGAACCGTGCGGGAGACACTACCGACGTAAAAATGAAGACACCGTGGCCTCCAGTTCTGGCTTCTTCTTCTTCCTCTTCGACGACAACAGGGGTGGGGATAACACGTGGGGAGGCGCGTGTCTTCGAGCTGCTCGGTTGTTAAGGGACGCTGCTATTTATGAAGCGGACTCATAAAATATAAAGACAGCGCACTTTGGCTGCAATACGTCATCCCAGGTGTCGTTCAGGTAGTTTGCTTAATGCTATGTCTGGCCTGGTCCTGCTGTAAATAAGAACCTCCGCGCTTTTTTCCCTCTTTCCTTTCTTCCTTCGCTTCTCCTTCCTTCCACGAGTTTCTCCTTGCTTCACTGTCAATAGGAAGACATCCAGGTTTATCCGCAAATCTACTGTGCAATTAAGATTTCCGATCATGCGCTGTGCCTCGTCGAAAGCCTTGTGACGATAATTACGCCGGACCCAACGGTTCAAGGTATTAATTATATGTGAAAAAGCTTACGTACCTAACCTTCAAAACGAAGCATGTGACGCATCGACCATTCCTGAAACCCAATAATTCCGAATTTTTTATTTTACATCACCGAGATTCATAACGTGCACACCGATCATTAAAGAGGATGTTTGTAAAATTAAATGGAATTCACGGCTTTTTTCGCTCGAGTATGATCGCCGATGATCTTTCGCTTGCAAACAGGTTCACGTGATTTGAATTCTCCCTAAAATCTACGCTTGCGATAATACGTTTACGATATTATATCGCAGTAATAGGGAATAACGTAACGATGGATTATTCGTTTCTATTGGGTTGGCAGCCAACACAATATTTAATCCTTTCAATGCAGTCTTTGACGTAAAATATTGTACACTAAAACGTTTTATAATTTCACTTGCTCATTTAAGTACTGTTTATTCAATTACAATTTTTGAATTTCCATCGATAGGTTTATTCGAATCGAAAGTAAAAATTCATTCCTCGGAATCATTTTTCAAGGAATATTTTGTCCTAAATATCTAAAAAATCATCTAATTCTTACATCCTCTAATTCGTTTTTCCCCTTCCATTAAGTAGCAATAAGTTTCAAAATCGGATTTCTCCAATAGACACATCGAAAGAAATATTAGGTTGGCAACTAAGTGATTGCCGGTTTTGTCATTACCACCTAATGATAAAATCCGCAATCACTTAGTTGCCAACCTGATATTACAATTAAGCAATTTCTAAATTACTTTTTATTCGAATTAAGAATTATTGGCAGTGTGTTTCGCTCAAGGACGATCGCTCATGATCTTTTGCTTGCAAGATGATAGAAAATACGGTACACATCACGTAGAAATGAAAATTAAAGCTACGATAGAATATTCGTTTGTATTGCTAGGAAATTAACGGAGCAGAAGCATTGGATCGAGGTGCGTGCACACATCTGTGCAATGGGACATGGGGCGAACCAGTTACTTTGAATAAGGATTCTCACTCGCACGACAAATTAAATTGGGGCTACGTATTGCGTGAAATGGCGCGGCATCTCCGGGGGTAACATATGTGTGCCCTCGTCCGCCTCGTGTACCTTCCTCGAAAGGGACGGAATTTTCGCCGCTAGCAAGGGCGGCGTTTGTGACCATTTGGGAAAATTGGGAATATTGGGATCAAGCCAGACGGTCTCTATTATTGTTCGATTGATTTATATTTTGTTTGCGTTACTGCACAACTAACTTTGTAGTCCTGTTCGCCTGAAACTTCACTGTTTGTCACGTAGAGTACGTTTCCCCGAGATTCTCTTATTTAAAAAAGCTTAGAGACTTGACACAGATACCGCGAGAACGAGGGTTGAAAATACGCGGTAAAAATTGTTTAAAGTCAAATGACAGTGCTATTAGAATATGGAAGGTGGTTACACACGTATTAGAAAGTTCAAAATGGTGGTCTGCATGTAGTAGCATACCAAGGGTTTAATGGCAGCGAACTAGAGGAAAGCAGGCGTTACGGGGCGGAGCGGGAAAACTGCTGAGCAATCGTTCAAAGGGCGGCCGATCTCTCGGTCAAAGAAACAGGAAACTGGAGCAAAATACGATACCCTTTGTCACGTTCATTGTGCAGTTATACGTCTACTTTCATTTCAACAACCTATGTAAATGGATACATTTTCACAGCTGTGATTGTTAGAGAAAACGATGCTCAAAGTTTTTTTCAAATTTCTGATTTGCCCAAGTCCGAGAACATCGAACTACAAACTTCGTATAAATGGAGTCCTACTGTGCATTAATCTGTTCGAGCTTAGAGTTCTTGTCGTAAACGAATTAGAGGACGATTCTCTTCAACGTTAAAATGTGAAAATTCATTCGTTTTTGTTATTAAATAGGTTTTAGAGTTCGATATTTAATAGATTCACACTGATTCAGTTGTTATATTCTGTATTTCACCGCCATGTACAGCTATATAAACATACCGAATACACTCAGATAATTAACACGTGGCGGACGTCAAAAACAAAAGAGCATCGTTAGAAGTCGTACCAACTTTGCATGTAGGAACTAGCGATCATACCAACCTAATATTTTTCTCAACAATTTTCATGTAGTTTGTTGTAACTGAAATGAAAGAACAAACATAAACGAAGTTCTATCGTATTAGAAAGTATCTAATGATTTGAAAAAAACGCAGCAAGGCCTGTGTTTTAAAATAATTTTTCTTGGAAAGAGTGCGGAAAAAGGTAGCATCAATTCGTCACGTTAAGATACGATTCCACTCCATCGTTGGCTCCCCAGGCTGCAGAACTGACGCGTTTAACAAGCTTTCCAGAATTTAATAACATCGAACGTAGGTATGAGGTCCGTTTATGGTGCGGTATAGCTTTCTGCTGTACGAGAAATCCCAAGCGGCTATTCGAAAGGTTGTAAAGAAAAAGGTAAATATTGCCACCTGTTATACCTATTAGTCGACGACTATTTTTTCGCCACTTAAGTACTTTTATTATTTCCTGTTTAGAGAGATTTGAATTCTGTCGAAATATTATTTTTTCGAACTGTGTGCAACAACATTTTTTCCCCTGAGGATCTTGAAATTTAAATACTCCTAGTACGACCGTACTGGTTTGTGAACATGGAATTTTTGTAAAGGAAACTTTGTCATGGGGAATTTGTGACGAATGGTTGCTGCTCAATAAACGTATAACCTAAGTCGACGTCAATCTTCTCGCTTGGTATTTTTTAGCCACATACCTAATGATGATTTTATGGTATTTTTTCGTAATTTTGTACATACGTATGGAAATTGGTCTGTTCTTTCAACGAGTCCCTGGAATTATCTAACAATTATTCCTCGTTGGAAAGAACAATCTTTTTATACATTCTGTATTTTCTTATCTATTATAGTGTGGAGTATTATAAGTGTCAAAATGGATAATATGTTTTTTTATTATTTCATCTAGGAAATAATAAGTTGCTAAATAAATAAAATGAAAAATGAATAATGGAAATGGCCAAGATACCTTTTTTAAAATATTTATGAACCTTCAAAGTTCGGATGCTTCACCTGCAGATTGTAACAACGCAATTCGCCCTGCCAACTACAGCAAGGATTAACTTCATTGCCTGCAACCCTCCCACCACCGACAACGATCTCCACTTACACCCCCGTCGGAAATCTCTACGTGCTGCAAGTAAATCATTTTCCTCGATAAATCGGAGAATTACATTGCAATATAATATTATTGATCACAGAACATAAAGTGCCCCGCGGACTAGTATCCTGCGATATCTAAAGAGAGTCTATTCATCGAAAGAGAAGACAGTCGCACTGGAAAAAGCACGTCCCGAACGATGAACAGAGAGAGGAGACAAGACGAGAGGAAAAATGAAGAAAGAGGAGACGAGTACGTCTTCACGGGATTCCGAGCAACGCTATCGATCCCGCATTCGTTTGTATAACGTGTTTACTTCTCACCGCGGATATCTTCTCTCATAGTCTCTCTCTCGGCGCTGTCTGTTGAGACTGCGAGCGGTCCGAGGCACCCTCTTCCCGATCGAGCTCTCTCTCAGCAGGGGTGGATCGACGGCGAACGCGGAACTACCACGGGGAAGAGGGACCGCTGGAAATATCATTTATCACCGGCGGCACTGTCAATCCAACGCGCATTGATACGATGATGGTCCAGCGACGCCACTACGGTGCCGCTGATCTTTCCCACTCTGAAAGATCCAACTGTTCGATATTGGAAATTAAAGCCGAGAGAAGAAACTTGGCGAAGATGGTTTTCGAGGGGATCGCGAATTTTAGTGGTAAGGGTGAAGGAAGTGGCGAGGGGTGGCTCGTATTATTCAGGTCCTCGAGGACTGTGGATTTGCTGGGTTAATGTAGAGATTGATACTGGGTTACTCGTGTACTTTGTTCTGAAGGGGTTCGGCAGCTGGAGGAATGAGGGTTTGAGGCAAAATTCGTGATTCCTCGTGAAGTATAAGTTGGATGGTTAAGATAGCTTAGGAAAGATTTTGAGTATTACAATCTAAATATTTTGCAATTAGATGTCTTAGCTCTTTGAACGCTGCGTTGTCCGACGTTAAGCGTGCGCCATGGACGGCCCATTCTTTATGAAGAAGCACACCATGGGCTGTGTATTTTTTTATAAAAGAGCGCAAGTTGAGCAGACTGAATTTTCATTGCAAAATATATTGATTGTAACTCAAATAAATTATGTAGTGACCTGAGAAGCCTTAATGACCATTTATTTCATTAAGCAATAATAACATGAACAATATCAAAGTTTGAAATTATATCTTTTAAATTGAAAATTTAATAATTTCGTATTGTATGGTAAATCTAAAAGCAGAATTCCATACATAAGCCAATGTTACATTTTTTGTATTGGTAACGCGAGACAGTCCTGCGATTATGTTTAGTGCAAACAGCGCATCTTCGTCGTGGAGAATGTCTATTTTCTTTAGTTACGCAGGATGCAGGGAAATGCCTCTCAGTTAACCTAAATGGAAGGTCGTCCGAATGAACTTTTCCTCCTTTAGCCTGTACTCTGCGTGGTGGTATTTTTGCAAAATATCTTTTACGAGAAGCTGATGAAAATTTTCAAATGTTCCAGTTTTATTATTAGCACTTTTGTAAAGAATATATGCGTTATATATAGCGAGATGTAAAGGGGTGGAAAAAATATTTTTTATATCATTTTGTGCTTTTTCGAACGCAGTAAAGTGAACTCATAATCATATCGATTTTATCAACTACGCCCATCAAGGCATTGTAGTCCGCTACACACTTTGCTTTTCGCTTTGATTAATTTTTTCCGTTTCAACAAAATCATCAGAATGTCAGGTGGATAACATCCATACGTCTTTTGTATCACGCCACTTTTAGCCTAAATTGAATGGTCACAGCGCTCAAAGGGTTAATATTTCAATTTCTACAATATACATTCTCAAATTAGCTTCAGATTTATCAATGTAATCACAAAAATCGAAGTCTGAAGAAGCGTCGTATAACGAATGCAATATATTCATAAAAATTCTCTCCTGAGCTACTGTGTGTCAGATTGTATATATCAGATTTTGCGATCTAAATTTAAAAGTTTTCTTTGGTGAAAGAATATATTCTTTATAAATCAAAAGAATGAAGAATGAGATTAATTTGAATACAATAGCGGAATTAATTTTATTCTTTTAATGCTACAACTTCAGAACAATTACACAAACAAGGCGTAAATCAAAGCGCGTGTTATCGTGCATTTATCACCGCAACTACGTTAACAAGATACTCGCAGGATTGCTTTATTTAGAATAATGTGTTCAATTTTAACGTAAAATCGTTTACTAAGCGTAATGTGTATGCAACTATTTAGATAGGATCCCTATCGAGGTTTCTGGACTCCATCAAACTGGCACGCCAGGCTCAATATCACAAAGGCTTGCTTTTTAGTTCGGTTCTTGTACGGTACGTCCTTTTATCGCGCTATTCCCCTCCTCTCACCCATCTTTAATTAATGTACATTAATCTCGTTTGCGCAGAATTACCAGTAGCGGAATCGGCTGGGCGCAAATAAAATTAATGCGCATAATATGTATGAACGTAATTGATGTCGGCAAAGGTGTTACTCGTAATAAAGAAGACCGTGTAATAATTTCAATATTTTATATTGATCCGCCTGCACGCTATACCAAAGTGTGCACGCAAAAGTAGCAGCTGATTGCGAAATTCTTGCAAATTATTCGGTTGTCAAGTGAACACTTATAATCGGTGTATAAGAAAGGCTGAAAACCTTGTAAATAATTGTACGTGTTATGATTATTCATGTTCAGAAGTAACTACATGTGTAGAATGTCACTTTATAATGGATTCAATTAGATATTGAAAAATTTCACCGAATATTTCTGCAATTCAAAAACAGAATTCCACTCGTCATCCTCGTTACAACTTGAAATTTATTCGTCATTTTTCAATGCCAAATAATAAATATAATACCAAACGACGATTATTTGTATGAACGATATATTAGGTTAGCAACTAAGTGATTGCGGATTTGTCAATACCACCTAATGACAAAATCCGCAATCACCTAGTTGCCAACCTAATAGATTGAACGTAATATATAGAAACAGACATAAAACACAATATCACTAAATATTATATGAAATTCCAGGGAATATTTCTGCAATTAAAAAACAAAATTCCACTCATCATCCTCGTTACAGTTTGAAATTTATTGATCATTTTCCAATGCCAGATAACAAATATGATACGAAACGACGATTATTCGTGTGAATGATATATTAGGTTGGCAACTAAGTAATTGCGGATTTTGTCATTAGATGGTATTGACAGATCCGCAATCACTTAATTGCCAACCTAATAGATGGAACGTAATACTTAGAAATTGGCATAAAACACAATACCACTAAATATTAAATGAAATATCGTGTGCTTTCAGTGCATGCTGTTGCCAGCATAGAAACGTTTGAAAATTTTCCATTATCGCTTAGTGTATAGAAGAAAGAAAGATACAAAATGTAAGAAATAAGAATATTTACCAATATTCGTTATGCGATCTTGGTGAATCGTATTTGATACATAGGAACATTCGTACGCATAGCAGGGAATTTTATCAGTTAACAACGAATCCTATGAAATATCGTACGACAGCAATGGATAGTTTTGCGATGCAGAAGCGTTTGAAATTCGCTCATCGTTCTCCCTTGAAGAGTATCGACGTTGTCGTTTGTGGTGGCACCCATTAAACTCCGGTCTCCGTGGTTGGAACTTTTTTTAAGTCGTTGCCGCCGCCGCTCGCAGCCGGCGTCTCCGCTCCAAGGAGCGTGGAACGACTTTAAAGCGCAATACAATATCGCGCCCGGTCGAAGTTAATGAGAGTTTCGCGTGTTCCGGAAGCGACCGGGCTCCTCTGTCGCCGGCAGAGACGACCGCGCTTCCACCCTCTCGCACGGTCGCGCGCGCCACCACGTGCCACTCCCAAATTTTACACGCACCTTAAATATCCTCTAGCGCAATTAGCGAACTGTGCCATGGGTCTCAACAAAAACTATTTCACTGTTTTTCCTTCAACACGTACAACAAAGATAAGACGCTAAGAGTCTCCTCTTCTTTATCTTTCTGAAAGATAGAAACTGACTGAAAGGCAACGTCGACGCTCCGTATTGGTGTGAAGAAGCAGTAAAATTTGCCTGCAACTATGAAACAAGCGTCTGTTGTTTTTAATTTGTATACTTGCATCTGATTTGTTGTCGAAAATATTAAATGCAGATGAAGTGGCTTGGCAGGATATTATATGGAAATAAATTCAGGTGGTAAAATACAAAACCACAAGGTGAACAAAATCGAAAACTTTAAGAGAGAGAATATGACAATATGTTAAGAGTCAGGGCCGACGCAAGGCAGTTTTTAAAATTACCCAATTAAAAAACACCGATTTTGATTAACTTTTTACAAAATGACGATACTATTAACAGATGCAAGACATTATTTTAGCAGCGATGATTCGGTTTAAAGCAGTGAGAAAAATCATGAAAGTTCAGTGTAACTCCATAAAGTCCTCATATCCTGGAAACTACTTTAGATAAACAAATTCAGGCACTCTCAGAGAAATGTACTTCTTAGAGAAATTAAACTACATCAATAGCTTTTTTGCAAAAGTCTCACATGATTACAGATTTTCTACTTTCATTGAATTTTTTGCCCCTTGAAAGCGAATTATGCATGCGAGAAAATATTACTTGGATTTTGTTTAAAAACTGCTTACAAAAAATATATAACATATAACAGCATTTGTAAATAAATAATTCCTCGTTGTAAAAGTCTACTTTTAATATCACAAGATCTAATGTTGATATACATGTGCCCTAATAGAAAATGTATATGTACTCAAAGATCCAACAAATTTGGTTTCAAGTATTATGCTTCGTCTTAATTAATATTAATACAAGGAATCCTGGTCATCACAGAAATTGTTCATAATTAACCTCCACGTACTTTCCTATAGGGAAACATAATAATTGTATGAACAGTGGTATAAAATTGCGCAAATGTAAATTAAATTGATATTACCTTAAGTGCAAAAGAATTGTTTGACAGGCATAAAAAAAGATGGAAATTCCAGACGAAGCTCGTGCAGGGAACACGAGGATACCAGGACGCTCGACCAACAAACCGGCAATGCATCGTTAGCCGGAATGGTTGGCAGATAAATGACGTGGTCGCCTCGCATCTGACGTGAATGAAGCCAGGATGGCTTACCTACGTGTCCGTCGGATCGTGCGTGTACCAACGGGACCCACGGTGATCGCAATGACTACCTAATGATACATTGAACCGCGTGTTGCCTGGTGCATGCCGGCAACTTTCCGCGGTTTTCGCTTCAAACGAGCTTTCCTACTTGGCAAAAGGACACGAATATACTAGGAAATTACAATTGTTTCAGAAGCAAAAGAAAAGAGTATTATACTATTCGAAGGAAGAACTTTAGGGGGTACATAAATCAAAGTAATTTCTTATTTCAGATCAGTAGGAGATCATGAGAATATAATTTTTCAAAATTTTGTTTACCCTCTCTGGCGTTTATGTCGACGTCATGCTCGCGTTGTAAGGTTATGTTCCTTTGCTCCTCCATGTTCACGCTGTACCGTGGTCATTTGAAAGACATCAGTGTAATGAAGTTTATTATGGTAGCATGTGTTACATTAGAGCATAACGTTATGGCGGCGTCGTATTTACGTTATTTCATAGACACAGCAAAAAATAATACGGGACTTTATACTAAATTTTGATTATTCGTTTCCATTAAGTTTCTGCCAACTTTTTATTTCAAACTCCTTTTCATCTCAGTATTAAACCCTGGAATTTAATAGTTTGTCATTTAATATTAGTTAGTAACTATTTAATATTATATTAACGTTATTCAATATATTCATTTCATTACAAGCTATGTACTCGAAGGCAGTGAGAACTGTTTAAATTATCACCGCTTTCGCGTAATATCGTGCAAACTATTTTGTTCTTCGTTTCCAACCACTCTCGCTACTTATCGCAACAACTTTCACAATCGTCGTTTCAAGGAATAAACCAAGTCTGGCGAACGCGTATCGCGGTTCAAACGATACCACAATCGGTTATTGACCGCGAAAATCCGCTCTCGGCGAGTGATACCAGACTGTGGAAAGAAACGAAGTACCGCGAAAAATCGTCGAATGACGTAAAACTGGGTGACCATGCTACCAGTTATCAAGGCCGGTATTTTAATGGTCAGTCATGGTTGATGTATTCGAAGAAGCTATTCTAGATGATTCTCTGACAGTATCGCTAACTTTTGTTTACTTGAATGAAACTTACCAACGTTGAATTTTATTTAATACAATTGTTACGTGGTTTAACTTAATTCCTTCTAACTCTGTACTTGTACAGGATGTGGCAAAATATTTGCTGGATATTTATGTACAGGGTAAACTGTAGACGTGGAAACGATGACAACGATGATGTGCAAACACGTCGTTGGAGGCTTATTTTTCAGCTTGTAACCAATTTTATTTTACTCTGGAAATATATACTGGTATCAATGAATCAGTAGGCAAACCTGTCTCTCTATCTCACTTACACTTCATATACTTTTACAAATATGAAAAATTTCTCTACGTACTTGGAAGAATATATGTGGGTGGGCGGAAAAGTGGTAAAACAAAAATATCAAGACAGAGAGGAAAAGAAGTAAAGGAAGAGGAGGGACGAAAGAAATAGAAATAAATGAGGAAAAGAAAAAGAGAGGAGGAAGAAAATGATGTAAGTAGGGAAAGAAAGAAAAAAGAGATGCGAGAGACACAAGAGAAATAAAAGAGGAAAAAAGAAGGGAAAGAGCATGCGAAAGAAAAGGAACAAGAGTAGGAGAAAGAGAAGAAAGACAAAGATAAGAAAAAAAGGAGGAGAGGGAAGAAATACAAGCAAGCGAAAAGAAGAAGGGGAAGAAAGAGAAGCAAAGAAAGGAAAGAAGAAAAAGGAAGCGGTGAAAGAAGAAAAGAAAAGATAGAAAGAGGACTGCACAGTATGCAAATTCAACTTACCTCCTTTTCTAGTTTCCCGAAACGAAATAACCGCAACATGTCGGTATTTTTCACATGGATCTGTAGAACGATGGTTCGATGACATAGGAATCGTAGGGAAATGGCGCGGAGGCGAGACCTTGAGCCATCATAATTTTCCATGGAACTGCGTTTTCATGCCGTGACGGAAATTAATCGGCTCGCATTAATTAATAGACAGTTAAATTCAACGGTCGCTGTAAAACCGGTAGCCAACGCGGGGCTCAGGAAAAAGGAAAAAGTACGTAGCGATATCAACGGTTGCATCGCGAGTTCGTGCGGTGTCCGAGGAAGTAATTAGGCAGCTACTTTCAAACCCATTTATTATCACTCGGCTATCTCACCATAGTTGAGGAATATAATACTCGTGCCTTTTTATTTATGTCTTGCAGAAACTGTTTATTCGAACGAAACTGTCGAACGAATTATTAGCACAGTCACCTACGTTCTGAGAGATTGAAACGAATTGCAGGACTGGTTACTTTGATATCTGCAAATAATGTTCCGCAGAGATTGATTTCTTGTCGTGTCATGATTTTTTACTGGTAATATGTATAACGCATTATACCAAGTTTTATCAAGATTCTACGCTGTTTACTTATATTTATTATACTTGCTGCCCTTTCTTAACCCTGTTGCAATTTTCAAATCTTCATGCTCCAGTTATTAGAAAAATCAGAAATCATGGTTACTCACTGATCTGCCATATCTTTCTCAGTAATTGTGTACCAATAGAAAAATGTAGTTGGATAGAAAATACAATTCCACCTGCAAACACATCATTGGTAAAAATGCTCAAGATGATTATATTGACTTCAAAACTAAAAAGAATTAAGTAATAATAACCTGTTCTTAAACCTGTTGTAATTTTTAAATCTTCATGCTGCAGTTCTTAAAAAAAACTATAAATCACAGTTACCCACCATCTGCCATATTTTTCTCAGTAATTGTGTACCAATAGAAAAATGTAGTTGGATAGAAAATACAATTCCACCTGCAAACACATCATTGGTAAAAATGCTCAAGATGATTATATTGACTTCAAAACTAAAAAGAATTAAGTAATAATAACCTGTTCTTAACCCTGTTATAATTTTTAAATCTTCATGCTGCAGTTCTTAAAAAAACTATAAATCACAGTTACCCACCATCTGCCATATTTTTCTCAGAAATTGTGTACCAATAGAAAAATGTAATTGGATAGAAAATGCAATTCCACCTGCAAACACACCATTGGTAAAAATGCTCAAGATGATTATATTAACTTCAAAACTAAAAAGAATTAAGTAATAGTAACCTGTTCTTAACCCTGTTGTAATTTTCAAATCTTCATGCTGCAGTTCTTAAAAAAACTATAAATCACAGTTACCCACCATCTGCCATATTTTTCTCAGAAATTGTGTACCAATAGAAAAATGTAATTGGATAGAAAATGCAATTCCACCTGCAAACACACCATTGGTAAAAATGCTCAAGATGATTATATTAACTTCAAAACTAAAAAGAATTAAGTAATAGTAACCTGTTCTTAACCCTGTTGTAATTTTCAAATCTTCATGCTGCAGTTCTTAAAAAAACTATAAATCACAGTTACCCACCATCTGCCATATTTTTCTCAGTAATTGTGTACCAATAGAAAAATGTAGTTAGATAGAAAATACAATTCCACCTGCAAACATACCATAGGCAAAAAGACTTAAGATAATTATATTAGATCATATTTCAAAATTAAAAAGAATTGAGTAATAATAAATGTAATAAAAACATGAAGGAATTAATCTAATATGTAACATAGAAGAAGATCTAATATAGAATTTATGTAATGAAGAATGTACATGCTTTCAATTTAAAATTTATAATCCAGACCAAATACCAAAGTTTTGTTAGAAATAGACAATTTTCAGTAAGCCTATATATCTACACAATACTCACGTTCGTCGATCACAAGACATTCGAATGTAAACTTCAACGAAACAATTCCAACAGTATTCGTAAATTAACAAAATGATGATCTAAACGACCGCGACTATTATTGAATAACCGACGAATCAGTTAGGGAAAGAAGGAATCAAGTTGCAGTAGATCACTTTCTACAATTATCGTGACGTGGACAACCGGTAGAAGAAGAATTAGAGTTTGGCTGTCGCGGTAAGGGGGACTTGGTGGTGGATAAAGAAGGTGGGGTTAGAGGCAAACGGGTCTCGGTTACGTCCAAATAGAAATTCAATTGATCTTGTCCGGTAGTGTCAGGCAATCCATCTTGTTCCTTCCGCCGCGTCCGAAGACGCGTCTTCTAGACCGCTTCCACGCAAGGTTTTCACGTTTCTCGTTCTGCCGTTCTCGGTACCGCGACTACGTCCATCGCTGGGTTAGAAAAAAAACGGGACAGCTGTCCGGCCGACCACCAAACTGCTCATTAATTACATTCCCGTGGCTCACTCACACGCGACCGCTGCTGTTTGTCTCTCCGTTCCATTTTATTCCTACGCTGGCCGAATAAAAATGTCTGAATAAAAATCATCCTCACAGAGGATACGCACAGATTGGTTGTCCTCACTTTAGCAGACTTCCGATCGACTTCTTTCAAATCGAACACCAACATCAACTGCAACAGAAACTCGATCTGATATTCGTTCTGCGTTTTGATAAACATCCAATAATTATCTATCAATGAATAAAATGAAGAAAAAAATTTTTATTTGGGTAGAAAGAAACATATTGATTTACTCTAAAATACTCTAAACGTGGAAAGAATACTTTGGTTTTGCATACGTTATTTATAACTATATTAATAAATTAATTATTTTGTTATAAAGTAACGATGAAAGAGTTTCCTTATTTATTTTTATCGATGCTTATTTCGTTTTTCTATCAGTGATTTTTCTTTCCTAATCCTATCAGCTGTTTTTCCAATATTCTACACAAATGTTTCTTTACTGCATTTTATTCTCTGTTATTTTTAATAATATTAGGTTATCTAAAAAATTCCTTTCGTTTCATAAGATGATAATAGATGAACAACAATTTCTCTTTTATATTGTTTTATTGAATTAGGTGTGATCCATTTCGTTATATTTCTATCATTACGTTCGTGCATAATTCAATAAACTAATATATAACAAAAGATATGGTGCGTCTATTATTTCCTCATAAAACGAAAGAAACTTTTCGGATAACCTAATAGAAAAGTGTGACAAAATTCGCTTGTCAACTCTGATCATGCTATCTTGCAATTGACTCAATCTCAACATCCAACTGTGCTAACATCAATCACGATTATATATACTTTTCCTTCGTAGAAGAAAAGAACTCTTCCATACACAATTCCTATCATCTACAAGATACTCGATTTGCGTTTTAGCAAACATACAATGATCCCATGTAACCACGCAGCACCTCCCCAGACATTTTTCTCGAAGCAATGCCCGTTGGCTGTGTCGATCGATGGAAAGCAGTTGTTTCCGGCACAGCAATCGAACGTCAAGTAAATTGGCAAGCAGCGATCAACCATTTTCTCGAAGCATGATCGATTATGCCGTGCATCGGCATAATAACGATTATTCTCGGATTACCGATTTTATGCCGGACGATCGAAACGAGATATCGCAGCGATAGGTCGGCCACGATACGCAAGTACAGCTACCGGCTCCGCGTCGTTGATGCGCGTGCTTCCACGCTGTCGACTAATTGGTGGTACAACTTTATTACTCACCGTTAAATAATGACGGGCCATGTTAAGTGCGCCGGTTTAAAGACCATGAAAGGGAGCGTGAGTACGCTGATACAGGCGGCCGATAAACCTGCCGCAGCGCCACGCCGCGTCCGGCTTAGGACGCCATGCAAGTTGCCCCTCTCTAATAAGGCGATAAGGGTCGCGATTCCAGCGATTTCCGATGGCCCGCAGCCACCTCTTCCCGCCTCCAGTCAGACGCCTATCGAGGACGACCATATCCGGCTCCGCCACCACATGCGAGTTTTCTTTCTTTCTTCGTGGTGAGATTAACAGGTAACGCTACAAGTGTGCCTCTCAAGCACCACCGATGTACGGCGCTTTATTGCAAATGTATTTTTCGCTCGTTATCGGTAATTGTTTACAAATAAAAATAATACTCGTCAATGAGACCCGTGAACGCAAACCCGGTTTGCATCCAAATGAATATTTTAAAAAATTCTACAATTATAATTAATATGAATATTGTAATCAAAATTATATTACTTAGATGAATAATTTTGAATGAATAGTTTTGAATGACTTTAATGTTATTACTTACACGTCACTGAAGCATTTCAAATTTGACAGTCAAAAATTTGCAAGTATGATGAGAATAAATTGGAATTGCCGGTCGATATTCACAATTAAAAGTCGCAACGTTAAGGGTTAAGTTTCACGCGGATATTAAACGTGTTCGTTTGTTTAGTAATGAGACGAGTGATTAAATTGTAATAGTTAATTACCTTAAAATCACTTTATGCACAGATATAGAGATCGTAATCGTTGCTCGCTCGATATTACCGTTCAACTCTACGCTCGTTATTCGACTGTGTAACTCGTTACAATAATCGTACTAGAGAGCACGTTCGTCTGTTTGTATCGATCGATGGTATTGCAAAAAGTTGAAATGTAATTCCGGTCGACGGTTTCAAGTAACAGCGATAATGTTTTGTTTACCTTTGAAACTAGCAAACCAAAACAGTGTTGACACTACAAGGCGTAGTAATACGAGCCACTGCGAATATTCCGTCGACTCGTGTGCCGCTACCAGTTCCTTCTAGTCGTCGATGGAGGCGATACATACAAAGGTATGTCTTGAAATTTTATTTTCTATTATTAGTGGGAAATGGAATTAGGGGTTTTTGACGTTGAATACACACCGTGCCATTAGATTCATAGTTCCAGTGAAATCAGGAATGTTCTGTAGCTTAATAAAGTAGGAAATTAAAGTCAAGAATAACGTAATTGCCTTGGACACCTCACTTTCGAGGAATTCGAGTTTGGAAACTTGTCAAGTATGCGTAAATTTACACAGTTTGCAGTTTGATGGAAATAGATAATCGATAATTTTTCAATAAATTTAACTATTCGATTTTGCGTATTGTATTTCTGATTACACTTGTATTGTATCTGTTGGCTCTCGTATTTATACAAAAATTGACAATTTTTAAGTGGTTTCATTCTTATGCGAGCCAATGCAGTCTGCTTTCGACTGGTTTTACAATTTTATTTTAAAATTCCTACTTCGTGTTGTATTTTTTTCCGCAATGATGTAATGACTTTCGCAACGATAACTAAAGGAATAATCTAATGAATTTTATTTTGTCTTTTATGAATTCAAACTCGAAATAATTTTGTATCAAGGCTACTTATACCAATACCAATCGAAATGATCGATACTTGTTAAAGTGTAAGAGGGTCCTACAATCTGTTTTACGTGTTCTTAAAATTCTTACCGCGTATCATTCGATATGACGATATCAGTTACCAGGAAAATTCCCCAGATCGATCACTAGATCGCTAAATGCTAACACTAGAAATACCATACCAGTCAAAACAACTGGTTTTACAATTTTATACACATGTCAACCCTCGTTTAGGGACGATGATCACAGATGCATTAATAATACTAAAAATGTACTGCATAACATGAAATTTCTTCTGTAAGAAAATAATAAATCAATAAATATAAAAATATTCTATTATCACGTATCTTTTGAAGTGCAGTTATTTTCACTAGTTTTGGTAGAAATAGCTTCGTGTCAACTATCGGTAGCTCTAGTGTTAACAATAAGTTTTATACCTATGAAATTCAAGATGTTCGGAAGAAAATGATCCGATATCCAACCGATTTCGAAACCATTGCAATGTTGAGTCACGGGTCAAAGACACGAGGGTTCTCCGCACTGGAAAGTCCGTGCACGGCTAGAAAAAAGAGAGCAAAGCGCCTAGCAGCTACTTGCGGATAATTAATAATGTCGGGATCAAAAGTGTGCCCATTGAATGTTCGCTCATTCACAAATGATCTCTCTCCGCCCAGATGAATGCCGGACCAGATCGTTACAAGGGTATTCTACGGGCGTGCCTCGCACGGGTGTCTTCAGGTCAATACCGGCGGTTCGTTGAATACAATTATTAATGCCGTCATTAAGAGCATTTACCATTTTTAATGTGAACGATCGGAAAGAAATATAAATCATATCTGTCCGGTCGGCCAACGTGCCTGTACGAGCAGCCTCTCTTCTCCGATCTTTGACTTCGCGCGATCCTGTTCCCAGCTTGCGTGCGCTCTTTGCCCCGTCCTTCCCTTTCTTTTCTCTTTTACCATCTTCTTCCGTCGATGATTTGGTAAAGGGGAAAAATTGGACCAGGATACGTGCAGTGGATTAAAAGGGCGTGAATTCTGATGAAATGATACATTGGATTTTAGGGTAGTGGATGTGCAAGAATATTACAATCGCATGATATTTCAAAGCAAAAGCTAAGCTTAGAAAATGTCTAAATATATAGAAACGCCATCTGTAACGTCTTGACACTAGAATTACCACTGCAGTCAAATGACTGGTTTTACAATTTTATTTTAAAATTCTTATTTTGTGTTATATTTCTTTATGCAATGATGTAACAACTTTCGCATAACTAAAAAAAATAATATACTGAATTTTATATTGTTTTTTTATGTATTCAAACTGAAAATAATTTTGTATCAAGACTACTTATACCAATACCAGTCAAAATGGCCGATACTTGTCAAAGTGTAAAAGGGCGCTGCAATCTGTTTATCGAACCTCAATTAACCAGTTTCCTCATTTTGTACAACTTGCCACTCGTTTTTTAAATTTTTACCGTGTATCATTCGATATGATATCAGTTATCAGGAAAATTCTGGATCGATCGCTAGATCGCTAGATGCTAACGCTAGAAATACCACAGCAGTCGAAACGACTGGTTATACAATTTTATAAACGTGTCGACTCTCGTTTAGGGATGATGGTCCCAGATGGATTAAAATACCAAAAATGTACTACATAACATGGAATTGCTTCTGTAAGAAAGCAATAAATCAATAAGTATAAAAATATTCTAGTATTAGGTATTTTTTAAAGACTAGTTATTTTCATTGGTTTTGGCAGAAGTATCTTCGTGCTAACTATCGATAGTTCTAGTGTTAATACGTACGTGGGAACTTTCACTAAAATTTGTGAGCTCTTTTAATCAATCGTATCTTGCCTGACTGAAATTTTCCAAACTTCAATAAACGTGTGGTATTTTTAGAAAAAGATGAATTTATTTTTAATTTATTAAAATAGGAGGAACTTTCACGTAAGAAATTATCCAGTTTTCACCTCCCCCTCTCCCTAGAAGTTGATGTTCCATTCTACAAAAATGTTTGTATATTTTTCTAAATTTAGTTTTCCAAATACAAGACATAGTTTAATGTTTCTTGCAACATGGTTTCCACTGCATGTTTAATAAAGCTCTCGGTGAGGCCGGATCACAGGCGGTTATAAATTACGACGAAAGAGTTAACCATTTCACGGTAAGAGAACGGGGTCCGCGGAAATTCGGTCGTTCTATCCTCGAAAATGTATTTTAATCGCGGTTAAAAGAGAGGCCGTGCACAGGGGCGAAACGCGTCTCGGTAAGAGACACGTGTCAACGCGATAAATCGTGCCGATGTCCGACATACGGTTTGCTTTGCACTGCAAATTCGGTACTACGTATATATAACGTGTACGCGTGTATAGTGTAAACTACCCATAGGCGCCGTTATTGAGATCTACAATAATTCGTTCTAGTTCATTCGCAATTATATCTTCAATCCCTACGAACCTTTCTGTGCTCGATATTAACCTTTGCACTGTTATGTCGAGTGTGACTCGACGTTAGTTTTTATCTCAGGAGCTCCTTTGTCTAGTTGCACTGTTTTTTTGTGAAACTTGCGAAAGAAAAGCAGGATTGCATCCTGGAAATTGTTTCAAGATATATCATACGCTTAAAAATTAGAAAATACAATAGTGTGAATAAGATTGGTATTTGAGGTTAGGTTTCCTACTTCATTTATTTCAATTGTCTTATCTTTTAGTTAAAGTAAATTTCAAATAAAACACTCAAAAGCGTTGGGAACTGTTGCCAACGAAATTGAAATAAAATTCCCAGGGCAAAGGGTTAACACATTGAATCTTATTAAAAATTGTTAATCAAACATCAATCCAATTTTGATTCAACTTTGACAACAAGATTCAATTTTGAAAATTGTTAATATACCATTTGAGAAAAGTAAAATAATCATCGATGGTATTATTACAAGATATAATATTAAAATAAAATTTGCATGAGGTGAGGTTTTACATATCATGACAATCTAAAGGTTAGGAGTTTCAGGGTTTCTAATGTTCGATTATCTTCTAGTCGATATAGTCATTGATTAATTTAACTGATCCTATAGTCTCTGGAAACTGACAGGACGTATGTTCCGCGACAATGGATCAACCCACGAAGTCGTAAGTTTGACACAATGACACGAGCTCGCTGCTCATAGACGATGACTCTTCGACACAGTTCAGGGATGATCTCCGAGGCGAAGAGAAGAAGACTCGAGAAGCATCGCAGAAATTATATGGGGCGCATCCATTCTAACGCGTTTCTCTATTTTTCGACCACTCGTTTCTCTCTCTCCCTCTCTCCTTCTATCTTTGTCTCTCTCGTTCTTTGTGCCTCACGATCGTTCTTTCCTCGTTTTCGGTATGTCACCCTCCTTTCGATTCACCTTCTCTTTCTTTCCTCGCTTTCGCGCGACCTGGAACCACGTTACGCGCGGTTTGCATCCGCACCTTGGACGATTATTTGTTGCTTCCGTTCCTGAGGAACTATTTTCAACCGGTCGCCTCTGTACGACCGCTTTATGTGCAGAATTGAGCAATTAACCGAGATTAAAACAGGTACTAGCTAGGGATTTGGCAAGAGATAAATATAAAATAGATTCTTAGTAAAATAACTAGAAAATGAAAAGAGTGGAAAAGATACAGTTTATACGAAACATCATTGTGTCTTGATATTTATGGCACGGTAACGTACATGTAGAATAGTGACACAAAAAATAGAAAAGAAAATTGAAGAGTAAAGAGTTCTTTATCTTCTTTGAAATGGATACTACAATCCCTGCAACAACGTAAAAATTAAGAACTATGTACTAATGAATCTAGTGATTTTAGCATTGTTGATCAAAACTATTAAATCCTTTTTATGTTTTCTATTTGCATTCTATTAAAAAGAGTAGTAATTTTCTAAAATAACAATCTCCAAATACCGAAACATTCCATGATTACTAGACACAGAAATTCTCTGAGATCACCGAACGATTCTCAAGAATCGAATCGATGAAACCCAATGGCGCTTGATGCGACTCATCCCTCGATTTTGGTCTCGTTAACAACTTCCCGACCATCCACGCAATCTCAATCCGACCTTGTAATTAATTATCGACGTGGTTCAGGGTAAGCAAGGAATCGTTTGGGTTCGCGGAATCGATAAGAGTGTATTTTCATGTCCATCCAAATGTCCCTATGTTTCACAACGTCCCGAACGGCCGCATGCGTGGCGAATAAAGTATCTTCGAATGAAAAATCGGTACCGATGATCCAGGTAGGCGGTCGCAGGTTCTCCAACGAACGCAAACGTCAGGATCGTGGCTCGTTCGTTCGTAACCGCGTCTTGCCACGCTAGGGAGTTATGGCGCCGGCTGGTGGTACGCCTGCGGACCGCTCTCCTGGAGAGGGCGTTATCGGGCGGCTTAATCGAACGATTAATGACACAGTGCGCGTAAAAGTAGCTGAACGAAGGAACGCGAAAAGGAAACAGAGTGGGAATTAACCGGCATGAATGAACCGTGCGCCGCTTGTTAAGAGTTGGCCCTCGACTCGAGACCGTATTTCAATAAAACAACGCACACCGCTGACTGATTGACTAATTATCAAACCGACCAGTGGACCCAACCGTCCAGATCAATACGCCTGTTAACCACAAGCTTACAGTCTGCCTTCTCCTTTCACAGATCCCCCAGATAATTCCAAGACACGGGGAATTCGGATTTTTATCGTGCTCGACGCGCGCTCGAACCGTAATTGTGACTTTTCGGTTAATTAACGCTCTGCGGTTGCGAGGGATTTTTCAAAGCGGAGCAACCAGATAGCAAAGGTGGCGATTGATCGTTGGTTATGCTTCGTTGATTCTAAAAACCCTCTTGTCCGCTTTCGATATTTGTCTAAGTTGAACCTCGATGACCGCTCATTTTTTACATTGTCAGCTCTATTTACTAGGAATTTTGACACGTTTAAACTTTACTTTTCTCCTTTCTAGCAATATCAAACAACCGTTACCTAGAGCTTTCTCTCCCGCTCACAAAAGTCTCTATGTTCCTTATAGACCATGCTTTCGAAATGGTTTCCAAATGGTCTCTTCTTCCACACTCATTGACTTTTCTTAAAATTTTCTTTCTTTTATTATTTAATTTGTACTTTACAATTTGTCCACCTGGACATTTGGTAAATTTTTCCAGCTTAATTGTTAAGTAACACGTGGATGGCTAACTCCAGAAGCATACCATCTTCTAGTTTGACTATCTTATTTCTTTAGTGAGGTCAGTGGGGTGTTTCCTTTCTTTAGTTCTTCTTTCCAGTTTTTCTCGCCTTAGCAGCCATATTTTCTCGAAAGTGAGCACCCATTACGAATGAACGTGCCCGAATAGGCGAATCGATAATGAACGAACATCGATTACAGTCGACCATCGAGTCGCAAGTCTCAGAACTAGTTCTCTAATCCTGACCAGGTGTCGAGATATCGAAACTGTGATGGAACGGCTCGAGACGCGTTAAATATTGAGCCAGTCACGAAGCACACGCGGCGTGGCCCGTAATGAGCCCATCCTCCATCCTGCTCCTTTCGAGGATGATACTCGCGCGTTTCCACTCGGCGATCGGACGGTGCTCATTAGCGACGGATTAATAGGATCCAGACGAAGGAACGAGCGGACAAATGCACGGTAGCCGTGTCCACGACGACGCGAGTCATTCGTTTCGAATATTTTGCCACGGTGGACGCGCGTCTGCCGGACGCCGCATCTATCTCGACCCGCGATCGCCGCAACTCTGTCGTAAGGTCTTTATCGGACATCTGAATATTAAGTGAACGCGAGCGTTGCTTAATCAGTGTCCATGGAAATTCGAGGCGGCCCAATCCACTGCGCTGTTGCATCGTCGATTAATGATGCTGCTAGTGCACTCTCAGCCAGAGTCGTCGGTCCTTCGATTTTGGTATTGGGAACTCGCGTAAATTTGGACTTGGCCTGTTTACTCGGAAATTAGGTTAGGCGACAGAAGTACTACACTACATCTATTTCAATTATATCACTTTAATTGTAAAATCACATTGCAATGATTTTATTCTTTATGATCGCCATAGCTGAGTGTAATAAGACACTTGCTTGTTTCTGATATGATGTAGTTTAATCATACAATTATGGACGTGTTAAATTGTAATTGATATTATACATTGTAAAATTTTGTTTCACGCTATATTTGATTAAAAAATATATCGCAGTATACATTGTAAATTATCATAATTATCGAATTATGTTATAGAATTATTACAAATCATACAATTTTCATGTTAACCAATAAGTTTTTAGAGTTGGTATTTATCGATTCACTCGGATTTACTTTGTATATTCTGTATTTCACTTCTAGTACAAAACGTGCGAACACACCGGATACACAGAGATAATTAACACGTGGTCTAAGACAAAAGAGCGCCGTTAGAAGTCGTACCAACTTAGGTTGTAGGAACTAGTGATCATACCAACCCACTATTTCCTCAACATTTTAATCATACAATTATGAACGTGTTCAATTGTAATTAATTTAATATATTGTGAAATTGTGTTTCATGCTATATTTTATTAAAAAACACATCGCATTATACGTTATAAATTATCATAATTATCTAATTATGTTATAGAATTTATTACAAATCATACAATTTTTAATCATACAATTATGAACGTGTCAAACTGTAATTGATTTTTTACATTTTGAAATTGTGTTTCATGCTATATTTTATTAAAAAACACATCGCATTATACATTATAAATTATCATAATTATCTAATAATGTTATAGAATTTATTACAAATCATACAATTTTTAATCATACAATTATGAACGTGTTAAATTGTAATTAATTTAATATATTGTAAAATTGTGTTTCATGTTATATTTTATTAAAAAACACATCGCATTATACGTTATAAATTACCACCGTAATTATCAAATTATGTTATAGAATTTATTACAAATCATACAATTTTTAATCATACAATTATGAACGTGTCAAACTGTAATTGATTTAATATATTGTGAAATTGTGTTTCATGCTATATTTTATTAAAAAAACATATCCCATTATACATTATAAATTATCATAATTATCTAATAATGTTATAGAATTTATTACAAATCATACAATTTTTAATCATACAATTATGAACGTGTTAAATTGTAATTAATTTAATATATTGTAAAATTGTGTTTCATGTTATATTTTATTAAAAAACACATCGCATTATACGTTATAAATTACCACCGTAATTATCAAATTATGTTATAGAATTTATTACAAATCATACAATTTTTAATCATACAATTATGAACGTGTCAAACTGTAATTGATTTAATATATTGTGAAATTGTGTTTCATGCTATATTTTATTAAAAAAACATATCCCATTATACATTATAAATTATCATAATTATCTAATTATGTTATAGAATTTATTACAAATCATACAATTTTTAATCATACAATTATGAACGTGTCAAACTGTAATTGATTTAATATATTGTGAAATTGTGTTTCATGCTATATTTTATTAAAAAAACATATCCCATTATACATTATAAATTATCATAATTATCTAATTATGTTATAGAATTTATTACAAATCATACAATTTTTAATCATACAATTATGAACGTGTCAAACTGTAATTGATTTTATATATTGTGAAATTGTGTTTCACGCTATATTATATTAAAAAACCATAATCGTATCAAACTATGTTATAGAATTTTTTACTTGATAAATTCTTTACAGTCTTTAATTTTTTAATTTCAAGACAAATTATAAAGCATCTCCTAAACTGATAGAAATAGTTCTGATACAACTGGTGTAATTCGTAGCACATGTACGTAGTGGTATTTTTCCTTAGAAGTTTCGTTTGGAATATCCTGCACAGAATCGATTCTACTTGCGTAGAAGTAGATACGATTGACCAAGGTTGCCGTCAGGCCAGAGTCAGGTTTGACGCCAGCCGAGGCGATTTATCAGAATAATGCACACGCCATTACCTCGGTGTCCCCACCTTAAAACCAAGATCTTGATTTCGCGCGAAGCTTCGTGTAAGCCTTCGACTTTCTTCGAGCTTTCCTTATAAGTTGCAATCCACGCTTGTAACATTGTCCCAGTGGTGTGGAAGGGCAGAGGGAAAAAATGTTGGACCAAACATCTTCTTCTTCAAACTTTTTCATCATCTGTAACAAAGGAACATTTACTTTGTTCATTACATTTTTCTTTACTTCTTAACACAGTTACTTTTACTTTCATAATTTGCTAAAGTACTAGGTCGTGCAATAAATTGGCGCTACGTCAAGTTCATATTCTTTATGACGAGTTTCATGAATATAAAGCAATACACGTCGAAGATGATTCATCTGAACTAACCTTAAAAAGCCAAGTTGATTCTATAGAAGCCATTTGAGAAGAAAAATCAACGAATAATAAGCATTTTTATTAAACTACATATTAAAAAATGTTAAATATACTTTGTAACAATTGTTGCTGTTTGCCGTATGAAACTTATAGAACACGACACGTCGAAACTGGATTTGCATATAAACATTATTTAATATGTAGTTTAATAAGAATGCTCGTTATTCGTTGATTGTTTCTTCTCAAATGGCTTCTATAGAATCAACTTGACTTTTTAAGGTTAGTTCAGATGAATCATCTTCGACGTGTATTATTTTATATTCATGAAACAAGTGATAAAGAATTTTATCGTAATGATCAAATGAATCGTAATTAGACATTTTATTAGATGAAAGAGAAGTCTGTTACAATTTTTATTTATTAAAATTTCGAATATTCCAAAATCAACAAAATGTGAATAAAAACATAATGCTGAAATAAGAAAAAAAAAAAAAAAAAAAAAACGAATGGTACGAACTTATTGGACGACCTAATAGTTAGATTCGCTGTGCAACTTCGAGGAAATATAAAGTGAAACTTTTCATCGAGTTTTACGTTTCACCGATGGCTTTGGTCGCATGCATTTGCAACGGAAGTTTCGCGCGCGTCCCGTCGGTCTGAAGCGAGTAATCCGAGTTCGATGCACGCGCGAACGAAGCTAGGAGTTCGCGTTTTAGTTCCAATTAAAGCGGTCGAAGTGGCGGGCGAATTTACGACGAGTTGATTAATGGGCCGGCGAGGTATTTGTCACGTTGTTTACGAACAGCCGAAAGAATAAGTTGACTGGTATAACTGACCATGGATAGCCGGCCAGATTTATCGCGTTATTATCGATCCGTCCGTCCACGGAAATGGCAGAAAACTGTAATTGAAAGACACCGCTATTCGAGAACGGTGGAAAGCAATATCCGCGACTGGTAACGCGAAACTAATCGGAATCAATCAAACTGTAATACCTGTTTGAATCGTGTAATTGCCGGACGATTTGCTTCGAAAGATTCATTGTCTAGACACGCACAAGCGATAATTTGCTAACTAATATTATTAACGAATTAACAAATTGTACATTATAGATAGACTGTTGAGAAATCACGCTATATACAAAGATATAGAAATTTTTAGGTTATCCGGAAAGTGTCTTTCTTTCGCAAACGTGTGTTTACAACTGTGTAGCTTCATACAAACGTGAAACCAAGTGTGTGAAATGTCGCGGTGTTTATCTCAACATAACAAAATGGATCGTACGTAATTCGACAAAATAATATAAAACAAAAAACGTTGTCCGTCTATTATTTCCTCATTGAACGAAAGAAACTTTCCGGACAACCTAATATCTAATATAATTAGAGGTTAAGTACTAATATCGTATAATTAGTGGTTTCACGAAATAACAATTGCCTGGTGTAATATTTAAACAGTGAAACAAACGTTAATTTAGTTTCTATTTCTTTAGTTACGTTCATAAAAATTCGCAATTAATTTGTGCACTTATACAATTTTACAATTTGTACAATTTGTACAATTTTATAGAATGTCGAATAGAACGATCAATTGACTAGTAACGTAGCTGAAGAACTGATTACAGTTGTGTAAGAGAATTCATCGTCGACAACTTGTAACTTGTGGACCGTAGAATTGAAATGATAATATTAATTGAATTGTGAAAAGAATGATAGCAATCGTACAACTGTACTTGAAAAATTGATGCAGTGTTAAGAAATACAAAATTGATTTATCCAAACCTAACCTCAAAATCGGAGAAATATAAAAGCGATAATTTAATTTCCATTGATAAGACGAAATAGAAATGGTATATAGTTAAAGCGTAATACAGAAAATTAACATAATTTTTAAGATATCGGTTCACCAAGAAATTCTCGATGCAGCAGTTTGATAAATGGTCATAGAATAAGGGCAGATTCGAGAGACTAAAATATTCAAGAGGTTCCTCCGCAGCACGTATTTAAACTCTTTCAGCGACCAAGGTATCGATAGGCAGAAGCTTGGCTACCCCGCGTGTGTCGCGACCTGAAAAGCTTCTCCTACCGTGACTTCCGAGATTTATCGTTTAAACGCGCACTTACGGCCCCCGATGGAGGGTATTGCATCACACACAAGCGACGATAAATCATGAAAATACGAGCCGATGACGGGATGCGAGGAAATAGCATTTAATAGATGCCGCGACGAGTTTTCCCAAAGCTAAATCCTTTTTCAGCTGCAAATTATTCGAAAAACATGCATCCTGCTCGAAGAAACAGAAAAGAAGAAAATAAATCAAATCGATCTTCGTTGGTTTCGGTAATCTCGTAGAAGACTTGCTGTTTTCTCAACATTTTCACACACAACTGTGTCTTACGTTTACAAGTCCGTGAGAAATATCTCGATCATTAAACGATACGTGGAATATGTAACAAAAAGGAAAGAATACCGTGACCATCGAACCGAAACAAGAGAATATAAATCAGAGAAGATCGAGTTTATCGACGCATATATATGAAAAGAACTAGAAGACTAGAAGCACGTGCCGCGAAACGTTGAACCCTCTTTCGGTTTATCTGTTCGCTGTAGTAAAAAGGAGTCTCGTCTATAGGCGATACTATGCTCGTCATTCATACGTACCGAGAATTAATCACTCGCTCTGAAACTCCTGTGTTATCGACGTCTTAGCGCTGCTTGTTAATTTGATCGATTTTCGAGAAGGTTCGATGACAGTTGTCTCGCAAACTTTAGGTTTAGTCGAATTTAGGTTAGATTTAGTTTAGTCGAAATATTAGGTTACCCGAAAAGTGTATTTCTTTTACAGACACGTCTTTTACAACGACGTATCTTTATATTATACAAACATGAAACCCAATCTATCGAACGTTGTGATTTTTATTTCTATAGAAGAAAATGGGCCGTACATAATTCGATAAAATAATATAAAACGAAAAATATTGTGCATGCATTGTTTCCTTATAAAACGAAAGAAACTTTTCGGATAACCTAACAAATCAGTGTGATGGACACTATGAAAATTTACAGATACCAAGCGACAGTTAAAAATTTTTTAATATTTCAAATCTAAATTTCAACTTCACAATACACATACATTTCACAGTAAACATTATGAGGCAGATGCTCATGAAGGGTTTCACTTTCCTCGCATGAAATAAACAGGTTCACGAAGCGAGGAGATCGCGAGACGCTCATTAGCAGATCTTATAACGATTTTCCTATTGGCTACCGTCTCTGGCGATTGCGGTGATTCATGGCTGCCAATTATCAAAGCACGAAACTCCCCCGACCGGCGGTATTAAGTGGACGAAACGGTGCGGCGAGTCGCGATACAATCGTAACGTGTAATTTAGCCATTAAGGCTGACCGTGGAAACCTAGTTCACGGCGGTCATCATCATTTCTATCATCCGTGCACTGCGCACGAGCAACCGAACGAACGAGTGAGTGAGCGAACCGCCTGATCTCGAGCCGTGGCGAGCAGCGACGACGCCGATGCATTAGCTATTTAATGCGAGCCTCTTTAGCCTTGGCTAATTGATGGCTGGATATTAGCGTAATTGTAATGAGGCGAAATTACGGCAATCACGCTCGGTCTACCGTCTCTTGCACGGTGGAGGGGCGTCAGTCTCAGGCTTTCAGGAACATCTTCAAAGAAATTCGCCGACGTTTTTTCTCCGCTTCCCTGCCCACCTCACCCTCCCACAATATCTTGTCTCTATCGTCGATCTAGCGTCTGGTATCCACGGTATGCGACGCGCAGCTTTTTGATAGATAACGGTACGGATTTTAGCGGATTCTCAAGATTTCCTTGTGGCTATGCGAACGCTCGTTTTACCGGTTTCTAATTTTTCTCTGCGATTAAAGATTATGAGTTTGCATTTGGTAGAAGAACCGTTCTGGGTCAAGAGCAACTAGATTTAAGAAACCTGGGAAAGTTGGATAGTATTTGGGAAAGCTGGAGGCTTAAACGTCATTAATTTTCTAGAAGATTCTTACGTGAATGTGTTTAAGTTGATTAGGAATTATAAATTCGAATGTCAGAACCGGATGACAGTCTAGCCATGAGTAACGAGGCAAGATAGAGTCGTCGATTTCCCATGGATAACGTCGCATCTCTGTGCAACTATCATTCTCGACCGGTTGCGCGTCAAACGATCACAGTAATCTTCCGTCACGAGCGATCGATCCGCGTGAAAGAAACGTGTTATTTAAAGAGGAAAAAGAATGGAAAGAACGAAGGATAAATATAAACGTGTCGCCTGCGGTAGTCACGCCAGAGCACGAATGGTGTGGCCGCTTATTTAGACGAACGACTATAAAGCTGAACTTCATCGTTTCGAGTTGTCGGGTCGGTAATTCATCCACCATCTAGCCGAACTTAGCCACGGGATAGACCAACAACGAGGCTTTGCGCAACGGGCTTAGGGGTTGAAGCGACGCTTAAACGACAGCCATCTGTCGGTCAAGCCGTGAAACTCCTGTCAACGGTGTGCACCATGTCCCGTGGCCGGTAAAGGACACTCGATCGTGTATGGTTTATGTATCGGTGGGTGGTTAACGATAACCCCGCAGAAATACCCAGATTATGATAACTATCAGAGGCACGCCGACAACCATGAACACACGATACGCTTATCCGACAACTGGTTCGCGGCTTAAATATCTTACGAACCGTTGCTCTTTTCTCCAGACAATGTTTTTTTCGTGATCCCTGCTTCGTCAGCCATGATGGATTAGGTAGCGATCTTCGCTAAAAAAAAGTTCAAATTCAAAAGCACGTAAAATACCGTTCGTTGCTTGTATACATACGTACATAGAATTTGAGAAAAACGTGGAATAAATAACGTATTCACGAGAAAGATTTATACATTGGAAGGATTACCGACAACGAGTGTTCGATATTGGATAAAGGCGTAGACAGCCGAATCGACTAGACAAATGTACCGGTGTATGTCTGAATAGGAGGATTCGCATGACAGCAGTTTTTCCGGTGTTTTAAAAGCGTCAAGTAATGAACGTTCGTACGGAATCTCGGGAATTGGCAGCGGTCTCGGGGCTTAATGGGACGCAGCGCGCAGTTTCGCGGAAGGAAATCGTCCGGTATAGACTTTTGGCTCGAAACGATTGATATAATCGACAACCGTCGGACAAGAACGCTCGTTAGAGAGCCGCGAAACAGCGGATTTATTATAACGTCAGACAGCGCGCCGCTACCGAACCGGCACCGATTTTTCATCCTGTAAACACGGCCTGATTATTTATGAACGTGCAAACGCACGCGGCACAATCGATTTCACGGAGGCAAATTAGCCCGGACTGCCGGCAGATACGGGCATTAAAATAATAACGCTCATCGCATTAATGGGTTATAATAATTAGGGAAATCCTTGCTCGCCGAGAGGATCGGTCCTCGTTGCGCCAACCGTTTCTCTTCTATTCTCTTCTCTTCTCTGCTTTATTCTCTTCTCTTTTTACCCTAATCCACCTCTCGTACCGTCTATGGCTGTCATATCTCTTGCTTTCTTGCCACGGAAATGGCTTCCTATCGCTGGCAAACCTTCGTCGTGAAATTTCCCTAGATTTGCGATTGAATCGCGATACTTTCTGCCCTACTGGCTGCTTCGTTAATGAAAGCCACGCTGGCGGAATTAATTGGAAAGAATCACGCGATTTCAGTGACCAGTCGTCACATACGTAAACCTTGTCAGGTGTTTCGCGTGCTGAACGTTGCTGCGAGCCGGTGTCTGTGACCGGCGCTGATTTCCGCGTTATCGACACGAGTTACCAACCTTGTGCCTATCGTTCTTTTGGCACAGGGACAAAAGAGTTGGGCAGAGGTTGTCTTTCGAAGCTCGCAAAGATCGTGTTACTTACAGTTTATTATTTATACTACTGCTAACACCTCGGGCGTATTATTTACGCGCAGAAATGTTTGAAATGTAGTGGACGATAATCCTTGCTACTTGCTGCTATAAAAATACATAAAGTTGGTGCTGTTTTGTTGACTAACACTAGAAACTTGGATGATCGATATTTGAGCTATAAATATGTAACGGAAGACTCCAAAGAAACCAACATGAAAGATTACATCAAAAGATACACTGTCAACTGTTCAAGTAACTGTATGTATATGCGTAACCTTAAGACCGATATTATACAAAAATATTCTAAATAAGGAAAGGTCCGTATTATTGTATCTGTGAATATACATTATGTTTTGGGTTACAAGGTGTAGGAACAAAGGAACTAATAAATAGATTTCTATTTATGTTGCTTTTAGCCTCTAGCTAAAGCTATAAGGTTAGCTTTTTTGGTAATGTCCTTTTGTTATGAATATATGAACGTGCTACCTACGATTCCATTGTATTGTAACACTAAGAGAATAAGGATCTGTATGAGCATAAACTTATACATTATACTTATGCCTTTATTTATTTCAATATATTTTTCTATTACAAATTCGTCCACTCGTTCTTCAATCAGCTAACCTCAACATCAATTATAATTATTATGATATTTACGATACCAGTTGAATGCCATTACTTTTGTTTTGTGGTTATATCTGGTTATAAATCTCTTATTTCAGTTGTATCACACACTTTATATTTAAAGTGCTGAATCAAATAGTTCAATTTTTCTAATAATTGTTACTTGTTGAGGTTAACTGATAAAAGAACAAGTGAATGAATTTGTAATAGAAAAATATACTGAAATAAATAAAGGTATAAGTATAATGTATAAGTTTATGCTGATCTAGATCCTCATTCTCTTAGTGTTACAATACAATAGAATAATAGGATCACGTTCATATATATATAGCAAAAGGACATTACTAAAAAAGTTCGGATTTTTCATAAAGCTTTGAACATTTTTTATTTGATTATACCCACAGAGTACACTTAGAATGTTTGGCTTTTTCATTTGTTTTAAGACATCCCATTTACAATTTAAAATGTTAATTTAAATAATAATGTGTGCGTTTGTTCTTATTCATTTTGATAGGTTGGTCCTACTCTTAGGATTTTTCATAAAGTTGACTGATAGAAGAACAAGTGAATGAATTTGTAATAGAAAAATGTATTGAAATAAATAAAGGTATAAGTATAATGTATAAGTTTATGTTGATCCAGATCCTCATTCTCTTAGTATTACAATATAATGGAATAATAGGGTTATGTTCATATATTTATAGCAAAAGGACATTACCAAAGAAGTTAACCCTATAGCTTCAACTAGAGGCTACAAGGAACATAAATAGAAATCTGTTTATTAGTTCCTCTGTTCCTACACCTTGTAACCCAAAACATAATGAACATTCAAGTGTACAATAATATGCACCTCTCCTTATTTCTAATATTTTTTAAGAATAGCAGTCTCCAGGTCACGGATGTACATAAATAAAGATGTAGAGTTTTTCTTGAAGCAGTTACTTCAACATTACTGATATATATTTAGCTGGCATAATTATTGCCTGTATATAACACACACACGGAGAGAAGCAATCTTTAATCTACACATTTCAGAATCATAAAAAATTGGTAAGAAAGCACACAAAATTTCCATGAAAATATCACGAGCTATTTCACTCTGATAGTTCTTACATCAAAGAGGAATACAAGTAGTGATCTCTTTCGAGATTCCTCTAGAATGTTCTCCAATTAATCCAATGGATCGAAAAATTAGGAAGAATAGCGGCGCCGAAGGAAACCGGCTGGCGCAATTATCGCAGCGACCAAAGAAGCCGAAGAATCTCGGAAATGCTGAAAGCAGCCGGTCTTTCGCGTGCAACCGTAGGCAAGTTAAGAGCCACTTCGCCGCGATCTTGCAGGTTTAGAAAGTTCGAGCATTACCGAGCAAGATTAGGGTGAGAAAATTCGCCGAGCTCGCTCGCGGTTCGGGAACGCGGCAGCCGAGGGTGTTTTAATGGGCCTCGATTAGCGAAGCAAGGCGCCAGGGAGCCGTAGCCAACCAGTACAGAGAGAGAAAGAGCGCAGCGATCAATCGCTGGCGCGTTCATTTCCTTGTCGAAACGCCGTCGATACTCCCGGGACCGGAACAGCTACTTTCTCCAGCAGTTACGGAGTTCTAATCTTTTTACGCGGGCCCCCTCGAGCGTTCTCGAGCAGAAGCGCGAAGTTTCTTACTGGAAAATAGAACGCGGCGTTTCTTAGAGAAGCAATCTTTTATCTTTTTTCGAATACGTGCGAGAAGGTATGTAACCAGGTGATAAATAAAAAGAAATTGAGTTTAAGAAAGCGATATAATTAAACGAAGCGAGGATGACATTAAAAGAGCAGGAAGTAAATATAATTTGAGAATCAGAAAATAAATCATGAATGGACAGAAATAAATGTACAATATTGTTGAAGTGGTCGCCACTTCTAAGAAAACTCTACATCTGGTCTTTTAGTTTTCTCAAGCACTGAAGCCATCGACAGCGCATAGACAAAAGACTGAGTCGAAGGCAGACCATAAACAGTGGACAGGCGACGTGGCTTCAGGGTTTTCAGTCACAGGGTAACACTGCTAGCTAAACTATACATTTTCTACCTTACAATTTATCCACGCGTTTCTTTGTATTCCCATACATCTAATAACCTCAACAATATAAAAGTAATCTTGCAGGCTTAAGACTAGTTCTACAACACTTTCGCTAGAAAATAAAAAGACTGTTGAAGGAAACATAGAGAGGATCCACGCTAAAGTTAAATGTACCTACTTCTATCTGAAGAATGTACAGTTGGTTGGACGTTGGCTTCAGGGTTTTCAGTCATAGGGTAACACTGCTGGCTAAACTATACATTTTCTACCTTACAATTTATCCACGCGTTTCTTTGTATTCGCATACATCTAATAACTTCAACAGTATAAAAGTAATCCTGCAGGCTTAAGACTAGTTCTACAACACTTTCGCTGGAAAATAAAAAGACAGTTGAAGGAAACATAGAGAGAATCCTCACTAAAGTTAAGTGTATCTACTTCTATCTGAAGAATGTACGGTTGGTGGGACGTTGGCTTCAGGGTTTTCAGGCATAGGGTAACACTGCTAGCTACACTATACATTTTCTACCTTACAATTTATCCACGCGTTTCTTTATATTCGCATACACCTAATAATCTCAACAAATATAAACAAAGTGAAAGCGTACATACAGTGGCTGGGAAACTGTTATTTCAAATTATTTTCCCTAGAAACTTTTCATTCTTATATTTTATATGTTACATTTTGAGATATTCTTACTACTTTAACGAGGTACAATTATCGTGATTATATTGGTAAAATTTGAACCGATACATTTTATAATTCTCCGTCTAAATTAACGAATCTCTAGTTAGAAACTGTGGTACATAAAACAATTATCGACATTTGAGTATACCGACGCAAACACCGCGTTAAACACAATAGCGTGGAAGAAAAAGTCTGAAGACAATGCGAGGCCTTATCCGTGACAAATTCTGACGAAGCGTAAAGCACAGGAAAGCCATTAAACTTGACGCCTTTAACGATCATACGTGAGTCATCGTAAGTCTTAGCCAACAGAGTCCCTGAACTAAATACACCATCGCTACCTAACGTTCCTTCAAACCCTCACCTGCTTACTGCAATCATTGAGCATCTCACACAGAGTGAACCGACCATCCAACCACGCAGTTAACTTCTGCAACCAATCACTCACCTCTCTATCTCCTCCTCCTTCTCCTCCTCCTCCTCACATCGAAATAATCCATCCACAACTCAATCTGAACCCTCATCCCTATAATTTGATCCAGGGCAAAAGCAAAGATCACGTTGGTTAACGAACGATGATGGCTGGTGGGCTGAAGGAAGCGGCTCGCAATCCGATCAGGACCCAAGCGTGTCGTATCCTAGTTGGTGGAAATGGCCGCTTGAAATTCAGCATCGGTTGATCGCGGCTGGGAACGCGAGCCTCGTACTCGAACGGTACACGCGGCAATTTGCGTGTTCGCGGATCCTCACACGTATTATTTCGCGGGACCCAGGGAAATGTGTAATTCAAATGAGTTACGAGCGGTATCGCACTCCTGGGAAGTAGGTGCTAAGCGGTCGGATATGCTGATAGAGCGGCAGTGATACGTACGACTGGAGGTGGGATCGCGATGGGGTTGAAAAGCGGCTGGTAAGAGAGAAACGGATGTATAGAGAGACACGGAAGAGTAGAGACGAGAGCGTGTGAGGAGGGGACACGATACGGTTACAGCGGAGGGATAGGGCGCGACGAGAGCTCTGTTTGTAATAGTCTGTGATGGTACGCGGCGATGAGATGTGATCGCTTGGCGATGAGCTGTGGGCGACCTGATGGTCCCGCAGCGCTCTGCCATGCTCGCCTCAACTCCTGCACTCTCTCGACCAACCTCGTACCAGATCCAGTTACTGCCTACACGGCTGTCCGGCGCAATCTCTTTTTTCCCCCCTCCCTTGAGTCTTTATCGCCGTGCAGGTATCCGCCGCGATTTTCCGCGCTGCCTCGTGCGAAGCTTGGAAAATTGCGGCCCGGGTCCTCGCCTTCTCTGGTCCAGGAATACGCACATGGGGCACGCGTGGATCGATTTGATGGATGCCTGGCGAGTTTTTAATCTTGGCTTAGGGCGAGAGTGTGGCTCGGCTTGTTACCACGCTTTGTAACTGCTTGGAAGGTTAGGTTCGATGGGATGTATTGGAAACGAGGCGACGTCGAGAGGTTGGTTTGCACGTTCGGTGAAAGTTTCGGCTAGGGAATTGCAGCGAAATGTCCCTATGATTTCTTTATTCGGCAGGGTACTTTTTCTTGCGATACTGCGCTGTGACGGTTAATTTCGAGCGAGATATTCGCAGATGAATTAACAGTTTTTTGTTGTTAAGAGATATAACAGGCAACATTACTTGGTGGTCTATGAATAATTTTCCATCTATGGATAGTAAACTGGTTTTTGAACGAAGATCACGGCTATTTTTGGTTTCAGAAATTGTTATCACGAAGACTTTCGACGCTTATTCATCTCAATATGCTTGTATTGGGGTATGTATGATTTTGTTATACGCTAGACTAGCTTGGTCGTGTGGTAGTGACACACGTATGTGAATATGAGTATGGAAGTATGTGTGTACACAGCGTCTGGTACAAGAGATGAATGTAACTGTTGCATTGGTAGCGCGGCAAAGAAGATGCTGAGAGCGCTGAGACGCGTGCAAATGGTATCCACGAATATCCTGGGAATCGTTTATTAAATAGATCTAAAACTATTTTAATATGAATTATAAGTGTAGTCTAAGTGTTCTTTTACTTTTATTTCGGTAAACCCATTTGCATCTAAGCGCGAATTATTACGCAATCGGACGACTGTCTTCTATCGCCAAGCGCGGATTATTACGCGCGCTGCGACTGCTTTTTATTTCAGTTGCTAAGTATTCTTCAGATGTGAGAGATCATGTTTGACCCGTTTGTCAGCATCTTGTCTATATCAGTTTATTATTTTCTAAAGAAGTCTTGCTTTTGTTGTCAAAATCTTTTTAAATGTCACTATGAGTAAGTACTGTCGATCTGAATTAAATTTAACAAATTCAAATTTAAAAAATATTCTAATTTTACAATGTAAATTAAAATTTAGTTGCTTCAATGAATGTTTACTTTAAATGCCATATTTACGACGTACCATTATGTATTGACCATTTTAAAGAATTCCACGAGGAATAATATGATTTAATTTCTATCTTAATCTAAATAACTTTTTTTTTTTAAATAAATAATTTTTACTTTGTCAGCATCTCGCCTATATCAGTTTATTATTTTCTAAAGAAGTCTTGCTTTTGTTGTCAAAATCTTTTTAAATATCAATATGAGTAAGTACTGGCAATCTTAATTAAATTTAACAAATTCAAATTTAACAAATTCAAATTTAACAAATATTCTAATGTTACAATGTAAATTAAAATTTAGTTGCTCCAATGAATTTTTACTTTAAATACCATATTTGCGACGTACCATTATGTATTGACCATTTTAAAGAATTCCACGAGGAATAATATGACTTAATTTCTATCTTAATCTAAATAATTTTTTTTTAAATAAATAATTTCTACTTTTTTCCTTTGTTACAAAGAATGTAACACATTGTCTACTACTCGTGTTGGACAGTAGTTAGTTAGTTTTTATTTAGACCGTCCCTTTCAACTTTGGACGAACTTTCGGTTTACATTTCTTACAATTATTTCCTCCTTATGTATCTATCTCCCCTCTTCTCTACTCTATTGTATTACACTCATTGGACAGTAAATTTCCGATAAACTCTGAAGAATTCTGATGCCATTTACTACACCTACGACGACCAGTCGTCAGTTGAACGCCTCTGATGCCTTCAACTATCCTTTTAAGCTGAGCCATGATGCAAACCAGTTAAGACCCACAATTCTTCACAGCTTGATTTTTAATAACAAGCCGCACTTAACGCTAGAAAATCGACAGGAAACATTGGCCCAGGTGCTGGCACGGCTCTCACAGTGAAAGCAAGCAACCAGAAATCACCGAAGACCACAGAATCGAAGACTATTCTTCGCTGGGAGGATCGTACCGTTCCAACGACCGTTCACCAGCCCGCAGGATCTTCACGGTCGTGATAAACGGTAGTTTGAGGCAGCGCGGCAAAGGAACGGCCGATGCAAAGTGATAACATAATCAGGTGATAATGTGGCAGTCATATCTCATGGCGAGAACCCGAGCGAGAAGTTAAAAGCAAGCGTAGACGAAGCTAGAGGGAGAAACAGCATGTTGGCGTAGGAGGGGACGGTGAAAGAAGATGGTAAGGGGCTCTGCAGAAGGTGGAAAAGAGAACGGAAGGTGGTTCTCTCTCATTGGCTAGCTTGCTTCGCGTCTAGACCCTTCGAGAGGGTAGGAGGAACGCGACGAATGACAACACCATTCGAGGAGAGTGAGTTTTCGCGAACAGCCGCTGTTATCTTCTAAATGAGGGGTTGCCAGGACTGATTCGACGATGATAACGTTCGTCGAGATGCATTCTCATTATTCTGCCTGATACCGTCGAGAAGGTGAATTGATTAAATTGCCAAGCAAACGTAAACGCCGATTTTCGTTTGTTTTCATTAATCCTGCGTCTTTCCTCTGTTCATGATTTTCAAATGGCTGGGGGGCAATTAGATTCGCCTGGCCTCCATCATTAGCGTATCATCGTATTATGCGCTGCATGGTGTGCAGTATAAAACAGATTAAACAGCACCTTGTAACACGTTCATCTCCTTTTTCTTTTCTACAATCCTGTACACTGGCAGATCATTTTCATACGATGTCCATACTGTAAATGTAAATATGAACTGCTACCAAGTCTCTGTCTACAATCTTATGATCTTTAGTTCGCATTCGACTACTGAAAACCACGTGCCAGCTCTCTGCTCATATCCCACAATTTTTGTTTTTTCGTTTTTTTTATTTATTTGAATTTTACAATTTGTCCAGAAGGACATTTGGTAAAATGTTATAACTTGAAAAAATATGGCATGTGGATGGTTACCCCCAGCGGGGTTCCATCTTCCAGGTTGTTTATTTTTTTTAATTTATTTATTTGAAATTTTACAATTTGTCCAGAAGGACATTTGGTAAAATGTTATAACTTGAAAAAATATGGCATGTGGATGGTTACCCCCAGCGGGGTTCCATCTTCCAGGTTGTTTATTGTATTTCTATTGCGAGGTCTGCGGGATGCTTCTTCTTCGGTCTTCTTTCTATTACGGTTTCGTTTGTTTCAGTAACAAGCTGGTTTGGGTGTGTTGCAAGTCTTTCCTTGTACTTTTTTGCGTATCTAGCGATTTCCTCTTTGACTGTTGGAATTTTTAGATCTTTTCGGATGTCCTCATTTCTGACCTACCATGGAGCGTTAACTATTGTTCTTAAAATTTTTGCTAGTTCTGTCTCTATTTGATTTATGTGACTCATTGCTGCCGTCTCCCATAGTGCGACTCCGTATGTCCAGATTGGTTTGATTGTTGTTTTGTATATATTTAGTTTATTCGTTGTGCTTAATTTAGATTTTCTATTGGTTAACCAGTACATCTTTTTCCTTATTTCACGTATTCTGTTTATTCTTGATTTTATGTGATGCTTCCGTGTAAGGTGTGTGTCTAAAAGTATTCCTAGATATTTCACTTGCTCTGTATGTGCTATGTGGGCGCCGTTCAGTTGGATATCTGGTGTTGTTCCTTTTCCAAGTGCAAATGTTATGTGGTTGCACTTACTGGTGTTCGCTTTTATTTGTTTTCTTTGCAGCCACTTTTCTATTTTTGTAATGCGCTCCCTTGTAGTAGTGCTGCTACTGTTTCTGGATTTGTGTGCTTCACTAGTATGGCCGTATCGTCCGCGAACGTAAGTATTTTGCTGTTAACAGTTGTTGGTATGTCTGCCGTGTATAATGAGTATAGTATTGGTCCTAGTAAGCTTCCTATCCCACAAAATGGTCATATTAATTGTTGAAGTGGTCGCCACTTCTGAGAAAACTCTACATCTGGTCTTTAGTTTTTTCAAGCACTGAAGCCATCGACAGCGCATAGACAAAAGACTGGGTCGAAGGCAGACCATAAACAGTAGACAGGCGACGTTGGCTTCGGGGTTTTCAGTCATAGGGTAACACTGCTGGCTAAACTATACATTTTCTACCTTACAATTTATCCACGCGTCTCTTTGCATTTCTATACACCTAATAACCTCAACATTAATAAATTGAAATTCCATCATTTCCCAAAGTATCATCCTTCGATGTCAGCTTGCACGTTCAACAAACATGTTCTTTATAAAAGCAACACGATGCTACAAGGATCCAAGTCTCACGTGCTAACCAATATCCTGCATCTGCAGGTACTTCTACTGACCAGTGATTGAATTTCTCAAGAGTATCCTTCAAACTGGAAACTAGACTTGAGGAAGCCTTCGATAAGACCTCCTTGCGATAGCCTTCAATGTCTAGCAACGAAAGATGCTGCTCGGTATCGCGTTTAAATTCTCTTTTCATTAATTTTCCTTGGAAGGAAGCTGAATCGAGTTGACCTGGTTCCGGCGCGAGTACAATCGCGTTAGAAACAAATCCAGGGGAGAGCAATACTCGTGAAGATGGGAATGTATCAAATGCGAGTTAGGGCCACGGCCAGCAGCCTGTGCCTCGCAAACCCACCTCTCTCTTTTCCTATCCTTCTCATTCTTACAGTTCCTCTCTACTCAACAGGCCTTCCCTGCTTTCCTTTCTCCCTCTCTCACTCTCCACTTATTATTTGTAGCCACAGCGTGGTGGTTTGCCGGCGCGCACCAGCATCCATTTAATCTCTCTCAGTGAGAAGCGTTTCTTTGATCAGCGCGCGACCGCATCTGCCTGGTAATATCTCAAGCTGGTCCTGCAACCGGCGTCCCGGGCGCGAGCTCCCCGTCTTGCCCGCACCGAGGCATTTGTTGCTGTCAACCGGCACCTCGGATAGTCTCTGTACCCGTTGACTGCGCGCTCTTCCCTTCCCCTTGCTTCTTCTTCTGCTGCTTCATCCTTTTCTTTTTCTCCTGCGTTTCCACTCATCTTCGTCCTCGTCATAGTTTTCTTCTTCTTCTTCCTTCACCGGACCCTTGGTCGCTGCCACGAGGCTTCAAACGTTCGCGTGAGCCCAAGTCGCGTGCATATCGTCGTTCTACCACTTTCGACCGATGGAAATGCTGTACTTTTCGTCTTTGCATGCGTGCCAGGCTGTTTGTTAAAAAGAGCGCGTCTTATAAACTTGCCGATGGTTTCCGTTGATTTTAGAAGACTTCACGTTATTACGAAGAATTTGAAAGCTCGTGCAGCTATTTTTCACTGTACTTTTTATAAAACACGACGAAATTCGGCTTTGTGGAATAAAAACGTCGCGCAGAAACGTATTAACTTGGGAGAAGAATCGCGAGGGCAGTTGACATTAATCAGGAGAAATATTTTGGCTTCTGGTATTTCCAGAGGGTTTCCATAATTAATACTAACCGATTCTACCTGTCTTGGGCAATTTTTTACCTATTTCTCATTGTATTTTCGTCCAGTCGGCGGGGAGACGCGATCACGTTGAAGTGCGTCAACGGGGGTCGTAAATTCCCGTTACGATTACAACGATCGACACCACGAACAGATCGATCCCCTTATTTCTTGTGGAATAATAGGGGTATTTGTTGGGGAATAAAACTGTAGTCTACAGCCTTATAATATTTATATTTTAACAACTTATTACACTTGAGGTTCAGCCGTGTCGGAAGATATAATTGATATAAATGACGAATAATAGTACACTTGATAGATGAGTTGTATTAATAAGAGTAGATGAATGTAATGTCACCTAGATCGTAGCGAGGACTAAGCTTGAAGTAATATTTGAAGATCCAGAGTTGACTCGATTCAAGAAAAAACTGACTGCTCCAAGAGTTAGATACTTGAGTTGACTACACGAAGCTTGGAAGAACAGTAGTGTCGACTGCACTATGTTTGGAAGAACAGTAGTGTCGACTGCACTATGTTTGGAAGAACAGTAATGCTGACTACACGAAGCTTGGAAGAACAGTAGTGTCGACTGCACTATGTTTGGAAGAACAGTAGTGTCGACTGCACTATGTTTGGAAGAACAGTAGTGTTAACTGCATTATGTTTGGAAGAACAGTAGTGTCGACTACACGAAGCTTGGAAGAACAGTAGTGTCGACTGCACTATGTTTGGAAGAACAGTAGTGTCGACTGCACTATGTTTGGAAGAACAGTAGTGTCGACTGCACTATGTTTGGAAGAACAGTAGTGTCGACTGCACTATGTTTGGAAGAACAGTAATGCTGACTACACGAAGCTTGGAAGAACAGTAGTGTCGACTGCACTATGTTTGGAAGAACAGTAGTGTCGACTGCACTATGTTTGGAAGAACAGTAGTGTTAACTGCATTATGTTTGGAAGAACAGTAGTGTCGACTACACGAAGCTTGGAAGAACAGTAGTGTCGACTGCACTATGTTTGGAAGAACAGTAGTGTCGACTGCACTATGTTTGGAAGAACAGTAGTGTCGACTGCACTATGTTTGGAAGAACAGTAGTGTCGACTGCACTATGTTTGGAAGAACAGTAATGCTGACTACACGAAGCTTGGAAGAACAGTAGTGTCGACTGCACTATGTTTGGAAGAACAGTAGTGTCGACAGCACTATGTTTGGAAGAACAGTAGTGTCGACTGCACTATGTTTGGAAGAACAGTAATGCTGACTACACGAAGCTTGGAAGAACAGTAGTGTCGACTGCACTATGTTTGGAAGAACAGTAGTGTCGACTGCACTATGTTTGGAAGAACAGTAGTGTCGACTGCATTACGTTTGGAAGAACAGTAGTGTCGACTGCACTATGTTTGGAAGAACAGTAATGCTGACTACACGAAGCTTGGAAGAACAGTAGTGTCGACTGCACTATGTTTGGAAGAACAGTAGTGTCGACAGCACTATGTTTGGAAGAACAGTAGTGTCGACTGCACTATGTTTGGAAGAACAGTAATGCTGACTACACGAAGCTTGGAAGAACAGTAGTGTCGACTGCACTATGTTTGGAAGAACAGTAGTGTCGACTGCACTATGTTTGGAAGAACAGTAGTGTCGACTGCATTACGTTTGGAAGAACAGTAGTGTCGACTGCACTATGTTTGGGAGAACAGTAGTGTTGACTGCATTACGTTTGGAAGAACAGTAGTGTCGACTGCACTATGTTTGGGAGAACAGTAGTGTTGACTGCATTATGTTTGGAAGAACAGTAGTGTCGACTACAAGAAGCTTGGAAGAACAGCAGTGTCGACTGCACTATGTTTGGAAGAACAGTAGTGTTGACTGCACTATGTTTGGAAGAACAGTAGTGTCGACTGCACGATGTTGGGAAGAACAGTAGTGACCCGTCTCGTACAATTACGGAAGAAAGCTCGGTATGGGTGTCCTTTTTAATGGGAAAACTTGCTATTTTGATAGACGAACAACCGCTTCCTCCGTAAGTTATAACAGCGCGCAATAAACCTAAGGACTGTTTTAAGGACCATCTATAAACCGAAAATACTTATATGAATAGAAATTAAACTGAAAGGATTCGGTTTATGGTGGTTCCTTAGGTTTATCGAGGGTCAGTGTAACGGTGTGTGGTCCTCGGCGTCCAGACCATGAGGGACGTCGCAAGGACTGTCTTACGCGACGTAACACTCTGTTTCGAGAAGCGTAACGACGCATCCTTAATTCGTTCGAGCCTCGTTTCTTAGATGTTGCCGTGTACGTTTCACTTTCCTTATTCCGTCTACTTTATCTTCCGCGGTAGAACGGTTCTTAAGGAGATAAGCATCTTCCAGAAAATAGTAACAAATTGGACAATTCGTTGCGTATTTCCGTTCACTACCATCGAAACTTTCATTTTATAGATATCATCAAACTTTGCTGTTCAAGAAACACATTTCCCTCGCTTTCTGAGCTATGAGATATGAGCCTCTTTACAGAAACACGAATTATCTTAATTATATTTAACGTATGCGCATACGGTAGAGTTATTTGAGTCGTATAACTTTCAACATGTTGAAGAACTTGAACTTTACATTTGATAATCGAGCTTCTTATAGAACAACACTAGTCCTTCATACGGTAAATAATGTACATGCGCTATTGAATTATAGCAATTACAAGTATATTAATATTAATTGAACAAATTTTCCTTTCCTTTTTATAAAATCTCCTATCATCGTGGAGAACTACCAATCGAGCTGTCAATGTAATTACACGACATATTTCGCCGTTTATCACGCCACTGATAACGACTTCGATAAATCTTTTAAAAGCTCTTCACAACTGAACTTGGCGCAATGTAATTTCTAGTGTCTTACAGGCATCTTTGTACAAACACGAAACCTAATCTGTAGAACGTTGTGATTTTTATTTTGATAGAACAAAATGTAAAAAGTAAAACATTCATATTTCCTTACAAAACGAAAGAAACTTTTCCAACGACTAATACTTAGGTTCATACAAATATTCATCTGACCCGAAAAGCTTACCCCATCGAATCGACAACTTTGTAGTCAGAGAATAGTTGAAATTGCGGGTATTGGCTATTCTCTGCAATTTAATTTCAGACTTTTATGCGTAGAAATTTTGTAAAACAGTTTTCGACTTTCATCCAGATAAGAAGAGCTCGAGCTGTGATCAACAATCGTCTCTTCCTTGAGCTTCCTTACGATCGCGAATTATTGCCAACGTTTTATCCATCTTGTTCACAGGATATTCATTCAGGAACGTTTCACGATCGTATAATCCGCTGCACGAGTACTCGCGCTCGCTTTAAAAAATACTTGAGCGGCCGGTATTTGTCATTTAATTAACAGCTAGTGTATTTGCACGATCGTTAACAGCGACCTGGGGTCTGTCGTGAAAGAAGTCGGCTCGCTTGCGAAGAAAACAGGAAACGAAATGGAGTGCTCCTGTGTTGGGACAACTGGCTGCAAGGATATATTATAGGTCGCCAGCGGGGCACACACGCTCGCGCGTAAAGATGCACGCGTGTGCACACGCATAGGACATTGTATAAGCGTGTGTGTAAAAGTGGCTATGTGTATGGTAGTAATATGTAACGCACTTTGGAGTAATGCTACGTCAAAGCCAGCGCCACCGAAAATATGAGCCGGCTGCCGAGCGCCCCGCTAATGCTCGCCCATTTATTATGCTTACATTATTTCGAGATTATTAGTCTTCTCCTCCTCTTCTAAAAACCTTACGTAATGTTTTGACTCGCGACCCGCCGCCGCTACCGCGCTAATGTCGCTGCAAATAAGCGGCGCGGGCCTGCTCGAAAATTTCGCTGGCCCGTTCGCGAGCTACCCCTAATTCCTCACTTTCCTGCTCGTCCTACATTCTGTCCTCGTTTGTTTGTTTTTTTTTTTTTTTTCATGTTCGTCCTGATTAACGAGGGATAGCTAGCACGGAAATTTTGTGCCGCAAAGGTAGGTCGGTTCGTATTTGATAATGTCATGTCAGGTGAATTAAAGTAAAACGACCGAAAGGGTGTAGATATGTAGCTAGTGACGTTAGAATGAGTATTATGTGTGGGTTTGTTATTATCCATTTTCATAGGTTTGATTTTTCACAGAGCTTTGAACAATCTGTGCTTACGTTTTCTATTAGATTATAACCACAGTGTACACTTCCAATGTTTGGCTCTTTCATTTGTTTTAAGACACCCTATTTACGCTTTAGAATACTAATTTAAATAATAATGTGTGGGTTTGTTATTATCCATTTTCATAGGTTGAATTTTTCATAAAGCTTTGAACAATCTGTGTTAACTTTTTATATTTGATTATTCCCACAGTGTACACTTAGAATGTTTGGCTCTTTCATTTGTTTTAAGACACCCTATTTACTCTTTAGAATACTAATTTAAATAATAATGTATGGGTTTGTTATGATCCATTTTCATAGGTTTGATTTTTCACAGAGCTTTGAACAATCTGTACTTACTTTTTATATTTGATTATTCCCACAGTGTACACTTAGAATGTTTGGCTCTTTCATTTGTTTTAAGACAAACTATTTACGCTTTAGAATATTAATTTAAATAATAATGTTTGGGTTTGTTATTATCCATTTTCATAGGTTTGATTTTTCACAGAGCTTTGAACAATCTGTGCTTACGTTTTCTATTAGATTATAACCACAGTGTACACTTAGAATTTTTGGCTTTTTCATTTGTTTTAAGACGTCCTATTTACAATTTAAAATATTAATTTAAATAATAATGTGTGGATTTATTATCCATTTTCATAGGTTTGATTTTTCACAGAGCTTTGAACAATCTGTACTTACTTTTTATATTTGATTATTCCCACAGTGTACACTTAGAATGTTTGGCTCTTTCATTTGTTTTAAGACACCCTATTTACTCTTTAGAATACTAATTTAAATAATAATGTATGGGTTTGTTATGATCCATTTTCATAGGTTTGATTTTTCACAGAGCTTTGAACAATCTGTACTTACTTTTTATATTTGATTATTCCCACAGTGTACACTTAGAATGTTTGGCTCTTTCATTTGTTTTAAGACAAACTATTTACGCTTTAGAATATTAATTTAAATAATAATGTTTGGGTTTGTTATTATCCATTTTCATAGGTTTGATTTTTCACAGAGCTTTGAACAATCTGTGCTTACGTTTTCTATTAGATTATAACCACAGTGTACACTTAGAATTTTTGGCTTTTTCATTTGTTTTAAGACGTCCTATTTACAATTTAAAATATTAATTTAAATAATAATGTGTGGATTTATTATCCATTTTCATAGGTTTGATTTTTCACAGAGCTTTGAACAATCTGTACTTACTTTTTATATTTGATTATTCCCACAGTGTACACTTAGAATGTTTGGCTCTTTCATTTGTTTTAAGACAAACTATTTACTCTTTAGAATACTAATTTAAATAATAATGTATGGGTTTGTTATGATCCATTTTCATAGGTTTGATTTTTCACAGAGCTTTGAACAATCTGTACTTACTTTTTATATTTGATTATTCCCACAGTGTACACTTAGAATGTTTGGCTCTTTCATTTGTTTTAAGACAAACTATTTACTCTTTAGAATATTAATTTAAATAATAATGTTTGGGTTTGTTATTATCCATTTTCATAGGTTTGATTTTTCACAGAGCTTTGAACAATCTGTGCTTACGTTTTCTATTAGATTATACCCACAGTGTACACTTAGAATGTTTGGCTCTTTCATTTGTTTTAAGACAAACTATTTACGCTTTAGAATATTAATTTAAATAATAATGTTTGGATTTATTATCCATTTTCATAGGTTTGATTTTTCACAGAGCTTTGAACAATCTGTGCTTACGTTTTCTATTAGATTATAACCACAGTGTACACTTCCAATGTTTGGCTCTTTCATTTGTTTTAAGACAAACTATTTACGCTTTAGAATATTAATTTAAATAATAATGTGTGGGTTTGTTATTATCCATTTTAATAGGTTTGATTTTTCATAGAGCTTTGAACATTTTCTATTTGATTATACCCACAGAGTACACTTAAAATGTTTTTTCATTTATTTTAAGACATGCTATTTACGCTTCAGAATGTTAATCTCGTAATGTAATATCGAAAGGCTTGATGCATCGTAAGTTACGTTTTACGTTGATTCACGGTGCTCGTACTATATTTCAATTTTTCTAGTATTGAGATATGTGTGATTTTGTGTGCTACACTAGATTAACCGCGTAGTAGTGACACACGTATGTGAGCATGAGTGTATGGAAGGATATGTGTGCACAACGCCTCGAAAAACAGAAGAATGCGACTGTCCCATTGGTAGAATGATAAAAAAATGGTGAGATAAAAAGAGCGCTGAGACGCGTGCAAATGTGTATCCACAAATATCTTGAAAATCACATATTAAATAAATCTGAAACTATTTTCATATAAATTCTACGTGTAATCTAAGTATTCCTTTTATTTACTTTTATTTTGCCGATTAAGAGCCACAATTCTCAACATCTAGTATCTATGCAAAAATAAAAAACTATTAACTAAATTTAACAACTCACAGCGTCTATCTAGCTAAACATCTGCAAGGTGAACCACCGTTGAACCTTCCCACAAGTTGAAATTAAATTCTTATGAACAAAGATACTACAACGAGATAATCAAAATCTACTCTTCTTCATATCATTCGAAGAATTCTAAATTCCTTTACTCCTTTGCCTCTTTCTCAATCGACGCAAGGCGGCGTCACGTACTTAGCTAGGGGTTCGTCCATGGAACAACGGGCGAGGAAATCCACGTACACAGGTGAACGAGCGCGCAACGTGAATTAGACAGCTGTCAAAGTCCCGCGGAGGAGAAGATTGAGTGGCCATATATGTGGTGCGCGAAAGGGCATCAAGAGAGCTTAGAGGAGAGGGTGAAAGAGAGGTGGTGGAGAGGGAGGGTTTGGCAGGTAGGCGAATGGATTTGGATGTGGAATGGAAGCAAGGCAATAGTAGGAGCGCTAGACAAAGACAGCGGTATGCCGGGGGAACAGGCGGAGAGCAACGGGAGATGCCGGAAAGGGGACAAAAGAGGGAGAGGGGGTGAGCACTGATAAATACCACGCCATTTCTCTTTGTGCTCCCCGGCGAGAGCACAAACACAGGGCGGCTCCCTTCGTTTCAACCTGAGCGAGAGTAGCTACCTAAACCTTCCTCTCTTCTTATTCCATCTCGCTCTCTCTCTCTCTCTCTCTCTCTCTCTCTCTCTCTCTTTCTGTTCCTTATCCTTCCTCATCTCTTTTGTGCCCGACTTCGACTTTACCCTCCCGCCTTTCTCCCTCTCTCTCCCTCTCTCTCTGTTTCTCTCTCTTCCTTTCTTTTTCTCCTCTTACCCTTTCCCGGTGTATATTCCCGTCTCTCGATCGTTTCACCATCACTCTGTTTATCTTTTGATATTTCCCAAGTTTCGGCTTTATCGCGACTTGCGGCGAGATTAGCTTAGCGAGCAAGGATTAACGACGTTCGATGAATCTGCAGCGTGTTTTATGTCGGACAAGCTTCGATTGATTCGGACAGTTGTGACCAATTGTGGTATCAGTGACGATCTTACTTAGAGACAACTACGAATAAAGCGAGGCTGGAATAAAATGAAACGTGTGTTTCTATTACAACTATTGGCTTGGCAACTAAGTGATTGTGGACTTTGTCAATACAAATCTAATAACAAAGTCCGCAATCACTTAATTGCCAATCCAATATTTATGTGCAAATTTTCATGAATTACATGAATACAAAAAATTAAAAATTACATGAATAATTAAAAAAAAAAAAAAAAATACAAAAATTACATGCATGGAATTAAGGAAAAGAAATACTTTACTTCAGATATTTCCACATTCTTGCGTATTGTAGTCTGTATATCTTTGCACATTAAAATTTTCCAAATAAATAGTCAAACACGTTCCAATTATAGTTACAATTACTATACGTGTTCATAAAAGCATGAAGATCCATAACAAGGTTCTTTGGACAAACTTAGATGTATTCTGCACGAAAAATTTGACTTTTGAAGGAAATATGTAAATTATATCAGGATACTTTCAAAGAGAGTGTTACAACTAACGCAGTAATCCTCGATAAAACCAACGTATGCGATTTGTGTTGATCAAGACGATAAAGTTTTATAGAGAGAAGGGTTGAAACTCCTCGCGAGTAGATGATCGATGATCGACAGGATCGTTTGAAGGACAAAACAGATACGTTTAATCCCGGAGGCGAGTCATCTCGCGTGTTTCCGATGCTTCGCAGAGGGGAACAAGCGGTGAAGTAATTAAGAAGCCTTTTTTTCGATGGATTTTCTCCAGCGGCAGCTCGCACGAATGGCGGCCAATGCCCGATTTCTCCTCAGGGATTGGTTTTAAAATTAATGCTGTGTTTCTCCGTTTCGGCTCTTAATGGATTCTGGGAGGAGCTCAGCGAGAACCAATCGCCTTCTGCAGACAACCTGAACCGAAGTGAAAGCATGACACCCACGAAACGATGCCGGCCGCTTCTCGAGATTAGGTCGTATTCACGACTTTTTCCCTTTTCCCTACCTTCGTCCCACCACTGATCCGTTTGCTTACCTGGTCATCGACTAGGGTCCATCGGTCTCAGCGACGTTCTTAATGGTAACGTAGTATAAAAACCCGTTTGGCGGTGCTTGGTGGATGGTCGCGACACGCACTAACATAGGAAATCGATGAGATATCGAGACTGGAATTTTACATTGGCTTTCGAACGGTAAATTACATTGCGTAAGTTTCATTAGTTTCGAATCTCAGGAAGAAAATAATTGGAAAGAATAGTTGTTATTTGAAATCCAGTCTTCTAAGTCTTTTATAATCCATCGTTCTGGTTGCTTTATCGCTGAAAATAATTAAATTTCTTTATAATAGGAACATACTAATGTAAGACATGGCAGCTTGAGTTTGTAAGAATTGTAAGGAAATTGTAAAGTAATTTACCACTTGTCAAGACTATGCCCATACGAAGCTCGAAGAATTCTCGCGTTAACTGATCTTCCACATTCTCGTAGATGTCACATGTACATGTAAATACAGTTACACGTTCCAGCACCTTCATATTTCACATCGGTATTATGATCGGATCTTTTGCCAAGCATTAACACGATCGTCTCATCCCTTCTTCGATAAATTCATTCTCCTTAATATCAGTCAGCCATAACGAAAACCAAGAGATTTATCAATATCTTCGATATCCACCTACTCTGATGTAAACCGCCCACGCACAAACTATCCGAATCACAGCCTATTCAATGTCAACCGCGACGAAGCAGACAAACGGAGGCTGTCCACACTTTTTGCCCCTGAAGCACATGCACATAACTGTTCCTCGTTTTCCGTACCATGAATAAGCTAACGTTGGTGCGTATAGCGTTTTCATTCCACTAGAATATCGACGCAGTGCCTGTTGAATAATAATCGGCCGACTACGAACCGAGTTCCGTTAGGCTAAGCCGCGAAAAGAAGAAACCAACGATCCCACGACGCAATGATGGCCGCGTACAAAGGCCGCGATTCGCTGACGTAGCGGCCGTTTAGTAGGTACATTGAGGCGTGGGCGTAGAACGGACGGTGCGTAGGCTAGCCAGGATTAAGACGTCAGGCGCCCGCGGCGCTTGATTAATGCAGCGCATTCACGGCAACGAAAAGATCCTGCGCCCTTTGCGGGATCTCGCGCGAGCCTCCGCAACCTCCGCCGAGAAACCACGTTCGCCGTTTTTCTAGCGGACACGTAACGAATAGCGAAGCGAACGAGCCGACCACTGCACTGTAACACCGCGAACCTCTGCCGCGATCGTTTGACGACACTGCATCACTCCGAGAATTCGTCTAGGACCTTTCAGCTGTTTCATACATAGAACTAATCCTAATTGGTATTGTTAATAATATGGGAATTTAGAAGGTTTGGGAGAATTAGGGATTTTTTAAGCTCCAGAGAGTATCTGGGGAATTTAATAACATTAGGTTGCCCGAAAAGTTTCTTTTGTTTTATAAGGGAATAATAAACGCACAATGTTTTTTGTTTTTGTTGAGAATTGTGGATCTTAATTGCCGAAATAAAAGTAGAGGAACACTAAGGTTACACTTAGAATTCATATTAAAATTGTTTTAAATTTATTTATTAAACGATTTCTAGAATTTTCGTTGATATACATTTACTCGCGTCTCAGCACTTTCTTTGTCTCACCATCTTCTATACCACACTGCCAATGGAACAGTTACATTCATCTGTTTTTCGAGATGTCGCGCACACACATACTTCCACACATTCATATTCACATACGTGTGTCACTACTACACGGCTAATCTAGTCTAGCACACAAAATTACACATATCTCAATAGTTTTATATTAGTTTATTGAATTATGCACGTAATAATAGAAATAGAATGAAAAGAAAATAGAACGATAAAAGAGAAATTGTTGTTTATCTATTATTGCCTTACGAAACGAAAGAAACTTTTCGGATAACCTAACAAGTATATGGTGGTAGCCTCAAGATTGCTGTATAGTATTAGAATTTCGTTTGTTTGAACTTTATTAATTCGAAGGAAGATACCAGGAAAGGTATTGATAATTTTTAAAAGTTTCTCGATTGCACATGGTACAGTAGAACTCTGTTTATACGAACGCCATTCATTCGAAACATTATAGAATTTAGTAATTCTTATCTCGGTAGAATTTCCATTTATGCGAGTTTCATATATTTGAACGAAATTTTATTTTCTGTTAGATCCAATGCACTGCTGGTGATTGAATGTAACTTATATGAACGTAAACCCTTACTATAGTTACGAAAAATCATAGATACAGTCTGTCACACAAGAGCGTGTCTGCGATATCTGCGAAACCTGACACCTAATCAGAATGAGATAAAAAGAATGTAAACAAACGAAAACTTCTCTAATACGCGTTGCTGAATACCTTTCAGTTTCATTTGAAACAGTGAAAGGAACAGAGCTTTTTAATATGAGTGCCGCGTACGCGAAACGTCGAAAATCGTCTGGCATGGGCGAATGAAAACAGAGATCGTGATTGGAGTAATATAATATTCACTGATGAATCTTCGTTTTGGGCATGGTGTCCTATTAGGCGTGCTTGGACTATCCATGGAAGAAGGATGATTCAAAGAAGTGTAAAACACCCTATAAAAGTGCATGTTTGGGGTTGCTTTAACGCACGCGGTTTTGGGACTTTGTGCGTCTTTACAGACAATCTGAATGCACAAAAGATGGTGAAATTGTACCAAAGGGGACTTCTCACATCCGTGAAACGTTGGTTCAACCAAACCGAGGACCAATGGATATTGCAAGAAGACAACGACCCTAAACATCGAAGTCGCATCTGCACCCAATGGAAAGCGAAAAACGCCATCACAGTACTTCCTTGGCCATCGCAGTCCCCTGATGCAAACCCTATCGAAAATGTGTGGTCCCTAATGAAATGCAAGCTGAGAGGAAGACGTATCACAAAAATAAGAACACTTGTACATCACATTCGAAAGATATGGAGGTCGTTACCAGAATCCTACGCTCAAAAATTAGTCGAGAGTATGCCGAAACGATGTCAAGCTATAATCGCTAATGGAGGAGATTGGACACCCTACTACGTAATAGCGTATTAGTGTTTTAGATGTAGATTCAATTCATATAAATTTTTTTACAAATATATAAATATTTACAGAAATATCGCAGACACGCTCTTGTGTGACAGACTGTAGTTGGAAGCATCGATGAACTCTTATTATATGAATTGCTTGTCCTGAAACGTGTAATATAAATGGAACTCTATTGTATATTCAAATCTGTATATTTTTGGAATATGACATATTACTTATATTTAATGTGTTACATTAGACTATTCGGTTTGAATCTTCTCTAAAAAATCCGACATTTCAGATGATCATCATTCATACACTGAACTATATACAGACGCAAGAGGAGTCGAGAAAGTGTTAATGTATTCAGCAAAACTTGAAACTTTCAACTCCTTAGTACCTTGAAACTTATTTGGAAACCTTGAAAGCGACGTTTCATTAAAACTGGTCATTGAAACTCGAAAGTAATTATCAGTGTCTGCTGAGAATCTGGTAGCTTCAAGGACGTTGAACGCAAGCACACAGTTAACCATGGGAAACAGGTATCGTCTCACTTGATATTATTATACCTCGAGAACGAAAGGGGCGAAGGTTTCCTCGCACATATATACACACGCTATCCCTTTCATCCATTTTGTTTCAAGATCAAGGTGATCGATTAAATTGGCATGTTAATAGGCGAAATTGTCTGAATATTCCAAACACGCAATACAAACTTTTTCCATCTGAAATTACCGATAATTTGGAGGTTAGGCTGGATTATTAAGCAATCACCAACGATAAAATAGCGAATATCGAGCTGCTGTTGACAAAGCCACGGCAAATCGGTTGTTCGTACATGCTTGGGATAACGAGCTCATTAACCAAAGATCACCCTCCTCCATCGGGAGCAGATCACCTGTCAGTATGGCGTCGATAACCGTCTGCACCTGCGAGAGCTTGATTATAGCTAATGTAGAGGTACTCTTTCGCTTCGATTGATGACGCACAGGAAAATGACTTCCTCCACGATACCGCGAAACCGATTCAGCTACTACGTCGATTAACCATTGTGAAATATTGTAATTTCTTTGTCACCGTATAAACAGGTGGAAACGAATCGTTGAGTATCTTAAAATTTAAATACTAAATATTGTGATCTTCAATTTTTGTGTTATAATCTTTTGTTTTTGCAGGTAAAAGAGTTTTTAATATTTCAAGATTGAAAATTGAGAAATAGAATAAAATATGAAGAGAATATAAAAATAGAAAGAAAATTGAAGCTTGCAATATGACAGTATATCTCTATTGGTATAAAATTTCTTCAAATTTGAAAGTTATTGATGTGTATGATTTCTCGTTTCAATTTTATGCTAGTTATATTGCAAGCAACACAAAGAACACAGAAGGGGAGGAGGAGTTAACTGGTCATTGGAATTCTCAACCTCTGGGGTATAATTATTTCTTTGTTTACCAACCTCTTACTTTTAAATGTATCGTTTCATTCTTATTACAAGTAATTTATATAGGTAATATTTACATTTGTAAGAACTAACATTCAACTAACTAAAATTAATTTGCCTTTGTCAACTTTCAAGTCTATGATTATAGAAGTTTGCAGTTAAGTTTCTGCTCTAGAATTCTCTACCCTCGTTAATAAACTGACTCGTCGACAGACCAGGTAGCTCGTAGTTTCGCATCTCGGGCGTCTTACGATTTTCGAGGTCGAAAATTTCAAAGGAACGGTCAATCAACTTCCGTCTCTGGTTCTCGAAGATCGTTTCACAATTGAAACGTCACGAAAACGAATGGCTACACGTCAGTTTGGATGGAAAAGCCATTAACGAACATGATCCTCGAAAAGAAACTGAACGCTGAAGGGGTTCTCGAACCCCTATTATCGTTACAACTAATTTTTCTTGACTCCTAAGAAAAATTCACTCCACTGCCAACTCCAAGGGAATTCAAATTTTTCCAGATTTATTCTATCATCTTCGTATGTTTCTGCATCCTCAAACAAAGCTACCATCCAACATCCCCAGCTCAAATCTCAAGCAAACAAAAAACCATCCTCGTAAGTGACAATTTACACATCCATAGCTTCTAAATCCATGCTTTATTTTATCATCCCCTATTTCCAAACAGGATTTCCATCAAATATCCAGATTGTTTAAATTGTCAATCAATTGTCTACCCACAACCTGGCAAAGGTAAACAGTGAAAGATGAAGAAGGAAAGGGATTGCCCGATTCGTGAGGGAAACGGAACGACATCCGATGCTAGGGCTACGTGTCGAGACAGTGGATGGACAGGACGAGATCCGTTGCATAGGACACCCAATTGAAACGTCCCGGAACGAAGGATGGATGGCTGTCACTAGCGTGAGGGAGGTCTGACCGTGCGAGCACGGTTGCCATTTTGAATTCCCCTCGATTGCTGGGCCGAGTTTGAGGGATCGTAGGCGGAGATGAAGCTTTTACACCGTGGAACGAAGACGGGAGATGGAAGGCTGGTCGGGATGGATGCCGTTCGGAAGACGACCAGGTACCCAGGCCTGATACTTCGTACAAGGATACACCTTATTCCGAGCAGAGGATAAACGCGGTAAGAGAGAGGCGCGGCCCACGGCGTCATTTATCATTGCTGGAGCTCATTAAGGCCGAATCTGCCGCACGCTGATCGTCTGGGATTACACTTTCCTCTGGTCGGATCCCTCCGGCGCTTAACCCTCCATCCTTTCGGCTCTCTGTTCGCTTCCTTCCTTCTTGCTTTCACCATACTATCCTTCGTTCTTCCAATGGATACACGTTCGTTTGTCTGTGTGTTCCAGGGTGCTCTCGTTACGAGAGATTCTCCGCTGTACCCAGCACGATCCGCTCGCCTGTCGATGAGCTGATTGCTGTTTGGATACACACGGACGCTCCCTGTTGGCAAGGGAGTTTATACGTGCGTAAGAGAAATGGCGGTGGCTGGTCCGTTTGTTCATTTCCAGCCAGGATTCTCTCTGTTAGGAGCTAACTCCTTCGGCAGGTATTGAGTCGTCAAATGTGCCGATTGCTTCTTCGTGAATCTTTTGTAATTGGGAGGTTAGTATTTCCAATTGACTACTGTCTTTAGTTTGGAGCTTTTCATTATGGATCCTGTTCAGAATAGTTTAATAGGAACCAGTCTAATTGGTGTGATCATCTGTATTTGAATAATTACATACTTCGTTATATTCAAATGTTTACCAGCGTTAAATGATTGTTCATCTGCATATGTTCACCTACTGTAATCACCACTTTCTCGTACTGTGTCGTTTCTCTTACCTCCAGTTCTGCCAGCCAATGCCACGTTTATTTGTTAACCGCATTTATTTATTTGCTCCATGTCTTAAAGTAGGATTCTTCACTGATATTCTACGAGAAAAGTGTAAGCAGTTTCTTACTTCTCAGAAACTAAATTTTCAGGATTAAACAATCTTGAAAACTTATTGTCTTTTCTTATACTCATCAGTCTCATTACAGTCTCGTTATCAGGTCAGAGAATGTTTTATTACCAAGCGTGTGACAGTTGTTCAACAACTTTCTAACGTGCAATTTCAACAGAGGATAGCGAACACCAAATTCTGCATGCAGAATTGTCGCTCTGACTGAGCCGCAAAGTACTCTTCGGCTAGTCTATTTGATCAGGCAGCATGCGATCGCTGCATCAACCCCGATCAATCTCGTTACAGCAGTTTCTTTCGCGAGACGACCACGAAGAGTTTCACTCGGGAACAGAATCACAAAGCGTGGCAACTTTAGCAGACACCATTTACGCGCTCGTCGTTCTTTCCAGCTCCCGGCTCACATGCTGACCTCGCTCGGTTTTTCCGACCGGCCTCCGGGCGAAATCCGGCGAACGGTGCATTAACTCTCCAACCCGAGCAGCCTAATGACGCCACCGCGTCCCCATAGGGATCCTACGCTCGTGATTTCTTTCTCGCTGCTTTCTGTTACCAGTTCGGTCCTGGCTCATCTATCACGTCGCGAAAAAACTCGCTCCTTATATCGTGTCCTTCTCTCCTTTCTACTCTGCTCTACCCGTCGTTCTATTGTCTATTATCGCTTCCCTTGTTTCTTCTGCCTCCTCCACTCTCTGCTTCCAGATACGAACGTTGCGTTATTCTTGAGCGAGTTGATCTTTGAAGAAAATTGTACATAGGAATTATCAAGATTATACCGAGATTAAAATAGAAATATTGTCTTTAGGCGGCAGAGGAGTGCAAGATAGAGGAAATAGGGAAAAAGGCACTGGAAAGGGCAGCAAGGTATGAGGAGAAAGCGTCAGAGTCGAAGAAGGCATTGGTAAAGGAGTGCATAAAAGAGATAGATAGGAATTGGGGAAAGGGCCAAGAAGGGAAAGGAGCAAGAAAAAGAAAGAAGAGGATAGAGGAGGCGAGAGAGGGGAGGACGCAAATGGATGTAGGAGTGGGACAAGAAAGGATGACAGCATATCAAATCGTAGAAGAAAGGGGGAGGAGGGAAACAGAGGAAAGGGAGAGAAGAATAAGGGAATCAAGGTACAATAAATACTACAAAGATTTAGCAAAAGAAGGTCTACCAATGTATCTAGAAGGAAAAATGAAAGGGAAAGACAGAAGTACAATAGCCAGGTTTAGATGCGGTAACGAAACCAGAGCTAGGGAATACTGGAAAGAAGAGGAAGAAAGAGGATGCAGATTGTGCAGTAAAGGAGAGGAGGATTTAAAACACATATTAGAGGAATGCGAGATAACAGGAGGAGTAAGGAACATGATAGAGACACTAAGCGAGACTGGAGAAGGGTTGGCAGACCTTAAAGCAATAATAGAAAGGAGAAGAGTAAGGGAAGAAGGGGAGGAATGACAGAAAGAGAACAGACCAAAGAAATGAGCCAAAGACAGAAGGGGCAGTTAATATCAGTCATAAGTGAGAACAAGGTACAATTGTCAGAATAAGAGAAATCGGTATATATGTAATGTATATAATTGTAGTCTATATGTAAATATTAGTGATGTAAAACCAGAGGTCGTCCAAAGGCGAAAGGTAATGGACTAAGAATAAATAATAATAAATATTGTCTTTAGGCATTTGGATAATTCCTTGAGCAATTATTCTTGGAACGAAACCGAATTCAGTGTTCAAGGAAGCTGTAGTGTCAACGATTCATGGTACTGTGTTCAAGGATTTGACAAAGTGTTTTCGATTATGTTGAGATTTGCAACTAGAATTATTTTATAACTTTCATGTTCTCTTATTCGAAAGGTCGCTGAACCTGGTCTGGTCTAATATCATTTAAATATAATACCATTAGGAAAAGTCTGCACCCTATTTTAACCTTTCGTCGTAAAACAGAAACTTGGCCGACATCTCTAAAGGCAAACGATCCGCAGTTCCAAACCCCTCCTCCATATCCATCAACACCAACAATCCCCTGCTCCATGGCAATCTTTCGACCTTTCAACGTTTCTCAAAATATTTCTCGAATCCTAACACAACTGACAAATATGGTTAAAGGGTGAATGTATCGAGCGGATGGCAAGATAGTTGGAAGCGGAAAGGGGATGGTAAAAAGCAAAACGATCCATGAACCGGGCAACAAGACGGTGGCGGACACGACTAGGGGCGAAGACGCTGGAACGAGGCATTTGTCGCGAGTAGAGCAAACACTCGCAACTCCATCAACGTCCCCGAAGTTTCTTTCGGGTGTTGCCTCGGCTACGGCTGTATTCAACGGCACGGAGCGTCGGTGTTCTATCGCTTTTCGGTTTTTGCCTGTCACCCCTGCCCCTCCTAAGCGCCGCGACCGTGCGCTAGCAAACCACTCGTGGCTGCCCCCTCTGGCTGAGAAATGCCGCTACTTTTATTTTGCCGGTTCCCTACGTTAGCGATTTTTCCATCACCGCGGCGAGATATTTCACCGGCAATCTAAGAGTCGCAAATGGAGTCCACAATGAGGCAGAAATGGCTTGGCGCACTGATGGCCCCGGCATTTGTCTTCCCTCTGTTCCTTCCTTCTTTCCTCGTCCTCCTTCCTTTCCCTAGCTCGAGCACGCGTCTCTTTTCACTCCTCTCGTCGCAACCTACGGTGAGGTGACCAGTGCCTTATTCACGCTGCAATTGTTTTCCTTTGATCTTAGCTCGTTTCTTTTTTAATCGAACTATAGGCAAACGCACCCGTCCGTTGATTACATTGGTATACACCGTGTGCGAAGAGTTTGCAGGATGGAAGAGGATCCGAAGCTTGGCACGGGCATCCTGCCCCAATTAAAATATCCTGATCACCAAAGAGCAGAGGAAAAAATAAAAAGTACGCGATCTCAAGGCTCTTCATCTTTTCCAGTTTAACCGACCATCAGCTCGAGCGAAGACGCTTATTAACGACAGCATTGCGGCCAGCTGCTGGTACAGGGCTATCTTTATGCAAAGAGCGCGTAAGCGTCGTGGAAAAGGGCAGAGGATCGTGGAACGCGGTCGTGCGAGTCAGCGCAGCCATCTCCAGGGCGCCACCGTCCCCGCCATCTTCTCCGCGCCGAGCAATAGCCGCGCAATTATAAGTCCATCAACGGCGAACGAAGCTCCGCGTTTTTCTGACGCCAGCCGCGAGTGGTGAAGAGAAGGAAGAACGGCCGCGCAGCAAGAGGACGCTTTCTACGGTGCTCGGATCGTGTGCGTGGCGCGTACAGCGCTTTGCTCGAAAGAGGCAGAGACCGGTAACGCGGGCATTTCGTGCATCAAAGTCGGTCTGATGCGATTTTAATCGCGGCTACCCCTCCCGCTTTTTCTCCGCCCGCCGCCAAAGGCCTCGACTCTCGACAGCCTCGGCCAGACCAACCCCTAGCCACCCGGTCCGGTGTAAAACCGATTAATTTCATTCCTCTGCCCCTCGATATCGAAGGAATCTAGCCGCCGGCTGACGACAACCGGCTCCGCGTAATTCATGCCTTCTTGCCATTGTCGCCCTTTCGAATCTAGTCCCCCTATATATTAGCAATTAACCCTTGCAACGATGGAATTTCAGATCACGAGTGAAGGGTTTCTCTGAGTGCAGATATTTTAAGTCTGAAATACCGGTAACTCGATATTGTTCCTTATCAGTAGGCAAGAGAATGTAATTATTGAACTTTAAAGTAGTGGTTTGTTATAAATGGATCGCTTAAACGGATATCAGATACTGATTGTCTGAGAGATTGTTAGTTTTATTATCCATTCACTCGTGCTGTTTGCCTCCGCCCATTCATATCTGGCATTATAATTAGCGATAATCGACGACAAACTTCCTTTCGTCTTCTACCTTTTAATCCTAATTTTTACCACCAACCGTACATTCTTCAGATAGAAGTAGGCACACTTAACTTTAGAGTGGATCCCCTCTATGTTTCCTTCAACTGTCTTTTTATTTTCTAGCGAAAGTGTTGTAGAACTAGTCTTAAGCCTGCAAGATTACTTTTATATTGTTGAGGTTATTAGATGTATGCGAATACAAAGAAACGCGTGGATAAATTGTAAGGTAGAAAATGTATAGTGTAGCTAGCAGTGTTACCCTATGCCTGAAAACCCTGAAGCCAACGTCCCACCAACCGTACATTCTTCAGATAGAAGTAGGTACACTTAACTTTAGCGTGGATTCTCTCTATGTTTCCTTCAACTGTCTTTTTATTTTCCAGCGAAAGTGTTGTAGAACTAGTCTTAAGTCTGCAGGATTACTTTTATACTGTTGAAGTTCTTAGATGTATGCGAATACAAAGAAACGCGTGGATAAATTGTAAGGTAGAAAATGTATAGTTTAGCCAGCAGTGTTACCCTATGACTGAAAACCCTGAAGCCAACGTCCAACCAACTGTACATTCTTCAGATAGAAGTAGGTACATTTAACTTTAGCGTGGATCCTCTCTATGTTTCCTTCAACAGTCTTTTTATTTTCTAGCGAAAGTGTTGTAGAACTAGTCTTAAGCCTGCAAGATTACTTTTATATTGTTGAGGTTATTAGATGTATGGGAATACAAAGAAACGCGTGGATAAATTGTAAGGTAGAAAATGTATAGTTTAGCCAGCAGTGTTACCCTATGACTGAAAACCCTGAAGCCAACGTCCAACCAACTGTACATTCTTCAGATAGAAGTAGGTACATTTAACTTTAGCGTGGATCCTCTCTATGTTTCCTTCAACAGTCTTTTTATTTTCTAGCGAAAGTGTTGTAGAACTAGTCTTAAGCCTGCAAGATTACTTTTATATTGTTGAGGTTATTAGATGTATGGGAATACAAAGAAACGCGTGGATAAATTGTAAGGTAGAAAATGTATAGTTTAGCTAGCAGTGTTACCCTGTGACTGAAAACCCTGAAGCCAACGTCCAACCAACTGTACATTCTTCAGATAGAAGTAGATACACTTAACTTTAGTGTGGACTCTCTCTATGTTTCCTTCAACTGTCTTTTTATTTTCTAGCAAAAGTGTTGTAGAACTAGTCTTAAGCCTGCAAGATTACTTTTATATTGTTGAGGTTATTAGATGTATGGGAATACAAAGGAACGCGTGGATAAATTGTAAGGTAGAAAATGTATAGTTTAGCTAGCAGTGTTACCCTGTGACTGAAAACCCTGAAGCCAACGTCCAACCAACTGTACATTCTTCAGATAGAAGTAGATACACTTAACTTTAGCGTGGACTCTCTCTATGTTTCCTTCAACTGTCTTTTTATTTTCTAGCGAAAGTGTTGTAGAACTAGTCTTAAGCCTGCAAGATTACTTTTATATTGTTGAGGTTATTAGATGTATGGGAATACAAAGGAACGCGTGGATAAATTGTAAGGTAGAAAATGTATAGTTTAGCTAGCAGTGTTTCCCTATGACTGAAAACCCTGAAGCCAACGTCGCCTGTCTACTGTTTATGGTCTGCCTTCGACCCAGTCTTTTGTCTATGCGCTGTCGATGGCTTCAGTGCTTGAGAAAACTAAAAGACCAGATGTAGAGTTTTCTTAGATGTGGTGACCACTTTAATATATACCAAACATTTATCTTTTTTATTTGCGTTTAATTTACAATCAATTCTCGTTAGAGAATTTTAAGTAAATTTATCTGGCGTGGTACTATGACATGATTAATAAATGTTTATAGTATGTTTGATTCTATTTGAATCTAATGCTTAGGTCTAAGGTGTAATGTCTTCTTAGCCTGCGGATCTGTTCCGACGTGTCGAGTAGTTGAGTAATTAGAGGGTTTTGGTGGTTCTTAACTCTTGTGCTATGTCTATTGCTGAATTTGGATAATTATTCTTTCACTGTGGGTATCTTGAGGTCGTGATGTATTGTTTCGTTGGTGACGTACCAAGGTGCCTCTACTAGGGATCTTAAGGTTTTCTATTGGAATCGTTGAAGAGAACCATGTATCGTTGTAAATTCTGAAGCTTCAAGTTTAAACACATTATTGTATAATCGCAGTTAAAAGATATACTTTCACTCATTCAGCAAGATCCCTCAGACAGCAGCTAACGGTGCTTATCAGCGAACGCAAAAAGGGTGAAGCTGGGGTACAAAGTAAACGCGGAAGGTCGGTATAAGTTTGTGGAAAGGACAGGCGGAGTGTCAGCGGCAGACTGAGACTATGGGCAGCCGACATAAATATGCATGTCTCCGCGGGCCCATGGTTCATGTGCCGGTGATCGTTATATCTCCATCTGACCGGAGACTGGAAGAGCCAGCCAGGGGGTTGGTGGTCCGGTAATACATTCAAAGTTGAATGTAGGGACTGTAGGGACAGAGAAAAGGGGGATGGAGGATCGGCCAGCCCTGTACGTGGGAGTAGGAGAGGGCAAAACGGGGTGGCGAAGTAGGTGGACGTAGAGGAGGCGAAGCAAGAGGGAGCCAGCTAGCGCGGTGAGGACGACGGAGGGGGAGGTTTCTCGTGTTTCATTTCCTGAGCTCCTATATAACTTTGTGCTCAACTCGACACCAGATTAATAACGGCCCCACCTATCCTATTCTATCCCAAGCCGAACAAGTTCGTGCTGTGTGTAGACTCCGTGTGCCGTGCGCTCGCGATGTCTACCTCATATCGTTTCTCTCTTCTCCCTCTTTCTTCTGCTTTCTCAACCCCTAAGCGTACTAGTTCCATCTCCCTCTGTTTTTCTGTATCTCTGTTTCTCTATTCGGCGCACACCTTTTCGCGCGACGGATGTGCGACATGCTTGAAAATTCTCTTCATGTTACCGATTCGTCGTAAGCGCGATGCTGCACGAGAACGACGGCACGCCCTGACAAACCGATGCGCTGAAAACTTGGCAGCGGCTGACCGATGCAACTCGTACGCCGAACCAGGGTAATCGTATTTCATATGGCGATGGCCAACCTGTTATTTGTTCGTCGGCCTCCACCGACCGCTACGCACCGCGGGAGAATATGCAGCGCATTCCATCTGTATCCTCTCTTCCTTTCTTACTTCTTTCGTCCATTGAAAGGTAGCAAGCAAACAGGGATGAAAGAACGGCGTACAGAGTTACGAGGGTCGCGGTGCCTCAAGTATCTGGTGTTTGTTTCCCTAAGCTGGCGTTACGCGATTCCTCAGGTTCAACTTTCGACAAGTAACAACGAGGGCGAGGAGATAGAGTCAGAAGATGGAAAAGGAGTTAAGAAACTTCTAGTAGCCTTCTATTTCTCTCACGATGTAGCTACAATTCATATCTTAGTTTAGGACCAATTATGTGAAAAATTATACCTCATCCGAGATTTTCTCCAGAGTGCAATCGCAGGATAAGCTTTTCATGCGATCACGTGCGCCGTTCCACCTAGCTAACCCAAACTTTGCCGTATCGGTCTTGATTATTTTACGCTGGAGGATTGTTATTATTTTGATCGTTGTTATCTTGAATTACAACTAATAATTGGAATTTTGAGTGGCGAGTTTCAATTGAAGACACGTTTCAAAGAATTTCTAACGCGTTCCACCCTCTAAATCTTGGACTGTGCGTCACAGTGCGCAACAAATCCGCGGCAGGTATTCTTTTTCCTCATGGTGGCAGATCACCGCCACTGATTCGGCTTCATGAGCATGATGGTCGCCTCGCGTGCCAAGATAAATGTACCGCAGACACGTTATTACCTATCGGTACGTGGCGCCGGCCCACTGAAACACGTCATATCGTAGGCAGATGTATGGAAGCGGTGTTCAAAGAATACTCATCTACCTGAAGTATGTATGCGAGCCAGGATCGGGCGCGCTCGCGCGGACACGCGACGTGGCTAGGATATTCTGGTAATGCGTATTTGATTACGACCACCGGACACTCTCCGTTCCTGTTTACGTCGTGTTTGCACGACTGCTTTAATAGAATTGGGCTTGATCGTGCCTGATGCTCGTCCTGTCAACTTTGCCCCGTCAACAGATAGTGTACTTGTTTATATATTGCCGCTGATACTTGATATTTTACGGAGTAGATCAATCTAGGATTTGTAGAAATTATGCAGATACTTTTTGTTCAATCCTTATGGTGTGTCAGTTAACACTAGAACTACCATATCAGTCAAATTGGTTGGTTTTACAATTTTATTATGAAATTCCTGCTCTGTGTTATAGTGTAGTATAGTGACTTCGTCCATCCTTAATTATTCAAATGAGATTTTAACATTGGGTATTTTGTATATTTTATACTTGCACATTTTAATCTTCCGTAATTGTATAAACATATAGAGAATACTTGTTAACACTAGAATTACAACAGCAATCAAATTGGCTGGTTTTACTATTTTATTATAAAATTCCTGCTTTGTGTTATAGTGTAGTATAGTGATTTCGTCCATCCTCGATTATTTAAACAAGTTCTTAACATTGAATATTTTGTACATTTTAATCTCCCATAATTGTATAAACATATAGAGGATACTTGTTGACACTAGAACTAACACAGCAGTTAAATTGGCTGGTTTTACAATTTTATTTTAAAATTCCTGCTTTGTGTTATAGTGTACTATAGTGATTTCGTCCTCAATTATTCAAATGAGTTCTTAACATTGAATATTTTGTACATTTTAATCTCTCAGAATTATATAAACATTTAGAGAATACTTGTTAACACTAGAACTAACACACCAGTCAAATTCACCGGTTTTACAATTTCATTTTAAAATTCTTACTTTATGTTATATTTTCTTTCTGCAATGTAGTGACTTTCGCATAACTAAAGGAACAATATAGTGAATTTTATGTTGTTTTTTATGTATTCAAACTGAAAATAATTTCGTATCAAGGCTACTTATACCAATACCAGTCAAAGTGACTGATAGTTGTCAAAGTGTAAAAGGGTGCTGCAGTCTGTTTATGAAACCCCAATTAACCAGTGTCCTCGTTTTGTACAACTTGCCACTCGTTTTTTAAATTTTCACCGCGTATCATTCGATAAGACGATATCAGTTATCAGAAAAATTCCGGATCGATCGCTAGATCGCTAGATGCTAACGCTAGAAATACCACAGCAGTCGAAACGACTGGTTCTACAATTTTATAAATGTGCCAACCCTCGTTTAGGGATGATGGTCCCAGATGGATTAAAATACCAAAAATGTACTACATAAATGGAATTTCTTCTGTAAGAAAGCAATAAATCAATAAATATAAAAATATTCTATCATTAGGTATTTTTTAAAGACCAGTCATACTATATATATTATCATAAATATTATTTGACACAAATATATTTGATGGCAACGTATATGTACATACCTTCAAAGTGGAAGATATTAATTAATCATTCAAAAATGTACGGCTATATGATTAATACTTGTCACTTTATATGACAACAAAGGAACCAGCTAATATATCACCAAGTTCGCTGAAAAATTCATGTTATTTGAACCATAATCTACATGAAACATTGGATATACTTGTACGTAACTTATGAATATAATAATGTAGAATATTTACTACAATTAATTTATTTACAACAAATGGATTAAATAGGAAACGATGGTTGTTTAACGTGAACTAATCACAAGAACGTATTATAATTAAGACAATTCTCAACTTACAATGACTGTTCATTCGTTTTTGTCCCTTAACAACTCCTTGTCTTTTGTCTTAGCCCACCGCGTACACGTCTCGCAACCACTTGTTTATAATTCGCCTGACACTACCAGGCCCCTCGTCCACGATACTACAATAACGTAATATAAAATTTGTACAGTTTACATAAAACCGCTCACCATAAGATTAAGCGATGTCGTGACAAAGTAGCCAAGCGAAATGATCACCTAACCTCTTAACCTACAACTACGGGCATAGCCCATAGTAAATAATCGGGCCAAGTATAAATATTAGCGGTGGCGCCCTCCTAAAGTTATAGATATTTGTGGAATATTTGACAAGTAATTATAACCTGATGCGACAATTGTGGTAGATGCAAGTACTACAAAAAGTTGATTTATACAAAAATCAGTAATACAAAATTAACAATCTGCAATGATGTGATACAATTCGAAACATTGTGGTAGATGTAAGGGAACTTTGCACTTCTTACACTCCCACGTTGTTTCTCTACGTTTTTTATTTTTTTGACAAATTCTACAAGGTTTCGACGGTCTGAATTATGATGCTGTTGGGTCAATGTGTTTCAGAAAATGAGCCCAATGCTTCGCGTGCAGTCTCTCTGGCATACCTCCGGGAGATAATTGTCCTCGTTCTCTATAATTCGGTTTTCGCGTATTCTCCAATAGTGATTCGGCTATGTTGATCCTATAGTGAACGTAACACTGTTTCTTCCCGTTATTTATTTCGTTGCATAAAACGTATGAATTAAAAGCACCAATATCGATATCGCCCGTAATATTTACGATTAACCCGATCATCGTGGTGCGAATGGATCGAAGGCTGCGCGAGCTTGTTCACGTTTTCAACCGAAAATTCTCGCACGTAAATCGTAGGTTAAGAGGTTAACACAGTTAGTATTTTAAAATTCAAACTGGCAATGGCCATCGTCCATCAAAGAGCCATCGAATCGACGTGCGCGAGGCATTATAGACGTCGCTGGGATCGAACGTACCGGGACATAAGAGCGATAATGATGATGACGTCGCCGGTCATTACCGCGGAAGCGTACCGCCCATTTTCTTTCTTTCGCCACCGCGTTTTAAAAGAAGGTAGCAACGAACGACGAACGAGCATTGGGCGATGCCGCTGGATCGGCCAAAGGGTACGTTATTCCCCCGTTCGAGATTGATCGCTCGAAATAAAATATTTAATTCACAGGCCTGCTCCTATAGGCGCTGTTCACCGCTGCCCAATGACAAACGCGTTACAAAATATTTTTAGATTACCAGGCCAGTCGATTTATGGCCATATTAACCGAGGGTATTCCTCGCCGTCGTCGGCCTGCCGATATTAACACGTACGAAAGTGAATTACCGCGCATCAACATGCATTCTTAAACATATTCCCTTCGACGTGTAAAGTATGGCAGTCCATTAGTGGCTAAATCGTACGCTCGAATCCAAGCCACTATCCCTTCTCTCCTAACATTACGTTTTATTCGCAGCCCGGTGTCCATTCGTGTACCCGATATCTTTGCTTCTTCGTGAAAACCAGCATCTTTTGTGCTCGCAATGAATCGATCGACTCGACGACCGGTGTATTTAAGGATCGAGCATTCGCGGAATCAGCTACACGTGAGACTGGCTCGCAGATCCAACACAGTAGCAGCCTGAAGACGGATGACCGCAATTATTCCGGATATACTAACAGATGCCTGCGCTTATTAATTTAATTGGTCGCCGTTACAAGCAATGCGTAGCTAATTAAACTCGAGTGAAAATAAATACACGACGACCTCGGGGAATTGCGAGTTTAGGCGATCGGTGGCTTCGAGGTATGGGCCCGACAATGTCCCGTCGACGGTTTTATATTAGTCTTCAGAAGAGTCGAAGTATTCTACGTTGTAGAATTGTATTTAAAAAAAAAAAAAAAGGAACGACTTCTTGATGAAGTTTCTCGGTAGCCATTGGCGCTGTTAAAATCGCCGTGGTACAAAATTTCCTGGACCCTCTGATCCCCTGCTTCGTAGCCCCAGCGATATTAATTGGCCGATCATCGACAGCCCTGCCACCCCAAAGCCGAACGATTCGTCGAAAAAGCGAACGCAGCCAACGGCAGCGGTTCTCGGTTGCGCAAAACACCTCATCAAACATCCATAACGACAGCTACAGGAAAACGGGGCAACCCTTCGCGCCCTCACCCTCTTGCCGGCGCTTCTCTCTCGCGGCTTACCCCTACTCCCTGTGTACATACTCGACACGACGTTTTAGTTCTCGACAGTGGAACTCGGGCAAACCTCCGACAAGGGCTCCGCTAATGAATTCGGAAAGTGTAATCAGTAGCGCAGCTACTGGCAGGGAATGCTGGAGGAGAAGGAGAGGGGAGGCAGGGGATGATTTGGGGGTCGAGGAGCCGGCGAAATCGTCGGTGGAGAAACGAGGAACAAGGAGAAGCAGAGCCACGGCACCGTATCAGAACCGGAGGGAGGAAAGAGGGATGAAAGAGGGCGGATGTGACGCGGAATGATGGAGCGCGGACCGTGGAGAAAAATGAGAGTGGCGGAAAGGCGAGGGTGGAGGGACGCTGATGGATCGGCGCTCCTCCCTCCGTTGCACCCTCTCGCGGCTCTCTCACGCCCGACCGTCCCTGGGCTCCCACCCCCGTCAGCCGCCACCCTCCACGTTCAGGTTCGCGCTCCCAGGGGTGGAAAAGCCCCGCAATATTACTCATAGTCCGTGGGCCTCGTCCTACCACGTCCTTCACCCTCTTCCTCTATTTCCCACTGTCTCTTTCTATTTTCCTCTCCTCCTGCTTCCGCGCTTTCATCTCTGTCCCCCTTTCTTTCTTCCTAGTCTTTGTTACATTCTCTTCTCTTTTTCCTGCTCTTTATAATTTCCTTCGTTTTGCTGGATGTTTGATGTTGCTGATAACGACGGAGGGTTGACTGTTTGGATTAGGATCATTGAAAATTGTATGCAATGCTCATAATACTACGTCGACTGGTCATGTTACGTTAGCGCCTTGTGAATGTTATCAGTACACAGCGTTTTGGATGCTCCATTCCAAATCTGCTCTACGCGATACAGGTGTAGAGAAATGATTGGCACCATGCTTTTATCAACCCCATAATTTTATTTGAAAGAACGTGTGCAGTGTTATTGCTGTGTGTGTTAATTTATGCATGTGGTATCGGGATAAGGGATGTACCTGAGAATGGGTCAGGCACGTCTGCAGAACACAGGGAAGAAGTTAGGCAGTCGAGTAGAGTGAGTTGAGTTTGAGCAGTTGAGTTAGTCACTTGAGTAGAGTCCAGTACTATACACACTATACACAGCCAATATACCAATTACTACAACAACACTACTACACTACTACAACAACACTACTACACTACTACAACAACACTACTACACTACTACAACAACACTACTACACTACAACAACAACACTACTACACTACAACAACAACACTACTACACTACTACAACAACACATCACAAAAATAGAAAAGTGGCTACAAGATAAACAAATTAAAGCAAACCCCAACAAATGCAACCATATTACATTCACACTGCGAAAACAGATACCCCCAAACATCTTTTTGAACGGCACTCACATAATACAAACAAAGCAAGTCAAATACCTAGGACTCCACATAGATACACAACTCACATGGAAGCAGCATATCAAATCAGTAATAGAGAAAATGCAAACAGCAAGGAGGCAAATGCATTGGCTAGCAAGTCGAAAGTCCAAACTAAGCATGGAAAATAAATTCAAGATATACAAAACAATCATAAAACCAATCTGCACGTACGGAATACCACTATGGGGAACAGCAGCAAAGAGCCATATAAGCAAAATGGAGACTATGCAAGCCAAAATTCTTAGAACAATAGTTAACGCTCCATGGTAGGTCAGAAATGAAGATATACGAAAAGATCTAAAAATTCCAACAGTCAAAGAGGAAATCGCTAGATACGCAAAAATGTACAAAGAAAGACTTGCAACACACCCAAACCAGCTTGTAGCTGAAACAAATAAAACCCTAATAGAAAAAAGACTGAAAAAGAAGCATCCCGCAGACCTCGCAATAGAAATACAATAAACAACCTGGAAGATGGAACCCCGCTGGGGGTAACCATCCACATGCCATATTTTTTCAAGTTATAACATTTTACCAAATGTCCTTCTGGACAAATTGTAAAATTTCAAATAAATAAATAAATAAATAAAAAAAATAAACAACCTGGAAGATGGAACCCCGCTGGGGGTAACCATCCACATGCCACATGTTTTCAAGTTATAACATTTTACCAAATGTCCTTCTGGACAAATTCTAAAATTTCAAATAAATAAATAAATTAATTAATTAAAAAAAATAAACAACCTGGAAGATGGAACCCCGCTGGGGTAACCATCCACATGCCACATGTTTTCAAGTTATAACATTTTACCAAATGTCCTTCTGGACAAATTGTAAAATTCAAACAAATAAATAATAATAAAAAAAAAAACAGTTGAGTGGAGCAGTTTGAGTTGAGCGGTTGAGAAGTTGGAAGCCGAGTGTTTAGACGTACGACGATATTGTAGTCAGTTTTGTTTTTAGTGTTACTTGTACGAATAAAACTGAACTTAACTCTGACTAAACCATCCTTTCTTGTCCTTGCTCTAGATAAAACAAAACACATTTGTAACTTACTACATACGTTTCTTCAACTATTTACTATTATCATTTCTCTATTTCCCAGGCATTCCATGCTACTGAATTGTCACAAATTTAACGAGATTGTATTTTTTTAGCTCTTGACACGCAGGTTATTCTGGGAATTAATATCATCGTGCCAACATGTTATACGTTGTTTATTTCTAAATTGCTCCACGTTTTTCTTGTATATCACAATCTTATTATACACAGCTTGGCTGTAACCCACCCTGACAGCACCCTGAAGCAGGAGCTCCACGGAAATTATTTATTCATACTCGATCTTCCGCCACTAACCACGCTTCCCGCAACCCTCATGGTGAAACGTGCAGGGGTCGGAGGTTTATCGAAACGGTTTCCCAGTTGCTGCTCAATAATATCGAACATCGAACAGGAGCCACGATAACGTGAAAATTAGCACCTTGTCGTGGGAGCTTAAACTTATCGCGTTCTTTGAATTCTTTTGGATCCAATTGTTAATCAATTTATTAAATTAAGAGGAAATAGCTAAATATAGCACCAGATACAATAAAAGAGTCAACAAACATCGAAAGCCCTTAATCACTGGATTACTCGATACATCGGACCAAATCCGCAGGCTGAAGAGACACTACCCGTTAGACCTAAGCTCCAGATTCAACTAGTTTTTATTCCAAATTATGCATATTTATAATAAGTTAACTTATTACAAATAATTTAGACATGTCACAGCTCCACGCCAGAAAAAATTACTAAAAATTCTCAATGCGAGAATTGATTGTAAATTTTATAAGTAAATAAAAAAAAAAGATATTTTGCAATATTTAATGGTACAACCGGGAAAATTTTTCTTTCAATTATTCGTTTTCTAAACCCCTCTTTATTAAATTTCAGTCAAAGATACCATGGGATATTTGATTAAACAATTTTGAAATTTTCATTTTCGATTACAAATCTTCCTTGTTAGACCTAAGCTCCAGATTCAACTACTCTTTATTCTAAATTATGCATATTTATAATAAGTTAACTTATCACAAATAATTTAGACATGTCACAGCTCCACGCTAGAAAAAATTACTAAAAATTCTCAATGCGAGAATCGATTGCAAATTTTATAAATAAATAAAAAAAGAAATTTATTAAATTAGAGGAAAGTATGAGAAAATTGATAATGCTTGGAAGATAACAAAACTTATTGACACAGGAGTGAAATTAGAATTGTGGCGGAACACGACCATAAAGAAGGTCTCAGGGTAAAACACATGAGTGGGCCACATGGCCGCGAAAGAACGAGGAAAGCAATGAAACAGGAAACTATCTGATAGAAACCCTGAAGAAAAACCCTGGGACCTCCTAAAAAGCACATGGGCCTCCTAGTTCCCAAACATTTCATGGCTCTACAAACTTCGGGTTTATCGCATCCCTACTTGGGGAGGAAACCCTCCCTACAAGGAGGAAAAACCCGAGGAGAGTCAGAAGCAACCGAACCGCGCACGAGTCATCTTCGCGACGCTCTGTAAGTGCAACTAGCTAAAAATAAAACTCCTTAAAAACACCTATTCGTGAGTTATTGCTCGACACCCTTCACGTCCCTAATCGCCTCAGAATATAAAAATTCAGCTATCGTAAGGGATTTAAATAATTTTATTAAATTTTAATTAATTTCATTAAATTTGATTAAAGTCACTATTTAGTGACTTTGAAATTATTATCGAGCAATGTTTAAATGAGAAAAATTCGATTGTGAATGTGCTGCACTTGACTCGTTGCTACTCTCATTTTCCAATTTAACGTAACGTAATTGAACGAGATTGTTATCGATGAATGTACATTTTATCGGCATGTGCGTCGCTTTGGCATACAAAATGGGGAGTATTTGCATGCGACAAACACTGGGATACATATAATCAGTCGGACGTTTCATGATGTTATGTTAAACAATTTTCTGCCAAAGCCAGTGCATTTAGTCTAAGATATATATTGACAAATGCGTGGATATTTCCCGTAAATATTGCATTTTCGACGAGGCTAAACAACCAGCATATGCACGTTGCAATTTCGTCGATGTATATACCAACGACTGAATCTGTTAGGCAACGATTCACCAACAAATCCCTATATTTATTTGTTGTGTCTGATGCAAAACCCATACGTTTTGCGTCCACCTTTTTTCATCCGATAAATTATAAGCTTGCGTTGCAGCGGATTTCTGTCAGCCCCGTGACACGTTTGCCAAACCGGTGATTGGTCAACGGGTATCGGTTGGAAATTACTCGTCACTCTCGACGTCTGATCTTTTCCTCTTATATCCACTAGATCCATCAAAGAAATCATATCAATTTTAATTTCTCCTTCAATTCCATATTTTCAGTAGCGCACAATTTTTCCTCCGTTTAACAGTGAAAATGATTAAATTTTTTTTACAAATAAAAAACGAATTAAAAATGAAAGTAGATTTGATGTATTCTTCGTAGAATGTTACGTGTATGGTAAAATAATATGTTCGTTTACAATGTCAATATATTTGTTGGAAAAGTGTCTTCCTTTCGCAGACGTGTTTTCCACAACAGTGAACAATATGAATCGTACGTAATTCTACGAAATAAAATAAAAGGAAAATCGTGGTGCGTCTATTATTTTCTCATAAAACGAAAGAAACTGATAGAAAAATAAAATTAGTGAGCGTCGATAAAAATAAATGAGGAAACTCTTTCGTCGTTATTTTATAACAAAACGATTAATTTCTTAGTGTAGTTATAAATAAAGCACGCAGAATCAAAGTATTCCTTGCACACTTGGAGTATAATAGACGAACTACAATTTCTCTTTTGTATTATATTATTTTGTTCTATTTCTATTATTATGTTCCTGTATAATTTGATAAATTAATATAAAAGAAAAAATATTGAGCGTCTATTATTTCCTTATAAAACGAAAGAAACATTTCGGACGACCTAATATATTAAGTTACAGCATGTTCGTCAAATTAAACACTTTGCAGTGAAACTTTTAGACGTAAATTTTCAAATTCAAGTACTTACTATCGAATTTCTAAATTTCAACGTTTAAAGAGAAGCAGTGATCGCAAATCTCGTCATTTTACCTAATACAACCCTTCAACGACCAGAATATCTTTTTGCAACGAAATTCAAAGCTGTGGACTATACGTCTTAGGTCGTCCGAAAAGTTTCTTTCGTTTCATGAGGTGATAATAGATGAACAATTTCTCTTTTATATTATATTATTCTGTTCTATTTGTATTATTACGTTTCTGCATAATTCAATGAACTAATATAAAAGAAAAAACATTGTACGTCTATTATTTTCTCATAAAAGGAAAGAAACTTTTTGGACGACCCAATATTTAGTGAGACTATAACATTAATTATATGTTCATAGTCTATATACTAATTTTTGTATAATAATTTTATACTTGCTTATTATTATTGCTTACACTTTTTTTTACTAAATGTAGGTAAATTGTAATAAATATCTTGTAACTTCTGTATACATTTTCCAATTGATAGCAAATTTTACGAATATAATTGAGACAGCAGTGTCTCATTAAGACACTAATGAACTTTCGAAACGTTTCCTATAACGCTTACGATATATTCATAAATATTTTCCACGATAAATATCGAAATATCGAGTTGTCCGAAAATTGTCTTTCTTCTTTTTAACGTGTTTTCACAACAGTGCATCTTCGTGCAAACGTGAAAGCAACTCTGTGAAAAGTCACGGTGTTCATCTCAATAGAACAAAATGGATCGTGCAAAATAAAATAAAAGAAAAAACCTGCGTCTATTATTTCCTCATAAAACGAAAGAAACTTTCCGGACGACCTAATATTCGAAGAGCAGTGAGACTAAAAGTATTTGTTTTTTAATGGACATTATATTATTTAGATTCTAAGAGATTTAGTTATGGATTTTCAAGTCTTTATAAGAATATATACTAAAGTATTTGAATGCATTTGTTGCATTGACATATACGTTACACCACGTCATTGATTATGTAACGATAAGCAACATCGTGCTACTGGCACAACCAGTGTATTTTTAGTTCTCGTGCGTTTCAAGAAATCTCATCGGGCAATTGAACAAAACAGTGGAGAAGAATCGTTAGAATAATCGTCGTTGCTCAAAGTAAAGGCATTTCTCGTGAGGAAAATGTGCAGTTCCAGGAGTGAGATGGTTAAATACAGATGCATTTTATCAGCATCGAACGTATTAATATTTAGAATAGTTTTTACAGATTACAGATCCTTTTCCATCGAATTCTTCGTTTGCTCTGATGTATTAGGTTGTCCGAAAAGTGTCTTTCCTTTGCAAACTTGTTTTTTACAACAGCGAACTTTCGTACAAACGTGGAACCAAGTCTGTGAAACGTCACTGTGTTTATCTCAATAGGACAAAATGGATCGTACAAAACAATATAAAACAAAAAACGAAAGAAACTTTTCGGACAACCTGATACATTTCTATATAATTTTCTTCTAATGTGTCTTCAAGATATTCTTTCAAGTGAAACCAACCGATAAAGAGTCGTTTCAACGTTCGTCAGAGGAATCGTAGTAACCTAACCTCACTGAGCATGTCAATCCTAACCTAACCCTAATAACGTTACAATTCCCAGAGAAACTTCCATCAGCAAGAAACTCTGTAGAATTAAACGCAGCTCTAAGGTTCACCAAAGTGCATACTCCGTGGAGCACACAGCGGAAAGACCATCGTTGTCACACGCGAAGATGGGAAATCCTGTAAGCGGTTGGAGCGCAAACAAACATAGTGATTTTATTGGACGATTCGAACACGGCGGCGACATTCACAAGCGATCCATCCGAGGTTGGCTTCAATACGAAAACTGTCGGCGTCAGAAGTGGGTTGGCGAGGATTCGGGGAAGAGGAGAAGGAGGCTCGTCTGGCAGGTACTATCGGGCGGCAGCCGAGACTGAGCTTTTGCACGGTTAGCGCGATTCGGATGGCGGCGCCACGAACCGCCATTACTCAACTATTCACTCGGTAACGCAATCATACGTCACAAAGGCCTTTCATTTGCAAGCGCATTGTGGAAACCCGGCGATATTAATTGCCGCGGCTCGTTACCCTCTCCAGCCCTTCCCCCAGCGTGCTGCCACCGCCACCCCTCGTTCCAGCCACCCTCCGTCGAAAGCCCTCCGCCACCATGTGAACCAGGGCCACGGCTATTCCCCGTATTACGTATTCCGGTGCCATGCGGCGGCTCTGTCCTGCGTTGCCAGCCGACAACCCTCGCTTCCGACCTGCGTTTCAACTCCCAACCCCGCCACACACCGCGGCACCACGCTCTTTCTAAAGCATTCTTGCGCCTGACAAATACGTCGTCCGAGGACAACGCGAGCGTGGAACGTGACTGCCGCCTTTCCGCTGCCGCGCTACGTTCGCGAATATTAATTTTTTGCGGCGATCTGCTAGGGGAACATGTCTAGCGGTGGATGAAGCAGCACAGGGGAAATGGAGGTTGTTGCTTTCTTGAAATTTTCACACTTTTACCAAGGGTCGGATAGCTGTTTTATTTGAAGGGTATTGAGACGAGTAGTGGGAAGGCTATTTAGGTTAGGTTTACATTACTGACTTTTCGATCGAGGCTTCGGTGAGGTTTACATTAGGTTAGGTTTTAGGTTAGGATTACATTACTCACTTTTCGATTATTGCATTACATCGCGTACTTTAGTGACTTTTCGATTGAGGTTTCCATGAGGTTTACATTAGGTTAGGTTTACATTACTCACTTTTCGATTATTGCATTACATCGCGTACTTCAGAGACTTTTCGATTGAGGTTTCCATGAGGTTTACGTTAGGTTAGGTTTTAGGTTAGGATTACATTACTCACTTTTCGATTATTGCATTACATCGCGTACTCTAGTGACTTTTCGATTAAGGTTTCCATGAGGTTTACGTTAGGTTAGGTTTTAGGTTAGGATTACATTACTCGCTTTTCCATTATTGTATCGTAGACGATTAATCTGAGGGATTCGTTTGAGGAAAATACTAGGTTTATTTTGTAAAGGATTCGTCTGTGGTTTAAATGACGAGGTAACTTGCTGTTGAAACTAAGAAGCTAAGACGCTCGGTACCAACTGATTCCTTAAAGACTGTGTATTGATCGCTATGAAATTCCAATTTCGATATATCAATTTTCAATGTTTTTATCTTTGTACACGTATCATTATATATTAACTCCAAACTACGAGTTTTTTTTTCCTACATGATCGCACGATGTATCCTATTTAGCATACGAATCGTTAAGAATCAAACGTTTCATATGTAACAAGCTAAATGACTGTAGGAATTCGATGAATTATATATCCAGTGAGTCGTAACTGAAATTCTACCCAGTTAGCTGCAAAACGATCAGTTACGTCACGAGCACCATCGAAGCACTCTCTTCTGGAAAACGTCGAAAACACAGGCGTAGCTTTCCTCCGCACGAACGCTACCAGCCAGCGATTTCATCGTTGCGTCGCGTAGTCCTCCGCTGCGAGGCATAAAGCAATCACACGCAGAGGATTCTATTTGCATGCAACGGTAGGTTGCAGCGGCCCCAACAATTTCGAAATTCGCGTCGAATTTTTCAATTGTCCCCCATACCAGTTCGATTTTCTTCTCTTCGAAACGATATTTCTTTTTGTATTTTCTTTCCCTCGCTTTCTAGAACATTCTCGTGGTGACGTGAACGCCGTAACGTTTATTAGATCCTGTCGCGTTACGGACGTTCTTCATATCGTGTATTCTATTTCCGAGGCCGCCTGGTGTCCCGTGCTGACACCAGCAGTCTCGTTTATGCAAACTTCTCGCGCGCGTCGAGAGTTTCTGAAGCACACTCGCGTGTGCCAAATACAAGCAGCAAGGTTAGGACAATAGAGTGGATCGCGCGCAGCCTGCACCAGATACACGTTGGGCAAGAAGAATGTTCGAAGCGGTCGAGTGCACCCCTCACCGCCCCCTTTTTCGCCGCGTTAAAAACATTGTACCCTGTCGCGAATTATTGCGTACTTACCCGGCTTTAATTACGTGTTCATGGTAATACAATGGCGTAAGAGGACTCTTTTGGATATTTTTTGCATACCAGTAGAATAGAAATTTACCCACGTGAAGAATATAAGATTTATTTTTGCTGTGCGAAGAATGAACAGCCATGTGGAAGGTTAACGTGGATGTGTAGATGGATAGAAAATTGAAAGGATTGTCTTTATCGGTGTCTAAAGTACCGACTAACGCTTTGACTGCCGCGTGGATCATATATGACCCACGACGGTCCCTCCTGCGACGCCACGCACATTACAATTATAAAAATTGAATGAAAATTGACAGTTGAGGCATTTTGAATATAACCGATAAATAGAAGATACTTTGGAATAAAAAGCGCCCCATTGAACGAGTAAATCTTTTTTATTGGAACATCAATAAAAGAAATGAGAACAGACGTTGCATCTAACGCTGCACTGTGTCGAAACACTTCAAACATAAATGTGGCTCGTCGATACAATCTGGACGATAGGTGGTCACCTTTTTGGTCCGATTCTTAGCAATTTTTCATCCTAACTGTTTAACATTTTTTTTATAACACTGCACATTTTCGTGCCAGGTACGCTTGCCCTTCTTTCTTCCGCGTTTCGTGTCGCAATCTTTGTCGAATAGGTATATTCCACGGCTCTGGTGAATGGCACTGTGCAAGGTGCGTCGCGAGTGCCATTCTAAAAGCCGATACCTTGAGTTTTGTTTCTCTTGCTTGTTTATAGAGTACCATCGCGTTTGAAATTGACGTATTTAACAATAACTGTAAAGCTAATTTTATATACCACTTGAGGGTTCTTCTACGTGCTGTAGAATATGTTACCATTTGATCTGATAAATCTACAGCACATTTTCCTCTCTTGTAATCTACCACTACCATTGCTTTATCACAGACACAATTCTTTTCCGGACCTCCACCATCTCAGTCGAATGTTTCGTCGAAATCATAAAAATAATCGTAATACTGTTTACTTAATATCTTCTACACGTTTCAACGATATATTCTGCGCGTTTTGCTTGCGACGAAACAACGAATGCGACTGGTTTGTTGAAATAAACGAAGTCTTGTTATAATACGGCGCTATCAGCTGTTAGCAAGGCGCCATGATGGTCACTCGTGACCACCAATAAGATAAACAGCCCATCGGGGAAGAACGTTGTCTTACATGGTCAATTTATTATTATTTTACCATTACATGCTTCGAATAATAAAAATACTCCCGTGGCGTCCTCAGCGAAACATGTGATTTCGGCGTGGCAGTCACAGTGTTAAATGGCAAGAAGAGTTGATTATTTCCGGAATTTCGCACAGAGTGGATGCACAAGATTACATAAAATTATACAATCAGTACAAGATACTTTGTACTGCGATAGTTCTAAAGGAAATTTCCCAGAGTTACGGCGTCGAAGCGAGAAAGTCGACAAATGTTTATAATAATAATAATAATAATAATAATAATAATAATAATAAATGCAAATGAAAGTGAATAAATGTTTCCTATAAAAATGATTGCTAAAGGAACTCTATTTCCTAAGAAAATTACTTTAAACGATACGTTTTATAATTCTTCGTATAATTTACGTAACTAACATTTCATTCACAAGCGTATCGCTAGCGATCAGCTTGGAAAAAAGAGGAAGACGACTGGAGTTTGAAATACAAGGCGAGCAAAGGATCGTTGCAAAGGGTTAAAAAGTACATGGTGACGAGATCGATTCCGTGCTCCAGCTCGTTTTCCATTTATCCGATCCCTCTATAGAGAGCGGTCTCAAAGGAACCGTGCGAGTGACAAATACAAACCCGAAGACATTCCTCCAATGGATGTCATTGATTAATCTTAGCGTATGGATTGCAAGACGGTGAAGTAGGCAGTCAGTCACAGGCACATATACAATATGGCCACGATTTTTCACGTCCACGCTCGGATACGCCGCTTTATCACGCGTGTCGCGAAAAAAACAAACATCGAAATTGGATTACGCTGCGGCGGACGATCGGGCTGCATTATTATACATTAGAAACGTCCGTTCGATACAACGCCGGTTATTTATAATTGATTTTTCTAGACGTCCATGTCCGATAGGTTCCGCTGGTAATTGATGTCTTCAATCTTCCCTCGAACGTAACGCGGTTCTAATCGCTGTTCGATGCACCAGCGAGTGTGAAAAGAAGTTGACCGTGTAATTTGTATTTTACTGCGCCGCTCTTCTGCCTGTTTTCAATGAGCGTAATGGCTAAAATTGCCTTTTTTCCCATTAGATCGTTTTTTCCTTTTCTTTTTTTCCTTTTTAAGAAGCACACGTATACGTTTGTTCAATTTACGCTGAAAGAAGCGTGTAATTTGCTCATCGTAAAAGAATGACGTGTATTCCCATTAGAATGCAACGCTGGTAATTTAATGTTCCAGCGTGTTAGGACTGCAAGCAAGTAGTTGCATAATTCTCTTTGAACTTTCCAGGATTACCGTACTCGTGAAAAAACTGAATACGATTCAGACAGTGTAATCACGCCGTTATTATAATAAAACTTAGCGAAGCTGTTAAGAACAAGTAACAACGACTACGCCAAGCATCACGAATTAATAAACACGTTCTGTCTCTACCAAACGAAATGACCAACCGCGTCAGAGAATCAACATTTTGGATTTTACATGCAACGACACCTTCCACCACAGCCTCCAATTAATATGTAAAAATCCCAGCTCGTTCTTAGCGAGGTGTTTCGTCGAGCGGACATGTTCCCGCGAGCTCGGTTATCTCGAGTACAGGGTCGAGACGTGTTCCGCTCATATTCCTGGCCCGTGTTCCCCAGTCCGTGTTCACCGCGTGTCGGAAACCCGTCCCCTTCCACAATCTTCGAGCCTATAAGCGTCACACGGGTCGCGCTTGAAAAATCGGCTCGGTCGCCGTGGAAAAACCGCACGCGTGTTTGCCCTGGTCGAATCGGCTCGAATTCGAAACACCATCTCCAAGAGAGAGAGAGAGAGAGAGAGAGAGAGAGAGAAGGAAGAGCGGAAGACGAACACAAACGAGAGAAACGACAGCTGGCCTCCGTTCCAGCGACTCAACGATCCGATGATTTCAGTGTGCGTGTCTTGGACACACTTTTCAGACGAGAAAAAAGCTGATCGCTGACGTTTGATGGATCGCGACTAGGACGCCCTGGACAGAGAGCTACTCTGTTTTTCCACGGTCGTCTCTTCCTGCTGCCGCCTCCCTACCTTATTCTCCGAGGCCTGCCAGATCTTTCTTACGTAGTAGTACAGCGAGAAGAACAAAGACATCAACGCTGATGGATGCGCGAACGCACCGGCCACGATGCGCGCGCTGTGTATTGTCTTCTGTCTCCCCTAATCGGCTTTCATCCTTCCTCAAGATCAAAAGGGTTCGTACTATTTTTCTGCAATGTGATTTTCGTTTCGAATGAGGTTTCAGGGTGCTTCTTCTTTACTTTGCAAGGCTATGAGATATTATGGGAAAGCTATCGAGTTGTGGATATTTGTTAGGTTATCCGAAAAGTTCCTTTCGTTTTATGAGGAAATAATAGACGTACAAGGTATTTTGTTTTATATTATTTTAACGAATTATGTACGATTCATTGTGTTTTGTTGAGATAAACACCACGATGTTTCACAGACTTGGATTCACGTTTGTACGAAGGTGCATTGTTGTAAAAAACACGTTTGCATAGGAAAGACACTTTCCAGGTAACCTAAAAATGTGTATACCTTTATATATTATTTAGCAAATTAACGCTAGTGCGTGTCTAGACAATTTATGAAACAGTTTATAAAATTGTACAGCAAAAGTGCACAGATTAATTGCGAATTTTTATGAACGTAACTAAAGAAATAGAAACTAAATTAGCGTTTGTTTCACCATTTAAATATTATACCAGGCGATTGTTACTTCGTGAAACCACTTATTATACGATATTAGTACTTAACTTCTTAGATATTAGGCTGTCCGAAAAGTTTCTTTCGTTTTATCAGGAAATAATAGACGTACAAGGTATTTTGTTTTATATTATTTTGACGAATTATGTACGATTCATTGTGTTTTGTTGAGATAAGCAACACGATGTTTCACAGACTTGGATTCACGTTTGTACGAAGGTGCATTGTTGTAAAAAACAGGTTTGCATAGGAAAGACACTTTCCAGGTAACCTAAAAATGTGTATATCTTTATATATTATTTAGCAAATTAACGCTAGTGCGTGTCTAGACAATTTATAAAACATTTTATAAAATTGTACAACTGAAGTGCACAAATTAATTGTGAATTTTTATGAACGTAACTAAAGAAATAGAAACTAAATTGACGTTTCTTTCACCATTTAAATATTACACCAGGCAATTGCTACTTCGTGAAACCACCAATTATACGATATTAGTATTTAACCTCTTAGATATTAGGTTGTCCGAAAAGTTTTTTTCGTTTTATCAGGAAATAATAGACGCACAATGTTTTTGTTTTATATTATTTTGTCGAATTACGTCCGAGCTATTTTATTCTGTTGAAATAAACACCACGACGTTTTACATACTCGGTTTCACATTTGTATTAAGATGCACTGTTGTAAAAAACACGTTTGCGAAAGAAAGACACTTTTCAGATAACCTAAAAATTTGTATATTTTTGTATATAGCATGATTTCTCAACTGTCTACCTATAATGTACAATTTGTTAATTCGTTAATAATATTAGTTAGCAAATTATCGTTAGTGCGTATCTAGACAATTTATAAAACAGTTTATAAAATTGTACAGCAAAAGTGCACAGATTAATTGTGAATTTTTATGAACGTAACTAAAGAAACAGAAACTAAATTGACGTTTGTTTCACCGTTTAAATATTATACCAGGCAATTGTTACTTCGTGAAACCACCAATTGTACGATATTAGTATTTAACCTCTTAGATATTAGGTTGTCCGAAAAGTTTTTTTCGTTTTATCAGGAAATAATAGACGCACAATGTTTTTGTTTTATATTATTTTGTCGAATTACGTCCGAGCTATTTTATTCTGTTGAAATAAACACCACGACGTTTTACATACTCGGTTTCACATTTGTATTAAGATGCACTGTTGTAAAAAACACGTTTGCGAAAGAAAGACACTTTTCAGATAACCTAAAAATTTGTATATTTTTGTATATAGCATGATTTCTCAACTGTCTACCTATAATGTACAATTTGTTAATTCGTTAATAATATTAGTTAGCAAATTATCGTTAGTGCGTATCTAGACAATTTATAAAACAGTTTATAAAATTGTACAGCAAAAGTGCACAGATTAATTGTGAATTTTTATGAACGTAACTAAAGAAACAGAAACTAAATTGACGTTTGTTTCACCGTTTAAATATTACACCAGGCAATTGCTATTTCGCGAAACCACCAATTATACGATATTAGTATTTAACCTCTTAGATATTAGGTTGTCCTGAAAGTTTCTTTCGTTTTATGAGGAAATAATTGTTTTATATTATTTTATCGAATTACATACGATCGATGTTCTTCTGTTGAGATAAACACTCCTATTGTACCAATTTTAACGTTACGCACATGGATTTTTAATTAAATATTCACGACTTTCAAATGCTAAAATCGCCGTGAATGTTTAATTATAGAAAATTTCGATTTATATTCGTGCCTCGTTTTTCGATCTCGGAATGTTGTGTCAGGTGTGGAGAATTCTTCTCTTTCTTCCTCTTTCAAGCAGGCTCGGTAGAGGCGTTAAAAAATTACGTTTGTTGCGGCTCGTACGTCTTAAGTCGCAAGTAGCTGGCTGCGACACATAATTACTTTCCTTAGCCGTGCGCTCAGCCATCGTGGACAGTAATTAATAGTCCTTCCTGTCTCGCGAAAGACGCTCTTTGGTGTTTCACGCGGCCGAATCTCGAGAATGAACGTTTTCTTTTTTCTTTCGCCTGTTTACCGGCTGAATCGAGGTAAAAAGACGTACGAAACGAAAACAGGAGGGAAAGGCTTCGTGGAAATATCGGTGTTCTCACGCGATCTACTCGGTCCGAGTTAATCTTCCGAATATTTTATACTTATAAAAGAGTTGTAATTATAGACGATGATTTGCGGATGTTTTGATCGATGTAATGAAATTTGCCAAGTTTTGGCAGCAGATCGTTCAGATTTATCGCCTTACAATCCACAGTTTGAGAAAAATGAAAAATGATACGCCACTTGTTCTTTCAACTTTGTAGAAGACATGAAAAGCAGCACTTCAGTTATATGAGCGCATATTTTTATATTTATCTATCCAATCGTTTGTTTCTGTTCAGAATAAATTATATACGTCGGACAAGTGAAATGCGATACAGAGATAATTTAGACAAAATGCATAGACGTAATTCATTTACAGCGGAACTGTAATATCAGAAGCTAATAAGAACTCGTACAAGCGATAAATAGTGAAACGTTGTTAGTAGCATTAGATTAGATTAATTATTCGTACAAACAGCATTCTCAAGCATATTAAAATACCATACACATGGTGAATGTTCTTAAATTGTAACTTTATCAAGATTTAAAAATCTGACTGTTCTGTTATTAAGAAATTTTCCAATTTCTTCAATAGTATACATATATATTAGGTTGTTTTAAAAGTGTCTTTCTTTTACAGACATGTCTTTTGCAATGATGCATCTTTATACAGACGTGAAACCTAATCTGTTAAACATTGTGATCTTTATCTTGATAGGACAAAATGGATTATAATTCGACAAAATAATATAAAATGGAGAATATTGTGCACTTTAAGTTCCTTATAAAACGAAAGAAACTTTCCCGACGACCTAATATTTAATACTAGAACTAACACACTAGTCAAATTCACTGGTTTTACTATTTTATTTTTAAATTCCTACTTTGTGTTCCAGTGTACTATAGTCATTTCGCCCTCAATTATTCAAATGAGTTCTTAACATTCAATATTTTGTACATTTTAATCTCTCATAATTGTTTAAACATATAGAAAATACTTGTTAACACTAGAACTAACACACCAATCAAATGGTTTTATAATTTTATTATACAGTTCCTACTTTGTGTTATAGTGTAGTATAGTGATCTTGTCCATTCTTAATTATTCAAACGAGTTTTTAACATTGGATATTTTGTACATTATAATCTCCCACAATTGTATAAACATTCAGAGAATACTTGTTAACACTAGAACTAACACAGCAGTCAAATTCACTGGTTTTACAATTTTATTATAAATTTCTACTTTGTGTTATAGTGTAGTATAGTGATCTTGTCCATCCTTAATTATTCAAACGAGTTCTTAACATTGAATATTTTGTACATTTTAATCTTTCATAATTGTTTAAACATATAGAAAATACTTGTTAACACTAGAACTAACACACCAATCAAATGGTTTTATAATTTTATTATACAGTTCCTACTTTGTGTTATAGTGTAGTATAGTGATCTTGTCCATCCTTAATTATTCAAACGAGTTTTTAACATTGGATATTTTGTACATTATAATCTCCCACAATTGTATAAACATTCAGAGAATACTTGTTAACACTAGAACTAACACAGCAGTCAAATTCACTGGTTTTACAATTTCATTAAAAAATTCCTACCTTATGTTATATTTTCTTTCTGCAATGTAGTGACTTTCGCATAACTAAAGGAACGATATAGTGAATTTTATGTTGTTTTTTATGTATTCAAACTGAAAATAATTTTGTATCAAGGCTACTTATACCAATACCAGTCAAAATGATTGATACTTGTCAAAGTGTAAAAGGGTCTTGCAATCTGTTTATCGAACCCAATTAACCAGTTTCCTCGTTTTGTACAACTTGCCACTCGTTTTTTAAATTTTTACCTCGTATCATTCGATAAGACGATATCAGTTATCAGGAAAATTCCGGATCGATCGCTAGATCGCTAGATGCTAACGCTAGAAATACCACAGCAGTCGAAACGACTGGTTCTACAATTTTCTAAACGTGTTAACCCTCGCTTAGGGGTGATATTCCCAAATGAATTAAAATACCAAAAACGTACTACATAAATGGAATTTCTTCTGTAAGAAAGCAATAAACCAATAAATATAAAAATATTCTATCATTAGGTATTTTTTAAAGGCCAGTCATTTTCACTGCTTTTGGTAGAAATATCTTCCTGTTAACTATCAGTAGTTCTAGTGTTATTCAATTCCATAACTTGCTCATTTAAATACAACAAGCTTAACGTGTAAAAAATAATGGAGCAGTGGCCAAGAGCTCGTTCGAAGCATGACAAATGAAATGGCGAAATAACTCAATCCCATGTCACGGCCATGGTAAGCATAATTTCGCGCGTTTCACGGGGCTGGCTCGTGAGCGGCCATTCTCCACTAGCAACTTCATTCGGCGGTGGCCCCCCGAGCACGCTCTCCATCGCCACTGATAACACGAATTTACCAAGGCTGGTCGTTTTGCTCGCGCCAGCACCAAGAAAATCGCCTCTTTTCACATTACGCATATTATGTAGCGAGCGCGCAGCCCTTACCTGGCTATCCACGCGGCGGCAAGCCGGTCATCATCATTACGCGGCCGGGAATCGCGATATTATGCTTTATCTTTGGCAACCAGTCCCCGGGTACGGTGGTTACACGAACACGGCCACGATTAAGTATGCAAAGATCGAATTTGAATAATGAGATCTTAATGATACCGTTCTCCACCGAAACTTTCTGCTTAGTCTCCGCTACCAATCGATCGCGCGAGTGACACACTTGTGCTTCTATGTCCAAACGAATCAATTCTCTCAGCTTAAAGAACAGAGAATTGTCCATATCAATTGAAATGAGAATTTTTTTCCAACACAGCGAACCTGATTTTGCCTATGGCCATCGAAGGATTTTGAAATGGTTTTAACGAAAGTTTCTAAAAATAATTCTAAAAATAACTTGAGGAGGAGTGTAATTCTTATAGACTACTGAACGTATTTGGTAAATATTTTATTTTGCATAATTATGGTTGAGCATTTTGTCAATAGGTGGTTTTAGCACATTCTTTTATTTTGTCAATGTGTTCAAACTACCTAAGGTATATTGTCTTCTTGTTCCTTCGACTTCTGTCTTTAATTTAATAGAAAAATTGTATCGATTAGTTGTTTAGTTTCGCCTTTATGCCAATTTAAAAATGCAAGAACGACATATTTCATTGTATTGTTTCCGAAAAGGGAAGAACACATCGCAAGCACACAACAAGTTACGTGCTGTGTATGGAAATGAAGCGTTGAAGGAAAGGCAATGTGAAAATTGGTTTGCCAAATTTCGTTCTTCTGATTTTTCACTGAAAAATGCTCAACGATCTGGCCGTCCAGTTGAAGTCGACGAGGCCCGTATCAAGGTCATTGTCGATTCTGATCGTCGTAGCGCAACGCGTGAGATCGCAGAGAAGCTCAATGTATCGCGTACATGCGTTAAAAGGAAATTAAAACAGCTTGGCTGTGCAAGATAGAGGAAATAGGGGAAAAGGCACTGGAAAGGGCAGCAAGGTATGAGGAGAAAGCGTCAGAGTCGAAGAAGGAATTGGTAAAGGAGTGCATAAAAGAGAGAGATAGGAATTGGGGAAAGGGCCAGGAAGGGAAAGGAGCAAGAAAAAGAAAGAAGAGGAGAGAGGAGGCGAGAGAGGGGAGGACGCAAATGGATGTAGGAGTGGGACAAGAAAGGATGACAGCATATCAAATCGTAGAAGAAAGAGGGAGGAGGGAAACAGAGGAGAGGGAGAGAAGAATAAGGGAATCAAGGTACAATAAATACTACAAAGATTTAGCAAAAGAAGGTCTACCAATGTATCTAGAAGGAAAAATGAAAGGGAAAGACAGAAGTACAATAGCCAGGTTTAGATGCGGTAACGAAACCAGAGCTAGGGAATACTGGAAAGAGGAGGAAGAAAGAGGATGCAGATTGTGCAGTAAAGGAGAGGAGGATTTAAAACACATATTAGAGGAATGCGAGATAACAGGAGGAGTAAGGAACATGATAGAGACACTAAGCGAGACTGGAGAAGGGTTGGCAGACCTTAAAGCAATAATAGAAAGGAGAAGAGTAAGGGAAGAAGGGGAGGAATGACAGAAAGAGAACAGACCAAAGAAATGAGCCAAAGGCAGAAGGGGCAGTTAATATCAGTCATAAGTGAGAACAAGGTACAATTGTCAGAATAAGAGAAATCGGTATATATGTAATGTATATAATTGTAGTCTATATGTAAATATTAGTGATGTAAAACCGGAGGTCGTCCAAAGGCGAAAGGTAATGGACCAAGAATAAATAAATAAATAACAGCTTAGCTATGTCAAGAAACTCGATTTATGGCTGCCTCGTCAGCTTAAGGAAATTCATTTGACGCGACGCATTGGCATCTGCGATTTGCTTCTGAAACACAACGAAATTGATCCATTTCTGAAACGACTGATCACTGGCGACCAAAAGTGGATTGTTTATAACAACGTTAATTGGAGAAGATCGTGGGTGATGCGAGATGAACCAGCCCAGACGACACCAAAAGCTGAAATTCACCAAAAAAGATTATGCTGTCAGTCTGGTGGGATTATCAAGGAATTCTGTACTTTGAGCTTTTACCAAGAAACCAAACGATTAATTCGAACGTGTACGTTCAACCACTCGCCAAACTGAGCGACGCAGTTGAAGAAAAGCTGCCGGAATTGGCAAATCGTAAGGCTGTTGTTTCCCAGCATGATAACGCAAAGCTCCAGGCATCTTTGGTCACTCGCCAAAAACTAGTGGAACTAGGTTGGGACGTGTTGTCACATCCGCCATGTAGCCCTGACCTTGCGCCTTCAGATTATCATTTATTACGTTCCATGCAGAACTCCTCAAATGGTAAAATTTGTCATGACGCTGATGATGTAAAATGGCATTTAATTCAGCTTTTTAATGGCAAAAATCAGAAGTTTCGTGAACATGGAATTATGACACTGAAAAATGGCAAAAGGTGATCTACAAAAATGGACAACTCCTCATTGAATAAAATTATACTTTTAAGCAAAAATTATGAATTTTCCTTCTCGTTTAAAATACGCAGTCACTTGGTTGCCTACTGGATCACCCTAAAATGGTACATCTCCAAGAATTATCAGTTTTAATATGTAAATTAACATAAATTAATTGGAAAGTAAAAGAAATACCGTACATGGAACTTAAAAAAAGTGGTTTAAAATTGACGCAATTATGAAGCAAGAATGCAGTGTAAAATCAAAAAATTCCTGTCATACGTTCTACAGCCTGTGACAAATACCGTGGGCCTGATCCCTTCAAATGAACGTAACAAAAATACAAAACGACAGGCGAATTTCATTGAACAGTGCGTCAAAACCGTTTGAAAGTCGTGCACGAGCCACGAAAGCAATTAGCCACGTGATCCAGCTGACCAAATTCCCTGGAGATCCATCTTAATTACACAATTTGTTAACATGGCCGTTGTTAAAGCAGGACGAGAGGGTAGCTGGTAGTAGAATCGGCTGGAAATTAAAAAGCATTAATAACGCGGCTGGATTGGTCGAAGCTAGTTCGTCGAGAGTTTTCAACCAGAGGAAGCGACGTCGTCGTCGAACGAAGAAGAGCTGAGACTCGATTCACGATCCACGGGTGGGTGGATTGGATGTGGAGGGGCTCCGGATGAGCCGCGAGAAGGCGAGCAAGGAGCAAGGGGAGGTGTTCCTCGAGGCCTCCGGAGGGTGAAGCGAACTAGACGTAGCCGTTGGACGCTGTGCCGTGTAATTTATTTCCCTTCGCTTCCGCGTCGCGGCCGAACGAAACGTCGGATCGACGGGGGGTGGGACACGACCCGATGAACCTATCCTACGTTCGACCTCACCACTCCCCTTCGCCTCCTTTCCCTTCCTCCTCCTGTGGCGTCGTCCTTAGGAAATCGGTGAAAATTTCGAGAAAATCGACGCCCCATATAAATCACGTTTATCGGTCGTGGTGAAGCTCGCAAGACCGACCTTCTATGAATGGCTCAACAGATCGACTCGAAATCATTTTCACGCGCTGGTGACCCTTTGTCGTTCGGCTACCGGGTTTGAGTAGCTTGTGGTGGGAATGTTTGGTTGTTCAGGAGATACATAAAATGGGTCATTATGAGAGTGGAAGTTCAGGTGAAATTGGGAAGTATGATTTAGTAGGTATGTTAATATTCCATCATTTGTGGAAAAATGGCACTTTTTAATTTCTTAACGCATAATTGCTATATTGCAAATATAGTAAAATATCTTGAAATTGGTAATTTATGTGTAGTTATTGCAATTATATTATCGTTTTGTATTTCAAAGGGTTGAGGGTGATTGATAGAAGAACGAGTGGATGAATCTGATTCTTGTTCAGTGAATGGACTCCTGTAGAAGCTTTTTATGGATATTACTGGCAATAATTATTTGAACGTTCAATTATTTATCGCATTAATAAGCTGCAATGTTTTTAGTGGCTTTCATCAGCAGTACTAATTATATGTTTGAGACTGCTACTCGAGTTGTGCACTAATTTTTTTATTTCATCAAATGACATATATTCTACGTACGTTTTCAGAATGGTTCCCACATTTTACCAATGTAATAGCAATACTCGGATCTTATTAGTATGCTAACTGTTGAGGATGAATTATAGAAGAGTGAGTGGATGAATTTGTAATAGGGAAATATATTGAAATAAATAAAGGTATAAGTATAAGTGTAATGTATAGGTTTCTGCTGATCCAGATCCTCATTCCCTTAGTGTTACAATATAATAGAGTATAATACAATAATAGGGAGCATGTTCATAGATTTATAGCAAAAGGACATTGCCGAAGTAGTTCAGATTTTTCACAAAGCTTTGAACAATCTGTGTTTACTTTTTCTATTTGATTATTCCCACAGGGTACACTTAGAATGTTCAGCTTTTTATTTACTTTAAGACGTCCTATTTACAATTTAAAATATTAATTTAAATAATAATGTGTGGGTTTATTATCCATATTCATAGATTTGATTTTTCATAGAGCTTTGAACAATCTGTGTTTACTTTTTCTATTTGATTATACCCACAGTGTACACTAAGCATGTTTGGCTTCTTCATCTGTTTTAAGACGTCCTATTTACAATTTAAAATATTAATTTAAATAATAATGTGTGGGTTTATTATCCATATTCATAGATTTGATTTTTCATAGAGCTTTGAACAATCTGTGTTTACTTTTTCTATTTGATTATACCCACAGTGTACACTAAGCATGTTTGGCTTCTTCATCTGTTTTAAGACGTCCTATTTACAATTTAAAATATTAATTTAAATAATAATGTGTGGGTTTATTATCCATATTCATAGATTTGATTTTTCATAGAGCTTTGAACAATCTGTGTTTACTTTTTCTATTTGATTATACCCACAGTGTACACTAAGCATGTTTGGCTTCTTCATTTGTTTTAAGACGTCCTATTTACACTTTAAAATATTAATTTAAATAGTAATGTGTGGATTTGTTATTATGCATTTTGATAGACTGGTTCTACTCTTAGGATTTGTCATAAGGTTGACTGATAGAAGAACGAGTAGATAAATTTGTAGTAGACAAATATATTCAAATAAATAAAGGTGTAAGTATAATATATAAGTTTATGCTGATCCAGATTCTTATTTTCTTAGTGTTACAATACAATGGAATAATAGGGAGCACGTTCATAGATTTATAGCAAAAGGACATTACCAAAAGAGTTAACTTTAGCTGTAGCTAAAGGCTACAAGGAACACAAAATAGAAATCTACTTACAGTTCCTTTGTTTCTAGACCTTGTAATCCAAAGCATAATGTACATTCAAGGGTACAATAATATGCACCTCTCCTTATTTAGAATATTTTCTTTCACTAAATTCTATTTTTTGTGTAATAACGGTCTCTAGGTCACAGATACACACAAATAAAGATGTAGAGCTTTTCTTGAAGCAGTTACTTCAACACAAAGAATGTTTCTTTTACTAAACAGCTAAAGTATGTGTAGAATATATGAGAAAATCGCAAACTAGTAACTATGAACGTTGTTATAGAGCATTGTTGTATATAGAGTATAATATTGAAAATATTAAGGAAATTATTAATTTTTAAATATTAATAAAAAGAGAAATAAAGATATTACAAATATCTTTTATTAAAGTTAGAAGCTTTATTTATATTATTTCATTTATAATTTGTTAAATAAAATTTTTTTTAATTTTATCATTGTATTATAATTATTTTTCTTATTTTTAATTTAAAATTTTATATTCATAATTAATTATTTAATTGTTAATAATTTTATATTGAAAGTATAATGTTTCTTTTAAAACTATATAAATTTAATGTAATAATTTTAACTTTATAGTAAATAATGGATGAAATATTTAAAAAATTGCGTTATAGATACTACCATAAAATAAATAATTTAATACAACGTTCATAGTTATTAGTGTTATTACCAAAGTGTAAAGTATTAGATTAGTATTAAAGCAAAGAAATGAAGGAAATATTTATAAAATTGCGTTATAGATACTACCATAAAATAAATAATCTAATACTCTACACTTTGACAATAGAAATACACAACACTGTATATGTCTAGGAACAGCAACAGCTTTATATGTCTGTGCGTCACGAACGTTGTAATAAATTGCTTATTTTATGGTAATATCCATAACGCAATTTTTTAAATATTTCGTTCATTTCTTCACTTTAATACTAATCTAATACTCTACACTTTTGCAACAGAAATACACAACGCTGTATATGTCTAGGAACAGCAACAGCTTTATGTGTCTGTCGCGTCATTCAAGGGCCAACATCACGCAATGTCTTGTCATTTTTACAAATTAATAAGGTTTCAAGTAGGATACGATAATCGTAATCAATTACTGCATACACTAGCGGACAAGTTGAATAGATAGGGACAAAGCTTCAACATTTTTCGCCCTCGCAGGAATATGGCGAAAATTCGTACAGAGTCAGCAGCCCAAGAAATGCCTTTGATAAATCGCACTCGATATTTTTTTTACTTTCCCCTCGTTCGTCTTGCAGAATGCGCTCTCGCCCCGTTTCCCGACATCGCACCCTTCTCTCCCGCCGACAGCTCCGATCGTCCCAGTACGCTGCTGAGTTTCATGATTTCTTCGGCCATGCTTCCGGTCGGCCTTCCCACGCTCCTCCATCCCAATCATCGTATCGTTTCCCGTAAAATCTCACGCTAATCGTAAAAAATTCCGCAACAGTAAAATGTTCAATCGTAATACTTCGAATTTCGAATTTCCTCGACGAACGATTAGAAATTACGAGAATCGATGTGACCTCTTCGGTAACATAATTAAAGAATTTTTTTTATTTACAATCAATTCTCATAGAGAATTTTAAGTAAATTATTTTGGCACGGTACTGTAACTTGGATTATGTTTGATCCTAGTTGAATCTAATGCTTCGATCTAAGGGCTATTGCCTTTTTAGTCTGCGCATCTGTTCCGTCGTGTCGTGTAATTGGGCAACTAATGGGTTTTGGTGGTTGTTAACTATTATATCGTATCCGTTTCTGAACTTTGATATTTCTTCTTTGACTGTGGGTAGGAAAAATAGACACACCATTACATACTGGATAGTAATTAGTTAGATCCAAGTACAATTTTTCTATCATTCGAGCTTCTTAGAATCTAAATTGATTAACTCTACTCTTGCTTAATTTCATCACTTAATTACGCGATTAATGTTCAGTTCTTCAGAAACCAATTACATACATCGCAACGTTAATTTACCGCAAAATCACATGAATAAATAAGTAGATTCTTTTCTGTGCCTTTTAATTTATGGCAAAGGTTTAATGTAGCCTCTGAACGACTCATTCAGTTACCTTCTTTCATATACAATACAAAGATGTAATAATATGAAAATGAAATATCTATAGAACCTAATGAAGGAACACTTCGTCGGAAGAAAAATATATTTCTTTTTTTTAATTAGTAGATTATTTACAATCAATTCTCATATAGAATTTTAAATAAATTATTTTGGCGTGGTACTGTGACTTGGATTATGTTTGATCCTAGTTGAATCTAATGCTTCGATCTAAGGGCTATTGCCTTTTTAGTCTGCGCATCTGATCCGTCGTGTCGAGTAATTGGCTAATTAACGGGTTTTTGTGGTTGTTAACTCTTATATCGTATCCGTTTCTGAACTTTGATATTTCTTCTTTGATTGTGGGTATCTCAAGGTCGCGATGTATTGTTTCGTTGGTAACACACCAAGCTGCATCTGTTAAGGATCTCAGAGTTTTCGATTGGAATCATTGGAGAATGTCTATGCTGCGGTTGCTCGCTGTTCCCCGTAGTTGGATCCCATAAGTCCAAACAGGATTTAATATGGTTAATTAAAGAAGTTAGCAGGAGAAATTAGTTTGCCAGAATTTTGCCAATCTTCGGACATTACAATCCTTTTACTTACAAATTCTCCGCTTTCTACGTATCATTCTGTTTATTTAAAAAATAAATTCAGGTCAGAAAATCAGGTTGAATTATTAAACGATCCAGCCAACCCATCAAACTTTAAATGCTACGTGCAGATATTTTAGTCGAACCAAAGTATTTTATGAAAAATTTAACGACCGTAATTTAAAGATTTGACAGTATCCCTGAGGAATTCTTTGTAAACCCAAGACGAGAGAAATCGGCGAATCTGAAGCGAAGAATTCTCGACAGTTGCGGCGGCGTAATAGCGGGATCCGAGGATTCAGGCCAGGCCAGGATAAAGGGAAAAGGAAACAGGAAGAGTACTCGCTGGTCGGGTTACTCTAAACCAGATATGCGCAACGATTTCACGAGAGTCGGCGAAAGAGGAAGAGGAAACTGAAAGGATCTCGGAGTCAGTGACCTTGACGCGATTTATGGCCGTCCTTTTCGCTATTCGTGACGCAGGAAACGAAGGTCGGGCTCGCGTAGAAGAATCGTTCGGTCGCAGCGTGAAGTTGAAATCCTTTCCGAACTTAAAATTGTCCTTGATCCCAGAATCCTATAGAATCGTTAGCAAAATGCTATTGTCACGCGTCCAAAGAATCGGGTTAGAAGCTCGCCGTATTATTGTATCTGGAGGTATCCATTGTGCCAAGTTGGTTTCTTCTTCACGTTTCCCTCTCCTGGCAAAGCAAAGGCAATCATTGATGTTTACCCTGAGAAATCTTGGAATCGATAGACCTTCAGATTGACAGTTCCACCATGGTAAAGAATAAATGGAGATTCCAGCAAAAGCGACAATAGCAAAGGTGCATTGAATATTTCGTTACTATTCCAGCTTCTATATATTGTAACGGCATATGCGTCTTAGGACGTTTCGTTTCGAAGATACTTCGCTTCACGCGGTTGTTTTGCCACTGAGAATTAACACTGTACAACGCACATAATGCAATAAACAAACTCTGGACAAAGACAACCGGCGACAAGTTCAAACCTCTCGCTACCCCCTTGTTGAAGTGGTCACCTTCCAAGGAAACTCTACATCTGGTCTTTTTAGTTTTCTCAACGTATAAACAAAAGACTGGGACAAAGGCAGACCATAGACAGTAGACAGGCGACGATGGCTTCAGGGCTTGCACTGCTAGCGCGCGGATCTGGACCAGTTCAGATTATATTCCTATTTGTATTTATACTTCTGTATCGAAATATATTTTCTACTATACAATTCATCCACGCGTTCCTTTGTTCACACACCTAATAACCTCAACACCCCTCGACCAGTATAAATAGACGACCATGTCCTGCAGACACAGTGAGTCGCGCGGATAAGTGTAACAAGTCAGTCTAGCGAATGACTATAACAATTAGTATGAGTATCATAGTCTCATAACGAATATCATGAAGCGAGCACCGTTTGAGATTAACTTTGCAATCTGCCGTTTAAAATATCCGCAGATATAGTTAATTAAATCAACACGTCTCCTTATTACTTTAACCAACAACACGTCACACCGTGCACGATACGGTGGATACATCGTGGCAAGCAACGCATAGGAGAATATCGACTACATAAATGGCCGATGGAAATCGAGGCAAAGGTTGCCAGGATATCACCGATTACTCAGCCCCGATCGCTCATTCCAGAACACGGAGCGCATTCCGCGTGGATACACAACGATAGGCGTAACAAACGACGTCCTTATGGAACAACCTTTCACCGTTCAACGAGACCAATGGAGATACTCGGTGGCACAGCCCTCCCGCGTACATAGCCGGCAGATCAAAGCGCGGTGCATTGCGTCTCTGGAAAGCGAGGAAGCGGCCCTCATCATGCGATATTACGTTCTCCAACGTTGAAATAATAATACATATATCGAACCTTTCACCGGGCAAGTGGAGCGATCGAGCTGACCGATTAAACGCGGCCGTTCGATGCATTTAAAAAGCAAGGCAATTAATGTTGGCCTGCAGGCTGTTAACGGTATACCATATGCATTTAAGTGCGTACAAACCGTGTAACATCTTTTTCTTGCTTTTTTTCTTCACCTGTATCCTTCTTCTTTAACTTTTTCTGCCGCCATCTTGTCTCGCAGTTCTCACAACATGGCTGCCGATGCATCGCAATTCTGCCGGTGAAATTCGACGAAATGAGAATGATACTTTGATGAAGGGGTGGCGGCGGCGGTGCAGGATGTCAGGTGGCGGCGCGTTGCCGGTTCTAATTAAAAAGCCGTGTTGGCATCACCCAGCGGCCGGGACATAACCTCTTTTTCCCCGCGTATATTTTTTTCCCCCATTTTTGAAATGGCCGCGCCACGCTTACGTAATACCAACAAGCTGGTCGCATCTCCCACCACCCCCGTCCCCCGTGCCCACCCTTCGCCACTGGTCCGCGGGCAAACGAGCTCTCGCGGTGTTAACGTCCACATGTTCGGTGCTTTCACAATAATTCTCTACTCCCGTAGCTCTCGCAATTCGGACACAATAAAAACTGCAGCGAGACAGTTTGGCGGGCAAGTGTGATGAAAGGGCTTTCGCGAAAATTTTTTCCCCAACGCACTACGGCCTCTCTGCCTATTTTTCTTCTTTTTCCCTGCCTTTTTTAGTGACTGTTTTTCTCGATATGTACTTTGTTTTTTTTTCCCTGTGGCTTTATGTTTTTTGTTTTAATCGCTTCGAAGTACTTGAAAGCAGACGTGCTTGACACGCGCAGATACGCGGCCCGGATGATGGACGACGCTGGGACCGTGTCGATGACGAGCTGACGGACGTTTCTCAGCTGTCCTGGCTGCTGCTGGTTAAAATCGCCATTTTTCTAATCGTCTTCTGCAGATTTGATAGATACGGATTGGTAAAATATGGAAACAATGAAATTACCATTTCGAAATATCCTTCGTTAAAAAGATTACATCACGTTTCTTACTCTATTCTCATATTACCTGATTTATTGTACTATTAACAAACATCGTTTTACAATTACACGTATAACATCCCATTAGGCTGTCCGAAAAGTTTCTTTCGTTTCACGAGCAAATAATAAACGCACGTTTTTTGGTTTATATTATTTCCTCGAATTATCTACGATCGATTTTCTTCTGTTGAGACAAACACCGCGACGTTTCACAGACTTGCTTTCACGTCTCTGCGAAGCTGCACTGTTGCAAAAAGCAGTTTGCGAGAGAAGGACACTTTGAGGACAACCTAATTCCTCTTGTACATATTTCAACCTACTATCAATCCCATAGATACATAAAAAATACGTTACAAGCAGATCGGCAAACTGGTGAAAAAAGCGAACACATCGCAAGATGGACGACAAGATCACACGCCATATCCCCGAGCGACGAATGACACATCCCCTGAAAGGCATGCTCTTCCAATCCGTTGTAGCGACCCCTTAAACCGAACTGAATTGAACGGAACACCACCCCTACCGGAGCTACAACAGCCCGAGCGCAGAGACCTACTCGTATTATCCACAGTGACAGGATGGCGGAGTTATTAATGGCCGCGACAGTGACAAATGACGAACTGTCGGCGCAAGCAAGACTGATATGGCGGGCTTCATTCCTCTCTTCTCTCCTTCGGCCTGTCTCCTTTCTCCGTCTCTCCAACAGCCTCTCCGTTATATTCCCTCGTGGTTCCCATCTCCGTTCATCCCCTCGTCCTCGACTCGACCTTCTCTCCCGTGTCTCTCTACCACCCTGACCAAGCCTCTCTCGTCCAAGCTTCGTGTCCAAACATGGGACAAACACGATACACCCAAGCCGTTTCTTCGAGTGATATCAATGATCGAGGAATCTTCCACGGGGACTCTCCCCTCGCGATCATTGATATTAGGAGTTAGTGAAGCGTAGGGCTTGCGCGGGATTATAGGAATTCGAGGAACCGTTTGCTGGCGTCTGAAAGGTTCCCTCTGTCGTTTGTTCCATCAACGAGGAATTTCTTCTGATTCAAAGGACATTCGAGGGACGTTCGACCCTACCGATTCGTTCTATTGGTCTATGGGATCGTTAACGCGTTTGGATACGAAAATTACGTACGTCTTCGTTGGTGTTTCGTGTTCCGCCACTGGCCCGTTAAAAATGTCAGGACATTCTTTCACGTACGTAGCCGCGTACGCGACGCCAAGTGGAATGCTGGTGCTGCGATAAACCGACAGAGGCGCGTGGTGGACAGTCATTTTTCTGGTTTACCTCTGGAAACATGTGCCGTGCTCGTTTATAATCCGAAACTAGAGTGGCGATCAAAGCCGATTCCAAAAAGTCGCTGGAAGAACAGGGGGAAAGAGAGGCGCGCGAATGAGCGTTCAACCGGCGACGAAATAAAACAGCGTTGTGTAGAAAATCAAAATAAACATATTTACGAATTATCCATGGCAATAACTCATGCGCGGTTTGAATAGACGGCAGGGGGTCTCTTCTTTCTCGAACCCGTCCTCTCCCAGCGTCTCACCCCCTCCGGCCGCTTAGCCTTCCAAACTCCTTCAGCCTCCTCTTCCTATCATACGGTCGCTGCTTTGTATTCCACGTTGCTTGCTCGCTGCTCCCCTTTCCACCACCCTCCTGGTCGTCTCAAGCTCCACGATTCTCTCAGCCCCTTCTGTCGATCTTATACTCCTACTACCTTCCCCCCTTTGCGACCCCCTTTACCCTCTGGTGGATTCTTCTCACCGAAAACCCTCTTCTCTTATCCTCTACTTTCTTCTTCTTCTTCACCTTTCTCGTCGTTGTCGTCCTCGTCGTCCTCGACTTCTTCCCGAGGCTTCATTCTAAGGCAACTTGATCCACCCCTTTCCACCCCCCGGCCAAGCCATACCAACTTCTTTGATCCCCACCGACCGCTCAACTTCGAAGGATCACCGGCAAGATTTTCGAAAGAATTCATAACTTTGGCCGGCGACTTAGCCGAGAAGAGATTCGCTGGCGCTCCGGGGACGGTCACGGGGTTATGTCGCTCCGGGGGGCTTGGACGACCCGCGTGGGACCTGGAATAACGTTTCGCGATTTCCGGAATGCGGAATTCGTCCGCTGAAACCGGCATCGTCCGAGGGAATGTACGAAGGAGCAAAAGTCAGGGCGATGCCTCGTGATGGTATTGCCGGGAGAAATTGCCATTTCCTGCGGCTGTTCAAGACTTAGAATGAGATCCTGCTTTCAAGACAGTGGACTTAATTGGAATTTTTATATACACTCAATCCTCTGAAACACTCTATTTCTGAATAACTAGTTTCACCTCTTAGTATTGTTAATCTATGCTCTTTGGAATCAAACAAATTTATAAAAATCCATCAGACAGTGGACTTAATTTGAATTTTGATATACACTTTATCCTCTGAAACACTCCATTTCTGAATAACTAGTTTCACCTCTTAGTAATGTTAATCTATGCTCTTTGGAATCAAACTAATTTATAAAAATCCATCAGACAGTGGACTTAATTTGAATTTTGATATACACTTTATCCCCTGAAACACTCCATTTTAGAGTAGCTAGTTTCACCTCTTAGTAATGTTAATCTATGCTCTTTGGAACCAAACAAATTTATAAAAATCCATCAGACAGTGGACTTAATTTGAATTTTGATATACACTTTATCCCCTGAAACACTCCATTTTAGAGTAGCTAGTTTCACCTCTTAGTAATGTTAATCTATGCTCTTTGGAATAAACAAATTTATAAAAATCCATCAGACAGTGGAATTAATTGGAATTTTGATATACACTTTATCCTCTGAAACACTCCATTTTAGAGTAGCTAGTTGCATCTCTTAGTATTGTTAATCTATGCTCTTTGGAACCAAACAAATTTATAAAAATCCATCAGACAGTGGACTTAATTTGAATTTTGATATACATTTTATCCCCTGAAACACTCCATTTTAGAGTAGCTAGTTGCATCTCTTAGTATTGTTAATCTATGCTCTTTGGAACCAAACAAATTTATAAAAATCCATCAGACAGTGGACTTAATTTGAATTTTGATATACACTTTATCCCCTGAAACACTCCATTTTAGAGTAGCTAGTTTCACCTCTTAGTAATGTTAATCTATGCTCTTTGGAACCAAACAAATTTATAAAAATCCATCAGACAGTGGACTTAATTTGAATTTTGATATACATTTTATCCCCTGAAACACTCCATTTTAGAGTAGCTAGTTGCATCTCTTAGTATTGTTAATCTATGCTCTTTGAAACCAAACAAATTTATAAAAATCCATCAGACAGTGGACTTAATTTGAATTTTGATATACATTTTATCCCCTGAAACACTCCATTTTAGAGTAGCTAGTTGCATCTCTTAGTATTGTTAATCTATGCTCTTTGGAACCAAACAAATTTATAAAAATCCATCAGACAGTGGACTTAATTTGAATTTTGATATACATTTTATCCCCTGAAACACTCCATTTTAGAGTAGCTAGTTGCATCTCTTAGTATTGTTAATCTATGCTCTTTGGAACCAAACAAATTTATAAAAATCCATCAGACAGTGGACTTAATTTGAATTTTGATATACACTTTATCCCCTGAAACACTCCATTTTAGAGTAGCTAGTTTCACCTCTTAGTAATGTTAATCTATGCTCTTTGGAACCAAACAAATTTATAAAAATCCATCAGACAGTGGACTTAATTTGAATTTTGATATACATTTTATCCCCTGAAACACTCCATTTTAGAGTAGCTAGTTGCATCTCTTAGTATTGTTAATCTATGCTCTTTGGAACCAAACAAATTTATAAAAATCCATCAGACAGTGGACTTAATTTGAATTTTGATATACATTTTATCCCCTGAAACACTCCATTTTAGAGTAGCTAGTTGCATCTCTTAGTATTGTTAATCTATGCTCTTTGGAACCAAACAAATTTATAAAAATCCATCAGACAGTGGACTTAATTTGAATTTTGATATACACTTTATCCCCTGAAACACTCCATTTTAGAGTAGCTAGTTTCACCTCTTAGTATTGTTAATCTATGCTCTTAGGAACCAAACAAATTTATAAAAATCCATCAGACAGTGGACTTAATTGGAATTTTCATATACACTTTATCCTCTGAAACACTCCATTTCTGAATAACTAGTTTCACCTCTTAGTAATGTTAATCTATGCTCTTTGGAATCAAACTAATTTATAAAAATCCATCAGACAGTGGACTTAATTTGAATTTTGATATACACTTTATCCTCTGAAACACTCCATTTCTGAATAACTAGTTTCACCTCTTAGTATTGTTAATCTATGCTCTTTGGAACCAAACTAATTTATAAAAATCCATCTTTAATTCTCAGCACCATTCTCAGTAGCAGAAGTTGCGAATTTGAATTCAAAGGGTAGAGACTAATACTATTGGGTTGGCAACTAAGAGATTGCGGAATTTTTCATTAACTGGTAATGAAAAATCCGCAATCATTAGTTGCCAACACAATGTTAACAGCAGAATAAAGAATCACAGATGAACCATTTGATAGAAAGAACATAATCTTGATAACTTTTGCATAACTAAACTAATATCATTGAAATTGTATGATCTATGAGATACCTCCGCTGGAAAATGCTCTCCATAATAAACCAAGTACCAAATTCTACTTAATTTCATATTAACTAATTAATTAGTTAATTTCATAAATAACACAAGTTAATTTCACATACTACGAACCGACTGATTACAAAATTGCAAAAATTGTTCGTTCGATAAAATCGTACAAACCTGTATACGTAATATTAATTAAAAAATTATTTCTTGAGATTGGATTTCTTGGAACCAATGGTTAAGAAACCAACGAATGCTGTAACTTCGTGTTCCATGGAAGAAACGATCGGTTACGTTTCTAATCGATACGAGCGACGAATCCGGAAAAAGAATTTCATCCTAGAGATATATTTGATTGACAGGTGGGGGAATGGTGGAGCAATGGAAGGGGAAATTGGAGAAACGAGAGGAGAGTGGGATAAGAGAGACAGAGGAGCCAGCAGCAGCACGCAAGTCTGATCTGCTCATGAGCGTGGAAATCCCTCGTGGCAGCCTTGGGGTTCCGAAACATCAGCGTGATTGCGTTTCTCCAGTGGAGGTATTCCATTACCAGGGCGAGCGGGTACCCTCATTCCAGTTCCACCCCCTTGAAACGTTGGGTGTCATGCCTCGCTATCCCCGTTACTCTGGTGCACGCTCGCCAGCATCGTGCATCGACGTGCAAACCGATATCGCCGATAGATCGTCCGGACATCGTTGCAAATGCGCCTACAGCCGTTGATGAACTTGCGCTGCAGGGTGCCCGTAAATTCGACGCGAGGATTTCGTTTCAATTATCGATGCACAGCGTGTAATTAGCGCGTTAGAATATTGTTTTTCATATTATCTATTTTCATATCTTTTATGAATAATAGTAGGTTTCTTTTTAGGAAAAATTTAAAGATTCTTGTTTGCTATAGGTAGATCAGATTTGTGTCCTCGTAGATGTTCAAGTTTCGTTTCAATTATCGGCCCACAGCATACAATTGGCGCGTTAGAATATTGTTTTTCATGTTTTGTATTTTAATAATAATAACTTTCTTTTTAAGGAAAACTTCAAAATCCTTGTTCGCTGAATAATATTAAAATAGATTGGTCAGGTTCGTGTTCTCCTAGGTGTTCAAGTTACGTTTCAATTATCGACCCACAGCGTATAATTGGCGCGTTAGAATATTAGAATAGAATATTTTCATAATTTCTACGAATAACAATAGGTTTCTTTTTAGGAAAAATTTGCACGTCCTTCTTTGCTGAATAATATTAATTGATAGATCAGATTCGTGTTCTTGTAGATGTTCAAGTTTCCTTTCAATTATAGACCCACAGCATATAGCTAGTGCGTTAGAATATTGTTTTTCATATTTTTCATCTATTTTCATATTTTTTATGAATAATAGTACGTTTCTTTTTAGGAAAAATTTAAAGATTCTTGTTTGCTGGATAATATTAATTGATAGATCAGATTCGTGTTCTTGTAGATGTTCAAGTTTCGTTTCAATTATCCACCCACAGCGTATAATTGGCGCATTAGAATATCAAAATAGAATATTTTCATAATTTCTATGAATAATAATAGGTTTCTTTTTAGGGAAAATTTCAAGATCCTTGTTTACTGAATAATATTAAAATAGATTGGTCAGGTTCGTGTTCTCCTAGATGTTCAAGTTACGTTTCAATTATCGACCCACAACGTATAATTGGCGCATTAGAATATTGTTTTTCATATTTTTTACTTTAATAATAGTAAGTTTCTTTTTAGGAAAAAATTAAGGATCTTTGTCTGCTGAAAAATATTAATTGATAGATCAGATTCGTGTTCTTGTAGATGTTCAAGTTTCGTTTCAATTATCGGCCCACAGCATACAATTGGCGCGTTAGAATATTGTTTTTCATGTTTTGTATTTTAATAATAATAACTTTCTTTTTAAGGAAAATTTCAAGATCCTTGTTCGCTGAATAATATTAATTGATAGATCAGATTCGAGTTCTCCTAGATGTTCAAGTTACGTTTCAATTATCGACCCACAACGTATAATTGGCGCATTAGAATATTGTTTTTCATGTTTCTTATTTTAATAATAGTAAGTTTCTTTTTAGAAAAAAATTAAGGATCCTTGTCTGCTGAAGAATATTAATTGATAGATCAGATTCGTGTTCTTGTAGATGTTCAAGTTTCGTTTCAATTATCGGCCCACAGCATACAATTGGCGCGTTAGAATATTGTTTTTCATGTTTTGTATTTTAATAATAATAACTTTCTTTTTAAGGAAAACTTCAAGATCCTTGTTCGCTGAATAATATTAAAATAGATTGGTCAGGTTCGTGTTCTCCTAGGTGTTCAAGTTACGTTTCAATTATCGACCCACAACGTATAATTGGCGCATTAGAATATTGTTTTTCATGTTTTTTATTTTAATAATAGTAGGTTTCTTTTTAGGAAAAATGTAAGGATCCTTGTTTGCTGAATAATATTAATTGATAGATCAGATTCGTGTTCTCCTAGATGTTCAAGTTTCGTTTCAATTATCGACTCACAACGTATAATTAGCGCGTTAGAATAGTTTTTCATATTATGTATTTTCATATTTTTTTATGAATAATTGTAGGTTTCTTTTTAGGAAAAATTTAAGGATCCTTGTTTTCTGAATGATATTAATAAATAGATCAGATTCGTGTCCTCGTAGATGTTCAAGTTGTAACACGGTTATGAAGGATAATAGGAGAAATGAGTCACAGGGAATTTGGGACTCGCAGATAATGACCTGTGAAATACGCTGACTACGATCTTGTTTTCATATTAATCTTCTTTACGCTCTGAATATTTCTTCTGCGAATGGACGTGTTTATTGGTACGTCTGCAAAGATCGATACAAGAAAAAAATTCGTTCCTAATGATTCATAAATCCTCTATCGTTTTATAAATATTTCTAAACAATTTCCTATTAACGTTTACGCAAAAAGCTATAGGAATTCATGACGAATTATGTGATAAGGATGAAAGAGAACGATGAATCGAATCCAGTGAACTAACATCACGCATACAACAGGCCAGTCGTACCAAGTTTAATCAGAAATTGACACAGGGATGCCTGTCCTGTTTTCATTAACATTCCACAAATCCTGCAACAAATTAAATTACTTCGCCATCGCTGAGGCTAATGAATGTCGGGCTAGGGTGGCACCGGAAGAGGAGCGGAGAATTCTGAGCGACAGAGAATAGTAGGGAGCGCAGCTGATAATCGATAGCTCTCGAAAGTTTAGTTCATTCGTTCGTACGACTCGGTTCTCTAGCAGACATCCTCGCCACGATTAAATTGCGCCATGGAAATGGAGATCTCGCGTGCGAAACCTCTGTCCTTTGCCTCTTACCAACGCTCCAGATACCGATTGGGGGAGAAAAAAAAGTTAATTCGAAAAATGAATCGAATTTCCTATAGTTAGTCCCATTCTTGGCGCCTATGTTCTTCCTACCAATATCAAATTTAATAAAAATCATAGTATTAAAAAGAATCTATAATTAAAGAATGTCTTTTCTAATTAATTATTATGAAATTTGTACTACACATCACAAGACAGAAACATAGTAAGTTAGATATTCTCATGTTTTACAGGGAAACAATTATAAAACTCAATATAATATAAATAATATATAATATAATATAATATAATATAATATAATATAATATAATACAATATAATATAATACAATACAACACAATATAATATAATACAATACAATACAATATAATATAATACAATACAATACAATATAATACAATACAATATAATACAATACAATATAATGCAATATAATACAATACAATATAATACAATATAATGCAATATAATACAATATAATACAATACAATATAATATAATATAATACAATACAACATAATATAATATAATACAATACAATACAATACAATATAATATAATACAATACAATACAATACAATATAATGCAATATAATACAATATAATACAATATAATACAATACAATACAATACAATACAATACAATACAATATAATACAATACAATATAGTGCAATATAATACAATATAATACAATACAATATAATATAATATAATACAATACAATACAATATAATATAATACAATACAGTACAATATAATGCAATATAATACAATACAATGTAATATAATATAATACAATATAATATAATATATAATAAAATATAATAATATAATATAATATAAAACTCAATATTGTTAATTAATTTTATATCAACAATACATTACATTTTTTGCTCCTTATTTTCCTACACTTCCCTGAACACTTCGAACATCATTAGAGAAATATAGTAAGTTAGATGTTCTCATGTTTACAGAGAAACAATTATGAAACTCAATATTGTCAAATAATTTTGTATCAACAATATCTTTCACTTTACATCTTTTACTCCATATTTTCCTACACTTCGCTGAAAATCATTAAAAATCGTTAGAAATACAATATTCGCTTCATCACAAAACATAAGATTCATCAGCTACTTCTAAAAGACTCGTATCCTTCAATTTAAGTTAGCACACTAAAATTCTCGCTTCTAGCTTCATATTTTCCCCACGAGTGGTTCAATCATAATTATCGAAATTCAAACAAGAACCACAATTTCCCATACAACTTTATCAATCCACCGTTCTATGGCAATTGCAGTGACAGTACAAAAGAGAGGGCTATGAATTCCACGAACCGTAACAGAACAAAATAAAGGACAAAATCTCGTTCCACGCTATCGAATCGACGATTCTCCGCCGGGGAAACAAAAACAAAAACAAAACAAAAAAAAATACTATCAATCACCGATCACTGGACATTGCATTAACTCGCGCTGAACCGTGCTATCAGCGGCGGTGGTTTCCGATCGCAACGTCAATGGCAACGTTCCCCTGGTCCTTTCGAGCGTTTCAGTTGGCTACCGTGCTCATACGTGTGCTGGTGGTTAAGTGTAAACGGTAGGTAAGCCACGCCGGCGTCCAGATTCCGCGACAGCGAGCGGAATAGAAGCGCAGCGACGACGCGGCCGGGGGTTGAAGCGGGTAATGGGGTTTGCTGGGAGTGACGCGAGGCTAACCGAGCGGAATCACCAGCTCCCAGGAATCGAATCCATGCGTCACCCAGGCCTGCCAACACCATTTGCAGCTACCAACTTGCACGGGCCTTAAGTTCTGCCAGCAGACATCGAGCGGAAACGTTCCCCGGTTTCGATTAAAGATCGCTAACTTCTCTCTGCCCTCCTCGCACTTCCTCTTTCTCCGTCTTACCTCTGACAAGGACTCTGCATCGAGAAATTGTTTCTGCGTGTGCCGATCGTTGATTTTATGATCTAACCGAGCAAACGGTGACACGGGCTTCGTTCTATGTTTGGAATTTTAGTCAATGGACCAACGATTCTGCTGTTGATCGTTTCAAATTGAAATCCATTAGGAGCAACGATACGGCAGTTGTTTGGGCGGCGACAAATGGCGCGCGGATAGAGCCGCTGTTTGTAACGCCGACGCTAATGAGACGCTATATTTCTAATCGCCTTCGCAGTCAGATTCCTAGCTTTTTGAAATTCGACCACAGAAACGAAGAATGAACTTGTTTGAAGCAACGCTAACTTGTCGTCATACGATACCTGTTGAGTATAGATGCGAAGACGGAGAATAAAGATCGACCAGATGTTGCGGAAATCGGCTATCAAGGCCTCCTCGAGGACGGATTCAGGACAAAGTCAACGGGGGATCAATCAAGGAAAGGAGCAGGTTCTCAGCAGGTTTCAGATTAATGGCTCTGGTTGCTTGCGAAACGGCCATCGGGACAATTTGGCGGAGCGTGGAGGGGCGGCGGCAGGCGGATTCCACGGCGAAGGATGATGGCAGGAACAATTCCCGAGCCAACTCCCTGAGCAACCTAAGCAATGTCTCGCTCTCGTCTACGCGGCGCTGCGCCGTGTAAATGATGGCGCCCAACATTATCTATTGTGCGCCCATTCCATTTAATATTGTATTCCATAACGCAAACAAAGGTAAAATGCGAATTAATGTACTCGATTTATCACGCTTTTGTTGCGCGCTGGGACGCGAGCGAGCGAGCGAGCGAGCCGGGACCAGGCTGCTTCGTCTTTCTCTACCCTCGCCCTCTCTCTATTCCGCTCCACACCCCTTTTACCGCACCCCTTTGCGCTGCTGAATGCGCCACTTCGCGAGCTTCGACACCAGCGAGAGAAACCACCCCTGGAATATTCTCCTCTCTCGCATGCTCTCAACGTATTTTTCTTTCGAAATCTTCCCTCCCACCCCCTTCTTCTTCTTCTTCTTCTACGTTTCTTTTCCTCCCGTCGTTCGTTCGTTTCGCTTGAAAAGGTCTTTCAACGTCGTTGTTACCGTGGAAGAACGACGCTCGGTGTTTCGTTGCGGGGACGTTAGCGCGAGCATCGTTTGGTTGCTGAGCGAACATTAAAGGTATTTACAGGGTGAATTGTAGTTCTTTAGCGCTGGCAGATCCACTTGCGTCCGCGGAAGAAGGTCTTTAGCAGGACTATAGCGGTAATTTGGATTTGGGCAGCAGAACATTTTCAAACGTTGCTTATTAAACGTTTTTCTTTAAAATTGTATGTCTGCTGTGAGAGTTGAAGAAAAGATATTGTGTGTTAAAATAATGCAAAGATATTGTGTGTTAAAATAATGCAAAGATTATCTCTCGTCGTTTGTTTGCACCCTTTATCGAAGATCAATGTTCAGAGGCTGTCAGCTACTAATGAAGATCGTATCACCGAGGCGATCTAAAGGGCAACATAATAATTCAAATGGAACGCCTGGACCATTTACAAATGGCCGACGAGGGATCGCACGCGAAAGAAAGATATCGAGGGTCAGGATTCAAAGACGTATGGAATTAATCGGTACAAGAAGAAACGCGGATCATGAAAGATTTCTCAGACCCGCGAATCACGCGGCTATCTTTCGCCATTCTTTGGAATTCCATGATTTTTAGAAAAAACATTGTACGTCGTGGAAGGGGCGAACAGTGTGATGAAATGCTCGAGGACCATTTTTCTTTGCTGTCTGTGAATTCTGCGAAGAAATTGAAGAAGACATGACTGTTGAAGTAGAATTTGTAGAGTATGAATCAGATTAAAATATTAACGTGAATTAGAACTACAGTTTAAAATAATCAACTATAACAATATCGATATCATTAATCATCATGCAGTAAATACAGTATTTTCCCATAAAATTCCGTCATAAGAGATCGTGGAATAGGCTTATCGGGGAAACTACGTTTTAAAAAATGCGCTAAGTACACTATCTCATAGGTGGTGTGGAAATGTGTGCACATCATGTGGAACGTAGTTCTAGTGTGTTAGTTCTAGTGTTACTAAGTATTCTCTACATGTTTATACAATTATGGAAGATTAAAATGTGCAAGTATAAAATGTACAAAATATTCAATGTTAAGAACTCATTTGAATAATTGAAGATGAAATCACTATAGTACACTGGAACACAAAGCAAGAATTTTAAAATAAAATAGTAAAACCAGTCAATTTGATTGCTGTGTTAGTTCCAGTGTTAACAAGTATTCTGTAGATGTTTCTACAATTATGAGAGATTAAAATATACAAAATATTCAATGTTAAGAACTGGTTTGAATAATTAAGGATGGACAAACTCACTATAGTACACTATAACACAAAGTAGGAACTGTATAATAAAATTATAAAACCATTTGATTGGTGTGTTAGTTCTAGTGTTAACAAGTATTCTCTATATGTTTAAACAATTATGAGAGATTAAAATGTACAAAATATTCAATGTTAAGAACTCATTTGAATAATTGAAGACGAAATCACTATAGTACACTGGAACACAAAGCAAGAATTTTAAAATAAAATAGTAAAACCAGTCAATTTGATTGCTGTGTTAGTTCCAGTGTTAACAAGTATTCTGTAGATGTTTCTACAATTATGAGAGATTAAAATATACAAAATATTCAATGTTAAGAACTGGTTTGAATAATTAAGGATGGACAAACTCACTATAGTACACTATAACACAAAGTAGGAACTGTATAATAAAATTATAAAACCATTTGATTGGTGTGTTAGTTCTAGTGTTAACAAGTATTCTCTATATGTTTAAACAATTATGAGAGATTAAAATGTACAAAATATTCAATGTTAAGAACTCATTTGAATAATTGAAGACGAAATCACTATAGTACACTGGAACACAAAGCAAGAATTTTAAAATACAGTCTGTCACACAAGAGCGTGTCTGCGATATTTCTGTAAATATTTATATATTTGTAAAAAAATTTATATGAATTGAATCTACATCTAAAACACTAATACGCTATTACTTAGTAGGGTGTCCAATCTCCTCCATTAGCGATTATAGCTTGACATCGTTTCGGCATACTCTCGACTAATTTTTGAGCGTAGGATTCTGGTAACGACCTCCATATCTTTCGAATGTGATGTACAAGTGTTCTTATTTTTGTGATACGTCTTCCTCTCAGCTTGCATTTCATTAGGGACCACACATTTTCGATAGGGTTTGCATCAGGGGACTGCGATGGCCAAGGAAGTACTGTGATGGCGTTTTTCGCTTTCCATTGGGTGCAGATGCGACTTCGATGTTTAGGGTCGTTGTCTTCTTGCAATATCCATTGGTCCTCGGTTTGGTTGAACCAACGTTTCACGGATGTGAGAAGTCCCCTTTGGTACAATTTCACCATCTTTTGTGCATTCAGATTGTCTGTAAAGACGCACAAAGTCCCAAAACCGCGTGCGTTAAAGCAACCCCAAACATGCACTTTTATAGGGTGTTTTACACTTCTTTGAATCATCCTTCTTCCATGGATAGTCCAAGCACGCCTAATAGGACACCATGCCCAAAACGAAGATTCATCAGTGAATATTATATTACTCCAATCACGATCTCTGTTTTCATTCGCCCATGCCAGACGATTTTCGACGTTTCGCGTACGCGGCACTCATATTAAAAAGCTCTGTTCCTTTCACTGTTTCAAATGAAACTGAAAGGTATTCAGCAACGCGTATTAGAAAAGTTTTCGTTTGTTTACATTCTTTTTATCTCATTCTGATTAGGTGTCAGGTTTCGCAGATATCGCAGACACGCTCTTGTGTGACAGACTGTATAATAAAATTATAAAACCAGTGAATTTGACTGGTGTGTTAATTCTAGTGTTACTAAGTATTCTCTACAGGTTTATACAATTATGAAAGATTAAAATGTGCAAGTACAAAATATACAAAACATTCAATGTTAAACGCTCGTTTGAATAACTAAGGATGGACGAAATTAGTATGCTTGTTATAAGAATCTCAATTTGCATAGATATTTGCAACTTTTAATAATTTGAAATTAATTCACGAAGAATAACCTGATGAGATCGAATGAACTTCGAAATTCCAAAATTTCTGAAAATCTAATGTTAAATATGTATGTTACATAAAGCTTCGATGTTTTGGCTTATTTTGCAGGATAATTAGGCGATGTAAAAAAAAAAAAAAAAGAGGAAAAGCATCGTAACACAAGCTTAGCCGGTGCGCAACTTTTCCACTGAACTTGCCAACGAATCTCGAAGTTCGTCACATTCATCATTGTTCTTGCCAGCCGACCTTCTTTCTACGGTTCTTCTCTTCGATTTCTTTTCATACGCGACGCGCCACCTCGTAAATTCGAAAACGCGGGAAACGCGTTCCAACGAAGATTCTACTGTGACACACTTAGCCGTGTGTTTGTGCAAAAAGAAGGTCGACGAGATCTGGAAATTCTGCTTTAACTTCGACCACGAACAGTTCCCAGATCGCTTCATTCCTCGCACAGAAAAACAAAACGTTCTACCAGCTTTATAGGTTTTCGTTGCCTGTGGTTGAAGACGACACCAGAAACAAAAGAAATGAAATATCTCTTGCTAAAAGAAACCGAGGAAGATCTGTTACATTCCTTCGAACACAAATATGTTTATCGTGTTAATCATCGTATGACGAGGGCTGGGTCAATTCTGACTCAGATATTTCCTGTTTTTTTTTTTTCAATTTAATTTATTATAATTAAACATGTTATATTATTCTACCAAACTATATGAACGATTATATTTTTCAAATCACTGCGTTATAATAATAATAAAGGTTTATTAATCTTGTATTTTTCTACGTTTATGGCAATTTTTATACATTTTTATACCAATGTGCAAAAATGTATATATCAAATATTCAAAATACAAGCTACAATTTTTAATAGCCAAAACGAACCTCTAATTACATAACACTGTATTTCTTCATTATCTTCATAAAAATACAAATTTGCATAAATATCCACACCCTATTTATCGTATCGAACGCTATCTCCATCGGCAATTCGTTAAATCATTATAACAATATGATAACAATAATCCAAATAGCAAGAGAAAGTTACTTCTATTATTATCGTAACATTATAGAAAAACAACTGTTGCCTGAATCAGCATTGTAAAGAAGAAAAGAAGACAACAAGTAGAAAGAGAAATTTGCCAGAAAATGGGAAACGTTTGGAGCCGAGGGCACTGGAAAATACAAAAATGACGGACAACGGGTAGGACGCGTGCGATTGGTGGAGGCGAGTGACTGGAAAGGCGAAAAGAGTGACAAACGGCGACGTGTATCGCGAACACTGAATAAAACAAATGAGGACGGAACAAAGCTGACAGAGGCTACCGAACGATACGAACAACGTGGAATCCGAGGGTGAAAGTGGGCGAGACCTCCGGCTAAGGGGTAGTTCGGCTAATGCGCGATGATTAAACTAACAGCTGCCACCAATCACTCTGCCACGAAAACCCTCTGATCTTCTACCCGGCCCGTCATTCCAAGCCGGCGCTCAACAATTCTTCCGCGTGTCCATTTTTTCCGTTACTTTCGTGTTTCTTATCTATCAGCATCCCTGACACAAGTTCCTGCGTTATCGTGTCATCATCTCCCGGAGGTGAACCGTGAATCATGTATCAATAGCAACTCGTGAAAATAAAAGAGAAGACCTAACCTCAACCTAACCTTAACCTAACCTCAATCTAATTTGCACTGTAGAAAATTCACCAATAAGGATCTTCGTTATTGGTATTAGTTGAATTTACTTAATTTTTTGGATCGTGGTAATTATTCTACCTCCTAAGTTCCTGCGTTATCGTGTCATCATCTCCCGGAGGTGAACCGTGAATCATGTATCAATAGCAACTCGTGAAAATAAAAGAGAATACCTAACCTCAACCTAACCTCAATCTAATTTGCACTGTAGAAAATTCACCAATAAGAATTTTCGTTATTGGTATTAGTTAAATTTACTTAATTTTTTGGACCGTGGTAATTATTCTACCTTCTAAGTTCCTGCGTTATCGTGTCATCATCTCCCGGAGGTGAACCGTGAATCATGTATCAATAGCAATTCGTAAAAATAAAAGAGAAGACCTAACCTAACCTCAACCTAACCTCAATCTAATTTGCACTGTAGAAACTTCACCAATAAGGATCTTCGTTATTGGTATTAGTTGAATTTACTTAATTTTTTGGATCGTGGTAATTATTCTACCTCCTAAGTTCCTGCGTTATCGTGTCATCATCTCCCGGAGGTGAACCGTGAATCATGTATCAATAGCAATTCGTAAAAATAAAAGAGAAGACCTAACCTAACCTCAACCTAACCTCAATCTAATTTGCACTGTAGAAACTTCACCAATAAGGATCTTCGTTATTGGTATTAGTTAAATTTACTTAATTTTTTGGATCGTGGTAATTATTCTACCTCCTAAGTTCCTGCGTTATCGTGTCATCATCTTCCGGAGGTAAACCGTGAATCATGTATCAATAGCAACTCGTGAAAATAAAAGAGAATACCTAACCTCAACCTAACCTCAATCTAATTTGCACTGTAGAAAATTCACCAATAAGAATTTTCGTTATTGGTATTAGTTAAATTTACTTAATTTTTTGGACCGTGGTAATTATTCTACCTTCTAAGTTCCTGCGTTATCGTGTCATCATCTCCCGGAGGTGAACCGTGAATCATGTATCAATAGCAATTCGTAAAAATAAAAGAGAAGACCTAACCTAACCTCAACCTAACCTCAATCTAATTTGCACTGTAGAAACTTCACCAATAAGGATCTTCGTTATTGGTATTAGTTGAATTTACTTAATTTTTTGGATCGTGGTAATTATTCTACCTTCTAAGTTCCTGCGTTATCGTGTCATCATCTCCCGGAGGTGAACCGTGAATCATGTATCAATAGCAACTCGTGAAAATAAAAGAGAAGACCTAACCTCAACCTAACCTTAACCTAACCTCAATCTAATTTGCACTGTAGAAAATTCACCAATAAGGATCTTCGTTATTGGTATTAGTTGAATTTATTTAATTTTTTGGATCGTGGTAATTATTCCACGTTCGTATTACTAAAAACTGAAGACTAAATGATGCGAAGTAGGCTTAAACAAAAAGAAAATAGAATAAAATAACCATGTGGATGATTCATAATACTAATTGCATCGGAGCCACAGAATAATCGAGCGTCAACTATAACCTATTAATACCATCGTTCATGGGGCAAAAATGTATTTATGGAGTACATTCGTTATCGAGGCATTGAAGCCTATAGCGAGGCTCGATGCGCACTCGCGCGAAACTCGTGCGTTTTTGAACACACGCGACAAACGCAATTGTTTACTTGATAAAAACAATACATGGAAGCAGAGTAGAATCCTCGCATAGCTGTGTCACGTGTTTGAACAAACGAAAATAATCTGTCGACCAAACAAGGTCGGGCAAAAATACCGCGCAACAACAGCATGCGTATTTAGTTCGATCGAAACATTTAGAGTCGCGTCTCTGGTTATGTTACAATCAGTGAGCTGCATTAATTTCTAACAAAACGCTAGAGATCCGCTAATTTATGTTTCGTCTTGTTTACAGTGGGAGAAAAATCAACGGAAGCCGGCGTTCGCGTTACTCATCGCGATATTGACGCTAATTACCGATTCGTCGAACGTGGAAATTTATTCCCCGGACAAATTAATTAGGGTGGACGCAGCTTTTGACGGCATCTTGGATCATTTCTCTTGCAGATGAATTACCTAGAATGCTCGGTTACCTCGGCACGCGACAGGTGAAGCGTATCAAGATGAGCCGCGTTATCGGTGTGAAAATAACGGCCACGAATCTAATGAGTCGAGTCTGACCACCGGTTTTTAAACGATACAGATTAGGAAATTCGATAAGAGCCGATTACATGTCGCGATCCATGTTAATAATTGCACGCACGAAGATAATCGTTCAGATCCGAGACGAATCATCGACGCCACCGACGCGTTTCCCTTCACAAAGTCAGATAAGCAAAGTCATTGAGACTATGGTCCCGTCTGACGAATATATCGGTGAATGAATTAATGAATTCAGGTTGAACTGTTCATCTTCTGGTAATACACGCGCCAATGTTAATACTTTGAATTTATATGGTTACTTGATGACGTTTCAATTAGTTTTCTGACACAGAAATATTCTTTTCCTCCACACAGTAGATATTATTTGTCGATGTAAGTACTGTCATTTTATATATAATGGACACCTGTAGGAAGTTTTTTATGGATATTACTGGCAATAATTATTTGAACGTTCAATTATTTATCGCATTAATAAGCCGCAATGTTTTTAGTGGCTTTCATCTTCAGTACTAATTATATGTTCGAGACTGCTATTCGAGCTGTGCACTAATTTTTTTATTTCATCAAATGACATATATTCTACGTACGTTTTCAGAATGGTTCCCACATTTTACCAATGTAATAGCAATACTCGGATCTTATTAGTATGCTAACTGTTGAGGATGACTTATAGAAGAGTGAGTGGATGAATTTGTAATAGGGAAATATATTGAAATAAATAAAGGTATAAGTATAAGTGTAATGTATAGGTTTATGCTGATCCAGATCCTCATTCCCTTAGTGTTACAATATAATAGAATATAATAGAATAATAGGGAGCACGTTCATAGATTTATAGCAAAAGGACATTGCCGAAGTAGTTCAGATTTTTCACAAAGCTTTGAACAATCTGTGTTTACTTTTTCTATTTTATTATACCCACAGTGTACACTAAGCATGTTTGGCTTCTTCATTTGTTTTAAGACGTCCTATTTACACTTTAGAATATTAATTTGGATAATAATGTGTGGATTTATTATCCATTTTCATAGGTTTGATTTTTCATAGAGCTTTGAACAATCTGTGTTTACTTTTTCTACTTGATTATTCCCACAGTGTACACTTAGAATGTTCAGCTTTTTATTTACATTAAGACGTCCTATTTACACTTTAGAATATTAATTTGGATAATAATGTGTGGGTTTATTATCCATTTTCATAGGTTTGATTGTTCATAGAGCTTTGAACAATCTGTGTTTACTTTTTCTATTTTATTATACCCACAGTGTACACTTAGATGTTTGGCTTCTTCATTTGTTTTAAGACGTCCTATTTACACTTTAGAATATTAATTTGGATAATAATGTGTGGATTTATTATCCATTTTCATAGGTTTGATTTTTCATAGAGCTTTGAACAATCTGTGTTTACTTTTTCTACTTGATTATTCCCACAGTGTACACTTAGAATGTTCAGCTTTTTATTTACATTAAGACGTCCTATTTACACTTTAGAATATTAATTTGGATAATAATGTGTGGATTTATTATCCATTTTCATAGGTTTGATTTTTCATAGAGCTTTGAACAATCTGTGTTTACGTTTTCTATTAGATTATACCCACAGTGTACACTTAGATGTTTGGCTTCTTCATTTGTTTTAAGACACCCTATTTACACTTTAGAATATTAATTTGGATAATAATGTGTGGATTTATTATCCATTTTCATAGGTTTGATTTTTCATAGAGCTTTGAACAATCTGTGTTTACTTTTTCTACTTGATTATTCCCACAGTGTACACTTAGAATGTTCAGCTTTTTATTTACATTAAGACGTCCTATTTACACTTTAGAATATTAATTTGGATAATAATGTGTGGGTTTATTATCCATTTTCATAGGTTTGATTTTTCATAGAGCTTTGAACAATCTGTGTTTACGTTTTCTATTAGATTATACCCACAGTGTACACTTAGAATGTTTGACTTCTTCATTTGTTTTAAGACACCCTATTTACAATTTAAAATGTTAATTTAAATAATAATGTGCGGGTATATTATTATCCATTTTGATAGACTGGTTCTACTTTTAGGATTTTTCATGAAGCTTTGAACAATCTGTGCTTACGTTTTCTATTTTATTATACCCACAGTGTACACTTAGAATGTTTGGCTTTTTCATTTATTTCAAGATGTCCTATTTACAGTTTAAAATATTAATTTAAATAGGATTCTGCATAAGGTTGACTGATAGAAAACCGAGTAGATGAATTTGTAATAGAAAAATATATTGAAATAAATAAAAGTATAAGTGTAATGTATAAGTCTATGCTGATCCAGATCCTCATTCTCTTAGTGTTACAATACAATGGAAAAATAGGGTCACATTCATATAATTACAACAAAAGAACATTACCAAAAAAGCTGACCTAATAGCTGTAGCTAAAGGCTACAAGTAACACAAATAGAAATCTATTTATTAGTTCCTTTGTTCCTAGACCTTGCAACCCCAAACATAATTCATATTCAAGGTCACAATAATATCCACCTCTCTTTATTTAGAATATCTCTGCATAATAGCGGTCTGCAGGTCACGGATGCACACGAATGAAGATGTAGAGTTTTCTTGAAGTAATTACTTCAACACCAACGAAGCCTCAAAAGATTTTCCACATTGTAATTCTTACAAGTTTTCAAGAGGTCAAACGCTTTCAGTCATTGTAAGTACTCAGAGTCTGTTATAAATTATATACCCCACAAATAGTACTCAAAATATTAGAATTTACCTGAAAATGAATTATCCAGAAATTTCACAGTCTCCTGTCATTTTTTCCATAAATTACCGATAACTTCGTTACGGGCGTCCCAGAGAATCGGGCGTCAACTAGCTTAATGGACGTTGCCATCACAATAACGTGTTGTGTTTCACAACAAGGGAGGCGTACTACGGTTGTGGTTTCCATCGGTAACCGAAATACAAAGACTGTGGAATCATCAATCAAATCGAATCAATGAGCCCTTTGTAGAGGCCGATTTGGCTACTTATTCATTTATCATTATTAGAGGCGCGGTGTTGCGTCCGCAGCGAAACCTCCCACCTTCTGTCTCGAACCATTTACCTTCATTCATCACCGCGCTAACTCATACAAATTGTTTTATTCACCTTATCAGCCATTACGATTCGCGTCTGCCAGATGAATTTTGACGTGTTGCACCACCGGTTCTAGCACCATCATAATTCAAAAACTAGATCGTTACCTGTCATCGAGTTAAACCGTACACTTTTACCAATTAATGGTCCAAGTTTTTAAAGGGACAACATGTTAACTTTTGTAAGTTTATCTATTGAAGCAGATATAGGACAAATATTTATGACATTATCATTTCTCTTCGCTTCTGAATTTATAAGATTCATCAGGCTTTCAGTGGCTCATGTTTAAAGTACTGAAAATCACAGTTGTATTATGTCAAGATTTCATACCTCGGTTGTAACTTTATTCTCTGCTACGATACGATTTTCACAATTTGAAAAAGTGTGATTAATTCCTTTCTTCTCGTTTAACATTTCCCTTTTCACGATACATGGGTCTGCTGAAACTAAACAATTATAAGCTACATTTACGTTAACTCTACTTTATATATGTCGGGCTATCGTTAGAGTTAGGGGCGCGTAACGAATCTTTCTTTGGATTAGACATTGTTGTTAGGCACGAGCGAAGATATTTACTAGTCCAATTATGATTGTGACGGAATTTGACGAGTAACCATGGTAATTAGATACTGGGAATGCGAATGGCGATGATCTTAGACTCGATAACGAATCCACGGTCAGCGGAATGACAAATGCGATAATGAACTTGACACACGTGTTCCCTGTACCAGTCGAACTTATCGGATTGATCCTCGGTCCAAGTGGAACTGCCCTTATATACTCCTCTTCGTATCTCTCTGTATCCCTCAGGTCAATCCCTGTTTTTAATGAGAGTAATTTAATTACTTCGTACCTCTGTTAGGTACACGTCCCTGCCGTGACCGTGGCTACGTTCAGTGACCCATTGTGTCACTTGGAGCCCAAGCCCACTGTCATAAATCTCGGAAAATCATAATTGACTCAGCTCATAAACAGCTATTTCTCAGTTTTATTGTTTAAGCACGGCTATAGTAAAAAGTCTGGACCAAAGTATTCGGGACTTTCGCAAACATTGCGAAAGGAAGGCTCCGATGTCCTTTAATCTCCGACATATAGTTTCTTACTCTACATTACACTCTTCTATTTTCCTTCTATTTTCTTCTTTCTTTTCCATTCGATTAATTCGTTCATCGTCATACCTAAACATAGAACGCTATTCCCTGAAAAATAGCAATGTATTAAACGACCTCGCTACGGTTCCAAGTCCTCGGTTTCTTCTCCACCTACGCACGACCGTGATATAACAAAGCAAGAATTTAATGGACCAGAAAGAAGAGATGCAAAGAAGAAGATATTTCGTCTGGAAGTTCGTAGAATATCCATAAGGAGAAAGTGATGGCGAATTAAGTGAATATGTGATGCCAATAAGAGGAATTATGACGCTGATTTCTGCGAGCTAACACGACGTCGTTAATTCTGGCTCCTCGTTGGTGTTGCCGTCAGGACGTCGCCGAAGTTTTCAAGCCGAATCGGCTGTGCTTGATAAAAATGTACATATTCAGCGAGCGGCGGGCATTATGCATCGTCTAGCGCGCGCTTTCGCGTGTCTTGGCGAATTAAGCCGGAGGCGTCGCTGGTAACAGCGCGAAAATCATCTGTCTACCGAGAATACGTCATTTTTCCAGCAACCTGCCAGGCAATTTTTCGCTAGCCTCGCGCCCGCCGACCGATCACCAGCCGAACGATCCTCCTTTTTCCGCACACGTTTCGACGCTCGTCCACAGTCAATTGGACGTTTCCTTCTTCTCCCATCCACTCGCTTGAGAACGTTCCTCCTCTCATTACGCAGCTGTCTATTCTGTAGCTACGTTTTCCAACCGTCTTCGTCTACGTTTTGAATTTCAACCCTCTCTAGGAGAATTTTTCTTTTGTAAATGAAACACGATGGTGTAGGACATGATACACATAAATTGGGTAAAACAGGCGAGTCAGGTATAATTTTTTAATTGCTATACGTACAGTCTGTCACACAAGAGCGTGTCTGCGATATTTCTGTAAATATTTATATATTTGTAAAAAAATTTATATGAATTGAATCTACATCTAAAACACTAATACGCTATTACTTAGTAGCGTGTCCAATCTCCTCCATTAGCGATTATAGCTTGACATCGTTTCGGCATACTCTCGACTAATTTTTGAGCGTAGGATTCTGGTAACGACCTCCATATCTTTCGAATGTGATGTACAAGTGTTCTTATTTTTGTGATACGTCTTCCTCTCAGCTTGCATTTCATTAGGGACCACACATTTTCGATAGGGTTTGCATCAGGGGACTGCGATGGCCAAGGAAGTACTGTGATGGCGTTTTTCGCTTTCCATTGGGTGCAGATGCGACTTCGATGTTTAGGGTCGTTGTCTTCTTGCAATATCCATTGGTCCTCGGTTTGGTTGAACCAACGTTTCACGGATGTGAGAAGTCCCCTTTGGTACAATTTCACCATCTTTTGTGCATTCAGATTGTCTGTAAAGACGCACAAAGTCCCAAAACCGCGTGCGTTAAAGCAACCCCAAACATGCACTTTTATAGGGTGTTTTACACTTCTTTGAATCATCCTTCTTCCATGGATAGTCCAAGCACGCCTAATAGGACACCATGCCCAAAACGAAGATTCATCAGTGAATATTATATTACTCCAATCACGATCTCTGTTTTCATTCGCCCATGCCAGACGATTTTCGACGTTTCGCGTACGCGGCACTCATATTAAAAAGCTCTGTTCCTTTCACTGTTTCAAATGAAACTGAAAGGTATTCAGCAACGCGTATTAAAGAAGTTTTCGTTTGTTTACATTCTTTTTATCTCATTCTGATTAGGTGTCAGGTTTCGCAGATATCGCAGACACGCTCTTGTGTGACAGACTGTAGGTTTCTTTGCGGTGGATGGAGAATTCGATCTGTTGGCATGGCAACTAAGTGATTGCTGATTTTGTCAATAGAATGTAATGTGATTGATGATGGTTTTGTGGGTTTTGTCATTCTTGTCAGAAATCTATAAAAGTCCATCTTTAATTCTCAAGGTCATCCTCAGTAGCAGAAGCTGCGAATTTGGATTCAAAGGGGGGAGACTACATTTCATTGCTTGGCAACTAAGTGATTGTGAATCTTGTCATTCTTGTCACAAATCTACATATAAAAGTCCATCTTTAATTCTCAAGGTCATCCTCAGTAGCAGAAGCTGCGAAGTTGGATTCAAAGGGGAGAGACTAAATTCCATTGCTTGGCAACTAAGTGATTGTGAATCTTGTCATTCTTGTCACAAATCTATAAAAGTCCATCTTTAATTCTCAAAGTCATCCTCAGTAGCAGAAGCTGCGAATTTGGATTCAAAGGGGAGAGACTAAATTCCATTGCTTGGCAACTAAGTGATTGTGAATCTTGTCATTCTGGTCACAAATCTACATATAAAAGTCCATCTTTAATTCTCAAGGTCATCCTCAGTAGCAGAAGCTGCGAATTTGGATTCAAAGGGGGGAGACTACATTTCATTGCTTGGCAATTAAGTGATTACGGATCTTGTCATTAGATGCTATTGACAAAATCCGCAATGACTTAGTTGCCAAGTCAAAGAAAAACGTGCAATAATTTGTATTATTAATTGCAATTGTAAGAAAAAAATCTTGCAATTATCCTTTTATACTATATTGTATACTTTGAAGCACTATAGTAGTGTCAGTACAATATAGCACTAGTTCAATTAGTAAATTAACGTGGAATTATAAATGGACTGTTGATCTTTATGCTGTCTCATATTTTAATAAATGTAACCTAAATTACATTTCATTTTGGACATTTTATATATTTCTTTGCATATTACCTGCAATTTGATATTTTTACAACCTCGAATTTCTTCGATCATGAAACACTTGATATTTATATTATAGAATATTAATATCACGGACTTATATAGAAAACCGATTGTATTCGTGTGAGATTAATTTAAATGTAGCTTCAGTTCCAATTGCTCGATGTTAGATTATTGCAATATCTCCATATGACACGGAGTTACAGCAATAAATAGCAATAGAATTCCTAACCTCAATCTATTAGGAGGAGGATTAAGTGATTCGTATATTAGGTTGGCAACTAAGTGATCGTTGATTTTGTCAATACCACCTAATAACAAAACCCACAATCACTTGTTGCCAGAAAACTGATTGTATTCGTGTGAGATTAATTTAAAATGTAAGATCAGTTCCAATTGCTCGATGTTAGATTATTGCAATATCTCCATATGACACGGAGTTACAGCAATAAATAGCAATAGAATTCCTAACCTCAATCTATTAGGAGGAGGATTAAGTGATTTGTATATTAGGTTGGCAACTAAGTGATCGTTGATTTTGTCAATACCACCTAATAACAAAACCCACAATCACTTGTTGCCAGAAAACTGATTGTATTCGTGTGAGATTAATTTAAAATGTAAGATCAGTTCCAATTGCTCGATGTTAGATTATTGCAATATCTCCATAAGACACGGAGTTACAGCAATAAATAGCAATAGAATTCCTAACCTCAATCTATTAGGAGGAGGATTAAGTGATTTGTATATTAGGTTGGCAACTAAGTGATCGTTGATTTTGTCAATACCACCTAATAACAAAACCCACAATCACTTGTTGCCAGAAAACTGATTGTATTCGTGTGAGATTAATTTAAAATGTAAGATCAGTTCCAATTGCTCGACGTTAAATTATTATAATATCTCCGTATGACACGGAGTTACAGCAATAAATAGCAATAGAATTCCTAACCTCAATCTACTAGGAGGAGGATTAAGGGATTCGTATATTAGGTTGGCAACTAAGTGATTGCAGGTTTTGTCATTACCACCTAATGACAAAATCCGCAATCACTTAGTTGCCAACCCAATAGTTGCAGGTTCGAAACGCTACGTTAAAAGATAATATTGGCAAAGCTAAAAGTGAAACTTTGATCTTTTCGGATATCTTGCAACAGTTCGTCTTTCTTCCATTCTTTCGATTTTCCATTCTCTTGCCCTGGGAGTTATCGATGTTTAATAAGCAACAAACGTAAGGGTAAGAATCTATAGAAGGAATTTTTTAAACGCAGGATGGATCGAATCAAAAATGCGTTGAGAACTCGTTTCGGGACGTGAGATCGCGCAGGTATCACGGAAAATTGCGAGGAAGTTGTTATAATAATTATGCGCCTCGACGCTATAATTTCGCGCTTATTATATCGCTTGTTATCTTCGCAAAATATTCGCTTCGGTTTCATACGAACGCACTTCGAAACCAACGAACAGCTAATTATTTACGCAAAACAGACGAACGTCTGGCTCCTCGCTCTTAGGAAAACAATATTCTTCCATTCTTTTCTTTATCTAGATCACAGTTTTCCAAACTCCTGTAACTTTGCAATTGTTCCTTATTATTAAAAGAAAAAAAAAAAAGAAACTGAAGAAAATTTACTTGAAACTTTTTTTTATTTCGAAGAATTCTACAATCAATTCTCATTGAGAATTATAAATAAATTATTCTAGCGTGGTACTATAACATGAATAATAAATATTGAAACTTATACAAAGTATTTAAAACTTGGTGCAATAAATATAAAACCTCGGAACTAAGAAATCGAATGATAAAATTTCACGTACAATTAGATCATCAGCTGCCCTATACAATTCGCCTACAGAGTGTTAAAACAGTCATTGACCGTTATAAAAGCCGGTTTACATAAATTCTCCCTATCTTCACACTTTCACGTCAACGATCTGAGGAGAATAAAGCAAACGCAAGATTTGATCCATCGCGGTTAGCCGACCGGCAATGGCCGACTGTCGGTGAATCGTCGTGGAAAAGGACGAGGGGCTCGTGGTGATGCAACGGGGCGAAAAGCCGGAGAATTTCACGTGAAGTTGCGCCACATCCGCAAACCTTCTTTCGGACCTTCTTCCCGGCGAATCCGCAAAGACTTCCGAGGGTGTCCGGCATTCAACGTAACTGAAGCAGAGCGAATCGCGCGATCAGGTTTTACGATGACCGCAGGGTGCCAGTGGAGACCGAAACAGCGACTGTTTACGCTTCTGCTCCTTTTCTTTTCACTATCCGCTGGTCCAAGGCTTCCAGAACAAGGAAAACTGCTCCCATTTCGACAGACAGAAGCTTGAGAAGGGTTTGCTGGTTACAAGGGGTTGCCAGAAATTATGCAAAACCAAAGGGAATATACCTGGGGATCTACTTTAAATCAGTGGGCAGCGCAACGAGGTCACCTGTATCGTTGCCGGCCCAACGTTCATCAAACTTCACCGATTTCCTTTGATTTATTGCGAGGTCGGACAGACGTGTTAAAGCCTTGCCTACGCTTCACCATGTGCACGCTGCGAGATGCAAGGTCGTTCTCGGTCTGGAAATTCATCTCCGACGACGAGGTAAAGCGATACTCTTGACAGACGAAACGAGAAACATGGGCTTGCAGCCTCCTCGAACGTGTCACATGCTTTTCGCCTGAAATTTTGAATGGGCGATGTTTTGGATACGTGACAACTGTTGGCCACCGTTGACAACTGTTGACAATAGCCACACGAAGTGCAATTCCTTTTTTTTTTTTTTATTTGGAAGTAGTTTACAATCAATTCTTATTGAAAATTAAAAATAAATTATTCTGACGTGGTACTATAATAATAAATGAATAATAAATGATTATCGTATGTGTAGCGGCACGTGAGTTACAGGACAATTCAAATAACGTTGTTGTTTCGCCTGGGAGTATCAAGATCGTTAGGATACACGTAATGTAAGAATAAATAAATTCCCAGCAAAACATTTTAAGCAAGACGAATTTGAATTTTCCCGCTCTCCCCCCACCAGTATAAATAAGCGGACGCGTCGCAAGGAAACGAGTTACGGTCAGTTGTCGATCAGTTATCGACCAGTCATCAACGAATCATCTCGATCTAATTAACGAGTCATTAACGATCCTATTTTACGACTTATACACTGTCTTAGCGAATCGGTTAGTACGAGCGTGTTTGCGAACACTATCTGCATACTAATTTATCATTTTAAATATATTCCACATACTTTTAGACACACACCTTACATGGAAGCATCACATAAAGTCAATAATAAACAGAATACGTGAAATAAGGAAAAAGATGTACTGGTTAACCAATAGAAAATCTAAATTAAGCACAACGAATAAAATAAATATATACAAAACGATAATCAAACCAATCTGGACATACGGAGTCCCACTATGGGGGACGGCAGCAATGAGTCACATAAATAAAATAGAGACAGAACAAGCAAAAATTTTAAGAACAATAGTTAACGCTCCATGGTAGGTCAGAAATGAGGACATTCGAAAAGATGTAAAAATTCCAACAGTCAAAGAGGAAATCGCTAGATACGCGAAAAAATACAAAGAAAGACTCGCAACACACCCAAACCAGCTAGTTGCTGAAACAAAAGAAAACGTAATAGAAAGAAGACTGAAGAAGAAGCATCCCGCAGACCTCGCAATAGAAATACAATAAACAACCTGGAAGATGGAACCCCGCTGAGGATAACCATCCACATGCCATATTTTTTCAAGTTATAACATTTTACCAAATGTCCTTCTGGACAAATTGTAAAATTTCAAATAAATAAATTAATTAAAAAAAATAATAAACAACCTGGAAGATGGAACCCCGCTGGGGGTAATCATCCACATGCCACATGTTTTCAAGTTATAACATTTTACCAAATGTCCTTCTGGACAAATTGTAAAATTTCAAATAAATAAATAAATTAAAAAAAAATAAACAACCTGGAAGATGGAACCCCGCTGGGGGTAACCATCCACATGCTATATTTTTCAAGTTATAACATTTTACCAAATGTCCTTCTGGACAAATTGTAAAATTAAATAAATAAATAAAAAAATATATATATTCCACGGTTTCAACAACGAGCAATATCGTCCGTTAAACCTCACCGACCAACCATCCTCTACACATAAACCTCTACATATGTTTGGTTCCAGGTGAATTTAATATTTAATTCTGGAGGGTGATGTATTTTTGTTTTCGTGGTTGTTCATTCTTGCGTTATATCTATCGCTCAATTTGGATATTTCTTCTTCAACTTAAGGCTTTTGATCGGAATCGTCGAAGAATTTCCAAGTTGGAATCACTCGCGTTGCCCGTACTTGGGTCGCATAGGTCCGAACAGGTTTTAATGCGGTTTTATATAGCGTTATTTTACTCTGCACGTTTAACTCGCAACGTCTGCCATGAGCCAGTGGAATTCCTTTAATTTTAATTTAAAAAGTGCCAGTTCCATCAAATATTTCTTCTCTTTCTTCTCTTTTGCTTCCAAGGAGATTTAAAACTCCTGAAGGAAATAAAATTCAAGTTGCGTATAATAACGGAGATGTTTGAAAGGAAGATTCATCTTGTTGCATCACGTTGTTGTTGATTTTACAAAAGTAGCCTTCCTCGAGAGGTAGTCGATTTATCTGAACTTTGACCTGACGTAGCTAAAAGGCGATGGTTAGGCTTTAAAGAGGCTGGCCGCCTCCAAAGCTTATCCGTCTATTACGAAATACTGGCATTAGAAAGTTTACCATAGAATTTCGTAATCGCCGCTACTCCGCTGATAACATGCCACTGTTGTGATAATAATACGAGCACAGAGAAACTGCTACGTTTCGATCTAATAACACCGTGGTTGAAAATGAAGTATGGACGAAAGTAAACTGCAAGTTGCAACGATAATAGAGTAGGAAAGGTACAAACGAGTTTGCATTATACATAATAAAAGCCGCGGCATCATCTCGAAAACGGAAGATTAATATCGAATAAATTGCGAAAATTCTCGGAGACGCCAGCTGAGCAGACTTGGCAAACAATCGTTTGCAGGGCTTAAGAATTAAGAAATATGATCGTATCTACAAATGTCAGCAAGAATGTTGCACTTGGCGACTAAGAAGTTGAAAAGAAAAAGGTAAAAGTCAAAGTCCATTCGCCAATGGACACGCAGCGGCATTAATAAACATTAAAAATTTGAAACTTTCTCTTACGGTTAAAATGCAGATATTTATGCAATTATTTATACGATAAATACTTTGTATATTGTTTGTTGTTCTTCCATCCGATAAATATCATAGTGAGCGTTTAATGTTTTATACAGTGGGGAACAAAAATACGCGGATTAATCGAACTAATACGACTGTCGTATACTTCGGTTTTATTTGACAGCCGACCAATACTTTTCTTGTCGCCATAATCTTCAACATTTTTTTAAGAAATTGTGTATTATTTTACGACTGCTTATTATTATTTTCGATATTTTCGTTAGTGATAACCGTTGCTGATTTAGTTCAAGAATTTGCTTTCTTCAGGCTCGTTTAATTTTTTTCCCTGGCACGTGCTTAAAAATTTGTATAATGTTGTAATTTTAATCATTGATAGATCATGAACTATTGAGCAATTTCTAAACATGTTAACAGAGAGTATTATCATTTCGTTCTTAGAATAAAACAATTTTTTTTTTTTTTTTTTTTTTTTTGTTACACATTAAAGCTCGTAATATTTTTAATTATTTTTAACGAACTGCATATTCTGAGCTCATTATTTTTTTATATTATTAAAAGTTTACACGCGTCATTGAGAAATTAAAGATAGCACAGTTGGGCACACATTTATTACAAAATAAATAATTGAAATTAATAATTATTTAATTAAATTAATAATTAATGATTAAAATTTACATTTTCGTGTAAACAAGTCGTATTTAAAGAAACTTCATTCGTATCCATTAGGTTGTCGGAAAAGTGTGTTTCTTTTATGAACACGTCCTTTACAACTATTCATCTTTATACAAACATGAAAGCTAATCTGTCGAACGTTGTGATCTTTGTTTTGATAGAAGAAAATGGACCATACGTAATTGGATAAAATAACAAAAAAACGTAAAATGTGGTGCGTCCATTATTTCCTTATCCAACGAAAGAAACTTTTCCACCTAATATTCTTCTGAACTCGATTAAAGAAGAGAAGATTTGTTTCACTTTAAAAAATGGTCAATTCTTCTTTTTATTATTAGACTACTTTTTTTAATTTTTCTACTATTTTTATTATTTATTTATTTTTGAATGTTCATACAAATTAGAACTTTTCTGTACTCGATTAAAGAAGAGAAGATTTGTTTCATTTTCTAAAAAATGGTCAGTTCTTCTTTTTATTATTAAACTATTTTTTTTTAATTTTTCAACTGTATTTATTTATTATTTATTTATTTTTGATTGTTCATACAAATTAGAACTTTTTTGAACGCGATTAAAGAAGAGAAGATTTGTTTCATTTTCTAAAAAATGGTCAATTCTTCTTTTTATTATTAAACTATTTTTTTTTAATTTTTCAACTGTATTTATTTATTATTTATTTATTTTTGATTGTTCATACAAATTAGAACTTTTTTGAACGCGATTAAAGAAGAGAAGATTTGTTTCATTTTCTAAAAAATGGTCAGTTCTTCTTTTTATTATTAAACTATTTTTTTTTAATTTTTCAACTGTATTTATTTATTATTTATTTATTTTTGAATTCTCATACAAATTAGAACTTTTCTGTACTCGATTAAAGAAGAGAAGATTTGTTTCATTTTCTAAAAAATGGTCAGTTCTTCTTTTTATTATTAAACTATTTTTTTTTAATTTTTCAACTGTATTTATTTATTATTTATTTATTTTTGATTGTTCATACAAATTAGAACTTTTCTGTACTCGATTAAAGAAGAGAAGATTTGTTTCATTTTCTAAAAAATGGTCAATTCTTCTTTTTATTATTAGACTATTTTTTTTTTAATTTTTCAACTGTATTTATTTATTATTTATTTATTTTTGATTGTTCATACAAATTAGAACTTTTCTGAACGCGATTAAAGAAGAGAAGATTTGTTTCATTTTCTAAAAAATGGTCAGTTCTTCTTTTTATTATTAAACTATTTTTTTTTAATTTTTCAACTGTATTTATTTATTATTTATTTATTTTTGAATTCTCATACAAATTGGAACTTTTCTGAATTCGATTAAAGAAACGAAGATTCATTCCATCTTCTAAAAAACAGCCAGATCTTCTTTTAATTACCAAACTATTTTTCTTTTAATTTTTCAACTGTATTTATTATGTATTATTACAAGACCTATTCACTTATATTTTTCCACACTCTGTACATTCCATATAACCTTCATCCCTTAAACATCCCATAAATGCACAAACATCTACAGTCTACCTACTCTACGTGATTTTCCAAACACGTTTCAATTAAAATATTCCAGATTGGTTTCGTGACACGGGTGAAATTCCTTGGCGAAAGGTCGAAGCGCAATATCGTGTACAAACGATAGCAACGAACCACCTTCGCCACGATCGTTTAAATTAGATTCTCGCTTCACCTGTCGAAGCATCGGTTCACATCCTTTCCCGCGGCCCCCGTGAGCCGATGGAAAGAGCAGAACGACCAGAACGAACTGATCTGTTCGCACTTTGATTTACTGCCTGGACAACCCAAAGGCTTGGCCGCCGCACCCCGCAATATTCCTTTTGAATAAGCAAATTATGAGATTCAAGGTCGCGGCGACTGAAGGGTTTCATTTCGACTGGGCGAGAAAATCGGTTACCTGGTTCAGTTCTACGCAAAATTCCTCCACGTCCGGATGTCCGATTCGTGATCGCGATCGCTCTTTATCGTAGTTATCATCTGTACCTACGTTTTTCCCCTTTTCATTTTCACGTTTCGCGTGGTTTATGTTCGATCAATCGAATCGATCGTGGCAAAAATCGTAGCATTGTGCGCTTTACAGTGTCCAACGTGATTTATAGTTGTTACGCAGCAACGTCGTTGGTTCGTTCCTTTCCCTCGACGATCGTCGAGTACGCAGCACGTGGAAACATCGAGGTAAATGAATGAGATAGTAGGATAAGCAACCGATCTGGCATTTGATCGGCGTTGTATCTTGGATTAATTTTAACGCGTCGCTGGCTTGTTCGTTTGGCCTTTCGAGGCGTGTTCTATTTACAAGTATCGATCGGTTCAGTTGGTGGCACGTTGCGGTCAAAATGGTGGAGGAAAAACGTTGGTTTCGCTTCGGCAACGATTGAAATTAATTCACCGTTACTGCGCGCTCAGATTTGATGCACTTCATAAATCCTGTAGACGGAAGTTTGCAAGTCTTCCATTTCAAATATTTGTACTATGAATTAATCGTTGCATGTTTTAAACAATCATCAAACTAGGTATAACGATTCTAATTTCTTCAAGTTCGTTTTTGGGTTTAATTAAATTTTGAAATTTAACTGTTGAAGACATCAGTGCGACTAATGTCGTTTTTCTTATTTATCTTAAGTCTCAGCAATTAGATTCAAGTTCAAGCGATCTTTGATTATACTGTTCAAGGGGGCACTGATCAAACCCACAAGTTGACAAGTACAGCAAAACAATGATTTTTGTATTTAATTAAAATAATTTAATTTATCTGTTGAAGAAATCAACACGTCTAATGTCATTTTTCTCATTTATCTTAAATCTCAGCAATTAGATTCAAGTTCAAGCGATTTTTAATTAAACTGTTCAAGGGGGCACTGATTAAACCCACAAGTTAACAAGTACAGCAAACCAATGATTTTTGCATTTAATTAAATTAATTTAATTTAACTGTTGAAGATATCAACACGACTAATGTCATTTTTCTCATTTATCTTAAATCTCAGCAATTAGATTCAAGTTCAAGCGATTTTTAATTAAACTGTTCAAGGGGGCACTGATTAAACCCACAAGTTAACAAGTACAGCAAACCAATGATTTTTGCATTTAATTAAATTAATTTAATTTAACTGTTGAAGATATCAACACGACTAATGTCATTTTTCTCATTTATCTTAAATCTCAGCAATTAGATTCAAGTTCAAGCGATTTTTAATTAAACTGTTCAAGGGGGCACTGATTAAACCCACAAGTTAACAAGTACAGCAAACCAATGATTTTTGCATTTAATTAAATTAATTTAATTTAACTGTTGAAGACATCAACACGTCTAATATCATTTTTCTCATTTATCTTGAATCTCAGCAATTAGATAGTACAATTTAAATAAAGTTCTAGCAATCTTCAATTAAATTGTTCACTGGGGGTAATGATAAATCCCACAAGTTTACAAGTGCAGCAAACCAATGATTTTTGCATTTAATTAAATTAATTTAATTTAACTGTTGAAGACATCAACACGACTAATATCATTTTTCTCATTTATCTTAAATCTCAGCAATTAGATTCAAGTTCTAGCGATCTTTAATTAAACTGTTCAAGGGGGCACTGATTAAACCCACAAGTTAACAAGTACAGCAAACCAATGATTTTTGTATTTAATTAAATTAATTTAATTTACCTGTTAAAGACATCAACACGACTAATGTCATTTTTCTCATTTATCTTAAATCTCAGCAATTAGATTCAAGTTCAAGCGATTTTTAATTAAACTGTTCAAGGGGGCACTGATTAAACCCACAAGTTAACAAGTACAGCAAACCAATGATTTTTGCATTTAATTAAATTAATTTAATTTAACTGTTGAAGACATCAACACGTCTAATATCATTTTTCTCATTTATCTTGAATCTCAGCAATTAGATAGTACAATTTAAATAAAGTTCTAGCAATCTTCAATTAAATTGTTCACTGGGGGTAATGATAAATCCCACAAGTTTACAAGTGCAGCAAACCAATGATTTTTGCATTTAATTAAATTAATTTAATTTAACTGTTGAAGACATCAACACGACTAATATCATTTTTCTCATTTATCTTAAATCTCAGCAATTAGATAGTACAATTTAAATAAAGTTCTAGCAATCTTCAATTAAATTGTTCACTGGGGGTACTGATAAATCCCACAAGTTTACAAGTACAACAAAACAATGATTTTTGTATTTAATTAAATTAATTTCATTTACCTGTTGAAGACATCAACACATCTAATATCATTTTTCTCATTTATCTTAAATCTCAGCAATGAAATAGTACACCAAACTAATAATATTTCAAACTCTGTCGTTTAGATTCATCTGAATATTTATCATTACCATAAATGAACTTACCATAGTAAGTCATTTGTTTCCCAGAATTGAATATTAATCACATATCTACTTACATAATAAAATTGAGAAATTAATTCAAAAAACCCAGTTAAACGATTCTGCTTCTGAGAATCTCGATTAATCTTCGCGTTAATCAATCGCGTGTCTATTCCTATACAAACTTCATTCAACAGAATACATCCTTTGGAATCCAGCAACAGACGTCAAAATGGTTGCTGATGGACCGGATTCGAAGGGGCTAGCGATTAGAATTCAGGCGTTAGGTATCGCAGCGATATCGATAATGGGTCGCGATATCCGCGGGGTGCATCCGCGTACGTACGCGCATGATGTACGAGAAGTAATATTTTCGCACGCGCGATATATCTGCCGCTAGCGGACAGCGGCCTGGCGATGTGGCCGTCGATATCGGTTATCGAAAATATTTTTAAATTCGCAAATGATAACGTGCCACGTTGCTTCCGCCCGATCTCGTCGCCGACGTCAGTTTTACGCCCAATCGGGGACCGTTTCTCCCGCGATCCCATCATCGTTCGTTATTAAACGTCGGCTGGGCAAAGTTGTTGACGTGATCGAAATTTAATTTCCAACGAAATTTCTTTTTTTTTTTTTTTTTCACTTTATCAACGCTACTTTCCGGGAAATATCGCGCGACGTTGAAAAATGCGATAAAATAGCCAAGTTTAAGCGAGATCCATTGGATTTGACGTGCAGGCAATGGAACCTGGAATATCCAATTTATGAATAAAAGAAGCTGCAGCTTCATGAAGTTGAGAAGTAGACGAGAAGCGTAAGAATACTTTGACGCCAGACTTGTGCCTTACAATAGAGAGATCTTCCATAATGTATTATAATTTTCCACTTTCTCACATCGGAAATCGCGCTCGTTTCCATCTCAATATCGTCTTACCATATCGATCTCTACAAAATCGAGTGTCTTACTTTCATTGGTCGAAACAGTTTCCACCAAGTTACCAAAGCGAACATCGACGACGTGAAAAGTATGAAAAAGAATCTGAATAATTGCAACAGTGTCAAAAGACAAACCTAAAATTCAGTGTTCTCCAAGCACCTGCTTCCATTTCATCCAACAACCGAAACAACCAATGGCAACATATACAAAACATAAAACGTAAAAACTTCGCCTCTTCTCATGAAGATCGAGCAAAAGGATGGCCGAAGTTGAAAAAAGGTCAATTAAAAGACGGTGCCGTTTCGAGTTGGTTCTTGGTAAACGAGCAACCGATTCCATGCAACATGGAATTCATCTGTCGGCCCTTTTTACGCCACCTTAGTCCTTTTTTCTTCTTCTTTCTTCGTCTGTTCTCGAACGTATCGCGACCTCAAGACTGCAGGATGCTTTTATCGTGTAGAAGTTCACCGTTGCTTGTCTCGCTTCGGGCGTTCTACGCGCGACGACGATGCGATAGCGGCGATAGTCATACTTATAATTAGAGGAGTCAGCCAAATGATTTACGACGCACACGTGGTACACGCGGGCCGCTTTCGTAAATACGTCCTCCGCCTCTTCTTCCTCATCTCGTTTCTTTCGCACGGGCACGCGGTATCGCGAGGTGGCCCCGCTCCTCGATTAATAATTTTTGCCAGCCTATACCCTGCACCACTTTGCGCGTCCTGACGAATAATAAAATTAATCGTAGCTCGATTAGCGACCGATTCGAGGAACGCGCGCAACGCCACGCAATATCGATAAATTCCGATCGAGTCGCCCTTTGTTTTATCGTTAGCAGAGCGTCCAACTAGTCACGCCATCCTGTAATTTTCCTCGTCGAATTTGCCTTTCTCCAACGACTACCAGAACCCCGCGAGTTTATTACCGTTTTCCGAAAGTGATATTGTTGCGTTTTTATTTCGATTGTTCGGTTTACGTTACCGCTAATTTTGAAATTCGGGTGAATAGTAGTTGCTACCACCAGAAACGATCTAAGGATTGCTTCAGTTAGAATTCTTGTTGTCGTTATCCTTTTCGATGATCCCCAATTGTCGTATTCCTTAGTAATTTTGTCGACAATTAAATATCGGTGGGTGGCGTTGACCGAGGTTTAACGCGATTCCCAACTAAACTCCGCGTTTCGGCTAACCCGCCACGCGCGGGAGTACTGGCACGGGAGAGGATCAAAGTTGGCGAAAATAAATGCTCGTTCGATCTAATTATATTGTAAAACAAATATTTTCCACGACGAAAGTTTATTCTGATTCTGATTGGTTATTAACAGAGTTGTTGTTGAAATTTAGAGTATTCGAGATTACAATTGTTCGCGATACGCTTTACTAATTGCAAGATTCGAATTTGAGTGATTTTCGATAATTCACGAATTGACAAATACGAGCACGTCGATTAACAAAACTGACAAGAACTGAGAATTAAATGAAACGAAGAATTGAAACTGAAGAACTAAAGGATTAAAGAACATAAGAACTAAGAGGTGAGGAAACTAGGGGATAAAGGAACTAAGGGCTAAGGAGCTAAGAGCTGAGGAACTAAAGAACCAAAGAATTAAAAGTCAAAGAAAGTGAAACATTAAGAGCCTGAGGAATTGAGAACTAATCGCTATGAACGAAGAAATTACTTGCCAAAACTGAGGAACTGATCACCAAGAACCCAGGAATCAATCACCAAGGACTGACGAACTAATCACACAGAACTAAGGAATTATCTGAATAATCTGAATCTGATTAATGAACAATGAATAATAATCCTTCCATGTTGCTACGTTTATTTATAGTTTGCTCTATCGTAGAAGGGGTGGGCGTCATGTGGCGGTATGCGAAGCTCGAATTCGGTTTCTAACCAAATTGTTAAATTTTATTTCGAGTTGAAAGGCCAGTTAACAATATTCATAAACCTGCGCTCCCTTTGCTTCCCTTTTTCTATTTATCTTCGATAGATAGTTCTTGTAGAAGTTTTGCACGGTAGAATATTTTGCAGAAGTTGAAGAAGCTATAAGAAGAATCTCCAGGGGAATTATTCCATTAAAAGTATTTTTTATAATTCTTTTTTCTGTAAGATGATCAATCAAGTGTATTTTGCTGTTCTAATTATCTTCGGCTACAAGTTGTCGCGTTTGGACCTGTTCGAAAGCGTCGGCCGTCGGAATACGCGACATACGCGCCGACGTTTTTTCATGGAAAAACAATTATGTTACATTTAATTACTCGTGCATCGCTTTCGTGTTTTATTTTGACCGGAGATATTTCATTGGGTTTCACTTGATCGCATAAATTTCAGCCACGTCGCGTGCAGGAAAAACAAATTACCAGCGTAATTTTCGGCTAACTATCGTCTTTTTGCTTTAGAATGAATTATTAAATAACGTTATTGAAATTTATCGCGGTTGCGTAATTACTCGAATCAACGACAAAAGGAACGTTACGCAACTGTTTGAAGATTGCGTAATTGAAAATGGTTCTGCGTAAAAATTGAAACGGAATAAAATATTTTGATTATGAAATGAAAAATTCTAAAGCGACGAAATAATCAGCAATATGACGTCAATTTGGGTTAAAATGGTTCTCGTGTAAAAGCCGAAAGGGACACAGCTTAATGAGCGAATAAATTTACACCAAAAATTAATCCACTGTACAAACCACCTCGACGTGTATAAAACAGCAAGAGAATTATTTATGATCGCATATTGAATTCGTAGCGAATCTATAGAGGGCGACAACAAATAGTAGTTAAGCTTCAAGATCTATATTTATTCAGTCAGAGATACAAATCAAAAATAAACCGAGTGAAACATAAATCGAAATAATTCCACCAACTCCACCAGAAATATATTACCTACTTTATAGAAAAAAATGCTTTTGTATTTTTTCTCGCGAAAAAACAGATGAGGGAAATATGTACATGGGGACAAATATTCTTTAAAAACATTCTACTCTGACATAAATAATTCTTCCCACAAATTCACCGCTGAAAACAAGCAAGATTCGCTAATCAAGATAAATCAAACCTTTTACGTTTAACCGAAATACAAAAAGAATATGCTGCAAAAAGGATGAAACTTATTTCATTAAAAAAAAAAAAAAAAAAAAAAAAAGACAAATTTGTGTCTTTTTAAAACCATTTCTTCGATATTAGCAAAATTTTTCCATAAAATTTCTTTTTCCCACGGAAGCTGTCCATCGCACAGCTTTACGAATCACAGAAATTGCACAACAATTCCGCCAGGATTTTTGATTAAACGAAAAATACGGCCCGTATTTGCTTGATGGAGCGTGAGTCGGAGGCGGCAGGCCAACATGGCGCTGCGACGGCCGTCGGAACATGGCGACTGGCGGCCAGTTCGGCTCGGACTCGTTACAGAATTTCTCTGCAGCCTGTGTATCGTATTCGACGTGATCTCTCGGTTTTGAAAAATCGTCGCGTTTCAACGGTCACGGCTCGTTAGAATATCGCTTGACAGTCGGCAACAACGACGCACGGCGTCGAAGTACGCTTCTATTAATACGTCGCTCACGAGCTGTCGAGCGTATTGCGTTCGCGACCGTACACACAACACCGATACAAGTAAAACGCGAATGTATACGATCGTATTGGTGAATAACAAGGAAGGAAAATCTGGTCGATGTGCTACGTGACGCATATACGCCTCCATACAAGCACGTATTTTTGACGCACTTTCGATCTGCCTGGCTGCCCCCGGGGGCCGCGATTTAACTGGCCGAAAATTAATTGTCGCGGCAACGTTGTGTCGCACGGCCGGCCGCATTTTCGTTATTTTTCAACGGCGCACGAAAATCGTGCCAGAATCTTCACCAACCTTTGAATACGCTTCTCGTTACGATGGAACAGCTGCGAGATAGGTCCAGATGATTCGTCCAGGCTTGGGAAAACTATTATGTTATGCGAGTTACACGAAAGAATCTGAAATTTTCGAACTACTGTAACTAGACTCGAGTAACACGATATGTGAAATTTGCAAAGAATTTGGAAATGTATATAGAAGTTTGAAGATGTTCGTTGGGATTCACTTTGTAGAGATGATGAAGGTATTTGAATAATGAATTATTCGTTTTATTAGGTTGCCTGAAGGTTCTCTTTTCGATAGATTGTCATTTATATTATTTTATTGAATTACGTATCTATTTCTATTGTTACGTTGCTGCATAATTCGATGAACTAATGTAAAAGAAAAAACAGTGTGCGTCTGTCATTTGCGATTTCACGTTTGTACGAAGGTGCACTGATGTAAAAGACGCGTTTGCGAAGGAAAGATACTTTTGTGACAACCTAATACACGCGATGACGAAAGTACTTCAATATTTGTCATAAAAATCCTTCGTGTGTATATTGTACGTGCTACATGTTTCTTTCGTATGTCACACGTGCGTCACACATATATTAAAGCGTTGCAACAGTTTCACACATTTAGGAATATTCATTGTAAGCACATATTGCAATATAATTATACTGCTATATGTAACTGGAATAATACAAGTTCATTTTTCATTTTGTATACTTGAAACTGGTTATTTATACATTAGGCTGTCCGGAAGGTTTCTTTCGTTTCACGAGGTGATAACAGATGAACAATTTCTGTTTTGTATTATTTTATTGAATTACGTGACCATTTCGTTCTATTTCTATTACTATGTTCCTGCATAATTCGATAAATTGATATAAAAGAAAAAATATTGAGCGTCTATTATTTCCTCATAAAACGAAAGAAACTGATAGAAAAATAAAATTCGCGAGTGTCGATAAAAATAAACAAGGAAACTCTTTCGTCGTTATTTTATAATAAAACGATTAATTTCTTAGTGTAGTTATAAATAAAGCACGCAGAATCAAAGTATTCCTTGCACACTTGGAGTATAATAGACGAACTACAATTTCTCTTTTGTATTATATTATTTTGTTCTATTTGTATTATTATGTTCCTGCATAATTTAATAAATTAATATAAAAGAAAAAACATTGCGCGTCTATTATTTCCTCATAAAACGAAAGAAACTGATAGAAAATAAAATTCGCGAGCGTCGATAAAAATAAATAAGGAAACTCTTTCACCGTTATTTTATAACAAAATAATTTCTTAGTATAGATATAAATAAAGTATGCAGAGTCAAAGTATTCCTTACTTAAAGTATAATAGACGAACTACAATTTCTCTTTTGTATTATATTATTTTGTTCTATTTCTATTATTATGTTCCTGTATAATTTGATAAATTAATATAAAAGAAAAAATATTGAGCGTCTATTATTTCCTTATAAAACGAAAGAAACATTTCGGACGACCTAATATATTAAGTTACAGCATGTTCGTCAAATTAAACACTTTGCAGTGAAACTTTTAGACGTAAATTTTCAAATTCAAGTACTTACTATCGAATTTCTAAATTTCAACGTTTAAAGAGAAGCAGTGATCGCAAATCTCGTCATTTTACCTAGTACAACCCTTCAACGACCAGAATATCTTTTTGCAACGAAATTCAAAGCTGTGGACTATACGTCTTAGGTCGTCCGAAAAGTTTCTTTCGTTTCATGAGGTGATAATAGATGAACAATTTCTCTTTTATATTATATTATTCTGTTCTATTTGTATTATTGCGTTTCTGCATAATTCAATGAACTAATATAAAAGAAAAAACATTGTACGTCTATTATTTTCTCATAAAAGGAAAGAAACTTTTTGGACGACCTAATATTTAATGAGACTATAACATTAATTATATGTTCATAGTCTATATACTAATTTTTGTATAATAATTTTATACTTGCTTATTATTATTGCTTACACTTTTTTTACTAAATGTAGGTAAATTGTAATAAATATCTTGTAACTTCTGTATACATTTTCCAATTGATAGCAAATTTTACGAATATAATTGAGACAGCAGTGTCTCATTAAGACACTAATGAACTTTCGAAACGTTTCCTATAACGCTTACGATATATTCATAAATATTTTCCACGATAAATATCGAAATATCGAGTTGTCCGAAAATTGTCTTTCTTCTTTTTAACGTGTTTTCACAACAGTGCATCTTCGTGCAAACGTGAAAGCAACTCTGTGAAAAGTCACGGTCTTCATCTCAATAGAACAAAATGGATCGTGCAAAATAAAATAAAAGAAAAAACCTGCGTCTATTATTTCCTCATAAAACGAAAGAAACTTTCCGGACGACCTAATATTCGAAGAGCAGTGAGACTAAAAGTATTTGTTTTTTAATGGACATTATATTATTTAGATTCTAAGACATTTAGTTATGGATTTTCAAGTCTTTATAAGAATATATACTAAAATATTTGAATGTATTTGTTGCATTGACATATACGTTACACCACGTCATTGATTATGTAACGATAAGCAACATCGTGCTACTGGCACAACCAGTGTATTTTTAGTTCTCGTGCGTTTCAAGAAATCTCATCGGGCAATTGAACAAAACAGTGGAGAAGAATCGTTAGAATAATCGTCGTTGCTCAAAGTAAAGGCATTTCTCGTGAGGAAAATGTGCAGTTCCAGGAGTGAGATGGTTAAAAACAGATGCATTTTATCAGCATCGAACGTATTAATATTTAGAATAGTTTTTACAGATTACAGATCCTTTTCCATCGAACTCTTCGTTTGCTCTGATGTATTAGGTTGTCCATAGAGTGTCTTTCCTTCGCAAACTTGTTTTTTACAACAACGAACCTTCGTACAAACGTGGAACCAAGTCTGTGAAGCGTCACGGCAATGGACGTAATTCGACAAAATAAAATAAAACAAAAAACCCTTCCGACAATCTAATACTTTTGCAAGCCACAGTACGTCGATTTCATTTTCATCTATTTCCTCCGTATAATTTCGTTGTTTACTAAAACGTGGTGGTTTTTCTTCTTTAAGACAGGGTGGAGATGTGACACGATCGTGGTGGAGTGAATTTTTGCCGGATCCGACGAAATGAGACGCGTTAGATCCAATGGTATTGATTAGGGGGTCGAGCCGTGTGCTAGGGGAATATAAATCGTTCGGTGTGGCTCGCTGAACGCGCTGTTAAAAGCTCGTGATCGCTCCGTACTTCGCCTTAACGCGGCGATGATTGTTTTGCTCATTACGACTCTCTTTCTTTCTTTTTGCCCCTACGATTGCAAGTGGATTGGAATCGAAACTACGGCTCGTCCTCAACCGACACTCACGCTATCCTAAACAACACAGCATCTGAAATACCCACTTTTAATAATCATGTCCTAGCATCGATATCGTTTCCGTTCCACCTTCTCATTTGTCCAAACGTCCAGATAGACGTGACATCGTTCCGCTGTTATAAAATTCAACAAGAGAAAAAAAAAAAAAGCGACAGGGACAAAGAAACGATGGATCGACGAGGTTTCCATCGTATGCTCGCGGATGAGAAATTGTACGAGCCGAGAGATAACATCCGGCCGACCTTCTCAGCTCGCGGAACATTTCCTCATTTTTCGACTCGCTTAATGGAAAGTTAAACGGTTCGAGATAACGTCGGATAAACCGCAAACGTTACGAGATCCGCGCTATTAATAGACGCGGATCCACGCGCGGAAAACCAAACTGTCATTACACAGCAGCTGGAAATAGGCGTTTCTTGGTCGTGTGTGCGAGTACAAATATTTATAGAGATTATTTGCTCCTTGCTAACAGCCAAACGAAATTGATATTCGCGTATCTCCGCTACCGTGTCAACGGGTACAACGAAATCACGTTCCATTAGACGCTTACACACTCAACGCAATCACTTGATTTTCCTTCAATCCAATAGGATTCGCGTTTAACCGAGACGGAGGGAATTCTTGCGAAAGAATATTCAATTAGCGAGACCGTATTACGAGATGGGATGAGCGTGATTGAATTCGTGACAGGATGGAGGTGGGCATTTTTCATCGGAACGCTTGGCAAAGCTTCGAGTTTGCCGGAAGCTCGATCAAAAGCACGTCCGTCGGACGAGCGGAGGTGCGAGAGTCTCGCTACAGTTAGAAATGCCTTTACATTTGTTTCAGTCGGTCCGAATCCGTCCGTGTCGAGCGACCAATTTTCAACCCCTGTACGTCGTCATTAACACTAAACCTACCATGCGCGGTCAAATGACCGTTTTTGAAATTTCGTTTAGAATTTCTCGTATACAACGTTACTGTATCACCATGTGGCTTACTCACTTTTCCTATAATATGTTAGGTCATCCCATAAGTTCGTGCCGTTTTTCGAGCGGTTATATATGTTAAGATTGTTCACATACCTTTCAGTTTCATGAAAAAATGTAATCCCCCTCTCGTTGTACAACTTCTTCCCATTTTTCTGCGAGGGCCATTATTCCCATTCGATAAAAGTTCTCTCGTTTTTCTTTAAAATAATTCTCTAAGCTATTTCTGAGAATGTCAATATTTTCAAATTTTTTACCTACTAAAAAGTGTTGTAATGCTCTGGACAGGTGGTAATCAGATGGGGCAATGTCTGGGGAATATGGGCGATGTGGTGAAATTTCCCAATTAAATTCAGACAATTTTTTCGAACGCTTTTCGCGACACGCGGTCTAGCGTTGTCGCGATGGAAGATAACGTTGCTCCTATTCGCTAAACCTGGTCGCTTTTCAGCTAGCGCTTCCCTTAATTTTGCTAACCGAGTGCAATATTTGTCTGAATTAATGGTATCACCACTAGATAAAAGTTCAGAATAGAGTGTTCCTTTATAATCCCACCATACACACAAAAGAACTTTACGTGGATGTAACCCTGGTTTTGCACAACGTCGAGGTGGCTGATTTCGTTGGGACCAGCTACGTTTCCGTTCAGGGTTTTCGTAAAGTATCCACTTTTCATCGCCAGTTACCAGACGTTTAAGGAATGGCTCGTGTTTATTACGCGCAAGTAATGACACGCACGCTGTCGTTCGTTCGAGACGGTTCCGTTCCGTAAGTTCATGGGGCACCCAAACCTTCAACTTTGACACCATCCCCATTTTTTTTTAACACCCATGAATCGTTGTCTTAGATATTTTCAGAACATTTCACATCTCTTGAACTGTCAAACTTCGTGATTTTTCAACAAGATCCCGAATTTTAGCTTCGTCTGTCCGAGGAGGACGCCCGGAGCGTTCCTCGTCTTCTAAACAGAAATTCCCAGCTCTGAAACGTTGCAACCACTTCCTACAGGTGCGAGATGAAAGCGCATTTTCGCCGTAAACAGCGCATATGTTTTTCGTGGCAATTGTTACAGAACCTCCTTTCCGAAATTCATATAACACGAGATGTCGAAAATGGATACGCACTTCACTCGTGATTTTTTACTGTCAAAAGTCAATGTGTTCACTATATTACGATCTTATACCCATGAAAATCTGCTCTAGCCTGTTCTCCATCAGCTAAGCTCAAGTGCATTGGTCCCTTATCGCCGTATGTTTCTAAATCGACACATGAAATGTATACACAAAAGTAGGATGACCTAATACATACAACCTATTTTTCAATATTCACAACTTTCTTTATCGTTTACTTTCCGAAAAAATGTTATAGCATGTCTAGTCTACCGCGAACGGTCATTCGACCATCTGGAAAATTCATGTTATTTACGACTATATTCTTCGGAAAGCGCACTTCTGAAATTGTTTTACGAGTCTACGACGTAATCGTGGATCTACGGTGTAGACGAACGCGCGATTGGAACAAACGCATAGCGTTCTTTAGACGACGATACGGTCTTGCGATCCGAACAGAGAGCATCAAAATTTCACAGTGTATTGTAGAAATTATTACGTGGTACAAGCGATAGTTTCGACAAAGTCAACAGAGCTAACAATATTTTGTGGTATGATTTACAATTTTTTTTAAATTTCTGCTCTCAATGTTTTTGCCCCGTTTGATTTATATTTTTATATTTCAGTTTTTACTTTTTACTTTATCATTTGTATATTCATCCCCAAAAATGTCAAGACATTGGAGGAATATCAATTTATTAGACGAAATAAATAATATCGACGAGGATTGTTCGGAAGATGACCAAGAAGTTTCCGATTTTGATAATGAAACGGCGGAAAATAATTGTGACTTATTTGACAGCGATACGGACGAAGAGAATATTTTGAATATACGAAGAGGACAAAAAAGAAAGAGATTTATAGTTAGTTCCGAAAGTGAAAATGAGGAAGGGATTGAAACTGCTGGATATCAGAAGGAGAGACGGCTAAGCGAAGAATGTTCATCGAAAACAATAATAAACACAGCTACAGATTCTTCTGGACGGAAATCTTGTGAAATAAGATATCGTAAAGTCGATAAGACCAACAAGATTTCTATAAAATGTAAAAAATACGTATGTGGAAAATGTGCCATAGAAAATGCTGTAATTTGTAAAAAATGTGCTGAAAATACACAAAGGTAAACAAAACTTTCTAAATAGAAAAGCGGGCAGCGGGTTTTTATCGTAGCACCAGAAAGATATTCTGTTTAATATCCAATCGCAATTGGCTGAAATCTCTTTCTATATTAAGATACATATGTTTTTTTGAATCGGTCATTTGACCGCTCATGGTAGAATTAGGTTTACATGAAATGTCGGTAGGTTTAGTGTTAAAGAACCGTTGGTCGGATGAAAGTTCCACCGCGGGAAACGTCTGAAATTCGACGGAAATTGGGAAATAAAAGGGAGGGGAGAATATTTGGCAGCTGCATACGTACAGAGGAGAGAGCAGAAAAAGGAATGAGATACAAAGAGTGTTAAATAGATAGTGCATTTATATGTACTGTATATATGTAATATCGTGATCGATTCTGAAGTCTGAAGATCGAGTTATTGTGAAAATACAGGAGTAAAGAACAATTAATACAACAATAAATAACAAGTTCTGTGCAACGTCTACCTGAAAATCGACAATCGATTTTCAACGTCCTCAGCTACCGATCTTTCAATCTTCAATGTTTTAACACGATTCGGCTAAGTTTCCTGCGGGGCCGAAATGCGGCCACCGGTTCGCAGAACGTAAACAGAGCGACAAGCGGGATTTTATTGTTTATCGGCTTCGATTCGTTGTAAAGAAAAGATCATTTAGTTCTGAAATGGAGGAAGCGATAAGATTTCCAGCTAGAGCATTCCGAGGGATCTCATGGCAGATATCTTTTTCATTTGGTCGAGAGGCATACTTGTGAGACGTACATCGGTGATTTTTTCATCCTGAAGATGTTGGGTAAACAGCGTGAAAATACATTTGGAAGCGGGGAGTCTACAACTATCGTTCGAAATGCCCAAAATCAGCCCAAACGTGTTTGGAACGTTTTAACGAGTACCATGCGATATGGAATAATGTAATACATTATCCAGAATATAAATTAATAAAAAGTATGGTATAATGTGTTTCTAATATTTTTATGTTGTATATCCTATATACAATTTCGTATGTTTAATTAACTGGAACAAGAAGAGCGTCGCCACACTTCGCTGACGAAGCCCCACGGAAGTGCAGCCGTCGCATAGATATGCGCGACGAACGTGTTAAATAATTATTCTTTCTTCCGTGATCTTGTCTATCTCTGATGTTGCTGTCTGTCCGTCCGTTTGGGAAATCAGCGGCCCTCAGAATGGATGTTCGTAAAACGAGAGAAAGTCGCTCTGTCCGTGAAACAAAGAAAGTCATGCTGTCCCTATGACACTTGAACTCTAAGGGCTTTACATATATATATATACTATATTTCTATAGCACGTGTGAGAGTGTACGTGAGCGTGGAAGGAAGTGGAGGTCTCAATTGAGGCAAAAGCAATTAAAAGCGATTAAAAGATATTAGAAGCGATCAGAAGAAACCAAGAAGCGAGCGAGTAGATTGTCGGGTGGTTGGTAAATTCAGACAATTTGTAAATAAATTTGAAGCCTCCGAAATCCTCTCCATACCTTGACAAGGAGAAGATAATCCAAGGGGAAATGATTTTTGATAGGGCGTATGAATGGCGGATAAGCTGCAGGAAAAGAGAAACAAATGAATTTTGAAGGGTCGTACGGTCGATGTTAAATAATACGTCGCCCACCGACGTTCAATTGTTCGACACAATAAGCTCAAGTGACATCCGTGCGTCGTGTGCTTGGCTACAGTTTCTACACACTTCCGATACAATACTCAATCACAACTCGCGAAAGCGAGGTTGCGTAAGGCTCGTTGCGACGACACATTGTCGGATATTTCGAAGCGATGGCGAGAAGAAAAGTTGGCCGGATCATTAGTCAGCCGGGTGGCAGGTTGCGCGGCTTGGAAAATTGACAAAGACAACGCTGTCGATTCTACGTTATATCCGCGAGCGCCTATTTTATACTCTAGAAAAACAGCGATGACAAAAGCGTAGTAGCTTTAGGGGACGCGCGATGGATAATAATGAATCTTCTCGTTGTTTTCGCGAAAAGAAGAGTAAAATGGGATAAAAGCAGAGAAATGGGCGGCCGAATTTCAAGCTACAGGATGAGTGGGATTTTCCGTTCAGGAAAAACATTCACGTCGACCGAGCCTTCACGCTGTGAACCGGTAGCGTTCGGTATTGACGTTTCTCCACCATCTTTCTCCGCGTTTATTTCCATCCGTCATCCGCGCGAATGGACAAAGAAGAGAAAGAACACAGGCCGAAGAGGAACAGACGAGGAGGTGACGCGATAGAGAGGAAACGGAAGAATACGAAATGGAGAAAGAAGACGAGGGAAGAGAGGCAGAGCGAAAGAGAGAGAATACTCGCATCTTGCTGCCTTTATAAATGCTTCTACATTTATTAAGGCTACTCCCCGGAGCCTGGACGTACCAGTGTACGTATTTCGAAATGAATGCCTCGTGACGTGGCACCGCGACGCTGTCGTCGGGGCGCGCGAGCGCTACGAAAAGTGAAATATTTCCGTCGTATTTTCACATGCGCGGCCACGACGAATGGCGTCCCTGCGTCTGACGGCTCTGTGCTTCGGCAGCCTGGCAAACCGACAGGAACAAAAAGAAGAAGAAGAAAAAGGAAGAAAGGAAATAATAATAAATACGTAGGCACGCGTAATACGCTGTTTATACACGCGTGTGTGTATGTTAAACGCGCCTAGCGAAGACGCGGAAGGCAAAGGCGCTTCGAACGGAAGGTTTTCCTGCCGCCGGAAAAATGTCGCGCCGACCGATCGAGAATATGGCGGTCGCGCTGTTCGTTCGCACGAAAATGAAGAAAAGAATTTATTTCGTCCGTATGAGAAACGCCGCGTTTCCGCTGTGATTTATGCAACTCGAGCGCGGAATTTCGTATTTTCTGCGGGCTCCTTCGTGATAGTTTGACAAAGGATTTTTCCCTGGGTCGTTGGTTATTGTATCGCCAGGACTAATAGCGTCGCCATCTCGTCACAGGTTGAAATATTTCTTCTTACATTTGCAAAAGCTGTTCCAAGCAACCTGGTTGCTTGGCCTTGTTCATTCGCATCTATCGTCGAGGATCTGACCTACATCAAAACCTGCTGATCAAATGAAAATCATTTCTCCTGCGCTCGGTTTTAACACGTTCACTGCCACGGCACACGTATTCGGGTGTCAGCAAAGTTTCTGGTCAAGGGTGTCGCTTATTTCACTGCTTGCGAAGGATCGTCGTAGGATTTGAAAAGATATTTCGTAATAATAAAACTGTTGAATTGTTGTAAATGTAATACGAAAATGGTTTATTAAGAAAATTGTTTAGAACGTAAGACTTTGAAGCATCCTATACGTAGCTGAGGTCTGTCGGGACGATTTGAACTCTTTCGTGTCTTTGCCCGGTCCATTCGACGTCTTTTATTCGCCTAACATGTTTAATTCGTACGCGCGTCTAATGCTTCTTCCGGAATCGTTTCTCCGAACGGCGATATTACGCCGACTCCGTCGAACACAAGGATTTTTGTGTTTTCAGACGACCCTAATAATTTTCCAGCTGATAACTCTCTGAATATTCTAATATTTGTATCCTTCCCTGTTACAATTTCGTAAACCGTCGAAGCGTTTCCAACAGGAATTCGCAGAAGGAGTTGGGCGCCAAGTTTTCTGCGCCATTTGATTCCTTTTCTAATTTCGGTGGCATAAGAAACCATCTGATCGGAATAATCTATAGCACACTTTCCTTCGTTATATTCAACAACAGCCAGTGTTTTGAGTATTGCGAACAAACGAAACGAGAGATCGTCCTTGAGAAGCATCGCTTGAGCGACTCGCGTTGCTAAAATATCGATGCAAGTATCTAGCAGAGAACGCTTGGCACCGCGACACGCGTGGTCTGACGGAGATTTTCTTGAAAACACGCGCGTCAAGGTGGGAATCACGTCGAAAATCTGATTCGAAGATCGAACAGGTAGCCGGGACGAAAAGTTTCCGTTCGCATCGGTTGTTTCCCGTCAACGACGCCGGAATTACATTGAATTATTTAACGGTCGTATTTCACGGTTCACTTTTCACGCGACTTCTGCACGCTGCTCCGCCGTACAATGCGCCTGTAATTTTATATAACCAGTTAAATGACTCTTGGCAAGGAAGTGATTTGTCGCACGATATTTTATTTCAGATAATCATCCTCCGTGTCAGACGTGGGCTGTCCACCGCGACAATGTATGTATACATTGATTAATGGTCGCCTGTTCGCCGCGGGATAAAAGTCAGGGAAAAGAGAGGAAGAAAGGATAAGAAAATCGGAGATCGAGCGCCTCTTAAATCAGGACACTCTGGTTCCGCGAGAGCAATTCTTGTATTTTCGAAACTTGTTAGTCACATGAAAGTTCCGCGCTGTCGTCCATCGTTCCGCTTACCAATCGTAGCGATCATCGTTCGTTATCCTCAACGACATTGATAAAAAAGAAAGAAAGAAAGAAAGAAAGAAATAAATAAGAGAAAAAGGGGGAGCACAGGCAAATGTTATTGTCTGTTGATTCTCGAGTGATTTACAGTGGAATGCTTCTTGGAATTTTCTGCGGTAACAGCAAACGTCTCGCCTGTCAGACGAACGGATTCATCGTGGGCTGTTTGAAACAATAGGATCTTCTGTTCGTGTGACAAATTTCATGTCACGACGATTAAGACGTTTGCAACTTTCATTCACAGATATCGTGATTTAATATTAGGTTGTCCGAAAAGTCTCTTTTGTTTTAGTTTATTGAATTATGCAGCAACAGAATAATAGAAATAGAGTGAAATTGATTATACGTAATTCGATAAAATAATATAAAAGAGAAATTGTTGTTCGTTTATTGTATTCTAAATGTGGAAGAAGCGCTGTTATTCTGCGTGCTTTGCTTATAACTATACTAAGAAATTAATCCTTTTGTTATAAAATAACGATGGAATTTATTTACTTATTTTTATCGATGGCTGTGAATTTTTTTTCTATCAGTTTCTTCCGTTTTATAAGAAAATAGTAGACGCTTGAGACGTTTGCAATTTTCATTCACAACTATCGAGCTTTAATATTAGGTTGTCCGAAAAGTCTCTTTTGTTTTAGTTTATTGAATTATGCAGCAACGGAATAATAGAAATAGAGTGAAATTCATTATACGTAATTCGATAAAATAATATAAAAGAGAAGTTGTTGTTCGTTTTGTATATGAAAATAATAGACGCACCGTATTTTTCTCTTTTACATTAGTTTAATGAATTATGTACAAACAGAATAATAGAAATAAAAAGAAACAGAGCACACCTAATTTAATAAAATAAAATAAAAGAGAAATTGTTGTTCATTTATTATACTCCAAGTGCGCAAGGAATAATTTGACTCCGCATACTTTATTTATAACTATACTAAGAAATTAATTATTTTACTATAAAATAACGATGGAATTTATTTATTTATTTTTATCAAAGTCCGCGAATTTTATTTTTTTTTTTTTTTTTTTTTTTCTATCAGCACACCTGATGGAGCACCTCTACGGAACACACCTAATTCAATAAAATAATATAAAAGAGAAATTGTTGTTCATCTATTATACTCCAAGTGCGCAAGGAATAATTTGACTCCGCATATTTTATTTATAACTATACTAAGAAATTAATTATTTTACTATAAAATAACGATGGAATTTATTTATTTATTTTTATCGATAGCTGTGAATTTTTTTCTATCAGTTTCTTCCGTTTTATAAGAAAATAGTAGACGCTTGAGACGTTTGCAATTTTCATTCACAACTATCGTGCTTTAATATGAGGTTGTCCGAAAAGTTTCTTCCGTTTTGTATATGAAAATAATAGACGCATCGTATTTTTCTCTTTTACATTAGTTTAATAAATTATGTACAAACAGAATAATAGAAATAAAAAGAAACAGAGCACACCTAATTTAATAAAATAAAATAAAAGAGAAATTGTTGTTCATTTATTATACTCCAAGTGCGCAAGGAATAATTTGACTCCGCATATTTTATTTATAACTATACTAAGAAATTAATCCTTTTGTTATAAAATAACGATGGAATTTATTTATTTATTTTTATCGATAGCTGTGAATTTTATTTTTTTCTATCAGTTTCTTTCGTTTTATAAGAAAATAATAGACACACCATGTTTTTTTCTTTTATATTAATTTATTGAATTATGTAGAAACATAATAATAGAAATAGAATAAAATAATATAATATAAAAGAGAAACTGTTGTTCATCTATTATACTCCATGTGCGCAAGGAATACTAAGAAATTAATTATTTTGTTATAAATTTATCTTTATAGATTTATCTCTTTTCTATCAGTTTTCTTATTCGTTTTACAAGGAAATAATAGACGCAGAATTTTTTTGTTTAATATAACGAAATGTAGTACACCTAATTCAATAAAACAATATAAAAGAGAAATTGTTGTTCATCTATTATACTCCAAGCGCGCAAGGAATAATTTGACTCCGCATGCTTTATTTATAACTATACTAAGAAATTAATTATTTTGCTATAAAATAACGATAGAATTTCTTTATTTATTTTTATCAAAGTCCGCGAATTTTATTTTTTTTTTTTTTCTATCGGCACACCTGATGGAGCACCTCTACGGAACACACCTAATTCAATAAAACAATATAAAAGACAAATTGTTGTTCATCTATTATTATTCAACGAAAGAAACTATTCGCACGATAACAGGGAATAAAATACAGTAAAGAAACATTTGTGTAGAATATTGGAACAACTGATAGGATTAGGAAAGGAAAATTGCTGATGGGAAACAAATAAATCAATCAACCAATAAAAATAAACAAGGAAACTCTTCCATCGTTACTTCAATAAATTGCCATTCGACTGTATGTAGCTGTTTAATGAGAAATTCACCGCAATATGACAAATTGGACGTTCCACGCGTTCAAACGGAAAACAGGAAAATTTTATCGCAACTGTACCAGGAAAACCAGCTACATCTCACTATCTATTTCTAAGTTTCTTTTCCTTCAATTCAAATTTCGTATCCTACCACGACTTGTAATAAAACGATTAATAGAGGATTACCGAACACCCGGTATATCACGCCCGCGTAACGTTGCAAAGGAAAGCAGCCTTTGCCAATAGCTGTTAACCCGACAAAGATGTTCATAAGCAACTTTCTATAGACGCATCGGCCATTCTTTAACGCGCAGCACAGTGAAAAGCCGGCGAGATCATCTGTGTAACAGGGTGTTCGCTACGAATTAATGAAATGCTCGTTGAACATCGTAACAAATTGCACTGAAAAAGGAAAATTCAATCGACGACTAGAAAACAATCGCGAAATTGTAAAGCATCCGTGAATTTTCTATCAATTTCCTATGGGATTAAATTAGTCGATTAAATATAACGAAAGGCTAAATTATTTTTCTGGATAAATTTTAATGCTTCTTAGCAGCGTGAACTCGATGAACGTTGAATATCAGAAAAGGAATTAATCATTGAAAAGTTTACGAGCAATCGACGAACCGGATCGTGTGCAGGTAACGAGCAAAGGCGATCATCGCGATACAAAAGAAACAACGAGAGCGGCTCTTATTTTACACATCTCTGCTGAACCGGCAATTTCCGGCGCATAGCTTAAAGAACGTAAACGCTAGGAAATTGCAAGATATTGTAAGAAAAATGCTATTGCCAATTTTTTTCCTTTCGTTCGTGATTCAGCGAAAGATACAATGTACGCGACATCGTACAATTTGCATTCGAAATTATAACTAACCGCGCATTAATTTCCGTCTAGAGGTTACTATCGTTTCGTTTCTTTCTCTCTCTCGTTCGAGTTTCGTGGACGCGAGCAACGATTTTACAAAACGACTCCTTCGACTTCTTTTTGCCAACTACTTTTTCGTCCGTTTCGTATAATGAAAGGTCGTTTGCCATAATGAATTCCTTCGAAATGAAATTGGCCGCGAATATTCACGGCAAATGTAGGCGATTAAGGTGTTGGGAGGTTTCTGAATTCGGCGAAATATGCTTGTTAACGAAGGCCGAGTTGTGCAGTAAGATGGAAAAGGCGAGCGACAAGTGTCAGCGACGATCGAGTGTGATAGCAAACGACAGGAGGAAATGGCCACGTTTATCCCAGAATCGGGTAGCATAACTGCAAATGATAGATTACGATTAACCGTAGGGCCCGGCAGCTCGATCGATCAGTCGCAAATGGCAATAATTTTCCTACGACTGCGAGGTAGCGTACAACGTCTTCATGAAGTGAAGCGTTCCGAGCCAACAGGTTTCGAAGCGACGCGGCCGACCGTTTCCATCAAAGAAGCATTAATGAAGATGAACAAACATTATACGTAATAAACGCTTCTTTGAATGCCCTAACCTGTCGTAGAGAAATAAAATGCAAGAAAATGCCGACAGCACATCATCCATTCGAGTAAACGCAAATAGACGCATCTATTCCATCGAAGCACTTGGCGCAAGAGAATACCGCTCATCGTCCATAGCCATCGTTTCCCTTCGACCATGCTAGTAGCATGGTAACGACTTAATCTGCTCGCACGCGATTCGACAAAATATACGTTACTGCCCCTTTCTCCATCAGCTTCCAATTCACCTAGCATCGCTTACGTAACACGCATTCTTCTTCGCTTTGCTTAAACACTCGTTGGAAAGCAGCAGCTTTGGTATCGGAAAGGGCTTGTAAAGAGGTGGCACGAGAAAAAGGAAGAAATAAAGAGAGAAAGAAAAGCGACTGTTGTGCGCGAGGGGCGCAATTAGCGAGGCTCTCTCGGGTAGAAAGTGTGGCTCTCGAAGCTCTCGAAATTGCCCTGGCGGGAAACGAAATTGCGTTTTGCAGCGCGTAATACGTTGTACTTTCGAAACGGTCGGGGCCTGGTCCGAGAACGAGGGCCGCGTTCGAAGCTTCGGGCGGTCGCTCGTGAAACGAAAAACAGAGCAACACAGCACGGACCGGAATACAGAACGACGGCGGCGGCCATGGTAGACCGCGAAGACCAGTTTACAAGAAGAAACGTACGCTCGGTGCGGAAAGTACGCGCGCCAATGCTCTCGCAACGCGAAAAACGGTCCCGCGGAAGGTTCATCCGCCTTCGGTACAGCACACGCCGTCATCATCGGACGTCCTTTAATTCTGGTTAGCCTACCATGGCTGGTATCCTGCTTTACTCTTTCATATTTAAATGTATTATTAGCAGAGATTATTATAAGCATCGCCCGGGGGAATTAAGTAGGCCCGATCGCCAGCCATTGCTCACCGGTATGTAGAATATTTTATATCGAGAGTAATTTCCGGTTTTGCGCACGCCTTCGAGTACACGGCGCGCGACCGCCCCCCGGTTTTCCCCAGGATGCGTGAGCGTTATCGACCAACCTGCAACGTTCGATGGGTTTTTCTTTTTTTTTTTTTTTTTTGTTCCTTTGTGATAACAAGCAAGAAGTAGTAGTAGGTATATAGGGTGTATGGTTAATTAACTGCGTTGTTTTTTGGATATAAATAAAATGGTAGAATTTCGTTTAAGTATTAGGTTGTTCGAAAGGTTTACTTCGTTTTATCAGGGAATAATAGACGCATAAGGCTTTTTTCTTTTATATTATTTTGTCGAAATAGGATTCATTTTGTTCTGTTGAGATAAACACCGCGATATTTTACAGACTTGATTTCACGTTTGTATAAAGGTTTGCGAAAGAAAGATAGTTTCAGGATAACTATATGTGGGTTGAATTGTAAACTGTAGATTTGGCAAAAGTGTTTTAAGTATTCTTATGAGTAGAAGCTTTCGTGGATTTAGGTACTCAATGATCATGGGTTAATTTTGTAAAAAATTTTATACAAAATGACGAGTGGATTATTAGTAAAAATGTTGCGAGTAATTTAGTCTCTTCGGGTAATGTAAAAGTTTTAGATAGGAAGAATAAGAATAAAAAATAAGAGCAGAGAGTAAGAATAGGAAATAAAAATTGAGGATGAAGTTGGGATATAAAAATATGACAAGAATAAGACTAAAGGTTGATAATGTTGATAATGTTAAGTTAAGATAATTAAAGTTGATAATGAATTTTCCAGAAGCCAAACAGACCAAATATATTCTTTATAATTTCCTCAATTTCATTGCTCAACTTTGTGATTAATAACAATAATAATAAGACTAGAGAATGAGAATAGGAAACAAAAATAGAAAATAAAATTGAGATATAAAAATAGAAAATTAAAGTACAAGACAAGAATAAAGACTAAAGACAGAAAAGAAGATTGTTTCCCGTTCCAAAAGCCAAACTATATTCTTTATAAAATCCACAATTTCATTGCCCAATTGCAATTAATGACAATAATAATAAAAGTAAAGAATAAAAATAGAAAATAAAGATTGAGGATAAAATTGGAATATCAAAATACAAAATTAAGGTACAGGACAAAGGTATAAAGACTAAAGATAATTAGTTGATAATAAATTTTCCAGAAGCCAAACAGACCAAATATATTCTTTATAATTTCCTCAATTTCATTGCCCAACTTTGTGGTTAATAACAATAATAATGAGAGCAGAGAATAAGAATAGAAAATAAAAATTGAGGATACAATTAGGATATAAAACTAGAAAATTAAAGTACAGAACTAGAATGAAGATTAAAGACAGAAAAGAAGATTATTTCTCATTCCAAACGCCAAACTATGTTCTTTATAAATTCCTCAATTTTATTGCACAACTTCGTGATTAATATTCAATTTTCAATCATCTAAACAGAGATCTGTTCCACTCACTAAATTCTACAATATCTGTTATGCTTTGAACGATTTATACAGTTTTATAAATATTCATGAAAGCATAAACACCTGTAGCCAACTGACGATCTCGAGTATCTCGTAACGTAACCAAAAAACATTAAACATAGGCAAAAATTGGTTCCAGCTGCTGAATTTTATTGTTGAGGTTGACTGATAGTGAAACGAGTGGATAAATTTGTAAAGAAAAATATATTGAAATAAGTATAGGTACTGGTATAGTGTATGGGGTTAAAGTCAAGTAAATGAGATCAAAATCAAATAAATTGTTATAATTATTTATTAATTTAATGTGTGATATTGTTGAGGTTGACTGATAAAGGAACCAGTGGATGAATTTATTATTAGAAAAATATATTGAAATAAGTATAGGTACAGGTATAGCTTATGAGATCAAAATCAAATAAATTGTTACCATTATTTATTAATTCATTGTGTGATATTGTTGAGGTTGATCAACAGAAAAATAACTGGATGAATTTATTATTAGAAAAATATATTGAAATAAGTATAAGTACAGGTATAGTGTATGAGGTCAAAATCAAATAAATTGTTACCATTATTTATTAATTTAAAGTGTGATATTGTTGAGGTAGACTGATAGAGGAACCAGTGGATGAATTTGCAATAGAAAAATACATTGAAATAAGTATAAGTACAGGTATAGTGTATGAGGTCAAAATCAAATAAATTGTTACCATTATTTATTAATTTAAAGTGTGATATTGTTGAGGTAGACTGATAGAAGAACCAGTGGATGAATTTGCAATAGAAAAATATGTTGAAATAAGTATAGGTACAGGTATAGTGTATGAGGTTAAAATCACATAAATTGTTACCATCATTTATTAATTTAATGTGTGATATTATTGAGGTAGACTGATAGAAGAATAACTGGATGAATTTGTAAAGAAAAATATATTGAAATAAGTATAAGTACAGGTATAGTGTATGAGATCAAAATCAAATAAATTGTTACCATTATTTATTAATTTAATGTGTGATATTATTGAGGTAGACTGATAGAAGAATAACTGGATGAATTTGTAAAGAAAAATATATTGAAATAAGTATAAGTACAGGTATAGTGTATGAGATCAAAATCAAATAAATTGTTACCATTATTTATTAATTTAAAGTGTGATATTGTTGAGGTAGACTGATAGAAGAACCAGTGGATGAATTTGCAATAGAAAAATATGTTGAAATAAGTATAGGTACAGGTATAGTGTATGAGGTTAAAATCACATAAATTGTTACCATCATTTATTAATTTAATGTGTGATATTATTGAGGTAGACTGATAGAAGAATAACTGGATGAATTTGTAAAGAAAAATATATTGAAATAAGTATAAGTACAGGTATAGTGTATGAGATCAAAATCAAATAAATTGTTACCATTATTTATTAATTTAATGTGTGATATTATTGAGGTAGACTGATAGAAGAATAACTGGATGAATTTGTAAAGAAAAATATATTGAAATAAGTATAAGTACAGGTATAGTGTATGAGATCAAAATCAAATAAATTGTTACCATTATTTATTAATTTAATGTGTGATATTATTGAGGTATAGATTTATAGATAGGTATAGATATATTGACTGATAGAAGAATAACTGGATGAATTTGTAAAGAAAAATATATTGAAATAAGTATAGGTACAGGTATAGTGTATGAGGTCAAAATCAAATAAATTGTTATAATTATTTATTAATTTAATGTGTGATATTGTTGAGGTTGACTGATAAAGGAACCAGTGGATGAATTTATAATAGAAAAATACATTGAAATAAGTATAAGTACAGGTATAGTGTATGCTGATCCAGATCCTCACTCTTAGTGTTACAATACAATAGAAGAAGCTGTGATAGGAAAGACGTTCATATATTTATAGCAAAGGACATTTACCATAAAGTTAAACTTGTAGCTGTCGCTGAAGGCTACAAGAAACAGCAATAGAAATCTACTTCTAGCTCTTTTGTTTCCACACCTTGTAATCCAAAACATAATGTATATTCAAGGGCTCAACAATATGCACCTCTTCTTATTTACAATATTTTTGTTTCACTAAATCCTATTTTCTGCGTAATAGCAATCACCAGGTCACGAATATACACAAACAAAGATGTAGAGTTTTTCTTGAAATAATTACATCAACATTTCCAAACGCTCCACTTTGAATATTTCACATACTTTCGCGTGTCTAAATATCCACGACTGCACAAGCAGCCACATAGTCAACTTATAAGATACCGAAATATCAAGCATTAATCTCTCAGCGTAAATTGGGGATCGTCGTGAAGGAAGCGATACAGGTCGATGGTTGCCTCGTGTCCGATCTGGTCAAGTCTCTGACCCAGCGAGGGTGTAGCGGGAGAGAAGACGGATAATCCATCGTGGCGGCGATGAATCATGAGAGAATGCTAGGGATGTTGAAGAAGCGAGCGGACTAGTGGCGGGAGCGAGAGGTAAACCGTGAGATCGGTAGAGAAAGGGATAAACGTCAGCTAGAAAGATCGAGTGTAACTAGAGGGTGCCGTCAGAAATTCTTACGTGGAAAGGATAGAGAAAGAAAAAAAAAACAAAGAAAGACAGACACAGAGAGAGAGAGAGAGAGAGAGAGAGAGAGAGAGTTGAAGAAGAAAAAAGGATGGACGGGTCGATAAAGGAATGTCGGAAGAAGGCAAGGAAAACAGAGGGAAAGAGTCGGTTGAAAGAAACGGGGGTGAAACGAAATGGAGAGAACGAGAGCATAATGGAGGGAGGCAGGGAAAATGCTAGCTGTCGACCAGGCCTCCGGAAGTCCGGCTGCCGCGTTGTCGTTCCTCCATTTTTCAAAAAATAAAACCGACCGCAACGCAGGCTCATTGTTTACTTTTGCCGTTCGACCGCTCGTGTGGCTTCGTGCACAGGGGTTGAACCAGCTCCGCATAGGGTGGATAAATAGCTTCACTGTGTTCGTGTATATGAATTCATATAGAATATTTATCAAAGTATCGAAGAAATACGACTGTATCGTTTATTGAACGACATAGATTAAGTTTGTGAATTAAGTTCGTATTTAGACGTATTGAAACTATCAAAACTCTTTCCTTTTTTGACAAATAAATGTAGGAAGGACCGGCACACAACGCGATTAATTCCGTCATGGACGTGAAAATCCCCTGAGCTTAAAGTTCATTTTCCAAGGAAAGATGAAGTTCTTGCGAAACTTCACCCCACCCATCTTTTCTCGAACCTGTGACGTTCCTATAAATCTATTCTCCGAAGCAGCCTATGTTCTAGAAAACTTAGGGACCAAAGAGTTTATCAATTCCTTAACTTTGTATATCCTCACCCTTGAGTCCACCTCTCGCCATTATCATTGCGACGCAAAGGACCAGTCATGGCAGCTAACGCTACAACTACCCATAACACGAAGCTATTTCTATCAAAACCAGTGAAAATGACTGATCTTTGAAAAATACCTAATGAGAGGATGTTTTTATATTCATTGGTTTATTGCTTTCGTACAGAAGAAATTCCATTTATGTAGTACGTTTTTGGTATTTTAATCCATTTGGGAATATCACCCCTAAACGAGGGTTGACACGTTTAGAAAATTGTAGAAAGAGTCACTTCGACTGCTGTGGTATTTTTAGCGTTAGCATCTAGCGATCTAGCGATCGATCCGGAATTTTCCTGATAGCTGATATCGTCATATCGAATGATACGCGGTAAAAATTTAAAAAACGAGTGGAAAGTTGCAGAAAACGAGGAAACTGGTTAATTGGGTTGGATAAACAGATTGCAAGACCCTTTTACATTTTGACAAGTATCAGTCACTTTGATTGGTATTGATATAAGTAGCCTTGATACAAAATTATTTTCAGTTTGAATACATAAAAAACAACATAAAATTCACTATATCGTTCCTTTAGTTATGCGAAAGTCACTACATTGCAGAAAGAAAATATAACATAAAGTAAGAATTTTAAAATGAAATTGTAAAATCGGTGAATTTGACTGGTGTGTTAGTTCTAGTGTTAACAAGTATTCTTTAAATGTTTATATAATTCTGGGAGATTAAAATGTACAAAATATTGAATGTTAAGAACTCGTTTGAATAATTAAGGATAGACAAATACACTATAGTACACTAAGACACAAAGTAGAAATTTATAATAAAATTGTAAAACCAGTGAATTTGACTGGGGTGTTAGTTCTAGTGTTAACAAGTATTTTCTATATGTTTAAACAATTATGAGAGATTGAAATGTACAAAATATTCAATGTTAAGAACTCGTTTGAATAATTAAGGATGGACAAACACACTATAGTGCACTGAAACACAAAGTAGGAATTTTATAATACAATTGTAAAACCAGTGAATTTGACTGGGGTGTTAGTTCTAGTGTTAACAAGTATTCTCTACATGTTTAAACAATTATGAGAGATTAGAATGTGCAAGTATAAAATGTACAAAATATTCAATGTTAAGAACTGGTTTGAATAATTAAGGATGGACAAACACACTATAGTACACTAAAACAAAAAGTAGGAACTGTATAATAAAATTATAAAACCATTTGATTGGTGTGTTAGTTCTAGTGTTAACAAGTATTCTCTAAATGTTTATATAATTCTGGGAGATTAAAATGTACAAAATATTCAATGTTAAGAACTCATTTGAATAATTGAAGACGAAATCACTATAGTACACTAAAACACAAAGTAGAAATTTTAAAATAAAATTGTAAAACCAGCCAATTTGATTAGTATGTTAGTTCTAGTGTTAACAAGTATTCTCTATATGTTTAAACAATTATGAGAGATTGAAATGTACAAAATATTCAATGTTAAGAACTCGTTTGAATAATTAAGGATGGACAAACTCACTATAGTACACTAAAACAAAAAGTAGGAACTGTATAATAAAATTATAAAACCATTTGATTGATGTGTTAGTTCTAGCGTTAACAAGTATTCTCTAAATGTTTAAACAATTATGAGAGATTAAAATGAACAAAATATTGAATGTTAAGAACTCGTTTGAATAATTAAGGATGGACAAACTCACTATAGTACACTAAAACACAAAGTAGGAATTTTATAATACAATTGTAAAACCAGTGAATTTGACTGGGGTGTTAGTTCTAGTGTTAACAAGTATTCTCTACATGTTTAAACAATTATGTGAGATTAGAATGTGCAAGTATAAAATGTACAAAATATTCAATGTTAAGAACTGGTTTGAATAATTAATGATGGACAAACACACTATAGTACACTAAAACAAAAAGTAGGAACTGTATAATAAAATTATAAAACCATTTGATTGGTGTGTTAGTTCTAGTGTTAACAAGTATTTTCTATATGTTTAAACAATTATGAGAGATTAAAATGAACAAAATATTGAATGTTAAGAACTCGTTTGAATAATTAAGGATGGACAAACTCACTATAGTACACTAAAACACAAAGTAGGAATTTTATAATACAATTGTAAAACCAGTGAATTTGACTGGGGTGTTAGTTCTAGTGTTAACAAGTATTCTCTACATGTTTAAACAATTATGTGAGATTAGAATGTGCAAGTATAAAATGTACAAAATATTCAATGTTAAGAACTGGTTTGAATAATTAATGATGGACAAACACACTATAGTACACTAAAACAAAAAGTAGGAACTGTATAATAAAATTATAAAACCATTTGATTGGTGTGTTAGTTCTAGTGTTAACAAGTATTTTCTATATGTTTAAACAATTATGAGAGATTAAAATGTACAAAATATTCAATGTTAAGAACTCATTTGAATAATTAAGGATGGACAAACTCACTATAGTACACTAAAACACAAAGTAGGAACTTCATAATAAAATTATAAAGCCAGTCAATTTGATTGGTGTGTTAGTTCTACTGTTAAAGTACAATACAATGTAACAGAAAGTAGAACTGCGCTCTTAAAACGAGAATGACCCGTACTATGGGAATGAAGCGTGACCCAAAGCGTTGAAACGCGACCAGACGCAAAATACTACTCTTTTGGGACATCCACGTTTCTGTCGTTAACAACGTCGTCGCAGTTTTCGCCGGGTGAACGTCTTCGTCGGACGCGACGTCACGTGTAGGGTGGCTAACAACTTGAGGGGATAATTAGCGCTGGAGATAGTTAATCAGTCAAGCGAGAGAGAGAGAGAGAGAGAGAGAGCGAGAGTAGCATCCCCTGCGCATCGCTAACGGCGAACGCGACCTGTCGTCTCCTTATTAAAGCCAAACAGAAGTGTCTGGCGTTGTGACGTCATTATTAATTCAAGAACACCCGCCGCTAACGACCGCGGTAATTACTCGCCGATGCGGGAATTCTGTTCGTTGGTCCGACACAAGAAGAATGAACGCCGAGATACGTTCGATGCTTCTTGCTATGTGCGTCAGTTGTTGCATCTTTCTCCTTTTTTCTTTTCTCATCCTGATAGATTTATGATCATGAAGCCTTGATTATTCTCAAATCAGCCAGATACGCAGCTTAGCCAGAAGAATGTACAGTCTGTAAGAATCTTCCCTTACTGGATCTTTGAACCAAGTCAGCCAACAAAGTGGATAGTTTCGTTAATCTAAAGAATTTCTCATATCCTGGCTACTCCCGTAATGGCTTATCTATCATCCTTGCAATCGGTCGAGCAGAATCTCGTGCATCCGCCATGCGGACATCGTACGAAGGGAAGGAACTGAGGGAACCGTGTGCCGCGAAACCGTATGAAAGATACGAATATCAATTGGCGATAGAAAATCCCACCACGAGCAACAACAACGTTTCAGAAATATGGCCGGCAGCCAAGCCCAAGTCCTTGATCCTAGGTACTTATCACCCCCTTGCTGGAGCAACCGTTCGCCGCCTGTAGTACGCCGAGTGTGTACACAATTTTGAACAACTTTCTTCCTTTTGCTGGGATAGCTGCCAGCGATAAATTTGCCGCGGAGCTTTTAAAAGAAAAGGAGAAAAGAAAGACACGCGGAGCGTATAGATACGCGTGCTAGCGAGAGCAAAGTAAGAGGAAGAAGAAAGAGGAAAGGAAATATACAGAAGTGGAATAGCGTGAAACACGCGACGATGGCTAACGTTGCAGGTTAGGGCAGATTAGGATGAACGTTAGGTAGACGCAAGATCGGCTCCCAGGTTTCACATCCGACTTGTCAGTTACGTCACGTCACGTCACGGTGCGTCACGGCGCCCGGCACGTACAGATACAATGCGGTTCCCGAACCCATAAATCGCTCAAACGCCGCTCCTGCAATGGACGCCGGTTACGTGGACGAAATGCAAAACCAATTGCACCCGAATTCTACCGCCTGTACCTTTCGGCCACCCTCCGCGTCGTACCTGCATGATTTCTCTTGACAGCATTCTCGTGTCTTACTGGCAACATTCTGCCGGAACTTATTGTAATGACACGTTTCTTCTGAAATTTTTATTGCTATAACGTAGACGATTTTCTTTCAAGAATACCATGTACTTTGCATAGTATGAAATCGTTTAAATTCGTACAAAATTAAGGAATTTCCGACAGAATAGAAATTGATATTATAATATTATAGATGCGTGTAATTATGAATAGACATAATTATCTGTTTTTTAAAGTAATAATAGAAGAGTCATTATTATTTCATCGATTAGTCGATCGAAAATTGTTCTTTTCTAGTCTCGGTTGTTTATTCTCAGATGCTCCAAGTGTGCAAGGAATACTTTGATTCTGCGTACTTTATTTATAACTATACTAAGAAATTAATTATTTTGCTATAAAGTAACGGTGGAATTTATTTATTTATTTTTGTCGACACCCGCGAATTTTATTTTTTTTTTTTTCTATCAGTTTCTTTTGTTTTAGAAGAAAATAATAGACGCGCAATGTTTTTTCTTTTATATTAATTTATTAAATTATGCAGGACCATAATAATGCAAATAGAACAAAATAATATAATACAAAAGAGAAATTGTTGTTCATTTATTATACTCCAAGTGTGCAAGGAATACTTTGATTCTGCGTGTTTTATTTATAACTACACTAAGAAATTAATCGTTTTGTTATAAAATAACGACGAAAGAGTTTCCTTATTTATTTTTATTGATTGATTGATTTAACTTTTTTCTATCAGTTTCTTTTGTTTTATGAGGAAATAATAGACGCGCAGTGTTTTTTCTTTTATATTAATTTATTGAATTATGCAGGAACATAATAATACAAATAGAACAAAATAATATAATACAAAAGAAAAATTGTTGTTCATTTATTATTATTTAACGAAAGAAACTTTTCGCACAGTAACAGAGGATAAAATGCAGTAAAGAAACATTTATGTAGAATATTGAAATAGCTGATAGAAAATAAAATAGAAGATAAAAAATAAATAAGGAAACTCTTTAGTCGTTACTTTATAACAAAACAATTAATTTATTATACTACAGAATAATTAATTTATTATTATATAGTTATAAATAAAACCTGCAGAATCAAAGTACTCCTTGCACACTTGGAGTATAATAGATGAACAACAATTCCTCTTTTATATTATTTTATTGAATTATAACATCCATTTCGTTATATTTTTATTACTACGTTTGTGCATAATAAATAACATAGTGCGTCTATTATTTCCACATAAAACAAAAGAAACCTTTCAGACAACCCAATACAAGCATCTCCAAATTAGCATTTCCAAATTATTCTTTAATAATTCATTCGGAATCGACTTCAAGAAACTTCAAGTGGGAAAGGTAGATTAAAAGACGAAAATAACATTAAAATACGAATTCGTAGCGGAGATCGGAGGCGACGGTGGCAAAACGTTAACGTGCGAGCGCCAGCAATGGAAGCAAGAGAGCAGCAAGTGGCTCGTACGTCAGCCGGTGGCTCGTAAACGTCAGCGGTGGTGCTCGTAAACGTAAACGCGATGCTATAAGGGGATGTAGAATGGCGCAGCCGGAGAGTCGCCATAACATAACAGTTAAAGAGATACACATAGAGAGAAAGACGATCCATTTAGCGGTTTAAATGCGGTTGTTACGGCATCCTATGCAACGAAACAATCTGTCGCATTCTCTCTAGCTCTCCAGAAGATTTAGGACCAACCCCTGGCTTACGTTTTGTCACGAACCATGAAATTTTTTCAATTCCTGTAACGTGTTCCCTCTTTGTAGTCGACATTCTTCCCCTATTCACTTTCTTCTCTGTTATTCTATTCTTATCGGTATTGGAATATTGACACTGTGCAGGACTACTGAACTAATCAACATGATTGCTATTAGATTCTTTGTAATTATTAAAATTGGGCAAAAAGGGGTTATACTTGTTTGTTTTCCAGCTTCCTATGGCACGTTTAAACACATATTAAAAGATAATTTTGCTGTTAATTATTGCAAAATAACGATGGCCTTGATTTTGAACTGTGCATGTTCATTTGTAAGAAACTTGCTACGAGATGAAATAAGTTTTGTATGTTAAAACACACAAAATTCAAATATGCAATATGCAAATGTATCAAAACTAATGAAGCTTCTTAAAAGTAGAAGAATCTACTAATATTCATAGAATGAATTGTTCGTGAAACAAACATCTGCTTAAATCCATTTCTCTAGCTACATTCTGCAAAAGAGAAATTTATAAAAATTGATTCACAGTCTAATAATTTACTCCTGCGAACGAAAGCATAGCAATCGAAGCAAGTATTATCCCTCTGGAGAAAATTAATAAAGAAAACGAGCGTGTCTTTCCGCGACATTAGACAACGAAACTTACCGCGCTAATAATTCCAATTAAGGGGAAAGAGTTTATCAATGAATGAGAATGAATAGCAATTAGGGGATGAGTCGTGGCCTGTCTGCCGACAGAATCAAAACCTAACGAGATAAATTCGTAGGGTGTAAGCGGAATAAGGAGATGCGATAAAGGCTGCGGGCCATCGTCGAGAGGGGTGGCCTTGGTGTTATTGAATGCCACGAAAGCAGAGGCCATAGAGAGTTTTCAAGGGGGTAGTGATTAAACTGAGGGATGAATCCTAGGGATCCAGCGAGTGGCATGCCTCCAAAGGTAGCTACGTTCTGGAAGGGGTTGAAACAACGCCATTCTGTGTTTAATCATGTCTGACCAACTGAGGGGACAGTCGTTTCGGGGGTGAAATTTGCATAGTCGCCGTGTTCTCGGCCGTTTCTCTTCAATGGAAACAAAAACTCAGGCTTTTTGTGCATTCTACTGTACACTAAACATAGTCGAGCGCTGAAGATGTTCGAACGGTGACTGTTACGTCGCGTAAGACGGTCCGTGCGACGTCCCTCATGGTCTGGTCGTCGAGGCCCACACACCGTTACACTGACCCTCGATAAACCTAAGGAACCACCATAAACCGAATCTTCCCAGTTTAATTTCTATTCACATAAGTATTTTCGATTTATGGATGGTCCTTAAAACAGTCCTTAGGTTTATTGCACGCTCTTATAACTTACGGAGAAAGCGGTTGTTTGTGTATTAAAAATAGCAGGTATTTCCCATTAAAAAGAACACCCATACCGAGCTCTTCTACATAATTGTACGAGATGTGTCACTACTGTTCTTCCAAACATAGTGCAATCGACACTACTGTTCTTCCAAACGTCGTACAGTCAACACTGCTGTTCTTCCAAACATGGTGCAGTCAACACTGCTGTTCTTCCAAACATAGTGCAGTCGACACTACTGTTCTTCCAAACATAGTGCAGTCAACACTGCTGTTCTTCCAAACATAGTACAGTCGACACTACTGTTCTTCCAAACATAGTGCAGTCAATATTACTGTTCTTCCAAACATGGTGCAGTCAACACTGCTGTTCTTCCAAACATCGTACAGTCAATATTACTGTTCTTCCAAACATGGTGCAGTCAACACTGCTGTTCTTCCAAACATCGTACAGTCAACATTACTGTTCTTCCAAACATAGTGCAGTTAATATTACTGTTCTTCCAAACATGGTGCAGTCAACACTGCTGTTCTTCCAAACATGGTGCAGTCAACACTGCTGTTCTTCCAAACATCGTACAGTCAACATTACTGTTCTTCCAAACATAGTGCAGTCGACACTACTGTTCTTCCAAACATAGTGCAATCAACATTACTGTTCTTCCAAACATAGTGTAGTCAACATTACTGTTCTTCCAAACATAGTGCAGTCAACACTGCTGTTCTTCCAAACATAGTACAGTCGACACTACTGTTCTTCCAAACATAGTGCAGTCAACACTGCTGTTCTTCCAAACATAGTGCAGTCAATATTACTGTTCTTCCAAACATGGTGCAGTCAACACTGCTGTTCTTCCAAACATAGTGCAATCAACATTACTGTTCTTCCAAACATAGTGTAGTCAACATTACTGTTCTTCCAAACATAGTGCAGTCAACACTGCTGTTCTTCCAAACATAGTGCAATCAACACTGTTCTTATAAGCTTTGCGTAGTCAACTTAAAACATAGTCCTCGGTTCGATCAAAGTGATATTATCTTAATCTATTCTTTATTACTACTACTCATCTATCAAGTGTATTATTCTTCATCACCTGTATTAATTATATCTTCCGACACGACGGAACCTCAAGTGTAATAAGTTGTTAAAAAGATAAATATTATAAGGCTGTAGACTACAGTTTTATTCCCCAACAAATACCCCTATTATCCCACAAGAAATAAGAGGATCGACCTGTTCGTGGTGTCGATCGTTATAATCGTAACGGGAATTTACGACTCCCGTTGACGCGCTTCAACGCAATCGCGTCTCCCCGCGACTGGACGAAAGAACAGTGAAGTTGGAAGAAAATTGCTTTGGCATATCGATGAAAAATATAGAACAAAGCGTGTAATGTTCTCGATGATGGTGTAATTTCAATTTATTTATCGCGATCGATTTTCTTCCGCTTAATCTTCCGTTTTTTAAAGGAAATTGTTGTAGATTTACGAAAGATAATAATCCAGAGGATACAAATGTATGGTGGGAATTTTGCGAAAGTTAAGTGTTTGTTATTATACGTGCAGCGATATTTATCCATTTATCGAAAGTGTCATTCAATTTTATACTCAATTAAATTTTACAGTACACCGGAACCGAATGAATCACAATTAAATGGAAGAAATTATAATGTTAATTGATTCGCATGAATAATCGTACACAAATACCCCTACGAATTGCTTTATAAATAACGCCATTAAATTACAAGGACGAAATTAAATCGACGGTATTTAACACGATCAGAACGGTACCATACCATAGTTAACGAGAAAGTACGATCGATCTTTGCCATCGTTTAATTTTCACCGAGACCAGCGTGCAAACTTACAATTGTCTTTTTTTACCAACTTTATACAGCACGAGTTTCGCCCGAAATTTTCATATAAGTACGGACGACGATAATTAGGTTTGCGTACCTTTCGTACGCCGCCACTTTTACGCCATTTTTACGCCAGTTGCAGGGTAACGTCGACATACGCGGTGAAAGCGCAGAAGGAAACGAGAAGAAGAAGCAAGAAAGAAACGGACAAGTACACGGTATATACACAGCGATATCTCAATCGCCGTATAAAAACCGGCAATAACTTGCAACGCCACCCAGAAAGATGATTGCACGCATGATGCGCGACGAAAACAAGAACCCCGAGAAACGCCAAAATTATGATAATGATTCGGAGCCGTTTTCAGTTAAGACATTAGGCGACGTGTATAATTTAGACAAAAAGCAGGCCCGGTAAGTAAAGACCGCAAAGTATCGATTCATGGCCGCTCACGATAATAAACTTTAATATATATTATGCAGATTGGTGGCCGTATGCGCGGATCAGCCCCGCGTCTACGCCTATGGCTGGCTTTTTCTCTTTTTACGGCGAAACGGCGTTTATCAATACACCGTGGCGGTAAGTAGAGAAAAATTTCAGACCTCCCTCCCTCTCTCTTTCCTCGTTATATAATTATTTCTGCGTTGCTCGGCAATAAATGCATAATGCAAACGGCTGAACAACGCAGCTCGCATTAAACAGCGACCGATCGATAATTCAACGCGGCTGAAACGTGGAAAATTCGTGGAGCGCGTAGCCGCTGATCTCTGTCGCGCGTGGGCAGATTTTTTCACCAGCGTTTCAATATCAACGAAATGACAATTGCGTGGAGTTTAGAATATCTTCGTCTCGTGCCAACCAACCCCTCGAAACGACTAGTGTCTTTGCTAGAACGTAGCAGGAACACGAGCTTCTCCATGGAACCGCTCGCCACCGCAGAGAAAAATGAAATAACCGCGACGTGCGTAAAAATTGGTAGAAGCCGAAAGGGCAGAGAGAAGGGAAGACGAAGAAAGAGAGTGAGAAAGGGTAAGAAGATGGTGGGCAAGGGGTGGGAGAAAAGAGGCGACCGGCGAAGGGGAGGCTGATGGTACAAGAAGGATAATAATCCGTAGCTTCGATCAAGATTATAGGCGCGGATAAATGAATAGTTTACGAGCAGCGAAAATGAGACGGCTAAAATATTAAACGCTGCCTATGGACGCGGAGACTCGAACCTTTGATATGCTGGTCGCCTGTAATAAAGCTCAATGTTAAATGTCTTTATTGCGTTTCTGGCCCTATCCTGCTATATACGGTAATTGATACGAGCAAACCTAAGGGCGAAACGCGCGCGCGGACTCCACTTGTCCGCAAATTATACGCGGCGTACTCGCGCTAAAAGGACAGACAGGTATTTAATAACTAGCCTTGGTAACGGCTTCATTCTTGGATGCGCGAGAGAGTATTTCTAGTCATCACGCGGATTATTAGTATCGTGTCAACGGAAAGAACATGTTGAGTTTTAATTCGAATCTTCTCAAACTTGAAACTCTTCAGTGTCACGTCTCGCGCTGTGCACGCGCCGTAACAAAGGCTGAAACCTACCAATAGCGCGAGACGGCGTTTCAATTCGAAATAAAATTTAACAATTTGGTTAGAAACCGAATTCGAGCTTCGCATACCGCCACATGGCGCCCACCCCTTCTACGATAGAGCAAACTATAAATAAACGTAGCAACATGGAAGGATTATTATACATTGTTCATTAATCAGATTCAGATTATTCAGATAATTCCTTAGTTCTGTGTGATTAGTTCGTCAGTTCTTGGTGATTGATTCCTGGGTTCTTGGTGATCAGTTCCTCAGTTTTGGCAAGTAATTTCTTCGTTCATAGCGATTAGTTCTCAATTCCTCAGGCTCTTAATGTTTCACTTTCTTTGACTTTTAATTCTTTGGTTCTTTAGTTCCTCAGCTCTTAGCTCCTTAGCCCTTAGTTCCTTTATCCCCTAGTTTCCTCACCTCTTAGTTCTTATGTTCTTTAATCCTTTAGTTCTTCAGTTTCAATTCTTCGTTTCATTTAATTCTCAGTTCTTGTCAGTTTTGTTAATCGACGTGCTCGTATTTGTCAATTCGTGAATTATCGAAAATCACTCAAATTCGAATCTTGCAATTAGTAAAGCGTATCGCGAACAATTGTAATCTCGAATACTCTAAATTTCAACAACAACTCTGTTAATAACCAATCAGAATCAGAATAAACTTTCGTCGTGGAAAATATTTGTTTTACAATATAATTAGATCGAACGAGCATTTATTTTCGCCAACTTTGATCCTCTCCTGTGCCAGTACTCCCGCGCGTGGCGGGTTAGCCGAAACGCGGAGTTTAGTTGGGAATCGCGTTAAACCTCGGTCAACGCCACCCACCGATATTTAATTGTCGACAAAATTACTAAGGAATACGACAATTGGGGATCATCGAAAAGGATAACGACAACAAGAATTCTAACTGAAGCAATCCTTAGATCGTTTCTGGTAGCAGCAACTACTATTCACCCGAATTTCAAAGTTTAACGCTAACGTAAACCGAACAATAGAAATAAAAACGTAACATCAGCAAGACACCATTTAAATAGCCAACAACGTACGTTCTTTCCATATGGCGTAACCGAAAGTTACGTAAAAAATAAGCAAGAAAAGGAATTCCCCTATCCCTGGATACCTTCGGGGTGAACCCTCGTGTATCTGGTTGAGAGGAAGGTGCTGTGTTTGTACAGGTCGGCTCGATACCATGTGCACATTTTTCTATCCGCCAGAGGAACGGGCTCGGCCCTGCTTTGACATTTCGCTTACAAAGCAGCTCATCAGTCCCCCGACGTGTCCATCTCCGACGGCCGAACTGGACGAAGATTGAAATCAGGAAATCGAGCAAAACGAGGATCTCGCATACCGTAGGTAGGCAGGTTAGGCGTCAACCCAGCGGGAATATCTGGCGCGTAAGTACACGCTGCGGGCATGTCCGTGACGCGCGTAGTGCATCCTGAAGGATAGAAAGAGAGAGGAAACGAGTTGTACGCGTTGTGAGGGGCGCGAGAGTACGTCGGTGTGCGTGGTGAGACGGCGGTGTTCGTATCCGAAATGAATTGACCGGTGCGTGGTTGATGGACGTAGCGGGTGGCTCGTTATGCTTACAGCCGGCCCAGCAATCAAGAAGAATTCATACGAACCGCCTGACGTGTCGCTCATGATGGAGGCTCGAGCCACGTAGTCATCCATCTTTCAAGCTCTTCCGAGTGTTTGCTTTATTCGTAATCTGACGTAACGAAATGTTGCGTATCTTGTCGATTTTCCCTTCGTGCTACAACCTACCGTACGTACACACGTTTCACGCTAATAAAATGAACAATCTCTGTCATAAATTCATACGATCTCACGTTTTTACCCTCCTCTATCAATTACAAATCCCCCAAAAACCGAGCTTGAGGACGCGATAACGTATCCTATACACGTTACATACTTGTATTACATATACATAGAAGTCGATTATTGCGAACTAATTAACGAGACCACGGGATGAGGTATAGTTGAGATTCTTTCCTTTCGAAGATTCTTTCTTCGTGTTGGAGGGGTGGCTCATGGTGCTGGAAAAGGTGGATGAAAGCGTGGGCTACGTCGGTCGGTGATGGTGGTGCGAGTGGAAAGAAGATCGGGCAAAGGAGGGGCTAGAAGGGGAGAAGAGAGACGAAGAAGGGACGGGTGGACGTGGCTTGGGGGAGTTTTTCTCGTTCCCGGCTTCCGTCTCCTGGGACGCGAAGCGCGAGGATCTTTTTGCTCGCCTCGACGGAGGATCAGACGTCCCACTTTATCTCCGCCGACCCGTTCAAACTCCCTTCCTCCTGCTTCTGCTGCTTTGCCCCCTTTCCACCCCCGTATCCCGTGTCGGTTCTACCCCTCTTCAAGCAACGCGCTCTATCCTGCCGCAACCCCCGTTGCGCCACGATTTTCTACCCCAACTATCTCTCTCTCTTTCTCTCTTTCTCTCTGCCCCTCCTACTCTCCCTACGTCAGCCAGAGCTATGGTTGATCACGTATAGGAGGAGCCCCTAGCAGTGCCTAGAGTGACGCGTCGTGGAGGAGCCATTTGTCATCCATCAGCACACGCTTCCAACCCGACGAGATAGCAGGCTGGAGCCTGACCCAGCCTAGACCGATTCTACGCTTCTTATCTTCCTTCCTCTCCTTCTCTCACGCGCTCCACTCTTCTTTCCTTTGCTCCTTTTACCCCAGTGCTTGCCACGTGAAGTGGGATATTCGGGGAAAACACTGTTCCAGAGGTCTTTACAAAGGAGATCACGAATTCGGATTACCCGGCCTAGGGATTCTCATACGTCGACACTTCGTTTCCGTTGAAGACGGTTCATCGAGTCAAATACAGACAGATTCCTCGTTTCTTTTATATTGCTCGATGACGAGGATTTTGTAAAACAGTATGCCATGCAGCGTTCAGCTTCCTTTGCAACATTCAACGATCTTATCAAAATGGAAGAGACATTCATGGTAGATTGGGTTTCGAGTTAGCGAAGCTCTTCACATAATGTGCAATCGCGATAACCTTGGTAACGTCTTTAAGAACATCTTTCTCTATGGACTGCAATTTTGGAGCAACAACTTGGTGGCTGTATGGTTTCTCCATTCCTTGGATCGTTTCTATCCAGGCGATCAGACGTCGTCGCTTTAGGATAAATTCGAGTAATAAATTCGATAAGTTGGCAGGGAAACTTTGCACCTGGCAAACGTGAGTTAAGAAATTGATGAAAACTGACGACAACGAGGACGAAATATCTGGACGATCGATCGGCAAACGAGCAATATATATACAGCGACGTTCTAAATTCTCGCGTCGTTTGTAATGACAATTCGATCGGATCGTTTCTTCGAGCAATGGAACCATTCGACGCGTTTATCCCAACCGTCGAATGCGTACCGTATTTCTGACCACGTTGTTCTCTCCCGGACTTTTGTTCTCGATGGCTTATCCGCGGATTTGCGGCCGCCGATCCGAGTATCGTGAACCGCCTACTTATAAGATTTATTTGTCCCGAGTGTGGGTCACCCTCCCTGCCTCTTTCCTGCCTCTCCACTTCCACTTTAATCGTAAGATATAATATGGTATCGTATTGAGTCTCGACTAATTTTGAGTAATACGTTAGATGCTTTCGTGGATTTAGGTACTCAATGATCATGGGTTAATTTTGTAAAATATTTTATACAAAATGACGAGTGGATTATTAGTAAAAATGTTGCGAGTAATTTAGTCTCTTCGGGTAATGTAAAAGTTTTAGATAGGAAGAATGAGAATAAAAAATAAGAGCAGAGAATAAGAATAGGAAATAAAAATTGAGGATGAAGTTGGGATATAAAAATACGACAAGAATAAGACTAAAGGTAATGAGTTGATAATGAATTTTCCAGAAGCCAAACAGACCAACTATATTCTTTATAAATTCCTCAATTTTATTGCCCAACTTTGTGATTAATAACAATAATAATAAGACTAGAGAATGAGAATAGGAAACAAAAATAGAAAATAAAATTGAGATATAAAAATAGAAAATTAAAGTACAAGACAAGAATAAAGACTAAAGACAGAAAAGAAGATTGTTTCCCATTCCAAAAGCCAAACTATATTCTTTATAAATTCCACAATTTCATTGCCCAATTGCAATTAATGACAATAATAATAAAAGTAAAGAATGAAAATAGGAAATAAAAATTGAGGATAAAATTGGAATATCAAAATACAAAATTAAGGTACAGGACAAAGGTATAAAGACTAAAGATAATGAATTGATAATGAATTTTCCAGAAGCCAAACAGACCAACTATATTCTTTATAATTTCCTCAATTTCATTGCTCAACTTTGTGATTAATAACAATAATAATAAGACTAGAGAATGAGAATAGGAAACAAAAATAGAAAATAAAATTGAGATATAAAAATAGAAAATTAAAGTACAAGACAAGAATAAAGACTAAAGACAGAAAAGAAGATTGTTTCCCATTCCAAAAGCCAAACTATATTCTTTATAAATTCCACAATTTCATTGCCCAATTGCAATTAATGACAATAATAATAAAAGTAAAGAATGAAAATAGGAAATAAAGATTGAGGATAAAATTGGAATATAAAAATGGAAAATTAAAGTACAGGACAAGAATAAGACTAAAGATAATGAATTTTCCAAAATCCAAACTGACCAACTATGTTCTATATTCCTCAATTTCATTTCCCAATTGCAATTAATAACAATAATAATAAGACTAAAGAATAAAAATAGGAAATAAAAATTGAGGATAAGATTAGAATATAAAAATACCAAATTAAGGTACAGGACAAAGGTATAAAGACTAGAGATAGTGAGTTGATAATGAATTTTCCAGAAGCCAAACAGACCAACTATATTCTTTATAAATTCCATGATTTCATTGCCCAATTGCAATTAATAACAATAATAATAAGACTAGAGAATTAGAATAGGAAACAAAAATATAAAATAAAATTGAGATATAAAAATAGAAAATTAAAGTACAGGACAAGAATAAAGACTAAAGACAGAAAAGAAGACTATTTCTCATTCCAAAAGCCAAACAGACCAACTACATTCATTATAAATTCCTCAATTTCATTACCCAACTTCGCCATTAATATTCAATTTTCAAAAAGTAGACGACTCTCCTAAGCGCGTTTATTCTAAAAAGATGACACGATCGATAATAAATTTCACAGTAAGATGAAGAATACAACACTCGTAAAATTATCATTTTTCTCTATTTTTCAATTTTCCAATTATAATAATATCACAGTCAGACTTGCCGTATCCAAACAACGATCAATTTCGAAAGCAACGTCGTATGATTCACCAAGCGTACACATAAAACCACCCCAATTTCTCCGCAACCTGGGTCCTCCTTGTCCCGGCTGGCTACAAGCAACGTTTGCAAACGGATTAGAACCGGCCCATAATTTCTAATTAGCGATCGATACCGAAGAAGTAGAAAGAAGAGAGAAACAACTACGCGCCGGCTGCCTGAGCACCAACGGTATCCCTTAAATACACGCTTTTTTGCGGGCAAACGGATCGAGCCTGGAGAGGCTTGCAAGGCACAATAGATGATATAGGTATCGCCAATTTTTCAGCCGTCCGCCAGATTTTTCAATGTAACTTGAGAGCCGCTGCCTCGCGAGGTCCCAGGACAGAGCAATGGATGAACAGGCGGCGAAGAAGGGCGGCAACGGGGGCCAGGGCGACAAGAACACCGGAGACGCCGGAGCGAGAGGGTCACGGCGGAGAAAAAGAGGCCACAGAAGAGAATGGAGGACCGTGAAGAAGAGATAGACACGGGATGAGAGTGGAGAGTGAGAGAAAAGTTGCTGTTCTTCTTGCCCGGGAATACAATAATGCTGGGAAAAAAGGTCTGCGAGATGGAAAGGAACGAATCCTCGACGTTACCGCGGCTGCATTCGCCGCGGCAGAAAATCTGCCCTGGAGGGTTGTCGAGGGTGAACGAAGACCAGGCCCCTGGAGGGGATGCTGCCTCGGGCATCGATGTCATTAATAAAAGTGTCAATGGTGTCAGTGGACTAATGTCTGTAGTCACTCGTTGGTTGAGGGCAGACGGGCGGTAGCAACGTCAGCCGACCTCCTATCCAAGTGTCTCACCCACCCCTGGCGGTTCAATCGTTTTCCGTTGCTTCTTCCTTGATACCTCCTTCTTTTGACTAAATTACCAGATCTTATCGCTTATCTTACGCAGCAAAGGTGTAAAGAATGTGTCTCGAAGAGTGGAGGCTGAGAGAGAAGGGAAACTGTTGTCTCCTTTCTTTTTCATTTTGCCAAGGTGCGAATCTTTGGTTTGAAAATAACCTACTGTCACTTAGATTTTATAATTGTTGGTTCAAATGTTATTTTATAGAAACATTCGTCGGTGCAATAGGATGGTACTCGCTTGTGACTTTTTTAAAGAAGCACTTATGTAACAATAAATGACAATAAATGGAAATGACAGATGGCTGAATGAACCATTTGAAGATAATGCGAGTAAATATACAGGAATTCAGAATATTAATTGAATAATTAATAATAATAACGCGAGAAGTCGTAAGAATTTGTAAAGAACGTTCTTGCAGCTCGCACATCGATTAACTAAATGTTCATACAGAGGCACGCGCTCGAAACGCGTGACAGAATAACACAGAAACTCTGAGAATAATACAGTTTGCCTAGGACCCGAGGAAGATGGCTTGCTAAAACGTTTAAATGATAGAACGTTTGCTTATTGAAGTTTCCAAGACAATGACACGAAGCTATCGCACAGAATCAGGAACAGAATTTGATTCAACTTGGACGTCTCCTCGCCAAGGTAACAATTTCTCCTCGGCGGTAATTTCTTTCGTTACCGGGATACATTAAAGTCGAATTAATGGTTTAAATATAACTTTCTCTGGCAACCCTCTTCCACTTTTCCATTCGTTCAGTCACGGAAGTTTTACATTAAGTTGGCTCGATCTCTCTCCGACAGGCAGCTGAACAGGATATTCGAAATTCCACTTCACCACCCCCGTTAACGCGCTTTTCCAAACCAATTACTCCTCATGATGCCGAGTACCTCGTTCCACCATGAACCTCTAAATATACAATTCCACTCTGCAAATACCATAGTTGTAGAAGAAAGAAGAAAAGTAAAGCAGACGATTTCAATTCAAGTAGAATTTCCTCGGCCGAGTATTGTGCTACGCCCACGTGCAGAAACAGGCGAGTTTCCCCGATAAGGGTACAACGTATATCGACGCAAAATGAAGGAACATGTTTGCAGATCGGAAGGGTGGCGCATAGGAATATCTAATAAGAAGCTCAAGCTCATCCATCGTGCGTCGGGCCACTCGGTAGGCTGTCACCGTAGGCGTCAGCGTACTATGGAGAACGGGTGATTTACATAGTAATAATATCGGGACGCTGGGCTGTACCACGGCTACGGAGTTTCCAGACTCAACCACACGGCCTTAAACTTGTTTCCTAATACGAGAGACTGCTCGCCTGCCGTCATTACCCTGTGCACCCTCTTCACGACATCGCCGTTGAGAGATCGTTACTCTTGAGAAAATCAACTGTTATCGATGAGAGCGCACTTTCGACGTGGAAATATACACAGTGGAAATTGTAGTATTTTTAAATACTTTGAACTATTGGAGAATCGTTCTCCAGGTGGATTTCATTTTTATAAATGTTACTTGTGGTACGTTCTATTTAACAGTCGGCTGCTATTGCTGAGTCGTAGAAGTTCGCCTAAATTTGAACAAAAGCAATGACAGATTTTATTCTCTGTTGTATGTATAATGAAGGAACAATGAATTGTCTGTACGAGAGAGAAAATGTAATTATGAACGTAACGAAGCTATTTCGTTTGGTATACACAGCAGAAAGTGATACAGTGTCGAGAACAAAAAGGGCGTTAGGTGTTGGGCAGTTATGGAATAGTGTGACTTAATATTCTACTTATCTTATTTAACGTTGAGAAATATTTTTAATTTGTACGTAATATGAGGAAAGTCTCAGTTTATGTTAGACCAGTTCTTAGAACATTACAGTTCTTGTCGTTTGTTAAAATGTGAACAATATCAAAATATAAAAATTGGAGAATCGTAACAGGGTTAAAATTCGAACACTCGTTCGAGCTTTCCATTTAATTACGTTGTTGAATCCTTTTCAAATTTTACTGACATAGTCTTAAGGCTTCCATCTTCCTATTGACATCTGCTTGTCTAAGCAAATTACTTTAATGTACATTAATTCAACCATTCGAGTTTGCATATGTAAGCGTTCGAATACTTTCGTCAGCCACTGTATTTATTTTTCCTTTTTTAGAAATCCCAATCTCTCGGCGCACTTTTAATACTAGAACCACCGATAGTTAACACGAAGCTATTTCTACCAAAACCAGTGAAAATGACTGGTCTTTAAAAAATACCTAATGAGAGAATGTTTTTATATTTATTGATTTATTGCTTTCTTACAGGGAGAATTCCATGTTATGTAGTACATTTTTGGGATCATCATCACCGAACGAGGGCCGACACGTTTATAAAATTGTAGAACCAGTCGTTTCGACTGCTGTGACATTTCTTGCGTTAGCATCTAGCGATCTAGCGATCGATCCGAAATTTTCCTGATAGCTGATATTATCATATCGAGTGATACGCGGTAAAAATTTAAAAACGAGTGACAAATTATACAAAACGAGGAAACTGGTTAATTGGGGTTCGAAAAACAAATTGCAGGACCCTTTTACACTTTGACAAGTATCAGTCACTTTGACTTGTATTGATACAAGTAGCCTTGATACGCTTTGAATACATAAAAAACAAAATAAAATTCATTATATTGTTCCTTTAGTTATGCGAAAGTCATTACATTGCAGAAAGAAAATATAAAATAGGAATTTTAAAATGAAATTGTAAAACTAGTGAATTTGACTGGTGTGTTAGTTCTAGTGTTAACAAGTATTCTCTGCATGTTTAAACAATTATGAGAGATTAGAATGTGCAAGTATAAAATGTACAAAATATTCAATGTTAAGAACTGGTTTGAATAATTAAGGATGGACAAACATACTATAGTACACTAAAACACAAAGTAGAAATTTATAATAAAATTGTAAAACCAGTGAATTTGACTGGGGTGTTAGTTGTAGTGTTAACAAGTATTCTCTACATGTTTAAACAATTATGAGAGATTAGAATGTGCAAGTATAAAATGTACAAAATATTCAATGTTAAGAACTGGTTTGAATAATTAAGGATGGACAAACTCACTATAGTACACTAAAACACAATGTAGAAATTTATAATAAAATTGTAAAGCCAGTGAATGTGATTGGTGTGTTAATTCTAGTGTTAACAAGTATTCTCTAAATGTTTAAATAATTATGAGAGATTAAAATGTACAAAATATTCAATGTTAAGAACTCGTTTGGATAATTAAGGATGGACAAACTCACTATAGTACACTAAAACACAAAGTAGGAACTTTATAATAAAATTATAAAAGTAGGTAATTTGACTGGTGTGTTAGTTCTAGTGTTAACAAGTATTCTCTACATGTTTAAACAATTATGAGAGATTAGAATGTGCAAGTATAAAATGTACAAAATATTCAATGTTAAGAACTGGTTTGAATAATTAAAGATGGACAAACACACTATAGTACACTAAAACACAAAGTAGGAAATTTATAATAAAATTATAAAAGTAGTGAATTTGACTGGTGTGTTAATTCTAGTGTTAACAAGTATTCTCTAAATGTTTAAACAATTATGAGAGATTAAAATGTACAAAATATTCAATGTTAAGAACTCGTTTGAATAATTAAGGATGGACAAACACACTATAGTACACTGAAACACAAAGTAGGAATTTTATAATAAAATTATAAAACCAGTCAATTTGATGTGGTAGTTCTAATGTTAAATATCCTACTAACTGAAACCTGCGATCGAGGGTTAAACGATTACCTTATAGCCAATTTTCATTATCACAGTATCATAGGATTAACGTGTCAATCAATTAACTCTGTAGAACCGTTATAATTCTATTTGCTTATTCGATATAATAAAACTGAATCGCAGTATTTCGATAATTGTTTCGATCAACGTTCTTTCTATGGAAACAAGAAAATTCCAAGATTATAAAATCCAAGAAACCAGTTTACGTCAGCAAGATCTATCGGCAATGGAAATGGTATGGAAGCAAGAAAACGAGGTCGCCTTTAAAAATAGAAGCAAGACGCAGGGAAGGTTACCAATCATCCCTGGCGATCATCGTAGACAAGGAATTTTCTTTCAAGCCGGAATCAGCCCCGGAACACCATTTCCTCGAGACATTCCGCCGACGGTACGGCTGGGTCGCTCTTCTTCTTTCATCATCCGAGGTATCCTCCACGAGTTATCGTCCACATTCAAAATTCCAAGAACTTGTTCGAGTAAACCGGGACACAAGGAGAAGCGGAAGAGGAGGAAGCGCGACAGTCCACCGATTAGAACATCAAGAGACGAATAACAAGCTTCGCATAATGAGCGCGGTAAACAATATAAAAGGGGGTGAAAGAAGGGTTGCTGCGTCCGGGACAAAAGGGGTTGGCAGTCAGAGCCAACAGACGCTTTGACGTCTTTCTCCATGGAGCACAATGTTAATTAACGAGAGGAGAGCCGCTCCTGAGATCCCGGCTGCGCTCACGATTCTCAATCAACGATGGTATTCATGAGCCCCTCTATCCCCCAAGCCCGCAGACAACGCCGCTCGACGACTGGCTTGAGTTATGCAAACTAAGTATAGAACGTTTAATGAACGAAAGTATCGGGATGCCTCCGCGAAACGGTTTTTCACTGTCCCTCGCGACCGCGCACCGATCTCGCCGCACAGAAAGTTTCCACAGGGTTGGTTCACAGTTACGTGCATCGAAAATATGAGTAGGGTTAGGAAACTTTCAAGTATTCTCCCTTTTTTATTTCGTAATAAAGGCAGCTTTAATATAAAAAGGTAGTTCCATCTTTAAATTATTCAAGAAATTCTATAAAACTGGTTCTTGTTATCAATTAGGAAGAAGAATTTAGCCATATTGATATATCGTTGTATACGATATTTATAACAAAATGGGCACGTCGATAATACTGTGCATGTTTATAAATTCATGGGAAATTTAAATATGTGGAAATGTAGGGAATATAAAAATATCCAAAGATATTTTTTATAATACCCAGAGGGTGAAATCACCATTCACTCGTGTTCAGAACAACATAAACTTTTGTGAAAATGTCCCTACTTATGCGAGGATCATGCGACTAGATTTTCGTGCGGAGTGTAAGGAAATATAAGTTAATATAATATAATTCTATGAAACTGGTTCCTGTTATCAATTAGGAAGAGGAATTTAGCCATATTGATATATCGTTATATACGATATTTATAACAAAATGGGCACGTCGATAATACTGTGCATGTTTATAAATTCATGGGAAATTTAAATATGTGGAAATGTAGGGAATATAAAAAAATCCAAAGATATTTTTTATAATACCCAGAGGGTGAAATCACCGTTCACTCGTGTTCAGAACAACATAAACTTTTGTGAAAATGTCCCTACTTATGCGAGGATCATGCGACTAGATTTTCGTGCGGAGTGTAAGGAAATATAAGTTAATATAATATAATTCTATGAAACTGGTTCCTGTTATCAATTAGGAAGAGGAATTTAGCCATATTGATATATCGTTATATACGATATTTATAACAAAATGGGCACGTCGATAATACTGTGCATGTTTATAAATTCATGGGAAATTTAAATATGTGGAAATGTAGGGAATATAAAAAAATCCAAAGATATTTTTGACAATACCCAGAGGGTGAAATCACCATTCACTCGTGTTCAGAACAACATAAACTTTTGTGAAAATGTCCCTACTTATGCGAGGATCATGCGACTAGACTTTCGTGCGGAGTGTAAGGAAATTTAAGTTATAAATATATGATAATCACGGGTAACGCGAGATATTAACCCTACGATGATAGATACAAAGTACCAGGCGATTCTATTTTCAAACGACAAGTTCTGCGAACCGAAGCAAAGGATGAAATCATCGAGTCAAGACACTCTGTTGCCGTCTGTCGGCGCGACAACCTAATTCCTAGCCTGCATTTTCCAACTATTTTTCCTCCTATCGAGTTCTTGGTATAGACTATTGCGGTTGTTAACTCGAACAAACGAGCCGATCTGCAACGAGTTCCCTGAAATGATCAACAGCGATGCGACTCACTCGATCTCTGATCACAGAAATTAACGGATGCAACGTGATTCAACTGCCTTTCCTAGCACATCCATCAAACTATTCACATTTGCATAAATATATTCAAAAACAGAAAATGAATATTATTTAAATGTACACAGAAAGCAAAAGAACGAGGTATCAATTTCTTACGTTCAATCAGCAACAACGAGACTGCGCGTGTGAGCGATTGGTAATTGCAAAGTGGATCGCAAGAAGCTTCATGGTGGGAGTCTCAGCAACGAGATGAAGAGCCGAGGACACGGTGAATTTCATCGTAAAAGTAAGGTTGCCGGCGAATCTGTAATTAACGCGACTAATTGGCAAAGCCGGATGCATTACACACACTCTGTATATATACAGTCTGTCACACAAGAGCGTGTCTGCGATATTTCTGTAAATATTTATATATTTGTAAAAAAATTTATATGAATTGAATCTACATCTAAAACACTAATACGCTATTACTTAGTAGGGTGTCCAATCTCCTCCATTAGCGATTATAGCTTGACATCGTTTCGGCATACTCTCGACTAATTTTTGAGCGTAGGATTCTGGTAACGACCTCCATATCTTTCGAATGTGATGTACAAGTGTTCTTATTTTTGTGATACGTCTTCCTCTCAGCTTGCATTTCATTAGGGACCACACATTTTCGATAGGGTTTGCATCAGGGGACTGCGATGGCCAAGGAAGTACTGTGATGGCGTTTTTCGCTTTCCATTGGGTGCAGATGCGACTTCGATGTTTAGGGTCGTTGTCTTCTTGCAATATCCATTGGTCCTCGGTTTGGTTGAACCAACGTTTCACGGATGTGAGAAGTCCCCTTTGGTACAATTTCACCATCTTTTGTGCATTCAGATTGTCTGTAAAGACGCACAAAGTCCCAAAACCGCGTGCGTTAAAGCAACCCCAAACATGCACTTTTATAGGGTGTTTTACACTTCTTTGAATCATCCTTCTTCCATGGATAGTCCAAGCACGCCTAATAGGACACCATGCCCAAAACGAAGATTCATCAGTGAATATTATATTACTCCAATCACGATCTCTGTTTTCATTCGCCCATGCCAGACGATTTTCGACGTTTCGCGTACGCGGCACTCATATTAAAAAGCTCTGTTCCTTTCACTGTTTCAAATGAAACTGAAAGGTATTCAGCAACGCGTATTAGAGAAGTTTTCGTTTGTTTACATTCTTTTTATCTCATTCTGATTAGGTGTCAGGTTTCGCAGATATCGCAGACACGCTCTTGTGTGACAGACTGTATGTCAGAGATGAAAGGACATCGGAGCCTTCCTTTCGCAATGTTTGCGAAAATCCCAAATACTTTGGTCCAGACTTTTTACTATAGCCGTGCTTAAACAATAAAACTGAGAAATAGCTGTTTATGAGCTGAGTCAATTATGATTTTCCGAGATTTATGACAGTGGGCTTGGGCTCCAAGTGACACAATGGGTCACTGAACGTAGCCACGGTCACGGCAGGGACGTGTACCTAACAGAGGTACGAAGTAATTAAATTACTCTCATTAAAAACAGGGATTGACCTGAGGGATACAGAGAGATACGAAGAGGAGTATATAAGGGCAGTTCCACTTGGACCGAGGATCAATCCGATAAGTTCGACTGGTACAGGGAACACGTGTGTCAAGTTCATTATCGCATTTGTCATTCCGCTGACCGTGGATTCGTTATCGAGTCTAAGATCATCGCCATTCGCATTCCCAGTATCTAATTACCATGGTTACTCGTCAAATTCCGTCACAATCATAATTGGACTGGTAAATATCTTCGCTCGTGCATAACAACAATGTCTAATCCAAAGAAAGATTCGTTACGCGCCCCTAACTCTAACGATAACCCGACATATACATATATATATTATAATCGTTCGAAGAGGAGAAAAATGGGGACGTCGAAGTGCAGCTCGTACGTACGAAGGACGCGCACGATAATTCCAGCGCTGCGCAATCTTATCCGTGGTATCGACGCGCGTCTCCATACAGGTGAATTCACTCTGATTACAGATTCAGCCAGCCTGAAAATTACGCGGTCGATCCTCCGTAACGAACAGCAGAGAGACAGAGAGAGAGAGAGAGAGAGAGAGAAAGGGGAGAAGGAGGGAGGAAGTAAAAAAGGTAAAGGGAGAGAGAGATTGATAATACAACGGCGTGTAATTTTACCTATAAGATCAAATTACAGTCGGCGTCGAATTAAAGACCGTTCATTTTCTGCCTGTTTATTCGCGGCGGATTTAGACACGGGGATTCGTCGACTCGTTGTCCAAGCTGTTTCGCGCACCAAACACTCATTTGGAGGTGGTGTGCGCAGCGTACGTGGCCAAACCGAGCCATTTACGTGGATTCGCGACGTGTCTTTAAAACAACAACTTCAACGACCGTTGTTTAAGGCGAAATTACGATGCGCAGGGGGGACGGTGCGATTAACGCGATCACGGCTGGGTCACGCTCGATGCCGAGGCCACGCGGTAGTTGTTGTTACGAGGGAAATTTGTAAGCAAAGTTCTTCTACTGAAATGAATTTTTATTTAAAAGTACGCAAGCTATTTATTCGATATAAATGAAAAAAAGAAAAAAGAAACTGCTGAACGATTCATAGACCGAGCCAATTGCAATTTCATTAATACGGTAATGAGCGTTAAACCGGGAACGGACGCGGCAAATGGAGCCAGCGAACGGACATCAAAAGACCATCACGCTGGCCTCAAGAGGGGGTTCGAAATCTGACGATACTAATGTCTTCCACCTTCCTCGCAGCATCCTTTCACGAATAGAGGTTTTTTGCATAACTTGGCCGTAGCAAGGTTCCCCTCTCGTCGCCGCCATCAGCACCCCCTCCAAAACCCAAAGAGAACTTCCCATATCCCGTGCCTTACCACCACCCCCTGCCTCGACTACCTTTCCCCCCTCTCCATTCACTGCTTCTTTCTCTCACTCCATGTTTCTGCCGACCTCTCTTCTACCGACACCTCGTCTCCCGGTTTGCCGTTTACCTCCTCCCCTGCCGATCGTTCCATCTTGCTTTCTCTGTATTCTCCGCAGCAGCAGGCTGCCACGGCGCTGTACACGAGGCTGCGGCTAAGAGCAGAGCGACGTCGCCGACGCCACGCACCCCGACGTCGCCCTGACGCGCTCCACTGACGCTGCGGAGCGGAGATTAATGGCTTCGGACTCTGAAATCCTGGAAAATAAATAGCGGGGGCGCCGGTGGCGAGAGCGAGAGTCCTGCGGAGCAAGATGCGTTCCCCCTCCTTCTCTTTTCCTTGCTTTACCGCTATTTCTGTCTTTCTCGTTGCTGGTCGACAGAGAAAAGCACAAGGTGGAAGGGGGACACACAGCCGACAAGGGTTGGAGAGGGAGAGAGAGGCAGCGTCCCGAGGGACCTGCCTACCGCTCGCGCTGCCCACCGCCATCGCTGTGTGCTCCTTTGTGAGCAACCTGAAGGTTGTCGAAGGGCTGACGCGAAAAGCGACCGGCGTAGAAATTTATCTGGCCGGAATGCTTTTGTTGGCCCGCTTCGTCACGAGGAAATTGAAGGCTCTCCCAGTCTTTCTCCTTCTTTTTTCTTCCTTTCTCGTCCACCAGCCTAGGGATTTATCGGACACTGCAGGATCAACGCTGGTGATACGCTTTTGTTCCGGTGAATCGTTCTTTTCTCTCCACGATCCGCCAATGTTTTCGTGAAAGACAGTATATATCATGTAGGTTTCATAAAACACTACGATCGTTAGACGTTCTTACAAACACATGTCTACACCAGGTTGACGAAAACACCGGGACCAAAAAGAGAGAAAGAGACAGACATCTCTATCGTCGCTTAATCGTTAACAAGAACGTTCGCCAGAGATCCAGCATCTCGTACGACATTAATCGTTTGAAAGTGACGCAGCAACGACCGACACAACAACGACAGCTGGATACCTGTTGGATATTCGAAAGTCTTGGTGGAATGTGTGAAGATAGCCATTATGTAGCCGACGCCGGGGTAAATTATATTAAATACTAAATAACCGGTGGAAGACCACGGTCTAATTGTTGCGTCGTTTGCATAATGCCCGGTCTGTAACTACTCTCTTCCCTTTGCCTCCCCGACGCTGCTGTACCTTCCACCATTTCCCTCTCTGTCCTCCGACCGGTACCCTCTTTAACGTCGCTTCTCCGCGTATCTCTTGCTCGCATCCTCCACCTCGTCCTATCTGCCCTTTTCTCCCCTCCTCCCTGACCGTGTCCCCCTTCTCTGATTCGTCGCAATATACCGACCGAAAGATTAATTGCTAATTCTTGCTACTGCAACCAGTTGCTACTAAATGCGCATGGTGGTCGTGCAAAGATCAAGGAACCTCGTCGAACCTGACCGACTACGTTGCACTACGCAAGAAACGTTTTTTACGATTTGTCCAGAAGGACATTTGGTGAAATGTTGTAACTTGAAGAATATACCATGTGGATGGTTACCCCCAGGCGGGGTTCCATCTTCCAGGTTGTTTATTGTATTTCTATCGCGAGGTCTGCGGGATGCTTCTTCTTCGGTCTTCTTTCTATTACGGTTTCATTTGTTTCAGCAACTAGCTGGTTTGGGTGTGTTGCGAGTCTTTCCTTCTACTTTTTTGCGTATCTAGCGATTTCCTCTTTGACTGTTGGAATTTTTACATCTTTTCGGATGTCCTCATTTCTGACCTACCATGGAGCGTTAACTATTGTTCTTAAAATTTTTTCTTGTTCCGTCTCTATTTTGTTTATGTGACTCATTGCTGCCGTCCCCCATAGTGGGACTCCGTATGTCCAGATTGGTTTGATTGTCGTTTTGTATATATTTAGTTTATTCGTTGTGCTTAATTTAGATTTTCTATTGGTTGACCAGTACATCTTTTTCCTTATTTCACGTATTCTGTTTATTCTTGATTTTATGTGATGCTTCCATGTAAGGTGTGTGTCTAAATGTATTCCTAGATATTTCACTTGCTTTGTATGTGCTATGTGGGCGCCGTTCAGTTGGATATCTGGTGTTGTTCCTTTTCTAAGTGCAAATGTTATCTGGTTGCACTTACTGGTGTTCGCTTTTATTTGTTTTCTTTGCAGCCACTTTTCTATTTTTGTAATGCGCTCTCTTGTAGTAGTGCTGCTGCTGTTTCTGGATTTGTGTGTCCCACTAGTATGGCCGTATCGTCCGCGAACGTAAGTATTTTGCTGTTAACAGTTGTTGGTACGTCTGTCGTGTATAGTGTGTACAGTATTGGTCCTAGTACGCTTCCCTGCGGTACTCCTGCCTTGATATTCCTGATTTCTGAATATGCATCCTTTATTTTTACTATGACGGTTCTATTGTTTAGGTAAGATCCGAGTAATTTGTAGATTTGTTTTGGAAATTGCTTTTTGATTGTTTGAAGGAGTTTTTCGTGGTTAACTCTGTCGAATGCTTTCTCGATGTCCATAAAGAGTGCCGTGCAATATTGTTTTGTTTCCAGTGCCTGTAAGATTTCATTCACGAGTCTGTGCATTTGTTCTATTGTGGAGTGTTTATTTCTGAATGCAAATTGATGGTCCGGTATTAGTTTTTCTTTTTCTATTATTGGCTTTAGGCGGTTATATATTACTTTTTCCAGCAGTTTGGAGAACGCAGGTAGTAACGATATTGGCCTGTAAGATGCAGTTAGGTGTGGGTTTTTGTTTGGTTTGGGTAACATTACGATCAGTGCTATTTTCCATAGTGTAGGAAAGTACTGTATTCTTAGAATTGCGTTGAATATAATTGTTGTCAGTCTTATTGCCTTTGGGGGAAGGTATTTTAAGATTTTTCCATTGATCAAGTCAAGTCCTGGTGCTTTACTTGTCTCTGTTGCCTTAATTAAGTTTGTAACCTCTACGCAAGAAACGTAAACGCAATGATGAAGCTCCGTATGGCATAGGCGAATATTCTCTTCAGAGGTTGGCAAAATGGCCAGTGACAACACGGTCCTGTAGGAAATTTGCCTAGCGATGGGAGGGTTTTATACTCGCAAGGTTGGAAACGCAACGTCGTGAAAAATCAACGGTCAGAGCTGACGTGTTTCGCACAAAGGTCGTTCGTCGTTCGTCTCATTTGAGCCGCCTGCCCTCTCATCCTTCTCCCTCAGTCATCGTCTAGTCACGTTTGCACGGTAGCCATTTGCGAGATTACAACGAGCGCCGGCCGCTAGGGCGCTCATTAACGAGCGAACGAAAGAAGAGATTATCAAGCGACTAAGCGTAACTAACAACAACGCGCAGTTCAATTTGAGAAACGGCTAATTATACGGCCGCGGAACGGTCGCCTTACTTTTTCGCGACCAGCGCGACTAATTGCTTGAAACCACTTCGATCGCCACCGTTGTTGTCACACCATTGCCAACGCGAGATTAATCGCGATACGTGCCACTAGCGTGAAATTAATTGCATCGAGTACGCTTCCTACTACACGCCAGTACCGTGTCCAAAAATCGACCACCTCGACAACGAGGAAAAAGAAGAAGAAGAAGAAGCAGAAGAAGAAGAAGAAGAAGAAGAAGACGATGAAGGAGAAAGAGAGTAAAAAATAAATGAGAAATCCGGTGTCCTGAAATAATAAAGCCGACCCGGTCCCCTGTTAATTTATTATTCAATTCGTAGGAAACGCTCCCTTCCCAACATTCCCCTACCAAATCTCCGCGCAATATCCGCGTATATAGGCCGAAAACATCCGGCAGAGATTGCGAACCAACATCCTTGCACGATGAATTCGTCGCGTTACATTCTTGCACGATGATTTTCACATGGCGAACCCGAGGCTAGGACTCGGGCAAGAGCAGAGGAACATGGGGACGTGCACGGGGTGGAAGCTGAGAGGGGGCTAGATTTGATTCGTAGGGGGATAGAACAGATCGGGTATGGGTCTACCTCGACAGACACGGGGGGAGATGGCGGCGTGCAACGCCGTACCAAAGCAATATCCATAGGAACACCCCGTGTCAGAGGGAGAGATGCAGAGACGTGCAATCAATCACGAGGGACCCTGCTGCCACGTTCGTGGCCCTCGTATCAAACGTAACGCACGGTAAACATTTTTAACTTTGCCACGTTATTAATATTCGTTGCGCCCCGGGATCCTCTGCCGCTACCCCTGCCCCGTCCCGCTGCCTCACCCCCCGCCCGGTCCTCCTTTGCCCCTTGTTCCTTTTTCCCTCGGAATTTCCACTCCGCCTTTTTTGTTAATCAATTTGCCGCCATTCGCGAAACGGCTACCTCCACTGCGGCGCAAGGTACTGTCAAAGTTCACCGATTAAGTTTATTACCCGCGAATATTATGCCAATTTGGGGGTGAAGTGTCGTTTGATATTGTTAGATATCAAAACGGAATATTTTCGATTAAATGAGAAAACACGGAGCTTGCAGTTGCGAAATGTATGGAAGAAGAGACCAATCGATGATTCTTCGTTTTTATTAAATCGATCAAAGTTGGCGAGTTTTTAATTATATGTTGCAATTGTTATCGAACGAAGTATTATCGTGTGACAGTATGAAATGCATAATGAAATTTGTTATTGTACTTGAAAGTACACGTGAAAGCAGAGGATCGAGAATAATTTTCGCAAGGTGCGTTTGATCATGCGTTTTCAATTACGTGATCACATTCGCTGGGATCGCATTAAACGTATAATGCGCGGCAAATGTTTTTTGACTTGGCCGTGGTATTAATATTCGTTAGGGGTGGCCGGTCTCGCAGCCCAGCCGCGCCTCCATATTAACCGCATTTTTTTCGTTTAGTCTTTTTTCTCTCCTTTGTTTCTTCTCTTTTTTTACTTTTTCCTTTTTTTTTTTTTTTTTTTTGTATTGAAGCACATTTTGGACACTAAACGCAATAATGGAAATTGATAATCAGCCGGTCGTTAACGTCACGAGCGAGTAACGATTATTTATTCGTAACGATTCGCGGCTGCGTGATTCGCCAAGGGGTGAAAATCGCGATCCACCGAACCGATTAAAACTTTTCTCTGCTGTTCGTATTGTAATTATTGCACGTTACTCGTATGTTGTACACGTCCCTTACCGGAACGCTGAATTCTCTCTGCTTGATATATCAGCCGCGAGTAAAATTAGAATTTTTCTAATGGCCGACATGAAACGGTTGAGTACTTAATGCTACAAGGCAGCTCTGTTCTTATTGTTAGCTCTCAAGATACGAGTCTACGATTAGCTGAAGTAGGATCGCTAAATTCCATGATATTTTAACTATAAATATAACTTCACCTGTATTTTCAAGAACGAAATCAAAAGTAGCGTCTAAATATTTATTTCCCGGTTTAAACGTCAAGATTCTATCAAAATTCAATTATTTCTTAACCCTGGAAGCACTGGGAGTTTTATTTCAATTCCCTCAGCAGCAGCTCCCAACGCTTTTAAGTGTCATATTTGAAATTTACTTTAAGTGAATTTCTTTTTCCCTTTATTTATTTAAATTATCTTATTTTTCAGTTAAAATAAATTATTTTTGCATTAGAAACTTAGTCATCAAAGGTTAATATAATCAAAATTTTCTGTAGCATGACACTGATATTTCAGGGTTGATAAAATACAATGCAAAATTGAGATTGTTTAACAGGGTGGAATCTTCATTATCAGAATATCAATTAACCCTTTGCACTGGGAGTTTTATTTCAATTCCCTCAGCAGCAGCTCCCAACGCTTTTAAGTGTCATATTTGAAATTTACTTTAAGTGAATTTCTTTTTCCCTTTATTTATTTAAATTATCTTATTTTTCAGTTAAAATAAATTATTTTTGCATTAGAAACTTAGTCATCAAAGGTTAATATAATCAAAATTTTCTGTAGCATGACACTGATATTTCAGGGTTGATAAAATACAATGCAAAATTGAGATTGTTTAACAGGGTGGAATCTTCATTATCAGAATATCAATTAACCCTTTGCACTGGGAGTTTTATTTCAATTCCCTCAGCAGCAGCTCCCAACGCTTTTAAGTGTCATATTTGAAATTTACTTTAAGTGAATTTCTTTTTTCCTTTATTTATTTAAATTATCTTATTTTTCAGTTAAAATAAATTATTTTTGCATCAGAAACTTAGTCATCAAAGCTTGATATTATCTGAGTTTTCTGTAGCATGACACTGATATTTCAGGGTTGATAAAATACAATGCAAAATTGAGATTGTTTAACAGGGTGGAATCTTCATTATCAGAATATCAATTAACCCTTTGCACTGGGAGTTTTATTTCAATTCCCTCAGCAGCAGCTCCCAACGCTTTTAAGTGTCATATTTGAAATTTACTTTAAGTGAATTTCTTTTTCCCTTTATTTATTTAAATTATCTTATTTTTCAGTTAAAATAAATTATTTTTGCATCAGAAACTTAGTCATCAAAGCTTGATATTATCTGAGTTTTCTGTAGCATGACACTGATATTTCAGGGTTGATAAAATACAATGCAAAATTGAGATTGTTTAACAGGGTGGAATCTTCATTATCAGAATATCAATTAACCCTTTGCACTGGGAGTTTTATTTCAATTCCCTCAGCAGCAGCTCCCAACGCTTGTAAGTGTCATATTTGAAATTTACTTTAAGTGAATTTCTTTTTCCCTTTATTTATTTAAATTGTCTTATTTTTCAGTTAAAGTAAATTATTTTTACATTACAAATTTAGTCATCAAAGCCTGATATCACAAGATTCTGATGGTTAGGAATAACTTTTTATTGCAAGTAATTTGCATACAGCATGCTTTCTGTAAAATGCCTCTGATATCCCAAAGTTGATAAAATACAGTGCAAAATTGAGATTGTTTAACAGGGTGGAATCTTCATTATCAGAATATCAATTAACCCTTTGCACTGGGAGTTTTATTTCAATTTCCTCAGCAGCAGCTCCCAGCACTTTCAAGTATCTTAAAAAATAAGAGAATTTAAATAAACAAAGAAAGAAACAAATTCACTTAAATACAAAATAAATAGTTTTATTCACACTATCATTGTATTCTCTAATTGTTAATGTACGATATATCTTCAAACAATTTCCAAAATGCACGTTTCACAAAAGAAGCTGCTGAGACCTGCTGAGAAACCTGATATCACACTCGACATAGGACTGCAAACGATTAATAATTATCAATGACAGATATAATGATCCTATAGAGCAGACTTAATGCATTAAAATTTAAGTTCAATTTTACTAACAATATTTATCGTTCAACTAATTAATAATTGCATACACACAAAATCTTTCTTTCAATATTTCCTTACTTTTGCATATTATCTATATATTTTTGCACATTTAGCCCATACATCTACAAATATCGACGATCGAGTAACAAGTTTATTTTTCATTGAACAATTCCGCCACTGTTCCCAAGCACAAGAACCAATATCCTTCTCGTGTATTGTAATAATTATTGAACGTGGTGGAAGTTGCAGGGGCCGACAAAATGTCAGACATAAATATCGCCTCAGCACGAGCCTCCGTGTTATCGTTCCATATTGATGCGGACACCATACCGATCAGTCTGCTGCCCCGTACTGCTCCCCTATTTCTTCCCTCTATTTCTTGCGCGGAGGAAACTCGTACCACCATTAAACTACAACTAGATCCACTTACGTGTACAGGAATCTTTCTCTCATTTTCCACAACGCGCTGTATCACGGTGTGTTGCTGACAAATCGCTCGACGATTCATCGTGAAAAAATGTTGTATAGCAACTGGCAAATAGAAAGTTACTTTGTCTAATTTCCACAAAGCCGATTCCAAGCTGATTAACGAATATACAGCGAATACGTATGAAGAAAGAAAACAAATAAAAGCGAACACCAGTAAGTGCAACCACATAACATTTGCACTTAGAAAAGGAACAACACCAGATATCCAACTGAACGGCGCCCACATAGCACATACAAAGCAAGTGAAATATCTAGGAATACATTTAGACACACACCTTACATGGAAGCATCACATAAAATCAAGAATAAACAGAATACGTGAAATAAGGAAAAAGATGTACTGGTTAACCAATAAAAAATCTAAATTAAGCACAACGAATAAACTAAATATATACAAAACAACAATCAAACCAATCTGGACATACGGAGTCCCTCTATGGGGGACGGCAGCAATGAGTCACATAAATAAAATAGAGACAGAACAAGCAAAAATTTTAAGAACAATAGTTAACGCTCCATGGTAGGTCAGAAATGAGGACATCCGAAAAGATCTAAAAATTCCAACAGTTAAAGAGGAAATCGCTAGATACGCAAAAAAGTACAAAGAAAGACTTGCAATACACCCAAACCAGCTAGTTGCAGAAACAAAAGAAACCGTAATAGAAAGAAGACTGAAGAAGAAGCATCCCGCAGACCTCGCGATAGAAATACAATAAACAACCTGGAAGATGGAACCCCGCTGGGGGTAACCATCCACATGCTATATTTTTCAAGTTATAACATTTTACCAAATGTCCTTCTGGACAAATTGTAAAATTAAATAAATAAATAAATAAATAAGAAAAAAAAACGTATGAAGATAGAACGGTCACATGTAACGTGATATTTCCTTTCGCAGAGCAACGTGCCAGTTGGACGACGAATTTTGCCAGCGAACCCTCTTACGAGTTCCCGAAATCCTCTTCAATTACTGCTACGCAGCATAGAGCAGAGCTTGTAACTGTCGAGAGCGTTTAACAAGGGCCACGTGTGTAAGACAATTCTCGATGGTTGTTACGGTTGCAGGGAACGCTGCAACGGAACGACAAACAACAGGATTCAGGCTGCCGCTGTTTCTGCCCACGCAACGGCCAACAAACGTCAGAAGCATAATCCGGATGAAATTAAAGCAATGGAATTAACAGTGTGAAGGAAATAAACGAGCCATGTGACGCGGCCCGCCCCATGGCATAGTATTATAGAAAAGTAGGATCGATCTTGAGGCGAGATAAAAATTCATTATCGAGCCTGTTGGTATCGGGGCCGGTTGCCGAAAATTGATGGCTGATCGTATCGAGTCGTAACAGGTGTATAGAAGTTTCTTCTCCCTTTGTTCCTTTACTTCGAACTCTGATAAATGTTGTCTGTGACGTGTATCGTGTTATCTTATTTCCAACGATCCGCACCTTAGAAAGAGAATTAAATGTATTTAGATGTAAATAAAGGAATGAATGAAAGGTATTGGCGGTCGATCATAATTCCCCGCGTCTAGAAATGCAGAAAATCATAATGTACCTATCCGTAATCGGAGCGCATAAATCACAGTTGACAAGAAAATTATACCGAAATGTTGAGCGATAGTAAAGAGTTGAGTTTGCAATAGAAGGACTAATCGCGTTCTTCTTTAAGAAAACGACGGGCAAAGAGAGGCCGTGCACCCTTTGACAGGAAACTTAAAAGCGACGAAACGAGAGGAAAGCAAGCAGTCGTCAAAGTGAATGCCAGTTGTGCGAGATCTCGCCAAAGGGTGATTAATGTACGCGGAAGAGAGAAGAAGAAGAAGAAGAAGAAGAAGATGAGCACACGAGGAGAAAAAACGAGGAATAAGAAATGGAAGACGATGAGTGGAGGATTGGGCCGTTGTCTGCCGGAACACAACATCGTGCCAGAAAATATTCTTTTTAATCCGACCATAAATTCGGTGTACGAAATTTCGTCGATGAACGAGCCGTACGCTAGCGCGATTAAATATTAACTACGAAGCCGATTATGTAATTAAAAGGGTATTCGTAGTAATTGGGAGGACGGACTAACGAGCTTTCTAAAATTTCCGAAGATAATTGCGCGTGCAGCGCGTGATTATCGGTGGTTCGCTAATTACGGGCTAACGCGCATCGTTTCTCTTTTCCAGCTATTAGGCCCGAAGTCGCCACGGAACTCGGCGTGCAACTGACCGCCACAACCATTCCACCAAGATCCTGCAACTTCCTTATCTACTCCACATAGATACACAACTCGCATGGAAGCAGCATATCAAATCAGTAATAGAGAAAATGCAAACAGCAAGGAGGCAAATGCATTGGCTAGCAAGTCGAAAGTCCAAACTAAGCATGGAAAATAAATTCAAGATATACAAAACAATCATAAAACCAATCTGCACGTACGGAATACCACTATGGGGAACAGCAGCAAAGAGCCATATAAGCAAAGTGGAGACTATGCAAGCCAAAATTCTTAGAACAATAGTTAACGCTCCATGGTAGGTCAGAAATGAAGATATACGAAAAGATCTAAAAATTCCAACAGTCAAAGAGGAAATCGCTAGATATGCAAAAAAGTACAAGGAAAGACTTGCAACACACCCAAACCAGCTTGTAGCTGAAACAAATGAAACCCTAATAGAAAGAAGACCGAAGAAGAAGCATCCCGCAGACCTCGCGATAGAAATACAATAAACAACCTGGAAGATGGAACCCCGCTGGGGGTAACCATCCACATGCTATATTTTTCAAGTTATAACATTTTACCAAATGTCCTTCTGGACAAATTGTAAAATTTCAAATAAATAAATAAATAAATAAAAAATAAACAACCTGGAAGATGGAACCCCACTGGGGGTAACCATCCACGTGCCATATTTTTTCAAGTTAAAACATTTTACCAAATGTCCTTCTGGACAAATTGTAAAATTTCAAATAAATAAATAAATAAATAAAAAAATAAACAACCTGGAAGATGGAACCCCGCTGGGGGTAACCATCCACGTGCCATATTTTTTCAAGTTATAACATTTTACCAAATGTCCTTCTGGACAAATTGTAAAATTTCAAATAAATAAATAAATAAATAAAAAATAAACAACCTGGAAGATGGAACCCCGCTGAGGATAACCATCCACATGCCATATTTTTTCAAGTTATAACATTTTACCAAATGTCCTTCTGGACAAATTGTAAAATTTCAAATAAATAAATAAATAAATAAAAAATAAACAACCTGGAAGATGGAACCCCACTGGGGGTAACCATCCACATGCCACATGTTTTCAAGTTATAACATTTTACCAAATGTCCTTCCGGACAAATTGTAAAATTCAAATAAATAAATAATAAAAAAAAACTTCCTTGTCTGGCTTTTCGATTTTCCCTGCCTCAACTGTAACTCACGAGGCTGGCCATGTTAAACCCTCGCTGTAATTTCGTATGCCTTCGACATTTTGCCACCGATACCATGCAATCGTGGTAGCTTCGCTTGAAAAATTTCGCGGTTTTATGATTTTTATGATTATAATATTGCGGTTTTGAATTGAGAAGCTTTCTGGCCATGGGATCCATAAGGCAGAATTGCGATTTAAGTGAATTGGATTCCAAGTGCTTCTGCTTTCTTAAATATTTCCTACGTTCGCGCGAATTGGCAATTCTCTTTGTAAAATAAATAAAAATCTCAACTATTTCACTAATACACTGGTCGCAGTTCTCAGAAACTCGTGGATTCTTCTCAAGCAACACTTTTCAATTGTTTTATTAAATAGAATGGTTTCCTTCGGTCTAACTTTCTATCGGGTACCATTTTTCGGTTTTGAAAATATATTGAAATATTTGAAGTATATTCTATAGGCTTTTTTGTTTTATTATATAATTTCTACTCTACAATTTGCACTGCTGAACATTCGCTTAATTTTCCTAGCTTAATTGCTAAATAACACGAGGATGGCTACCCCCAGCAGGATACCATCTTCCAGTTTGTCCATTTTATTTCTTCAGCGAGGTCAGTGGGGTGTTTTCTCTTTAGTCTTGTTTCTGTGAAACATTCTATAGGCTGCTAAATATTCTTAATTGAACGGAGGAGAAGAAGAATCGTACGAAGAAAATAATGTAACTTCAATTTTCTTCAGTGTTAAAATGGCAACTAGCAAGTCCCAGCTAAGCATAGCTGCATGGCCCTTTCTAGAAACCTCTCAACACATTGTCAACCGGCAATTTTTAGATGTCCAAGTGAAACGATAGAAATAAAACTTAATAAATTTGATTTATTATTCAACTTTTATGATAAACAGTGTAACAATCACCTACCTGTGTGTAATGGCACACAACAGCTTTTGCAAATATATCTAGTTTCCCTGCGTTTTCCTTTGTAACAGCCTACCCTACACGCTCTAGTCGGATTTTTCTTTTTGTTTATTGGTCCAGAAAATAATTGTTACATGTGTATGGTATTCATAATAAACAATGAATTTCGGTTGTGGGGTGGATTAGGCAAAAGTACCGATACGTGTCGGTACGGCATAGCCATACAATGTTACGTGTGTGTGAATTACTTTTTTTTTTTTTTTTTTTTTTTTTTTTTTGGCATTATAATTTATAATTCGGATTTAAGTGGCCATAGAGCGATGCTTATATGTAACATTGTTCTTTTTTATCTTTTTAACTCTGTCCTGAAAACATTGTTTCTCTGCCAGTGACTATTTTTTCAAACACGTGGTGTGTCAGTTGTCCAGAAAGCCTGAAGGATGCATCCTTATGATAAGGAGCTGTTTTAGAAATTCGAGAAGCGTCAGGCGCAATGCTGCGTTCTTTGGAATCCACAGCTTTCCATTCTCTAGCTACCTGCAGAAGAAATTTGTTGTATCTTGTTTCATTTGCCGGCAGGTGGGTACAGTACATTTCATACGCATTGAACAAGGAGTTGCAGTGCTGCAAATTTTTTGGCCCGTTTCCAATCGAAAACCCTAAGACCCATATTGAATTGTATGTCACTAACGAAGTAATACATCGCGACCTCAAGATACTTACAGTCAAAGAGGAAATAGCTAAATATAGCACCAGATACAATAAAAGAGTCAAAAACGTCGAAAGCCCTTAATCACTGGATTACTCGATACATCGGACCAAATCCGCAGGCTGAAGAGACGCTACCCGTTAGACCTAAGCTCCAGATTCAACTAGTTTTTATTCTAAATTATGCATATTTATAATAAGTTAACTTATCACAAACAGTTTAGCCATGTCACAGCGCCACGCCAGAAAAAATTACTAAAAATTCTCAATGCGAGGATTGATTGTAAATTTTATAAATAAATAAAAAAAAAGATATTTTGCAATATTTAATGGTACAACCGGGAAAATTTTTCTTTCAATTATTCGTTTTCTAAACCCCTCTTTATTAAATTTCAGTCAAAAATACCATGGGATATTTGATTAAACAATTTTGAAACTTTCATTTTCGATTACAAATCTTCCTTGTTAGACGTAAGCTCCAGATTCAACTGGTCTTTATTATAAATTATACATATTTATAATAAATTAACTTATTAAAAATAATTTAGCCATGTCACGGCGCCACACTAGAAAAATTACTAAAAATTCTCAATGCGAGGATTGATTGTAAATTTTATAAATAAATAAAAAAAAAATTTGTAAAGCTAAACGACGCTGATGCGGAAGAAAAGCGCGTCACGAGTTAACTCGCAGCCGGTCAACAATGTGTTAAGTAACCGTATTAAGTACAGTTAACAAAATGTAAATGCTGGGAACCCTGTTCAGAGGAAGACTAATCTAGCGTTCTAAGCTGTCAAAGAAAAAATACATCAAATAACGACTATGTATATCTGAAAGCAGTTTACATATAATTAAGTAATTACATTTCACACGTGGGATATTTTCTACGCCAGAATTGAGTTATACTTTGACGGCCGCTCAAAACCATTTATGCAGTCATTAAGGCATCATTAATCTTGCTCTCCGTTATGCGCGACAACAGAGTCATTGTTGAAACAGGTGCTACTTCCGAAGAGGCCAGGATCATTAACCGAGTGAATGGAAATAAAGGAATCAACGATAGAAATCACGACGAGCAACAGAATAATAGGACCGTGACGTTTGTGGCGACGGCAATTACCGAAATTCTACCACGAGACAAATTCTCTCGTCCAGTTTTGGCGAAGAAAAATTTCAAAACAGCCAAGTAGCCTCTGCTTGCATCGGAGCTAAAGTAACATCTACGTCTTTGTAACATAGTAATTAGAATTTGAACATAACAAGAAAGTTATACATCCTATTCTTCTATTGATAGATAATTGAACCCTTTAACAGCTTAGCTTAACACTTTGACTGCCGCGTGGGCCATATATGGCCCACGGTTTCTCCTGCGGCGCTACGGTGGTCATTGGCGACCGGAGCGTTTCAACTCGTTACAATTGTAAAAATTGAATGAAAATTAACAGTTGGGGCATTTTGAATATAAACGATAAATAGAAGATACTTTGGAATAAAAAGCGCCCCATTGAACGATTAAACATTTTTATTGGAACATCAATAAAAGAAATGAGAACAGACGTTGCATCTAACGGTGCACTGTGTCGAAACACTTCAAACATAAATGTGGCTCGTCGATACAATCTGGACGATAGGTGGTCACCTTTTTGGTCCGATTCTTAGCAATTTTTCATCCTAACTGTTTAACATTTTTTTTATAACACTGCACATTTTCGTGCCAGGTACGCTTGCCCTTCTTTCTTCCGCGTTTCGTGTCGCAATCTTTGTCGAATAGGTATATTCCACGGCTCTGGTGAATGGCACTGTGCAAGGTGCGTCGCGAGTGCCATTCTAAAAGCCGATACCTTGAGTTTTGTTTCTCTTGCTTGTTTATAGAGTACCATCGCGTTTGAAATTGACGTATTTAACAATAACTGTAAAGCTAATTTTATATACCACTTGAGGGTTCTTCTACGTGCTGTAGAATATGTTACCATTTGATCTGATAAATCTACAGCACATTTTCCTCTCTTGTAATCTACCACTACCATTGCTTTATCACAGACACAATTCTTTTCCGGACCTCCACCATCTCAGTCGAATGTTTCGTCGAAATCATAAAAATAATCGTAATACTGTTTACTTAGTATCTTCTACACGTTTCAACGATATATTCTGCGCGTTTTGCTTGCGACGAAACAACGAATGCGACTGGTTTGTTGAAATAAACGAAGTCTTGTTATAATACGGCGCTATCAGCTGTTAGCAAGGCGCCATGATGGTCACTCGTGACCACCAATAAGATAAACGGTCCATCGGGGAAGAACGTTGTCCTACATCGTCAATTTATTATTATTTTACCATTACATGCTTTGAATAACAAAAATACTCCCGTGGTGTCCTCAGCGAAACGTGTGATTTCTGCGTGGCAGTCAAAGTGTTAAGACTCAAATAAATTGTCAAATATGGTACTATAAATTAACTCTATTGCATTGCTCAACTTGTTACGTCTCCAGTTCACTTCCCTTTCAACAAACAAAGAGATTTTTAACGTTCTGAGAAGAACATCTTTACGCATAACATTACAATGTAAAATGGCATATTAATGACGACTTTATAGAAATTTGTTAACGATAAAAAAATATAATTAAATTGGAAGTAATGAAAAGAACGTGGCATAGTTCGATGGCATATCACACGCGAGGCTATTATTAATATTATTAATTTCCTATAAAAAATTGAAAATGTATTTTTTTTATATTTAATACCAGAAATGAGGGAAATCTTCAAGATAAAGAGAATGTTACTTTTTGTGTATATAAATCGGTCGATCGTTCTATCAAAGTGTCAAAAAGTTAACCGTGCGAGTTCCAAAGATCGCTGTGTAGATTGTTTGCCCAGACCTAAACAAAGAAACACTGATCTAGCTCAATAAGTCTGGGGAACAGCTACGACCAATGCTCCATCTTTTCCACGTCTATCATGTGCTTTTTCGGATGATTCGATTGGCCAAACATAATAGAGCCGAGAGCATTGTTCGCGGATTCGGTTGAAATAAAAGGAACGGCTGGTCGACGAAGAAGAAACACCGAAAATATTCGGTCGAGGAACGTAAACGGTTGCCATTTGTCAGCCAGACGACTCAATGTCTCACGAACGTCTCGGGCTTGTTCCATCGCACTTGGCTTGAAGACTTCACAGATGCACGATAAACCGAATCAAAAGGCGAATAAAACGACGTGTGTTTGTTGTCAAACAGTCGGTGAATGAAATGTAGCGAATGCTACGAACAATTAGGAAATACACGTTTTATGATATGTTATAACAAGAAGTAGATATGATGTTTCTATTAGAATATTTGGGAATATTGGGATTTAAAAGTGAAGACAGTTGTTCGACAGAGAATTAATTATCGTTTGCAATATGAAACAATTTTATTTCTATTAGAATGTTTGGCAAAGGTGGATTTAAAATTAAAGATATTTACGCGACAGAGAATTAATTATCGTTTACAATAGGAAACAATTTCGTTTCTATTAGAATATTTGAGAAAGGTGGATTTAAAAGTAAAAATATTTGTGTGACAAAGCTAATTATCATTTGTAATACGAAACAATATCGTTTCTATTAGAATGCTTGGAAAAGGAGAATTTAAAATTAAAGATAGTTGTTCGACAGAGAATTAATTATCCTTTGCAATATGAAACAATTTTATTTCTATTAGAATATTTGAAAATATTGGGATTTAAAATTAAAGATATTTACGCGACAGAGAATTAATTATCATTTGCAGTAGGAAACAATTTTATTTCTATTAAAATATTTGGGAATATTGAGATTTAAAAGTAAAGACAATTGTTCGACAAAGAGTTAATTATCGTTTGCAATAGGAAACAATTTTATTTCTATTAGAATGTTTGGCAAAGGTGGATTTAAAATTAAAAATAGTTGTTCAACAGAGAATTAATTATCGTTTGCAATAGGAATTAATTACGCTCCTATTAGAACGTTTAGCAAAGGTAGATTTAAAAGTGAAGATATTTGCTCGATAGAGAATTAGTTATCATTTGCAATAGGAAACAATTCCGTTTCTATTAGAATATTTGGAAATATTGGGATTTAAAAGTGAAGATAGTTGTTCGACAGAGATAATTATCGTTTGCAATAGGAAACTATTACAAAAGACAGGTTTCATGACATATTATAATAAGTAGATATAATTCTATTAGAATTATTAGAATTCTATTATGATTCTAATAATTTCTATTAGAATGTTTCAGAAAGGTGGATTTAAAATTAAAGATATTTACGCGACAGAGAATTAATTATCATTTGCAGTAGGAAACAATTACATTTCTATTAGAATATTTGGGAATATTGGGATTCAAAAGTGAAGATATTTACGCAACAGAGATTTAATTATCGTTTACAATACGAAACAATTACAAAAGACATGTTTTATGATATATTATAATAAGAAGTAGATTAATATTTCTATTAGAATGTTTGGTAAAGGTGAATTTAAAATTAAAGATATTTCCTCCACATTTGTAATACGAAACAATTACAAAGCACACGTTTTATGACATATTATAATAAATAAATATAATGTTTCTATTAAAATGTTTGGGAAAGTTGAATTTAAAATTAAGGATATTTGTTCGATAAAGAATTAATTATCGTTTACAATATGAGACAATTTTGTTTCTATTAGAATGTTTGAAAAAGGAGGATTTAAAATTAAAGATAGTTGTTCGACAGAACTAATTATCGTTTGAAATACAAAACAATCACAAAAGACATGTTTTATGACATATTATAATAAGAAGTAAATTAATTTTTCTATTAGAATATTTGGAAATATTGGGATTTAAAAGTGAAAATACTTTCTCGATAGAGAATTAATTATCATTTGCAATGTGAAACAATTTTGTTTCTATTAGAATTTTTGGCGAAGGTGAATTTAAAATTAAAGATATTTGCTTGACAAAGCTAGTTATCATTTGCAATACGAAACAATTACAAAAGACATGTTTTATGACATATTATAATAAATAGATATAATGTTTCAATTAAAATGCCTAGGAAAGTTGAATTTAAAATTAAAGATATTTACGCGACAGAGCTAATTACCATTTGCAATATAATATTAGAAAAACGGAAAATAGAACAGGCAAAGGTTGATAATCGAGTCTTGTCCAGTTTGTTTATTAAACGTACATTATATGTTTTTTAATGATACTATGATTGAAACATTGCTATGGCAATTTCAAGAACGTTTCAACGTGGAAAAGATAAGAAGATTGCGATCGACAGCACTGGCTTTGTCTTATTATAGTGATCTAGATATGACTAGATAGCTCTTTAATAACAAGTTGTAATTAATAGTAATGTAAATTATAGCCCAGAAACGACAACACGTAATATGTAATTTCGCAGAATATAGACAGCTGTTATCGTATGTGATCTAAAGGTCAATGGGTAATGGCGCAACGAGTTAATAAATAAGATGGTTAATAAGTACCGACATCGACTACTCAAACTTATTAAGTGTTTATCATAATTGTATTATAATTTCATTTTTATAACGTTTCGGTAATTTTCAAAGCCGACGTCCGCGCATTAATTTCTCTCATACCAATGAATCACGTGTGCACAAGAAATTAGCATAAAAATCAGCACTCAAATACCTGAAAACTGTACACCAGATTTTAACAACGTTCCCTTCAAATAGAAATATATGAAACTTAAATTATCATTAGGATAGTTCGAGTTTGTTGAATTATGCAACTACAACTGGGCGTAACACCGAGGCAAATTGAGAAAACTGTAATAGTCATTGATTATATAATTAAAGGAAAAAGAAAGAGCCATACGCCTGCGTGAAAATTTATGCGTCGCGTACAAGTCACGCGTATAGTTTCACGTAATAAATTACACGCATACTTGATGCAACCATAACGAACCGAGCGATGCTCATTTTCACACAATACACTATTTACTTCGTTTCATTTAATAATTAACACCAGCCTAATAACTAGTGCCACGCTTTAGGCTTTAACAACCAGGAGAATTAATTTAAGCGAACGCTTTGAGCATCTCGCTCCCCATCATCTATCGTCGCTACAATTTTCCTTTGGATATTCAATTTGCACGAGATCGAGCCGGCCGATCTCGAAACTTCGCGCCACCCAATTCTCGCCTGGCGTATTCGCGCTAGAAATGAAATCGCGTGCGCTAACTATCGCTAACTATAACGATATACACGGAATATAAAATACACGATTTTTTTAGAAAAACATACCTGGTGTTTTATTATACAACATTCCTTTGAAATTCGTCGAACACTAAAAGCAAAGACGTTAGGTTGTTCGAAGAGTTTCTTTCGTTTTACGAGGTGATAATAGATGAACAATTTCTGTTTTGTATTATTTTATTGAATTACGTATGATCAATTTCGTTCTATTTTTATTGCTAAAAAGATTACTTAAAAGAAGAAACATTGTGCGTCTATCATTTGTGATTTCACGTTTGTACGAAGGTGCACTGTTGTAAGAAACACGTTTGCGAAGGAAAGATACTTTTGTGACAACCTAATACACGCGATGACGAAAGTACTTCAATATTTGTCATAAAAATCCTTCGTGTGTATATTGTACGTGCTACATGTTCCTTTCGTATGTCACACGTGCGTCACACATATATTAAAATGTTGCAACAGTTTCACTCATTCAGGAATATTCATTGTAAGCACATATTGCAATATAATTATACTACCATATGTAACTGGAATAATACAAGTTCATTTTTCATTTTGTATACTTGAAACTGGTTATTTATACATTAGGCTGTCCGGAAAGTTTCTTTCGTTTCACGAGGTGATAACAGATGAACAATTTCTGTTTTGTATTATTTTATTGAATTACGTGACCATTTCGTTCTATTTCTATTACTATGTTCCTGCATAATTCGATAAATTGATATAAAAGAAAAAATATTGAGCGTCTATTATTTCCTCATAAAACGAAAGAAACTGATAGAAAAATAAAATTCGCGAGTGTCGATAAAAATAAACAAGGAAACTCTTTCACCGTTATTTTATAACAAAATAATTTCTTAGTATAGATATAAATAAAGTATGCAGAATCAAAGTATTCCTTGCACACTTGGAGTATAATAGACGAACTACAATTTCTCTTTTGTATTATATTATTTTGTTCTATTTGCATTATTATGTTCCTGCATAATTTAATAAATTAATATAAAAGAAAAAACATTGCGCGTCTATTATTTCCTCATAAAACGAAAGAAACTGATAGAAAATAAAATTCGCGAGCGTCGATAAAAATAAATGAGGAAACTCTTTCACCGTTATTTTATAACAAAATAATTTCTTAGTATAGATATAAATAAAGTATGCAGAGTCAAAGTATTCCTTACTTAAAGTATAATAGACGAACAACAATTTCTCTTTTGTATTATATTATTTTGTTCTATTTCTGTTATTATGTTCCTGCATAATTTAATAAATTAATATAAAAGAAAAAACATTGCGCGTCTATTATTTCCTCATAAAACGAAAGAAACATTTCGGACGACCTAATATACATTAAGTTACAGCATGTCCGTCAAATTAAACACTTTGCAGTGAAACTTTTAGACGTAAATTTTCAAATTCAAGTACTTACTATCGAATTTCTAAATTTCAACGTTTAAAGAGAAGCAGTGATCACAGATCCGATCATTTTACCTAATACAACCCTTCAACGACCAGAATATCTCCTTGCAACGAAATTCAAAGCCGTGGACTATACGTTTTAGGTAGTCGGAAAAGTTTCTTTCGTTTCATAAGGTGATAATAGATGAAGAATTTCTCTTTTATATTATTTTATTGAATTTCCTTCTGTTTCTATTACCATGTTCCTGCATAATTCAATAAAACATTGCATGTCCATTATTTCCCTATAAAACGAAAGAAACTTTTCGCACAAGCTGATGCACCTACAAATATCTGAATTCTTGTCCTGTCAACTGAACTATCTCGTAACCAAAATTTCCCACGGAATGGAAAGTTGATATTAATCAAACTAATTTTCACAAAGTTACATTTTATTATAGTTCTTGCAAAGTAATTTATTTCCAAGATAAATGGAACGATGTTCAAATAAAAGCCGCAAGAATGTACATACATTGATCCTTAAAGAAAGGAACGATGATATGTAAGAAATTAGCAAATTAACTCGTATTGCCTGATTAAAAGGTTAATATTCTACAGAAGGACCTTATTTCTGCATATTTCGATGCAACTTTACTTTGAGAATGCACAGAGAACACTTGGTACTCGACTTGACAAAGACTTGAATAGGTAGATAAGTACTTAACAATCCGATTCGGTCATTTATTCTCACGTTTTCCCGTCTTTCTTTCGTTTCACCGTTAGGCGAAACGGATTTCACGAACCTTTCGAGAACGATTGTACGATGCTAGCGAAATGGCAGAACAACGTTCGCAGGTCTGTTTCCGGAGCAAAGAAAACCAGCATTGTTCCAGTACACACGTGTCGCGATGTGCTTTCCTTCGAAATTGGAGCAATTTATGGGCACCGAAAATTCGTCGCAATATTCGACCCACGACATTCCCAACATCTGGCTTTTTTCTTGCCGACCTGGCCACCATCACGTAACGTCATTGTGAACAGGAGTTTCGAATGTGCTCGACGAGAAAATGAAAATTTATGTCGGGCTATTGAAAACTTGGCGACTTTTGCCTGTAAACATGTTGCAAAGGAACAAAACAAGATTGTAAACGTATTGTACTTATGCTGACTTAAGTATTTGCTTTACTTGGGTATGAAATTTATGTGCAGAATACAAGAAATTATGTAGTCTCTTAGAAAGGTAAGAAATTTGCCATTAAATGGTATCCTTCTGGGGATAGCCACTATGTTAGAAAATTTTACCAAATGTCCAAATGCACAAATTGCAAAGTACAAATTAAATAATAAAAAACAAAAATTATAAAGATTTCGTAATAGACACAGTTGTCTTCTATAGAATGATATTATAAAATGAAGACATAGAAACTTTTCTATATAAAACCATACTTTCCATAGAATAAAATATGAGAGAAATTGTATCATGAAATGAACATTTGTATCAGACCCCGGTTCTTCGTACTTCTTTATACCAAATGAATAATTTTATATTAAAAATTATTGATCAATTACCGTTAGTCAACAGCATAATTATCATTTTTTCTATCGAAGAGACAGTTATCATCTTGTTTATGGAAGGAGTTAGTTATCATTTTTTCTATCGAAGAGACAGTTATCATTTTGTTTATGGAAGGAGTCAGTTATCATTTTTTCTATGGAAGAAGTTAGTTATCATTTTGCCTATGGAAAGAGTCAGTTATCATTTTGCCTATGGAAGGAGTTAGTTATCACTTTATCTATCAAAGAGTCAGTTATCATTTTGCCTATGGAAAGAGTCAGTTATCATTTTGCCTATGGAAAGAGTCAGTTATCATTTTGCCTATGGAAGGAGTTAGTTATCATTTTGTTTATTAAAGAGTCAGTTATCATTTTTTCTATGGAAGGAGTTAGTTATCATTTTGCCTATGAAAAGAGTCAGTTATCATTTTGTCTATGGAAGGAGTTAGTTATCACTTTATCTATCAAAGAGTCAGTTATCATTTTGCCTATGGAAAGAGTCAGTTATCATTTTTTCTATGGAAGGAGTTAGTTATCATTTTGCCTATGAAAAGAGTCAGTTATCATTTTGTCTATGGAAGGAGTTAGTTATCATTTTTTCTATCGAAGAGACAGTTATCATTTTGTTTATGGAAGGAGTCAGTTATCATTTTTTCTATGGAAGGAGTTAGTTATCATTTTGCCTATGAAAAGAGTCAGTTATCATTTTGCCTATGGAAAGAGTCAGTTATCATTTTGCCTATGGAAGGAGTTAGTTATCATTTTGTTTATTAAAGAGTCAGTTATCATTTTTTCTATGGAAGGAGTTAGTTATCATTTTGCCTATGAAAAGAGTCAGTTATCATTTTGTCTATGGAAGGAGTTAGTTATCACTTTATCTATCAAAGAGTCAGTTATCATTTTGCCTATGGAAAGAGTCAGTTATCATTTTTTCTATGGAAGGAGTTAGTTATCATTTTGCCTATGAAAAGAGTCAGTTATCATTTTGTCTATGGAAGGAGTTAGTTATCATTTTTTCTATCGAAGAGACAGTTATCATTTTGTTTATGGAAGGAGTCAGTTATCATTTTTTCTATGGAAGGAGTTAGTTATCATTTTGCCTATGAAAAGAGTCAGTTATCATTTTGCCTATGGAAAGAGTCAGTTATCATTTTTTCTATGGAAGGAGTTAGTTATCATTTTGTTTATTAAAGAGTCAGTTATCATTTTGCCTATGGAAAGAGTCAGTTATCATTTTACCTATGGAAGGAGTTAGTTATTATTTTGCCTATGGAAAGAGTCAGTTATCATTTTGTCTATGGAAGGAGTTAGTTATCATTTTGCCTATGGAAAGAGTCAGTTATTATTTTGCCTATGAAAGGAGTTAGTTATCATTTTGTCAACCGAAGAGTCAGTTATCATTTTGTCAACCGAAGAATTTTATATCCGTCAGTCTATCAGTCAATTGTCAATATCGAAATTGAATAAGATTTGATTTCCCGCACATAGCAAGTTAGGCGAAAATGGAGCTTATTGCCAGTTGCATTAAATGTCAGTTAACGTTACCTTCTCGTCGGCAACTAAATAGAACGTAACAATATATACAGATAATAATTTTTTTACTCTTCTCTACATTAACTCATGCAAAATACCAAAATTGTTATTTAATTTAAAAGTTATGTAAATCTAAGTCAACGTACTGATCCGATAACATACAGTAAACCCATCGAACTCACTTTCCCGTCGCTTCGTCCACAAATCGGTTTTGAGTTCGGAATCGGGCCGAGTCGAAGAACTTCAAGAGAACAAAGACAGGAAAATTGCATGGCATGCAGAATGTACTCACCGATCTCGCCGACAATGACTCGAACAGAACAGAAAGTCGAACCGCGTGACGACAAGCTGCTTCCTCCTCCGTCGTGAGACGCAAACTGACTGCTTGATCGCACCGAGGCCGTGTTTCTAAGATAATTCGCAAAAACTTTTGCTCCAGCGATTGCTGCAACACGATCAAACTATTTTTTAAAACCTGGACCAGACAACGAACTGATCGTGTCGCCACTAACAATAATATCTTGTAACGCGTTTCAAAGAAGAAGATCAGCGACCAAGAATATGGATGACGCTTTTATGAGTACAGAGAGTTCATGTTTGGCGATTATTGTTGTGATTATTGGAGAGTTGTGTATCGTGCAAAGCCACGGAATTTGAAAGTATCGCCGCGATCGTGGATTCTTTTGATTTTGATAAAATTGCTCTGGACTTGATCAGGTTTATTGTAATTATGGAATTCTTCAGTTCTATATATGCAACTCTGAGCTCTTCTCTTATCCGTAACTTGCCATAATTGAATAAAAGGATAGCAAGTATTGTTTATTGTGACGTCAATTTAACTGGCAAAATAGAAATTAAAATATTAGAATAGTCGGAAAAGCATTGGAAATATTTTTACAAGAATAATACAAGAAACGATATTTCACGTTTTCTCAGATAATAATTGCACGTATTAATTGCTACATATATGCAACTTGTGTACTAAACCATGAAACAAATCATTATGAAGATGTTACTCAGACTTGCATATAATACTAAGCTCTGTTGCCAATAGACTTATGTGAAATATTTAAAAATCAAGTAGAAACATGTGTTTTGTTTCAGATATGCAACTTGTGTACTGAACCATGAAACAAATCATTATAAAGATGTTACTCAGACTTGCATATAATACTAAGCTCTGTTGCCAATAGACTTATGTGAAATATTTAAAAATCAAGTAGAAACATGTGTTTTGTTTCAGATATGCAACTTGTGTACTGAACCATGAAACAAATCATTATAAAGATGTTACTCAGACTTGCATATAATACTAAGCTCTGTTGCCAATAGACTTATGTGAAATATTTAAAAATCAAGTAGAAACATGTGTTTTGTTTCAGATATGCAACTTGTGTACTGAACCATGAAACAAATCATTATGAAGATGTTACTCAGACTTGCATATAATACTAAGCTCTGTTGCCAATAGACTTATGTGAAATATTTAAAAATCAAGTAGAAACATGTGTTTTGTTTCAGATATATAACTTGTGTACTGAACCATGAAACAAATCATTATGAAGATGTTACTCAGAATTGCATATAATACTAAGCTCTATTGGCAATAGATTCATTTGAAATATTTAAAAATCAAGTAGAAACATGTGTTTTGTTTCAGATATGCAACTTGTGTACTGAACCATGAAACAAATCATTATGAAGATGTTACTCAGACTTGCATATAATACTAAGCTCTGTTGGCAATAGACTTATGTGAAATATTTAAAAATCAAATGGAAACATGTGTTTTGTTTCAGATATGCAACTTGTGTACTGAACCATGAAACAAATCATTATGAAGATGTTACTCAGACTTGCATATAATACTAAGCTCTGTTGCCAATAGGCTCATTTGAAATATTTAAAAATCAAGTAGAAACATGTGTTCCATGGAGATCACATTACTCGAGATATAGTAACTACGTTATCTAAAAGCTGGAAAATCTGATTGTTAGGGAATTTAAAGCAAGTGTTACCTCAGCCGATGCAACATGTCCGCCCTGCACGCTACTTGCAGTATGTCGGTGGAAGGTGCCGTTTCGATCGGCAGAAAATCGTCCAGTCTGGTGTCATGGAATCGCCAAAAAGGGGGGTTCGATGTCGCGAATCGTGGAACATCCTCGCGAGATAAGGGATGAAACCGAAGGCACGGGAAACGTTCCGGTGAAGCATTGTAAAAAAATCGATCGGTCGCGTTGACGGTTCGGCCGCGAAGGTGGCAGCACCTCACCACGCGATCTCTCGTGGCGGCGGGGGCATGCATCGATGGCCGCGTTTTTGTTGTTTTTCCGTTCCTTTTTTTCTACTCCCTTTCCATCTCTTCCTCTTGCTCTTGCTTTCTCCGGCTTTCTCGCTCTCTTACTTGTTCGTCCCTCTATTCTCTCGTAGTTGGCAGATTAGGCTAATGCGATGGACCAGATGAGATATGGGCCAGCGAATCGGAGTACAGTGCCGGCACGGCAGGGGCGTGACTGTACCCTGGAAACGGCCGTGCCCCGGGCCACAGTCACGACGTGAACTAAGTGCTGGGTGGAGCCCCGTCTAGGCACTACCTACTCGATGGAACCATCATCCTCTCCCTCGAATGTCACGGGGCAACCTAATGGCTGCCAGCCACCTCGAAAACGGCGCCAGTTTTGAAATGGTCACGCGATCACTTCGTTACAAACTTCACCAGCTTCCCTCATTTTGGCCAACTTCCCACTTGCAGCGAGCCATCCTTGCTTTTTCGGTTTAGTCACCAATGATTTAGTCCATGTTGTGGTACATGACGGTTTAAGTAGCGTGGCATGTAGCAATTCTTTGAAAGAATTTCGGAAAATTATAAATTGTCTTGGCAATGGTCTACCTACAGAGTAGCTTAATAAATAATTTTCATCCTAGAGAAGACTGAACGTCTTAATCGGTAACCTAAGCATGATGATAAAGTGACAGTGTTATGTATGGGGTGATATGTATAATCAAATTTCATGAAAAATGCAATAAAGCTTGGAGATTACGTCGAAATGAATCCATTTGTCAAATCCTGTACACGTGTCTTAAATGTAATGATCTGTATTTGATGAAAGCCAAGTTATATTCTTCCACAGGAACCACACCCTTCCTGAATTTCCATTCCAGATTCATCAACTTCGTGCTTTTAAAAATACATATATCTTGCATCTGATTCCCATGCTTAATCGTTCTTCTATATCGTGTTATAATGTTGATCCATTCATATCAACAATAATTTTCATTATAATTTAAAATTGTACACTGCATCGCCTGGAACAGTTGAAACATTCGTTACACATTTGAAGATTGTTATGAAATTTAAAAACTAAAGAGCAATTTCTAATTTAAAATTTCCTCATCATCATGGAATCATCCTCCAGCAAATCTACCCTCGTTCCACCTTTAAAAGAGACAGCAAAGCGGCGCAAACATTTTCAGCCAGATACAATTTATCCACATAATTTTTCCTTGAAAAACGAAAACAAAGTGGGGAAACGGTGCGAAAATGGAAGAATACCGAATGAGAAAAAAGAAGGGAGCAAGAGAAGAAAAAGAAAAAGCGTAGCTGGTACAAGCACTTTTCAGTCGATCGGGCTTCACCGGGTATTTTTTCACGTCCGTTTGCCCCTTTCAATCCCCTGTTCGAGGCCGCTCCTCATCCATCTGCCTACCGATATTCGTCCGGGGCCATATCTCCCGGCCACTTTTCAATTTCGTCCGACGAATTTCCAGTCCCTCTCTCTTTGCCTACAACTAGCACGCGTCTCTCAATCTACACGGCCAATTCTCCAGAGCATAAATCCGGCAAGTTTTTATTATTTAACGTTCTTTTCTTTTTATTCGAGGGTAGCCAGCAACCTGGTAGTACGTATCAAATGCTGACGTGAAGGGGAGAAAGGGGATGAAAGCTGGACGAAACGAAATTTCTAACCTGACCATCCGTGGACACTGTGTGCCCCCATGGGGATACTGCACACCAGCGTCATCGGGATATACAGGCTAATTGCGAGAATGTTTTGTTGGCCTGTCGCAACTCGAGACCATCTCCCCTTACAAGGTTTTGCATTTAGCCTTTCCGTATCGACGACAGGTACAGCACGAAACTCCGCGGAACCAGCTGGGAACCTGCTACCCCCGTCGACCCTGACTAACTTCGCTTTAACGCGCTAATAGACGGCCCTATAACACGGTGAAAGTTGCTTTCCCGCAGTCTCAGTCTTGGCTGACAACGCCAAGGAAACAGTAGATTGATCGCTATCACGAGAAAAGTTGAGCGAACAGGGTTGATTCTACAAAGTAGTTAGGATCTGATGGTCTTCTAGTACTTCTATATATAGGAATTAATTTCTTGAAGAATTCAAATACCTTTGAATGTTTATAACTATCACGTCAAAGTTTAAGTAGCTTTACTAAATATCATAGCGTTTTTGTTAAGTCTTATTAAATGTAGAATTACTTGAAAACAAGATGAAGGACTAACAGATCCAATTAAGATCACCTCCTCTTACTGCTCAACAAAGGATATCGCATTAAACAGAAAGGATCGTGTGGAAAATGAGAGCTGATTGAATAAACATAGAAGAAGCGGAAGCTTTGTGCTCGTTGGATCGTCGAAATATAATTCTCGCGGCGTGCACCAGCCTGGTGGACGCGCACGTCGATTGATTTGTTAATTAAGTCGTGGAAATACTTTTGCACGCATGCGACAGGACGTATTAATCGTCGAACGCCGGAGGTCATATATTGTTTGTGACGCTTTAGACGCGAACATTGATTGCGAGAGAGACGCCGGCGTCGGTCGGCGGTTTGCAGAGGAGAGACGCTGCTCGGGGGAGCACCGCCGTGTCCCGGGGTAGGAAAGGAAGGAGAGGGAGCGGCGATATTATTGATTTATGTCCCGTTCTACGTTATGTATTCTAGCTCCTCCACACCGGTGCCGAATGATCCGAGGCAAGTGCCACCGTTTTCCTCGCACTCAGCCTTCGACTTTGAATATTTCCACCTATCACACACGCTTATCTCATTCCGCCAAGTACAACTTTTACTTTAACGACACTCTTGTTTCCTTCTAAACTTGCTTCAAAATATTATTCCAATTGGGAACATTTGTTCTAACAGGAATACCAAGAATCCGTTTTACAAACTTAAGGATGAACATAATTAACAAATATAGCTCAACTACTGGTATAGCTTGATCAGACAATTAAGGGGAGAAAGCTAAGGACGAATTGTCAATGGGCTTATTCAGGGGGATCTATATGCGTATAGGTAACAAATGCATTTTCTATTCAAATAATTAGATTACTAAATTTGTACTAATTTGTACTAATCTTGTAAATATAGAAATTTTTCTTCTTTAGGAGCCATTGACTGAACTGTCAATTTTGAAGTACAATCTTAAAGAAGATTTGTAGTAATTTGTACTGATCTTGTGAATATAGAAATTCTTCTTCTTTAAGAGCCATTAACCGAACTGTCAATTTTGAAGTACAATCTTAAAGAAGAAGATTTGTAGTGATTTGTACTGATCTTGTAAATATAGAAATTCTTCTTCTTTAAGAGCCATTAACTGAACTGTCAATTTTGAAGTATAATCTTAAAGAAGATTTGTAGTAATTTGTACTGATCTTGTGAATATAGAAATTCTCCTTCTTTAAGAGCCATTAACCGAACTGTCAATTTTGAAGTACAATATTAAAGAAGAAGATAGAACTAAAACTATGAAACTATAAAAAGGCTTCTATAATCACAGTTACATAATTAGATCAATGAGAAAAGAATAAAGAAAAACGCCTTAACTACAAATATCTACTATGTGAGCCCAAAGAATAATGAAATCTAATAAACAACTTTACATTCCACTTATCCGCTATATAGACACGTGTACTGAAAACTTCATTTATGCTCAGTCAAGCGCTATACATATAAGAAATCGTAAATCCTCGACAAAGTCCCATCGGAGGGCAAGAAGAAAATCGCAAACGATCATCGTTACTACAAACGTCACGGAAGCACGCTGATCGAGGGAAGCGACCAACAGGGATATCAATTATCTTCGATGCGAATTACAGTTACAGGGAACACTACGCTAGTGGGGGTAACGGTGGAAGTTGTGCGTGCCGGAAGTTAGGCTGCGCTCGGCTAGGGGCAGAGAGTACGAAGATAGGGGCAAGAAGGGTGGTAAAGAGAGAAAGAGAGTAAAAGGAAGAGAGGGATCTGTGAAAGAGAAGCGCCGAAAATTGATGCATTCCCTATGCAAAACAGCAGAAGCACGGCGCTAGTAGTAGCTGGACAACACGCAACCGAGAATCCTCTACGGTCTCTCTCCATGGCATTCTCTCTCCTCGTCTCTCTTTCTCGCCGCTCGTCCGTCTCGCCTTCTACCACCATCAGCGGCTCCGTCACCTACGTCCTGAACAGAATCGAGAGCGGTATAGGAGCAATTAACACTCTATTAACACTAACGACGCTCATACATAACAACGGTGCCGCAGGGATTGAATTTATGGTCTGTTAATGGGGGTTACTTTATGCGTTATGCAGTCGTACGCGCGTCACGACGCCTGGACGGCCTCGCGTAAATTTCGTGACGCCTGCCGCGCGCGGTTTTCTTCCAGCGCCAGGGGGTGACACGTGGAACGGCCTGATCTGTGGGTCGAACCCGCTTGTTGCAGATTTTTCCTTCATAGCGGTAATTGTAATCCTCGTGGGGATGTCTGAATGTTTTATATGTAGACGGAAATATTCTCCAATGAGGGTAAAATAAATAAAAGATAGATCTGAAATAATAGATTAAAGAGTAAACTCTGCTGATAAGAAATCAATAAACCTAAGTACATCCTAATAGCACGAGTAATAATAAATATCGAGCAAATAGGAATTACACAGTAATTAAGATATTCATTAATTTACCAAATTTGTCAAACGATCCCTCACAGTTCGTGAACCCTCGATGACTCGGTTTAAAACTCAGTGTAATCATCACCAGGCAATTTCCATTCCCAAACGGTGTCTGATTCGGTTGCAGGATACCGGGAAAGGGTGAAAGAGGAAACAGGTGTACGCGTAATCTCTCTTCGGCGAAACGCGAGTAAACAAGAAAGTTAGAGGGGCTCACCGTTCGTCGAGTGCGGCGGAGTCGAGTGCCAAAGTTCATCGTGAGATCCTGCACTCCTCGCGGCTAAAGGAGACGCGGCAAGGCCGGTAAAGTGATAAAGCGGCCATAAATTCTGACCGCCATCCTCCCGCCGAGCCCCTCTATCTTGCAGGCTCTTCACTCGACCGCCTCACGCTTCTCCCCTTCTCCGTCCGACTATCTGTCTATCTCTTTCTTTTCTTTCCTTTCCATCTTCCTTCTTCGTCGCCTCCACCTCTCTACGTTGCAACCTGGATGCACCTGCAACAACGGAATTGGCAAAGGTCAGCACGTGCATTTCCTCCTCTTATGTTACGCACGCTCTTTAATACTCACTCGATGACGATTCTGCTTCACGTCCTTGATAATCTTCAGACGTTCTAATCGTTGGCGAGACAGTGTTGCCAATCGTCGAAAGTGGGGATTATTCGGTTTAATTTACTTTGACAATTCACTGTTGATATTTTAAACGTACTGAATATATGTTTTAAGATCCTGTTTGTTTCTTTATTTTATTTTTCGTTTGTTTGTTTGACAGAGTTAATTAGATGAACGAATACTTACCGTTAGGTACTGTTCTTTAAAATAGATTTCTTATGTTCAGTGGATGTCAGTTGCTCAAACAGATCTGGATAGTCTAATGACCTAGCAGCGAGTTGATAGAGCAATTCTACTGGCAGAACGTCCTTGACCATAAATAACGAAGGGACACAAACCGTCAATTGACCTGACAGACGTTCAAGTCGACACGCTTGTTTGATCTTCACCCACTTCTCGATTGCACTCACAACTCAAGAACGACTGCATCGAGCCTTCGAATTTCCACTTACGTATATACATATTTTGGCATCCAGCAGTTGCATGAAATTATTTCACCATCCTATATTAAATATCAACAAAGCTGGAATTCGAGGAGTGCAGCAAAACAATCAATCTTCCTCGAAAATTTCATTAGCGGATCGAACGGAAGAGCGATGGAGTAAAGCAGCGCTGAAATAGGAAGGGGAAATTAGGTTAGGCAAAGACACATGAAATTCCACTTGGACAAAGCGAGAATAGAGACATCTCTAGACGTATAGAAGAAATCCGCGGGCTGTTACAGCTGCAGTTCGGCGAAATGTCGAAATCCAATATCGCTGTGTTCCAGGCGTACCGGCCTCCTAGAAGCTAGGCACACGGTATGTTCGTTGCAGCGCAGGGGCGAACAGACAGAAATCCCAATAAATCATCCCGTCACGAGCCGTGAGCCAAGGCGGAGCCTCTTGCCTCGTATTAGCCAATAATAATCCTCTCCGAGGTGGAGGCCATCTTGGATTATACAATGGTTCCTTCCGCCACAATTCGTATAAATGCAACCTTCGGGTTACCGGGCAACCTTTTCGAAGGGTCCCAGTGGCGTAGCGGCGAACCGCCGATATTTTCGTTCGACCGTGAAAGACGTCCAGCCGATCGACCTGAATTCGAACAGCGTTCCGACACCACCTTGCCAAATACGTCACATGCCACGAATTAGAACGACGTATAGTTATCAATCATCAGAATTCGAGACCACCCTCCGGCGATGATTATCCGATCGTTCTAATTTCAATTTAATTTCAACAAGGGACATTAGTTAATACGATCGTCGAATTCGTCTCTATATCTTATCGTGATTTGGTGTATCGTTTAAGTTACGAGATATATGGCCGATGAATTTAATGACGTCTCATGATAATTATTAAGGCGTTGTAAAATGACAGATGGTAATTATAGCTATTTGTCTGCTATATTCCAAGATACAATGATCATGAAGATGGTCTCGAACTTTAAAACCAGTAGCGTAATTATATACTTGCTGCTGACGTTAAAATAAAACAATCGACGAAGTTCTATCAATCGGTTAATTAATGGAAAAGAGAGAAAGGACGGTACACACGAAGGTACGATGAATCTCGCGAAGCGGGGTCGAACGATTCTAACCGAACAGTCCACGTGACTGCTTTCAAACACGTACACTCGATCGATAAAGTTTGGTCGGACGTAAAAACGAAAGTTGAAGGAGAGAAAACCATATATGCCGGATGATCCGTCTTTCCCCCAAACCGAGCTTCACACTCTGTTTGATTTTCATATTCAACCACAATTTATTTCTCGATTTCAAACACAGCTATTATAATTAATATAATTATTATTAATATGGACAGACTCTTATATAATATAATACAATAAGGTTTAGACTTGTCGACATGATAGCGTATAATACTATTATCGTTTCTCATCGTCATCGTCGCTGTCATTACTCATAATACATAGTTCATTCGCGTGCATATCGTTCGTCATTGCAATCGTATCGTTATTATCGTAATCGTCGTCACCATCATCGCCATCATTATCGCCGTCATCGTCGTCATCGTCGTTATCATCATTATCATTATCATTATAATCAACATCGTTCGCTGACATACATTTTTTTTTTCTCTCATGTGTACATTTAGTTTACATAATGCAGGACACTACAAAATAATTATATACGTTTATCGTAATTCGTAATACTATTATATTTATATTTATATTTATATTTTATATTTATATTTAAATATATATAATTTATGTATATATATATATTTATATAGATTTATTTTATTTATATCATCTTTTCCACTTATACTTCGGTAAAGTGGCGTTGCCTACATATTTTTCGGCCTGTAGGCACACCCCTATCTAAATGTGTTTCTCTTTTTTTCTTCCGCATCGCGCGTACCCGCTTCAAACGAATGCGTTGTACCCGGTCTTTTTTGTGTGTTGGGCGTGTACTGCTGCGTATGTGTGTACGTGCGTCCGTGCGCGGTTGTTGTGTGTGTACGTGTGTAATATGTTCTTGTACAATATAACATGTACATGAATGTTCCACCGGTTCGGTCGGAGCAATGTGTCCACGTAACACTGATGGCTCGAGTGTGCAGTCGATGTAGCCAAAAAGAAGATAACGTACATAATTCCAGTACTACGATATCTTAAGCTCTATTCATAAAATCGCATTGGTACGAACTACTTGCACGGGTGAATCTGTGAATATAGGTATCCGTAAGTATCGATATCTATAAATACAGATAATGATACAGAGAAGTGTACAAATGTGGAATAGATATCTACAAAATGTGATGTTCATCGTTTTTTGAGATTTTATTGAAAACAAAGCATAAAAATTCTACACACTGGAGCAATCACAAGTACATACATCTGGGGACGACAACGTGGCAGCTCTTAATAATATTGTCATCCTTTTACTCTATTTTCCTCGTCACGGTTACAGGCAATCAGACCATCGGAGGTGGTCGAATCGTCCGTATTGCCATGGCGTTGCTCGTATATCGTTACAGTACCGTATCAATAAATAGTAATTAATTAGTTCTCTGCTACCATTACTTTGTAATCCTTTTAGTCTATTAAACAGGTACCTACTTTACCTACGCGGTATCGTATACAGTGGTCGCGGCTCGCGATTCAATGCCACGACGTCAGACGTCGCCTTTCACATTGCCCCGCCGATAAAAAAAACCTCGTCGATGCGCCCATTTCGTTCGCGTGGAATTATTTACAATGCTTCTTTTGTAACAGCGTGGCCCGTGACACAGGACTTACATCGCCGCGTTTCAACAAAAATCGGAGCACCCTCGATAAGTACTATTGTTTTTTTTTGCTTCCCCGATAGAATTTTTTAGAAGTAAAAACCTTGAATCAATTGTCTAAATGACGACCTCGAGATGTACGAAATTCTATTCGTAGCACACGAACCTCGCAATACTATTTTAATCGGATACGTTTTAAACTGTTATCGTGTAAAACACCGTTTTCGTCGCGTGTTACCGGGTCTATCAGTCTTCACACAGCGGAATTATTATCAATGAGACCGCGCGTTCTAGGAAACTTCTCGTTGAATTGGAAAATGTTTTTTCTGAAACAATGACGACGACTTTTCAAATTGCAGCCGAAAAAAGCAATACCCGTTACTTTACAATTACCTGTATATTTACAAATGCGTTGAGTGTATAGTGACCGAGCCGTCGAGCCAGATTTTTAAACGCGACATCTAATTCAGACATCTTTGTTCAGACGATACGACGCTAGGCGAAAGCATAAGTACTCAACTTCTATACAAGTTTCTCAATTTATGCGAAAACGATTTTTTTTCTTTTTTCAAAAATAAAACGAATAGAAAAACACCGATCAAAGCGATGTAATTGAACAGAAGTTTATATCACGGCGCGTATGTCCTTATCGAGCGTAGCAAATTTTCCTCTATTTTACCGATATGAAGTTGCAAATCCATTTTTAATTGTGTTTTCTTTTTGGCTGTCAGTCCTTTTTTTATGTTTTCGTTTGTATCGTATAAAAGACGGTTAATTGAATTGTACAGCACGATGAACGTTTTTAAGTTACAGCACTCCGGGTAATGGATTTCGCTTTGACTGAAGTAGAGAGACGATGGACTACCCTTCCTTTTTCTCTTTACATATTTTGATAGATATACAGTACCTAGAAAGGTATACGAAACTAACGACACCTGTCTGGAGACTGACAGGTAGTCAGGAACTCTTCGGCGCATGGGCGTGCGAGGACGTGGTTTATAATTATTTGCCAATTATAATATAGTTTTTCGTACCGAACTACTTAAGAACATTGTAAGCCAGTGGAAAAATGAGCTTCAAAATATATAATAAATATATTCAACAGTATTCCTCGTACTATCGTAAGTATATACATTCAAAGTTGAATTTGACAAGTTAATATCATATTAAAACAATAACAACGAATGTTTAGGGCGTACCTATACATTTTTATTGAATCACGCACGATATATGTAGTAAAAAATATTTATTGGGCGATTATTGGAAACAAAAGGAAATCCATTTTGTTACACGCAATATGGTAACAATAAATATTACGCGGTACTACTACATTAATATGGAGGATACCAAAAGCTGCTTATTTCTTATCAAGCGTTTTAAATCCTCTATCCGATAGGTGGTGTCTGCGAGCTCCCCAAATAGACACTGACTATATACACGATCGCAAACCCCACGCTAGTTACTTAATTGCGCATTGCCCATGGTACATAGAACGGCGACCGAAAGTACTTTTTCGACCAGATGTTTCTTTCGTTTTTTCCATGACCACCGCCCCCGCCCGCTGCAACCGATATGCCCGTTTCCTTAATTCTATTTAATTATCATCTTAAAACTTAGGCTTTAGACGTTAACCTTATCGATTAAGCGCTAGCTTAGTGACTCACTTCGTACGTACGCACATGTTGCTATCGTTATTTTTCTCTTCCTCCTAACTTCACTCCCTTCCACTTAATCCTCTTGCCTCTTCGCTTTACCTCTACACACAATCACGGTACTCTCGCATCTTTCTTCTCTTTCTTTCTTTTTCACTCTTGTTTAAATTACGTATATCTGTTTAATTTTTACGCGACTATATAAGAGTAAAGATAAAATATATAATTTGCATTTTACACATTCCAGTTAACGCTAGGAATTCACTTTTCCGCCTTATCTCTTTTTTTTTTGCCGCATTTATACATATATATTTACTCTATATAAGTAGTAGTAGTGTGTTCGCTATCCGATGGATACAAAATTTTCACTTTAAGCTAAACTGGTGTTCGCGGCGATCGCTCGCGGCATGTAACAAACTTCACAACGTCCACTGATTTTCTTTTTTTAGAAAAATCTTTGTGTTTGTTCCTTTCGTTCAAAATTGCATTTTTATCTAAACGACGACTGATTTTAATCAATATAGAACTCTGAGTAACACGTGTGTTAAACGGTAACGCGTAATTATTGCACAATTCTGTTTTTCCACGTGTCACGAATGATCGTTGGCAAGAGAAATACCGGTGATAAATTTACCAACAAAGACCAAACAAATTTTTCTTGTTTCTACACACCCAGCAGGACCTTGAATAAGCAAGAACGGTAATAAGAAAATTTCTGATCGATTGATTTGACCTACTGCTATGAACATATGCTACCATGAATTGAGACACAACAATGTGAACGTGTTTTTGCCAATCAACTAAACATTCAACGAGGATTAATGCAGCTAACCTATGTAATGCCCGGCGAGAAGTCTCTGCGAAAACGGTTTGTCAAGCAGGCATTTATGCGTGAAATTTCGCCTGCACTGTTGACCACTGTGTCGTAACAGTTGATACTATGATGCAAGAGTAATAAATACCTCCTTTGTCTCGAAAGCCGCACCCTACGCTTCAATGCCGGCCATTACCTGGCCTACATAGATGGTATCACTGATTAATGCAGTCAGAATTAACACATGTCTCACTTATCTACCGCGAAACGCGCAAAAACAATATCCAAATCATATGAGATTAATCGATTTATCGCAAACATTGTAATCAACAACACAGAAGGAGACACTTTATTTTTCGACAAGAAAGAAAGAGAATTTGCCAACCAACGTGACGTGCGAATCGAAAACTAAATCGAATGACAAAGAACAACTAATCGAGATCGATGTCGATTGGCAGACAGAGCTACTGGTGAGAAAACGGCGAAACAAAAATATTCATGGTTGGCAGTTGGATGTACATATGCTATAAATATGTTTTGAAAATATTTAATGATTAAACAAATGAAACGTGACAGTTTGCGTTAAACTCAATAACAAACATAATACAAAAGGTGTATATAAGCATTTTCTTATAAATAACTTTCGATGTAAACGATACGACAAAGATAATCTTATCATAACCCGCAAAATTATACGACTACCTGATCTGGACATAATTGAACAATGAAATGACATAAGGGTAAAAAGGATATGTAATAATTCGAGGTAAGTAGGTTAGAACAAGAGTCAAAGATTTGTTATTTATCGCCGGTGTTCCTCTTTCGTTAAAACTTTCACGAAAACCCATATACCGACAACGACGCGGAGGCCCTCGACGGGCTATCGAGCTTAATTGACGCCAATTTGCCCGAGCAATTTAGAATCACGACCTCTGACCGTAAACATACGGGTTTCGACGCTTCCCCCCGAAAAAAGAACAACTGTCCGCAAAAGACAGCGAGCGATCGTCGACGATCTTCCGTTTTTCACAGTTCGTTGCTCCTCAAGGACAAAAAGTTATATATAAATAAATCTCTCGAGAAAGAAAGGCCGGCCGGTGCCCAATCGATGCGCGTGCGCGAGCTGGACCATGTATTACGTATATCAGTTTCATATATCTCCAATTTTTTTTCCATTTTTTTCTTTTTCATGATCGTTTCTCCTTTTTATTTTTCCCCATTAATGCGAGGACGGGCCGGAAGAAAGTTCGCGGGACATCGTTTCGCGTCCCATGGGAACATTCTTCGAACCCGTGCGATCTACATGTAAACGAGATTTCGCGAAATCCCCAGATTATTTCCTCCTATGTACATTTATATTCTTCTTTACCTTCCCCCTCTCTTTTTTTATCGTTTTCTGTTTTTGTCCATTTCATTTAAATACCGCCTTTTCATCGTCGTCATCGTTTATACATTATTACGTATTCGTTAATTATCGTTTATTACGTATATCATTAAATTGCGTGTATACAAGGTATAAACTAAATTATGTCGATCTAGGTTTTACAACACAGCACAAGAATTCGCCGCGGCAGAGTTCTCCGACGTGTCCTCGGCCCGATAGATAGACACGATGATGTCATCGGTCAGGTCACGATCCGGCGTTATCGATCCGTCATCGATCGCAAGCATTTTTATCGACCGGCCCGGACAAATGGTGCGTTTGGCCACTGCTTGGCACACTTAACGCAGTTTCTATGGGCGCGAAGATTTGAATAGACTCGTTTTACATTTTAACAAACATGCAAGGAAAGAAAACTAGGGTCACAGTGGACATGCGTTCAAACATGTGACTAGTGACCGTGCATTAATAACAAAACTGAAAGGACAAAGTCTATTAAATTTCATTTGAAAATCTTTTTACTTGCTTGCAAATAAATGAAAAAGCCATTTTGATTTTGTATCTTTGTTTCAGAAGAATAACTTCTTTAGATACGCACGAACGAAAATTTTAATCGAACACATAATAAACTTGAACAGTACAGTCTTTTGAAGAAACTATGAAGATGCTGTTGAATTTTCACTTCTGCTCTTTTTGAATATCTTTTTTACTTGAAAGAGAGATGGATGCTTTGAAATAAGAGCGGATCACGATAACGTTTTCGATCGACAGCTTTGTTTCCTAGAATCGCTGTTAAGGTGCCAAGCGGTTTCATGCCGAAAGCATCCTATTCCAAAAATATGTTACGAATTACATCACTTGGTAACTTGGCCTCGTATCTCGCGGAGCAGTATTCAATTTTCAATGGTCACTCGCCCCTGAAGATCCCTCGAATTTTGGTTCTATCAAGGATCTATCTAATAAGAGTTACATTTTTTCACCGTTGCTTCAAATATTTACAAGGTGAACGTAAATACTGTTGCGTAAATACGCAAAACGTTTTTTTTAAATACTTGGACGCGTCATCTACGTTGATGAAAGGTGTTTGCAACAAAATGCTCGATTTTCTTAAGTATATTGTAATACATTCAAATAGTAAACATTATAAATCTCTCCTTTAAATCGAAATGCAGTTTGTATCTTGAATACAAGAAAAGTAGTAAAAAGTATACTTATGACAAGAAAGATAATTTATCTGTTGATACAATCGGTCCGGACTGTTGGGAAACACCTTTTTACTCAAGTAGCCGCGGTATTTATTGCTTGCAAAAAAAAAATGTATAATTATAATACACAGCGATATATTACCCGTAATCTTTTAGCTACGCACCCGACAAGAATAAACAAAGATGGTTCATTTTGACATGTTCTTCAAGCAGTATACGATCGAAAGAATAAACTTGAGATAACAATTGGAAAAAACAGTTGGAAGAAAATGATGGAATATTTAAAGAGGAAAAAGTTGCAATAACGATGAGACAAAAACATACATACACGAAAGTGCAAGTAAGCATAGAATTTTTTAACTGACCTTACGACGACACTGATGAAGAAATGTCAAGTCGATTCGATTCTGCTCCGGCGGAGGCCTCCACACTCCTAACAGCACTGTTTTCATTCATTCGATCAGCACACTTTCCGGAGAAAAGGATCCCCCGTTTCGTTCGACGTATTCGCGATTGGCCAAGACTACTGGCAAATCGACAGATTCGATGGATCACCGTAATATCACTGTAATTTAACGGATTGCGTTACAAGCACACACTGATATTTCACTGGCTTCACGACAACGTAATCGAATATCGCTTTGATTTTTTTCCTCCGCTCCATCCTCTCTGTTTAATTCATTCGCAACCTCGTTCTTTAACCAGAGATAATGTTAAGTGTGCAGCCGTTCTACCGGAACTTCCTCTGCGTTCCGTTCTCTCTTCATCTCCGCATCTCCATATCGAATCCTCCCGGCACTGGAGAAACACACATTCGAAGATCACACTTGGCACGTTCGCGATTACTAAATAACCCTCGCTGAGCCACCGCGGTATTACAGAGAAAAACCTATCTAAACGATCTTCTAAAGAACACTAAACCGTTCATCTACTCGCTAAATAGAGACACGACTGGACGACCGTCCTTTTTCCACTAGTTTTCTTTCTTTTTACGACCTAACCGCACTACGAACTCTACGCGTGTACGACGTGTAAGAGAATAAATAATAAAACGTTTTCCTAACGGATAATTTTCTTTCCACGCGAATACAATGTTTAATCCATGAAAGATTCACCATCGCTTGATCCGCGCGATCATATCGCTCGTTCGCTCATTATTCTCATTCGTTCAGTAAAATTTGCATACCTCGCATTTTCGCTCTCTTTACTTCTTTTATATATATTTATATATTTATATGTATATATACGTACACATATATATACATATACACACACATATATATATATATCACATTACACGTTTTCACAGGCGCTCATACATACTCTACTATACAATTACAAGGACCGATTTGTTCAGTTCGCGTAACTTTCATGACATTCGCGTTTTAAAGTATGTATATTTGTTTCTCTCTTTCTCGCTCATTCTCGCTCTTTCTTTCCACACACTCTCACACATTCTCTCTCTCTCTCTCTCTCTCTCTCTCTCTCTGTCGTTCTCTCTCTGCCAAATTATCTCTAGCATTATAGGCTTTAGTACAATTACATTCGGTTAAATGTAATAGAGGTTAACGCGGTTCTGATTAGCATGTGATCCAGTTTTCCTCCGATCCGATCCAATTCCTCTGCCTCTTCTCCGTTTTCTTCGACATTCCACTACGTGATTATTAGAAGATCGCGCGTCCCTATAAATCTTCATCCGACTCGTTCCTGTGTCCGGTTCTCTTTCCTTTCCTTTTCCTTCCTTTTACTCCGTTCCATGTCCTCCTCTGCTCCTTTTTCCACTCGAACCTCCTCGTCTTATCTCTCATTCCCTTCCCTCTTTCTCTTCTCCTACCCACTCTGTCTCTTTCCAACTCTCTCTCTCTCTCTCTCTCTCTCGCGCGCGCGCGCAATCTCGCTCCTTATCCTTTCATCCCTTTGTCATCGTTCTGTTCACGTCTTCACTTCTATCCACACTGTCGGCAACGTTCATTTCTCTTCCACGATCGTCTCTATCCCGTTTATCCCTCTTACGTTGTCCTCTCCTTTTTTGGTACGAGCAACTTGATTAACACGACAAAATAAGCGTCATTGCTGTATGAGTGGGGTGATGGTGGGGTGGGTTGGGGTGGGCTGGGCGTGTGGGTGTTTTACGGGGTTTGATATTTGGAGATGTATCGGGGCCTGCATGGGGGCGGGGGCGGGGGCGGCGGGGCTAGCATGGGGTCTGACGGGGCTGGTAGGGGCAGATGAGTTTATATGCGTATGTATGTGTAGGGGGAGGAGGTAGTGCTGGAAACAAGGTATTAACGACCCTGAGAGAGATGAGACCTCTTTGGAAGTTCCACTCCTCGGGGATCTCTCAACCCTGCGGCGATGTCTGCGGCGAGATTTCAGTGTCGCCGTCGCCCGAGCCCGGCTCGCCCTTCGTCTTGTTCTCCTTCTTCCATTTCATCCGTCTGTTTTGGAACCAGATTTTGATTTGCCGTTCCGTCAGGCAGAGTGCGTGCGCGATCTCGATGCGCCGCCGCCTGGTCAGGTATCGGTTGAAGTGGAACTCCTTTTCCAGCTCGAGGGTTTGGTATCGGGTGTACGTTTGCCGGCCTCGTTTCCTCTCTGAAACATGGAAATCGCCGCACAGATTCCTCGTTAGTCTCGCGTTTCTCCTCCTTTTACACTGGCTACGAATATATACTCGTCAGAGATCTGGCGTGAATCGAGGCTACGCATCGGTTTCCTTCACGACCAGGTCTCTTACGAGCAGGTTGCATGTAGACCAACTCGCGTCCTTGATCGTACAATAGTCACACGTAACCGTGAACCCCCGGAACTTTTTCTTCTTTTTTTACTGTTCCTCTTTATGAAAGCTAGATAATATTTCACAGACACCCCGCGGACTCATGTGCAAGCGAATTACCCTTGAAACGTACTGCGATCTCAAAACCGCTCGTATAATACGCCAGCTTTATGCGCGCGCTCTAATTTCCATGTCGTTCCAAGAAACTTGGTTTCTCGCTAAAATGTAAGCAGACTACCGTAAACCAATGCTAATGTGGTGCGTTCAATGGAACTAGTTTTCTTTTTCGTCATCATACTGCTGAGTAACTTGGTATACCAATTGCAATCCTAACCTCTTCAGAACAATTCTAACTCCTGTACTATCGACGTTTGTTCCAGTGTAATCGTAAAAAAAGCTGAAGAAAGAGAAGAACAATAGAAGAATTCCCAAATTCTAGCGTTCAGCGACATTCGGGTCCATTGGAAACAGCCATGGCATAGGGAAAGAGGATCACGGGAGACACGGAGGCTTCGTTAGCGGCGCGTATACTCGGCAGGGAGAGCTGGAGGCCGCAATCTGAGATATTTAATGAACGCCACGGCCTGCAACCTGCTTCGGAACGCGGGAAAGTTTTTACAGGCTCGGGACGAAACAAAAATGTCTGTCCAACGAAGAAAAAGCTCTGGGCCGCTGGTTCGTAGGCGCAGTTCCGCGTATGATAGATACCTTACAGATATCCGTGACATGATCTGCGCTCGGTGTGGCGGTACACGAATCCCGAACAAGAATATTAATTGTACTTGCCAAGGGAGCAAGGGAAAGGGAGAGGCGCGGACGTACACAGAAAACCAGCTGGACTCTGTATGGAAGCAACGTCTGGGACCGCGTGTCCGTGTTTATGTAGGTATTTGCGTGGTGGCCACGTACATGTGTATGCATACTCTCTCACCAGGCATAATCTCAAAGGGTTAGGCTAGCTGTTGCCACACGAGTGCAAGAGGGCAAAACGAGAATATTTCAGAGTGGTACGAGGGAGAGAAAAAAGAAGAGGGGGCGAAGGGATGAGCAGCAGCGAGAAGAGAAGGAGCAGAAGGAAGAGGAGGAGGAGGAGGAGGAGGAGGAGGAGGAGGAGGAGGAGGAGGAGGAGGAGGTGGAGTACGAGGAGGAGGAGGAGGTGGAGTACGAGGAGGAGGAGTAGAAGAAGAAGAAGAAAACTCCTTGGTGAGCATTCGAGGCAAACGCCGCCCGTCGCGCTGTCGGCCGATGAAGACGGATGGCGACTCTCCTCCACAGCGAGAGAGAAAGAGGAGATTCTCTTCTCTTCAAGGGTTCCAAGCGTTGCTCGACCGGATGAAGAGCAGCGCGCCAAGGGAAGGAGAGAAACTCTGGGAACATGCCCTCTCCTCCTTTTCTTTCTCTCTCCCTCGGGCTACGCTCTCAAATTAACAACATACCAATCTCTAGCGTTTTCTTATAACTTTTAACCATTTCGCCTAGCTTCCTCTGATCCCCTGCCCGTTGGCCAACAATTACTCTGCATCACAGCCTACAGTTTTTGCTGGAATCCTCCTCGCATCTTAAATACTCGTCCGCTCTGTCCGAGTAAACTGCGCTTTTAAAAATACATTAGAATTAAACTTTCTAATATTACCTACATTCTTCGATGCCCAATTTACAAACGGCGGGGCAATCAACGACGAGTTTGTACGCCGTGCCGTGTTCAAAACCGCAAAATTGGAGTCCTAGCCAGCCAATCAAAGGATGCCTGGGATAAACATAGATCTCGGGTTTCATCAAAGAGGCTGATGAGTCGCGCGCGAACGCGCCTCCACTTGGAAGCCCGGCTTATTAATGTTCATTCGTCAGCCGGTTAATGAAGGTGCCTCTTGAAGACGGTGTACGCCGTCTAACCCAGAAGATCATCAAAGCGTTCACGGAATAATGAAATGGTGTCGAGTCACGCTCCACCTGGTCCGTGCCGATTAGTTCGTGCCTCTTTATCGATAACACTCTCATTGCCTAATTGCAAGATGATCCTCAACGTTCACGTGAGTAGTGAACGCCATAGAAGGCAATAAATACGAATCAGATTTCTATAATAATCGAACTTTAAGAGAGAAGGTTTAAGGATAATTTGTCACTAACGTCGATTACATTCGAAATTGAAGAATATTCACAGTAAAGCAGACAGCGACGAATATTGAGAGAATGTAGAAATAAAGATTCTACATTTGTTTAATACGCCTTGTTACAATGTCATGCAAATACTACAATGAGAAACGAAGGATAACGTTAAGGCTGGCGCGAGTAACTATTATCCCAATAACAAGATAGCGCAAGGATATTGCCAATATCCTCTCGACTTACGTATGCAGCTGTCTGTTTCGCAGTCAATCGATTGCAACGGCGAAGACTCGAATCTTGATCAGCCGCTGTCCGTCCGCTGAATTAGACGTCGGGCTTTTTCTCGCCATGCGTCGAACATGCGAGCTTAATTAAACAGACGTTCGATGGCCAACGTGAACAGAAACTTTAATCGGCTTGCGAACTGCACAACTTATGGAAAACAAGCTACTCGAATGTTCAACCTGTAGGGACAAGGAAAATACATTGGAGTGAAACGCAGGAGGGAAGTTCACGTGCTAAGGATTCATCCACCACAAATGACAAATTACAAGAAATGATATAAGAACTTGAACGCTAGTTTTAGCAAACAGATGCGCGATACAAAAGTTGAATCATTCCGTGAACGTTCGATGAACATTTCCTTTCCTCTTGCCTCTTCTTCAAACGAAGATATCAAACGTAGGGTGCAAGTAGCGAATGCTTGAATTCTATTCGCTGAAGCGAGTGCTTGGAAAACGGTGTGAAAGCGTTATCAACGCGCAACATCTCCGGCAAATTAATCACCGGTATACATTCCTGCCGGCTGAAAAGAAATTAATGGCGTTTTCATTGTACGAACGCGTCGTGGGAAACACGATGTAGATAGCGAGGGTGTGAGATTTTCTTTCCTAGTGGACTATCGCGAGAAGGAAGAACACGGAACAGCTGAAACAACGATGTATGACAAGGTCTCCGTAGGTCTGGGCTTTCGGATACAACGATGGCGCGAAGAGGAATTTTTTCTCGATCGAAGGATGCATGTTGCGAATGAGGCAGAGTGTAGGGCGTGTTAAAGAGGTCGATAACAAGAAAAGCTAGCCACAACCGTCAGTTTATGCTGAACCGGCGTTCTGATGGCGGCGTAGCCGTTGCTCTCTCTCGCGGACGGAGGTGACTTTAAACGCGGGGCAATAAATTAACGGCGTTGGGTTACGCAAGGATCAAATGTCCCCTGGAGTATGCCCGAGAGATTTATGGGTCTGCCTTGACTGGCGCAGCATGAAGGAACGGAACGGAACAGAACAGAACGTACACAACCGTACGGCTGCTTATTATAGGCTAGTTGCTCCGCTTCTCTGTTTCTCTCTCTTTCCCCTTCCATCCGTTTCTCCCTTACTCTGTTGCTTCTCTGCGGACCGACTGGTCTTTCAGACCCGCCGCAGGATACATGCAGGACTTTTCAGATGAACAGCTAGCCGGATGTTGTAACCCGCTAATAAGGCGCGGCCACCACTCGCTGCCCAATTAAGCTAAGCTTTACGTGGCCACCTTAAGGCCAGGCCTTGAAATGCTCTTCGATTAGATACCCTAGATATCCCATTAATTTTATCGCTCGCCCTCTCTCCTGCCACCCCGCACCACAGTCTCGCTACACGAGCCTCTCGGATTATATGACCGGTCCACGTCGCTGACAGAGGTTCAGATTAATTGCGTGGAATCCGGTGAACCACCTTGGAAAACCTTCCAGAACGGGTATTTCCAAGATTCAGTTGCCTTCGTCCGATTCATTCAACTCTGTTGCCGTTAGTGTGTTGTAATAGGTGCGAATATATCGGCGAGGAAAAATATTGCCTAAACACGTTGCTGGATTTCAAGGGAAATACAGAAACTCCTGAAGAACCTTTACGTCCAAATAGTCCGCGTCTCTTTAATCCTGAACACGTGATCGAACTTCCACCCGGTTCCCCAACTCGCGTCTGTCTGACTCTCCATATATTTTAAGCCCGGCAATCCGTCTTACTTTTTGTATTTCCGTCCTAGGCTGCTTTATGTCACGTTGTTTTCCTTGAACTTTCTTCGCCCGAAGGGGGGGAGGCGTCGTTTTTTTCCCGGCAAAAGGACCGGCAGGCAGCATGGCCTGAGCACAGGGGTCGCGCCACGCAGTCAAGACAAACTTCGTTCAGGAATTTCGTCGGTTGTTTATGCATCGGCGCGGGTACACGCAGGGTCGCGTTCCAAGCTTCGCGAACTTCCTGCATCTGCGATCTAAAAACAAAGCCATAGACGTTCTCTGGTAATCGCCGATGAAGAGGAGGATGTTTCAAGAACAGAGACAGCTCGCTCTATCGACGGCAGTTTAGTTTCCTATATAGAAGCTGGACACGATTATTCTCGTCTGAGGAAACTGGACGAAGTGGAAGCATCCTAAGCTTGGAACAGCCACCTGCGCCAAGATGACTCGTAAAGGACGAGAGAAAAAGGAATTCGACAGAAGTCGCCGCCGGAGTAAGAAGAACGTCAAGTCGACTGACACTCATAGAGGGGTCTTAGAAGCCCTCGAGGAGAGCAGAGAGTATCTGATAGCAGCCTTCCCTCTTCTCCTTCGCCTTCTTCTTTTTTTCTCTCGACCGCAGACGAACAGACAGAACCGGACAAGGAGACGGAGTCTGAGAGCCCGGAGGAGAGCGCTAGAAGGTCGAGATAATGAGCAGCGAGAATGGGCCCGATGCGACGTATGCGTCTGAACAAGAGAATATTATTCGATTTGCTCGTTGTCCTACTTTGTCTACGATCGACCCTCCGCCTCCCTTGTCTACACCTGTGCTCATGCATCGAGTTATTGCAGAGGAGCCTTCGGGATGGACAACAAGGGACGATGATAAGGTGAGAGGTAACTGGGAACCTTGAAATTCGCGAGAGAATTTATAATGTCAGTTAGGAATCAGCAGTGTTTCAACGTGTTATCTTGCGAATAAGCAATGACAAATGAAGCAAATATATTACAACTGGCACTGTTCTAACGTGTTATCTTATGAATAAGGAATAACGAATGAAGCAAATACAGTCTGTCACACAAGAGCGTGTCTGCGATATTTCTGTAAATATTTATATATTTGTAAAAAAATTTATATGAATTGAATCTACATCTAAAACACTAATACGCTATTACTTAGTAGGGTGTCCAATCTCCTCCATTAGCGATTATAGCTTGACATCGTTTCGGCATACTCTCGACTAATTTTTGAGCGTAGGATTCTGGTAACGACCTCCATATCTTTCGAATGTGATGTACAAGTGTTCTTATTTTTGTGATACGTCTTCCTCTCAGCTTGCATTTCATTAGGGACCACACATTTTCGATAGGGTTTGCATCAGGGGACTGCGATGGCCAAGGAAGTACTGTGATGGCGTTTTTCGCTTTCCATTGGGTGCAGATGCGACTTCGATGTTTAGGGTCGTTGTCTTCTTGCAATATCCATTGGTCCTCGGTTTGGTTGAACCAACGTTTCACGGATGTGAGAAGTCCCCTTTGGTACAATTTCACCATCTTTTGTGCATTCAGATTGTCTGTAAAGACGCACAAAGTCCCAAAACCGCGTGCGTTAAAGCAACCCCAAACATGCACTTTTATAGGGTGTTTTACACTTCTTTGAATCATCCTTCTTCCATGGATAGTCCAAGCACGCCTAATAGGACACCATGCCCAAAACGAAGATTCATCAGTGAATATTATATTACTCCAATCACGATCTCTGTTTTCATTCGCCCATGCCAGACGATTTTCGACGTTTCGCGTACGCGGCACTCATATTAAAAAGCTCTGTTCCTTTCACTGTTTCAAATGAAACTGAAAGGTATTCAGCAACGCGTATTAGAGAAGTTTTCGTTTGTTTACATTCTTTTTATCTCATTCTGATTAGGTGTCAGGTTTCGCAGATATCGCAGACACGCTCTTGTGTGACAGACTGTATATTAAAAATCTGGAATCCTTAAGAGATATTAAATTCTTGCTTGATATTAAATTTGCAGAATTTTAAGAATTCTTCCCAGCGATTCTAAAAAGAACTATAGTTCATGCTCGTAATAAGATCATTGATTTGGACCCAATCTGCCCAAATTTCCAGGCTTAATACGCGAAGGAGCCCAAATCCCAACGGCGTATCGTCCATAGTTGTCTCGGGAGTTTATGGCGGCGACCGAAAAAGCAAACGGACATAGGATTTCTGTGGTCTCATCCATCATCGTCAACGTTTCTACGCCCTCCTCCGGTCCACTTTCTCCCTCTCTGTTTCACCGTATACCGCGCTCGTTCGCCGTCTCCTTTTCTGCCTTTCGACCTCACGTCATTTCCTCGACGCTCCTCCTTTCTTGCCTCTTTGGGTTCCATCTCTTTTTGAATATCTCACGAAGCCGCCATCGTTTCGGACACCAATCTCTGACACTATGAAAACTAGAACGAAACGCGTTTCGAGATGTGAATGTTGATCGCCATGACCCCTGCCAGCATACACGCAGATTAAAACTGTACGCCTGCCACATGGTATCTAGGGACTTTTTTTTTATCTTTCCCACATATCGGGGAAAAAAGGGTTACAGGTGCTGAGCGGTTGCGTTTAACCCTCTTACGTTCTTTCAGATATCTTTGAACAAGAAACGATCCAAGTTCACCGTTTTTAACACGTTCGTCGCCACGTCGCGCATATCTATGCGACGGGTATACTTGCGTGGGGGCCCCGTCATCAAAGGATGGTGACGCTCTTCTTGATCGAGTTAATTAAATATACGATATTATATATAGAATATTGTTACGTTTTTATTTCTATTGCTCGGTTTACGTTACCGTTAATTTTTGAAATTCGAGTAAATAGTAGTTGCTGCCACCAGAAACAATCTAAGGATTGCTTCAGTTAGAATTCTTGTTGTCGTTATCCTTTTCGACGATCCCCAATTGTCGTATTCCTTAGTAATTTTGTCGACAATTAAATATCGGTGGGTGGCGTTGACCGATGTTTAACGCGATTACCAACTAAACTCCGCGTTTCGGCTAACCCGCTACGCGCGGGAGTACTGGCACGGGAGAGGATCAAAGTTGGCGAAAATAAATGCTCGTTCGATCTAATTATATTGTAAAACAAATATTTTCCACGACGAAAGTTTATTCTGATTCTGATTGGTTATTAACAGAGTTGTTGTTGAAATTTAGAGTATTCGAGATTACAATTGTTCGCGATACGCTTTAATAATTACAAGATTCGAATTTGAGTGATTTTCGATAATTTACAAATTGACAAATACGAGCACGTCGATTAACAAAACTGACAAGAACTGAGAATTAAATGAAACGAAGAATTGAAACTAAAGAACTAAAGGATTAAAGAACATAAGAACTAAGAGGTGAGAAAACTAGGGGATAAAGGAACTAAGGGCTAAGGAGCTAAGAGCTGAGGAACTAAAGAACCAAAGAATTAAAAGTCAAAGAAAGTGAAACATTAAGAGCCTGAGGAATTGAGAACTAATCGCTATGAACGAAGAAATTACTTGCCAAAACTGAGGAACTGATCACCAAGAACCCAGGAATCAATCACCAAGGACTGACGAACTAATCACACAGAACTAAGGAATTATCTGAATAATCTGAATCTGATTAATGAACAATGAATAATAATCCTTCCATGTTGCTACGTTTATTTATAGTTTGCTCTATCGTAGAAGGGGTGGGCGTCATGTGGCGGTTTGCGAAGCTCGAATTCGGTTTCTAACCAAATTGTTAAATTTTATTTCGAATTGAAACGCCGTCTCGCGCTATTGGTAGGTCTCAGCCTTTGTTACTGCGCGTGCGCAGCGCGAGACGTGACAATATACAACATAAAAATATTAAAAACATATTTTACCATACTTTTTATTCATTTATATTCTGAATAGTATATTACATTATCCTATATCGTATGGTATTCGTTAAAACATTCCAAACACATTTGGTGTGATTTTGGGCAGATCAAAAAATAGTTATAGACTCCGTCATCGCTACTCTCCTCACTTTCAAATATATTTTCACGCTGTTTACTGAACATTTTGAGGAGGAAAAAATCAGCGATGTACGTCTCACAAGTATGCTTCTCGACTAAATGAAAGATCCGAGATATCTGCCATGAGATCCCTCGGAATACTCTAACTGGCTAGCTTATCGCTTTCTCCATTTCAGAAATAAATAATCTTTTCTTTACACTGAATCGAAGGCGATAAACGATGAATTCCTGTTTGTCGCTCTATTTACGTTCTGCGTACCGACGGTCGAATTTGAGCCCCGCAGGTAACTTAGCCGAATCACGCTGGGCAACGGACGTGTTAAATTAAAATTTCATTTTAGGTTAAGTTGGACGAAAAATCGAAAGAACTTTTATTGCTACACACGCTCTCCCATTTAGATGGCATGCTAAAGATTTTCCTAACCTTAGTTTGCAGAGTAGATTATTACTATCGTAAACGTCTGATGTTTTATTTTATAGAACAAAATATAATTGTGCGATAGTAAACTGGGCGTACAAGAATAAGGCTAGTTATACAATTTGATGGAATAATAATACCTAAATATATCTTTCAACGCGATAAACGTGAAATATTTGCATCGCAAGTAGCCAGCGGTTAAAGCTGCTATATTCTCAATTTAAAAGATCACAGTGCTGCCATGTATCAAAATACAGCAAGATAACGCTAAAAAAGGTAGCGACGATAAAAGGTTAGGAAACTGTAAAAAAGCAAATAACAAAAAGATGCGCGCTAATATCTGGTACATTTTCGCGAGATAAACGCGGCCACGTGCCTCAATGAACGAATGGTGTTCAGTCTATAAATCTGCGCCCTCAATTAGTCAGGTCGTATGAAAAAAAAAAAAAAAAAGAAAAGAAAAAAGGTAGGAAGAAAAAGGAGAAATAAAAGAAGGCAGGGAGCGGAGTAAGGGCCATTTTAATTCCTCATTACGCGCACGGGTTATTGGCCATTTACGTAGATATTTCGCGCGATTAATTCGACGGTAGTGCGGTTTCTTCGCCGTGGTACTTTGTTCGTCCGCTAAGCATTCGTGTCAGTGCTCGGATTACATAAGAAATGTGGCGCTCGTACCACGTACACGTGTACGCAATAACGGAAGCCTCACACCTATGTATAACTGCACCGCTGCATGCTTGTTTGTGAGGGGGAGAAAAGGGACGAAGTGGAGGAGGAGGGGAGACCAAGCAGAACCGGAGGAACTCGATACCATAAATCTTTTCGCGCAAAAGGAACGCAATTATCTTACGTATTAAAAGCATCGGCGATATCGATAGGCTTTTTTTTCCTACCAAACCGACCAATTCACATGGATCCACGTTCGACGACATAATATCGATACATAATTCCAATCAATCAGCGTTAAATCAGAATTTCGTTGCGAGTTTGATTTCGAAAGAAAAACGATGACGAAAAAACGATAAAAAATTTGCTTGTCTTATATTGTAAGATCCGGTGTAATCGTGGAAACGTCACGGTGCCAGGAACTTCTGAATTATAACTTCATTGTATGTTATTTTTATGGTATCGCGATGGTGTTTCATGGGCCCTGGCTACGAGAAATATTATATTTTTTCGTATGATAATGCGTTTCGCAGAGTAAACTGAGATAACGCGTATGCTGTTGCAGTTGTTACACCGCAATTACCGATGGTCGAATCCGTATAAGCCTGTGCAAGCTAATTTTCACGTTTTCTTTTTCCATCGGGCTAATTAACTTGATCACGAACCCCGAATACTATCATTCTCCGCAATTGGTTCTAATTTTATCTGCTTGGCGAATTAATTTGAAAAAGAAAATGCTAATCAATGAAAGTTTATGCATGTGAGTGCATGCATGCATGCGAATGCATGATACGAATGACAATGAACAATTTTACCGAAGTTCAGTGTCGACGCATCCGCAAACTTGGGACGAGGGAACTTACAACGTCGACAGAATCATATACCTCCAACGAAAACATGGTTCACGTCCGCAACTATTAATCGCTAACGAAATCGTGGACGTTATTTACACTAGCGTCATAACGTTTCAAGTAAAACAATATTTACTAGCAAAGATGTTAAATTCCCTTGAGATATCACCGATTGTGAAAATGAATGATTTGCCTGAATGAATTTCGCTTTCAAATATTTTTCTTTTTCAATTTAACTACCTTCGCTACTTTCGTCAACCTTTTCTCGAGATAAACAGAAATTATCATGGATTGTAACACATACTGACATTTCGAGGAATAATAAAAACACTAATTATGCAATGGTTAGGTCTGGTAATACGATAGAATCTGTCACGTGACTCGACAGGTGGCTAGGGGTATTTCATGAAAACCGTCGTCGTAAGAAATCAAAGGCGGAGCAAAGGGGCATTGTATATAGAAGAAGCTTTCACGATGAAAGTCGTGCACGTTCACGAAGCGTTTCATGATGTTCGGCAGTAAACGACACCGATGCGCACTCGCATGCCGGGTTTCGCGAGCCAGCCAACTATGCCGGAATTTCCTAACCTATGTAACGCAAATGTCCCGCGTAAGGTGCCAGGGAATCTCGGCGGTTTCACCGGGCAAATGCCCGGGAGAGCCACCTGCATCTATAAAATTGAACCATGCATTATTCATGGAGTCCTGCTTATAGCACGCTTAGCTCAGCTGGTGTTTTGCAACGTGGAAAGAAACAGGCAGCCACGGCCACGAATGGATAGCTAGATAAATTGATATGAGGTTTATCATGATTGGTAGACCTGTAAGGGTAATACGATCGAGTGGCAAACCCCATGACCAGTGTTAATCAGAGAAGAACGAATACTCGTGGATAATCAGAGATCGAATTAGTATCGAAACCAGATATGAAGGATGTTTGTTAGAATACATCGATTCTGATGTGAGAGCCGATTGATCTTGTTTCGAATGGCTAATAAATACACGACGGATGGAATCGTATGGAATTACACATATACAATACGGAACTATGTTTATAATGGTTAAACCGAGAGAATTATTGATACAAAGCTACATATTTTGTTGGTTTTAAATGATCATAGAAGATTCTCTCTGTAAGATTTGTTCGAGGATAGATGGTGTAAATGTATACCGTGCTATCCATATGAATCATTTCTGTTTACTTATGAAAAGAAACGGCGGAGATAGTATGAAATCAATACGGTTACTAAATAAACCACGAGGAGAAACGAATACATATATTGTTGGACAACCCATCGGAAAGACTTAAGCGTGCCGACATCTGTGAGCAGATTCAGGCACTCGATCCTCTTTCTTCTTTTGACTGGCAACGAAGAGTATGGACCAGTCTCGTCATTCGTGAACCAAACCGTTTATCGGCGAATCAAGCAGGTTCGTACCAGCTTTCGAATTGAACCGAGAGATGGTTTCCTAAGATTATTACATTCTCCACATCCAGTGTAAGAAATAAACAGTACAAAACGTATAAAAATTCAAATTACACTTACGTGACAAATATCCAGTAAAGAACAGGCGACAGCTTGTGAACGATTTTATAAGAGCAGCAAAAGATTCGTATCTTGAAAGTTGATATACGTAAGTAAATACTTGCAATAATTCGAGTTGAAGAAGCGAAGATTTAACTCGAGCAGAGTTCATCGTGCAACTGAATGCTAAGGTAACAAGGAAAAGGGGTCGAGGAAGCCTGACTTTGCAAGGTTACGGCATTTTCTCGGATTTGAAGAATCAGGGGAAGGGTGAAGGAAATAAGAGCGAACACAGTGGAGCGCCGGAACCTGTGCTCTTACCCAACCCAGGACAGATACCTCCGGGTTAAAGAAAACGGCTATTATCACTTGGTTATTGCTGCCATAAATTTCCAACTCATTATTCCGAAATTACCCGTGCGATTCTTTGCAGTCACGGTCGACTCCAGCAGATTTCCCAAAGCTTTTCTTGCGCTACAACCCTATATTTGAAAAAGTAGGTGGTATTTCCTGTTCCCTTGAATATATTACGCTCAGCTTCATAAAGATCACGAAGAGACTGGAATTTCGTCAAATAGAACGAATTCTCAATAGAAATTGCCTTCGTCAGTATAGTAAGTACAGTAGGTAAGTAGAGTGCAGAAAGTACTTAGAAAAAAGAAATACAAGTTCAATATTCTAGATTCCTGTCTAACTCGACAGACGAAGGAAGGTGAGTGAAAACAAGCGAACTAGTTCAGCATACCATTGAGTGGAAGCAAGCAGCCGCGAGTTATCATGGGAATAAAAGTGGATGAGCGGAGACTCTGCCAAGCCGTGGAGCCAACACGGGCACAGTCAGCAAGAGAACTTTTATGGGGAGGTATACGCTTACGTGTGGTGAAACCAGCGAGAGCTAAAAGGTCAGGGCAATAAATAACTCGGGATGTCGGTATACCTAGAAACTGGAGACATTATGCCAATCTTGGCTTGCGAACCGTACGAATGTGGTCTAGTTTTACCTACTGTTGCATAAATCTGAAAGCGGCCGACTACCTGCCGTCCTCTCTAGAAATCTTGCTTTCTACCCGAACCTTTTGGTCACGCGGGAAAATCCTTGAGCCTATTTTCGACAATCGCCTCACGTATTATTTCCTCTCTGACTTTACGAATTTCTGTAACATTTCTGTTCTTTCTTTCTTTTTCTTCTCCTACGTCCTTCTTCTCTTTTTCTTACTCCCAGATAGAAAGATTCTTTCCTTCAAAGTAACGTTCGCTGTACAATTTTTGAAATACAGGTAACGACCAGGGTAATTCGGATGCAAATTGAAGATTCAACACGGTTGCTTCTCGAATTTTACTACTCGACTGACCTTCCTAATCCTTTAAAAATCTATAGACCAGGTAACGTTTTCGAATGGTTGTACTAGACAATATTTATTTTGAAGTCTTCTTTCACTGAGTTCCATTATTATTTTTATTCAGCTAAAGCAATTTCGTATGTTTCAGGAGACTTCAAATTCTCCATATAGCACATCGTATATTACTGTAATATGAGGTCATGTTATATCCATCAGAGACATCTTAGCAAACTTAAAAGCTCCTAACCACGGTCGCGTGAATTTGCATATACTTTCCCCACGATTTGAACGCAAGCAACAGACATTCTGAGCATCTATATTGAAACTCTATCTTACCAAATTGACTTCTCATCCACGGGTAGAGCGGACTTGGTAGGTTGGCAGTGGCCGCACCTTGAGGAGTGGCCTGCTGTTGCTGACTAAGCGGCGACGTGACCACCCCTTGGTGTTGCTGAGGTTGTTGTTGTTGTTGCGGATGCATGCCAGGCTGAGATTGCTGCGATGTCGCCTGCGACTGTTGTTGCTGTTGGTACATCATGTGCTGCTGCTGCGCCTGAAGATGTTGATGCTGCTGTTGTTGCTGTTGATGTTGTGACTGTTGCGGCTGCATGTGAGGATGTTGCGAATGCATTTGGTGGTGCATCTGCGACTCGACCAATGGCGGGCTGTCCGGTCCATCGAGTACGCTACCCTGATGATCAACCGCGGCCGCTTGAAGCTTGCAACTCGCATAGACAATAGGAGTGGACGGATGTCCGTTGGGGGTCGGTGTGTGTCCCATGTGGCCCATACCGGGGCTCGGCGACGTCGACCTGTAACCACCCAACCCGTCCATGCTGCCGTGCTCCTGTTGATGCTGATAATAGGTCGCGTTCCGCATGTCCATCCGATTGTACGGAGGAAACCTCGGATAAGGCATATCTTGCTGGCTACCAGCGGCCCCATAGTGATGGCCAGGCACTCCCTGACGTAGGAGACTAGGATCGCATGGATCCCCGGTTTGCTGAGATGGCTGTTGTACCGACTGCGTTTGCTGGGGCACCTGGACGGCGGCACCGTAGTGCTGCTGATGCTGATGCGGGTGTTCCACCCCGCCATTACGCAGGTCCGGGATGTACGAATTCGCGAAGTACGAACTCATGCTACTGTCCCACCTGGCCCACCTTCTAATGCCACCTCGACCTTTTTTTTTCCCTTACGTGTCCTCACACTTCTTCGTTTCTTAGTCTTTGATCCTTAGGCAGGCTTTTTAATTTATTCTCCACCTACTACTCCTCCTCACCTCTCCTTCCTCCTTTCTTTTCCTCTTCGTCTTTCCCTGTCCTTCGTACTGGCAAACTATATGTTTGTTTTTGTCTTCACTTTTAATAGTTGAATTTCTTTCTTTCTTCTTTTTTTTTTCTTTCTTTTCTTTGTACTCGAACACCTGCGTACGGACACACTGGCACACGTCCTTACATATACATGAATAAATTTCTATTATTTATACATATAGTATCACCACCTCCGGCGCGATTCCTCCCTCCTCACGCTCACTCTCGGACAACACGCGCGCGCGCAACACTCTTTGTATCACACCAACATCACCGTGAATCACTTAGCGTATCATCAAATTATGTATACTCTTTAATACTCTTGTCTCGTTCCGTTGCCCGTTTATCACACTCGACTCATCGATATTGAAAGAAAAACTAGAAACTGGAGCACTACAGAACCGTGAGTTATCAAGCTGCGGGGATAGTTTAGGGGGCAGGTTTAAAACTTGTACACGAGGGGGGGGGGGAAGATGGTAATCAGAGTTCTTCTTCGGTGTGGTACCTTCGTTCAAAACGCCAAGCCGCTCCAGACACGTTCCGTTCCTCTGTCCACCCTGCTAACGAAGTTATGCCACACCTGTAACATGAAAAAGATAATTCAATTGAGTTTACGTATATCAAGAATATTAAAATATTCTAACATATATTGTGGAGTATTAAAACAGTGACAAACGCAATAAGACAATTTTAACGAGAAAAAAAAAGAACAGATTTTCGTTTCATTGTCATATTTTATTATTTTGAATTTCTTTTTCTCTTTGATAAAAAGATAAAGATTGGAATTTCGCTCGAGTTTCAAAGTACCGAGTTTTATACCGAGTTCGTTCATTAGAACAGTCGCTGAAGCCGGCAAAAGCTCCGTTTGCTGATCTTTCGACGAACTGAACGAACAGAAGTGAGTTTTACTGTAAATGACAGAAGGCGAGTTACACACGTGCTCGTCACGGTGACGGCCATCGCCCAGACGCCAAACTCGCTTGTCCCTTCTGTGTGGGCGGGCTAAACGATCGTTAAATTTGGAAAATTCCCGTCCATTAAGCAACACGACTACTGAACGCCTCGTCGAGATTCTCCCCAAGTCTACTAATTTTTTTGTTGCACTGCTTGCCGACATGAATTCCACGCAACTCGTTAGTTAGTACGTAACTAGAATCGTGGCGTTCCCTTCCTTTTTAAGAACAGCAGGCAAAACAAAGTTCCGGAGAACGAGAATTATATTTCCGATACAGTGAAATTGATTTTATTAAAGAGATCGTTTCTATACAACAACAGTAACAGGTAGTCATTGCACATAGCAATAATGTTCGTTTAATTAATAACAGATTTAACGATAGATTGAGAAGTCGCGACAATACCGGTAATTTCAAAAATTTCGAAACATCGACGATCCGTCGGTCCTTTATCGGCTGGATCTTCAATCTTCCAGACCGATCTTCCGATCACGCCCGGAAACCTTCCATACCGACCGTGCGTCATTTCACCGGTATCGTCCTGAAGTTAGTTTTTAACTCAATGCTTCCACCTGAATATCACGTGTCTGTGTATGTACTGTCTCATACCACTTGACGCTACTGAACGTCTGATAATCAACAACGAAACCTACTACCTTCATGCAATGACTACACTCTACACACGATCAAAGCTATTTGCCTGAAATATGCAAATAAAGTCTCTAAACATCTATTTCGAATGTTTTCTATCAATTCAGCTATGGCACTAAGCTATGTTTACAGTGAACGAGTATTCGAATAAACTAACATTCTGAATTCAAAGCGAACATCAAAACGACTAAATATGTATATAAAACATAACTATACTAATATACCTATTATGATATTTTGCGTTTAAAATGAATCTCTTCCTAGATTACTTGTTAGATAAAAATGGAAATTTCCATAAAAGCTGGCAATCTACTTATAAACGCGTGCATTGCGGTTTTCGGGTACTTCGTACAGCAGAACGCCACTTGGTCCGAATGCACATCTACTATACTAACTATAGCCTTAAACAATTAAACAGACAATTCCTAGAACCAGTTTCTATAAACGAACAAACACCAGCCATTTACAGAACAAATTGGTTGGAAGAGCGAGAGGAGCGAACGATCGCCGATTCCGCAAGTAATAAAAAAAGGAAAAAAAGGGCTGCAATTTCAGACGAGAGAATAGAATGCACGGTGCGACGGCATTGTGGGCAGCACGGTGGTCGTATTGGTAATGGTAGAGAGCACGCGGGCATGGGAGACGGGGACGGATGTACAAGGGGATCGAAAGGTGGGGGGAAGGATAAGGGCAAGGGGAGGGGTGGTAGGTTGAAGGGCTACGGGTGGAGGTGGGGCCCTTGGGAGTTTGCTGTACACGGGAATGGGTCGGACGCGGGACGATCGCGATTAACATTCCGGCCGCTAGCTCGCTGTTCGCGCGGCGCTTTCATTAATTCCAGCGTATTGATTCCTCGGATTGATGAATGGCCGCCGATAGCGATTCCATGCGCTCCGTACTCGGCTGGCCGCGCTCCCCGCACCGCTGCCCGCCTGGATCGCGTATAAATTCTACCTCTCGCAGGATTTTAACTCAATTCCCGCTTTACGGGCTCGCCCTTACGTATTCTTTCCCCTCCACGGAACAGCAACATTGTCCTTCTGCCGCGCGAGATATTTTTGTTTCTTCTTTCCCTACCTCGCCAACCTCTTTCCCTGCGATCGAGGTTTACGGCTCGTTTCCATTGGAACCACGCGACGCGTAACACTTTGCTTCCGTCTGCTATACTCTTTTTCTTTTTTCCTTTTCTCGTTCTTTTCTTTTTCTTTTTTTTCTTTTTTTTTTTTTTTTTTTTGTCTTTTTCCCTTCTTTTGAAGAGATTCGTTCGAACGCAGCTTAGCACAGAGCTTCCTACTTTGGCGCGATTAAACGCGATCGCTGTTACGCCAGCCGTGTAATAAACCGTTTGAAATGGAAAACGTCACGCTTGGGTATTATCGGAAACGTTCGCATTGTCTTGCCGTGAAAACGTTTTTGCTATTCTCTCGTTGGAAAGTGGCGTTTAATTACGTAGAGGGAACTCGTATTTAACGGAAAGCCGCTTCCTGAACGGTGGAAATGACTGGAAAAATGGCAGATAAATTCTTCCGCGTAACTATCGATGTCAAAATCTGCTTGCACACCGCAACTTTTTCAAGGACACGAATTCAGGTCATCGAGCTTTATTCGGTGGTGACACCGACCGGAAAGGGCATAAACTAGCTAGCCATTTAAAGCTCTAAGAAGTTCATATTATTGCCGGCAGATGGCGATGGTGATAGCCAGAAAGAGTGGAAAAAACGGGGTGGAGCGTGTCTGACAGCTGGGTGGGTTCGGGTCCAAGGTGATTGAAAACAGGGTGGAGCGTCACGTGACGCCATAGTTGGATATGGAAGTGACGTCAGGCAGCTATGATGGCCTCTAGTTAACAAAATGGCTCCTCACTGGGGAATTTCTTTGTCCCTCGCAGTTGTTTACTGGCCGTTGTTATCAAACTGTAAAAGGAAGTTGTCATTCCATTAGCTCGAACAACGATTCTTCCAAAAGCCATCGAGCATATAAACTCGTTTGATTCTTTCCAAGTAATTATTCGAATACACCGTCGAAATCAAATGCAACTATTAACAAGTTTCCTTTGTTCAATCCTACTTTCATATGTACAACGTATGAACATTGAAATGTAGTCTTTCACAAGCTGCATGGTTTACACGAGACATTTTGCTATTGATCCGTTTGAATAAAATAACCACTTGTCCGCGTCAGCGACACGTTTCAGTCGCAAAACGTTTAAATAAAACCGGATAACGTATCTATCTATAGCGCACCAATTGCGGTGAAATCTCACTCGAACGATCTTCCATTCGAATATAAAATTCCTGTCATCGTTTCGTTTGCCACGCCACCTACGTAATCTTATTAAATTAGCAAAACGCCTGCATCTTCGTTATGTTCAACATCGCCATATCCGTTTCCCCTGGCTTGCAACAGGAAGCCATAAAACGTAAAGCAGAATGAAGAAAGAAAGAAAGAAAGGAAAAAATGAAGCAGAAACTCCTGCCTAATGCTATTTCACAAATAAAACGTTCTCGTTGAAACACGATACCACGAGCCATCCGAGCGATAAACTGACGAATGCTAATCGACCGGTGAAATAGTCGCGCGATGACCCATGAAAGTTTTACGCGGTCGTTCAAACAGCGTTGTTCGAATAAACGGCGAAATATCGCTGCCAGCTGGAAGATTCAGTGGTCACCGTAAACGGTGGCAAGATTTGACAGTTATGGGACTCGTAGCTCGTGCCAGTCGTTCGCACGCCGTGAAACAGTCGTAAACTAAACGAGGTCGTAAAACGGTGACCCTCGAACCAGACCAGGCCACCTCTTCATTCTCCATCCATCCAGGAGAAAAAAAAAACAGTGAGCATAAAATTACGACCTTGAGAGCGCATTCCAGTTCCGGCCGCGTCGATCGGATCCCTGCGACCACAGCGTTTCCCGCTGCTCTCGTGGCGGCTTTTTTCCGAACTTCCGCTACGTCTGATCCAGCTATTGATAAACGCTTTGCACGTGGAATAGCTGGAAAGTTCGTTTCGTTGAATATATTTACGACAGACTGATGAATGTTCCGAGAAATATTTGATAATTCAAGGCTCGGTTGGAAAGTACAGATATTTTTGAAATTTTGATAGATAGGTGTGAAACTATCTAAACGATGGTGTTAGAAATGTTTATGTCTCCATGAATATGCATAGTAGTGTGCTTTCATTTCTCTGGCAAGGTTTATTTAGTTCTTTTCTTTTTTTTTTCTTTTTACTTCTAATTTTGTAAGATCGAAGACTTCTTCAATCTTTAATTTTAATAATTTGCTAATTTTATTCTAAATTTTCAAGTGACTATGGACACGTGACTATATGTGCTAATGTATTTTAAATTTTCTATCCAAAGTTTGCCGAAATGAAAGATTTTATCGGTCATTTTATCGGACAATTTATCGGACATTTTTACTTCGAATTTTGAAACCGGAAAAGAGGATGAAAGATATTACACGATTAACTTATCTATTTACATTTTTTATATCCCCACAGTATTTCAGTGTAATTGAAACCGCGTGTCTGACTTTTTTACTTTAATTATAGATTGTTCTTTTTTTTTTTTTTTCTTTAATATGACGTAATTTAACACAGAAGAAGCAAGTTGCAATAGATACAGATCGGACAAAATTTACAAATATCGGTACGCGAAATCGTTGAGCTTGATGAATATTTACATCAATCGTGCAGTGTGGAAACGTAGCAGCGCAATTAAAGTCTCATAGGGAACACTAATTGCATGTCATTAATTTACGAACAGCGTTAGTAATAAGCAAATGCTTAGCGAAGTCTGGTTACGAAGTTACGCGACGAGAACGAAAGAATTTCTTCGCATTTTCGAACCCACGAACCAGTTCGAATAAAATAATTATGCCACCTTTTTTCTAACAGAAGTATCAGTTACATAGTAAATTGGCTGAGCGCGCGCTTATCTCGATTCGAAATCTGCATCACTTCCATCCTCTTGAATATGTGTAGCCATCGAGCCGAGAGAGCCGACGATAGACGTTCGTTGGCATAGTAAAACGCACTCTTGTCGATCTTATTTTGCGTGAAAAAGAATTAGAAGATTCAGCAGATGCAGAGTTTATTGACAATTGCAATGGGAACTTCGTGTAACAGTTAGTCGAAAATGTGGACTGACAATTTTCGCTAGGAAACCAGTTCCGAGAAACATTATATTTTCAATGTTAAGTATATGCAAGTATTTAGAAAAAAATCTCATTTTAATCTTTAACCAAATTTTGTTTCTTACAGCTTCGGCCTCTTTTCACAAATGGGATGACCTTCTGTTGATTATTTTTTATTTAGCGTATTCAATCGGAAATTTACGAAGCGCAGATAAAATCGTCGTTGCCACCTAATGGCAAAATCCGCAATCACATAGTTGCCAGTCCAATAGTACGATTATTTCTCCAACGCCCTCTTTATCTGTCTCGTTACAATTATCCATTTTTAGAACGACAAGAAAAAACAATTATGGAAACGAGTTACAAGAGCAAATGGAAGAAGTTGTCGATTCGAAAATCGTGGTAGAAATTAAACGGAGGCGATTTCTCGTGCGAAAGTTGGAAATGTATTGTATTGGGTTGGTAACTAAGTGGTGGCAGTTTTTTCATTAGTTGGTAATGACAAAATCTGCAATCACTTAGTTGCCAACCCAATATATACAGTTCATTCTGGATGGTTGGAGGCGAAACGAGAACTGAGATTAGATGGAACAAGATAGCTATGTTTCGGTAGCGTTGCAATCGCTATGCTTCACCACCTCGATTCGACTCATGAATCTGCAAAACCACAATGCACACGAAATGTAAATAGAACGGAATGCAATGGAATGATATTATCGGCGAGAGCGTCTCGCGCGTGGTAAACACCGACGGGATCTTTCTCGGAATATGATCTTGAATCGGGCTAACCACGATCTTCGGCGTTAGTTTAGTATATTTCACAACTGAAACGTGATATCGCTCGAACTGTTCTCAGAATCGAAGATATTCGAATGTACGTACACCCGCTATATTTTTCTTTACTTCGAACGTAACTCTCGAATGAAAATTATGGAAAAACGAAAAGAAAGTTTTAGTCTTGCTGCTTCATCGATTCCTCTTTAATTCCCTGCTCTACATTTCCAACACCTTCAAGCTAATAGATGCATACAAGAAAACACACGTACAAGCAACGATAAATACCATAATGTTCGAATACTTTTTCTAGTCACTGTAATAAATTCATTCTCGTTTTCTCGAAGAAGCAGGTCAAGCGTTACCGTATTTTGCACAAATTTTATCTAACCAACGAGTAATTTCTTCATTCCACATTTTTATAAATTCAGATCACACTAACTGTTTATATTTTCTAAACAATTATTCCAACATTCTTCCAAACGTATACACAAATAAAAAGCGAATGAACTTATTATTGCTGAATCCAGATGAATTTCTTTTCATCCTGTAGAAAAATCCCCGGCAAGAAAAACCTTCCACGAAGAGTAACGGACGTCAAAGTATAGTCGAGGGAAATCAGGGAAGAATACCGTTACGCACGGTGGAAGGTGTCCAGCTGGCGGAAGGTCGAGTAGGCATTGAAGGGTGGCCGCGATCAAGGTTTCTCGAACGCACCGCTGCTCCATCGAAAAGGATCGCGGCTCTATTCGTGTGTGAGATCGTTTACGCGACACACATCGAACTGGCGGCAGCCGGACCGGTGAACGGAGAACCAACACGCCAGCGGATCAGCCAAATGCTAACATGCATATGCGATTAGCATAATCGAGTCGGCCTGCAGGAAACCAGTTTGCAAGGCCGCTCAAAAGCCGGCCGCCCAATAGCTTATGTCGCTCTCCACGCACGCCGCATCCGTAATTCCATTTCCCCTACCGAGTTCGCATCGTCTCGCGTCAGCTGACCGCGAGAAACGGACCTGACCGCTCGTTCCCGTCCCGCGCTTCCACCAATTGCAAAATCCATCCTGGCGAACGTGTTTCACCAGGAATCCGATAACATTTAGTATCGCGGCAGGTAGCTTCTTTCAACTACGATAAAGGACGCTGCGGATACTTTAAAGTGATTAGTAGTGTAGCTACAGTGGCTACGAACATTCGTACAACATTGTATTTCTTATAGCATTGATGTATTAGGTCGTCCGAAAAGTTTCTTTCGTTTTGTAAGAAAATAATGGATGCGCAACATTTTTCGTTTTATATTATTTTATCGATCCGTTTTATTCTATCAAGATAAAGATCACAATGTTTGATAGATTAGGTTTCATGTTTGTATAAAGATGCGATTCTTATAGAAGTTGAATTAGTAGCATAATATCCCAGTTGCGTGAGTGGTATATTGGGTAGGCCGATTAGGTCATTACCATCTAATGGTAAAATCCGCCATCGTTTAGTTGACAACTCGATATTTCTGCAGTCGCTGTCGATCGTTTCAGTATAACGAGCTATAGATATTTGCGAATGTTTACAAACGAAGGAAGCACGTTAGGTGCTTGAAACTTGATACAGTGTAACCTAATAGCTCCTTGCCAAAACATGCTGCATGTGTTCGGACTCTTATTCGAGATCTTCGCTTAATTGGATGCAAGTATATTGAATTTCGTATCGTTTAGCGGTGTTTACATACAACTAGCAAAATTGAGTGCTATAAGAATGAAACACAAAACCTAGTAAAAATGCTTCTTTGGAAAATAAGGATGCATGTGAATATTTTTTGCAGTCACTGTATGTTTATACAGTTTCATTTGTTTGGATAAACAGCTGAATGTTTAATTATGTGTATGAACGCCTATCGGTTGAATCTATTTATCTGTATATGAGCTACTATTACATGAAAAATAAAATTAACCAGTTTAGTTTCCGAGTATCGGTATATCATAATATCGAAGTGCGCAATAGCACTTCGTGTGGTGAATAAATGATATACAATTTTCACGCCGGTCAATATGTTCAAGTATACTGACATACATGATTGCTTTTATGAAATATGCTATTTACAATCAATTACAAAAATCAACATATTAATTCGTTACGACATATGATATCAAAATCGTGCCGATATTTCATAAATCCTTTGCAAAGTGCAAATTACCGATCATGATAAATCGTCGTGAATAATATACAGCTATATAACAAAATCAAGTTCAAACAGATAAAAACAGATTATTAAATTCTTCGTAAACATTCATCAATATTTCAAACAGTCGAAAAACCACAGGATCGTGTTACACGTTGAAGAAAATTCGCCGTTGAGAGTACCAAAATGTTGGTATATTTAGACATATTTATAATAAACAGAGATGCCGAGACACATATAGACTTCCGGGTAGCGTTGCTGGCTAAATGGTGTGCCAAGAGGAAGAAGAGGGTCGAAACAGTAGACCATGAACGTCGTAGATAAATCCTACCAGTGTTTTGCTAGCCGACGATATGTATTACAGCCTCGCGTACATTTTAACCTCTCTCTATGCTCTTTTCGTTCTTTCTTTTTTTTTTTTTCTCTCTTCTGTTAGTTTACAACTTACTTGGGTCGCATCGCGTCAGTTACCATCCTATCTTTTTCTATTTTTCTCTCGCTCGCCTCTCAATTCTGCATTCGAGATTATCAACGCTCGTATTTTTCAACTAGCTGTCGCGACCAAAGTTGTTTTTGTTTTCCGGTCGCGTAGATCGAAGGTAACCACGTGCTCGATAACGCTTTTTGTCCTCGTAGATACACTCGTTTCAATGAAATCTTTATCGGCTACCAACGTGATTGATTTCCTTTTTTCTTTCTCGTTTTTTTTTTTTTTTTTTCACGTCGCCCGATTTCGAATCTCGTTAACACATTCTGCACAGTTTCCCGTCCATGTGGCGTGTATCATTTTCAAACAAACAACGAAAGAAAAAATTGCAGATCACGGGATTGTTGGCTCTCCGATTCTAACGCCAGTTTAGGGCTAAACAAGAAGATTTTCATAGGACGTATAACATCACATATAATTTTCACATATAAATGACATATAATTTTTTAAGCTTCTTGAAGTTGATCAAGTCCTCTGTCAGCCAAACGAGGAATATTTTAACAGTGTGACGAGCAGTACTTCCAAAGTTTTGGAAAAAAATAGGAAAAAATATATTTAACTTGGAAACTAAATAAGAATTTTAGTAGCATGGGACTGATTGAAATTTAAAATTGAATTTTAAAATTGCTTCCCTATGAGAAATAGGTAGCCAAACTCATCATTCTCTTTCTCGATAGTCTTCTATTAATTTTATATTATTACTCTACTTTTATTTTTTTATTTTTATTATTTTTATTTACTAATTATTACTAATATACTATATATATATATACAGATTGCATGTGATATTTTACATAGAATATTTATACTCATATGGAAAATTGTAGTACATATTTTTACACATTCATCGCATGGCGATCACTCATGGCCAATGTCAAATGAATAAAAACTCCTTTGTCGTTTACTGGAGACCATCACTGCATTCGACGTGTTAAAAAACTTCTCCCGTCTGCGATGCTATTGAAACAATCGTTTTCCCGCTTTCGACAATTGAATATGAACGTGGTGTTGGCGAACGTGATGCAATCGGCGACCGGATTTCACACGAATATAATAAATGCAGAGGCAAAATCTTTTCTTCGCCGATGACACATAACGTATGACGTTGTATCTCGTAAGCAGATGTGACTCGACGAAATATTTTAATATATATCAGCTCGTGAAACGTGTTGAAATTATCACGAACATGGACATGTTCTGGCGAAACTCGATACGATGAATAATGCGTCTCCTACGACCAATCGCTGTAATTTATTCGACGCGATGAACGACGAGTAGAAGCTTCGCAAAGTATCGAGCGATAAATAGAACGGATTTTCGGGCGTAATTTACTGGAATCATCTCGATTGGCCTCGTTAAATCGAAAGGCTATCGTAGAAACGCGACGAATAATCCTATTCGGGATCGTTCTAATTTCCTCGACCATTTTAATCGCCGAACATCATCCTTGAATTAAATGAGAACACCAGAAACATAGCTAAACGCCAGACCGAAAAGAGATAGCGCGATTGATAATCAGTTCGAGCATGGAAAGAAAATTTTGTTTGCATAAATTGGAGTTTGATTAGCTGCAAAATTATTTAGCTACTTTTGACGCCTGATAGCTTCGCGTGACTCCTTTCTTTGATAAATAACGACTTACAAATATCAAGTATTTTTACACGAAAAAGCTTTCTCACTAAAGGAAGAGATACCGATCGATAAGAAGATTATAGTTAAAACGAAAGCTAAAAAATATAACGAGGTTTTTATGGAAACAATAACTTTTACACGCTCTTTGCTTTCGACGATAAATTTATAAAACGGGCAGGTGTGTCGACTCAGCCTTAAACATCAAGATCTACGTTATATAGACTTCAATGGTCACAGGTCACCTTCGTTCGTAACGCGAAAACAGTAAACAGAGGGAAGAGAAATCGAGCAAAGAGAAAAGAAATCGAGCAAAGAGAAAAGGGAGGGAGCACCGAAGATTCTCGAAGTAGATCGCTCGAATTTTGCGCGTCGTCTGCGCAACGGGGTGCCTAACACCCAGCGTTGCCATTTACTTGCTGTCACGTTGGTGGCAAAGCGTTGAAAAGCCTAGCAGAATCGCAACGAACCCAACTTTCACATTTTTTCGTAAAAACTTTTTTCTCTACGACCCATGAAATTTAGGGCAGTCAGCTTTCTCTTTTCGACCCCGGCACGTTTTGACTCGAGGGTCAATGGTTTCTTGAAAAAGCAGGAGAAATTAAAGCTGCTTCGTTAAACTGTTTCACGTGATCATCTAGTCCGTTTTATCTTGTCACGAGATAACGAACAGAATTGCAGCTACGACATTTTTATTACAAGAAACGAGGTCGTTCAGCTGACAGTGAACTTTTAATATTCAGATTAGCATAGCTCTGCAGGACACAGAAATTTATTTACACTTGTTGTTCCTCAAATTTTTTATTTGCCGGCGACGTAATATTTTCTTGGCGAGGTCGAACCTTTGCGCGTACGATGTTGCGTACATATATACAACACTGTATTTCAGCAAGTAATTAAGCAATTAACTAAACGACAAGTATATTTATCTTTGGCAAAAGTCATAATGAGTTTCAGTATAATGATTTTTTGCGAAACTTGCTGAAAAAAATGTGTGTTTGCTATTAGTAGTGAAAAATAATTTTTCTTGGAAATTAAAAAGGTTCTGAAAGGGCAAATAAGTTTGTAAATTGAAGAATTATTTGGTAACATTTATACTATCGACATTTTCGAAGATGAATTTCAAAGCAATTTTTACTTTTTACAACGACAATTTTTTCACATGACAGATCAAGATGTTTCGACACAAAAAGTACTAAATGCCGCGCGCGTGACTTCGTTTGCGCGTGAAAGCCAAAACCGATAGGATCTCGAGCGCTGACATTGCGTATAAAAATAAAAAACGGCGTTTCCTGAGAACGTTAAGTTTCACCTGGCTGACGAGGTTAAAAGTCGCCGGCAATGTTCCACAAGATCTAGATTCCACTTTGTTAATAACCGTGTCTGAGGAGGACACCGCTTACTATCTCATGGTCCATCAAGAAGCAATGAAAGTTTCCTGGATGAACTTTAAAAGTCGCAGGAACATAGTCGGCGAATTAAGGGAATCTCTGACAGCATAAAGTCATGGGAACAAGAGCGACAACGAGGCACTGTTTTAAACCGTGGAATTGCTGCAATAAACGGAGAATTAACACTAGAACTACCATATCAGTCAAATTGGCTGGTTTTATAATTTTATTTTAAAATTCCTATTTCGTGTTATATTTTTTTTTCGCAGTGATGTAACAACTTTCGCAAGGATAACTAAAAGAATAATATAATGAATTTTATTCTGTTTTTTATGTATTCAAACTGAAAATAATTTTGTATCAAGGCTACTTGTATCAATACAAGTCAAAGTGACTGATACTTGTCAAAGAGTAAAAGGGTCCTGCAATTTGTTTTTCGAGCCCCAATTAACCAGTTTCCTCGTTTTGTACAACTTGCCACTCGTTTTTTAAATTTTTACCGCGTATCATTCGATGTGATAATATCAGTTATCAGGAAAATTCCGGATCGATCGCTAGATCGCTAGATGCTAACGCTAGAAATGTCACAGCAGTCGCAACGACTGGTTCTACAATTTTATAAACGTGTCGACCCTCGTTCGGTGAAGATGATCCCAAAAATGTACTACATAACATGGAATTTTTCCTGTAAGAAAGCAATAAATCAATAAATATAAAAACATTCTCTCATTAGGTATTTTTTAAAGACCAGTCATTTTCACTGGTTTTGGTAGAAATAGCCTCGTGTTAACTATCGGTGGTTCTAGTGTTAAAAGTGCACCGAGAGATTGGGATTTCTAAGAAAGGAAAAATAAATACAGTGGCTGACGAAAGTATTCGAACGCTTACATATGCAAACTCGAATGGTTGAAATAATGTACATTAAAGTAATTTGCTTAGACAAGCAGATGTCAATAGGAAGATGGAAGTCTTAAGACTATGTCAGTAAAATTTGAAAAGGATTCAACAACGTAATTAAATGTAAAGCTCGAACGAGTATTCGAATTTTAACCCTGTTCTCCAATTTTTATATTTTAATATTGTTCACATTTTAACAAACTACAAGAACTGTAATGTTCTAAGAACTGGTTTAACATAAATTGAGACTTTCCTTATATTACGTACAAATTGAAAATATTTCTCAACGTTAGATAAGATACGTAGAATATTAAGTTACACTGTTCCATAACTGCCCAACACCTAACGCGCTTTTTTGTGCTCGACATTGTATCGCTTTCTGCTGGAATATCAACAAACTGTGTATACCAAACGATCGGCAAGGACTGTAGAACCGTAATTTATCGTTCGTTCAATCTTGACAAAAATATGCCACAGAAACTTATTTGAATTCCATTAATTTAATAATAATTCCATTATTAATTGATTCCATTCGAGCTTTTCAAGTCGATAATTCATAGTAGTTGTTTTGGCAATTTAAAATTGCTAATCAAAATTCATGATTCAAGATAGCTGCTTTCCACAGGGACAAGTCGAAAGGGTGCGATAATTGATAATTTATGAGCACATGGTTAACCGACGGGATAGGGTCTATACAAAGACCCTGATACTTTTCCAAAACACTATACACCTTTCGTTACGCGTAACCTTAACGTTTACTCATCCTTATTGCCGACACTCGAACCTTCCATTAGGAAGCACCTTCCTCGGAAAGGGTAATTATCGAGGAAGAACGTAACATCTGGAACAATGGTGCTCCGACAGATTTCACTTCCTAATCATTTCCACGAAAATTTCCTAACTGCTCGTTCAATACAGTGAAATCTTCGTATTCCCGGTGATAAGCTCAAAAATTGACCACCAACAAGTAGATACTTGAAATTGCACAGAGTATCGAACTATAGGCTTATAATAAAATTGAATTTATTAATCAGACGCGATTGGACATTAACGAAAGTAGCTAGTCGATAATATAAAATAATAGGAAAATAAATAAAAAAAACTTTAATAAAATAAGCGTTGTGCAAAGTTGTTCAAGTTTGGAATTTTATATTTGATTTTTTAGGATGGCAAATAACCGTGAAAATTCTGGATATTGAGAGCACAAAGACAATTTTTGTGTTTTTAGTGTATGAATCAACTTCATCTCATCTAACCAATCATCCATTAAAATCACAAAGATAATTGTTAACGTTGACTGATAGAGGAACGGATGGATGAATTTGTAATAAAAAAATATATTGAAATAAATAAAGCTATAGGTGTAAGTACAGGTATAGTGTATGGGGTCAAAATCAAATAAATTGTTATAATTATTTATTAATTTAATGTGTGATATTGTTGAGATTGACTGATAGAGGAACCAGTGGATGAATTTGTATTAAAAAAATATGTTGAAATAAGTATAGGTACAGGTATAGTGTATGAGGTCAAAATCAAATAAATTGCTATCATTATTTATTAATTTAATGTAGGATATTGTTGAGGTTGACTGATAGGGGAACCAGTAGGTGAATTTGTAATAGGAAAATCTGTTGAAATAAGTTTAAGTGCAGGTATAGTGTATGCTGATTCAGATCCTCACTCTTAGTGTTACAATACAATAGAAGAAGCTGTGATAGGAAGCACGTTCATATATTTATAGCAAAGGATATTACCATAAAGTTAAACTTGTAGCTGTAGCTGAAGGCTACAAGAAACGGCAATAGAAATCTACTTATAGCTCTTTTGTTTCCACACTTTGTAACCCAAAACATAATGTATATTCAAGGGCACAATAATATGCACCTCTTCTTATTTACAATATCACTAAATTCTATTTTCTGCGTAATAGCAGTCTCCAGGCCACGAATATACACAAGTAAAGATGTAAAGTGTTTCTTGAAGTAATTACTTCATCAATAGTCAACGCATAGATCGATCCAACATTAATGCAAAAGAACGACAGAACATGACAAAGAGCAAGGGACGCGTGTCCTCGCTGAGAGCGTCGGCAACGAGGTCGAAATTACGAAGGTGAGCCTTTATTTGGTCGCGAACGCACGAGGGGGTACCTATAAGAGTGGCGAGACACGACGGAGAGTGGAAAGTTTTGACGCCACCCTATAAATCAAGCCGCGGGTTCGCTCGGCCGAAACGTTGCACGGTCTCACCCCGGTTCTCCAGAGTTTCGCTCACCGTATGTCTCCTTCGTCTCTCGGCACAGACAGCTTGTACAAGGTGAGTCAAAAATTCCAACAGTTCCACCCCGCCTCCTCCACCACCTTTTCATACTACGGCTTCAACCCATCCCTATCTCCATCCCCCAGGCCGTCCAGCTGCCTTGACTTTGAAATAATTACCCCAGAGTTAATTTATGTCGCGTTCAGGGAACGACGATGCGATTTTTTCCCGAATTAGCACGCCTCTATGCTCTGGAAAAATTGCACCACTCACCCTTAGAGGAGAATCGCGTGAAGCGTGAATAATATAAGAAACGGCTAATTACGTATTACACGTTATTTGGTTTCTAACTTTGTTTACGAGTTTCATCGGAGATTCAAGTTTCATATTCGTTTTGTTATACAGAGAAAAATGTATCATTGTTTCTTATACATGTCGTTGTTGTAACATGTTTGAATTGGAAATACGGAAGAGAGGAATTTGTAGCAAATAAAGAAGAAAGTATAGCAATATTAATCTTGTTGAGGTTGACTGATAGAGGAACCAGTGGATGAATTTGTAATAGAAAAATATATTGAAATAAGTATAAGTAGAAGTATAGTGTACGAGATCAGAATTATATAAATTGTTATCATTATTTATTAATTGAATGTATCATATTATTGAGATTGACTGATAAAGGAAAGAGTATATGAATTTGTAAAGAAAAATATATTGAAATAAGTATAAGTACAAGTATAGTGTATGCTGATTCAGATCCTCTTACAGTGTTACAATATAAAAAAATGTAATAGGGAGCACTTTCATATATTTATAGCAAAAGACATTACCAAAACCTTGGTGTGCAGCTGTAGCTGAAGGTTGCAAGAAACAGCAATAGAAATCTACTTATAGCTATTTTGTTTCTAGACCTTGCAACCCAAAACATTTATATTCAAGGTCACAATAATATGGACCTCTCCTTATTTTGAATCTTTTTGTTTCACTAAATTCTATACTATTTGTAACAGCGGTCTCCAGGCCACGGGTATACAAAAGAAAATGTGTAGAGTTCTTCTTGAAGTAATTATACTTCTACACTTATATACATTGTTTTAGTAAGAAGCTTGAATTGGAAACATGAAAGAGAGGAATTTGTAGCGAATGAAGAAGAGTATAACAATATTAATCCTAGTGTGGACAACTAAAAACTCGAGTTACCGTTTATATTTATAACTAAAAGTGTGAAATATTACATTTTCAAACTTAACATTTTAGTTACTTGCATAATGATTAACTACGTTCCATCTTATCTAATGTTTCCTTGCTCAAACGTCATTCCCCAGAAATTTAGAGAGATATGAGACAGTTTACCTTTGATTGTCGTCCATTAACTTAAATTTACTACACTTAAACTTAAACCAATAGAGCCATAGTACAATTCACATCAAAGAGACATCGACATTTTCTTCACTTTGCCACGACTCTGCAGGTGCTTGTCAAGAGTAACAAGAACCTGCAATCATCAACAATTCTCTGCAAGCTGTCCTTCTCTGTTTTTAATTCTCGCGCAATTTTCAACATCACGTACGATTAATAAAACATACAAACAAATCGCTGTATTTATAGCGTTGCCAATCTCTTCAAAATCACACGCAATTACAATCACGTTCGTTCATTATAAGAAAAAAAAAAAAAAAATAGAAAAAAAGAGGAAACATTGTTGCAAAATAAGTAAATGCAAATTTCTCTGGTTGAGGCGAACTTCTATACAACGGCGGACGAGCCAGAGATATCGCGCTACGATAATCGCGGAAATGTCCGGCACAGAGGTAACATTTAGCTCTTACATATGTCGCTCTCGTGTTCAGTGTAACGGTATGCGTACAACACTCTTGAACACACTGCTGCCTGACTACAGATATTATACAATTAACAGATATAATTAGCAAATGGTGAGCTGGCTATCTTGAATCGCGTTGGAGCGAGTGCGCACTTTAATATTGAGATCGAATTTTGTCGAAGGGAAACACCGTAAGGTCGCAGCACATTTCATGGTCCTCCGTGAAACGTGCAACGAACGCTATTAAGAATATTTGGTTATAATAAACAAAAATATATAAATTTGACGTATAAATGAAATAATCAAAACTGAAAATTCTGTAAATATTTTATTATTTATTGGACTGACAAAAGACGAATAGGAAGAACAAATCTGTATGGGGCATTAATGTGAGATCTATGTACAGTGACGAGCATACAAATAGAAGCAATTGTTGTATGAAATTCAACTTGATTTAATTCATAATTTAGCCCCTTGGAAGCCAATTTTTTACAAAGTTATAAAACCGAAAATTTTCTCTCTTGTTCTCAAAACTGTATGAAACTCGGACTGAAAGGTATCTTAGAATTTTAGGGCAAATTTTCTGCAACCTAAAATTCAAAGAATTCGTACACGATTTCTATTTTACATACACTATCAATAAGCGTTACCATTTGACACCAGAATTTACGATTCCACTCCAGGTATCCATGCAGCCAACTGTATCTCAACGAGATAAACTCAGGTATCTCATCCTCGGAGAAACTCCACGAAAGATCAGACCACCCTGCGACGTCCCTTACACTAACTAGGAACGAAGTGGCCTATCCCAAAGGATACCGGCGATAATCGAAAGAAAAGCGAAGTAGGGTCTACCCTATTCCACTATAGACAGGCTTCTGTCCATGTCTTGCCCGTAGGAAATACGTTTCCGGTAGCTTGTCCGTAGGAGTCGCATGACAGATAGAAAAGAGCATGGAACACAGAAGGAGAGACAGAGAAAACCTATAGGGAGGCAAGCAAGCAAGAAAAGGAAGACATTGGGAGGAGTAGTGGTGATGGGGCAGGGTGAGAAGCGAGGATTCGGCGAAGTGGTTGGTTCAGGGGTTGGTATTGGATGCTGCCTCGACGAAGCTCACGGTAGGGGTAGTTTGACAAGTTGACAAGAGCACAAAGGTCGTGGCGGAGCCGCAAGAGACGTGGAAGGGGAGGAAGGGCGAGGGCTGCACGTAGCGGAGGAATGAAAAGAGGAGTGTGGGAAGAGGAGGCGTCGCGATGCTCAGCGTCCGACGGAGGGTTACCGGATAGGGTAGTAGGGGGTTGAAAGCCCGGTAGATTCAACGCCGTGAACAAAGGCCGGCTGGCTTCGCCCCGCTGCCTACTCTCGGACTTTGGAAACGAGATCACACATACACGCCACGGGTACCGCATGCATACCTCTTCTGTGTGCATGTGTTCTATTTGTGTGTATGCGTGTGAGAACGCCACGAACCGTGTGCACCAACGGTATACCGCCCAGAAGGGGAGTTGGAGTTTGCTCGCTCGACCCGATAGATACGAGCGAGCCGGGCCTAATATCGAAAGTTCCTGGCTCGAGCTGAAACCGTGCTTAATTAAATCGGAAGGCCGTGAGAGATAACCGGCGGCGCGTCCCTCCTACGATGCTCGACGAGAGCGTCTGGAAAACAGCCGTGTACTATGGATGGGGTTCATGACGTGGCAAGAATGCAGCGGGGAAATTTGTCGCAGCGAAGAACCGATATACAGTGAACTATCGGTGTCGATTAGAGCGTCTGAAGCGTCTAATGTGATTACTCGTTGGAAAAATTCAGCGACACTGGTAGTCGTAATATTATTAGTTTCAGATAAAATGTAGTAGTTTAAAATGATGCTTATGGTGGTGATTGGAAATGGCTAATTACAATTTACATTTTATTTGATATTCCTATTTCGTGTTAAAAGCACAGATATTGTTATACCTGAAGTGGCCTTATTCTTGGTTTGTCTAACAGAACGACTTTATTATCAACAACTTAAAATTTCGCTGATAATATTAATCTTTATCGATAACTTACATGCTAAGTCCATTAACAAAAGAAGGGAAACCTAGAATGACTCACGTAATGCTTCCTTAAACATATTCATGGAAAATTAACGCATTTACAAATTCTCTGTCCTACAAAAAATTCCTAAAAAAATTCCACAAACATATTTCTTCAATTCCTCTTTTACCTCATATTTTTCTGATATATACCTCAACATATACCTGATGTGCAATGCACAGCTCGTTAAAAGACCATTTCGTGAACTGATGAATGAATCTGAAAGGGTGTCGAAGCAAGTAGAATCAATAAACTGTTGCAGGATCACCGACCCGATCGACGGTTCGCGGTCTCAAGCGACGTTTCTAATGATCCTTGCGGCACTAGCCGATCGCGATAAATCATGGCGGCAGCTCGTAAACCGTAAGGAGCCCCGCTGCATGTATCAATGCGTACACGATACACACGCGAGCAGGTCAACGAGAAAGGGAGGCGGAAAGAGTCGGGTACATGGTGTTGAAGTTGTGCCACGATATAAATGGAACGCTTTTGCGGAGCACGCCTTATATACATACACGCTGGTTAGCTGAAATATTTATTGCTTTTTGAAGCGAGCATCGGTGGCCCGCGGCGCGCTATTGTAGAAAATCGTTCCAGTTGTTCACGGCCATGGTTTCTATTATTCCTTCCTTTCTCTTTTCCCCTTTTCGTTCTACTTCATCGATATGACGCTCTTCTATCGGCGGTTTGCATCGTTCTGATATTTTTCAGAACATACGTTAGATTCTATGAGCTTCGGCTTTCCCGATATAACGTTCATGGGACGGAAGGGTTGAAAAAGAATGTATTTCGATAGGGGTAGATTGGATATTCGAAGAGAGCAATATTTTATTACGATTTTTTAAGATTGTCTTTTTTTATATTTGCATACTTTTTCGTACTTTTATCCAGGATGACGTTAAACAAAAGTTAGAATATAATTGCAAGCTGGAAGAGAATAAGATTTGGGTTGGAGATTTAAGAAAATTCCAAGGTTTTCTCAATTGTTGATGGAAGACTTGATACAAAACAATTGCGAGGAAAAATTAGAACGTAATAAGTCTTTTTCTTTTACATCGATCATAGAAGACGTAGGCTTTAGAAAATATTACATTAGACGTTATTGATTTATTTTATTCGGTTCTTGTAAAATTCAATGATTAGAAAAAAATATGTTTCGACGGAAGCAAATTGCAAACTTATTTCACATTAATATGGAACTTTCTTCCCAGATCGATGTTCTAGAGATATTTGCACGATATTCTCGATCTTGGTTACATAATAAGGACAAAAGTCAGAATGTAATAAATTTTGTCCCGTTACGTCGATCACAAAAAAGCTGGCCATAAGAATAGCTGGCTCTATAATTTCATGGATGAGATCGGAAACCCTCTTGAAACCTGAAGATACTTCGTAGAAACATCAAACGATGTTAATCCACGTGCGCACATATATTAGAGGAAAGTTGCAGGAGGATTAATTTCCAGATGGGCGCGTGGGATTATTTTTTAAATTTCGGAAAAAGGAATTCATGGACGTCCTTACACGCTGCGGGCGCTCGAATTAAGCAGCCTCGCCTCAATACGTTGCCAAACCCAGAATTAACGGAAACCTGCCGTAGCGCAGGTTTGGAATTAAATCAAGCAATAGTTCCAAGAAGCATCGCCACGAAATTACGTGTCATTAAAATATGATCGTGCTGATAATAATGCGTTCTGTTCGAAGATCGAGCGCATCTGTTGATGAAGGATCAAAGACACAAAGGAGATGTAATATTGAAGAAACAAAGAATGAGATCGATTTTAATGTCAACAGGAAGAAGATGAATGCAAAAAGATCGAACGATAGAGTGAAACATTGAGAATGATTCTTTAACCTTACAATATATATATGTCGGAGATGAAAGGACATCAGGGCCTTTCTTTTGGAACGTTTGGGAAGGTCTCCAATACTTTAGTCCAGACTTTTTATTATTACCGCACTTAAACAATAAAACTGAGAAATAGCTGCTTATGATTTAATCCAATTATGTTTGCCCGAGATTTATGACAGTGGGCTTAGGTTCGATGTTACGGCCGTTCGCGGAGAGACGCGTCTGCGAGAGACGTAAATTCTCGCTACGATTCGGATAATCGATGCCGCGAATTAGTCGTTCCCCTGTTTCGATTAAGATAACAGAGGTAGTTGAAATGAGTTTAACACTGATTTAACAGGGTTAATATAAAAATTTGTATGTTTAACAATATTCACTATTATAATGCAGAACGTCACCAAGTTATTTAACGATGAATACAATTAATGTGTTACAGAAATTCGATCCGACTTTAGGATATCTCTCGATATATTCGTTAGACTAAGCGACTTTAATTTTATTCGTCAGAACCTCTCGATGCATACCGTCTGAATCTTCAAATGAGACTGATTGCCCTTCGATCTTTTCTTTGTCTTCTCTGGGAGACGACCCCCACTACGCCCAGATCACGCCACCGTTCGCGCCTATAACACGTATGCCACCTTCTTTGTGTGGATGAAGTAACGGACCAAAATCGACGTTTCTGGAACTCGATGCTTGATGACAAATATGTGCTTGCCGCCATATTGTATACATTTCGCTGGTCATGTAAGACGATCTGACTGCGACACTGTAGTACCACGAGCGACGGTTAGGAATACGGCCTATGGTAAGCCTCGTGGCGTAACACTCGAAGTGACATAACGGGTCACTGAACGTAGCCACGGTCACGAAAGGGACGCGTACCTAACAGAGGTATGGAGTAATTAAATAGCTTTTCTTAAAAACAAAGATTAACCCGAGGGATACAGAGAGGTACGAAAAGCAGTATATAAGGGCAGTTCCACTTGGACTGAGGTTATCGAATCTAAATTCATTGTCATCGACTTCTCGATTATCTAATCGTTGTCATTACTTGTTACACCCTGTAATACCCACATTCGTATCGATAAATATTATCGATAGTAAACAACAACAATGGCCAACCCATAGGAAGATTCATTACACGCGTTCCAATGCCAACCCGACATATATATTGCATAAAGATAAAGACGTGTCTGTAAAAGAAAGACACTTTTCGGACAACCTAATACATTCATATTTACAAAAACGAAAATTGATCTTCCTGAAATTGATTTATTTTTCAATTTCGTGATCACAGAAATTTCTGTTAAGGAATAATTCGATTAATAGGTCAATCAATGTTCGAAACTCTTTCGAGAAGTTGATGAAATATTTCATTAAGCTTGTACAGTATTTCTAAAGTGGACTATAAACTTTGGTTAACGAGGACGATGGTTATTTTTCAAAGTAACGAGAGCGACACGGTTTTCATAGAATTGCAAGAAAAATTTCACCACCTCGGCTTACTCTAAATTTCCTCGAATCCGCGACAGGTCTTGCAGCTAATTATCCTAATTGCAAGGTGGTAGTGGCGGGAAGCGCGGATTTGTGGCGTTCTCTTCTGCAAATCGAAGGGAAACAGGTGCGTGCGACGTTTTTCACGCAACATTTTCTAGGCAGCTCGTCCCGCCGCGCAGTTTCCTTTCTCGGACTATTTTCACCGCACTTCCTTGGAATATTTCGTCCCAACGCGCCGTGGCTGAACAACTTTTTCCTACAGTCGTCATATTCTGCGACGTAGGTATACGCAACATAGACAACGATTTCACAAGGGAATCGAAAAGCTATGAGTCGCTAGATTGTGTTTCTGGTACGTTCAGTGTAAAGTGGAGTGGATGTAACGAGTAAGTGTGTTTGTACTTATGGCTTGTAGTGCATATCTATACCTAATAGAGGGAATTAGCTATGTACTATATAAATCAATTTGTAAATTAAGATCAATTTACAGAAAAATGTATACATTTTGCGTTAATGAAGACTGAGAAGAATAGGAAGGTTTGGAGGAAAATGACAGTAAAGAAAAGAAATAAGAGGAAAAATAAGAAAAGAGTTTCATTTAAGATGAGATTGTTTCTGTTGCTGGACATCTTGCAAGGGTTGTTGTATATAATTAAAATACCATATAAAAATAATGTATGATGTAATGTATAAAGTAAAGATTGGTATTTTTGCAATAAATGTAACGAGTAAGTGTGCTTGTAGTGTATATGCATACCTAATAGAGGAAATTATATAAATCTATTTGTAAATTAGGGTCAATTTACAGAAAAATGTATACATTTTGCGTTAATGTAGACTGAGAAGAATAGGAAGGTTTGGAGGAAAATGACAGTAAAGAAAAGAAATAAGGAGAAGAAAAATAAGAAAAGTAAGAGTTTCATTTAAGATGAGATTGTTTCTGTTGCTGGACATCTCACAGGGGTTGTTGTATATAATGTAAAATACCGTATAATGTAATGTATAAAATAAAGACTGGTATTTTTGCAATAAATGTAACGAGTAAGTGTGTTTGTACTTATGGCTTGTAGTGTATATCTATACCTAATAGAGGGAATTAGCTATGTACTATATAAATCAATTTGTAAATTAGGGTCAATTTACAGAAAAATGTATACATTTTGCGTTAATGTAGACTGAGAAGAATAGGAAGGTTTGGAGGAAAATGACAGTAAAGAAAAGAAATAAGGAGAAGAAAAATAAGAAAAGTAAGAGTTTCATCTAAGATGAGATTGGTTCTGTTGCTGGACATCTTGCAAGGGTTGTTGTATATAATGTAAAATAATGTATAATGTATAATGTAATGTATAAAATAAAGATTGGTATTTTTGTAATAAATGTAACGAGTAAGTGTGTTTGTACTTATGGCTTGTAGTGCATATCTATACCTAATAGAGGGAATCTGCTACGACGTACTATTAGGTCGTCCGGAAAATTTCTTTCGTTTTATAAGGAATTAATGAATGCACAATATTTTCCATTTTATATTATTTTACCGAATTACGTATGATCCATTTTGTTCTATTAAAATAAATATCACAACTTTCCACAGATTAGGTTTCATGTTTGTATGAAGATGCATCGTTGTAAAAGACGTGTCTGTAAAAGAAAGACACTTTTTGGACAACCTAATATATTTCTTGTTATAGGAACTGTTGAATCTTTCTAAAAATCGTATTTGTTAAATAAAAGAAAAAACCATAAATAAGCCAGACGATGCTGGAAAATATTAAACAATGCCTGAACTTGTTTAAACTGAACAAATCAATCGTTAAACACGAACTAAACGTGTACACACAGCCAGTATGAGCAAAGTTGTAATTAAAATAAATGAAATAAATTTCTATCTGAATTCCACTGCTCTAAACGTATTTATAAAGCTATGACATTGGACATTAGCATTTGAGTAATCAGCTGACTGATTAATAACAATGATCAACATTTAATGATGCGTGAAATGAGCGTAAGGTAGATAAGAACCTGATCGTAACAACGGCAAACAAAAGAACACTATTTGCGTTTGAATGACATAAACGCGTAAACGATATTAAACACGAAAAACCTATAAATCTCTCGTGAAATCTGCCCACTGTAAACGTATAACTCTCATTTAATTCTCCGTTATCACACGCAACCCAATTCCTTTTATTCTTAACTACTAAACATCAAAGTGTAATTATTTAACTTACAACAGCAAGAAACAACACGAAACTAAAGAAAGTAATTGATCGTACCTTTGTACAGGATTGTTTAAACGAGCAGACGTGTTTAACAGAGTCTTCCATATTAATAATCCTTAATTTATCCCACCATTCAAAGCCCTCGCTTCACGCTCGTTCCTCATCTCACGTTGTAAGCTTCTCTAAGCTAGTAGACACCCCCACCCCGACCCAGTGGCCATGGATCTACTAAATCAGAAGTGCAGCGAAGCGTCTTCACCCTTGGATCACCCTCGGATTCCGGTTTTGCTCAAGTTGCCGACCGAATACAAGGCAAAGTTCAAAGTCTGGTCGACGGTGTCTACAAAGTGGCAACTCGCAAAAGGTCAACGGGTCCTTACGTCGCGCTGTCGTCGTCGTCTGGCTGCGTCTTAGCTCTGCAATTACTTAAATCTCTTTCTGATTTTCTTAAACTGCTGTCAAAAGAAAATTTCTTCGAGGAAGAGAACGAAGGTATATATTAATTGGAAGAAAAATTGGAATAATTTTCGAATTTACTTTTGGCGTTGGAAACAAGGGAGAAATACGAAATATTGTAATAAATGGATCGTGTAATCCTTAAGTGGAGTATGACAAAAGGCTGTTTGATAATATTTTGTCGTAGAATACACGTATTTGAAAACGTACCGAAATTAGGGGGTTTGAAAGATAAAAGTTGTCGTAAATAACCGATAGACTGCGATAAAATTTATGAAAATTCATATTGTTATGAATATAATTAAAAGCAAGCAACCTGGATAGGAAATTTTGTTGCTTAGTGTAAAAATCATCGATCTAATTAGCACATTTTTATATTCCATTTTTGAGGAAGCATCTTCCTGCGTATTACGCGCATTCTGTGCATCTTTGTGAATTTCCTAGGATCAAAAATTCCTAAAAATTTCGTCGTCTACCGATAAGAAATTCTGTACTTTTCAATTACCGAACATCGTATAATATGCAGCAAGAAAGTTGACACGGCGCGAAGCAACTGTCGCGTGTAATAGATTGAAGAGATGCGATCCGAACAGAATACGTTCGTCACGAAAACACAATGCATATGAAACGTTGGAGGAACAGGCGCGCGTGCAAAGTGAGGTCGACTATTCGCGGGGACTGTTTGCACGCGGCGCTCGGTGCAATGGAATATTTGCTCGCGGCTCGAAACGTGTTCTTCGTCAGTGACAATGTTGCAGACCCGCATTCTTTCCTTCTGAACGAATCTACAATTAAAAGAAACCGCGTCGAGAAAAGAAATATTCTCTGGTTTCTTACCGATCCATCTACACTTGCGATTTCTCCACACTTTTGTAACCTGTTGCCGTCCATCTACGCTTTTTATCTCGAATTTATCATCAACGCTGTAAAAACATCTCGCGTGACCACATTTTATCGTCCACCTTTCATGCAACATTTAACAACCATTTGCGACGTTCTCCTACGAACTTGAAATTTGATATTTCCTCAGCGTCGTAGAGATACGCGACAAAGTATATTACACGGACAGAAAATCGCGTAGCAGACCCCGTTAATCGCGTTGTAAACTCGTTTCTTAACACGCCGATTATCCTCGAGAGCTTTAATCCCGGTGACCCTCGTCAATCCGAAGGGTTCGAGCTTCATTAAATATTTATAGGGTCGCGATACCATATCGAAACGGTTCCTCCAACCCCTGTGTTACAATCAACCGAGCCGTTACGTTGCTTACAATCGTCCTCCACGTTTTCACATTTCTTCCACTTCTTCTGCTGGCAACATTATCTGATAGAAAAAATCTCCTATGCATAATGATCTAATCAAGTGTTTATGCAGACAGGATTCGTGTTTTTTTCCACAATTTTCTTATTCTCTCGCATCCGGTCGCGTGCTGCTCGTCAAGATTAAAAATAGCTCGGTCGGGTGGAAGATTATGCAACACGAGTTCTCTGTGTTATCTTCAGGTAATAAAGAGTAGTCTCGTCGTGTGTCCTGGCGAGTCGAACGAGTCCTCCGCATGGCCACGTGGCCGCCGAACGCCGGCCAACCAACCGTCTGACCTGCATTTCTGATTTTAATCCGAGATAATGCGGGGGTGTCGCGCGTTCAACGGCACATTTGTCTTCCACCAGGTCCAACGGAGACCAGAAACATTGCCTCTATTTCAGCTGACGAAAGTTCCAGGGATAATAGTTTCTTTTAGACGATAGTAACAGTGAAAGTCGTACGGAATGTTCGTGATGTTTTGTACGTATGTGCGGTAGAGTAGAATGTGATAATCCACTTCTGACACTTCCATACAGATATCTGTATGTGATAGCGAAAGATGTTTTATAGGATCAAGATTACGAGGCAAGTTCCGTATGTAAATTAATTGTGCGTGAGATATTTCAATACTAGAATTACTAGTCTTTAATATATGCCAGAATGTGTCATTTATAGACGATTATATTAGATTGTAATATGAACTTTAGGATATTTTCAGAGCAAATGTATGTTAGCAGCTAACGAGTTAAATAAAAAGAAGCAAATGGCGGCACGAAATGTGAATAACGTCGTATTAACGAGTCTGATACTTTTAGCACGAATACTCTCTTCCCTTCCCTATTTTAAAAAGTATAGATTAAATTAATAATATTTACCAACGACTATACGCTACGAATTTTTAGACTATAACCTCAAAATTCACTGTCAACTGTTTCTATCACTTTTATATAGTCAAAAAAAAAAAAAAAAAAAGCCAAATCGAACGCGAAACCTTCATCGATATGGATCGAATAAACAATAGTTTTTTTTTTATCATACTGGCATAATATTATCAAATGCACGTTCCACTGTGCGTCATAATGCGTCCTTGATGAAACTATTACCATGTACCTACGACTACTCGCAGGCAATTGTGCGTGATCTGCGATTTTCTTCGCGGTTACTATCGGTCGATAAACACGAAAATGACGAACCGGACTTCGCTGGAATCGCCACAGAACATAAACATATATATGTATATATAAATAGAAGAGAAAAGAGGGAGAGAAAGAGGGTATGCGGCAATTAAGCGAGCAGGACAGGTCGAACACGGCGTTATCGCGGTGCGTTGTCAACCGCGAAAACCGACGACGCGCTGTTGCAGCCGCAGACTGTACAAACACGCCGCCAATTACGTACACACTGCTGTCTATCGATACGCAAAGACATAACAGAGCCCAGCACGCTTTCTCCAAGCAAAGCGCGTGCCACTATTTCCACGAGAGCGGAACGATTCTAGCGGCATTGCTTGAGAGCACGTCGCGGTACTCGCTTCTTATTGCGATAATTAGCTTAAGAAATTAGTACGTGTAATTAGTACGAATGCATCTAATGCATAAAGACGTAGACCGAAGTAGATTGCTTGCTATGATTCATTGATAATTGAAAGATTAAAAGGATGTGGAAATGACACTTATATTCTTACAATATTGTAATACGAATTTGGATAAAAAGGGAATTCTTATGCGAAAAGAATTTTCGTAGTAAGTAGGTAGTTAAATTACAATGATTCAGTACCTTTCCGCGATACGACGAATTTCGTGTTTCGAAGGTGTCCGATGATTAGCAATCAACATGGTAGATGAAATATAGGCAAGCACTCGGCGCACCATTTAACGTACGATTCGCTAGTTAAAGATTGACGATCGACACTCATTTCTCGCCGCGGTGTTAAAAATATATAACTAAGCAAACTATAATCGTATATGGCCACGTAAATTGACATTCAATCACCTTTGTTTAAGCGTTTAATTTCAAAATTTCGATCCACTGTGAGAATCCTCAAGATCAAAAGACTTTAATGGCAGATCCGACGTGAATTACACAATACACGTTAAAAGAATAAACTAATACTTGAAATCACCGAAAGAGAACGTCTTGCACACAGTAAGGAAGTTTTTCACGATTTCGCACTGCAACATTCGGCATTCACAGCGAGCAATTTCCACGCGCGTTCAACCGACGTCAGTCGTGCGGCGCGACTCTTCGGCTCACTGACAGACACGTGGGAGCTCGGGAACGTCACGTTCGGGATCACGTGTCCGACGTTCACCGGGGCACGAACGATTCGCGAGTACAGCCACGATGACGCTCATGATCACGTTGATCTCCGGCGAACTGTCATCGACACGAGCGCGAGAAGGAACACGAGCGACGCACCTACCACGACTCCCCGTCCGCGTCAGAGCTTCTGACTCGGCAGAAGTACAGACAGAAACGAAACTACACAATGTGACGGCTAACGCACGCACACGACGACCAACGCGCGGCCAGAGCAACGTACAAGGAGAAACAGAGATGGAAAGAAACGGGAAACTGGTGGCAGACGCGACGACGTTGTGTGAGTGCGATACGCGCACGTGTGCAGACGAAGACGAGTCGAACGCGAGTCGAAAGAAAAAAAAGGGACGCGTTGTTACCCATGTAGACGCGTAGACATTTGTGTGTGTCTGTGCACCAGTCGCTCGTACGCGTATGCGTGAATGGTGAATGTGTGCAGAGAAGCGTATCCTCCTGTCGAGCGTGGAACGGACGAGAGCGTCGAGCTGTCAGCGCACCCCACCCCGAATCCCCCTCGAAACCAACCCCTCCTACCGTGACGAACCCCCACCCTGAATCCCTGCTTCGCTTTCCCTCGTCCACGCTTCCCTCTCTACCCACCGCTTCGCTCTCTTTCTCTCGCCCTTTTTCCACGCCGCCCCGTGCAACCCTCTGTGTCGCTGCGCGCTAAGCCACGTCGAAGAAAACCCAATGAAACGGGGGGAAAAACGCGCATCACTCAAGAACCAAGGTTCAATGAATGTTGAAATTTTGCTGGCCTTGAAATCTGAAATTTCATTACATATTTTATATTATTAATGCGAATGGTATCAGTTTTGAGGTTTTCGGAATTTATCGAAAGAGAGAATCTCTGTAGATGGAACGTTCTTTAGATAGATGGTTCATAGTCGCATGCAGGCAGTTGGAATGAATTTATTGCTTTCCGAGCCACTGGAATTAAGTAGTAAAGCCAGGCTACGTGCGATTTCATTTACGATTGTCAACGGCGATCACACTATCCGGTCAAGTTAATTTCCATACATTTAAACCGCGCCGCCTCTATATCTCTGTATTATTCGTCGGTGGCGCATCAACGCCTCTGGAAATCTTCATAATGCTATACAGTCGGCCGAGGTTTAAATACTATTCACAAAACATCCTACCCTACCTCTTCTTTCTCCCAACAAATTTCAAATGTCACCACCGCTCGTTCCAGCGGGCAACGAGCGACGCGGAACGGCAGACAGGAACGAAAAGAGAAGGAAAAAAAAAAGAAAAGAGGGAACGCGGTCACAGAACAGAAGAATATAACGCAGACCGGCGGAAAAGCGCGGTCCCTTCGCGTCCATCGCGACGTAGATGGATCATAATTCTCGCTTATACCTGCGAAACAACTGCGGCCGTCTCCGGCGCCCTTTTTGCCTTTCGATTTCGACTTCGTCCGTATACTGCCCCCCTCGTCCACGTCGATGCGTGACCAGAGACTAGTCCGTAATCATGATAAAATGTCAGCTTGGTGACGAGGAGTCGAGCGAGCTGAGCTCGCGACCAACGCATTCCCGTAATTGTCCGAAAGTTGTAAATCACCGACGGAAACGGGAAATTTGTGGCGCGCCAAGATTCGCGCGTTCTCGGTTACGGCGCGCGTTTCACTTTTCAAGGGGCAGTAGACACGAAAGAACGAACAGACACACACTGTATATTTTTTTACAGAAATGCGAAACAAAAAAACGCAACGGTGTTGAGATAAAAGAATTTATTGTGAGTCACAGCAGCGAATGGGTCGATTGTAAGGTAATTTTGTAACTTTCATTGTTACAAAATACCAATCGTTAGAAGGTACGAATATGTGGCGTATGATGTGGAATGGATCGATATCTCTAATATGAGAATGATTGCTGTTGCAACCGTCAAATTTATTTAGAATAAATAATTTAAGTATAATCGATACCGTCGATAGACGTTCGTACAAACTATTCAACAAATAGAACAGAATAAACGCTTATTTATACTGGCCGGGGGAGTCGAAAGAGTCAAATTCGTCTTGGAACGACGGTTGCCCTCAACGGCGACATTGTTTTTGCCTAGAGATAATCTCGCGCTAATTTCGTGTGTCGAGGCGATATCCGTGATCCGAGGCACAACAACAACATGAGTCGCTCTCGCTTCGCCACGTCCTATGACTCATGTGTCGCTACTAATACTTGTGCGATTGATAGTAGATGTGTAACGAACAGATTGTTGCGTTTTATTGCTTCCAGAGCGACAAAATCGAGGCATTTTTGAATCATTCGAAAGCTACATTCGATCAATTTCATATTCTCAATTTCCGAATTTTAATAGCACGTTATACTGTTAAATTATCTTTTTCTTTTCTACCAGTCGCGGAGAGACGCGATCGCGAGGAAGCGCGTCAACAGGAGTCGTAAATTCCCGTTACGATTAGATAATCGACGCCACGAACTGATCGGTCCCCTATTTCGATTCGGATAATAGAGGTAGTTTAATAAGTAGAATGCTTGATTAACAGTTCAAAGATAGTACATATTTCCAACAACTTTGTAGAGAAGTTACACTGGTGCGTAGATATAAGCGAAGTAGGTGACTGATCTAAGGGTGAGAAACCTTGTAAAGAGACGTTGACTGTTCTAAAGATGATGAACAGTCTAGCGATGTTGACTGCTTTAAAGTCGATGTAAAAAGTCATCCGACGGAACAACCTTCGATGTATTTAATCAATTTGGATTCTGTGGCTCGTTTATCCCCCTTCCTACGTAATACCGTGTGAATTATAGAATCCAGAAAGTTCCAAGTAAAATAAATAATTCTCCAACTTCGTCCCTAAACAGTGTCGACACTCTGACACTAAGAATTGGCAAATTCTAAATTCCACCTCTTCACAAGTTAATACCAGAACAAAATACCATGCGTATCGTTGGACATGGGCCCATTTTTTGATCCATTTTCCCTGGCTTCCTGTTCGCCCCACCATCGAGCCGTGTCCAAGGCCCACCCCATCGTCACGGGTAGAAAATGTCAGTCGCCAGTCGAGGGGTTGGATTCGCGAGTCAGCTCGAAGGATAGCCATCGTCTGTGTCTTCATGTATGTTAGTGTAGATCGAAGGAGCTTGTCTCGAGGGACGATTGAACGGTCCGCCATTGGCGGAACAACCGGAGGCTGACCTTTGGGGAGGCGGGAACCGAAGGGTCCTGATTACCGACGAAACGGATCCCTTTGTCCTTGCGGCCGAAGGGGCAATAGATCGTCTTTGTCGGGAAATTTGCCGCGTGTATGGAATGGATCCTGCAAACATCATGTGTTTGCGCTCCCGCTGTTCATTTCCTCCAGAACATTACTATTGAAAACGAGAAATTGACGAAGAAAACGACACCCACCGTACAGCTTTATTGGTCGCGACGCCATCATTTATCTTGCTCTTATCGCTCATTCCCTCCATTCGCGCACTCAACTCTACTACTGTTACCTACTACTTTGTACTAATAAAGACGTAGATGTATTAGGTTGTCGGAAAAGCGCCTTTCTTTTACAGACCCGTCTTTTACAACGGTGTTCTTTATTTTGATACAATAAAATGGATCAAATAATTCGGTAAAATAATATGAAACGGAAAATATTGTGTATCAATTATTTTCTTATAGAAGGAAAATACTTTTCGGACGACCTAATATGTATTGGGAGAGAGAAACGAGAGAATTACTAGTTAACCCCTATACTATACTATATATACTATACTATACTATATATATATATATATATATATATATATATATATATATTATATATTATATATATATATTACTATAGTTAATCCCTTAACCTACAACTACGGGCATAGCCCGTAGTAGATGATGGGGCCAAACGTAAATATTACGGGCATAGCCCGTAGTACGATGATCGGGCCAAGTATAAATATTAGCGGTGGCGCCCTCCTAAAGTTATAGATATTTGTGGAATATTTGATACGATACTTGTGGTACATGCAAGTACTACAAAAAGTTGATTTATAGAGAAATCAGTAATACAAAATTAATAATCTGCAATGGTGTGATACAATTGGAAACATTGTGGTAGATGTAAGGGAACTTTGCACTTCTTACATTCCAACGTTGTTTGTCTACGTTTTTTATTTTTTTGGCAAACTCTACAAGGTTTCGACGGTCTTAATTTTGATGCTGTTGGGTCAATGTGTTTTGGAAAATGAGCCCAATGCTTCGCGTGTAGTCTCTCCGGCATATCTCCGGGAGATAATTCTCCTCGTTCTCTATAATTCGGTTTTCGCGTATTCTTCAATAGTGATTCGGCTATGTTAATCCTATAGTGAATTTAACATTGTTTCTTCCCGTTATTTATTTCGTTGCATAAAATGTATGAATTAAAAAGACCAATATGGATATCGCCCGTAATATTTACGATTGGCCCGATCATCGTATTACGCAAGTCGTGCGAATGGCTCGAAGGCTGCGCGAGCTTGTTTACGTTTTCGGCCGAAAATTCTCGAACGTAAATCGTAGGTTAAGGGGTAACACTAGAACTACCGATAGTCAACACGAAGCTATTTCTACCAAAACCAGTGAAATGACTGGTCATTAGAAAATACCTAATAATACAATATTTGTATATTTTTCGATTTATTACTTTCTTACAAAAGCAATTCCATGTTATGTAGTACATTTTTGGTATTATCTCTAAACGAGGGTTAGCACATTTATAAAATTTTGACTGGTGTGGTATTTCTAGCGTTAATGGAGAAAGCTTCCTTTATCCAAACGCCAATTATTGTAGCAAAATTTCAGCTCCTATTTGATGAAGTCAAGCCCTGCCGATGGAATTCATTTGCTTCAATCTGCTATGTGCAATGTTAAAGTAAACGAATACATATACAATACAATAGACAGAGGATTAAGAATACGATCGATCCTCGTTGATATCCATAGACTAAATAAATAGCAAGTCAGGTATTTCTTAAACCTGATAATGAAGAATCCTACTATTCCGAAATCAGCATTCTAGCATGGTATATCGTGCATACTTGAAAAGGATAATTCTAAACAAGTATCAATAAACCATGCATCAAGACGACCAGTGATCGTGCAACGATAAGAACTTCAGTTGTATGAGATATTTGCCTCTCAGTGGACTCAGACAAATGAAGTACTAGCTGTTTGATCTTAATCTTGCACGGAATATTCCATATTACAAATATTACGGAATATTCCAAATGTTACAAATAATTTAACTGCTGACTTACTTTTTAACCACCCAACGATGCAACTTTTGCAACGACTCGAGCTACGTATTCGCAAGCGTCGACGAATCAGAGGAGACGAATTTCCAAGGAAAATGGAGTCGGTGTTCGCACTGCGGTCAGCGGAGTGATGACTCTATCCAATCGACCGGGCCGATTTCTCATCCGTATTCATCCTGTAGCCGTGGGCAGAGCCACGGCCCAGACCAGGGAAGAAAGAAATGAGCCAGTGGTCGGGGCAGAGAAGCGCCTATGATTTATGGCCGCCATTACAGTCCTGATAATTATATGCTGCCCTATGGCCGCCCCCTCGTGCACGTCGCACGAAAGAAACGAGAGAGGATCGGTAGATGATATCCTGCCTGCTGACCGGCAATACACAACGACCATGGCTATTGCTTCAACTTACGAAACAACCGAACGAACGAAAGCCGTTCCTTCTGATTGCTTCGATCGTTTTGATACGCTTTGATATTCCGGGAGGGCAAGTATGGGTTTCAACCCTCGGTTCCCAACTCGGCCAAATTGCCGCGGAAGGAGAAAATATACGTGGCTCGAATTACGCCATGATGCCTACCATCTGGTGACGATTACCGATCCTCCGCACCATGACGCTTGCTACCGATGATTATGGATTTGTTTCCTTGTCTTCACGGCCACGAAGAATCGCTGCTAGTTCTTGGCCAAGAAATTCTTTGTTCGATACTAATGTAGAGGTTTATGCGTAGAGGATAGTTGGTCGGTGAGATTTAACGGACGAGATTGCTCGTTGTTGAAATCGTCGAATATATTTAAAATGATAAATTAGTATGCAGATAGTGTTCGCAAACACGCTCGTACTAACCGATTCGCTAAGACAGTGTATAAGTCGTAAAATAGGATCGTTAATGACTCGTTAATTAGATCGAGATGATTCGTTGATGACTGGTCGATAACTGATCGACAACTGACCGTAACTCGTTTCCTTGCGACGCGTCCGCTTATTTATACTGGTGGGGGGAGAGCGGGAAAATTCAAATTCGTCTTGCTTAAAATGTTTTGCTGGGAATTTATTTATTCTTACATTACGTGTATCCTAACGATCTTGATACTCCCAGGCGAAACAACAACGTTATTTGAATTGTCCTGTAACTCACGTGCCGCTACACTAACAATAAAGGATTTTTGAGCCTTTGAATAATAAAATGACGAGGAATTTAGAATCGTCGATTTGGAAGGTGTAATTATCTGTTCAAGGATTCTTTCTGATTCTGTGCTGACGAACCATTTGGAAAATAATTATTTCTATATCGAATGGAAACAACACAGAAAATTCTTACAAGAAATAAACATTAATACGACATTCGAGATGTAAAAATGTTTAATCTCGCTCGTATTATGTTGTTACAGGGATAAATGTTGCTTGCAAGTAGCAATGAAAGGTTTTCAGAAGAATAAATTTCTGTTACGAAATCGATGAAGAAAATATGCAAAAGACACTGATCTGTTCTTTAACACGTTCGTCGCCCCGTCGCACATATCTATGCGACGGGTGTACTTCCGTGGGGGTCCCGTCACCAAAGTATAGTGACGCTCTTCTTATTCCAGTTAATAAAATATACAAAATTATATATAGGATATACAACATAAAAATATTAGAAACACATTATACCATACTTTTTATTAATTTATATTCTGGATAATGTATTACATTATTCCATATCGCATGGTACTCGTTAAAACATTCCAAACACGTTTGGGCTGATTTTGGACACTTCGAACGATAGTTGTAGACTCCTCGCTTCCAAATATATTTTCACGCTGTTTACCCAACATCTTCAGGATGAAAAAATCACCGATGTACGTCTCACAAGTATGCTTCTCGACCAAATGAAAAAGATATCTGCCATAAGATCCCTCGGAATGCTCTAGCTGGAAATCTTATCGCTTCCTCCATTTCAGAACTAAATGACCTTTTCTTTACACCGAATCCAAGGCGATAAACAATAAATTCCCGCTTGTCGCTCTGTTTACGTTCTGCGAACCGGTGGTCGCATTTGGGCCTCGCAGGAAACTTAGCAGAATCACGCTATGCGACGAACGTGTTAAATTGATTCTAAAGGAACTTTGTACAAACTGCAAGAGAGTTAAAAAGGAAATATGTGGGAACAGCTTCAGCACGTCGATAGACGAAAACAATTTTCAGAGATAGCCAGAGAAGAAAGGTAGGCAATGGAGGAAACCAGACTCTTGACCCTCGGAAGACAAAGTATTCGTACGACCGCGAAAATCCCTACTCTCAGCTGTCGGACAATGGTGGTCGTAAATATCGTGTGCAAAGAGGCTGGTAGTTTCTTTACTACTCCCCGAGGGCCACTTATTACGTGGATTCCCAGGGCAGAATACAATCATCTAAGTATCTCTCAACGACCATGATCGAATCAAATTCACTGAACTAATGACAGAGTGTCGCGTGCATCGAAGAAAACAGCGGCAAGCTCGACTTACTGCGAAAGATTACAAAGACGGTTTTACCGATCTCGATTTCGTGCACGGACCTTCAACGTCGAAAGTATTCTTCCTTAAAAAATAAAACTTCTACCGGACTTCGGCAGCTGCGGCATTTTGCCGTTGAAACACCCAAATTATATTCGCTGTACCTTTGAAAGTAAGGGTTGCTCGATACTGTTAACGATTTTTTATTGGCATATTGAATATTATTGGTTTGAAAATTGTACGTCTTTTAATCCTTCTATTAGGTTGTTCGAGATGTTTCTTTCGTTTTATAGGGAAATAATGGACGAATAATGTTCTTTCTTTTATATTAGTTTGTTCATTAATCATTTATTATTCTCGTTATAGTGCCACGCCAGAATAATTTCTTTATAATTCTCAATGAGAATTGATCGTAAACTGATTCCAAATAAAAAAATTATGCGCGAGCGTAATAATAGAAATTGAACGAAATGGCCACATCTAATTCAATAAAATAATATAAAAGAGAAATTGTTCATCTGTTATCACCTTATGAAACGAAAGAAATTTTTCGGACGACCTAAAACGTATAGTCCACGGTTTTGAATTTCGTTGCAAGGAGATATTTTGGTCGTTGAAGGGTTGTATTAGGTAAAATGATGGGATCTGTGATCACTGTTTCTCTTTAAACGTTGAAATTTAGAAATTCGATAGTAAGTACTTGAATTTGAAAATTTACGTCTAAAAGTTTCACTGCAATGTGTTTAATTTGACGAACATGGTGTAAATTAATATATTAGGTCGTCCGAAATGTTTCTTTCGTTTTATGAGGAAATAATAGACGCGCAATGTTTTTTCTTTTATATTAATTTATCGAATTATACAGGAACATAATAATAGAAATAGAACAAAATAATATAATATAAAAGAGAAATTGTTGTTCGTCTATTATACTCTAAGTAAGGATACTTTGACTCTGCATACTTTATTTATATCTATACTAAGAAATTATTTTGTTATAAAATAACGACGAAAGAGTTTCCTTATTTATTTTTATCGACGTTCGTGAACTATTTTTTTATCAGCTTCTTTCTTTTTATGAGGAAATAATAGGCGCGCAATGTTCTTTCTTTTATATTAATTTAATAAATTATGCAGGAACATAATAATACAAATAGAACAAAATAATATAATACAAAAGAGAAATTGTTGTTCGTCTATTATACTCTAAGTGTGCAAGGAATACTTTGACTCTGCATACTTTATTTATATCTATACTAAGAAATTATTTTGTTATAAAATAACGGTGAAAGAGTTTCCTCATTTATTTTTATCGACGCTCGCGAATTTTATTTTCTATCAGTTTCTTTCGTTTTGTAAGGAAATAATAGACGCGCAATGTTTTTTCTTTTATATTAATTTACTAAATTATGCAGGAACATAGTAATAGAAATAGAACGAAATGGTCACACGTAATTCAATAAAATAATACAAAACAGAAATTGTTCATCTGTTATCACCTCGTGAAACGAAAGAAACTTTCCGGACAGCCTAATGTATAAATAACCAGTTTCAAGTATACAAAATGAAAAATGAACTTGTATTATTCCAGTTACATATGGCAGTATAATTATATTGCAACATGTGCTTACAATGAATATTCCTGAATGTGTGAAACTGTTGCAACATTTTAATATATGTGTGACGTACGTGTGACATACGAAAGGAACATGTAGCACGTACAATATACACACGAAGGATTTTTATGATAAATATTGAAGTACTTTCGTCATTGCGTGTATTAGGTTGTCCGAAAAGTATCTTTCTCTCGCAAACGTGTTTTTCACAACAGTGCACCTTCGTACAAACGTGAAATCACGAATAATAGACGGACAATGTTTTTTCTTTTATATTAGTTTATCGAATTATTCAGCAATAGAATAATAGAAATGATCATAAAACACCTAATTCAATAGAATAATATAAAACAGAAATTGTGGTTTATTATGAAACGAAAGAAACTTTTCGGACAACCTAAACATTCTTTGAATCACTTTCCAACGAGTTGAAATCTTTGCTACTAGAAAATAAAATAAAGAATCGTCAATAATATACATAATTCGCCACCTAAATATTATAGTAGAATACTTATTAAAACATTAGAAGCCTTCCTTCGATTGAAACGAAATCAAAATTGAAGTATAAAATATTCGAAGATCCCAGCAGGTTTAAACTCGTACAATTCAAGTACTGTCCATCTACTTTTCAATTCGTTCGAACAATGACAAGCTATGACATGTATCTTACGAAGTAAGAGATTGCAAGCTCGTTCGCAATAAATTAAAAAAAAAAAAAAAAAAAAAGAAGAGGAAACATAAAACTTGATTGTCTGTGGAATATAGCGCCAGTAGACGAAGGACGATTACGCAATAAGATACTCGTTACGCTCGTTGCGACCAGTGAAATATTTTACAGGGACGCGTGAACAGACGAAACAAACATGCCACGGCTGGCTATAAATTACAAGCGCTCTAGAAAAAGACGGAGAGAAATAAAGGTCCATGGTGATTTGCGTTCTCGTGACAGAATTAAGACCGCCAGCATCGTCTGCCTGTGTTCTGCTATTGAGACGTCGCACGCACGATAACGTGCCCTTGCGTCACGCTTTTTCACTTTTACAATAACAAATCGACAGCCCATTGTACATCGAAACATCGACGATGCATCGTCGTAAGCGTAAATGTGAACCGCGCGAGCATCGTGATTTGCATAACCAAGCAGACAGACGAGCAGGGGGCCGCCACTGCACACAGAAGCATCGCGTGAAACGTAACCGGCTACACGTGTAAGCTCTGCAGCGTGGTAAACACGATGTGTACAAGGAATGGCGGAGGATTCATGAGAAACGACCGGGTGGATACCTGTGTTTCTCGCTGAGAGCCACGTGGCATTGTTTTGTTCTTATTTCGCCGATGAAGCTTTTCCTCTTTTTTTTTTTTTTTTTTTTTTTTTATTTATGAAACTTTGCGATGTTCTTTGGATTTTAACTTCAATTTTAATTTGAATTTCTGCTTAACACGTTCACTGCCACGGCACACGTATTCGGGTGTCAGCAAAGTTTCTGGTCAAGGGTGCCGCTTATTTCACTGCTTGCGAAGGATCGTCGTAGGATTTGAAAAGATATTTCATTATAATAAAACTATTGAATTGTTGTAAATGTAATACGAAAATGGTTTATTAAGAAAATTGTTTAGAACGTAAGACTTTGAAGCATCCTATACGTAGCTGAGGTCTGTCGGGACGATTTGAACTCTTTCGTGTCTTTGCCCGGTCCATTCGACGTCTTTTATTCGCCTAACATGTTTAATTCGTACGCGCGTCTAATGCTTCTTCCGGAATCGTTTCTCCGAACGGCGATATTACGCCGACTCCGTCGAACACAAGGATTTTTGTGTTTTCAGACGACCCTAATAATTTTCCAGCTAATAACTCTCTGAATATTCTAATATTTGTATCCTTCCTTGTTACAATTTCGTAAACCGTCGAAGCGTTTTCAACAGGAATTCGCAGAAGGAGTTGGGCGCCAAGTTTTCTGCGCCATTTGATTCCTTTTCTAATTTCGGTGGCATAAGAAACCATCTGATCGGAATAATCTATACCACACTTTCCTTCGTTATATTCAACAACAGCCAGTGTTTTGAGTATTGCGAACAAACGAAACGAGAGATCGTCCTTGAGACCACCGCTTGAGCGACTCGCGTTGCTAAAATATCGATGGGAGCATCTAGCAGAGGACGCTTGGTACCGGAGATTTCCTTGAAAACACGCGTGGCAGTCAACGTGTTAATGGATTATTGGATTATCGAATTGGTGGCGATCACAGAGGATCAATAAGCTTACTACCGAATTCTCTAGTCCTAGAAATCGGTCTACTGGAAACATCTAATGCTATGTGAAAGCTAAGATAAAGTTGTAAAGTTGTCATTGCTTCTTACAAGACGAAAAGATCGCTTGAATTGCAAAAACGAACGACAAACTCCAAGACGGTGGAAAGAAGCGATTCTAACTTCCTTGAGTATAACTTAATTCATCTCGATAATAATGTTGATAATTTTGGATCTTGATTGCCGAAATAAAGGTATAGAAACACTAAATATACACTTAACATTCATATTAAGATAATTGTACATTTATTTAGTGAACGATTCCAAAGATATTAATCGATGCATTCTTGCACGTGTCTCGGCACTTCCTTTCCTCACTACCTTCCATACCAGACTGCCCACGGAACAGTCAGAGTCATCTGTTCTTCGAGACGCCGCGCACACACATACCCACACCCACATACAACGCAGTCAATTTTTTTATTTATTTATTTATTTAATTTTACAATTTGTCCAGAAGGACATTTGGTAAAATGTTATAATTTGAAAAATATAGCATGTGGATGGTTACCCCCAGCGGGGTTCCATCTTCCAGGTTGTTTATTGTATTTCAAACGCAGTCAATTTAGCACATAAAATTATACATATTTAATATTGTTTTTCTTGTGATAATTCAGGAGATCGATTCTGAAGTATGAAAACCGAGTTTATTGTGAAAATACTTAAATAAAATACAGGAGTAAATAACGATTAATATCAATCTATAACAATAAATAATAATAAATTACATAAACAATAAATAACAAGTTTTGTGCAATGTCTACCTGAAAATCGACAATCGATTTCCAACGTCCTGAGCTACCGATCCTTCTCCGTCGATCTTCAATATTTTAAATAATTAATCTGCGATCTTGTCTGTCTCCGATGTTGCTCTCTGTGCGTCCGTTTGGGAACTGAGCGTCTCTCAAAACAAAAGAAGGTCGCTCTGTCCGTGAAACAAAGGAAGTCGTGCTATCCGTAAACAGAGAGAGTGCCTATCGCACGTGAACTCTATAGAGTTTACACGTATCTCAATAAATACTAATATTAATAACCCTCGATTAAGTTTAATATAGCTTAATTGTAATTCTTCCATCAAAACCAATCAGCCTGCAGAATATCGTGCAAAAAAGCTCTCTAATCATCGTTGGCTCCAGAAGTCTCGGTGACCTCTATATCCATCGATATAAGAAAGAAGAATCAGGAAAAAGAGGGAGAGACAACGTCGGCCTTGACAATCGAGCGAAGAACAGCGCGGTTATTGTTCATCGCGATGCAATTAGCGCGGCATAAATCAGGCGAATAACGAGGCGCGGCGCCCCGAAGGCGTCACAGGATGTCGCAAGTGATAGCGAGAAAGGGCGAAAAGGACAGGGGGCAGAAGAACAGACGACGTGGACGTACGGGGGCGGCTGGCGTTGCGTTCGCCAACTGCGCGACGTTCCTTACGAAGAACTTCCAACACGAAGCACGACTCTCTATCTCTCTCTCTTTCTTATTCTTCCTGCGTCTCTGTCTTCTCCTCGTTCGCGGTGTTCTTCCTCACTGTCTAGCAGTTGCCATCGCGAACAGCAACGGAGTTGCCAGAAAGCCCACGCGCCATTCATCTTGCCGCGTGTTAGCACGAAAATAGCTCGAATTTAAGAAGCTCGCGTTCGAAAACAATAAGGGGCGGGTTCTCCAATTGCGTAACGGTATCGTTTCTTCGACGAATTAGCGCGCACCTTCCGCGTTCCACAAAGGAGAGATAGATTGAGTTAGCATGTTGTTGATTGTCGGCTCGAAAACTTGAGAAACGTTGCTTTGAAATTGATGGGATTGTTGGAGGAACAGGCTGCTTTGTGAATGATGTAGCTATATTATAGTTGGAATAAATTACTGGTAAATTATATAGGAGAAATAATGAAGCTGTGCGTGCTGAGAATTTCACTTTGAAATTAATGCGATTGAATTATTAGAGGAATAGGGCTGTATTTTCGTCCAGTCGCAAGGAGACGCGACCGCGTTCAAGCGCGTCAACGGGGTCGTAAATTCCCGTTACGATTATAACGATCGACACCACGAACAGGTCGATCCCCTTATTTCTTGTAGGATAATAGGGGTGTTTGTTGTGGAATAAAACTATAGTCTACAGTTCTATCATATTTGTACAGGGTGGTTGGTAACTGGTGGTACAAGCGGAAAGGCGGTGATTCTACGCGAAAAAAGAAGTCGAAAATATAGAATAAAAATTTTTCGTTCGAGGCTTTGTTTTCGAGAAAATCGACTTTGAATTTTCGCTCGGTACGCGTGCACTTTATCGCGTCTCGTTATAACGGATCTCACTGTAGATCGTTGTCTCGATGGATATTATCGCAGTTTAAGTTTGTTTTTGCCGTAACGGAAAATTAGGAATACATAATGAAATAAGATGAAGCGATCATAAAGTTTATTATTACAAAAATTGCTGAAAATGTTGCCCGTTCTGCCGAACACACACTTCCGCTCTTCTAATTAAATTTCTATGAACACTTCTATGAGATCCGTTGTAACGAGACGCGATAAAGTGCACGCGTACCGAGCGAAAATTCAAAGTCGATTTTCTCGAAAGCAAAGCCTCGAACGAAAAATTTTTATTCTATATTTTCGACTTCTTTTTTCGCGTAGAATCACCCCCTTTCCGCTTGTATCACCAGTTACCAACCACCCTGTATTTTCAACAACTTACTACACTCGAGGTTGCGTTGTGTCGGAAGATATAATTGATATAAACGATTAATAGTTGTGTACTTGATAGGTGAGTCGTATTAATAAAGAGTAGATTAATGTAATGTCACGTAGATCGTAGTGAGGACTAAGTTTGAGGCAATAATAGATGACGACGTCGCGATTGAAAGTACAATAGATTTGACTGATCTAAATGTGTAGCAATAGTAGATGACTGATCTAAGTTTAAGACACTTGAGTTGACTACACGAGGATCAGAAGAACGGTAGGTGACTGCTCCAAGGGTTAGACACTTGAGTTGACTGCACGAAGATTGGAAGAACGGTAAAGACCCGTCTCGTGCTATCACGGAGGAAAGCTCGGTGTGGGTGTGCCTCTTTGAACTAAGAACGCGCATTCGTTGTGCACACTTTTCGGTAGGAAAGTGAGGGTAACGATCCGCGATACCCATTGGTTATAGCGAATGTTAATAAATGAAAATATGAGGAGAAAGTCTCCTGCAGATGTGGCCCATGGATGTCCTTGTTCATGAGAAAAACCTGCTATTTCGCTAGACAAACATCCGCTTTGTTCGTAAGTTACAAGAGCGTGCAATAAACCTAAGGACTATTTTAAGGACCATCCATAAACCGAAAATACTTATATGAATAGAAATTAAGGTAAAAGATTCGGTTTATGGTGGTTCCTTAGGTTTATTGCGGGTCAGTGTAACGGTGTGCGGGCCTCGGCAGCCAGACCATGAGGGACGTCGCACGGACCGTCTCACGCGACGTAACAAGGGTGGTTGATGAATGACCTTGGTAATTAAGTAATTCCATAATAATAAATTACCTAGAAAATATAATAGAGCTTATCGCGAATTTCGAAAAAATGGAGAATATTAAAGCAGGTTATATACATACAGAGGAAATGAACGCAGATCGAACAATAGAAATCGTGGAGTTACAGTTCCTATTGGTTTTCCCCTTTTTCCGTCAGAGAAATGAAAAAGCCACGTAGATGCCACTCGCCCAATAGATATCGACGCGTCCCGTTAACCTATTAAAGACACATTTCGAACGCGGATAACGTGCCCTCGCCCCATTGTTTCCCGGCCGCCTATTTATCGCCTCCCATTGGCTCGGGGCGCGGTGAAATCGCGGCTGAATTTATGCGCATTTAAAAAGCGGTTAGAAACCACGGCCACTAAAATAGGGCAGAAAAACGCGTTAAACTCTATATAATTCCGTAGATAATCTGTCGGTGAATTATCGAACATGTGGCCTGTTGGTTTACCATCTACTACAGTTTCACTTCCATCGAATTTCGTTACTTTCGTCTTTCCGTCCATGTCGTTGATTTATCGTGATAGAAAGTACGAGAAATAACAAGGGGGATGTATATTTGAGACCGCGTTGCATGGTTCGTTCCCGAAATAAAAATGTTTCAGTAGAACTGACGTTAGAACCTTTCGAGTATCTCCTCGTGAGACCAATAGCTTCGGTTTACGTACGAAGGAACTCGTTAACGAACCGCTTTCCTCCGATTTCCCGCTGAAAGAATCCAACCAAGGGTCGCAGGATAACGAGATGGAAGTAGTTGGGATGAAGTGGCTACGTAAATTGAGACTGGAAGGGTTAGCTTCAGAAGGGATAAAAGTGCTATTATACCTTCGGTCAATAGAAATCTTGTTACGGATTTGAAAATTGCTTATTAATTCTTATGCTGTTCTTTAGACTATTTTTGATTTTTGAGAACCAAGCGTATTTTGTTATTTTTGACAAACTACTTTAGTTTGAAGAAAATATCAAAAAATTGTCACTGGTATGTTAGATTGTCCTAAAAATTAATTTCCCTTTATAAGGAAATAGTAGATGCACATTTCTTGTTTTATATTATTTTATTGAATTATGTTTTGAATTATGTGTGTCACTTTTTGTTTTATATTACTTAATGAATTTACATTGTACAGTAATAGAACAAAATTATGTATGATCCATTTTGTAGTAATAGAACAAAAATGCACCTCACATAATTCAATGAAATAACATAAAAGAAAAAATCTTGTGCACCTATTACTTCCTTATAAAACGAAAGGACCTAATATGTGATGTTATCTTAATTTTCTGCATGAATTCTCCTCGAACATTAAAGCTTCTTTGAAATGTTGAAATGAAAATGATATTAAAAATCATAGCACGGTTGATCTGGTGCCTAAATTACCACATTTTCTCTTAATTCTAACCAATACTCGAGGATGGTATTCCGCTGGGGTTAGCCATCCACATAATATTTAGCAATTAAATAGAAAAATTTGCCAGCTGGACAAATTGTAAACTACAAATTAAATAATAAAAAAAAAAAAAAAAAAAAGAAAAGAGAAAATTTAACCAACAAGTGGGAAAGGAAGCAGAGTTGGAACTTTGAAGGAAACTCTGCAGTATCCCCAAGGAATAAATTCGAGATCGTTCGGGGAGTCACGTTTTCATATCTCGACCTTGAATACGACTCGTTGTCAAGCAAAAATGAGCCGGAAAAAAGGGAAAGAAGCATCGTAGGGAAGAAGAAGGCCAGGAGACACCAGCAGCACGGAATTTTTCTTCCCTCGTAAACTGTACCGTTGCCTCTGTTTATCCTTTGTAGCGAATGAACGGTCCACGTTCTGGGGAAATCGGGGAAAGTTTGCGCAAGACCATTGTGGGCCTAGGGAGCGAAAAAAGAAAGTTAAAACCTCGTGAGAGCATTGTTGGTTGCGTCACCGGCGGGCTATTCCTCCAACCCTCCCTCTGCCCCCCTCTTTTCTCTTCTTTCGCCCGGAGCCGACGAGGCCTCGTGTATAATATCAAAATTTATGGCACCGGCCGCTCCGGGGCCTTGCGCTGGGTACGCCGTACCATCAAGCTTCTTCTCTTCAGCACCTTCCGTCCGCTTTGCCTTATTCCCTTTACCCTTTTCCATTCGCTCTTCCTTACGTTTTGCCGTTCAAGCAGCTATTATCCAAACTGAGATCCTGTTTTCGCTCTAACACTGTGTACTCGTAGCTTCTTTCTTAAGGCAACGAGGCTCTATTTACGCACGTTCTGCGAAATGGATTTTATTTTCAAGAACTAAGGTGCCTTCTATTGCTAAATTGTGTTCGAATCACGAAGATGTTTTCTTACATTTTGAATCATCGATCGAGTGTTTCCGATTATATAGGAACAATTACTTTATCTGATAGCTTTGAATTTCGAAAAATAAAGGAAATAAAAATAAGTTGTAAAGACACTACATACCTTGTTATCTATGTAATAATTATTTTATATTAATTAAATTCTTTGAAATATACGTATAAACAATACTATAAGAAGCTTCCATAAATCATAGTAATCTAATTATTTTTTACCAAATTACCATTCCGAGATGTACCTTTGTACGTAAAAATCATTTAACACGTCCCTGCTTCCGTGTATCATCCTATTTGGTACAATCGCTTTGCTTGCTTCTACAGTCTCTTAGTTGCTCAATCTTCAGTTCCCCAATTCTCGTATATTTTATTTCCGCGTCAGAGAGACAAGCTACTTGCAGGCCAGCGAAAAAGGACATTTATCCTGCGAAGGAGCTTCCTTGTTGACAACCATGTTCCTCTCTGCGAAACGCCCTCGTCCTTTCACCGAAATCCCAGCCGTGCTTATTAATAACCGAGTCATGAGAATTGGCGCACATGCGGGACAGTTTGCGTGCCAAGGTAATCAGTATAATGATCAGCGGACGAATTGACGTATCGTCAAAATAATATATATGACGGCACACGGTGGCAGATGTGTTGCACGACGTGACGTGGTCTAACGCGTCATTGATAGCCTTCCGTGCCTCCTATTTCCCCTTGATCGGCTCGTCACTCTCCCCCTCTCTCGCTTCCTTTTGCTCGTTCTGTCTATTTCACTCTATACTGTTCCCCTTCCCAGCAGCCACCCTCCATCAAATTTTCCTATCACCCCCCGTCCGTTCCCTTCATTTCCTGCCTTCGCAACCCTCCCCCACCCGATGCCGCGCTGTCACGAACGGAAGGGCCGTAATGCGAGCGAGGGGAACCTCAGCCAACCAGCATCGTGGCTTGTCGGCCTAAGAATTGCGCGCGAGCCGCGCCCAGAGTCGATCTTTTCGTCAAAAAAAAAAGCCAGTATGGCGTTTTTTTTTGTAACGAATGTCATAAAGCTGGAAGATTGTCGAGATGGCAGATGCTTCTGACGCCTTGAGGAGGAAAATACGGACCGAAGAGTGTTGGGACCTGGATAAGTAACGGTGAGGCCAATTGTATTTTGTATGTCGAAGGGATTATTGTAATAAAGAGTAAGAGTTATAAATTCATAGTCGACTAATATCCGTAGGAAATAAATTTTTGTGCTTTTAGATCTGGAAACTTTATCTTCCGCACAAAGACGAGGGTTCTCGTACATAGTCGTTTCTAGTTACTTCTTACTATCATTCATTTTCATTTCTCACTTCTCGCTATGTATTTTGATGGGCAGAAGATTGCTGCAGCCTTTAATTACGCGATAACCAACGAGACTTTCTTTATGAAGACACGCGAGACGAGTCAATGACTTGATCATTCGATAGAAGAGCTTCCTACAATATCAAAATCCTACAATAGGACGTATATCATTCACTCAGTTTGTAACGCATAGAACGCTTATAAATGGAAAGAAGTCGGTCGAGCTACAAGAAATCAAACCGTAAAGGGTAAATCGTTTCGTTTCACGGTTTTTCCACGGCTGATCGATTTCATTTCGAGAGACGAACGATTAATCTACTCGTAGCGCGAACGCAGAACGATCGCGGTTCTCTTGATCGAGCGCCAATTATCGGCATTTAATCAAAATGACCGGTCATTAAGGTATCTAGGTAAGCGATCTAGGCTCGCGGACAAACGAGCCGGAGGAATGTTTCCTGGGAAGCCCGTTCCACGCGCAGTGGCGCGGTGGTCGACAGCGAGGCATCCGATCGGCACGTCGATGAAATTTGTTGACGCGCCGGAAGAAAAACGACATTGTGACGCGCTGTCGAGCGGTCGGCGCTATGGCTGCCTTCGTAACACAACAAGAACCAACCGACCAATTGCAGCTAACACTGGAATTCGTGTTTTTGCGTGGACCCCACGGCCCGACCTGGAATCCACCGCGGAACAATTACAATTAAAGAGCGGTTAGCGAATTACCGAATGACCATGGCACGCGGCGCACCACGCAGCCTGATCGCGCGCTCGCACTTTTCGAGGAAACGGTAATTCTTGCGTCGTCGTTAGTCTTGCAAGGACTGTTGAGAAAGCGTGTGTATCCAGTGGTCGAGTGAGCGAAACTTCTCCCAGTTTCTCTAATCATCGTGGTAGGTGACACGGGTATTTTTGTACTTTTGCTTTTAAGTTGGTATTGGGCATCGAAAGGGTATGTTGTTATCACAAACTTTGTTTGAGCGAAGATGTTGTGTATCTGGGGAAATTGATCGGTGGAGAAGTGAAGATATCGTTTCTTGCTTGTGGTAAGATGGGAGTTGACAAGTTAACCTCTGCTGGTTTCTTTAATCATCGTGATAGATGACACGGGTATTTTTGCACTTTTATTTTTAAGTTGGTATTGGGCATAGAAAGGATATGTTGTTATCACAAACTTTGTTAGATTGAAGATGTGTATCTGGGGAAATTGATCGGTGGAGAAGTGAAGATATCGTTTCTTGCTTGTGGTAAGATGGGAGTTGACAAGTTTTCTGTCGGAATCGACAGAAATGAAATTTGCAATTTTGACGTTATCAACGAAACGGACTCGCAAGGACTTTCATAAAAAATTGTTTTAAAAAAAATATTCATATTTACATTTCGCTGAAAAAACCAAGTTATCTTGCTTGGAAATAATAGCTGTAGACTTCTAAGAAACGAACCGATATTTAGTTTCTGCGACGTCTTTCGCGTGAAAGGAAATTCGAGAAAGGAACGTGGGAAGAAGTTGGCTATCCATGGCATCGCTAATTGTGCAGGAGGAATGAAGACCAGCGTGTTGCGTAAACATGCAGAAGTAGCGGAAAACGTGAAAGCAGCCAAACGATTAATTTATTTCCAGACAATCTACCACGGATTTGTTACGACAATTATCATGAAACTACGAAAAGAGGAACACCCTAATAATGAAAAGAAATTTACTCGCCAAAAAGAATATAAATTAACGATTCAACCTTACAACAGAAAACAATTTCATCGATTACTCTCGCTATCTTCATTACGTTAATTCCTAATTTCTCGGATTTACCGAAACGAAAAAATCTATCGTCGGACGATCGATCGCGTTAAAACAGACCCAAATAGAGTGCGACGGCAGCCACGTGTTACGAAGCAGACGCACCCGCGCCAATAACGATTAATCTTTCAGCGACTTCGATTCCCGCTACCTGTGCAATTTATTCGTTCTTCGATTCGCTTAGCGCGTTCGTTTATTTTTACGGGGCGCGGCTTTCGATTTCATCGGGCGGACGTGTTAGCGGAAGATACCCCCGGGAAACGAAAATCGGGGGAAAAAAACCGGATGAAAAATAGGAAAGAAAATAGAATGAATGAAAAAGGAAAAAAAAGGAATGAGGAAAAATCAGATAACTTCGTCGATATTGGAACGTTTCATCGATAGCGGCGGGAATTTTGATGAATAAGCAGGAATTCGGTAACGAATTTTGGCGGCAGCATTGATCAACCGTTACCGAGGCTATCGTAATGTGACACTCGAAGCGTGTCGCTTGTTGCGGCAGCGGCGTTAATTTAAACGTCACGTTATCTCCGCGTACGTCGCGCATTTTATCATAACGTTCCGGCCAGTCGATGCACCGTTCAAGCGAATTTCATGTCGCTTCTTGACGACGTTCAAGGCCTGTCACTAGCCGCTCTCCAGTATTTTCCTCTGCTAAATTATTCAACGAGTGACCTGTTGTACGTAAACGCGACCGTGCACCCTCTGCCTTCCCTTTAATTTGACTGACACGCTCCTCGTTCGTCGTATTTTACGTCGCTCCTCCTTATCCGATTTTAATATTAATTAAGGATAGTGTAAATTGTTATTATCTTAAGTAAATTCGTTAGGGAAAAACCATATTTTAAATATTAGTGGCAGTTCTGTAGATTTGGACGTACGTAGAACGACTTTATGCGAATAATTAACAGAGTCAATAATAAGTCCTTGAGCAGAGTAAGAATATCATTAAAGAAGAAGAAATTATATTTTTAATATTAACGAGAATATTCTAAATTTTGACGTACCATTAAGAAATCTTCAAAGTTAATGACAAGAATCTAATTACGGTATACTGAGAATTTACAATAAATTTCAGATTATTCGTAGAAGAAAATTCTTAAATCTTAGCTAAGTCCATAGAAAAACAAGTGGAATTTAAATATTGGCGACACGTGATTAGTATTCGACACGTCCTAAGAAAAAGGATTTTGTTTGAAAAATCGGTGAAACGTAAGAATGCCGTCGTGCAGGCGTCCAATTCGCGCGACTGGATTACACGGTTGGAAGTGTTAGAGCGATAAATTGCGGGAGACGGCCGGCCAAATTAATTAGTTTCCCGGTGAATCAGAACTGCGAATTATATTTAGCGAGACGCGCGACGCTCATTGTTGTCGCGAGCGTCGAATTCCGTGTCCGGCCTGTTTCTCGAGCAAACATATCCATGATTCGAAACTCGCTGGTTTCGCGTCCGTCTCGAATCGAAGGCTCGTTGAGATTCGACCGACGGACAGCCGTGGAATTTCAGCCGGCATTTCTCCCTCTTAGGACCACACCGGTCGCATTCTCCGGTGGATAATTCGTAAAAAGCCAGGCGATGCTCGCGAAACCGGATCTCCATCGCGTTATTGCGGCAATTCAGTTGGCTGCGCATCGTTTTATTAGCAGTTGCGCTTGATATCTGAAGGGAGGCCGCGAGAACCGGTGCACCGCTGTGTTTTTCGCCGGTGCACGTGACACGATCCGCGTACTTCCACGAATCCTGAAATCTACGCTCGAGAAACGAGATTCGACGACTCAATTGTGGTCGAAAAAGCTCCAGGAAATCTCGTCCGTTTCCAAACATCGTTGCGAGTTACACGTGTCGAGGTGGCAGTTTCGACGACGTGCAACCGTGCACACGGTGAATAAAAACACGCTAAGGATTGCTACGGTTCGCGTTGACGAAGAAGACGAGGAAGGAGGAGGAGAAAAGAAACGAAGAATCGAAGAATGGCGGTGAAATATGAGGAAGAATGGGAGTGAACGCGCTCACCTCCGTCGCTTCTTTTTCCGTCGCCTCCGTCGGCGAGGTCTTCTCCTGGTTTCCCCCCTGTGCAAGGGGGTAGCTAGGTTCCCCTGTAGTTTCAGGGCCGTTGCTGCTACGCTGGCCCCGGTTTCCCCTTCTGCCTGGCTTCTTCCCTGCACCGGGGGCCTTGTTGTCCGTGCCCCGGCGCTGGGCTCCGTCGTGGCTGGTTCTTCCCTCCACGCACCGGCACCTCCTTGGGCAGCCCCGTGGCCCTAGTCGTGCTCGTGGTCGTGGTCCTGGCAGACCGAACGTGGACGCGTACAGTCACCGAGCCAGCGAGCACCGAATTATTTGGCCTCGAGTAGAAACGACCCGACACCGTCCACCAAACATGTGTCCTTCGTGGAAACTTACTCTGCTCTACGACGCGAAGCGACCATTCGAGTCCAATCACCATCACCCTTCTCTCACACGAGCCTGTTCGCTACCACCGTTTCACAGAATCCGCGATCGGTACCGTATTCTCAAATACGCTTGTCACTTCTCAATGTTTCTTTACGTCCTTTACGCCCGCACACTAGCAAAATCCACTCGACCTACTCGTGTCAACGTTTCGCATAAAATCCCACTGAATAAACAGTCGTGGAACGTTTAACGTATCGCGAGTGCCAGCCACAGCCAAGCCGTCTGCCGATGAATAACAATAAAAAATAAGCGAGCGATTGCCTTAGCGAGTCATGAACCCGACTGGTTCATTCGATTGTATTTCGTGTTCGATTCTGAGGCGAATGCAGCTGGTTGGATCCGCGAAGCCTCTCGATGTAACAACATCCGCCGGCGACGCGACAGATAGAAGAAAATTTTCTGTTCGCCAAGTGGTAGACACACCGCGTCAACTCTCTTCCAATGACTTCACCGTGTGCTGCCTCAGAGCGTCGTAGGATCGTCTCTGTTAACTGGACGCACTTCCCTCTGTAGAGACTTGGACACACCAGCGGTAGGCTGGATTCAGCGGACGTTTTTTCTCCGGGCGATCATGTCGCACGTGCACACCGTGGTCGCGATACGATCGTGGAACGTGTGGTTCGAAATGATCGTTGTTCGTCACCGATGACGGAACGATACTCGCGGCGGCATTATTCCGTCGACGATCGACGCGCGATTCAGCTGGTACGGTTGCGTTGGCCAGCGTCGGGTGGGCCGCGCGTTCCTCGATTTTCATGGAAAACCGCGGACCTGGGGCTTGCGCTGCGCGTGTATATCTGAACCGAGAGATGCGACCACTCTGGTCCGCGAATTCCGGCCGTTCGGTTTCGCAGCCTCCGACCGGCGGGACCAGAGCGCCGCGACGCGAGGCGCCCTGTGCACATGCGTTGAGCTACGCTCTTCGTCTCTCTCTCTCTCTTCTTCTTCTATCTCTGCCCCTGTACACCCGCGTCCGCCGATCTCCTTCTCTCGCTCCTCTCTCTACGCCCCCGTGATCCAACACGACGGTGGTTGCGTATATCCAGCCCCCCCTCTTCTTCCTTTTCTCTTTGTCTTCGTCACGCTTGCTCGCTCTCTTTCTCTGCTTTGCTTGCTGTCTTCCTTGTCCGCTTTACACTTTCTCCCGCGAACAGAGAGAATCTCCTCTGTTCTGCCGATGAATCGTATCCTATCGTTGCTGCTTTTCACTCGCTCGTTTCCCATGTACGTCCCTCCCTCCATTCGATTATGGAAGGATCGAGGGTTGCGAACCGCTGTCACGCTGCTTCTTTCTACGTCAACAAAGGGACGCGTACGCTCGATAACATTTGATCGCCCGTATTCCACCAGTCGTTACCCGTATTCGTTTCCAACCGGACCAAATAAATTGGAGAGTCGATGAGGAAACGGAACGCCTAAGACACGAACGATGCATGTGTACGAGGGTGTGTAGCGATGGAAACTTTTATTTACGCGCTGGTTTGTCGAAGAACCAGGTTTCACTAATACTTGGTGTACTTGGCTTTTTAAAGAAGAAAGTTACGTGTTTCTTTCTGGAATATACACATTTGACGAACGCTTTGCTGCGATTTGTTTTCGTTATGCAAATAGAAACTGATCGATCTGTCGGGCAGTTTTCAGTGGAACGTTGGTTGAAACGCGAAGGTTAATCGATTAATTTACTTCGGTTCGCGGCCGATATTTCGCCCGTATCAATTCCATCTTTCATTCGCTTTATCCGCTATAGACGTTATCTCCGACTATACAATTCGTATCAGGGAAAAATAGAAACCATCGACTTTCCCACCGCTCCACCCACATAATCGTTTCCCCTTCTAAAAACCACCCTGTACACGCCGCGGTTGCCCGGCGTGCTTTTAAAAACTGGCAAATTCCGACCAGTCCAACTTCGTAAAATATTGCCTTTGAAACTTCGATGTATGTACAAGCTATTTCAAAAAAATCAGTGTTACTCCATCGAAACGAGCTTTCGAGCGCGGTAGACTCGTGAAAATACGAGCGAAACGAGAGATTCGAAATGGAAAACGGTGTGGAGTGTGGAGCGAGCGATCGGCTCGGCCGACGCACCACGTGCCACGAGGAGGCGTACGCGAATCGAATTGAATGCGAGTGTCTGGAACCTCGGCGAGACGTGCACGGCCTACGAGCGCGAGGATCGCGCGGAAAATCGCAGAAAATCCGTGTTCGGTCCGCGCCAACTCATCGACGGATCCGGCCGTCAATCTTTTCGCGGCCATCGTGAAGTTATCGAGCGACCACTGCCGACAGAAGCGCGTGGATACTCGCCCTATCCGTAACGCCCTGCCAGGCAGCAAATGATATAAATAAGCGAGCACGCCATCGACGTACAGCCGAGCGTCGATGAAACCATGTTCGATTCACCTGCGTGCAACGCTGATGGAATGGAATCTGATAATTTCGAGCTGGTTGAGGTGGCGGAGGCTGTTAAGCTTTGTTCGTGAAAAGTTGCAAAATTGTAGGTTAGGTTTGCAGTAAATTTTTAGGAAAATTATATTGAGGTAGCTTTAGAGTTAATATCGGTAGGGAAGTAATAAAAAGCGTTGATCAAATATGTCATTTTCATGTTTATATTCGTTATTTAAGTTTGAATCTATATTTTTTTTTTTTTTTTTTTTTTAACGATTACCTTGAATTTTTGTTATAATATCGTACGAATAACGTATCAAGCTACAAACACTAGAACTGTTTTATTTCTGTTTGCTTGGTTGATGCGGAAGAACCAGACGGGTTATTTTGAAAAGTAGTCACATTAAGTAGAAGATTATATTTCATTACGAATACAATTGTTTGCAAGTTTCTGGATTTCAAACGGGAATAACCGTATTTCGATGATAGGTTTAAAACGATAGCTGTTTTTAAAATAACTGAAGCGTACTTAAGAGAAACATCAGAAGAAAGGAACTTCTAATATCAATTTATTCGTTAAACAACATAGACACCTTGCAAAAAAGACTAAACCTACAGTCTCGTCTACCAAAGAACCACCATCGCGCGTGTTTCACATGTATCGTTTTACAAGACACACCTATGCATGGAAACGTGACTTTTGAAAAGTAGTCGCTTCAATTCGAAGATTATATTTCACTAACAAGTACACTTGTTTGCAAGTTTCTGGATTTCAAACGAGAATAACCGTATTTCGATGATAGGTTAAAAAAAATGGCTGCCTTAAAAATAACTGAAGCGTATTTAAGACAAACATCAGGAGAAAGGATCTTCTAATATCAATTCACTCGTCAAACGACATAGACACTGTCACGTAGGAGACACAAGAAATTACGAAAATGATAGATCGCCGGTGATCTGCTCGCGTCGCAGTTTCGAACGTTTCACAAATACGGTGAAGAAATTGAACTTTGTATACGATAATAGAATTTATTATACAAATTGAACAAAGTGACTGTTCAAAGCATTACAACAGACTGATCTCGAGCGCTTATTTGGGAGGGTTTTTATACCAAGGTTTTGGTCCCCCTGGTGTATATTCCGTTACTATTTGGTTATTGTTTTGATGGCTGTGGCATGCAGGATATTTAGGCCATCGTATTACAGTTTCTGAGCGTGTGGTCTTCTTGAGTGTGTGACAACACCTTGCAAAAAAGATTAAGCCTGCAGTCCCGCCTACCGAAGAACCGCCATCGCTCGTGTTTCTTATGTATCGTCTTACAAGGGCACACCTATGCATGAAAACTTGACTTTTGACAACATTCACATCAATTGGAAGATTATATTTCACTAACAGATACAATTGTTTCCAAGTTTCTGGATTTCAAGCGAGAATAACCGTATTTCGATGATAGGTTTAAAACGATAGCTGTTTTTAAAATAACTGAAGCGTACTTAAGAGAAACATCAGGAGAAAGGAATTTCTAATATCAATTTATTCGTCAAACAACATAGACACCTTGCAAAAAAGACTAAACCTACAGTTTCGTCTACCGAAGAACCACCATCGCGTGTGTTTCACATATATCGTCTTACAAGACACACGTATGCATGAAAACATGACTTTATGACACGAAACTGCCATAGCTGCTGCTATTGAATGAACCTTGGCTAACGACAAACAGCACGTTAATAGAAACACCCAAGCCAGCCAGTGTTGGTGCCGTTAGAAGCAAAATGCCGAGATTCCTGCTAATAACGTCCCTAATAACTTTAACAACATAACGTCGGTTGTGTATACTCGATGTGATCGAGGTACGAGGCGTAAAATTGCACTGCGAAACGCGATCGTTTCCTTCGCAAAGCGCGACGAACCGTTGGCACACGGTTGATAGGAAAATTCCCGTGTGCCAAGGCGTTTCTAATTACCAGATGTACATCGTCGTTGTATCACGCTCGAGAGGGAATCAACACTTACCGGCATCACCGTGAACGACGCGTTCGCGTAGGAGAAACGTCAAAGCGCTCTTACCTGCAACAGTTAGAAAAGAAGATTTTGATTAATTAGTGGCGAGCGGTTTGCCAGGCGGCAATTAATTGCCAAGATATCGCGAGATAAGAGGACAGCGTACGCGGAATGCGTTATTAAAGATTGCATCGCGTTATAAATATTAATCGACGTGTGCTGGCCGCGCCGGGTTCGGCGAAATTTCTCTGGGCTATTACTGCACGCACTCGGTTACATCACGTATCGCAACTGTTAATTACTTGTTTAGGAAACTAAGGTCTTATCTCTCTCTCTCTCTCTCTTTCTCTATCGCCTTGCACGCGGCGTTCCGTTAATTGATCGTCAAATGCGTGACTGCGCCCACAAGTTATAGCCACAAGAAAGCGTATCCTTGGCTGCGCCTAATTGAAAACCGTGAACACCTCCGGAACAGTGGTGTTCTGCTTTGGATTTCGCTGCGCTGCGCTGCAAGCAATGAGCGGATCTCGTGATGTGTACATACGCTCGTGATGGATTCGACATTTGATATTTCCAATTTGAATACAATTACCATGTACTTGGTGGTTCGGTTTCGATATTATTCTTGCGTGTTTTGTCAAACGGTTTCAAAGAAGATCGTATTACTCGATAGAAAGAAAATCGAATGAATGTTTGTTACAAAGTATAAATATTCTGTTCTTCCGTGTGATTGGTAAGAAAATAGACTGTAAGTAGCTTTATCTTTCTTATTGATCGAACCAAGTTGAATTGCCTCGGGACGAAGAATGGCAGTAGAGGAGAAACAAGAACGTCTCACTGTTAATTAATCAATCACGATCGGTAGCCTTCGAATAACAACGTTCCATGACCTTCCAATGAAAATTACGGCGAAACATCACCAAGCCCAGCGCCATATTTAAGATGACACGCCCTTCTTCGTCAGCCAGCACAAAAGGAACAAAAGAAGCCATCGTCTCCTGATTGACTCGGGCAAATCGAGGAACGATCATCTTTAATTAGCAGTGGGGACGGTTTCAACAGGATCGAGTTAATACGGCTAATAAATAAGTAGGTCGCGAAGAGCGTATTAGACGGTGCTAACACGGCGACGGCGGCCACGCTATTTCCGGCCCGACTAGCCGCAGACGAAGAGGAGAGCGCGCGAAGATTTAAAGGGCGGTTCAAAAGCGTTAAATTTTCGGCGGCGCGTAATCGCAGCGCGGATCGCGAGAAATTAACGGGATGCTAAGTTGCGGAGCGCTAGGTGGCAGTCGCGGAATCGCAACGCTGGCTGCCAACGGAAGTTGCACCGTGTACGACCGCGATCCGCAACGAGACCACGAGAACGAGGGAACGAGAATGCTGGATGGAAGGAGAAAGAAAGAGAGAGACATCAGACAACGGGCAACGGCCGTGAAACAAAGCAGAAGCCGCTGCCCGTGTAATTGGACTCGCCGGGAGGACGACGATGCTCCCTTTAAGAAGCTGCCAGACTGCCGCGGTTCCCTTCTTTTTCAGCCGCTAATCCAGACTTTTAATCGGTGCTGCGCACGTACTCCGGCTTCAGGGATGTCGCCTTTGCTAAATGTTTCAGATCGATGCCCCAGGAATGTTGATTCCTTCGGATTATTTCCAGCGACGGGATAAATAGACAGCAGGATTAATGGGATGAGAATCTTAAAATGGAATTGCGAAGTAGAGTGAAAGTCCGTTTGTTGGAAATTCAATTTTAGTCCACTCCTGTCTATTATGCCAATTTATGTGAATGTGAATTCCTATCGCACGAAGAAAAATCATAGGTGGGAAGAATCAATGAACTTGCATTATGTGAACTTCAGTGACAGAATTTGAATGATTCTGAACAGGATTTCGATGGGTTCTATGAGAAACTTCTGCTATGTAAACTACAGATACTTACATGAATCATATTCGTGTTATGTCATACGGCTAAACTGCATGGATTTAGATAAATGAAATTCTACGATAAGTTTGATTTCTTCAGCCCGTGTAAAACGCTCCACATATTCAGAGTTAGAAAAATAACCTTCAGTTTCTAGCAATTTTTGACAAGTACGTCTTTCATTTCCTTCGTTGCTTAATTTATTTATTCGGAATAAAAAAATGCCTCCCTTTCGTTGAGAATTTTGCCAGCGTAATAAAAACCACAGAGAATATCACGCAGGGGAAAAAATGGCTCGTAGCCCTGCTAATGAACAAAACATAAACTGCTCGTCGAGTAACTCGATAAATAAACTTGTAGCAGCTCGACCCCGACGCTAGAGAGATTACCGCAACGCAAATGGCGTCGGTAGCCCGGTGACCGTCAAAACGGCAGCTGACTGTTCATTCGTTGAGTTACACGACGATCGTACGGTGATAGGGAGAAAGAGAGAGAGAGAGAGAGAGAAGAAAGAAGGAAAAGGGATAAAAGAAAGAGGGCCAACGAGCTTAGCCAGATCGTCGACTAACACTCGGTCGCGCAGACACGCACTGAAGCGGTCCCCTTCGGCAATCAGTGACCTCTTCCTCCTACTTCTTCGCAGGCCAGTCGTATCTCACGATCGTAGATAGGTGGTTCGGTAGTGGTCCGCAAATGGTGGACGCTTGCGTGAGCGTGTGCCAGCAGATCTACGTGACCCAGTTCGCCGATGAATCGCGTGATATCCGTATGGACCATGTTCGGGCGCTCGTGTCCTTTTGATCCTCGTAGCCTTACGCGGAAACTCGAAACTCGACGCTAGGTTTTTTTACGATTCGACTTTTAGAACGGCGGACGATTATCCAACTGGCGACTTCGTTTTTCGAATAAGAAGCGCGGTACACGTAGGAACGAAATCGAAGAAGCAAAGAATTCGACAGGCACTTCAAATGATTTATCGCGATCATTCGACGCTTCTTACGCTTCCATTGTCTGGAAACGTAGCCTAAAGACGGAGGAACGTAATTTTAGGTAGCTAAAAACAGTGGCCGAGATAATACATCTCCCTTCCACCAAGCCAAACAATGCCCCGTCTTTTGAAACAACAAACCCGACAGAAGCGGTGGAGCATCGAGCATATACCAAAGCCTACAATCCAGAACGGCCACGCAACGAATTCTTCATCAGGCATTCGGAGCATACCCCCAAGAATAGAACAGCAAGTACGAGTTCCAAGTAGCGAGTCGACACCGGCCGCATCCTGGAATCGAACCTACAGCGAAGTGCTGGACACGCTCTGTCGGTCCGTGGAAGCCGGAAGACCGAGCCCACCGTGAAGCGAGGAAACACGGTGGAGTATCGCGAAAGACGGCCGGTAGGAAGCTCGTTTCCTCGTGGCTGATCGTGGACGTCTTGCGAGCTGTAGTTAGACGCGCGAGGGGGGAATTCAACCCCGACACAGGCAAACTCTCTGCGGGAGTAACCGGAGAGAAGTTTTGGGCCGGAGAGCGTGACGGGGGTGGAACGAAGGGTGGCATGCCACGAACGGAACGACGTCGAAGGAGGAGCGGAGGACGCGTGCGAGAGAGAGAGAGAGAGAGAGAGAGAGGTACGCTGGCAGCTAAGGGGGCACGAGGGGATGAGCTAGAGTTGGAGCGATGGCAGAGTATTGATTTAGTGGGTTTCACCGTCTCCTTCTATTTATCTCTCTCGTTCTACATCTCCGCGTCTCCGGCGTCTCTGCACAAGCTACGAGGGCGCATCGGCTCTCTCGTTGTTTCAGGGCTTCGATTTCTTGCCTTTCGGGCTACAAGCCGTGAGCACTGCCGCTTTTTTCCCCTCTTTTTCTTGTCGTTCAAAGGAAAACGCTCGGTTTTCCGAATGGAAATTGCTTGGATTGAGACGAAATACATGTTCCTCGTCCCCGATTTTTTAGCAGTGGCTGAGCTCTGTTTTTCTAGTCGCTTTTTTTTCAGGACGTTTGGGTGGAAAGAGATATGAGATTGAATGGCCCACGCTATTGGATGGTCGTGTGAAACGTAACGCTTGTAGCGAGGCAAATGGTTTTTTTTATCAAATTCTCGCGTTAGTTTCAACGCGCGTGTAATATTCAGTTTGAAGGAACATAATGTTAGGAGAATAGTCTGCTTCATTCTGGTTAGAAATATGCTTGTTGTTACAGATTAAAATTAGAAAAATTAGAATTAGAATATTATTGATATGTAATCGTCAATTGTTCTTCTATTCAATTTCCAAATTTATTCTACGCTTCGTTCGTCATTTTCAAACGAAAAGGAAATCGTAGGTGATTTTTAATAATAATAATCAAATATAATCCATCGGTCGATGTTTCTTACGTGAACGAAGAATGAAATACAACGCTATACGTATGCACGTGTGCACTGGGTGTCGTGCATCGTCTCCGCGGATCCTCCAGTCCCTTCCGCGTTTCCGCTTTCAACACACGTAGCCGAACAACGTTCTTCGCTTTGACTCTCTCTCGTCGTGAATAAAATAGAAGCTGTGGATTTCCGTGTTGACATCGGTGCCGATCGTGTCTCGCTCGATTGGACTCTATTTCCGCGTTTTTCTAAAAAAAAAAAAAAAAAAAAAAAAAAAACAAATAACCAGAGTCACTCGTAATTATGTCAATGAATTAAAAATTCTAATATTTCGTTAATTTAAGAAAAATTATTCTCAAAAAACATAGAAACTTTCAAGTATCCATAAAAAGGTACGCTTCGTTCTGAAAACATACTTCGCACTTTTTATGATGTGGAATATTTAAGAATTCTATAAAAATGTATAATTCTTTAAAGATAAAAGCACGTGGATATTAAAACGCTGCAACGAGAGATTAAATTAATTAAACCTAACCTAAACCTACTAACCAGAGAAGATGAGTTAATTCATCGTTTGAATTCCTAACCTCTTGGGTATCATAATTTCTTTATTTACTACGTTCTTTTGTTCCGAAATATTTCCATTGAAAATAAAATGTACGATATTTACACGTGCAAAGATTAAAACCGACCCACTTGAAACTGATTTGCCTCTTAACTTTTGATTCTGTGATTAGAGAAATTTCTGGCAAAGATGTTCCATTTAACAGATTAGCAACGATGTAGAAACGCACGCCTCGATAAAGTAGCATATCTCGCGACACGCATTCGAATCGCAAGGACGTCCCGTATAAAATTTCTTCTGCGACTTTAGCGTTTGAAATATTCAAATATTGATTCAGTCATTTGACAAATATCCGACTGGTTTATTCAGGTGAACCGATCGACAAGGGGCCCGGCGTCGACAGACGCGAAACGAGGCTGCGCGCGAATCGATCGAAAAACAGGCCGCTCGGAAGCGCGTGGCAATTTCATTGAATTCGAACAATTATCGCGGCAATGCTCCCGCCGGTTTTGCCGCTTCCGCGTGTTCCTCTCGCTTCCGTCCTGTCGTGAATTTTACTTTCGTTCCGACGCCGATGTTTAATCGCGATCATTAAACATCGAGGAATTTCGATTTCGCCAAAGGCAGCTCGTTAACACCGCTTTGACGTAATTCTTGTTGCTTATCGTCCGCGTTCTTATTGTTAATGAGCGTGGTGTTCCCTGCAAGACATCTGTCGTCGTAAATCTTCGATATGTTTGGCATCTTTGATTATAATTACGTTTATGATCGTGGAAACGAAATATATTTCTCCTTCCAGACGCTAAATATAGAAATTCTTTTTCCTATTGGAATATTTGCGAAAGTAGCGAGAACTAAAGAAATTTTCAACGTTCGTGGATGCTATAAATCTGCATGGAATCGAAGGTCTTTCACGTGTTCGACAATGATTAGGAAGGAAGCTGCGATGGCTAGGGAGCCGCCAAAGGCAGACGCATGGCGCATGAGCCGCGTGGCATCATAAAACTGAATCGTCGACAGCTTAATTACCGTCGTGCCCGATTAACAGCGCAATTAATAATCCGATAGTCGCGGCGGTTCGAATCAATTAAACCTCTCGGCATCGGGGTGCAGGAGAGCGATGGAAATGCAGAAATCGAGAGACAGAGACCATCCTTGCGTTCTCTATAGGAAATTCATTTCCATGTAGAGGAATTACAAATTGAAGAAACATAAAAGAGCAATGAAGAATGTAGAAATAGGTAACAGAGATAAAAGGAAATTCGTGTGTAATTACGGGACGATCTAATTAATAATCTTTCGACTATAACAACCGCGTAACTGCTTAGGTTACACGAGAAGGGAAACCGAGATACTATCTCTATATAGTTAAGAGGTGTTTACAAGTTCAGGCAGGGAATCTGTGGGTAAGTGGTAGAGAAGATGGCAGTAAATATTCCTTGGATACCTCTCTCTTTCCTCTCTCCTTCCTTGGTGCTCTCCCTTCTCCTCTACTCCTCCTCATATACTCGTCGTCTTCTCCGGTTTCCTGCCCTCGTCCTCACCCCACTGACCCCCTGTTTGGCCCGGTGAGCTAACCGAGCCACTCTTCGCGTCGCGGAATTCCAATTTACCCTCTTCGAGGAACTCTTCCGCTTCGATCGACCGGCCAAAGCGCACCTCAAAACGAAAACATTCAATTCGACGCCATCCCCGTTTCTACCCGCCATTACTCTTCCCTTTTCTCCGCGATTAAATTTCTAACCCCAATCTAGAAAGGGGTGTCACCCTTGTTACTTTACTAGAATTTGTTCAATGCTTTCTCTTATTTTTTTTTTTTTTTTATTTTCGTTTTATCTACATCGTTTGTAATGTTGGTGGTATTTTGTAATGAGATGGGTAGATTGAGTTATGGTTTTATTTTTTTGTGGTTGATTATATGTACGTGTACACCGACGGCCATAAGTGTTACGTCTGTTGATATTTCATACAAATTGCACGTTATTTCACCATCGATTTTGTTTCGTTTATAAGTATTGTTTTACCATGAACTTGTTACTTTGTTCTTAGCGCATGTATTGAGTAATAATATTAATAATATAATACTTTGTATATTGTAAAATGCCGTATGAAATTAAGATTGGTAATTTTGCAATAAATGTAACGAGTAAGTGTGCTTGTAGTGTATATGCATACCTAATAGAGGAAATTATATAAATCAATTTGTAAATTAGGGTCAATTTACAGAAAAATGTATACATTTTGCGTTAATGTAGACTGAGGAGAATAGGAAGGTTTGGAGGAAAATGACAGTAAAGAAAAGAAATAAAGAGAAGAAAAATAAGAAAAGTAAGAGTTTCATTTAAGATGAGATTGTTTCTGTTGCTGGACATCTCACAGGGGTTGTTGTATTGTATAATGTAAAATACGGTATAATGTAATGTATAAAATAAAGACTGGTATTTTTGCAATAAATGTAACGAGTAAGTGTGTATATACTTATGGCTTGTAGTATATACCTATACCTAATAGATGGAATTAGCTATGTACTATATAAATCAATTAGTAAATTAGGGTCAATTTACAGAAAAATGTATATATTTTGCGTTAATGTAGACTGAGAAGAATAGGAAGGTTTGGAGGAAAATGACAGTAAAGAAAAGAAATAAAGAGAAGAAAAATAAGAAAAGTAAGAGTTTCATCTAAGATGAGATTGGTTCTGTTGCTGGACATCTTGCAAGGGTTGTTGTATATAATGTAAAATAATGTATAATGTATAATGTAATGTATAAAATAAAGATTGGTATTTTTGTAATAAATGTAACGAGTAAGTGTGTTTGTACTTATGGCTTGTAGTGTATATCTATACCTAATAGAGGGAATTAGCTATGTACTATATAAATCAATTTGTAAATTAGTGTCAATTTACAGAAGAATGTATATATTTTGCGTTAATAAAGATTGAGGAGAATAGGAAGGTTTGGAGGAAAATGATAGTAAAGAAAAGAAATAAGGAGAAGAAAAAGAAGAGAAATAAGAGTTTCATCTAAGATAAGATCGTTTCTGTTACTGGACATCTCGCAGGGGTTGTCCCTCTTCCAATCAAAGTTCTTTCCGTGTCACGGAATTTCAATTTACCCTCGTCTCGCGTTTCCTCCCCGTCACGTTTGTAAGCGTACGTTCTGAAGGAAAACATTCGATTGATTGCGTTCTCCCTTTGATTCGTTCCTCGTTTCTCTGACCCTCTTGCTACGGAGGGGGAAAACAACCACTCAATTGCATCCAGAAACACGCCAGCCATTACTACTACCTTTACCATTTATTTTCTTCGATGGCGTCGACCATATATAAATATATAACGAAATTGCACGATTTTCAAAATATTTCCAAGTTATCAGTTCTATTAAAATCGTGTATTTAATATTATTTCTATAATTTTTACACCCCCCCCCCCCCTTTAGATATTTCTGCCATTTTTATACCAACTCTTAAATATTACAGCTTCGAATATTATTTCTCTAAATATCAATTCCTTATGTATCTATTGAATAATGGGAAAATTTAGAAAATTCCCAAACCCATTACATTCGCAAGATTCGACTGAAAATACCCGAAGAATCGTTCATATGGATTTCGTAACAAAAATGGAAGGCAGTCGTTGGCGGCATGTAGTTTGGGAACGCGCAGCTCCGAGGAAGGGAGCAGCTGTCGTGACGGGTGTCTTGTCCTCTCCAAGGAGGTTCCCAGTCTCCGAGTCTGCACTCCACCAAGATATTCAGCAAAACGAAATTTCCAGACACCGTTTCTCAAACTCTCCAACAAACACCCGGTAAACAAATTCGTCAAATCATAAGCCAACTGTAGCGCATTCTAAATCGCCATAAATTGCTAGAATATCAATCTTATAACCTAAAAATTAAAATCTAATCCACCTGAATTACTCCATTTAAAATAAATGAACTCGACGAATAAAGTGAAATGAAGCAGATTCGATATTTAGCGAAAACGCTGCAGTCTATAAAAACGGTCGAGGATAGACGGTGAAAAGGGGATAGAGAAAAGGGGGTACGGTATCTTTCCGCTGGAAATGGAAAAAGAAAGGGGAGAGAGAGCGTGGTGAAGCGAGGTTGAATCGCGGAGGGATGGGAAAAAGCGTTGCTGACGGCAGGCTCGACCGATACGGCGGAAAGAGAGGGCCGTCGAAGGGGAAGCCGGAGCAAACAGGGAAGAAAGGACGGAGCTACCGCATGGACTGAAAATGAAAGAGCCCAACCCATACGGGCGATAATTCATTCGTGAACCGAACGAGGCAGCTGAATCCGGCGTTGCACACGTGCACGATTTCGTAGAATAGGCGGTGCGTTACGTGGAAACTCGCGGCCTCGACGTGTTTCGCGATTCTACCCCCGCGTTCACCTCGTTTTTCTCCACAATTCTCCCTTTTTTCTTTTTTTTTTTTTTTTTTTTTTTTTTTTGATTGACCAATCGTCGATAGTTTGTTTACAAAAGTTTGTACCCGTAGAGAAAAATATAATACAATTCTGTGTAGACAGAGATAGGATTGTATTATGAGTCAATAACTTAGGAGTTGGACTGGGTTAAGTGTGTTAAATCTCCGTGGTTTGCTTTATTTTTCTGTTCTTCCTTTTTCGATCGATCAATTTTCCATTTCTCGTTCGGAGAAAGTTTACATCGACAAACAATCGCATAATAAAAATGTACACGTTAATGGTAGAAAGGTTAGATTATAAATTCATAATTTAGGGTATAATATCGCGGTTATACCCACTGGATGATTTTAAATGGGAACTGGGTATCGCAGAAATATAAGTAGAACTGAAATCGACACCGTCAAGACGATTCGAAAGGTCGAAACTATCGTAAAACTCGAAGCGATTTGTTTACGTGAAATCCGAGAAACGAGGATGGATTACCACCGAATACCAGCGCGAAATTTACGAACCGCGTCGCTGGAAGTACCGCTGGCTATTCTTCATCCTCCTTTGTTTAACCTCCAAATCTCTACAATCTTTCATCAGACACGTATATACTCTAATTTACCACCCTATCGCATATTAAACAAACCCAGTCACCGTTCTTTCTCGACTATACGTTTCACGCAATTTCATCTGTAATTATTTTTCTTACCTTTTTCCAATCGTTTCATCGAACAATCGAATCGATAATTTTGAGAAATTTATTCACTTTAAGAGATGAAAGACGCGCGATGATTACGAAACAAACTGAAAATTCCATTTTCTCCGACTGAGAATCGAAGGATCGCGTTGAAAGATGTAGAGAAACTGATTCAGGTGCAGAAAAGTGACAAAGACTTTTAGTTTCCTCCTTTTGGAGATTTTTCTTAGCCGAGCTTATAGTTGGTGGGGGGAAAAGTGAAACTCGCTCAAGTCTCTTTGTTATTGCCCTCGTTTTTCCAGCGGCAACGAAACTTAGGGACGTGAAATTCCTTCACGGTCGCGACCCCCGAACCAACTTTCACCGCCATAAAAATATAAATGCGCCGACGGGCCGCGCTCTAGTTTGCGTGAAACGACGTCGGCCCTGGGACCCGGCGGAAAACCATTGACAATGAACTTCTCCCTTTTCCTTTCACTCTTATTGCGAATTTCCTTTATTCCCATTTCGAAATGAGATGCCAGCAGATTACGGAACCGGCGGAAGAATTTTATTTTCCTTACGTGGTTCTAGGACATGGAATCGTACTATAGCAAAGTGCGCCTTATTTTGACGTTGAAGATGTATATCGTGCTAGATGTCTTATTTCGTGATTGCTTATATGGTTGTTATTTGATAAAAATAAAATTTAGGAATTTACTTAAAAATTTGTCGATAATCGAGTTTAATAAGAACAACTAGAAAACTGCTATCAGAATGATTTTCATTTTTCATTCGTTTGCAATTATACTAAGGACGCGTAGATAATTTTGTCAAAGTTACTGTCAACTTTTATCGAGATGAAAATATTATACGTACGTAATTACTAGAAACATATAGATAATTTCATGAAAATTAAGGTCGGCCTGTAAGAAATCGAAATACACGTACGTGTATAATTATTTTTATCACTCTATTCCACTTACTGTTATTTAAATACTAGTAGATACGAACTCACAAGACTTATATTAGATATGTGTATGACAGAGTATAATATATTTTCAGTGTGACTCACGAAAAACATATATTGCATGCAACTAGACTGAGCAAATACTTTGCTATTTCACTTTAATGCCTCGTAATACACTTACAAAGATTAAATCATCATTTCTCGTTTTATATTATTTTAGCGAATTATATCTTTGTATAAAGATAAAGAAGTGTCTGTAAAAGAGAAACACTTCTCGGTCGACCTAATATAATACAAAATTGTCGTTGACTTATACAAAAATAAAACCAGGCGTTTACAGTTCTCAAAGTTTGCTATACTATGCCGACGGATAGCCGGAAGATTTTGCCACCGAATGTACCAAAAGAACCCACCCCCTCGAGGAGGCAGAACAAGCAGAAAGGGAGTTTCGACTAGCAGCGTAGCCAGCGAAAGGGCGGGCAGTCAGCGTAAAACGAAAAGGGAGATTTAGATGTCATCCCCTGACGTGCTACTTTCCTTTCATCCCCTCCAGTTGGTCAGAAACTTTCCCTCCCACCGAGACCCAACTGCTCCTCCATGATGATGGACAAAAATGCCGACCGAAACTCATCATTCGGAAAACTCATTGCCGAACAAGCTGTTTTTTTTTTCCAGGGGTCGTTCTAATATAGAAAAATATAGCTCTGTCAAGAAGGAAGACATCTATATTCCGTGTGTTCTTCGGCCGAAAAATATCAGGCCACGGGCAGGATGTTTTTAAGTTCGGGAGATGTACAATTATTCCGTCCCTGGGAAACGTCTTAGTACCGTGTTACTTGTTTTAGAAGACACTTTGCTGTGAATAACGGCGGATTTAAAGCGGCGTAAAAAAGTTTCGAGGTGAAAATCGAAAGTAAAGAAAAAGGAAAAGGGGGAGGAAAAAAAAATGAAATCGAAGCGGAGGCACGCGCCCGTTAAAAATACCAGAATTGTCCAAGAGAAACGCGGCGACGTCAACGACAAGATGAATGTCAGAGGTTTGCCCGGGGAAGGGTGGATTTTATTTATCGGTCGATAAATCATTATAATTTTCTTAGTAGGCCGCGAAAAAATGTTAACGGCCATGAGAGCAGGGTTGAGTCTCTTTCTAGAAGGGACACCCTAAATTTTCTACGGAACGGGATTAGCTCATCCAATCAGACGAAACATTGGAAGGGCGGGCTTAATTAAAATCTTCTTGGAGGAAGGCTATCAAGCCGCGCTGGCCCCGGAGATGCCGCGAGATGTAAGAATAGAACATTAAGAGCTTTCCCTGCCGATGGTATTTCTGAGCAGCCGGTCGGATTAACGAACGCCGGAGGACGCCGCGCCGCGGTGCTTCTACAAGGAAATACGATGTAACACCGAGCCCTATTTATATGGTAATTTATTCTATATCGCCGCAACACCGAGAAAGCAGCAATAATTTCGAAGGATATTCGATAAACTTTCATGTGCCGATGGTAAAAACCATACGAGAAATAGTTAGATTTTACATTCACAATATTCTGTTTCGTTACTTCACTTTGATGATCCACCGAAAGAGTCTCTAAAATTTATATGAACAACAATTTCGTGTTTATTACCGCAACGCCGAAAAGGTAGCAATAATTTTGAAGATTTTAAACGAATTTCCTCATTCCTGCGTTAAAACGTACGATACGAAACGTTAGACGATATTTTGTTTTATTTCGCTATCGTGATTCATCGAAGAGGTGTCTAAAGTTTATCGATAAATATATTATGCTCAGAAATCGTTGAAATATATACGACAGGAATTAAAATAAGAATAAGAAAAATACTGACAGTTGTTTGACGATTACACGGAATATCAATTGACTGCAGACACGTCAAAACGTTTAAGGACATTGGAGAAAGGGATATCGATTTACTTCGTTGAAATGTTTAACGGCACGAATAATAAATCGATCAGGATGTAGAATGATCGAAGACGCGTGTTCGGCAATGGATACAGTATATTTTCGGATTTCGCGGCATACAGATCCGCACGGGGGACTAAACGACTGCGGGGCAAGCCGAATTTGCATACCGTTTGTTATTCAAATGCCGCGATTCACTCTTCTGATTCTCAATGAGGGAAACGCACAAGTATCGCAACAGGGCGATGACGTATCCGTTTAATAAATTATTGTTCTTCATAGGAGGCATTCGGTTGACTTTCTAAACACGCGCTTGATGTACGAGGAAGACGATCGACGCATGCAAACATCTGATCGAGTTGGACCCCGTCCGATTTGTTCTTCACCTTTTGAAATATTAATTTTAGATGCGTCAATAAAAAAACAAAAGAGATAAGCAGAACGAAATAGCAGACAAATTTGTCAAGGACTCGTTGAATAAGTTTTTTATAGTACGAGAAAAAATTAATTTCGTTTAAAATCGTCTGGTTTTTATTCGAAAGAAAAGGAAAGAAATTAAAAATCCACTAGATGGCGGTTTCTACGAAGGCTACGTTGCCCGGGACAGTTTCTGTCAGGGTTAAGGGTTAGCAGTCAGTGCGTCGATACAAGATCGTTTTAAGTGGATCTATAAATTTACCGGGGCCGAACATCGAGCCTATATTTACTCTATTATGCAGGCTCGTTTTTATAAGCCGTTTACGTTTAACAGCAAATAATCGTTTAGATGCCGCGCCATGATATGGCTCATAAATCTTCTGGCAGCATGGCGTTCGGCTTGTGTTATGATGATGCGGGACACGCGCAGGTCAGTACCGCCTTCACTTTGAACGGGCCACTGAAGGTGGCAGCACGGAAACAGCTGGCATACTCCACCGCCCCGACCTCGAATCACACGACACGCCATCTCTCGAACTTTTCCGGAACATCCGTTTCCTCGTGGTTCCTGCCGAATTCGATAGGTGGCTCGAATCATTTTTGGCGGGAACCCCGCGGAAAACTTTGGCAAGCTTCGGGAAGCCACGTGTAGCATTAAAAATTGTTTAGCGATCGTTCCCATCGATAAGTGACGAGATAAGATGGTCGAGAATAGTGTCGATTCAATTTGCATAATGGACACGGCAGCGACAAAATCACGATTATAAAAAAAAAAAAAAAAAAAAAAAAAAAATGGTCAATGTAACACGATCGTCCCCGATAACCGGTTCCTTTTTTTTCGAATTACATGGCGACCAAACGATCGCCGACCGAACGCTATATATACACTATATTGCTTTTTCAAGCAATTATCTCGGCTAGTTGTCACTTAATCCGATATCGGTGCCTCAATATTCATGTATGCAAATAACTGCTTACAACTGAGGGCTGCCGGCAACCACATTCGTTATTTATATCGAATATCGGACAAATTGTGCATATGTTTAGTGCAAAATGCTAATTAAGGTTATACTAGTCAACCGATCCGAAGTAGAACTCACGATGTTTACAGAAATTCACGAATGTTTCCATGCCGATTTCGAAGTTTCCTCATTCAAAACTTTCTAGTTCTTTGTCTCGTTTCTATCTACTTCATAGTGAACCCGTGTATGTTGCATACATTCTAATTCCTACAACAATTCTCTTTATTTCCATAAAAAGACGTTTAAACGCATTCGTAAGAATCCTGGTGGCAAACGATAAATCAATGCTCAGGATGTGAACACTGACAGTGAATATCTTGTCGCGCCTAGAAAGCTTGGCAAAAGGCAAAACGCGAAAGGCACAATCATTCTTGTTTGTGTCGTACATAATACCGTGGTGTGGCACTGCGGGCGGTCTTGTCGTCTTTTCCGATTCGGTATTTGCTCGTTCCGGAGGTGCATGGCTCTGCCTACCGATTCGACACACACGTACTTTTTTCTCCTGATAACTATTGTTTCCTCGTTATTAACATTAAAACTATCACGTTTTTCCAGTTTTTTTCTATAATCTCGAGACGGTTTCTCAACAACTCCCTAGAGTCTCTTTGTTGGGGGTATGCTCGCGAAGCCGTATAGATAGAGCAGCGAACGCTATCCGCGGGCGGTCTTGTCGCTTTCTCGACGATCGTATTTGTCCGTCGAATGGCGCGTGGCGCTGCTTATCAATCACTTCGACTAACCTACTGTTTGTTTGCGCGTTTACGGTCGTCGTTCTCCTGCAATACCAATCAGGGCCACCGTTGTCGAAGCTAAATCGTTCGATCGGTGTACATTTGGGTGGTCTACCGAAACGAACCAGCGAAGTGTTAAAGTATATTATTAGAGATTGGCTGGAATAGAGAGCGCGTGAAGGCACGCCGTTTCGCGTCAAGGAGCGTCTAACCTTTCCTTCGAACGCTGCACAAAATGTCGGGCATTGATTGAATAACGATTAGGCGATCGATCACGCGTCGGAAAACTTGTCTCGCATCGAAACGGCGAATTAAATCACTGACCAATTTTTGATCGTATCTCGACGGATAAGGACTTCATTTTTATGCTATGCTCACTATTATATTATTAAACAGCGATATGCTTTCCCCTTCTATCTTCATCTTTTCCCGGTGATACAGAAAGAAGGGAAAAAACATTGAGATTTTTTTAAATCGATAAGTATTTGAAAAATAAGTCAACTTTGATACATTGTGTAAGATGTATGTGCTTGAGAAGGATACTGGTAGGTTTAATCCGGAGTAAACTGCTACAGGCAATTCTGCGAGGAGCACGATCAGTTGACTATAAAATGAGATGATAAATGATAGGCCAGGGCAAGAGTATACGAGTGAGGTTCGACAGGTAGTAATACTCCTCATGGATGCAGTAACTCATAAGCATCGAGGCGGGAGGAAATTGTGACGTGACGACAAAAAAGGATTGCACGAATGTAGAAGCGTTTTAAAGAAAGAGGAAAAAAGCTGGGTCGCAAGGAGAGGCGTACAAGAAGAACGAAGAAAAAGGGAAGGAGAAGAAGAAAAAGGATCAACGACGACCAATTAGTCCACATAACCGTTTTTACAGGCACAACGATACATACGTAACGTAGAAGAGTGAGAGATTTAATCGCGGCTCAAACCGGGATGCCGGTTCGTGTCCGTTTTCTCACGCATCACGAACTTCCACCAAAACTATACAATGAGAAGTCGACACACCGCTTACGGAAGAACGCGATAAACTCGAGGAATAATCTTAATTAGTGGCTGAAAACACGTTAGGCCATTCCTCGTGCAAAACACGCCAATCCACGAGTATCTGAATTAATTTACTTCTCATTTGCGTTGTTCCTGTTTACATCGTAGTACCATTACTGTGTGGCGTTTATTGCCGCCGTTCACCATAAATGACGAGTCAAATCATTATTACAGAAAGGACGGTCTACTTACTACCTACCGCGCGCTTATTTGTAACTAATTTGAGAGAAAAACCATGGGGGGGGGTGTTTCCCGACACCTCTGTTCCTTTTTCTTTTACCACGATAAAAAAGATACCATTCAGGAAAAAAAAGACTATTCGTGTTCGTTACGAGTCGGCGAATCGTCGTTATCTGAAATCTCGCGCCAAGAATCATTGAGAAACGGCTATAATTTCCCGCACGAGTTCCCGTTTGCTTGCCGACTAGCGACACGCAGATACGGCGGTTCCACTCGTTAAGAAATCGAATTTTAATCGAACCAGAAAACTAAACAGGTATCGATTTTTGTGAGAACAAGATCGGCAGAATACTAAGACGCGAAGTTCAACCGGTTTGCCGGTTACACACGAGGTTGATACTTTTGCTAGCGGAGGCTTGCAAGACCGCCACGCAGCGGTTTCGCGCAATCGCGGTGCGCGCAACCGATCGCCGTGCAGATAAACGTGACACCGGTGTGTACCTCTTACACCGCGCCGTTCCTTTAACCGCGAGACTACGAAGCGCGGATTCTGTTGCTGAACATTTCGCGCGTCGCTTCTAGATCCGCATCATCGCGCCAGCGTGGCCGTTTTATCGCGCATTCGGCATCAAAAAATTTCGACCCGACAACTCGTTTATCGAGCACCGCCTCGCCAACGATCTCTCGCCGCGGTTATCGAAAAATGTATTCTCGATGTAACCAGGGGATCGATCGAATCGTTTGCTTCCCTGTTGCCACTACTTGGGCAGGAAAAAGATTCTAAGTCACACGTACGACGAAGATCAAGCTGTTCCTATTTAACTTTTCTATCGCAGCAATTTATACACAAGAGAAATTGTTTTATGGACCTTTCTAAAACTATCAATAACACTTGTGTCCTTCTATTAGGTTGTTCCCAAAATGCCTTTCGCTATCTGCACGCAGCTGCTTTATCTGGCTATGTTGATACAAACATGAAACCTAATCCGTCAAATGTTTTGGTCTTTATCTTCGATCGTCTTTTAGCCGTCGTAGGACACGTTTCGTTTGTATTAAAACAAAAATATTGTGCATCTATTATTTTCTTTTAAAACGAAAGAAACTTTTAGGACAATCTAATAGATTAACATTCCCAACATTCTCTTTACATAAACTAGAAAGCACAGCTAGTGCCGTGTCCCATGACCCCTGTCACCGTGGGTCATACGCATATAAGATCAAGGTAATAACGATCGAGACGCGATAAGGAAACATCGTAGCAAAGGCAGGAGTCATACGACAGGAGATAGAGGAGTAGTGTGGTCGAGCGAATAAACCCGGGAAGAAGTGGAAATAATTTTTAATGTTTCCACGAGTAGTAACCGAGATTCGCATCTCGACTGCGTGCCGCTGCTTATCCAGCAGCCATCGCCGAGAATTCTCGCGGCTCACGAACGGGGGAATTTCTCTAATTTCCAACAGACCTGTACGTTCCCGAGTGTTCCCAAGCTTAGAGGTCTCTTGAAAATTAGATGCGCGAAGACGACGTCGAAAGAGAAGAGGCTCGCCAGCGTAGAAGGGACTGGCGGCAGGGTAGACGAAGACACATGACTTATACGCCTATTTCAGTTAATAATCCCGTTACGCCCGGTTCAGCCTTGCTCACGGCACATAATGGACGTGGCAGGAACCGAACCTGGGACCAAAGCCTCGCGTCGAGGGCGTAAAAGGGGAGAACTGTAAGGCCGGCTTGTCATCCGTCAACTGTCAGACGTCTGACCAATCCCGCACAACAGAACCAAGAATCGAGCAACCACCCACGGGGCCCGCAGGGCAAATTGCGCTTAGACTCCCACCCATCCTACCTTTCACCTCCCTTTTCTTCTCTCTTCGCTCAACTAGTCAGGCTGCTATTTCTCATAGAGAAAGATTGCATTTACAAACGAATTTTTTTAGCAAAGACTAACTCCTTGCCTGGCTGGCTGCTGCTTTCGATAGACCATGGGTTAACACAATGGATATGCGTCGAATATTCTTTGTTGGGAATTAATTGGTCGCTGCAAGCTAGCTATCGGTAGTAAATATTGTAATTTCGTTATCTGTGGTCCGTCTTTGTGGTACACAGGATGGAGAAAAGTAAGGGATACAATGATGAAACGATTCGAGTAGTGGGGATAACCGTTTGATGGCCTTGAGCGGCCAATTGATTCCGAGCAAAGTATCACCTGCCACATTCGCTTGATGGTGACAATACGAGAAATGACTAGGTTGGAAAAACGAGTGCTGTTATACGATATTTCTAATACATTTCTGCGGGATCTGTTGAAGCATAAATGGCAAACCGAAAGAGTTAAGAAAAGAAAAAAAATAAAGATAAAAAGAACCACTGTCAAACTGAAGCAATTTAAAAGCCGGAGGTGATTTATGGTCTTGGTCACAATACACTGTTAGAATTCGTCCGAAAGCGGCACGATACCAAAAAATGAGGGTCAAGAAGCACGCGGCTACGATTCACCGTCGTGCACCGCTGGCTCGATGCCTGACGGATAGAAATGGCATTTCACTTTGGCACGACAGAAACGCGTATTGCCTGATATATCGGCACCGGACGAAACAACCGTCGGCCATGGATCTAACTAGGAAAAATCCTTATTCTCACTTGCATACCATGGCTCCCTTGCGAGGACCGCGTCTCGTCGAATTCTCATGATCTATTTCGAGATAAGTATTCCGGACGTTCGGCGAGACTCAAAAGTGCCGGGACCCCTTAGTCGGAACGTCTTTCGATGTCGTCCTTTTGCTTCGTTTCGATGGGCTCGCCCCCAGCGACAGAACAAATTGTAACCAACTTTTTGCCCCGTCGTGTCAGGGCCGGACTCTGAAATTTCCAACTTTCCAACGTTTGAAACGATTCAGCCGGACCTTCTATTTACGCCATTTCACGGGGACATTTTAACGGGAATTATATTCACTTTTCAGTCGCGATCGAGACGCATTAGAATAAATAAACGGCGTTTTTGTTATGCCATCCAATCGAATGGTACGTGTTAACGAAATAATTTATGTTTAAGGAATTAAAAAAAAAAAAAAAAATAACTTAGGACGTTACCCAACTGGTTACGTAAACGTAAATATACCTCGCAAGTTATCAATGCGTTTTACATCGTCTTAGTCACGTGTACCACATCTGCGATCGAAGCACAAAATCTCGACGTCGATCTTGATCGCGTAAACGACGCGACTCGAGCATAAGTTTCCGCTTCCATCCATCAGGATTATCTCCTTGTTCGCCAGGAAATATCTACGAAACGCGAATGGAAACGCGAATGAAAGACGCGAAGAAATAGAAAACACAGCTGTTCACTGAACTAGGTAGACTCGAGGCATAGAGAACGAGCCGATCGCGGTGAGGTAACGGATCGAGACGCGCAGAAACACTGGCAGGATTATGAAGTGCGATGTTGATACGATGGCAGGCAGCGCCGGTGAAGGAGGAAGGAGCGCGAGGGCGCGCGCGGAAACACACCGACATACCTACATCTAGGCCTCCGGATATACCACACAAACACACCTATGCTAACGGAACCAGTCCATTTATTTTCGATGGAATCTTAAGAAAAATGCATTCGAGCTAATTATGCAAGTATATCGGTACCCCTATCGGTCGATTGGTAAGTACGAGTACCGACAATGGAAAGATCTTCACGGTCAAAGAGAGCGGAAGTGTTTTCTGTAGAGGTGGCTAACTTGGGAAAAATATTTAATATGCTTTTGATACTAAGGTATATGTCGGTTGATTAATTTGCCCGCAGCAATTATGCGCATCTGCGTGATGCAACGAACGATTAAAGTATATAAATGGTTTCCAATGCAGTGCAGTGGCATATGTAAACTACATAGCGTAGTTGTAAATTTTTCGTTCCCGTTAAATTGCTTACTCGAAGATAGAGGGATAAAGGTTATTATTAAAGTGTGATTATTAGAACTGCGGTTCTTGTTTCCGGTTGTAAAGCTTGCAATAAGACACGTACGTTATATTACGTTCTTATTATTTTATTTTCTTCAGGAGAATGTTATCCATGTTTAATATAACGTACCTACGTGTATATATTAGAAACATTTTATTATAGAGGAGGACAAAAATTATGTACGTGGAAGTCACCTCTCGTGTACAGTTGTAACTTCTGGAGAATATTTTACATATTTGATAGGAAAGATTCTACGTGTGTTTGTGAACAGTTGGGCCGTGCTATAATTTGTGTTATAATGTAAAGAAATGTATGATTACGGAAGTGGCCTTGAGCGGCCAATTTATTTTGGACAAAAAGTAGTTACCAAAAGAGCAGACAATGACCCGACCAACCATTTTAACCTCTTACCTTCTAACATGGCTCTCATGGCAGGGATCATATTTTTCACTCAATTGAAACAGAGTGTATTCATTACAAAATGTAGTCTGAATTTCAACTTCAATTTCAATTAAAATGGCATGTCAGACTGATTAAATAAAGGGCCCAATGGAGAAGCAGTGTGTACAAGTGTCCTTCAAAAAACTAAATATATATATATATATATATATGCATACAGTTATTAAACGTACATTAACTAAAGGAAGAATGGTACAAATGTTTTTCATAACAGTAGTGACATCTAGTGTTTTAGTGTTTGAAAACATACAGACTTTCTTACTAACATTTAACTTCGCCAATTATACTCCCAATCTAAAGTTTTTATCACTTGTAGTATCCATTCTGGGCTCTTCAACTACAGATAATGGACATTTCAAAATAATATCATGCAATGCAATATCACAACATTGAACATTTGACAATCAGCTAAAGAAATCATAAGATAGCAAGTTAAAATACAAAGTCACATTTCATAAAACCATAGCAATCTTTAAACTCGCGTCTATGTTCCAGTAGAAACTTCAAATTCGAAGGAAGACTAAATAGTTGAATTAGATTTGGACCGCAAACCAGATTCCACGATTCTCAACGACTTCTTCCCCTATCATTTCTCTGCAGGGCGAAAAAAGGAAAGGTTTGAAAGGTCTTTCTACCAGCTATTATGGTTCTCCTGGACGGAACGTTTCTCGATTTCGGAACGATTGCGGTGGCCCACGCGTATATGTCGGTAATTACCAGCAGAGAAAGCTTTTAGCGTGGACGGAACCGTGAGCGATGCTGTACGGGGCACGACGATCGTGTTAAAAGGAACACCGACTAATACACGGGAATGCGAAACGCGGAATAATGTATTGCCCCAGGAACGAGCGTGTTACAATGGTAACACGTTCCGACGCAGCGCGTGATATAGTACGCGATGACGTGGACCTGGACGCGTACGCGTCGATCCCTGTGTCAGATAACATTCAAATCTTCCGCGCGTCGCGTCGCCAGGTTTCTTCCGCGATCGACCATCGGAGGAACCGATGCGTCGCTACCGCTGCGTTCACGGCAATACATTGCAAAACATCTATGCGATACCATGAGGCGATTTTTTGTTACTTGCTGCGTTAAATGTTCTCCGAAAGACCTTTTTACGATCGTACGATCGTGCGATCGCGCATGACGTAAGTTAACTGGTAGAAGGGATACAAGTTTCGAGGTTAGATAAGGGAAACTTGATACGTATACCTACTGATGATACAATGTTAGTAAGAAGTTCCTGCGATACTTGTTTTTGTATTATACGTAGAATTGTATACTGTTCGCTGAGAAAGGGTGGGGGAGAGAAATAGAAAAAAGGTAGTGGGGTACTTGTGTATGCTGTGTATTAGTAGATAGCTTTAGTATTGAATATTTTTGATCATGTTCTATTGATGTTATATTTTGATCATGTAATATTCTAGATTCCAGAGTATTCATGTATTAAATTTCTATTATTATTTTAAAAGATTACGATGTTTATCGTACGATTTTTAAATTTCGTTTCAACCGGCGTTACATCTATGGACTTCCTGTAAAATATTAGGTCGCCGAAAAGTTTCTTTCGTTTTATAAGGAAATAATAGACGCACATTTTCCGTTTTATATTATTTTATCGAATTACGTATTCATATTGTTCTATCAAAATAAAGATCACTTTGACAGATTAGGTTTTATGTTTGTATAAAGATGCGTCGTTGTAAAAGACGTGTCTGTAGGAAAAAGACAACCTGATACTAGGAATTTCTTTTTCATAATTTCGTAATTTTTACTTTGCGTTTGTCGTAGTACGTGGGTCTGAGTTACGGCGTACATGTTAAATAACAACTAAAAATGCAAAACTTCGGTATCAGCTTCAAAAAAACAAATAATTACGTTCGTACATAAATAAATAAATCATTACGTGCAATGTATGCATGTAAATGTATATACAGTCAATAATGGATCTGACATTGACCAAACAGAAGGTTGTTCCAGATAATCGCAGATATCTTAATTTCAGTTTTGCGCTTGAACGCCATCTTCTATACAATGAAGCGTATGTCATTATCGGAACGAGCAGTCGATCATCGTACGTTAGATGGGATAATCAATCGGTTGTAATACGAACAAGCGACGTAGAGCTGCTTATTATTGACAGCGGTTTCTTCCAGTTGCCGTGCAGAAAATGTAACCTGCATCGGCAAGAAATCAAACTCACCGTGGTCAGCCTGTTACCCCGACATCGACGGAGGCCGAAGTAATGTCTTGGAACGCTAACATAATATATCGCCGCGGAAATTGCAGCGTGTTGGTACAATGTTGCACTCTCACACCCCACGCCATCCGGGGTCACGTGTAACAAACGGCGCGATGCTGTGAACTAGAAACCTAATCGCCTTGCTCGATGGGTCCGCCTGAAATAGAATATTTCTCCTCTTCCAGTAAAAGAAGCTACATCATCTTTATCGATACGATTTTGAACGAATATGCGCATGATTTTGGACGGTGTATGGTCGACATAGCAACCAACGTACAGGTAGAATTATATTAGAAGGATCGTTAAACAAAATGTTAACAATTACTCGGGCGATATATAGGAGGAAGTTTTAAATTTTCTTTTTGAATATTCAAATGTAAATACAAAAAAGTAAAATATGGATTTGAAGGTTTAGATTCGAAATTGAGACTCGGATACAAATTCGGAAGTTGAAATTGAAATTGAAATTAAAAAATGTAAGCCACAGCTAAAATCGAAGTTTCAGGTTATTGTTGGAAGTTTGCGAAACTCTTTCGTTAAAACGTTATGCTCAAGACTTAACCAGCACGATGCAATCCTTTGAAGTTCCCGATCGTTTTTACCGAGTATTCCCAACGATTGTATTCTTATCCCCGTAGGAGGTAAAACGCGCGGGCATTTCGCTTGGAGAACGGATGCCGTCGAACGGGGCCGTGCAGACATCGTGCGCGCGAATTCAAAGAACTTTCCCGCGATTTCATAGTGGCGGATCACGATATGGAAATATTTAGCGTTTCGTCGATGTTCGACGTTCGACGTTCCACGTGAACGTGAACGCAGAGGCAATCGATGTTTATGGATTTCCTTCCACACGTGCAGCCAACACACGGCCGTGTGTCCCTCCCCTTACATGAAATCGCGTAGTTGGTAGCGGCAATTACGAATTGCGTGATTTGTGGCCGTAACTCGCCGCGACGGCGGCGTCGTGACGCTCCCAAGTTGCCTGCAGGTGGCCCGGCACCAACTTGCTTTTCCCTTCGTGGCGACGGCCGCAGCGATGCTTTTTAAATGACGGAATATTACCACCGACCGTACCGAGTTTTTCCATGGAAATTACTGTCACGTGTGTCAATACCGCGAATTCATCAAATCCCAGCACGAAAGCCTGCCCGTCGTCAATCTACCGTTCCTCAACACGATTTCAATTCGGTCTAGTTGATTAGATATACCGAGTTGTTCTCTGATAACGGTGCTCCTTGCATGTATCGCTGGGGTTGTAAGACGAATGCGCGTTTCGTTTCCTCGTATCTCCATATACAGCCTGTTTATTACGCACCATTGGCATAAAACATTGGAAATTTTGATGTACAATCATAAAATACAAGCGAGAACGATTTCAAGTGTTTACAGGGGGTAGCATGACAGGCAACACGTAAATAGAAACGCGGCTAACGTTCTCCGCTACTTTGTCACTCGGACGTTCGACATCGATCGCTAAGAAACGCAAAACGATAATGTCTTTTAATCTAAGGAGTGTTCCATAACGAAAGGCAGTATTTTGACTGCATTCAGTGACGCGGCGTGATCAAACGTTTTTCAGACATCGATACGGCAGCAGGACGAATTTTGGAAACGATCCAAGCGCTAGGAAGCGAGAAGTTTCTTCCACCTGTCGGTGAAACGGCAACAGCGATGGCAACGGCGCAGCGCACCGCCCGCTAGTATGGGAGCCAACTACTACTAATACGTACGATACACACACGTGTACGTACGCCATGTACACACAGACACATATGGCGAATTTAGAAAGTCACGGACAGCCTCTCTCACGAGCAGCGTCACCGGCATCGTTCAATTTATTCGCCGACGCCATCGCTCGAACTCGGCTCTGCCGCTAATTGAAAAGCGGACAAATTAACACGGTGAATGGATCGTCGCAATTTATAATGTCGCGGTTGCCGCTACGCCGACGAACGAGAACGCGATACCGGGGGTCGAGAACGCCGCTGCGGGTTATCGTGAACACCAACGAAAAGCCACCGATAAATGCCAGACCGTGGAATGCCAGCGTTTTTCTTTATTTCTTTCCCAGGCTTCTTTTTTTTTGTATCGTTTCGACGACTTCCGCGTAGAAATTTTTAAAACCGGTTATCTCGAGCTTCGATGAAGTAATTTCATTAGATAAGGTAAAGGTTGTGCTACATTTCGGAAATTTCACTTTTAAGATGGAAGTAGGAAAAATGGAATGATCGAAGCGTTTTAAGATTATCGAAAAATTTGTCGATATCGTTGTCGTCTATTTAGGAACGAAACTGGTAGAGTTCACTTTCTGTAAATTTCTCATTATCCAAGTATGTATATACGTACATGATTGTATAGTGTATAATGTTCAACTTCTCAGAGAACAAATGACTTACATCTTCCTTCGTTTATCGTTAAACGAGTTTTTAAAACAAATTTCAAAAAATGATATCATTTTCCTCTACTTGACAATTTACGGAACAATCGATGTATCTTCTAAGTGAACCACGAAAATATCTTCGCGTGTTCTGTTACTTTTCACCCGCACACCAAAACCTCTAAATCTTTTTTCTTTCTATTTCTAACAAATCTTTCTGGAAGATAAAAAAAACCTCAAAGCAGAAAGCTATTTAAAAAGGAGGAAAAGAAGAAGAACGATCGCACCCTACCGCCACGCTCACCTTGCAAGGTAGAGTTTCGTGTCTCGCCGGCTCGCAGAAGCAACACGAATGGCATAGAACAATGGAAACGGTGAAACAGAAGGACAGATTCGTGGTTCGGAGAAACGGGGAGTCTCCGGCGTACGAGCGAACTGGCCCGTTAATACGAGCCGTGCAACAAATACACAGGCGATGATTATCGAACTCGATTTGAAGGGGAGACAATAATTATAATGATTATATTGGAGCTGGAAGGTAGGCGGCCGGCGGCAAATAAATTACGGGTCTGTTCGCTGCGTGCGCTCCACATAGCGGCATAGGCGCGTTCGATAGATCCGTATCTGACCGTTCTGTTCTCGATAGAGAGCGCCACCGCAGCTGTTGGCTTCCGCAATTTTTTATCGGCATTAATACGACCATGGCGAATGCACGTACTGTTGACGCGCGTCCTGTCTACCGAGCGTAAATACATTTACACGCCGGTAATTACGTTGTCGGATAAGTTCGCGACGGACCAATGAAATAGAAGGATCTTGGTTAACATACTCCCACTATCAGAAACGTCACTACTATTCACTCGAGGAATCTCAATCGTCTCTCAATGTCTCAATTCTCTCACCTTTATTCAAACTCCATCGTCCCTGGTTTAAGACCAACCAATTTATAAACGCCAGACTTCTTTTTACGGCACCTAGTTTTTATAGAAGAATCCGTGTAGAGGATTCTTATCGAAGGGTATAAAAATTACAGAGAATATGCGATATAAGTGGTCGCGAACTACGATATTTTCAGACGACCAGCTCTAACGTTGCGCCCTCCACACGCAACGTGAATATTCAATTTCTCCGCAGAGCCGTATACGCGGCCACTCGGTCGACCTTCCATTCTATACATCGAACAAGATTCACTGTCATATATCTCGTCGTAGGATACATATTCCGGAATATTTCGAGTTAATTGAAACAGGAAGAACGGCTGCATTCACGATGGGCGTTATAGGCGATTAAGCGGAACCGGAGGCGGTCGCGTGGCCATGCCAAAAAGCGGCATTTTTAAGCAGCGCATTCGGTTAAAGGCAACGCCAGCATCCGGGTGATCCCGTTCGTCGACCAGTTCGAACATTCCTACCAGCATTCCAGCATCGATTACTCGTGGACACTCCGATTGCTGGGCGATAGCCTCTCGCGATCACTTCTATCTACTCCGCGCGGAACGTATCTCGTAGAATATGCAGCCAACCTGCCGCCAATGTGTCTTCCCTGTGGATATTGTGTAGCCTTCCGCAGGACACCTAATTATACGATTGTCCTTTGCTCGTGAGCGTCGAGATATCGCGCACCGCGAACAGTTTAGTCTCGCGTCGGGCCAAGCGATTTCTTTCATCTTCCTCTTATTCTTCCTCCTCTTCTTCCGTTATAATTCTTCCTTCTTTCCACCTTTACAACCGCTTCTTGCACTTTTCGATTCGCACGAGCGATTATCTCCTCGCCTGGTGTTTCTCTTTTATCTTTTTCTGTATCCTCTGGCATCCTTTTTCCTTCGATTCTTTCCTATGATCTTTTTACTTTGTCCTTTGAATTTTAACGCATTATATTCTGACTAAAGTACAAACTTTTTTCCACGATTGAACTAATCTTGTTAATGCTTACAAGTTACAAGGTACAAGCTATTAATATTAAAAAATACGAAAATAAACTATAATATCAATAAGTTTGGTAATAAAATGAACGAAATGTTAGAAATAGGTAAGTTTAAGAAATCACGAGTTATGTGAGTACCCTACTTGATGAAAAATTATGAAATTGTAAGTATAGGAGGAGTTCATAACCTAGAATTTGTCACTTGTCAATTTACTAATATTATTTGTTGAAGTGGTTACAACTTCTAAGAAAACTCTACATCTAGTTTTAGTTTTCTTAAGCATTGAAGCCATCGACAGCGATAGACAAAAGATTGGGACGAAGGCAAACTATAAACAGTAGACAGGCGACGTTGGCTTCAGGTTTCTTTTTTCAGTTATAGAGTAACACTGCTAGCGTGCGGATCTGGACCAGCTCATATATCGTATTCCTTCTTTGTATTTACACTTCAGCTTAAAATACAGTCTGTCACACAAGAGCGTGTCTGCGATATCTGCGAAACCTGACACCTAATCAGAATGAGATAAAAAGAATGTAAACAAACGAAAACTTCTCTAATACGCGTTGCTGAATACCTTTCAGTTTCATTTGAAACAGTGAAAGGAACAGAGCTTTTTAATATGAGTGCCGCGTACGCGAAACGTCGAAAATTGTCTGGCATGGGCGAATGAAAACAGAGATCGTGATTGGAGTAATATAATATTCACTGATGAATCTTCGTTTTGGGCATGGTGTCCTATTAGGCAAGCTGAGAGGAAGACGTATCACAAAAATAAGAACACTTGTACATCACATTCGGAAGATATGGAGGTCGTTACCAGAATCCTACGCTCAAAAATTAGTCGAGAGTATGCCGAAACGATGTCAAGCTATAATCGCTAATGGAGGAGATTGGACACCCTACTGTAATAGCGTATTAGTGTTTTAGATGTAGATTCAATTCATATAAATTTTTTTACAAATATATAAATATTTACAGAAATATCGCAGACACGCTCTTGTGTGACAGACTGTATATATTTTTTCTATCTTACAATTTATCCACGCGTCTCTTTACATTCATATACACCTAATAACCTCAACATTATTAATAAATTATTGTACTCTGTAAGAAGAACTTGAAAAGATGCACTTTGATAATGTTTTCCTTAACACGCCGTCCATTGCATGTCGAAGTTATTTTCTCGAAACGCATATAAAGCAACAACTGCGTCAAGAGTATTATTTAAGTAGCGAAACAAGATATGCGTGAGTAAGATCGAATGTGTTAAACAGCACTCGTTCATTCTCATTCCTGCTTTCTTGTTCAGTATTTTGCGTTTTTACAATCTTCTGTGATTCGTCCACGTCCACTCCCACTTATTTCCTTCCAGTGCCTCCAGAAGAAGAAGCGTTTCCATTTGCCGGAGAGCTTCTTGTGTTTCCACCTGATTTACTACCACATTTCAAAATTAAGAATTAATCCTTTCAGTTCCAGAATCACCATCTCGCGTCTTGCAGGAATTCTAGCAACTTCTATTGTTTCAAGAACACGAAGGTTTCTACTTTTGCTATACGTGTAAGAACTTTCACGGTTCGCAAGCTAAAAATCTCTATATGAATTCGAGAAAGAGAGAGAGAGAGAGACAGAAGAGATAATGAAAGTAGGCTAAAAGTGAAATTTCAGTTGTTCGAGAATTATTCGAGAATTAATAAATTACTGCGAACATTACGCCAGACGAAACGGATAAAGTACATGAAAAAACTATATTAAAGCAAACGGCCACTGGTTAGTTAATTTGTTACATCGGAACCAATAGACGGTAATCGATGACACAAAGTCCAATACGATCTAATCGAGTCACATTTTTCACACGTCCCCACGATTCAGTATTCTTACATGCTACCTTCAAACTAGATGCACGGCGTTTCAACTGTCAAAGAAAAAGATCTCTAGAGAATCTCGAATTCCCTAGTCCTAGCTATTGGTCCGAATTTCTCCTCGAATCTAGTGGAATACTTGTGCACTGGCGCAGTCGGTGTCGTTCTCCGTCCTCGTCGTCCCGGTTCGCGCCGCTTCGCTCGTCGCGGTGAAGATTGTCGCGCGATTAGCGCAGACCCCAATGTCACGGCGGAAGATACATTGCTCTCGTGGCCTGGTCCGCGCGCTATACGTGCGCCATGCATACCCGGCGAGGCTTATACGGGGCCCGTTTATATACGGTAACACCGTAAGTGCATAATCGTCGATCGCATCTCCTTGCACTTTGCGTCAAGCCACGGCACCTTGTACGTCGGGCCGCGCGACCGCCCCGTCAAAGATCCTCGTATCTGCCGCTGTAACGACCTGACGTTTGCCGTGTTGCTCGCGAACCGATCGGATGTCACGCCTGCTGTAAGACTGACGCCTTTAGGAACGCCAATTGAAGGCTTATGAAACGGCCACTGTCCATTCGGAAACGTTCCTTTCCACTCGACACGGTTTCGACTCTTCCTTGTTTCTTTCTAAAGAACTTTATCTTCTTTTTCGTAGAAGAAGCGATGCACTTTATAATAATTAATAATAAGTGGAGTGCTGATTTTTGTGCATTTACGGGACATATAGTGTTTGGAATATTTGGTCGGTATATTGTATCGATAGCATTAGAAATGAGCGTGTAATTACTTTAGATCTCTATCTGCATTAATTAGTTTACATTTTTGTAGTTTTTTTTTTAATTGATCCTCATTGACATCTGATTTTCAGATAAGATAATATAATACAGTGTGCAATAAGTATTGGTGTGTAATGTATATATACTCTGTTTATGTAATAACTGTAACGTAGGTAGGCAGTATATGAATATGTATTCTTAATTCGTTATATGTCCTCGCTCAGTATTAAACTCTTAGGCTTCTAATTTTAGTGAGAATTCAAAGAGTTAAGGATATAAAAACGAACAGAATATTCATATGATGAAGAAATATGTAAAATATCCAAAATATAACGTCTGTTATAATATTTAGCGGAAGAAACTAAACTCTGTTTTAAACCGGTTGTATTCAGCTAAATATAAATTTGCATAAACAGCCGCACTGTCGTGATGGGGAATGATAATGATGGTGCCTATTAATTTATTATTGAATTTTATCGCGATGTTAGGATGGATGGATAATATTGAGTGTTGATACATTGTAGAAACCAGGTAATGACCTAATAATGCAATTTATAGTGTCGTGGTTTGTGACTCACTATGGCGCTGTGTGACGCCTGTTGTAAAATATGCATAGCGTTCAGGAATGGAGCAGCAAGTGGCGCGTTTTCATATGTTGCGCGACATTTGACATTTACACGTGCCTCGGTATGCAAACTGTGTCGAGTATTAACTAGCACGAGACATTCCTTCAACGTCAATAAATTTTGATACAAATTGCATAGTGCTAATTATGAAGAATCGTCGTTATGTTTATGCGTTTCATTCGGTGGAACCAGATTTGTGACAACCTCAACGGAAGAATTAATATTTAGAGCAGAAATTTTCCGCCTTTCCCAAAAAACATAAACAAACAATCTCGCGCAAAATTTGTTTTACCCGACCGTTCTTGCTCGATAGCCAAATTGAATATTCAAATTTCCCGGCATGAATATTGATTTAAAGAAAAGACCGTGACAGGTAAAAGGAAAAACACATGGAACAATGTGCAAAGGGAAGAAGAACGAAGATTGCGGGTGCGGGGTACGCTTCTAAGAAGTACACGCAATCGAAACAAAGTATCGTATAGTGACTCGGTGGACATTTGTGATGCGCGTGGCGAAGAAATGCACAACGATCGTTGTGTTTAGCGAAGAAAGGCCGGTCCGCCTGTAACCGGGAGGACGTTTGTATGGCAAGACGATGGCAGCTCTATCGGCATTACCAATTGTGAACACCGCGACTTTTATCCTCTGAACGGCCAGATAGCCGTTTCTCCAGGGCCTGCAAAAAATTCCGGTATCTGCATCCAACCGCCTCGCCCTTGCCTCCGACCCACTCCTCCTCTAAGCTACCAAGGCCCAGGAGCCTCCCCTGTCCCTCCAATCTCGTGAAATCGATTTGACCGTATTGAATTACCAGTATAGCGAAGTATTTACGAAAACTATCCGACCTAGCAGAGACTTTGTTGGGAAGTGATATCTTTTAGAGTCGTTGGACTTCGTGAGAGAAAATAACAGAAGCATAAAATATTGTTGTTTACAAGTAAAACTAATCAGACGAGTTTCCTTCCTTCGAGACAAACAAACTATAGTATATATAATAATAAATAATATAATTAGTCATATAATATCACAATCGCCCTACAAACGATACGTCGCGATTTCACGAATATGGAAACTGTATGTTTCTTTGGAAAGAAATTTCATCGTCTTAATATTTCGATTACAAAGCTAACAGAGTCGTTGAAACAAATCTACAGCTGCAATCGAAGACCGTTTACTCTAACGAAAAGACGGAGGGGTAAATACCAACCACAGAGGTGCAACAGAGCAATTCAAGACTCGAGCGTAGACCGCACGACCGGCTGATGATTCAGCTTGGTTCATTACTCACGCAGCTTTTTACTTTAATCACATTAATGAAGCATTTAATCTCGCCGCGTGTTTTACAAGCCGCCGGTGTGTGGCCTATCTCAGCTACGTCGTTGACGAGGATTTCTCGCCGGTTACCCATGAAACCCTAACTCCCCTCCCCACCCCTCTCTTCCTATCATTTCACTCTCGTACTGGCTGGTTCCCGACGAACACGACGAACCCTTGTCCTTTCGCTTTTATCCATCTTTGGATTATTATTTTCTTGTTCTCCCACCCTCCCGCGGTGTCCGCTAATAACCGCAGCTCGTTTAGGCCCGTTTACACCTGTACGCTCGTAGCAGCGTCCTTTATCTTACAGCAAGCCAAGCACGCACCATTACGGTAATATATTTTATTACAGGTGCTCGTCTTTATGGTCCACTTATCGCCGCGAGAATATCAGAGCGAAGGTGTAATCGAAATCGGTAGGAAACCGGATTTTGTATCGACAGCTGCCTCGCACGGACACAGTACCGCTATCATCCGATGCCGATATAAACCGATCTGCCGATTCATAAACGGGTAATTCGAATGATACGCGATCATCGTTGTAAAATTAAGAAACCTACCCGGAAGAATCTCTTTGACGGAGACCGCCATCTTAATAATCTGCGCACGAAACGTGCGTAATTCTGCTCGCTGTATAGAGTTTCCGGTATAATTTATCGCGCAACCAGGCTAGACAACATCCTCTTTCCACTTTGACGTTAATAATAGTTTTACACAGCAACCTTCCTTTATATCGTTTGCCATTCGAAACGTCCACGGAGCGTTTGCGATTATGCTTTCAGCGACAATTTATGAACACTGTGGTCAACACTCCGTAAACAAAGCGGCAACTACGTCCTTCGCGTTCGCCCATTAAACTCGCAATCAAGTGTTCCCGGAACCGCGTAAAAAATTCACCGTTCACACGAAAGAGACCGTGTACCGTGGAAACAAAAAGGGAACACGAGAGACGATGGAAACGTGATCGCGGAGGATACGAAGTCGCCGCGCGTTGTCGCGTGTGTATCGAATAACCCGATAAAATCTGCACTCATTGTCCGGCTGATCAGACAATAAATTCCCGGGGCGGTGAAATTTTCGTAAAAAAAGCAGAAAACGGTCGCTAGAGCTGCGCGTAAGGGCAATAGGTGGTTGAAACGCACGCGAGCGTGTGGACGCGCGGTCTAGCTTCATTGTTTCCCCGAACGAGCAATGGCGAACGCAGCGGCGCGTCCGTTTGACATCGGTCGTAATGTAATAGGTACAGTGGGTTGCTTACATTATGCCGGGAAAGGAAGATGCACGCATGTGCTTCGCAAGTCCTGGGGCGGTGCAACGTCACTTACCTGAAACAATAAATTACATACCGTTACGTTGCGTACGTATTATATGCGCATATATAGGTAACTGACTGATTTACGATCGCCTCTGCGTAACGTGCGGCTCGTACATGTGCTTACAAGCGCGCTCGTGTACAGAAGCACCTGTACATACGTGTCTACGAAAGTACTATGGAGACTCCTTTCGTCCGAACCGACACCGATAGAACGGATGTTCCAGAAAATTTTTAATCGCAATGAGATATTCTTGCGTGACTTTTTCATTTTGACATTGATCGACTTTGCCGTCTGTTAGCGCAATCTGTGTTCATTCTGAATATGATTGTGTCGTATCATAAGAGGATATTTGTTATTTGTGTGACAATTATCATAGGTTATATCGAAACCTAATTTTTCTATAAATTTTGTAAGATTTAGGTAAGAATTCTCTGGAAAGATTGGACAATTCTAACTACCATTCTACGTTAATCAATAAAATTCTATTAGATTAACTTAAAGACCCATTTTCATTTTTGAACAAGCAACTCGTTTATTTTTTTTCGGGATGACGAAGAAAATACGCGTAATAAACACGAGAACATAATCGTATCAGCGGAACGTGGGAAAACCGTAGAGTAAAGCAACGAGAGATGAAATTCAAAGTTACCGGCTGAATATCAGTGAATCCGCCAAAATGCACGCAAGGTAAGGTTACGTTTCCGACAAATGAACGTCGTCGGTATCCGGAGCATGGCCCTGCATCCTTACATTCTCATTGGTCAGTGTTGAACGTACGCCTGCACTTATTGAGTCCACTGTACACGTGGTGCACGCTCCGATCTGCTGATCATGCTACCGAGTCTCCCGATGTACACACTAAGACACGTTATGCGCGCGATTCGAAACGAAACGACGGTTGCGGCATGAGCGCACGACGAATCGCCGGCAAAAACGATGTGCGAGAATCGATTCGAGTGACTCGACCGATAATCGCACGAGAGCTCGATGTACGGGAAGGAAGCCGCTCAACTTCAATTTCGACGTGTGATCTGATCGAAGAACTGTGTGTGTGTCAAGTACGACGGGTGCACTAGTAACTTTGACACGGTATCAACAGTGTGTGATCACAGGATTTGTGCCGAGCAACGTTATCGAGACGGAACCAGGCGACAGGATCGACTATGCGGACGAAACGATTTCATCGATAGTACAGAGTACGGTGACAAACATTGATGGCACACTAAAACGTCGGACGCGCGGAAAGAAGGAAAAGGAGGAGGACGAGGAAAAAAAGAGTGGCACGAGACAGACTGGAGACACCACATAAACCTTCCCGACCGCGAGCCGCCACATAAATATAATAGGGAAGGTAAGGCCTCGTGATGGTTGGTCGGCATTGCCCGCCGAACCGTCACGGACTCAGCACGTCGTATAGGTAGGGGGAATTCGCGCGGGGGTGGGGTGAGATGGGTGGACGTGTCAGGGGCAGAGTGGAGGTTGAAGAGGGAGGGCAGTGGTGGCCGACTCCTCTCTCTACACGGTGCAACACACGGCGGCGTGAAACACGGGGAAACGGTACGAATGATCGATGGGATTCTGCGCCGTTGCAGGCATGCCATGGGTGTCTATTCCCCACTACCTTTTGCCGGTGAGCTCGACGCGCACACCATCAAGCAAAACCCCCGCTCTTCGCAACTCACGCCGCCTGGTGGGGCGCGCGCACGTGGTGGTTCGCTAGAAACTTCTTCGGAATCGCCATAGATGACGCTCGGAATGTCGTCGCCAGCTGCGCCATCTAGCAGCCAGACGGTGAACACAGTCGGTAAAAAACGGGGAGTTTTTTCCGAGAGAAATTTAACACAGTGAGAATTGGCGGGAAAAACTTGCTAACATGGATTAGTGAATTTATTGATATAAATCTTATATCAATAATTTGTTATATTAATGGTTTTAAGATAAATAAACGTCATTTACGATGACATACTTTACAATCGATTAGCAACTTTGAATAAATTGTATGTTCTATTTAAAATTTTTCTCCTGGCAATAGGAAAATGTTTAATTTCTTTTAACAGAGGAGTAGCTGAGAAATAAGATTGTACGTTTGAATGAACAACGCGAAAGTATGTATCATACTCTAATATAAATGAAATTAAACAGGTGGTATACAATAATAGGCAAATTAAATCTATTCGTTCGATAGAAATTTTACAAATATATTTCGAATTTAGTGTTTCCCAGTTTATATAAAAAAAGCGAATAGAGTCCGTGACGTATTAAACGTGAAAGCTTTTGTAACAAATGAACCGAGCGACGAATATAGATGGCGATTATACTAAAAAATGCATAAACAACTGTACGCGAGCAAATTTCCAAGGTTGTTAAAGTTTCAGCTCGACTGGCGAATAGTTTGCACGTGAGTGAGTCGCGTTTTCCGCAGACCTACGACAACACACGCACCGAACAAATGTATTTGCATACAAATTGAAATTTTCGGTTTCCTTCTGTCCGTCCCTAATGTTCAACGAACAACGCGCGAATATGTGTGTCGCGAAATACTGTGCGATCGATGCGTGTGTTTATTACTTGCGAATGCCTGTCACAATTCATCAACCTAATTGCGGCATTGTTAAACAACTCACGAATCGGTGGTCCGTGTATGCGTGGACTGTAACGCTGTCCGGCCTGCGTGCCGACGGGCGCCTCTAAAATGCTCAAGGCGAAATTTAGTTACGCGGTCAGCTCGCGCGCGCACACGCGTCCATAAACCGGGAACGCGTTAAGCATTCGTGAAATGCGATCGGAGGACCACCCGTACGTCGTTGCTCTTTCCATCGCATTCGCCATCAATATCCGCATTACGACGTTCGTGATCGAGGGACGCGATAAAAATGCCTGAGTGAAAGGTGCCCGAATGCCTTAAAAACGTCTCCAAGATTACACAGAGAAAGAAAGGAATAAAAGAAAAAAGACAGAAAATAAGAAAGAATTTTATGTTCCGTTGTATATATCACAAGGTTATGACTAAATGAGAGTAACGATAATCGCAGGGTAAAGGAAACGGAAAGTCGTGGTGCGAATGAAATTAATCTAGCAAAGAGTGACGGGCCGAGCGTGAAAGATTGAATGCCAGAAAGTACTGAAATTCCCAAGAACACGATCGTTATATAATTAGTCTCACTCGACCACGCAGTGGGTATCGTGGCACCACCAACGGGGATTCTACATTATAGTAGGAAAGTAGTGCAAAGCACGGCAAAGCAATTGATCAATATAGCGCCAACAACCCTTCGCAGCCACCCTTCTTCAGCTTCCAGTTCTCGTCGTCTACCCTCCCGCCCGCCCTGTCTCTCTCTCTCCCTCCCAACTCCCAACGGCGCAGAGAGAACGCACCCCCATAACAAGTTTCTTACTCATCTTTTTCGTTCAATAACTCTCCATCCAAGATGGCCACCGCGGTCGTCCCTCATTGGTTGGGGGAAGGGGTGGTCGCAGGGGTCTGTACGGGGTTTGGGTGACCCGAGAGGCGAGGAAACCAAGAGAGGCAGCAAGTGAGAGAGAAAGAGACGGAAAGGGAGGAGGGGTTGGTAGCAGTGACGCCATCTATCTTCCGTTGCCTTGGCTCGGCGTAACATAAGGCAAGATAAATTGCGGGATCTCCCGGGTTCTTGAACCTTTCTGGCAAATTGCATAAGAATATCCACCCTCCACCCCACCCGCTCTCGCCCTTCCCGCCCCCTCCAACTGCCCTCGCGGCTCCAATGGAATTGGAATTAACTCGAATAAATCACCTCGGTGGCTCTCTACGGCTACGCAGAGAGTTGCTCGTCTCTTCGCTCGAAGGAGTTCAAATTTCTTTTTGCAACGGTGTACTGTCACGTCTCGTCTCTTTTTTCTTCTTTTCGAGTGACAACAGGAAATCGTTGTATGACTGCGTTGGCAAACGATATGTAATTGAAGGTAATAAAGCGTCTTGTATCTTGCTTAAAACTCTTTGTTACGATACAACATGTTACGTAAGAGAAACGAAACGTCGCACGACTGTTTTTTCAAAGTTCGTATCTCTAATTATTAAGTAACTTTTATAACGACCAATATTTCTATTTTATTGGAATAAATAACGGACGATAAATTAATATCCTACATTTCGTATACCCTGATTTATCGCGGTCGTTATTAAATTTTTCAAAATAACAGCGTACATAATCTAAGGCTAAACACCATATTCGCTGTTTGCTTTGCACTTTAGAGGACGTGGGAATTACCTTGGTAAATAGCCGCGTAAAAATAATAACGCAATGTTAAATAATACCGTTGTTTATTGCCCAATGAAAATTCGCATATTTCACAAAACTTCCAGCAGGCAAATAGAGGGTATTATGTCATGGCAATTGTAAAGGCGAAGAGTAAGTGGAAGATAAAACGATCGAATAGTCGTTGGCCACTACCGGGGTCATAAAGCAGTGCTGGCATCTGGCGGCATTCGTGAGAACAAACGAAACAACGCATAGAAGACGAAGTATTGTGTGCGCGGGCGCATCATGGTCCATTGATCGAAAGATATTGTAACTCTGTAAAATCAGCGGAAGACAAATTTTCAGGTCTATCCCGGAGACTTTATGACGCTTACATTGTCCTAATTTTATTTTCCGTTACGAGAAAAAGAACGAGAAGATCGACTGACACAAATTCAACTAATTAACTAACCCATAAAAAGACAGTGTATGTACGAGTAGATAAAACTAGACAAAATATACCTAAGAAATTTAGTACCAATTCTGACACAGTTTGGAAGCAACATTTTCTCTGTTGTTTTTGCTATTATATAAATAATAATGATATTTCTAATATTTTCAATTGAATGTTCTATACAAATCTCAATAGAATAAAATAGTAATCTTAATAGATGTAAAAATATCCAGAAATCGGTGATTTGCATGTGACCGTTAGGGGATTCCAACCCTTTCCTTTTGTATGTATTTCAAACGATATCTCAGTTACACGCTACACCATGATGAACCCACACTTGGCTGTTTCGAGCGTGGTAGAGAACTGGTTATCATTGCCAAGTGGCTGGCTTTCCGTATTGCTTTCCGTATATTGTGCCAGGTCAGTAAATCCGAAACCGAGCTTTACGATTTGTTTACTCCACAGTGGGTTATGGGACCTGGTTATATAGCCATAGGTATGCGGGGGCCACGTGATCACGGCCATAAACGCGTCTGTTATGCGCTCGTAAACTGTGAGAGCCCCACTCGACGCTTACCGCTCACAACCGGCAGTCCTCCCACCGCGATAGTCCATCGTAAAACGCTTGTTTTACGATTGCTGCCTATCGCTGATGATACTGGCACCGTGCGCTCAGAAAGTACTTACGCCGTCGTCGATATCGCCAACCTATACTATCGCCATCCCTAAAAAACCTATTAGCTCCTGTTTTTCCTATCGCCAAAATTAAACATCCAGTCGACGATATTGACTTTTTTTCTTTTCTATCGAAATGTCTTTATCATATCTTATGTGATGTTAGAAACGATGATTCGAATTACAAAGGAACGACATATTAAGAGAAAGAAATTGTACTTCATACAGACATAATATAAGGGTAACGAACCCGAATACGATCCACGTAATAGACCACACACAAGTCCGAAAGATTTACAATTCGGGAAGCGTGGAACAAAGTGGACCGGAGCTGTTGGAAAATCTAGATGCTTCGAGAGTAGCCGAAAACCTTGTTGACCCTGTCATATATCAAAGAGAACGTATTGCGATCGCATGGTTCCGCAATCCGCGTAACCAGAGCGGCGTGGCGCGGCGCACGGGTGTATCGGATAACAGATCGGCGTAACAGTTTCGCGTGGCGATCGGCGCGCCTCTGGCGGTCGGCGTCCGATCGACGGCTGGCCGTATCGGCGATGACGCTACGCCTCGCTACGTCACCGCTCGACGGAATGTAGCCCTGACGTCATTCGGTCTATAGAGAAGGATAAACGACAGCGTGTGCTTGTGACGTAACATCGAGTCTAGGAGAGAGAGAAACCCATGCCAGCCATACTGGCGTAGGTAGGGGAAGGAAGAAAAGGGAGCCATTATAGAAGGGGCGCGACTAGGCTGAATCCTCCCCACCGACCGGTCGGCCCACCGAGGAAACAGCTGTCAGCTGCGTGGAGTTGCGGACCCTGTCGTCTCACCCACCAACCCTCCTTTCCCCGTTACACCACGTGTCGGTGTGCGTTCGTGTATGCTTACTTGCCTGTGGCGCGCGCGCGCGTGTCTCTTCTCGTTTCTCCGCCGACACAACTCTACACGCGATATGTACATGTATTTCAGCAAGCTGATGCACGCACACGAGTAAAAGGCGACCAGCCAGCCAGCCACCCACCCCCGATGTTAAAATATTCCGGTGGGCGAGCGAGCGCGGGACGGGAATAGCCCGGGAGAGTTATGGCCGCCTCCGAGACTCAAATAACTCTTTAATCCGCGGGCGCGTGTACGCTCGTCGCGCTCCTTTCTAACGTACGTCCCTCCGATGTTCTTTCTCCTTTTGTGCCGCTTTCTTTTGGCCGATTTTCCTAGTTGGGCGCGACTACCGCGTGAACGTTCACGCCTTTGACTATTTGTAAGAGGTTTTAAACGAAGAAAGTAGTTTGTGAAAAATTCATCGAAACTCCGTGTGACAGAGCATTTTCTCTCGCTTTCGTTTTCTCTTTTATTGATGCACGCTTCGACTTGGGACTCTCCACTTTCCACTTTCATCCGCTATAAATTGGCTAATTAAACTGCCGGTGATATTCTCGCGTTACACTCTGTCTTCTTTACTGCTGTGTTTTATAATATAAACTTCGCGTTACATTGTCTCCTCTTCATTGCCGTTTTGCACAATGTGGTATGCACCCTTGTTCCTATTTATAATGGGTAATCAGCACGTTCGTTAGTCGTCAACGTTTACATTGGCCAGGAGTAACGCGAAAGACGCGGCAACAAGTGCTCGAAACGAATTGATCGACGTATTTATGACAAGCCCGGGCAACCATTGCATAAAAGAGCGGCGGCAAGCGCGTGAAAAAATCTATCTTCGCGATTGTAATTTCATTCCAGCGTTGCTACGCGGCGTAGCGAAGACGCGCGTGGTATATGTTTATGATAAGCTTGGCAAACCGTGAAATAAATGTACGTTTATTTTGTTAGCCAAAACGCGGCGAGTTAAAAATTTCACGTATATTCCCGTATATTCCCAACGAAATTGCTTGATTTATCGCTAGGTTACCGAAACGTGCTTACCGCGGAAATATTCTAACTAGTTCTCGAATAACAACATTCGTTAGACAAATTTCAAAATAGTCTAAGAAAACACGTGTCAACGATATTGTAGTCAAAATAAACACAAACAAATGCATACCAATGTTATGACCTCTTATTATACATTTTTTTTTTTTTTTTTTTTAAGTAAAACCTTCATCGATGTCATAGAAACGGGGCTTTAATTAAACGTAAAATAAAATGAAAATTCAGAAATAGAAAAGAAAAACGATAGAAAAAATTTTCCACGTAGCGTGGAGGGAGAGAAAGAGGCGCGTTGGTCAGTTCCAATAAAGAGACATCAATAAACCGAAAAAGGAATACGACGAGGCGGTCTCGATCTCGATCGGCGATCTCGATCGGACGAGCAACGATACCGATTGAGTCGCGCGACACGAAGGTACACAGTCCGCGGGCCGTCGATCCCGTCACACGAATTTGTCGCGGATTAAAAAATTCCCCGGAATCCGGTCGTATTGATGCAACGTGGCCGACGGCGGTAATTAAATGCAACTTCGTCGTCGCTTTTTTTTTTTACTTGTTTCACATGGAAATCGGTGCATCCCGGGTTATTCTGTCCTTTTGTGCATGTGTACGTGTCCTGAGGAAGGAGGGCGCGCTCGCGCGCGTCCACGGGCGTGTCAGTGTGCACGCAAATTAAATATCTGAGGTGGTTCGCGTGTAAGAATACACACGTTTGCCAGGGCGCCAGAAAGATATATCGTTCCACCAATTTGTTCTTCGTGAGGAAATCCATTATTAGGCGAAGCACGAACTTTTGCGACTAATTGCGAGCGTTGTGTGCACGCGGGCAGCGCTGCCGCCGTCGCCGCCACGGTGAAACTTCTGGAACACGAGCGCCGCGCGTGTACAAACCGCTCGGCTGTGCGTAGACGCAAAAATAATGTGTGTTCATAGGTCATTGCGACATTAACGATTCGTTCGCCGATAAGTGGTTAGCTATGCGCCGTTTAAAGACACTTTACGATCTTTATTCGTAGCTCGATAAGCGAACTCTTACTTTCACGTGCTCCGTTTTACGCCGTTTCGCGCGTTCTCGTGACCTTTCCTTGTTCGATAAGCGTCTTACGCTTCGAAGGATCTTAGCTGTACCTTTTTAAAGGCCTGCGGAAATCGCAAATGTAATAAAGGAGCCGCGGTGCCGATCCGTGACCGAGGAAACACGAACGATGGTCGTTCTCGATAATAACGAATTGCTAATGCGTTGAAACTTCGGTAATTCGAATTTTAAGCGGAGAGTTAAAATTGTCGCGGTTCAAGGAAATTCAACTTTTCAAGTTCGATTAATTATTTAAAAAGAAATGACAATTTACTTGATACAGTGCGAGGACCAGGAGCATATTGAACGAAGCTGAAGATACGACTTTTCATTGTCAAGTGTAACATATATCTAGTTCCCTAACGCTTTCAAGTTTTAGAGGCAGCGGTAATGAAATTGTTATTCATAGAAGCAAACTGCAATTTGTAAAGGTTGGATTTCCTTGTGAATTTCCATTATACAGATAAAATAAAATACCTAGATATATGGCAAATAATTCGGGACGAAGTAAGTTTATATTTCAATTTGTTGCGATCTTCATGTTGTAAGGTTCGAATAACCGAATCTCGAATTTCTACAGCAATATGATACCTTCTTTCGCGTCTAACGATCGAATTAAACGATGCGGCAAATTTCGAAGGTCTTCGGAGAAAAGAATCGTGGAACAAAAATCAGCGACAGTTTTTAGCTGGTGGAATAAAAGAGAAGTAGTCCCTAAGAAGTTTAGATGCCGAGGAGGAAGTCGACATTATTGTCCTTAGGTAAACACGTAAAAACTGGCAAAAGACTCGCACCAGTAAAAAGGGGACACTCGTCGATCGTAGCTAGAACAAGGACGAGGATAGCCCCTCTCAATGGCAATGGTAGATAAGCGAGGCCTAAAAAGGGCCAGCTTCGAAATCGTCTCGGTAACTATGGAAGGTCAAACGACAGCGAAAAGTCAGGAGGAACAACCGCAGCACGCTGTAAAGCCATAAATCTACGCTTTGGCGTTTTTATACGGCTGAAAAAACCTGGAAAAAGAAGACCCTGTAAAAAAAGAAGAATGTCCAATCGAACAAACCGTGTTGGAAGTCGTAAAACTCGTTACAAAGTCATCGTACTTCTCCATTGACGAAGCAAGTCCTACGCGATTTTACGGCCGATTCGTGATAGATGGGAAACACAAAAGCCCGTACAAAATTCCTTGTTTCTAGCGACACTCGAAATAAATAAAATGGAATTTGATTGAAAGAGCATTGTCAAATTCTATTTAATTAGTTGCTGAATTGGATATACCTCTACTGCTATACAAAATAGAGGCAAGTGAAACACGATTGAAACAACACTGTCAAATATTACAACAAATACATATAATTCTACCGAATGAAAGATAAAAAAAAACCTGATTATAAAATCGTTGTAAAACGTTATTCAACCGATTACGTAATCGGACAGAATTTTGTTACCAAATAAAATAGAAAAATCCAGTCTGGATAGTACCCGACGCAAAACAGTTTATTAGAAACAAAGGAGTTAAATAGAAGGATCATCGCTTCGTACGTGGAATTGAAAGGGGCGAGCAGCAATTGACGCTCGGGGGCGTCAACCTGTACTAAATAAATCACGCTGATCGACCCGGTGATCGGTAATCAGAGGAATAAACCAGCCAGCCGTACGATAAGATAGACTCGGTCGGTCCAATCCGACGGGATAATTATTTTGCTGCATCGGTCAGGTAAACTTATCGCGCGATGCTAGATAATCAAATCTCTGGAGCACATTTTCGTGCAACGTTTGGAAGGATAAGGTAGTGGTGGGCCTGGTCGGTCCAAGGTCGGGTCGAGCAGCCCCTGCACTCATAAGCGAATGAGGACAACAGTCGGTCATCGTAGCGGCCGTAAATCAAGCGTTGGCGTTTTTCGGCTGTGCTAGCTCAGTCAAAAAAGAAAAAAAGAACGAGAAAAAAGGGAGGCGTCGGGGCAAAAACTCCGCTCTGTCCGGCTTGTTATAAGCGGTCCTCCGCTCGGTTAGCCAGCCGGATGGCGAGGCAAGCCTCGAGCGTGGGGTGAGGTGGGTCTTAAAACGAGAGAGTCCGACGCGACGGATACAACGAACAGGGTGAAGAGAGACAACGCCGAGAAAGAAGAAGGAGAAGAAGAAGAAGAAGAAGAAGAGAACTTTAGCAGGAACAATGCCTAAAGTCACGGGGAAGAATGCGGTCCGTCGGGCTACACGAGGATACACGGAGGAACTTCGTGGGTGCCCATTGGTCGCCCATCGATACTCTTCCCAACGGGAAGACACACGCGCTCTCTTCCCGACCGGCGACAAATACATCGGAGAATTTACTGCTTCGCCGGTCGTTACGTCATTTGGCCTCTTTCAAGTGAACCGCGCGGCCGCGTTGCTCTCGCGACTCTTTGTCGTCGATCTGCTGGGCGAGAAGTCGACGCCAATGACGTAAATGACGCCATGTTGCTTCGACGATTATCGTTCTTTTAATCGCCGAACCACATGGATAAAAAGAAGATCTGGATCTGCGTGTCGTTCGTGTCCGATTAGAAGATAGCCGGTCTCGTCATCTGATTCTATTTCTTCGCGTGTTGAACGTGCGGCAATATCGGCGATCGAGATGCATCGTAACTCGAAGAAAAAAATTGCAGGAAGATTGTCAGCGTTGGAAAAATGAAAAACTGGTGCAGTCGAGGTATGGTACGACGGAAGAGTAGCAAATTACAAGCGCGTGTATGGAGCGACGCGTTTCGTCGTTTCTCGCGTGTTGCCCGATCGTTCTCCGAATGATCGTGCATCGATAAACGACGATTGTGCAATTGCTACCCATTGTACTCATTTCAGAAGCGGCGCTGCTGCTATTGAATACAATAGTAAACGTTTCAAGAACAAGACGTAAACGGCGTGGACACACGATGCACAACGTGTATCGCGGCAGCCAACCGGGAGGGGTTTGCTGAAATTTTTATACGATAAAGCACCTAGCGAATCGTCGACATCCTCTAGTATGGCTGTATTTAGTCGTAATTGCAGATTATCTACCCTGTAATTGCCGCCTCTTTGCGAGCTCGTGTCTAATCGAGCATCGCGCGCTCAATTTGCGAGAACATTAACACGAGCGATCGGTCGATGAAGACGCGAACGATCGAACGAACGAGATTCTATACGGACGCTCCGGGGTGTTCTGTAATTTTTGTCCGTTACAAAGCGTCGTTAGGCAACTTGTTTCTCGATCATTAAATCCCGGATAGCCCTTCATTTAACGAATTACGCGAATTATAATACCCTTGTAACGTCGATGAAGTCGACCATAGATGGCAGCGTGACTTCTTTACCCGGACTACACTGCACACGCCAACGAAGACAGAGAATTACCGTGCTAACGCTAATGTCACCCTGGCGGTGAGATAAGAAGCTCGAGGCGATTTTACCCTCTTCGTCTCTCCGATACTTTCTTATCCCGCGCCAGGATCCTTCGCTTGAATTATGAGGGCGATTTTTATTATTCGCCCGCGCCTCTTCCACCCGTTTCTTACTGTCAGCCAACCCTCCTTTTTCTATCTGCCAGCGCTCATAGGCGCCGACTCATGGAAACTTCCTTCTCGGAAAACGAGGGTAATGGAGTTCAACATGAAGTTGAAGCTAGATAGAGAATAAAAGAGGAAAAGAGACATAGAATGGTAAAGTAGGAACAAATTGATACGGAGAATTGAGTTTCGAACGGTGTAATTTCGGGTCGCCTAAGGAACAAGCACGATACGTAATTCAACGATCCAGGTAAAACGATTGGCAAACGGGAATCGAGAATAGTTCCTCATACCATTGGTAATTACAAGAGGAAGTAGACGAAGCTGTCGAAAGTAATTTAATCCGCAATCACTGCTTTCACGGAAGTTTCTACAAAAGTTTTGTACAAAATTCGGTATGGTTAAATGGTGTCCGATTTGAAACAGGTTACAGATGATTTCTTCGTTACGTTTCGTCCGTTTCTCTGCGGCAAGGTAATCGCGTTCGATGTTGAAAAAATTGCCGAGCAATTAAGTGGAGACCTCGTCGAGCGCGGATGATAAAGCGAAATGGGATAGTCGGTAATCGGCAATGGGCCGAAAGACTGTCGAGCTACCCCGTAAACAACGTTACAGTAATGTACTCCCGCGGTGTTCACCCCGTCGTCGTGCCATCTCTCTTCGGCCGTTCACTACACAGCAACTATAATAGCGGCGTTACACCATGTAACCAGTGCAACTCTTATTCGCGTTCGAGCCTGCACGCTCGCACACCTACGTACGTGTAGAAATAATACACGGGTTTCTAACGCGGTTGTATAAAGTGCAGAAGAGTGGGGAAATGGTATGTTGGTGCACGTGTATGTGTACGTATCATGGGGGTAGGAGGCGGGAGAGCAGAGACAGAAAGAGAGAGATAGGAATAGGTAGAGAGGGATGAAGCACACGCAGAGAGTTATGATGCCGCACAATTAGCAGTTCGTGTGAGAGAGATCGATCGCTGCCGAGAACATACATCAACGGTGTAAACGCAGGACACGTATCGCGTTTATATACGCGGAAACGCGACTGTTCGTACCTCCGTGTATATAGTACGTGTGCTCCACCACCGTCGGTGTGATGAAACTTTCGAACTACCCGAAAATTTGTGTACTGTGTATCGCTGTTTTTCTGGTTCTGTTGGATATGCGTTTCCAAGGATTAGAAGTTCATGGTATCATAGACGCGCAACGGTTACAGTATCCTAAGGATAGAATTACACAGGATAGAAATTTTATATATCAAATATGTCTTTTTATAATTTTATATATTAGTCCGAATCTTAATGTGGCTTGAAAGATATTTGGGAAGAGGAGAAACATTTTTATGTATATTTCAGTTTCTTAGGCGAAACATTCTATGAGTTTTTTTCATCCTGTGTTCTTTGCGACATTTTTTAATTGTATCTTCCTTTGGCCAGAAGAAGTTTTAACTCTGCACTCCGAATTTTATTTTATTTAGTGTTTCGTTAAATGTTTTATTTGAAATTTACTTCAAATAAAAAATAAGACAATTTAAATAAATAAAGGAAGAAGGAAATTCACTTAAATACCAGTTTTATTTACACTATTGTTGTATTTTGTAATTTTTAAGTGTATGATATATCTTGATATAGCTTTTCTTTCACATGTTTCACGAAAAAAGGTGGGACTCGACCTGAGATAAAAACTGATGTCGAGTCACACTCGATACAGGAGTGCAAAGGGTTAAATGTAGGAAGAACGCTAAAGAATCGTAATATTCGTAATTTTTTATTCAGAATATTAACAGTCCTTTCGTTGGTTAAAACGAAAGCAGCAGGATCGTATAAGCAATATTTACAGATAATATAACATGTACTAAATTCTACATAAACAATATGAATATATAACGGCACGAGAGTCGACGGAAGATTCCAATAGAAAGAGACGCACAGTGTTATGCCAATGTTGGTTTGGTTCGCTAGGCTTAAAGGTAAACAAACTCCGAGCAAAACATCGTCGCCGTTACTTGTAATCGTACACCGGAGATACGTTTACAGTTTCTGTAATACCACCGATCGATACGAATAGACGAACGTGCTCTCTACGACGATCATTGTAACGACTTTATACAGTCGATTAGTGAGCGTAGAGTTGAACTCATCGAACGAGCGACGATTACGACCGGCATATACTACCTCTGTACAGGTATTTAAAATAATTTTAATATACACCGACTATTACGATTTTATCATTCGTCTGTTTAATAAATTAACGCGTACAATAATTCATCTGAAATATTTCTGTATTAACTTTAATATTCGATCCTTTACTATGCGAGTTGTTTCAAACATAACAAAATTCTAACTTCGAAATTACACGGACGAAGAACCTTATTCGTTGTGCGTCGCTCGAGAGAGGTTAGCTGATGTTTTGTCAATGGAGGTAAATTAAACGATCGCAAAATTCCCGTGCCGTTAACACTATGAGAATCGTGGAGTGGGAAGGGTAGGTTGCTTGTAAATGCGTCGATCCGTCATGTTATCGTTACTTCCGTTTACGCTTCATTAATTTTAATTAATTTCTATAGCCGTTCGTTCGGCGACCGTCGATGATTCATTTCGACCGGGCTATTATCCCGTGTTTTTAACGGATCTGTCGTAAATGAACTTTCGCGAATTTGCGCGGCGAATTAAAGCGGGGGGATGCGTGCCCTGCGTGTCGAAAAACCCCATTTACATTTGGTGGACCGCGTAATTTATCGACGAGAGTAAAGATTATATAAACCGGTTGAAAAATAATATTTAGTCGAGGTGCGTGAATTTTTGGTAATTTCGCCAGAGAAAAATAAATGATTATTAATGCATTATTAAAGAATATCTATGTAAAGATAGAAAGTATAAAGGAAAATTTCCCTAATTTCTACGGTGGCTGTATATTCCAAGATCAAATACTCGACGTCACAGAACAACCATAATAAATCAAAAAATCATAAATCTATAATAATGCGATCTTTAGAAGGCCACGAAAATCTTTACTTCTAAAATATCCCACGCATAACTTTCTTCATTCAAATAAACAACAAAGAAGACAAAGCCAATGAATTATTAAATTCTAAATTTACATCGATTACCTGCTTCCGTTGCGTCCCATTGTGTGAATTAACGCAGCAATCGTGTTCTATGCAGCATCACATGGAAGAGGATTTCGCGGATATGTCGGTCACTCATCACACGCGGTAAAAAATAAACTATCGCATATTCTACAACCGAACGAACTGTGCGCGCGTTTCGGTAATAGATAACATTGCGACCGTTACCCTTTCTCTCTCTCTCTCTCTCCCTATCCCTCTCTCTTTTTCTCTCTGTGGTGCACGGCAGTATTTCTCAAGGGCGCGTGCCACCGGGCTAAGTTACGAGGCGTTTATGAGCCATAAGCGATTCCACGGGGTAGATAGAGTTACTTAGACGAGTTATTTCACTACTTTCGTGTGGATGGCGCGAGTAGGACGGGCTAAGTTGACGCGTCTTACGGCAGCCCGGCTCGACCGGATCAGAAGGACCGCCTGCGACTGCCTGATTTACTATGGTGGACCCAACGTGCCATGGACCCGCTCTACCCCGACTGCTATGATGGGATTTTCTGACGGGGGTAAAAGGGGGACTGGTTAGAATAGAAGGGTAGGGGTTATCGGGGTGGGGCTTACGAAATTGTCCCGGAACCGAGATCGAAGCTTGTGTGTTTTATGTGTCACCACGAGCCAACTCTTCCACCAGATATCTACGTAACTTTTATTTTCTTCTATTTTCGTTTATGTTTATTTTTGTCCGTGCACGACGTTTCCGTGGCCCTAAAGGTACTCGGGTATATTTTACTCTATAGAGTACGTAAACTTTAGCTACGAAAGTTTAGATTTAAGACAAGAACACTGTGGGCGACATTTATTTTAAATAGATGTACGTTTCGTAGAATCGGAGGTACTATTTTCAAAATTCTTCCCGAGAGATTATTTCAGACCGAAAGAATTATTTTGACAGACGAATGTGTAAAACCTTCATCGAGTAGTAGATTCGTAATGACAGGAACGCGAATCTTTCTCCCATATTTCCCTCGCATAGTTACACGTTGGCCGTGCGCTTTCATTCTTACTTAGCGACGACGAAAAAAAACCAGAAGCGCGACATTCCTGCATTACGTTATCCGACGCATCGAGTTGCCTTTTTTCCCCTCGCTCGCCGCTTACCTAGAACCGTTTGCCCTCGTCTAGAACGTCGGATTCGGGCCCCACGAACGGCTCATTAAAACTGTTCCTTTTCCAAGAAAACATTTTTTTCCATTTTTATCAGATGTTCAAATAGGACGATCGGTAGATGGAAGAGTTCTGTTAAGCATCTGATAATTAAGTATGTAAAAAAAATCATTTATTTTTCATTTTCACCACATACTTTTTCTTCATTGAGATATGTATAATTTTATGTGCTAGACTAGGTTAGCTGCGTAGTAGTGATACTTGTATGTGAATATCAGTGTGTGCAAGTATGTGTGTGCGCGGCGTTCAGTTAACAGTTTGGTATTGAAAAAGATGAGACGCGCGCAAGCGTGTATCGACGAGTATCTTTGAAATCATTTATCAAATGAATATATAAATATTCTAATATAAATTCTAAGTGTAAATTGAGTGTTCCTATACCATTATTTCGGCAATTCAGTTAAGAGTCTGGTATTGAAGAAGATTAGACGCGTGCAAGCGTGTATCGACGAGTATCTTTGAAATCGTTAATCAAATGAATATATAGCTATTCTAATATAAATTCTAAGTGTAAATTGAGTGTTCCTATACCATTATTTCAGCAATTCAGTTAACAGTCTGGTATGGAAGAAGATTAGACGCGTGTAAGCGTGTATCGACGAGTATCTTTGAAATCATTTATCAAATGAATATATAAATATTCTAATATAAATTCTAAGTGTAAATTGAGTGTTCCTATACCATTATTTTGGCAATTCAGTTAACAGTCTGGTATGGAAGAAGGCGAGACGCGTGCAAGCGTGTATCGACGAGTATTTATAAAATCGTTTATTAAATGAATATATAGCTATTCTAATATAAATTCTAAGTGTAAATTGAGCGTTCCTATACCATTATTTTGGCAATTCAGTTAACAGTCTGGTATGGAAGAAGGCGAGACGCGTGCAAGCGTGTATCGACGAGTATTTATAAAATCGTTTATTAAATGAATATATAGCTATTATAATATAAATTCTAAGTGTAAATTGAGTGTTCCTATACCATTATTTCGGCAATTCAGTTAACAGTCTGGTATGGAAGAAGGCGAGACGCGTGCAAGCGTGTATCGACGAGTATCTTTGAAATCGTTTATCAAATGAATATATAGCTACTATAATATAAATTCTAAGTGTAAATTGAGCGTTCCTATACCATTATTTTGGCAATTCAGTTAACAGTCTGGTATGGAAGAAGATTAGACGCGTGCAAGCGTGTATCGACGAGTATCTTTGAAATCATTTATCAAATGAATATATAAATATTCTAATATAAATTCTAAGTGTAAATTGAGTGTTCCTATACCATTATTTCGGCAATTCAGTTAAGAGTCTGGTATTGAAGAAGGTGAGACGCGTGCAAGCGTGTATCGACGAGTATCTTTGAAATCGTTTATCAAATGAATATATAGCTATTATAATATAAATTCTAAGTGTAAATTGAGCGTTCCTATACCATTATTTTGGCAATTCAGTTAACAGTCTGGTATGGAAGAAGGCGAGACGCGTGCAAGCGTGAATCGACGAGTATTTATAAAATCGTTTATTAAATGAATATATAGCTATTATGATATAAATTCTAAGTGTAAATTGAGCGTTCCTATACCATTATTTCGGCAATTCAGTTAAGAGTCTGGTATTGAAGAAGATTAGACGCGTGCAAGCGTGTATCGACGAGTATCTTTGAAATCGTTTATCAAATGAATATATAGCTATTATAATATAAATTCTAAGTGTAAATTGAGTGTTCCTATACCATTATTTCGGCAATTCAGTTAACAGTCTGGTATGGACGAAGGCGAGACGCGTGCAAGCGTGTATCGACGACTATCTTTGAAATCGTTAATCAAACGAATATGTAACTATTCTAATATAAATTCTAAATGTAAATTTAGTATTCCTATACCATTATTTTAGCAATTAAGATGCAAAATTCTCAACATTCTTATAAATTTCATTCGTATAATATTAAACAAGAGGTAGATCTGTAACGGAGAGGAGGCGGATCTTTATCATTTATATTATCATATAAAAAAGATTCAACAGAAATTTAATCACGAAGCTCACGCCATTTCATAATATCAGCTCGGGCAAAAATTTCAATAACTTTCGCACGCGGAAGCAATTGACGCGGAAGAACCCTCCGCCGTCTTTAATTTCAATTTGTAATTCCATCGTTGGCTACCGAATTACGTGAATTCTTCGAGTCAATATCGTGGCCATGGCCGCTAGGGGTGAGCGCGTATTAGAATATTTAATGAGCCGAAATTTATCGTCTTACCGGAGCACCTAGTACTTTTCACTATTTCCCAAAGAATTAGGGCGGAGTTTGGGCCTAGAACGGTACGCCTCGCAACCCTCCTCTAAATAGATTATGGTTGCTGCCTGCCACTATGGAATCCGACGACAATAGCCCCCAGGGTGCAACCCTACGAAACCTCGTAAGCATGCGAGCACAACGTAATTTTCCTTTTTTTCCTATTCGTCCGCACGCACAGTCTTTTCACGGGCCGATGAATTCCTTTGCTTAAATTAATAGCATTTATATGCCAACGGTCCATCTTCTGACGTCCCGACGCCTCTATTCCAACGCTGGCATATGCGCTAGCACGATATTCACAAAGGGTTAACTTTTAATTGTTTGGAGGGTTCGATTTCTCGCAATAATTTAAACGTTATTATATGTATATAATGGAAATTCAATGGATGGAAAATTTCAAGGGTAAACAGAGAAGAAGCCACTCGACCATCGTTTCTTTCGAACGAATCTCAGTTCAGTTTGAATAGAAATTTGAAAATGATTTATTTTCCAATTTATGTCCAACGATTCTTCAGTGATGTTTGCGTTTTGTCGATAGTACTCGACCAATGCTTGATTTTCAACACGGATACACGCTTATCGTGGACAAAGCGCACTCGACGTCGAGACAGTTGGAACGATAAGAAGGAAACTCGGAGCCGGCGAGGTTAATTATTATTCAACTAAGTAAGATCGCGATAAGAACGAAGTGACTAGCCCTAGCCGGTTTCGAGCATCGGCATGCGAATTAAGCAATCATAGGCAGCGCGGTGAACGCGCCATTCGTCACTCACTGTCAACCGAAGTTTCGTCGTGAGCAGCATCGTTTCCCAGTTCAGTTAGAATTTTATGTAAAACGTTGTAGCCATGTAGCGGTTGCATAATTGCGATTTAGCACGCGCTGGCTCGAAACGGAATTGCCATTTTTTATTCTCATCGTCATAGGTTGATTAAGTTGAGAAAAAAGATTTAATTAACTCGTCGATATCAAAGGCAGCCGAATTAAACTTTCGACCGGTTATCTTTTAACGGTCGAGGCGGCTGCTCTTTTCGTGTCCGGCTCAAGATGGACAAAGAATGTCTTTTCGATTGCTCGCGTGTCGAGAGATGCAAAATATGCCACGATGCTGAATATGCTTCCCACAGTTAAATCGCTCCCTAAATCCCGTAATTTTCGAATTGGTATTATCGGATCGATAGAAGCCCGTTACGAGCAACCGGTCATCAACTGCGATAGAAGCGAACGGGATGAAGATGTTGAGTCCAGTTCTCTTCACGCTTCTCACGACCGTTTCGCTTTCTTAAAAAAAGCTGCAGGCATCAGGTTGGAGATTACTCTGCTAGGTAATTTTATTGCGACTAATTTTTTCATCGTCCCTTGGGATATCTCGTATCGTTAATTGCAAGGATGTCCTTTGATTTCGTTTGCGCACGATTAGAACGGAATAAAATCTAAAAGGAGGAATATTCAGTCACTTGCAACAGGAATTCTGGAAAATGAGAACGAGGAGGAAATAGATCTACGTTGAAACATGTTCGAAAAATTCTAAGTACGCGCTTTTACAGAATGTCAATTATCGTTTCTGACAAGAATCCAAGGAATCGGTATAAAGTAGAAAAACAGCGATGCTGCAAATTGTTCAAAAAATACTAACTATTGCATTGGCAACGAAGTGATTGCGCATTTTCTCATTAGGTGGTAATCATTGTTTCTCCCTCTTTATCTGTATCGTGTTACAAGCATTCCGTTTTTAGTGTAATAGAAAAAACAATTATGAAAACGAGTTGCAAGAGCAGATGGAAAATTTTGTCGATTTGTAAACTACAGCGTGTATCAAATATGGTGGGCGATTTCTCGTGCGAAGGTGGAAAATGTATTGTATTGGGTTGCCAGTCCAATAGTTTGATTATTTCTCCCCCTTTATCTGTCTCATTACAACTATCAGCTTTTAGAACGATAGGAAAAAACAATTATGAAAACGAGTTATAAGAGCAAATGGCGTATATCAAAAATCGTGGGCGATTTTTCGTGCGAAGGTGGAAAATGTATTGTATTGGGTTGCCAGTCCAATAGTTCGATTATTTCTCCTTCTTTATCTGTCTCGTTACAACCATCAGCTTTTAGAACAATAGGAAAAACAATTATGAAAACGAGTTGCAAGAGCAAATGGAAGATTTTGTCGATTTGTAAACTACAGCGTGTATCAAATATGGTGGGCGATTTCTCGTGCGAAGGTGGAAAATGTATTGTATTGGGTTGCCAGTCCAATAGTTTGATTATTTCTCCCTTTTTATGTGTCTCGTTACAATCATCCGTTTTTAGAGTGATAGAAAGAAACAATTATGAAAACGAATTGTAAGAGCAAATGGAAGATTTTGTCGATTTGTAAACTACAGCGTATATCAAATGTCGTGAGCGATTTCTCGTGCGAAGGTGGAAAATGTATTGTATTGGGTTGCCAGTCCAACAGTTTGATTATTTCTCCCTCTTTATGTGTCTCGTTACAATCATCCCTTTTTAGAGTGATAGAAAAAACAATTATGAAAACGAGTTGCAAGAGCAAATGGAAGATTTTGTCGATTTGTAAACTACAGCGTATATCAAATATCGTGAGCGATTTCTCGTGCGAAGGTGGAAAATGTATTGTATTGGGTTGCCAGTCCAATAGTTCGATTATTTCTCCTTCTTTATCTGTCTCGTTACAACCATCAGCTTTTAGAACAATAGGAAAAACAATTATGAAAACGAGTTGCAAGAGCAAATGGAAGATTTTGTCGATTTGTAAACTACAGCGTGTATCAAATATGGTGGGCGATTTCTCGTGCGAAGGTGGAAAATGTATTGTATTGGGTTGCCAGTCCAATAGTTTGATTATTTCTCCCTCTTTATGTGTCTCGTTACAATCATCAGCTTTTAGAACGATAGGAAAAAACAATTATGAAAACGAGTTATAAGAGCAAATGGCGTGTATCAAAAATCGTGGGCGATTTTTCGTGCGAAGGTGGAAAATGTATTGTATTGGGTTGCCAGTCCAATAGTTTGATTATTTCTCCCTTTTTATGTGTCTCGTTACAATCATCCGTTTTTAGAGTGATAGAAAAAACAATTATGAAAACGAGTTGCAAGAGCAAATGGAAGATTTTGTCGATTCGAGAACTACAGTGTGTATCAAATATCGGGGACGATTTCTCGTGCGAAGGTGGAAAATGTATGGTATTGGGCTGGCAACTAAATGATTACAGCTTTTGTCATTAGGTGGCAATGTTGCCAGTCCAGTAGTTTGATTATTTCTCCAACGCCCTCCTTATCTGTCTCGTTACAATTATCCGTTTTTAGAGTAATAGAAAAAACAATTATGCAAACGAGTTATAAGAGCAAACTCTTTACATATCGTTTATGAGAGCGTTTGCATATCCATTAATTCATCGAACTTGTATAATTTTATTATTTAATCAATTAATTGTTTAATTGCTTACAGTTCGGTTTGAAGCTGTCGATTTGTAAACTACAGCGTGTATCAAAAATTGAGGGCGATTTCTCGTGCGAAGGTGGAAAATGTATGGTATTGGGCTGGCAACTAAATGATTACAGCTTTTGTCATTAGGTGGCAATGTTGCCAGCCCAATAGTTCGATTATTTCTCCCTCTTTATCTGTCTCGTTACAACCATCATCTTTTAGAACGATAGGAAGAAACAATTATGAAAACGAGTTACAAGAGCAAATGTATCGAAAATCGTGGTAGAAATTAAACGGTGACGATTTCAGTGCAAAAGTGGAAAATGTATTCTATTGTCATACCCATCTAATGACAAAATCCGCAATCACATAGTTGCCAGTCAAATAGTTCGATTATTTATCCAACGCCCTCCTTATCTGTCTCGTTACAATCATCCGTTTTTAGAGTAATAGAAAAAAAAAAAAAAAAAAAAAAAACAATTATGAAAACGAGTTGCAAGAGCAAATGGCGTGCATGGAAAATATATTGTATTGGCCTGGCAACTAAGTGATTACCACCTAATGACAAAATCCTCAATCACATAGTTACCAGTCCGATACAAACTTCCGCAAAGACAATCTTTCTTTCGAGTACCATAGAGATGAGATCTTGTAACGAACAAGTGCGATTACACGGTGGGTGCGCGAGCCGCAGTATCGCTGTCGAAGTAACTGGCCGGTGCAATTAGTCGGATGCATCAATCTGAATTCGCGGCGAGCTTTGCCTCGATGGTTGATCGGCCCAGCTAGAATTACACCGCGACAACCACGGTCTCGGTTGCCGAGACTGTAATGTTGTCTCGACTAACTACGAGAAACCAGTATATTAACTACTCCGTATTGCGAGTTCTGTCAGACTGGGTCGACTCTGTGTACACATGGCATGGTATAGAGAAGAGAGGCTGCAGGACGATTGTAGACAGGTGGCGAGGGACGAAGATGGGCCAAACAGAAGGGGGTTGATATCGTACCTGGTGCGTGGTAACACAGTGGCGGTGCATTACATAACAGTAAACTCCGTATTCAGGATTAGGCGAGCACGTGTAGAACGTTAACGCGCGTTCTGGGGCTGTGCTCGGTTGTATCCTGGCGCGCTGTTACGACCGACACCCCTCTATCGCTTGACAGGCTGAGAGAAGCGCGGCAGGGAGGGAGGAAGGGATGGTTACGGTGGCAGAGGGATGACAAACGACATCACCGGTTGGCACGGCGTTACGATGCCGAGATCCATAACTGTCATCGCTTCTAAACTGGATCTCTGCGAGAATTCAGATTGCCCGAACGTACCTCGCCGACAGGTTGCGAAAATCGCGAAACGTGTTGAGTGATTGAAACGTACGCGTCGCGATACAACCGGTGATCTATTGACCGGTGATAACGAGATGGACGCGGTGGAAAGACTTGCAGCTACGAAATGACGGATCCCCCGGCTACTACAACCGTGAGTCTCGCGTCTTCCTCAGCGGTTCGTTTAAAATACGATGCCTGTTAACGAACACGCCATAGACCAGCGTTGCTAATTCTCGTATCAAGATATGGTCGTGACCTTGGAAAACAGATAATTCTCATCCGTTAGTAACTTTAATATGACACGAATATCGCAGTATCGTGGACGAATGGCCTAAGAAATATCGGGCGAACCATCAACAATGTTGCGAGGAAGCCAAAGTGCTGACTGTCCCATCAATGTGTCGTCGCTCCTTCCGTCGAAAAGTGACCATGGCCGTTTGACGGTTGCGGAACGCGTACGTGGGGGGACTGTGAGAGAAGACAAAGGGATGCTGAAGGGAGGAAGACGAATTGAGAGGGAGTCGTGCGTTGAGAAGTTGGAGAGTGTCGTCAGGGTTGTTGAGAAAAATGGTCCGCGTGAGAGAGGGTACGATCCATTCTAAATAAATACAAAAATTCTACATTGCTATTATTTTACAATTAGTAATTGATAAATATTAGTAAATTGCTTTTTAATCGACGAGTTTCATGATATCACTTTAATAAGTTATACACATACTTCGGTTGATTTAAAAATAATAATAAAACAAAATGGCAAACCGAAATAAATGCTTCGTTCGTTTCGTCGCTTTGATTTAGGGATTAAACGAAATTGATAGAAACTTTCCAGTCCCTGCGCCCTGCCATATTACTTTACCTTTTATTTTACAAAATATTGAAGATTCATGACAGTAAATGATAACGAGTTTTCAACGTTCAACAATCAATATGCAGAAGTTGGAAGCGGAAATAAATTAATCCGAAATATTTAAACGACACGCTTTGTAACTTTGCATAATCACAGCACGTCCTGGAAATAAAAATACTCTGACAGCTTTCCTCCACGAATTTCCCACCTAATAGACGTACAGTATATGAAAGCAACGTGAAAATCAATTGCAAACTTAATATCATAGACTGAGGAGGAGGCATCACGTAGACCTCGCAATAGAAATAAAATAAACAACAAGGAAGATGGAACCCCGCTGGGGGTAACCATCCATATGTTATATGCCACTAAACTATAATATTTTACCAAATGTCCTACTGGACAAATTGTAAAAATTAAATAAATAAATTGTATATTCGTCCAGTCGCGGGGAGACGCGTTCGCGTTGAAGCGCGTCAACGGGAGTCGTAAATTCCCGTTACGATTATAATAATCGACACCACGAACAGGTCGGTCCCCTTATTTCTTGTGGGATAATAGGGGTATTTGTTGGGAAATAAAACTGTAGTCTACAGTCTTATAATATTTATATTTTTAACAACTTGTTACACTTGAGGTTCCGTCGTGTCGGGAGATATAATTGATATTGTTGAGATATGTGTAATTTTATATGCTAAATCGACTGCGTAGTATGTGAGTATGGGTATGTGTGTGCGCGGCGTCTCGAAAACAAAAGAATGTAAACTGTTCCGTCGTCAGTCGTGTGTGGAAGGGCATTTGGTATGGAAGGTAGTGAGAGAAGGAAGTGCTGAGACTCGTGCAAGATTGTATCGTTTAATATTATTGGAATCGTTCACTAAATAAATGCATAATTATTTTATTGTGAATATTAAATGGATATTTAGTGTTTCTATACCTTTATTTCGGCGGTAAAGATCCATAATCATTAACAGATATAAGTGATGAATAATAATACACTTGATAGATGAGTGGTATTAATAAAGAATAGATTAAGGTAATATCACCTTGATCGTTGTGAGGAATAATGGAAGATCCGGAGTTGACTCGATTCAAGAAAAGGCTGACTGCTCCAAGAGTTAGATACTTGAGTTCACTACACGAACCTTGGAAGAACAGTAGTGTTGACTGCACTATGTTTGGAAGGACAGTAGTGTCGACTGCACTATGTTTGGAAGAACAGTAGTGTTGACTACACGAAGCTTGGAAGAACAGTAGTGTCGACTGCACTATGTTTGGAAGAACAGTAGTGTTGACTACACGAAGCTTGGAAGAACAGTAGTGTCGACTGCACTATGTTTGGAAGAATAGTAGTGTTGACTACACGAAGCTTGGAAGAATAGTAGTGTTGACTGCATTATGTTTGGAAGGACAGTAGTGTGGACTGCATTATGTTTGGAAGGACAGTAGTGTGGACTGCACTATGTTTGAAAGAACAGTAGTGTCGACTGCACTATGTTTGGAAGAACAGTAGTGTTGACTACACGAAGCTTGGAAGAACAGTAGTGTCGACTGCACTATGTTTGGAAGGACAGTAGTGTCGACTGCACTATGTTTGGAAGAACAGTAGTGTCGACTGCACTATGTTTGGAAGAATAGTAGTGTTGACTACACGAAGCTTGGAAGAATAGTAGTGTTGACTGCATTATGTTTGGAAGGACAGTAGTGTGGACTGCATTATGTTTGGAAGAACAGCAGTGTTGACTACACGAAGCTTGGAAGAGCAGTAATGTTGACTGCACTATGTTTGTAAGAACAGTAGTGTCGACTGCACTATGTTTGAAAGAACAGTAGTGTCGACTGTACTATGTTTGGAAGAACAGTAGTGTTGACTGTACTATGTTTGGAAGAGCAGTAGTGTTGACTGTACAACGTTTGGTAGAACAGTAGTGACCCATCTCGTACAATTACGGAGGAGAGCTCGGTGTGGGTGTCCTTTGTAATGGAAAAAACTTGCTATTTTAATAGACAAACAACCGCTTTCTCCGTAAGTTATAAGAGCGGGCAATAAACCTAAGGACTGTTTTAAGGGCCATCTATAAACCTAAAATACTTATGTGAATAGAAATTAAACTGAGAAGATTCGGTTTATGGTGGTTCCTTAGGTTTCTCGAGGGTCAGTGTAACGGTGTGTGGGCCTCGGCGGTCAGACCATGAGGAACGTCGCACGGACCGTCTTACGCGACGTAACATAAATGAAAAAAAAAAAAAAAAAAAGAAAAAAAAAACAATATCAAAACGTCACAAGCAACGTCTACTCCGAAACGTAAGAATCTTATTTACAATTACTAATATTTATCTCATATAATAACATGTTCCTGAAGAGTACTATGTTACACAAGCTCGTATCACAGTATCGCATATATCAAGACTTTGCCAAGGATAGTACAGAAAACTAGATCCCAAAAACTAATAACGCTATAGCAATGAATAAATTTGTTAGAACGATAATGTTAAGTGAAAGGAATCAACGATGAGATACTGTTCTGGTGACGAATCGTTTTTTTCAATTACACCGTGTTAATTAAATCTGAGCGCCGCGACCAGGAAGCTCTGCCGTGATACGACACTATTATTCTTAGTAAGTTGGTGGTAAGAAGCGGTCGCGCGCGGCGGGGCAAAAAGTTGAGCACACTTTCGTTGGTATCGCAAGAAGGGGAAACAGGTAAGAAGAACAGGTTGGCATAGAGGGTAATGGAACACGACTTCTCGTGCGCTCTCGCGAAAGAGGGACAAGGCAGGCGAAGCAAGTGCGACCGCAAGGCCACAACCGCAGTGTGGGAAGTGAAACGAGCCGAGTGGCGTAGCTTTTAATGGACCGAGGGAAACAACATTAAGTTAAGAGCAAAGCAGGGTGTGAGAATCACGCGGAAATAGTCGTGGCCCGCGCTGGACCCAGAAGCTGAAGCCAGATGAGGTGCACTACGATTCATAAACCACCAATTGCCCCGTGGACTCGGTCTCTAGGAACCATTACCACCTAAATATCGCTCCTTTTACAGTGTATTTCCCAACTCTGTACGGAGATTCTTGTGGTTTTCCAGTCAGAATCGTAATATCATAGGAACAGTGTATCACCCTGACGTCCTCGAGGTATCGGCGGAAGAAGATCTTGCGAGGAGTGTTCGACGTAGCAGGGGACACGCAGGCAATTTATCGAATGATAAATTCCAGGAAGATAGGATCACGGTTAGATTAAACGACGATTCTTACTCGCCCTACCGCTTCTACCACCTACACCATTCACAATCCCCGAAGCAGCGAAATTAAATATAGGGGCCGAATTGCAGTCGCGGCTGCGGTGATATAAGCTCCGGTTCTCTTCCCTCTGTTGGTTCTCCAGCGACGAAAAAGTGGTTGGAGCATTTCCACTCCCACAACTGTTCGCTACTTCTTTCGCCCTTATCTGCCACCGCAGACTTTCCCCTCTACTATCGTCTTGACAAACACCTCCCCCTTGTATCTGAAAGCCACTTGTCCCGGCAACCCTCCGATTTAGATCCTGGCCCTATGGCGAGGCAACCGCTATCGCGCAAAAAAGGCCGCTCCTCGGATAAGCAATAACACTGGGCCTGCAGTATCAACATCCGCTCTATCCCGCCAATCCCAATGATTTAGCTATTTTCCATTGGGAGAACCGGAACGTATCAGCGTGAAACACGAAAATACAATGCTCGTTCGATGGAAATAGCGAGCTAATGATAAAACTAAAAACCATGGATCAACGTCTGTCTTCCTATGGCCGTCTCCTAAATCATTGTACGAAGAAGAGTACGTATTGGAAGGTATTCTAACCCTCGTGAATGCCGACTGCGAAACGTGCAACGGCCGTTTTTCTCGGTGGGCTGGGTAGCGCGATGGCGGCCGATAAACGTGGCCGGTTGAAAATGCAGGATTCACCAAGGCGATCCGCAAGATAACGCTAATTCCGGATATTTCGCACCCCGGACGGTGATACGTCGAGGCCGAGGACTATGCCCCGCTAGACATACCCCTTGCTACCCCTATCGTGGGAGTAAAGGGCGGCAGCGTGAGGAGGGTGGACGAATGTGCGGGTGAGTGGAGAGCGAAAAAGGGAGAGAGATAGAGGAGAACGGAGCGGAGCAGAGCGGAGCAGCAGCGTGCTGCCCGCACCAGGCGCCCCTTCGCATATTTCACCGGGAATTTACGAGCCTCGATACGACAGGGAAATTGCAAGAATGGCGGAGTAATCTATCTCTCCTTGCCTCCGTGGGCTCTCTCTTCTTTTCCCAGGTTCCCTCCTCTCTCGAACACCCTCCTCTTCTCGGACGTGCGCGCCAGCTAGCGCGCCCACGTAAATGTTCCCTTCCTTACTACGCGCAGCGTGTACCGTGCAGAACCAAGAAAATTCCGCTATCTTCCCCTCTCCGTGCAGATAAAAGAGATTTGTCCAACCGGTCCGAGTTACCGCGGCCACCTAATTGCGTTATCGAGATAACCAGTCGATCCGTTATTCGCTGCCAAAGGATTCCGGCGTCGAAGTCACGGAGCCAACGGCTTTCTCTACATCCCCCGGAGACTCGTAAATGTTCATACTTGTCGCGTACTATGGCGCTTCGGAATAATCAATGCGCTGGCAATCTTTGAAGTAACGTGGAACGGAAAGAACAGGGTAAACCGAATGGTACGATAATGCACGAAAGGATTCGAGCAGCGAGCATTCAACAGCTGGCGAACCTAATGGGGTAGAAACCATCGAAATCCACGGTTTCGCTTCTCCGTTTAAACTCTTCCGTGCAACAGGGGTCGCAAGCCATTGATAAGTTAATTAATTGCCGGGATATATCTGGGTAAGCGACGTGTAAATCACCAACCGGTCAAAACAGCAGGGACCGGCAACACGTGCTTCACCCCCTTATTGCGTAATAATTGCGCGGAAGAGTGGCATGCCAACTCTCGCCGTTCCGCTTCATCGCCATTTTCCATCCTTCAACCCGCGAGCTGACTAACGACCGATACGTCGCTGCACGCAATTGCACCAGACGGACCGGGTTCCTGCAGCCTCCTGAAGGCAACGAAAACAACCGAGGCTGGTATTGCCTGGCGTGGGGAGCGAATTCTCGTTACGTCCACTGAATATCTTCCGACCGTAGCCTCCTCCACTGTACGATTTACCCGTTTTCGTCGCATCATGAAGCAGTGGACACGATTCGTTCCGCTAGCAAGCGTTGAGAAACTAGCTCCATTCGTTTGGCAAAGAAGGTTCGTAACGCTAAAATCACGAAACTCGAACATACAGTCTGTCACACAAGAGCGTGTCTGCGATATTTCTGTAAATATTTATATATTTGTAAAAAAATTTATATGAATTGAATCTACATCTAAAACACTAATACGCTGTTACTTAGTAGGGTGTCCAATCTCCTCCATTAGCGATTATAGCTTGACATCGTTTCGGCATACTCTCGACTAATTTTTGAGCGTAGGATTCTGGTAACGACCTCCATATCTTTCGAATGTGATGTACAAGTGTTCTTATTTTTGTGATACGTCTTCCTCTCAGCTTGCATTTCATTAGGGACCACACATTTTCGATAGGGTTTGCATCAGGGGACTGCGATGGCCAAGGAAGTACTGTGATGGCGTTTTTCGCTTTCCATTGGGTGCAGATGCGACTTCGATGTTTAGGGTCGTTGTCTTCTTGCAATATCCATTGGTCCTCGGTTTGGTTGAACCAACGTTTCACGGATGTGAGAAGTCCCCTTTGGTACAATTTCACCATCTTTTGTGCATTCAGATTGTCTGTAAAGACGCACAAAGTCCCAAAACCGCGTGCGTTAAAGCAACCCCAAACATGCACTTTTATAGGGTGTTTTACACTTCTTTGAATCATCCTTCTTCCATGGATAGTCCAAGCACGCCTAATAGGACACCATGCCCAAAACGAAGATTCATCAGTGAATATTATATTACTCCAATCACGATCTCTGTTTTCATTCGCCCATGCCAGACGATTTTCGACGTTTCGCGTACGCGGCACTCATATTAAAAAGCTCTGTTCCTTTCACTGTTTCAAATGAAACTGAAAGGTATTCAGCAACGCGTATTAGAGAAGTTTTCGTTTGTTTACATTCTTTTTATCTCATTCTCATTAGGTGTCAGGTTTCGCAGATATCGCAGACACGCTCTTGTGTGACAGACTGTATCTACGTACATGCCTGGTGCACTAATTCACGTCGAACCGCGTTAACAGATATTACCTAAACACGGTTCGTTGTGCTCGCACAATTCCATGGAAATCCGCAAACCAAGTCGGATGTGTGTACGTGTCCTAAAGTTACTTGCAAGTCGAACTAGCGAGGCAAGGACCGCCAATATGTCGGCGGAAATAATTACGCGTAACGTAGCCGGGTTTCCTCGAATTCTACGCGTCGAGAGAAGAACACCTCTGTGTCGGACGCGAACCTTTGGATGAGGGGGTGTGCGAAAGGGATGGTTGGAGGCAGAGACGGGCTATAGTGGAGGGAAAATACTATAGGTAACGGTACTTGCTGTACATGGATAATACATAGACAGAGGAAGGGAAACCCCCTGCGCTACGGGTTAGCGTGTAGCTATATCTACATAACGTACTGTAGCGTAGCCGCGGCCGCCGGTCGGTTTAATTTAACACAGCAGCTGTAATCCCATCCATTACGGCCGCGGTAATATACGATCGCTCGAGATTCATACTCCGTTTTTTCACTAATTAACAGACGGGACAAATCGCTCCGCCGATTCACCTCTCTCGGTTCGCTAGCGGCCCCAAGCCACCCCCTCCCTGGCGAAAATGGCGCGCACGCTCTTCATTCTCTTCTCGTGCAACAGCAACAAACGCTTTGTTTCTTCAGGCTAAAATTTACCCGCTGTTTTACACCAGTTTCATTCGGCCCATCATTTTCACCCGTCCGTTCGTTCATTCGCTCGCTACGGTATATACGTACATGCTATCTATAGATATAGATACGCTCGTTCTTCGACTCTCTGGTCGCTCGTTAAATCTCCTCTAGCAATATTCGCACGTTCAGGGAGCCTCCGAAGCTTCAGGGACACACTCGATACATTCAGGACCAGAGATCTCGCGATGTTTATAGACTCACTGTTTGGATTATTCGACGAACGTCTCGTTGAGTTTCTGTACGGCAAGAGTTTACGAGATGTACTGGTAAATGTATTAGGCTGTCGGAAAAGTTCCTTTCGTTTCATAAGGTGATAACAGATGAACAATTTCTGTTTTATATTATTTTATCGAATTTCGCTCTCTTTCTATTCTTACGTTCCTGCGTAGTTCGATAAATTAACATAAAAGAAAAAACATTGCGCGATTATTATTTTCTTATAAACTGAAAGAAACTGATACAAAAGAGGTAAATCAATCAATCAATCAATAAAAATAAGGAAACACTCATCGTTATTTTATAACAAAACGATTAATTTCTCAGTGTAGTTATAAATAAATCATGCAGAATCAAAGTATTCCTTGCACACTTAGAGTATAATAAATGAACAACAATTTCTCTTTTGTATTTTATATTATTTTGTTCTATTTCTATTATTATGTTCCTTCATAATTTAATAAATTAATATAAAAGAAAAACATTGCGCGTCTATTATTTCCTCATAAAACGAAAGAAACTGATAGAAAATAAAATTCGCGAGCGTCGATAAAAATAAATAAGGAAACTCTTTCACCGTTATTTTATAACAAAATAATTTCTTAGTATAGGTATAAATAAAGTATGCAGAGTCAAAGTATTCCTTACTTAAAGTATAATAGACGAACGACAGTTTCTCTTTTGTATTATATTATTTTGTTCTATTTCTATTATTATGTTCCTGTATAATTCGATAAATTAATATAAAAGAAAAAACATTGCGCGTCTATTATTTCCTCATAAAACGAAAGAAACATTTCGGACGACCTAATATATTAATTTACACCATGTTCGTCAAATTAAACACATTGCAGTGAAACTTTTAGACGTAAATTTTCAAATTCAAGTACTTACTATCGAATTTCTAAATTTCAACGTTTAAAGAGAAACAGTGATCACAGATCCGATCATTTTACCTAATACAACCCTTCAACGACCAGAATATCTCCTTGCAACGAAATTCAAAACCGTGGACTATACGTTTTAGGTCGTCCGAAAAATTTCTTTCCTTTCATAAGGTGATAACAGATGAACAATTTCTCTTTTATATTATTTTATTAAATTAGATGTGACCATTTCGTTCTATTTCTATTATTACGTTCGCGCATAATTTTTTTATTTGGAATCAGTTTACGATCAATTCTCATTGAGAATTATAAAGAAATTATTCTGGCGTGGTTTTATAATAATAAATGATTAATAAATGATCATCGTATGTTTGGTTCTAGCTGAATCAAATGCTTAAATCTTCGACTATTAGGTTGTCGGAGAAGTTTCTTTCCTTTCATAAGGCGATAACAGATGAACAATTTCTCTTTTGTATTATTTTATTCAATTAGATGTGACTCATTTCGTTCTATTTCTATTATTACGCTCGCGCATAATTTGTTTATTTGGAAGTAGTTTACGATCAATTCTCATTGAGAATTACAAGCAAATTATTCTAGCGTGGTACTATAACGTGAATAATATATGATCATCGCGTGTTTGGTTCTAGCTGAATCTAATGAACAAACTAATCTGCTATATTTGGTAAATGTAATATTTACAACAACACGGAATATTATTTTATAAAATCATCAATAGGATTTCCTTAGAAGCATTCTTCTTATTGCTTCGAGCCTCGTACAGATCAGCCAAGATAATTAAATTCAAACCACTTGATTATCGAACAGAAGGGTAGAAACTGGATATTTTAGCAAAATAAACAGACAGGGTAGTTGCAAGTAGTTCGAATTCAGACAACACGATTAATTTGAACATTTCACTGTTACTCTCAGCTTGCAACTAGTGTGCAAAGTTGGCTATAGCGTGCAGTTGTATAGATCTGCACCGCGAACGAGTGTTTTCCCAGAACACTAAACCTCTTGAAAGCCTCAGAATGAAACCGGAACACTTCACACTAGATACCATATCGACACGTTTTTCTTCCCAGCCTTTCTAATGAAGTTGAATCACCAACGAGAACTTCTTCCTACACAATACCAGACTATAGCATTTAAAGCGAAGTGAAACAACGGGGTTCCTTATCGTCGCGGTGGCGGTCGTTTTTCTCACCCGTCGAGAAGAATAATTAAGGATCATCGATCGATCATTCCGCGCAAGCATCGCGATCCCGTGGCGTCCGAGCAGCCCGGAATGCTATGAAGTAATAACTCTTCCGTCAATACAGGAGGCGTGACGAACGCGGCAGGCCACCGATCGTCTCGTAAAAACCGACCCGAAAGAAATAATTAACGCACGTTAATCAACCACTTGGTCGGTGAAATTGGAACGTTTCTGTGGCGGGGCTCGAAGAAGCACTCCATTAAGAGGACTCGAAAGGGGAAGGAAGAATTTGCGAGAGTGATTTGTGGTACGCCCTGCAGTAACCAGTAACACGATAGAGTGATAATAAATACCTTTAAAACCGATACGCTTTCATCCTGACTTCAATCGACGAACTTTAATTTACACACGAGTTCGTATTAACACGCTAAATACGTATACATTTCTTTTCAATATTTTCCAACAGTCTAACGTGTAGACGTTTTAGAATAAAAAAACAGGTGACATTTTTCTTTTTTTAATAATCGTAGAAACTGCTGCGCACTGAACGTGTTAATTTATATGTCGGGCTATCATTAGAGTTAGGGGCACGTGACGAATCTTTCTTTGGATTAGACACATTGTTGTTAGGCACGAGCGAAGATGTTTACTAGTCCAATTATGATTGTGACGGAATTTGACGAGTAACCATGGTAATTAGATACTGGGAATGCGAATGGCGATGATCTTAGACTCAATAACGAATCCACGGTCAGCGGGATGACAAATGCGATAATGAACTTGACACACGTGTTCCCTGTACCAGTCGAACTTATCGGATTGAACCTCGGTCCAAGTAGAACTGCCCTTATATACTCCTCTTCGTATCTCTCTGTATCCCTCAGGTCAATCCCTGTTTTTAAGGAGAGTAATTTAATTACTTCGTACCTCTGCTAGGTACACGTCCCTGCCGTGACCGTGGCTACGTTCAGTGACCCATTGTGTCACTTGGAGCCCAAGCCCACTGTCATAAATCTCGGACAATCATAATTGACTCGACTCATAAACAGCTATTTCTCAGTTTTATTGTTTAAGTACGGCTATAGTAAAAAGTCCGGACCAAAGTATTTGGGACTTTCTCAAACATTCCGAAAGGAAGGCTCCGATGTCCTTTCATCTCCGACGTATAAATATTTCCCCACAACTGCCAGTCTTTGTACACTAAATTCAAACGACTTTCCTTCGGTCAAAGCGACGAATATTTCTAATTACAGGATTTCCAGCGTCATTCGTACGTATCTGCAAGACGAATACTTTCACGCAAGGCGCGGAGGAACAGCGTGACGAGGAAAATCGAGGAAGTTTCATGGCCTGCGCATCGGTGTCGAGGGTTGCAAGCAGACGCGGAGGTATGGCAAGCACGTGGCACACGTGACTACACGGCGCATAAGGGACTCGGACGTGGATATGGAGTGCGAAGATGAAAGCGGAAGACAGCGCGCGAGAGCGGCTTTCTGTACGGCAGGGGGAATGCAGGGTGGCCGGAAAGTTGTGGGTATAACGCGAGCAGCTTCTGCCGGTTGTCGAGTCTGCGCATTCAGCCGGTCGGATTTAATTGGATGGACAGCATCGCTCGGTGCTTAATTAACTAATTAATTTCGCGCGGGATACGAACGCGCGGAAAGATACCGCCGCCTGGTCTCTTCGCTCTTAATGGCTTTGGTAGCGCGCGTTTTCGAACTTGACGATTCCATGCGTCCATCGACCGAATGAAAAATATGATATCTAAAGCGAATGGGTAATAGGAATTGAAGGCTGATTGGAGAAAGACACGGAGGGGAGATTATTCGCGTGGCGTGACGGCGGTCGTTTACGGAGGAAAACATAAATAACCGTGGCGAAGACAGGCCACCGTGCGAATTTAAAAGCGACCCGCTCAGCGGCGCGACCGCGTAAATTCGTTCCGGTTTAATTAAATTTAAATGATTGTTTCGGCTTTCGATTCAAGTGGCCGAGCTCGTTCGTCACGAGGGGACAAGCGAACGCTAGAGTCCACTAGAAGCCGCCATTTATCAACGGCTTCGCATAAATCGCCGATATGAACATCCGCGCTGGTCTCTAAGCTCGCACGCGCGTATACTTTTCGTCGGGACGCTGGCTGCAATTATAACGAGGCCCGTCTCGCGGCTCAGCGCCAGCGTCGCGCCACCTTTGTAAAGAGAGAACGACGGAGGTAACAAGCGCTGTCCCCTTGTCCTTAGCACCATAGTGTCGTTCGTCGTGTTAAAGCGGCAAAATCTTCGTTTCATAAAACACATGTCACCGTCGCCGCCGTGGCGCAAGAAGGTCGCTTGCTCGGAGGGGACGAGAGAGAATAGGCCACGGCTTTTAAGGGTGGTAAAAAGAGACGACCTCTATTGCCAGCCTAAGTGGTGAGGCGAGGGTGCGAGTAACCGAGAACACCGAGGGAAGAGTTGGTTCGTTACGGGTTAAGGATAGGCTTTAAATGAACCTTTGAAAGCGAAGGAGAAGGAAGAAGAAGGCGGTACGCAGTGTATCGAGTACAGGAAATTAACTTTCGTCCAAGTTTTCCATAATTTGACACGAAAGCAGAATGTATAGTAGCTTGCTCGATACGGTCAGGTGTTGAATTGATCCTTCGCTTCGAGGGCGACGACTCCTGAGTCCGGCACCCCAAATGATGCACATACAAGTGCTACTTTTTTTTTTTTTTATTTAGTAGAGTATTTACAATCAATTCTCATAGAGAATGTTAAGTGAATTATTTCGGCGTGGTACTGTGACTTGGATTATGTTTGATTCTAGTTGAATCTAATGCTTCGATCTAAGGGCTATTGCCTTTTTAGTCTGCGCATCTGTTCCGTCGTGTCGTGTAATTGGGCAACTAATGGGTTTTGGTGGTTGTTAACTATTATATCGTATCCGTTTCTGAACTTTGATATTTCTTCTTTGACTGTGGGTAGGAAAAATAGACACACCATTACATACTGGATAGTAATTAGTTAGATCCAAGTACAATTTTTCTATCATTCGAGCTTCTTAGAATCTAAATTGATTAACTCTACTCTTGCTTAATTTCATCACTTAATTACGCGATTAATGTTCAGTTCTTCAGAAACCAATTACATACACCGCAACGTTAATTTACCGCAAAATCACATGAATAAATAAGCAGATTCTTTTCTGTGCCTTTTAATTTATGGCAAAGGTTTAATGTAGCCTCTGAACGACTCATTCAGTTACCTTCTTTCATATACAATACAAAGATGTAATAATATGAAAATGAAATATCTATAGAACCTAATGAAGGAACACTTCGTCGGAAGAAAAATATATTTCTTTTTTTTTAATTAGTAGATTATTTACAATCGATTCTCATAGAGAATTTTAAGTGAATTATTTCGGCGTGGTACTGTGACTTGGATTATGTTTGATCCCAGTTGAATCTAATGCTTCGATCTAAGGGCTATTGCCTTTTTAGTCTGCGCATCTGTTCCGTCGTGTCGAGTAATTGGCTAATTAACGGGTTTTGGTGGTTGTTAACTCTTATATTGTATCTGTTTCTGAACTTTGATATTTCTTCTTTGACTGTGAGTATCTTAAGGTCGCGATGAATTGTTTCGTTGGTGACGTACCAAGGTGCATTTATTAAGGATCTCAGAGTTTTCCATTGGAATCGTTGGAGAATTTCTATGTTGCGGTTGCTCGCTGTTCCCCATAGTTGGATCCCATACAAATGTCATTCGTAGTTAATTTTTTCCTTATCGGTAGAATATTTTCTGTTTATTTTATTGACATATTGGATTAATCATTTCTTAAAGTTAGTTGTTGTTGAAGCAACATCAAAACCTGTCACTCAATATATTTCAAACATCCAAACGATCGTGTGTCACGTCCCGCGACCCGCGCGATCCATGGAGCGAAAGTAAAATTGATAAATTCTCCTAAACCGAGGTAATTTAAAACGTTTATTCGGAACCGTGTTTGCAGCAATTGAAGTGAAAGGCAGTCAAAACCGCTAAAAGCTATATCTTGCGAAAACTCGTCTAACTATGTTTTTATAGTATGTTTTTATAACGATATTAAGACAATTTAAATTGTAAGCAAAGTCCGTAGTTGGACAAACGTTGGGGATCTTGCCGAACATTTTCAAAGAAAGACCCCGACGATTTTCATCTCCGACGGATATAAATGTAGCGACTGAGAGAAGTTGGTATGAGTTTGAGAATATTTACCGTTTGGTTGTCGAGTAAATTAATTAGCGTTCGTCTATCGAACGGTCGGTTATCGTTTTATCTATCGAAGCGTCAGTTATCGTTCTGTCTGTCGAAGAATTAATTATCCTTTGTCTGTCGAAGAGTCATCGCCTGTCGACCGAAGAACTTCGTATCCGTCGGTCGATTGTCAATATCGAAATCGAGTAGGATTTCGATAAACCATTTTATATTGATAATCTACTTTCGCGCAACTTTAATCCTCTGCCGTGCCAGTATTCGCGCACTTAGCAGGTTAGCCGAAAGCGGAGCTTATTGCCAGTTGCATTAGCGCTAGAACTACCGGCATTTGAGACGTAGCTATCTCTACCAAAGCCAATCGAAATGACTAGTCTTTAAAAAATACGTAATAGTAGAATGTCTTTATATTTATTGATCTGTTATTATCTTTCAAAAGAAATTCCATGTTCTGAGATGATAAAAACTATGTAATAATAACTTGAATAATAACAATATGTACAATAATGAAGAATATTCAGTAGGAAAATCTTTGGTAACAAGAATATTAAAATGTGTTTCCATTGGCAAATATAAGAAATATAATATAATAATATAATAATAAGCGTGATAAGCGTAATGGGATAAATAAAACACAAATATAACTTAAATTATTAGGTACAAAATTTATCATGCGTCACGTTTCTTACAAACGTAAACTTTCTTCCGCGTGCATTTTCCGCGTGCATATTTTTTACGAAGATTGCAAATGGTGGTGGTCTTGTTGTTACCATTCGCGTGAATAAGGCGAGTTCTTTGACGTACTTTGCATCTCAGACGCTCTTCGTCCTATCCGTGATTTTTCATTGTCAGCGGCAAGTTCTTCTGCCGATTGAAACATCAAATCTTTTCTGGGTATCTGCTCATCTGTGGTTTCCTTGTACAAAATCCAGGCATGTATGCCAGCTAAATCTAAAATATTAAAAAATACTCGGTGGTCATCCTCTTGATTCCCACTTCGCGCTATATTTTTTTGCCATTTGATCCGCTATGTCTGTTCCAAATTTTGTTTTATTATAAAATTCGACCGTTTCGGATGGGCCCTTTTCACTTTTTCCTAAATAAGCGACAAAATTCTAGTTTATTGTATTATTCCTTTAGCTACCCCTGCAAAAGTCATTGCATTATCGCAGAGTAAAAATGTAACGCAAAGCAGGAACTTTAAAATAAAGTTCAAACCAGTCGTTTTGTCTGATGTGGTAGTCCCAGTGTTAAACGTCAGTTCACGCTAGCTTCTCGTGGCCGATTAAATAGAACGTAGCACGTGTACTGTTTCATGCGAAAAATCTATTAAATCCATTAACAGTAAAACGGTATTTCATATACGGTTTTGCAAGAATTATTGTTATTTAAGTCAGTAACAGTACCTCGGCGGACTGGGCTGCCGAAGCGAAAGGGTTAAAAGCACTTAATGGCCTTGTAACACGACGTTCTTCTTCTTTAGATAGAAATCCAGAGAAGGTTACAGTGTACTCGACACGAGTCTAGTTCTTTCAGATTTCCGTCGATTCTCTTTCCATTATACATACACTACTAATACGATTAATTAATTAATTCTCTGGTCGATATTATGAAGATGAAATGATAAAGTATGCGCAATAATTAATACACATTACACGTGCAGAAAATCCATAAAGATTGTATTTATGTAGCTTATTAAAGAATAATCGACGCGAGCGTGAAGAATGCATCGATGTTATCATTCTGATAAGTAATTACGCCTTTCTACCGATAAATTCCAATTAATTTCTACACTCATCAACTTACAATTGCCCGGTCTGAACTCGATATATCGGAAGCGAAAGGCGCGTTACAGAACGCGAGGACGCGGATCGAGATGGTAGTAGAATAGGAAGTTTCTCGCGGGTCAAAGGAAGTTGTCCGATAAACAGAGCGGCCGAGGCAAGTCGGGGGCGCGTTTAGCTTGACTTATAGTCATTTTCGGATGGACGCTCGAAGGTTCTCGAGTTTCGTAGGCATCGCGAGGACGCTGGAGTTAAAGAATGGTGGAAGAGGAAGAGGCCCATGTCTGCGGCAGGAGACCGTAGACGGTAGAAAAGGAAAAAAAAAAAATAGCGAAGAAAGCGGCGTCGTAGGGAAACAAATCAACTCGTCTGTTGGCTGGTCTCGAGTTTTTAGTGGCGTGACTCCAAATATTTGCTTTGCTCGTCGGAGGCCGCGGTGTCTGGTTCCGGCGCGCTACGGAATATACACCGGCCAGAGGCGGCAGAAAAATCTCTAGAAACGCGGAGGACGGTTCGCGAAACTTCCTACTGGCTGTACGAATCCGCGCCACTCGTTTCAGCCAACAACCCACCCCGTCCTTAGTATCGCTGCGTTCGTTCGAGTGTCACCCCTCTTCGTACTCGCGCTCCAGCCACGCTCTCCACCCGAACCACCCCCTCCCTTACGTCCGATAGCCGCCGAAGTTGCTGCCAAGAATACGCTGGCAACTCGTCCATCACGAGCATTATTACGCGAATACCGTGATACTGCCGTCTCGTCTAATACCCCAACCCTCGTTAGGCGGTCGCTTTTTCAAGCGGCGTCGTTGCCGCGGGGGCGAGCTTTATGTCTGACAGTTACGATCGGCCTCATAGCTCTTTAAGATTTGGCACAGATACGCTGTGTGTGCGCTTGAGTCGATCAATTTCGTTCGCGTGTGTCACCGAGACGCATTCGCTGACGAACGCTCGATGGATAGTTGAAAGGGTTGGAGAAACGAGTACGAGCCAACATGTATCTGAGCTTAATCGTTGCCCTGATTCATATTTGAACGATCGTCTGGAGAGAGGCATCGAAAGCGTGTCATTAGAACGGCATAATGGATGGTGTACGACGTTATTGCAATGGACAGCGATAAAAATTTAATGTCCGATCAAAGACTCTATTCTTCTTCGCTTAAGACCGCCAGCTTGATAGCTGCATGGACTCGAACGATAACCCGACGATAATCTACGCTCCTCTTTCCGCTTTTCAATTACATTGTACTCGATGCTTATCTTGTTAGAAATCACACCCTTCGCATTAGAGTCCCACACTTATTAAGACACGTACGCAAAGTTATGGGAATGCAACGGACGCGCACGTCATCTCGCTGTGTTGAACTGTTACGAGAATTTGCAGCGGAAGCGACCAGCAACAGTTTCCAAGGAAATCACGGGCTGAAACACTGTGCACTCGATGGAAGTATCAGGAAGAAGGATCGTGGTTATCACAAACGGTATCAAAAAGACAAAGAATCCGAAGACCTTAAGCAAGGTAAAGGAACTTCGTAGCGACGACCTCGACGAAATGGCGCGCAACTCTAAAACGGTACGCCACAAATCGCGAACTAAAAGCGAGCTGGATTTTTTATCGTTCCGAAGGAAAGTGGTCGGAAGGAATTTTTGTCCAAAAATAAAGCACAGTCGAGTCGCGAAACTATTTCTAATCTTTTACCAAAGAGGGGATTGCTCGACACGTCTAATTTGCGTTTATTCCTCGAAGAGGTAACCGCAGGGAAGAACGGCAGCCTCGCTGGAGGGAAACTTGGCATGGGACGGGCGCAAAGGAAGAAATAAGAACGGAGCGAGAAGCTTTGAGCGCGCAGCCGACGCGCGATTTTGTCACTTTCGCACGCGTCATCTCCGTGCTGTTAAATTTCCGTTTCTGCTAAGACAGTTGTCGGTGAACAATATCTTCCGCGTCTCTTCTTTGTATCTTGTACACAGTTTCGAACACAGTGGAACAAGCTTGGAGGGATGGACACATCGGAAAAGGTAGATCGCGAAGATTGAAAATCGGTAACGAGATTTTATAAGGACAATCGACGTTGGAAAGAAGATAAGCAGGAATCCTGGCGTCTGATGGTCGCGTTATATATGGTGGATAACAACGTGTTCGGTGTCGGCCAAGACAGACTGCGATTTCGACTATCTGCTCTTACCAAGGGGTGGTAGTATATTTATTAACGCTTGGCACCTTGACAGCTACTTCAAGTACAGGCCGTCTGAATACCATGAGTTTGTCTTGAACAACTCGCCTGATGAATGGGCCATTGCTGACTACCATACAGAAATAGAGTCAGCTAACAAGCGCTTTTCTTTCCTCGGGAGTCTTCTCCTCCCAATCTTTTCTCTACCTCTTTCTCCGCTTAAACATCTAAATATTTAGAAAATTCTCGCCCTTCGTCTGTCGTGTACCCAACCACGAAATTCGTCCAAACCATTAGGGCTTCCAAGCCAAATACATAAACCGATGCTCCCACATGTTCGAATCCAATTTCTTCATGAGAACACGCATCGATTTCTTCTATCCTCGGCAAAGTATTTATCACCGTGCGCCATGGTCTTACCAACAGCAATTCGTAGCAATGCTGTGAAAAACCGGAGCAATTGGCTCGGCAGAAATCGGAAGATTGTCCAGGTTGTGGCGGACGGATTGGCAAGGAGTTAGGCGGTGTAGGTTGATCCTGTGCGTTGATCCTTGACGCTGGCACATGAACCAGCCGCTGATGCACACGCTGCGATCGGTGTGTTGGTCGGAGAGACGCAAAAAGGCCCTAAGGCAAGTATCTACACGACTACGGCAGCGATCGATCAATGTTGCCGTCGGACGGTAAAACAATACGATGTTGCCTCCATAATTGACGGGAATCCATCATCCTCGTTTCGCGACTTCTCCCGCTCCACGATCCTACGTCCGGATCCTGGGGCCCGTTCCAGCCTTAATTCCGCGCCGGAATTCCCGTCCTCCGCGATATGTAAATTTCATGTGCCATCCCGGCTGATTGACGGGCATTTTTATCCCGACAATCCTTTGGATTATGAGAACCTCGTGTTCAGGGAAAATGGACGTTCTTAATCGTCGTCGCTGATAATTAAACGTCCAGAGTTTCGACCGTTGACTTTTCTCCTGGTGACAAGTTTTTCTTCTTTCAACATGAGAGGCACGCCGTTGTGGATGATCGTTTAATGCGAGTTGCAGGAGAAGAGGTTGTCCGAAAAGTTTCTTTCGTTGGATAAGGTGATAATAGATGAGGAACAATTTCTGTTACGTCGCGTGAGACGGTCCGTGCGACGTCCCTCATGGTCTGGCCGCCGAGGCCCGCACACCGTTACACTGACCCGCAATAAACCTAAGGAACCACCATAAACCGAATCTTTTACCTTAATTTCTATTCATATAAGTATTTTCGGTTTATGGATGTTCCTTAAAATAGTCCTTAGGTTTATTGCACGCTCTTGTAACTTACGAACAAAGCGGATGTTTGTCTAGCGAAATAGCAGGTTTTTCTCATGAACAAGGACATCCATGGGCCACATCTGCAGGAGACTTTCTCCTCATATTTTCATTTATTAACATTCGCTATAACCAATGGGTATCGCGGATCGTTACCCTCACTTTCCTACCGAAAAGTGTGCACAACGAATGCGCGTTCTTAGTTCAAAGAGGCACACCCACACCGAGCTTTCCTCCGTGATAGCACGAGACGGGTCTTTACCGTTCTTCCAATCTTCGTGCAGTCAACTCAAGTGTCTAACCCTTGGAGCAGTCACCTACCGTTCTTCTGATCCTCGTGTAGTCAACTCAAGTGTCTTAAACTTAGATCAGTCAACTCTACTGTTCTTTCATTCTGGGCGCAGTCATCTACTATTGCTACACATTTAGATCAGTCAAATCTATTGTTCTTTCAATCGCGACGTCGTCATCTATTATTGCCTCAAACTTAGTCCTCACTACGATCTACGTGACATTACATTAATCTACTCTTTATTAATACGACTCACCTATCAAGTACACAACTATTAATCGTTTATATCAATTATATCTTCCGACACGACGCAACCTCGAGTGTAGTAAGTTGTTGAAAATACAGGGTGGTTGGTAACTAGTGGTACAAGTGGAAAGGGGGTGATTCTACGCGAAAAAAGAAGTCGAAAATATAGAATAAAAATTTTTCGTTCGAGGCTTTGCTTTCGAGAAAATCGACTTTGAATTTTCGCTCGGTACGCGTGCACTTTATCGCGTCTCGTTACAACGGATCTCATAGAAGTGTTCATAGAAATTTAATTAGAAGAGCGGAAGTGTGTGTTCGGCAGAACGGGCAACATTTTCAGCAATTTTTGTAATAATAAACTTTATGATCGCTTCATCTTATTTCATTATGTATTCCTAATTTTCCGTTACGGCAAAAACAAACTTAAACTGCGATAATATCCATCGAGACAACGATCTACAGTGAGATCCGTTATAACGAGACGCGATAAAGTGCACGCGTACCGAGCGAAAATTCAAAGTCGATTTTCTCGAAAACAAAGCCTCGAACGAAAAATTTGTATTCTATATTTTCGACTTCTTTTTTCGCGTAGAATCACCCCCTTTCCGTTTGAACCACCAGTTACCAACCACCCTGTACAAATATGACAGAACTGTAGACTACAGTTTTATTCCACAACAAACACCCTTAATATCCCACAAGAAATAAGGGGATCGACCTGTTCGTGGTGTCGATCGTTATAATCACAAGGGGAATTTAAGACTGCCGTTGACGCGCTTCAACGCGATCGCGTCTCCCCGCGACTGGATGAAAATACAATTTCTGTTTTATATTATTTTGTTGAATTAGGTATTTCTATTATTAAATTCCTTGCATAATTCAATGAACTAATATAAAAGAAAAAAACATGTCCTTATAAAGCGGAAGAAACATTTCGGGCAAGCTAATGTATTTCGGAAGAGATGATTTAACGTTCCTGTTATCTAAGATTGTTTATTTAAAACGCAATTTCTCTTTAGCATGGTGCGGTGATAGAGCGGAGGGTTAAAAGGAGGCGAAAGGACGGGAGAAGGATGGCGCGATAACGGGCAGCCATAGCGAAGGTGAAGGCATAGCGCGAAAGGCGGCAGAGATTGGTAAGCCCGAAATCCTTGAGCTTAACTAATTCCTGCATGAGTTACGAGCAAGCCACGGCTAATTCCAAATAAATATTCGCAATACAGATTATGTTAATCGCCATGGATGCAAATTAGACGGTCAGGGGAAGATGTACGCAACTCCGAACCTCGAGACATCTTGCTCCGTTCAACTTCCGCCATCGCCCTCGTCATCGTCGCCTACCGTAACAACGTTCCCCTTTTTTCAAGGACGAACAACAGGAAAAACCGTGATGTATTTCCAACACCTTCCTCGAGGTTAATTAACAATCGTTAGGGAAAAGAAGTCGGGCCAAAGAGATATCTCTGTCTCGATCCGGCGTTGTAAACGTGACAGTGAATTACTGGCAGAGTATGGTACGTACTGGTCGAGAGGGAGGCAGGGAGGGGGAGAAGGAGGAGGCGTCTAAGTGGCAAGTAGGTAAGTAACTTGGAAGTTAGAGGGTTGGAGTCGGCTCCGCAAACCTGATACACGCGCAAAATGCATACGTGTTGAGGGGGGAACTGGCGTTGTTTACTGTGTGAGCGCGCTTGTACGTACACGTAATGCGGCGTAGCCACCTTTAGCCGGAGTTTACCTTGCTGGTAAACTCCAGTAGGTAGCTACGCCGGAAACTCTACTCTAATGCAGAGTAATGTTGATTTATGCTCGTGTTGGTCTCGTTCTAACTCCTACCCCGCCGGCCTCCGGTTACCTATTCCCGAGCCGCGCTATATTTCACCCGTGTTCATCAACCGAACAAATATTACGTTTTTCCATTATACACGGCCGGAGTTCCGATCAGATACGCCGGATACTTCAGACTTCGGACGCGCGATCGCGAAATTCCGCGCCAAGAGATTACGCTGCGCCGCGTCGCAAGTCGAGCGTTTCGCGATCCTTCCGATTAACCGGAATTAAGCTTTTTTACACAACCGAGGGGAACGTGTGAAAATGGTAGAATTTAGTTCTTTTAAGAACAGTTACTCGTCCGAGAAACATCGAACTTGAATATTTGTGGATATTAATTACGGCAGCGTAAGGGAAATATTAATGAACAAATTTGTTGAAGTAATTTGTTGAAGTCTTCGAGAAAAACTCTACATCTTTTCTTTTGTATATCCGTGGCCTGGAGACTGTTGTTACGAAAGGAATAGAATTCAGTGGAAAAAATATGCAGAGGTGCATATTATTGTGGCTTTGAATATAAATTTTGTTTTGGATTACAAGGTCTAGAAGCAAAACAGCTATAAGTAGATTTTTATTGCTGTTTCTTGTAGCCTTCGACTAGAGCTACACATCAAGGTTCACTTTTTGGTAACTTCTTTTGCTATAAATATATGAGCCCTATCACATTCTTTTGTATTGTAACACTGAAAGAGTGAGGATCTGCATCAGCATACACTATACCTGCACTTGTACTTATTTCAATATATTTCGCTATTACAAATTCATACACTGGCTCCTCTATCATTCAATTTCAACAATATCCTACATTAAATTAGTAAATAATGACAACAATTTGATTTTGACCCCATACACTATACCTGTACTTATACCTATACTTATTTCAATAGATTTTTCTATTACAAATTCATCCACTGGCTCTTCTATCAGTCAACTTCAACAATATTCTACATTAAATTAATAAATAATGATGACAATTTACTTAATTTTGATTTCATACACTATACCTGCACTTGTACCTATACTTATTCCAATATATTTTGCTATTACAAATTCATACACTGGTTCCCCTATCAGTCAACCTGAACAATATCCTACATTAAATTAATAAATGATGATAACAATTTGATTTTGACCCCATACACTATACCTGTACTTACACCTATACTTATTACAATATATTTTGCTATTATAAATTCATACACTTGTTTCTCTATCAGTCAACTTCAACCATATCCTACATTAAATTAATAAATAATGATAACAATTTGATTTTGACCCCATACACTATACCTGCACTTATACCTATACTTATTACAATATATTTTGCTATTACAAATTCATACACTGGTTCCCCTATCAGTCAACCTCAACAATATCCTACATTAAATTAATAAATGATAACAATTTACTTAATTTTGATTTCATACACTATACCTGCACTTGTACTTATTTCAATAAATTTTCCTATTGCAAATTCATATACTGGTTCTTCTATCAGTCAACTTCAACAATATCCTACATTAAATTAATAAATGATGACAATTTACTTAATTTTGATTTCATACACTATACCTGCACTTGTACCTATACTTATTCCAATATATTTTGCTATTACAAATTCATCCACTGGTTCCCTTATCAGTCAACCTGAACAATATCTTACATTAAATTAATAAATGATGATAACAATTTGATTTTGACCCCATACACTATACCTGTACTTACACCTATACATATTTCAATATATTTTGCTATTATAAATTCATACACTTGTTTCTCTATCAGTCAACTTCAACAATATCCTACATTAAATTAATAAATGATGATAACAATTTGATTTTGACCCCATACACTATACCTGTACTTACACCTATACATATTTCAATATATTTTGCTATTATAAATTCATACACTTGTTTCTCTATCAGTCAACTTCAACAATATCCTACATTAAATTAATAAATGATGACAATTTACTTAATTTTGATTTCATACACTATACCTGCACTTGTACTTATTTCAATAAATTTTCCTATTGCAAATTCATATAGTGGTTCTTCTATCAGTCAACTTCAACAATATCCTACATTAAATTAATAAATGATGACAATTTACTTAATTTTGATTTCATACACTATACCTGCACTTGTACCTATACTTATTCCAATATATTTTGCTATTACAAATTCATCCACTGGTTCCCTTATCAGTCAACCTGAACAATATCTTACATTAAATTAATAAATGATGATAACAATTTGATTTTGACCCCATACACTATACCTGTACTTACACCTATACATATTTCAATATATTTTGCTATTATAAATTCATACACTTGTTTCTCTATCAGTCAACTTCAACAATATCCTACATTAAATTAATAAATGATGATAACAATTTGATTTTGACCCCATACACTATACCTGTACTTACACCTATACTTATTACAATATATTTTGCTATTATAAATTCATACACTTGTTCCTCTATCAGTCAACTTCAACAATATCCTACATTAAATTAATAAATGATGACAATTTACTTAATTTTGATTTCATACACTATACCTGCATTTGTACTTATTTCAATATATTGTGCTATTACAAATTCATCCACTGGTTCCCTTATCAGTCAACCTGAACAATATCCTACATTAAATTAATAAATGATGATAACAATTTGATTTTGACCCCATACACTATACCTACACTTATACTTATTTCAATATATTTTTCTTTACAAATTCATACACTCTTTCCTTTCTCAGTCAACCTCAACAAAAATGCATATCAAATGAAACAAAATACACTGAAAATTAACTCGAGACTAGGAACAGGATATAAAGATCTGTCTAAAGCAAAGCAACAGACTATTACGATTGATTCCAACAATGTTTTATCAATAGACGGATTAACGGATCAGCATCTATCAACCGTAGGATTGTCAGTGAAATAATGAAAGGTGCAGAGCGGAAAACCGCAACGATTATCAAGTCGAGATTTCCAAGCGAATACGAAGCGAACGGCGTCACGAGCGGTCGCTTTCTGAAGCACGAGGAACAGGCCAGTTTCATACATATTTGCAATGTGCGGCCAAGATAGACGATATGCAATTGTATGCACGAAGGCATACGCGAACGATATCGCGCAGAGGATGAGGATAGATGTGCATACACAACGCGTGGGTAAATGCTTTATTGCAGCTCCGTGAATATCCTTGCACGGCTCTAGAGCAGCGGTGTCTATTGGTCGTCGCGACTATCCACACACGCGACATGCGGCGCGTATACTCGCGCCGAAACGCGCCACGGCCGTAAATAAATGTATACGTGAACACACCCGAGAGGTGTGGAATTCAACTTGTATTTCGGTTCCTTGATAGCCCCATAATGCCAAATCTATCTTTCTAATAGAACCGTCGTGAATTTCGTCGTATCGATTCGAGTCGGACAAGGGTGGAAATTAACAAAAAAAAAAAAAAAAAGGAAACCACCTGTCTCGTGTATATCGTTTCCATAATGTTTAGCTGTTTCTATGATTGGCTAATGACAACGGCGTACGTTGGTTTCGTTGGACGAATGGAAATTCACGAAGGCCGCTCGTTCGACACGAATAACCGTGTGGGGAACAGATACGCGAACGTAACGCACGCGTACCACAGCACAATACGCGAGAGAGGATCGAGAGAGGCTAGCGATACAAATGCATCAGTTTCACGGCTCGTCGGACAAGACAACGAGATTCATGCCCTCCTCATGCATGAATCAACAACCTTTTCCATATTTACATAACAACGCTTGATTCGCCATGTGTACCGTGTAGCCGGGTGGGAGGCGGTTGACAGATTGAGAGTATGGATAGGCTTTATTCTCTCGTGCGGTCGTCCTTCGAACCGACGAAAGAACGCCAGAGCCGGTCGAAGCTGGAGAAAGGCCGGTGACAGAGACAGAGGAGATGCTGAGCCGCTGGTGGAAGAGAAATAGTCGACGGATGAAGAGACAGAAGGGAAAGAAGGATATTTCTGACACGAGATCTGAATACGATGACGCGACCACTCGATGAAACGCCAGATATTTGAAAATCATGACGTAACTCGAGATTTTCAGATCTTTGCATCTTGTCCTATTCCAGGCCCTACAGGTAATCGATTAAATGACAACTTTATTCCCGTGATATGTTCTCACGATATCGTCCATAACGAGGCCAATTATCATACGAAAAGATGATACGAAAGATACGAGACGAAAAGAAATGGCAAGGCAGGCAATTCGCAAAAGGCTGGTGGGACTCGCTTGTTCGTCGTTTGGTCCGGTCACGGAAAGGGGAAACGTAGAGTAGTAGTGTGACGGAAGGGTGGTTCGTTATAGAAAGTTTCGCGTGGACACGCGAATAGCGAGGCTCAGCTGTCACAGACCGAGCGAGCGTTACGTATACACGTTGAGCGGAGGAAGCACTGTTTCATGCAACGTGCTACGTTGCAGAGGCGTGGCGATGAGTTACGTCCTCGCGGGCCGTCTCAGAACCTTTGGCTTCTGCGACCGTGCTAACCACGGTCCACTGGGAAGAATTCGGCAACCCAAGGGACCATTCGTCACTGCTATTGAACGTGTGTGCAAGATCTGGTAAACGTACTTCCGACGCGAAACGGCTTACCTACAGGCTGAAGGATAAACGAGCTCCAACGGTTTTGTTTTCCCTTGAAAACGTTCTCGGTGAACGTTGAACCCTAGTTGTCGGTCGTTCGACGGTGACACGGCTCTGATCGACTAAACCGATAATGAAAATCCTGATTCTTGTTCTGCGTGATCGTACTGCCGTTCCTCTTATCGCAGAGACTCTTAAATCTGTCTTTATCTTATGACCACGCTTTTCCAATTTCCCTCTTCTATCTACTGACCTACTTTTTGTCTATTTCCATTCCGCTGATGCGCCTTCTCCGACGTCTCATTCTTCACCTAAATGTTCCTTCATTGTAGCTCCGATCACTTTTTCGAAATTTATCTCCTTGTATTGTAAGCTCCATACGTTCGTCCTGCCTTTGAAGGATTGGAGATTTCAATATGGTTTGCAAGCCGTTGTTTCACTTAACGTATACCTTAGTCTTTAACCCGCCGACTAATTAATTGTTTTGGAGATTGAACATCACTTTGCCAAGAGATTTCAACAAAATTTAAAAGGTGCTGCACAATTGACATTTTTATCCGCTGGATACATTCGTTCTTAGTATTTCCACTATTGAGATATTCTTTGAATAAACCGAGTATATATCGCGAGTAAACGTTAGGTGTTCCATTATTTGCTGCTTGCTATATGGCAGCGAAGAGAACGCTAGCCGAGCGAATCGCGCGAGAGTCGGTGGCTGCTCGAAGGACAAGGAGGATGAAGTAATCCTCGTTATGGAACCGGTACGCGGCTTCACATGCGCGCCATCGTCCACGTGAATGCTCCGGTGCGTAATTTCTAAATACGTTGTTCCATAAATGGGGAAAGGAGCGACAGCCGTGCGCCGCGATATTATCAAGTCATTCCAATTAAGCCAGATTAATTGATCGTGCGCGAGCTATTGATCTATAACGCCAGCCTGCGCCGAAACTAGTCGCTGAATAAAAATAAACTCAGGATTCTGGTCAGTCTAAAGTGTCGAGCGTATCAAGGCTAACAAATACGATCTGGTCGCGATACCTGAATACAACTTTCTGCGAGGAAAATGCGAATTTGCTAAGCAGGCTTCGGCGAATTAGCAAGTTTGTTGATACAGCATGATATTTTATAGTGTCTGAGTCGACCGATATTAGTCTTCGCGTGTCCCAAGAATTGCGCTGATATATCGCGGCTTTTCGGAGCTCGCTCGCTGCGAACGACCGCGCATCCGGTCGACTACGGAAGACGCAACGCAGTCATAAATAGCGTACCATATTTCCTCCCGTTGACAGAAAAAAGTACGGCAAAACGAGGCTGAGTGAAATTAGATAAAAATTAATTATAACCTGGAAGCTTTCTTACGAGAATTACACTATGCTCGGGAGAAGCTACACTTAAGAAGATGATTACAGCGAATGTGGACTCCAAGCAACTATGATCCTGACAAATACATGTCGGATTAACGTTGGAGTTCTCGGCGTGTAACGAATCTTCATGCGAGTTGCCCATGGTTGTCTTACATCCGATCATGTTTATTTATGGGGATGTATTACAGAAGTTAACAAGTGATATCAGATGGTAGACAGAGCTTTGTCGATTATCGATTTTTAATTATTACGATCATATTTACGATTGATCATAAATGATCATAAATTATGATATCACGTTCAATGTCTACAGAAGAGTTTATCTAACGCGTGTTAACCTGTAGGATTTTCTTCTCATGTTTTACGATTAAACGATAGAATTTTAATAACATAATTGAAAATAATTAAAATAATTGAAAATAATTGAATAATTGAAAATACTATTTTAGTACTGGTTTTGCGGGGGCACCTCGTCGATACACCTGAAAGTTCCACATCTACCCTGAAGAAGAGATTGCGACGTGTACTTCTGGTGCAAAATACGACATACACAGGATTGCTACCATAAAACTAATAACATGATATGTTTCTATTCTGAATGCATCTTCCTATCCTATCTATGGTAGTATGACGAGCATTATTTTTTTAAATGTATCATGGGATGAGAATACAATTTTTTATAGTACGCGCGACACGAATCCCTCGAGGTTGGTTAATTGAAGAACGAGTGGATGAATTTGTAATAGAAAAGTATATCGAAATAATTTAAGGTATAAGTTTGTGCTGATCCAGATCCTCATTCTCTTAGTGTTACAATACAATAGAATAATAGGGTCACGTTCATATATTTATAGCAAAAGGACATTACCAAAAAAGTTTGGATTTTTCATAAGGCTTTGAACTTTTTCTATTTGATTATACCCACAGAATACACTTAAAATGTTTTTTCATTTATTTTAAGGCATCCTATTTACGCTTTAAAATATTAATTTAAATAATAATGTGTGGCTTTGTTATTATCCATTTTGATAGATTAGTCCTACTCTTCAGAATTTTTATTAAGCTCTGAACATTTTCTATTTGATTATACCCACTTAGAATGTTTGGCTTTTTCATTTGTTTTAAGACAACCCATTTACAATTTAAAATATTAATTTAAATAATAATGTGTGCGTTTGTTCTTATTCATTTTGATAGGTTGGTCTTACTCTTAGGATTTTTCATAAAGCTTTGAACTTTTTCTATTTGATTATACCCACAGAGTACACTTTAAATGTTTGGCTTTTTCATTTGTTTTAAGACATCCCATTTACTATTTAAAATACTAATTTAAATAATAATGTGTGCGTTTGTTCTTATTAATTTTGATAGGTTGGTCCTATTCTTAGGATTTTTCATAAAGCTTTGAACTTTTTCTATTTGATTATACCCACAGAGTATACATTGAATGTTTGGCCTTTTCATTTGTTTTAAGACATCCCATTTACAATTTAAAATATTAATTTAAATAATAATATGTGGCTTTGTTATTATCCATTTTGATAGATTGATCCTACCCTTAGGATTATTCATAAAGTTGACTGATAGAAGAACAAGTGAATGAATTTGTAATAGAAAAATGTATTGAAATCAATAAAGGTATAAGTATAATGTATAAGTTTATGCTGATCTAGATCCTCATTCTCTTAGTGTTACAATACAATGGAATGATAGGGAGCCCGTTCATATATTTCTTGGATCGTCTTTGGAAAACGGGGCGTGCAATGAATCCTTCTGCGAGCTGTCCATCGTTGTTATATACCAGATGATATTTATTGAAGCGAATGTATTGCAAAGGTTAACAAGTGATATCGATGAGCGAATAATTGAGATATCGGTGACGATGAGTTTAGGTTCGATAAAGAATCCACGGTCAACGGGATGACGATTGCGATTAGGAACTCGATGTACGTGTTCTCTGGGCTAGTCGAACTTATCGGATGGAGAGTCAGTCCAAGTGGAACTGCCCTTATGTACTCCTCTCCGCATCTCTCTGTATCCCTCAGGACAATCTCTGTTTTTAAGGAGAGTTATTTAATGACTTTATACCTCTGCTAGGTACACGTCCCTGCCGTGACCGTGGCTACGTTCAGCGACCCGTTATGTCACTTGGAGCCCAAGCCCACTGTCATAAATCTCGGACAATCATAATTGACCTAACTCATAAACAGCTATTTCTCTGTTTTGTTGTTTAAGTACGGCTATAATAAAAAGTCTGGACCAAAGTATCGAGGACCTTGCCAAACGTTCCGAAAGAAAGGCTCCGGTGTCCTTTCATCTCCGACATACATTTATTGCCGTACAACGAGCCGTTATTATCAGAAGTGGCGAAGAGACAGTCTGTCGATTAACAATTTATCGAATCATCCCGGAAGCGGAGGAACGTCCCTGTCGTTGCGGCATAACGAGGGAAAATATTCACCGGCTCATAGACAGAGAAAGAGAGAGAGAAAGCGATCCCGTTACGCTCGGTCGGTGCCGAGAGACCTGGTGGAGCGCGTGAAAAAATCGTTCGCGGATGGAACATTCGTATCCGGGATGTTGCCTTATCAGTCGGCGGCCTTAAGCCCCGACCGCGTGAGATTCTCGCGAATGCGAAAAACGGCCGCGGTGTAAACCTTCCTCTCGAGGCAGCTTTCGCGTCCACCGCTCGCTCTCTTGGCCGACTCGTTCGCTTCCTCGCCGTATTCTCCACGGCGGGTATGGAAGGGAAGGCGTGACAAGACTGCAAAGTAAAAGGAACCAGGCATAGAGTCACCCGCGCAAGAGGGTGACATGCTGCCGAGCCGGTTACGGACCGAGCCCGCTCAGTCCCAACTCCCATCCACCGAGGCAGGTGAACATAACCTAACAGAAACCCGCCGGTCGGGCCCCGTCCGCTATAGTAACCGAGAGGCGGTTGCCTGTGTACGGTACACTTACGCGTTTACACGATACACGTGTGCCGTGCTCGCGAATAATCTCGCCGCTGATACACCGTTCGGCGCGGGATGCGGTTAATATTCGTCCCTCGCTCGCTCCGCCGACAGGTGGACGCGGCTCGAATGTACCTGGCCGTAGAGGCGTGCCGCGATACACATGTGAGACTCGATATCGCTTGTTTCTTGGCCATTGGAACTGTGATAGAGAGCAACGGCGGTCCTCATATGACAAGGTGTCAACTGCTTTGATGCGGCTTGATTAGTCGTCGAGATAGTAGTTGGTTCGGTGGAAACGTCTTGTAAGAAGAGTCTTTTCCCACCAGCGGGATAAACAGATGCAATGATGCGTAGTATTTGTATTTATCCATAGAATCGTGTTATTAATCTCTAAGTTTCTGTGGATGCTAGGTATTTCTCTGCGACGTAGGATTTATGTCCCTGCACGGTCTCCTAAAATTAATCCAACGAAGGCTGGGTCCTTGTTGTCAGGAGTATCGAATGTTCTATTTTACAAAAATAAAACAAAGTAAACGATAACTAAATTTACTGTCAGTTTCATAGAATAATAACGCGTAAGTGTAATTTGGAAATTAATGAGGATCAAGTACTTTGTCACTTATGCCACTTTTCAGCTAATTGATACTACAAGATTGTGTACGTTAAGCATGAGATGTCTATATGATCTGATGTAAAGCTTCATACGTTCCACCTATACCATTTGTTTTCTATTTTTAGTTTGCTGTATCCAATCTTTACATATTCTCCCTTTTCCTCTCTTTCTCTGGCTACCTTTCTTATGCGTTGCTGTATTTCCCTTTCTTTTCTTGTCAGGTCGTCGTCTATGTATATCCCCCTTTCCAATTTGCTTTTCTCCTTCATTATCCTTCCTTTTTCCTCCATCGATTTCATTACCGTTACTATCATTGCGTTCTTTCCCCTCATCGTTATCGTATGTGCTTTTCCTATTTCTGTCCCTATTCTCATTTTTTCGTTTATGAACTCCTTTACTGTTTCTTCATTGTTTCCTTCGTTCCAGTCCACTCCTTTGATTACTATATTTCTCCTTCTTCCCTCTCTCTTTGTCCTGTCCTGCTCCTCCTCAATTCTTCAGATTCTACCCAGTAATTCTTTCCTTTCCCACTCTCCTTTCTCTCTCTCTTCAGCTCCTCCACTTGTTTTTCGAATATACCTTGTATTTCCTTGGCCATTGTAAAACTTGTATACGTTTGAATGAGAAGCAAATTTATTACTTTTAATGAACATTTTACCGGATGCCAACATTGACAATAAGCGCGAGGAGACAAGATGAAAAATGTTACAGACGCTTCCTAAATTATCCCACCATTGCAATGGTACGTTTAACAGCGTACGGACAATTAACGCAGTTCGGATGAGCCACATATTTTAACCTTACCGTAACGCACGCATTCAATTACCTGAGCCATTATGAAACAATCAAACCCAATCCTGACGCACCTGATACTTTAGACAAATTGGCCTCTACACCTTAATATCTTTGACAAAACAGTTGGCTGTCGCTGCCAAATTCACCAGCGCTGACGTCCAAACGTCGGATGTCGAACGAAGAGCATCGCATCAGCGCAGCGAATGATTCGAAACGAAACGGAGCAACTTCTGGCACGAATTCATTGAAACTTTAATTAATCTTGTCATTGATCATTGTTATTAATCCATTTCTTTTTCATTCAGTAATTTGCATGTCATTGAAGCAAAATATAATACAAGCACTGCGTACTATACGTATCAGGTTGTCCGAAAAGTTTCTTTCGTTTCACAAGGAAGCGACAGACGCGCAACATTTTCTGTTTTATATTCTTCCGATACATTACATTTTTTATTTTACAATTTACATCGTGTGAGCCATTTCGCATTACGTGCAGTATATCAACACGTGTGATAAAAAATAATATAAAAATGTTTCGCATTTATTGTTTCCTTCTAAAACGAAAGAAACTTCCCAGACAACTCAATAGTTATATTATAATATATACGATATATAACAATATAGTATAATAATATTGTCTTGAATGGGAGACGTAAGTTAACACGTTCGTCGCCACGTCACCCATATTTATGTGACGGGTGTACTTCCGTGAGGACCCCATAACCAAAATATAGGTGACGCTCTTCTTGTTCCAGTTAATTAAATATATGAAATTCTATAAAAGATATACAACATAAAAATATCAAAAACACGTTATACCATGCTTTTTATTAATTTATATTCTGCATAATATATTACATTATCCTATATCGTATGGTACTCGTTAAAACGTCCCAAACACGTTTGGGCTGATTTTGGACACTTCGAACGATAGTTGTAGACTCCTCACTTCCAAATATATTTTCACGCTGTTTACCCAACATCTTCAGGATGAAAAAATCACCGATGTACGTCTCACAAGTATGCTTCTCGACCAAATGAAAAAGATAACTGCCATGAGATCCCTCGGAATGCTCTAGCTGGAAATCTTATCGCTTCCTCCATTTCAGAACTAAATAATCTTTTCTTCACAACGAATCGAAGCCGATAAACAATAAAATCCCGCTTGTCGCTCTATTTACGTCCCGCGAACCGGCGATGGGATTTGGGCCCCGCAGGTAACTTAGCCGAACCACGCTGGACGACGAACGTGTTAAAATGTAAAATGAGTATTTCACATTCCTACTCTTTCCTATATTACGTAAGAATTGTTTGTAAGTATGCAGCGGCGAACGTGTTAAACGCATCATGAATCACGGGCTAGTCATTAAGTGTTCTGTCAGGTAATCTGCGCGTAAACGCGGCACGCGCGACACCGTCTTATGGGATTTTAATCGGCCAAGCTGGTCGAACGCTCTTCTCTCATCGCTAGAAATGCAACAACGAATCGGCGAACGATGCATGGTCGGCGTTCCACTCTGGCGACCTAGAAAATCCCTTTAGCTGGAACAAGCGGTGAGAGTTTCGTCATCCATTCTGATTTATGCCGCCTGGATTCTCATGATCCCCATGTCCCGATTGGCTACGGAACGGCCGCCATAGGCCAATGTGTCGGCAGATTAGCGCGGCGGTGCAGGATCTCCGCGAATACAGCACAGATCACGGGAATTTCTGCGTCGCGTGTGTAGCATCCCGGATGTTCCGCGACCGCGTTTCTTCCCCCGCGAAAGATCGTAAGTTTCATAAAATAGGAGAAGGTGGTTCGTATCAAACTATTAGCACACGCGCTAATTTCGTACGAAACGTAACGAGCTAAATCAACGAGAATAACATGAAAGATTACGGCCCAGTATATAAGAAACTTTGTACTAGCAAGAGTTGCACTAATAACTGTATCTTGGTTTCACAGTTTTCTAATTCTATGTAAATCAGATTGAAGAAGACTGAAGCAAATGCGCTATGAATCTCTGGCAAGTCTATTTAAATCTGTTACTACTTGCGTTTCCTTTTTCATTGGTGAATACGACTGAAAGTTCATCGGAGGGTCATGAAAATGGAGGCTCAAGGATGTGATGGAAGCTAAAAGTACATAGGCACAACGGTGCACCGTTGCGTTGCTGGAATACGAACGTCCCTTGCTGATGAATTAGACACAGCTTCGAGCATGTAACTACGAATAGCACTAGCACGCGTTACGCACGTTTAATTGCCTCGATTTGTACGTGTTGCGTACACTGGAATTCAGCTCGATGGACGAGCTTCTTCGAGCTGTGGCTACGTTCTGGTTGCGTTGTTATCGCGTAACGAGGACAAGGATAATCAAGGTGCTGGCAGAGGTGTCCTGCCTGACCCTCTTTCTGCCAACAAAACTCTACAGTTTAGAGCCTAAACCTTCTATCTTGTACGTGATTGTTCTGGTTCAACGACGTAAAAATGCATTTCCTACTGTTACGTTTGTCATTGTCGTGATGCATTGGAGTTGGAATTTCGTAGGAAATACTGCGCGCAGGCAAAGAGAAAATTAGTAAGGCGATAAGGCGACGAATGAATATTAAATTCCGGCCAAAGGCACGCGAAACGTTAATGCAAGAAGCAGCGGCAGTGAGTTATACCAGAGGTGGACAGAACACGCTGCATTATGGTTCGTGGAGCGTAAAAATCTTGCTCATCTTAAAACACTGGCACGTATAATTAAATTAAGTAGATGATAACTCATCCTCTGCGCGACGTCGCGTCCGCTAATCCCCTTTAAGATGATCGCGTGACTGTTACTACGGCTGGCGCGTAACGGTCAACATTTCATTAATCTTTTCGCCTACATAATCCTCCATTCGCTCACCTTTCTTCCGACCATCCGCTCCTTCTTTACGTACGCGGCTGGGATCAGCTTTGACGTTCGTCTGAAGAAGATTCGCGGGTCAAAAGGAGAACACATTTCATCGATAAAGATGATGCACTTTATTGGGTCGTTAGGGGGCGACAAAAATTGCGCGGAGAAAAAATTCGTAAACGGAACTCTCGGCCAGAGTAGCCCAGAGAGTGGAAAGGTGGATATATAGGGAGCAGGTTCTCACGCCAGGCGAAACAGACAAACGGAGAGGGGAAGATGGCGGCCGCCAAAGTCGCGAACCGGTTGGTCTGTCTCTCTAGATTCTCCTAAGCTCGCGCGCTGTTCCAGTACCCGCGAACCTAACTTCGATCGGATAGTTACGGTACCACGTCTCACTGACCGCGCTCTCGCCATCCTATAATTTTCCACTTAGACCTGGAACGCAGCAACGACCAAAGAGAAAAGAAGTAAGTAAGCGACTCATCAGCTTCGATTCTTCGGCCAACTCGACTACAGTTTTCGAGGCGATATTCGATGGACGCGTGGAAATTCTTTTTCTCCTGGTGGTTGTCGATCCACTTGGAAAGTAGACTTTATCGCGAAACGGATACCACGAGGACACGGTCGTACGCTACGGCAGTTTAGATTTTACCGGATTCTCGGCTGATTCTAGCGCACCAGTTGGCCTGGCGGTACGCTTCCAGCCGGCTTTTTAATCCCAGAAATACCCGTGCACCGATGGTAGCCAAAGCTCGGCGGCGCAAAAGCTTTGAGAGACTATTGCAAGAACGAAAGTGCACGGGGTATAAGCACCGGACAACGAGGGAAGAAGAGAGATCGAGTAAGATGTGAGCTGAGGGAGAGAAAGAGAGAGAGAGAGAGAGAGAGAGAGAGAGAGAGAGAGAGAAAGATCAGTCTGTAAGCTCTCGGGATACTTACAGCGTTGCAGTAGTGGTCCCATTGTGCCGCAACGACACAAGTCCCCTCTCTGCTTTCCGGCAAACTCTCCGCCGTTCCCCTCGTCGTTCTCGACGAGCTGACACACTGCTGCTCACACGTACACAGATACGCCGAGCAGCGCCATCAGGAAACACCAGCGTGGCCACGTTCCACTGTGGGCCAACCGCGACCACAGGGAGGCAGAAGGGCAAACAAAGAGAGAGGAAGAACAAAGAAGGAGAAAGAATTGCGGTCGCGAACGCGAGACGTTTTCGATCGTCGAAGATTTCAGCCAGTGATCCGCGCGCGAAACCAAAGGATAACGCATTGGCGTTTAGACAAACGCCGGAGACCGTCTATGGTGATCGAGGCAGACCCGAGGCCAAGAGCCTTGTAGAGCGGCCATAATGCACTGCTGCGGCACAGAAAGGAATAGGTCAGCACGAGACTTCAACCGGTGACCACTCCCCCTTGGTACCCCTCGCTCATCCATCGTGCGATCACGCTCACTTTACACCTACACCCGACTCTCCCTACCTATCCCTACCTACTCCTTTCGTTCACCTGCACCACGACCAGGCCCTTTTGTCATTTATCCCGTTACGCGCTCTTCTTATCAATTTCTTCCAACGAGACGCCTCCAACCAAGGCTCTAGCTTGCTTGCGAGCAATTCGTTTGAGATTTCAAGTGATTTAGAATGATGCGTTTGAGGTGTATGCGAGTGGAAGACAAGATGTTCAAACATTCTTGTGGTGTGAAGTAATCGCTGTGAAGTATTCCTTGTTTGAACACTTTTCCTCATGCTCTGTCTGTTTGACTTAATTGTTTTAGACAAAAATATTGCTCGTTTAGATTGCAGTAAACTTTGAGGGTTGTTAATCACAAAGTAGATGTTTCAAACAACAGAGGGGTGTTTACTGTCTAAACTCGTTTGTGCAAACGTGTTAATATTTAAATGAAGAGAATGCAGAAATAGATGGAATTATCTATATAACCTTTTACTGCAGAAGCTAAGTTTGCTGTAAAATGCTCCTTGTTTGAACACTTTTCCTCATACTCTTTTTAAATTAATTGTTTTAGGCAAGAAAAATTGCTGATTTAGATTGCAGTAAACTTTGAGGGTTGTCAATCACAAAGTAGATGTTTCAAACAACAGAGGGGCGTTTACTGTCTAAACTCGTTTGTGCAAACGTGTTAATATTTAAATGAAGAGAATGCAGAAATAGATGGAATTATCTATATAACCTTTTACTGCAGAAGCTAAGTTTGCTGTAAAATGCTCCTTGTTTGAACACTTTTCCTCATACTCTTTTTGACTTAATTGTTTTAGGCAAAAATATTGCTCGTTTAGATTGCAGTAAACTTTGAGGTTTGTCAATCACAAAGTAGATGCTGTTTCAAACAGCAGAGGGGTGTTTACTGTCTAAACTCGTTTGTGCAAACGTGTTAATATTTAAATGAAGAGAATGCAGAAATAGATGGAATTCCCTATATACCCTTTTACTGCAGAAGCTAAGTTTGCTATAAAATGCTCCTCGTTTGAACACTTTTCCTCATACTCTGTCTGTTTGAATTAATTGTTTTAGGCAAGAAAAATTGCTGCTTTAGATTGCAGTAAACTTTGAGGGTTGTCGATTAAAAAGTAGATGATATTTCAAGCAACAGAGGGTTGTTTAGTGTCTAAAATCGTTTGTGCAAACGTGTTAATATTTAAATGAAGAGAATGCAGAAATAGATGGAATTCCCTATATACCCTTTTACCGCAGAAGCTAAGTTTGCTATAAAATGCTCCTCGTTTGAACACTTTTCCTCATACTCTGTCTGTTTGAATTAATTGTTTTAGGCAAGAAAAATTGCTGCTTTAGATTGCAGTAAACTTTGAGGGTTGTCGATTAAAAAGTAGATGATATTTCAAGCAACAGAGGGTTGTTTAGTGTCTAAAATCGTTTGTGCAAACGTGTTAATATTTAAATGAAGAGAATGCAGAAATAGATGGAATTCCCTATATACCCTTTTACCGCAGAAGCTAAGTTTGCTATAAAATGCTCCTCGTTTGAACACTTTTCCTCATACTCTGTCTGTTTGAATTAATTGTTTTAGGCAAGAAAAATTGCTGCTTTAGATTGCAGTAAACTTTGAGGGTTGTCGATTAAAAAGTAGATGATATTTCAAGCAACAGAGGGTTGTTTAGTGTCTAAAATCGTTTGTGCAAACGTGTTAATATTTAAATGAAGAGAATGCAGAAATAGATGGAATTCCCTATATACCCTTTTACCGCAGAAGCTAAGTTTGCTATAAAATGCTCCTCGTTTGAACACTTTTCCTCATACTCTGTCTGTTTGAATTAATTGTTTTAGGCAAGAAAAATTGCTGCTTTAGATTGCAGTAAACTTTGAGGGTTGTCGATTAAAAAGTAGATGATATTTCAAGCAACAGAGGGTTGTTTAGTGTCTAAAATCGTTTGTGCAAACGTGTTAATATTTAAATGAAGAGAATGCAGAAATAGATGGAATTCCCTATATACCCTTTTACCGCAGAAGCTAAGTTTGCTATAAAATGCTCCTCGTTTGAACACTTTTCCTCATACTCTGTCTGTTTGAATTAATTGTTTTAGGCAAGAAAAATTGCTGCTTTAGATTGCAGTAAACTTTGAGGGTTGTCGATTAAAAAGTAGATGATATTTCAAGCAACAGAGGGTTGTTTAGTGTCTAAAATCGTTTGTGCAAACGTGTTAATATTTAAATGAAGAGAATGCAGAAATAGATGGAATTCCCTATATACCCTTTTACCGCAGAAGCTAAGTTTGCTGTAAAATGCTCCTTGTTTGAACACTTTTCCTCATACTCTTTTTGAATTAATTGTTTTAGGCAAGAAAAATTGCTGATTTAGATTGCAGTAAACTTTGAGGGTTGTCAATCACAAAGTAGACGTCAAGCAACAGAGGGTTGATTACTGTCTAAAATCGTTTGTGCAAACGTGTCTATATTGAAATGAAGAGAATGCAAAAATAGATGGAATTCCTTATATACCTTTTTACTGCAGAAGCAAAGTTTGCTGTAGAGAGTACCTAGCGACGCAGCATTTAAATAGAAAGGTAAGATAAAAACGTCGGTACAGGTAGGCGCAACGACGTGTCGTATCGCACTTTGCAGTCTTTCAGCTTACGACATACGCGAGCGCATTTCAGAAATGCAAAAAATACGTGCGCTGAGTACAAGCCGCGTACCGACGTTACATGCGATTAAGAGGCGAGTTACATATTCAATTTTCAATTCAAATTCAAGGTTTCAATAACGAGACACTCGTGCGCGTAAGCGCGTACTTTGCACAACGGCGAACGAGGAAAAGGAAAAGAAAAAAGGAAGAAAATTTAGACGAGTTACGCACAAGATGATACGAAAGAAATAGAGCGATCGCTCGATTGTTCTCTGAGGTCAGAGATAACAGCGTGGTGGCTCGCCTCGCTATCAATGGCAGCTACGAACGCTTACAAAACGACATTCCTACACGAGCTCGAGCAATGCCGCGGGATGTGAACCGATAAAATCTCTAGAATTTACGGTAAATCGTACTTAACAACGGGAACACCTCATAAGACGTAGTACACAGTCCGGTTGCGATTCCGTTACGCGTTTTGATTCAATGCGTTTCGCGAAACCGCCTATTTGCAAACATATTCCCTCGATATTTCTCGTGAACGTGGAAGAAACAGGCAGCAGGCAAATAGACTATCGAGATCGTTTTATTGCATAATCGGAATATAAATCGCTTTCGGTGAAACTAAGCGGGTTCAGAGGATGCCTGAAGAAAGAAAGAAGAGAAAGAGAGACACAACGCTTGAAGATTGTGTTCGGTGGTGGTAAACGAGCACGAAACATATTGGACGCGTGGTCTCGGCCTAGAGACAACTTGAAATCGGTTAAAAGGAGGCATTGTTAGACAGACAACTAGACACAGGCGAGGTTTGAGGGCAAAGACCAAGAGGAACGAGACGACGCGACTCGTGGAAACGTTTAATTAATTTCGAAGACAATCGGCGCTCCTCAAAAGTCGGACAACTTAACTCCGCCGCGGCAACAGCTGTGTCGTAAGCATATGCGTGCGGCGAAAGAACAACGAGCAGAAGGAAGAACATCAGAACCAGTTTCATCTCTTAAACGCTTAATTAAGCAGGCTCTCTCGGTAGAGGGTGAAACGAGGATACGTAAACCCGAGTGACGCGACCAAACCAACGAGAAGAAGATTCCCTCGGCTCTCTGGCACGGAGCAAAAGATATCGATATGCGTGCACACATGTATATTCATGTTTGTGTAGGTGTAGCCCCGTAGCTACCACCGCGTCTCCTACCTTTCTTCCAGTCTGCACATTTCGATTTATCATTAACAGCTCTATCGCATGCATGGTCCTCGAACCAGTTTCTCGTTTTATCATGGTCAACCTGGCGGTTACTACGTAACCGGGTAGCGGAGTAATGATCGTAAGGCGCTATACGGTGTATACGCAGCGGCCGAGAATTACTCACTCGCAACGGTAACGAGGTCCCGTGCTCGCCAAACGTTAAATCAAACATTTCTAAGAGTTAGATGTTCGCCACTTTGACGGTATTCGCCGATGCGTTTAATCGTTGAATTAAAGATAAGATAAACAACATCGAAGGAACATCTTTATTCTTTCACCATTAAATCGCCTATTCTTCAAAGTTATTTCAAATCAAATCACGAACAATTAGACGAGGTTGTTAGGCGCGATAATAATCCTTTATACAAAATGCTAATCGCTCGAGTACAATAAATTTAACTTGTGTATTATACATTTTTGTAGAATATACATGTGTGAACGAATTAACGTTACTTTCCTCGTTTCTAGGCCTCTTGGAAATTATCTGCAATACTTTTCCATTGGAAGCTAACGTTTATACCACACACCCTGTACGTATGGAATATAATGCACGGAATGGGAATACCATAATTAGAACCGGGTTAAGCGAAAGCTAACCGCTATCCTCCTTATCGGAGGCTCCCTCATCGCGCGAGCACGGATAAGCTGTTCCAGGGGATTCCCATAAACAGTAACACCTGCCAAGCACATAGGAAACGTTCCGATGTACATACGCGTCGTACACGCAACTGCGAGCTCGAAGGCGTAAAAGTTACTTTATTTCTTATAAGTTCATTTCTTCGCGACCTTCCTTTTCTCCTATCCGGTTCGCATAATTTCTCCGTATCCTAATGGAGGAAACTGTTGGCGGTACTGGAGCCGGCTGGTTAGCGTAGATCTCGCAGTTTAACGATCATTATCGGCTTTTATGACTCAATGAACGTGGAATACGAAGTGGCCGTTCGAAACCGGCCATTAATCGTTTGTTACTGCAACGACGGAGGAAAAAGAAACAGACAAAAACCGAGTATCCCCGGTTGTTTCTTTCGTGTCGTACCGACTTCGCAATGCTACTCGATCGAACATAAGTAAAAACTATTCGATAAATATTTAGAAAATTTGGCAAAGTTTCGCTAGATTACCGTTTAGCAATTCCATTCGACTGTTTCGCGATTCATATCTCGTTCACCGGAAGTACAACCCTGCGCGCGCTAATAATTAACAAGGTCGTTCAATGAAATGGCAAAGGCGCTGCAAAAGGAAATGCCGCGGGTTTTTCTCGACCGTTCGGTTACGAAAACAGTTAAACGAAACGGAGAAAATGTTTAATGCGCGTCCTTGTGCGAACGTGGGGAACCGAACGAACTCGCGAATAATTATTCGAGTGAATCGAGGCACACAGGTGTTTCAGGCCTCTCATGTTAATCAGATGTCGCGGGTACGGCATCGTGTGGCGCGTTACGAACGTATGCAAACCGCATTTCCACGGCAGCGCGCGCTCCGGCCACGCCAACAGCGTTCTCCAGCCTGGAGAAAAATTCCCCGATGCGTCAGCCACGCACTTCTTTTCCATTCCAGGGCTCTGGCCGATGCGTGGATGCTATCAATGGAACAATTATAATTAGAGGCAGCGTTCCGTTGCGCAATTCTCCGACTTTTAAAACGGCCGACGATCGAGGAACCCGTTCCACCGAGTGTCTAATCGGGGGCGATCTCCGCGCGACTGCACCTTCTACGCCTGCTAACGAACTACTAATTATTAATGTCCAACAAATTGTTTCGTCTAGATCTCGGCAATTTATCGCGTATTCGACGGAGATTTAATTGCCCGCGTTTAATTGTTCGCAATCGTGTCGAACTCGTTGCCTTCGTTGATATCTGAAATTTCAAACATTGACGCCGAAAAATCTCTGTTACTCCTTTTTTCTTTATCAGGGAATATTCATTAATTACCGTAACGGTATAAGACTGTTAATCAGTCACACTCTGTTTGCCGCCGTATCAATTCTCACGAATGTAACGATATTTGCAGTTTAGAAAACAGATGGTAGAATTACATAAGACGCTGTTACTAGGACCGGAAGATTTTTATTATTAACATCTTTCTCTTTCTTTCACCTTTCTCACACCTTCCTCTTACTCTACCACGGTTCTCCATAAAGCGTGCAGCTCCATTAAGGCGACACTATCTCGTAGAGAGATTTTTCGAAAGCCGTGAAAAGTAGCGGGCATCGTGCGCGGAAAGAAAAGGCGCAGCAAGGATGAAGCGTAAAGCAAGTGATACGGCGGGACCGGCTATTAAGAATCTTCGTGTAGCTAAGAATCGTCGCCGACACCTTCGCTATATTCCACGGTGTACGATGTAATCTCTGTGTGCCATCGCGACAACCCAGCTTAAACTAGGCACCGTGTAGTCCCGATGTCCAGTGCCTCGTACGATGTTCCCTCTCTCGGTCTCCTTCCCTCGAGTTTTCGCTCGCTTAAAGCGAGTGACATCATCAGCCACCTATGTCCACCTCGCACCCATCCGGCAGTCCGGGCACGTACACTTTCGGATAAAAGGAGCATTAAAACAAAAATATTGTCCGTCTGGAGTTGAACTTATAAATCAACGACGGCAACAACGGAATCGCCGGTTCTTCGTTGTTGCCCGTCCATTATCGTCCCGCTGTTCTTTTGGCCGTCTCCTCCGCGGACGGCCGACGGACTTTTCATATCCAACCTGCCCATTTAACGTTGAATTTATAAATAATGGCTAACGAACGGCCGGAGCGATCGTTGTCATAATTCAACTTACAAATGAGAGAGGTTTCTTCGTGTCTTATCCGTTCCAAGTCGAATTCATTAATCGATCATGGTCTCGCGATACCCTGCGCTCTTCCCTCTTCCTCTGTCTCTCCTTTTAGCTTACCCTGTCGCGGATCGCCTCTTTTGCTCCCTTCCACCCTCCACCTCCATGTTCTTTCCCTCATTCGTTTTGCTCCTTCTGTCGTCTGTATTCTTTCCGACTGCAACGACTTCGTAAATCATCGACGCGAGACATACTTAATCGTTTTAGCGTAAATGTCGTCCGTTTCGATGGGCCGTCGTGATTTACGATTTACGACAAACCGCACTGGTGCTATGCTTCCACCGTCGTTCGGCTTTTTCCGCCTAATCCTCCCCTGGGTAATGCAACCGTCGAATTATCAGTTTCGCCAGATTAAAGACCGAATATCCACGTATTTCCCATGTTTCTGGTTAACGACCCTCTCGATGCAATGGACGACGAGTGGTCGCGTCAGCGCGTTGCCAAAGATTCCGCAAGCAGCGAATATCATGTTGGAATTGGTATTTCACAACAGTCAAAATCGTGACCGTAGAGGTATACGCGAGTGTCCTGGGAACGACCAGGCATCGAGGCAAACAGCACGCTCGTGGAAACGACGGAGCAGTGACCTTCGGCCGCAAAAAGGTCGAAGTCGTTGTACCGTTACTAGACATCCTCCGTAACTACCTAGTTTCAAGCATTTTGACTTGTTTTTTTCGTTACGACCGCTCGAATTTATGGATACGACCGTGGCTAGCTTCGTTTTCCAGTGTTAACTTAGCCAGGTAGGAGTCGAAGGTACGTACAGGTGATGCAACTGCGCTTGACCTTGCTCTAAAAACATTTTCACACCCTCGGGTCTGGCTCCCGTTGCGGCCTACCCTTGTGCGCCTATCTGCTCGCGCGCTTCCTCCAGGCCACAAAACAATCCCATTGTACTTCCCAACGAACCGATTTCAATATTTTTTTGCTATGGTTAAGGTCACTCTTACAGGCGACGCTTCAACTTCTAACCTGGTCCGTGAACAATGCAGCGAACGCAATTTCAAGGTGCAACGGAACACAATGCGCCGCAATGTTTCGGCATAAAAAATCCACCCGCAAACCGCGGGCCCCGTTTTTCCTACCTCGACGCGTCCATTCGCATTTATGTCTTCTAAATTCGCGATTTATTCGCGTGGATGTTGCATGACAGGGCGAAATTGCGGAACGTTCGCGATTGGCAGCACGGTGTTCTCTATTATGAAGCGCACGCCTGCGCGCCGCTGCGCTCCATCAGGCGCGAAAATTGGCGTTTGTGAAAATTCAAAGACGAAACGAAATCGCCATCGGAAGGAATAATTGCAGGCGTAATTGCAACGATTCGGTGGGATTATTCTATAACGGAAGAGGAGGCGTCCAATATATTAACAATTTCGAGCGTGGCGGATCGAGAAGCCGATCGAATGAATTAATTTGCGCGGAGGATCGGCAACAATTTGCTCGTAACTGAGAGAAAAATATCATGTCAGGGGTACCGGTTCGGCCGAGGAGTTGAAAACTGCTTCGGAAATTAATAGTCGGCCATTAATTCAAAATACCTACTCCACGTGTGATACATTTGCTGTTTAACTACCCGATCATTAATTTACTTACTTTATGTAACGCGCTTGGCGAGGCTGACGCGCGACCGGCATATTTCTTACACGAAATTATATCAACTGGTAAAGAGACTGGAAACAGCTTGTCACCCAACTATTCCGCGTTACATACACTCATCGGCACCTCCGACGAAATATTCAAAAGTGCGTTTAGCGGCCGTAATAAATTCGCGATATCGTCCCCCGTCACCCCAGGAATGTTGTTTCTGCTTCTGTGCGGTAATTTCGAAACTCTCGCGGGTTAACCTACGGTACGTTTTGAGCGATCTGCTATCGAGGAACGATCCGACGGCAGCCAGAACGTCGAGCGCACTCGGTCCGAGCTTCCCACCGCTACGACTCTGCCTTAAAATTCTTCCAAAATACGTCTATCCCTTCCAGCTTGCACGACAAATATTTATCGGAACGATCGAGAGATTCTGCAGGTCTCGGTGATTTTCAAACAGAATTTTCCGATGGAAGATCGTAGCTGTTTTCCATTGGGAAACGATGGTTTCCAAATCACAGTGTCTAATTGCGCGTGGTTTCTCAGAATGACAAGCTACGATGAGAGAAATTGGAATTACGAATGGCGGGTAACCGGATCATTACTTGAACCGATAATTAAGAGCACGTGGAAGTAGCGCCATTTCCTGTGCTCTGTGTGATATAGCGTATCCGCGTTTGAATTATTGAATTCAATAGAAATACGCGAGTTCTCGGCGCTCAACTGGAAGATTGGACGAATTTATACGAGCAATGCGCCCAGCTACCCCTTCCCCGCCCATTTAAAAATACTATCTAGGTGGCCATTTATCAGGCTTAACTGTGTCTTGAAACCGTTACTTTTTATTGAATAACGTATAACACCTGCGAAAACACTTAATTCACGTTCAGCGATATATAACGTGGCCGGTCGCGGTATTAAATTCGCGGAAATTTAGGAAGATAGGTTTGCGGTTCGAAGCGAAGAGACAAGCAAGTCGCATAGCCTGCATGATTGCAGTTAAAAAGACCGAAACGGTACCGGTGCCCGCCGAATCAACGAGGAACTTTTCTGCAAAATAACAAGACGCCCAGATGCAAATTATACTACTAAAGAATCGTAAATCGTCTGTACTTATTTTATAATCCACTGGTAGATAGAACGCTAGAGGAGCAGACTATGACTTGGAACTAAATGACAGTGAACAACGTTAAAAGTGTCTTCCTTTTACAGACACGTCTCTTACAATAAGATCTAAAGATTCCAACAGTTAAAGAGGAAATCGCTAGATACGCAAAAAAGTACAAAGAAAGACTTGCAACACACCCAAACCAGCTAATTGCTGAAACAAATGAAACCGTAATAGAAAGAAGACCGAAGAAGAAGCATCCCGCAGACCTCGCAATAGAAATACAATAAACAACCTGGAAGATGGAACCCCGCTAGGGGTAACCATCCACATGCTATATTTCTCAAGTTATAACATTTTACCAAATGTCCTTCTAGACAAATTGTAAAATTTCGAATAAATAAATAAATAAATAAAAAATAAACAACCTGGAAGATGGAACCCCGCTGGGGGTAACCATCCACATGCTATATTTCTCAAGTTATAACATTTTACCAAATGTCCTTCTGGACAAATTGTAAAATTAAATAAATAAATAAAAACAAAAACGTCTCTTACAATGCATCTTTATACAAACCTGAAATGTTGACGTCGAACGTTGTGATATAAATAATAATATAAAACATCCATTGTGTCCTTAAAAAGAGGGAAGAATCCTTTCGGACGACCCATAACATTTCCCAAACAATAAAATCGGCGATACGGCAAAGAGCATGCGAACGCAGACTTTGGCTGGGGCATAAAATAATCTTTGCTACCTTCGAGGTACTCTTTCTTGGCCAAAGTTGATTCAGAAGGTCGCGCAGCTCTTCATCATCCGCCGTTGGATTTGTTAAGTTTCGGGCGTCGGTTATCTCGCAGCCGCGGGCACACGGCCGGCTGCGGGGGTTGCGACTGCCAACAGGGTAGAAAAGAAACAGAGGAGAAAAGACGCGCACGTGCGTGTGCTTCTCCGTATCTGAGCGAGTCACAGGCTAAAACGGGGACGATCTTGAACGCAAATGGAACTTGAAGTATGAGACGAGGGTCGAAAGAGGGGGTTGTTGAGAAAGGGAGGAAGCCGAATGTAGGCAAGGTGTCGTAGAAGAGTCGGAACAGGGTTGGAGGCGGAAGGTAGACGAGGAGGCAAAAGGGCAAGAGGCATCGGGTGACGTCGCGACGCCCCGGGCTCTCCGAGCAAGTTCTCGAAAGTGTCGGCTAAACTGATATGAGAAATGGTCGCTTCGTGCTGCCCGTAGGGGATGAAGGAGCCCGGCTCCACCTATACGTTACACAGTTAGGAAACGTTCAGCCACCTCGTGTGTTTCCAACCCCCGTTCGCCCGATACGATATTCGCGGCAATACAGGTCGACCGACCGTGTTACCATCTTACGCCTCCGCGAACCCGTGGATTTATTGCCAGATTTACCCTACGATATCGTTGGAGATTCTTGAAAGAAGCTCGACACAAAGCAACGTTGTATCGTTTAATTGCGTAGGTGTCTTTGAACGTAGACGAAACGTCCAATTGTAGCAACAGCTTATTCCAAATAGAAACGACGTGTTTCGTAAGAGGATGGTCGAATTGTACCGTTGGGACGTGGCTCCGTCGTAGGGTGGCAAAAAAGCATAGCGTTGTCACTTTGACAAACTAATTATACCCGTGTGTTACAGGGGTTGCAATGTTGCAATAATCTTGCGCGGTTGCAAGTATGTATTTCAACAGGGCCAGCGAATTAATTCAAAACTGTAGTTTAATCCAGTTTCAAGCGCTGTACGAGTTACGCTGCTTGTATGTGGCGAAACGCCGTGCCATCATTTTTCTCAGAACAATCCCGTACGGGGAAACTTCAAAACCGGAAGAACTTGGAGGAAAATACTACAAAGTCACAGGTATCGCTGACGTCTCGTTTGGAAATTTTCGATTAGGCTAAATCCCTGGACAATGTTGGTAGGCCAACTTTTTGACCGAGCAATCGGGTCGAACGACAATAACAAGCGATCCGCGTTCCACCCCTAAGTGAAGATGCATGGTATGAGAGAAGGCGTTTCGAGGTGTTGGAGCGGGAAGAAGAGGACGAAGAAGAAACTCTAAAGAAGGGGTGCTGGAGGGGGCAAAGGAACGCTTATCACTGGCTGCAGCCGCACCGACCGTCGGATCCTTATTTATGGTGGCCGTCAGGCGTCGGTGCGGTACACACCACCTATTTTACCCCCGGGCCTTGCGATACCGAACTCACTTTATTTTCGGCCAGTTTACCCCCCTTTTCCCTGGCAAACTCCAACTTAAACGTGATCGATCGGAACAATCGGGATAACCCGGGTTTAAATGATAGAAATTGTAGTCATATTATCATCTAAGTTTCTCAGCTACAAGTTTGAGGAACTGTGAATCGGTCGAAGAATAGGATACTCTGTATCTAACGTCGTTGAGAATGTACGAGGTACTTTTCAAATAATTTTAGAAGGCAAGATGAAACGCGTCGAATCGCCAGGTTAAGAGCAAAAGTAATTATTAGGTTCGAATAGACGATAATTTATCATTTGGCACTAGTCCTGTTGGCGGATTTCTCGGTGGACAGACGAGCGGCGACGTTTTATCGCTAGACGTTATTATGCCGAGCCTCGATGCATTACAAGCGTATCACGTCCACTCAGTTATAGTTCTTCATTAACGCCGGCCGTAAAACACCCGTTTGACAGAACGAGATACAAGGAAAATTGATGCACGCTCCCCCGACCGAGATTAATTCCGTAATTGATATCTATACACTGTACGTGCAAGCGTACGTAACCCGGGGAAGAAAGAAATATCGTTGCGTTTATCTGGAATCGCGGGGGTCGCTTCATGGCATACGTTCACGCGAACCACGTGCACGCATTTATTCTTTCTCGCGGCGGGCGTCGCGATCGCGAAATTCAACATATTCTCCGTAACATATTATAGTTTCGAGTATCGCAGTAGTTTACATCAACGTCGCAAATCGGTGAGCTACGATAAGAATTAATATTCTTTGCCGCGATAACCTCAATCATCCGAGCATGTGCACTGAGCCTACATTTTGGCGGGAGAGACATTGTCGCGATGTCATCGAAAATTGTTTGATCGAATAGGTTAGAAGAATGGTTTCGCCGCGTGTACGAAACGTCTACCTACGTTCGCGTTGCAATATCGCACAGTTTGTCGAGATAGAGGCGTACACTCGTCGAAGAAATAAGATGAACGATGACTTACCCTGTAGCGGCTGGCCGGAAGACTCAACGAAAGCAGAGGATCGTTTGCGGAAGGATAGGCCGCGCTCGTTTCTTGTTCATGATAGCGATCGTTCAGACCGGAATCGGTTGTTGCATCCGGAAGTTCCGTGTCGGCTGACTGCTGGTCCAAAAGATCTCCGCGTCGGCAGGATGGTAGAGGTTATCTCGCCGGTTGATGGTGCGTAGACTCGAGATCTCGGGGAAGATCGTTCCGCGCTGGAACGATTTCCCAGCTGACGATACGTGATTCCGGTTGGTTGTGGCGCGTCGCGTCGCGTCGCGGATCCCCGTCTGTATGTTAGCTGGTCGCGCGAAATAAAAAGGAGAGCAGGCACGATCGAGGACCCGGAACGAAGGTGAACGAGAAGTCGGTGGTTTTGTCTGGAACGGAACGGTACGAAACGGAACGGATTAGAGCCACGTGAAGTCGAAGGCTCTGATCCACCTCCTCGCGTGTTTCGCGGAAGGCTCGCTTCGACGTCGGACGCTCGCTCGGGTGACGCTCTCTCGCGGGCCAAAGCAAACTTGTCGGATGGCAATACGTGAGTTAAATGTTCACCGCGGATGGTTTACGGCCCGATAGTCCCCACCTCGTACCGCCACGCGGCGCTGCCTTCGTTCTCTCTCTCTGTTCGCGGCTCTGCCTCGCTCCTTCGCCTTTCCGTCTCCCTCTAACCGCCTAGAAATCCCTGCCTCTCTCTCTCTCACCCTGCCACGCGTTCTCGCTTTCCTCCTCGCCCGGCATTTTCTCGTCCGCTCTCTCCGTCGGTTTCACGGCCCCTCGAACGCTCCTCTTGCCTCGTGCCTCGTCCCGGCTGTCCTGCGGCCAGTGCAAAGGCGGGGAATCCGGACCGAGGGAGCGAGAGAGAATTAGCGACAGAGAGAAAACTGACTGTGAACGGAGACCAAACGATATAGGGGACGCGCGATCAAGACGGAGACAAACGGTCCTCTCACACATGCCCGCCCGCACACAGATGAGACGGGGATTTATATGCAAGGGCGTTGTTAATGGCGGGAGGGGGCACGGCGTAGGGTATAGGCCTGCTGTCTCTTTCTCTTTCTCTTTCCATCTTCTCTAACCTCGTTCCTCTTCCCGGCCACCATCAGTCTCTTCCTCGTCGTTCTCCATCTATCCTTATTTACGAGAATCGTTCGTCGTCTTCTTTCCACGAAGTAATCGTACTCGCGTGCTCTAAGGACAGGCTCGATGTCTCTGTCTTCTCTCCCTCTCGCGTCATTTCTCTCGCGCGCACTCCAGTTTCGTCTCGTTCTTTCTCACTCCCGTTGGCAGGCTCCGGCGCTCACGAGGATGGCCACGATGACGTAACGGACCACGTGACTGCACGCGAGCCAATCGGGCGCGAGCAATTTGAATCTCGCGGGTTACCAAGACCCCACCTAGTGGCCCACCTTCAGGCCTGGTTATCATCGCATGCACATGCAGGATTGAGCCATTACCTGGTGCTTGGCGTTATAGGTATAATTATATAGCGTCGCGATACACATCGAGTAATGGTGATTTGTGGCCGCTCCTCCGCACACATGCTCGATTCTCTGTGCAACCACGTGGTGGCCGCACCGTGTATCCTCTACAACTTCTCTCTCTCTCTCTCTCTCCCTCTCTCCCTCTCTCTCATCCTCTTCCTCTTCCTCTCTCGGTGCTACCGGAATCTCCAGCCTACCTCGGCGCGAATTATCGACGCGCAAAGAGTGTACGAATTTAATTACTCCCTTATCACGTTCGGCTTTCCTGTTTTCGCGCAGCCTTCATTGCTGGATCGACTCGTTACTCGCGTCGCTTTCTCCCTTTCTTCCTTTTCTCCTCTTCTATCGTCCTTTTTCCTGTCCCATCTTTTTCTCTCGTTTTAAATGCACGGAATCCGTGACAGGTATCGAGAGATAAATGGAGATTTGTTAATCGAAAAATTAACGCGTTTGCTTGGGGCGAATATGGAAAGGCGTTGGAAGCCCAGCGAGGATAATTCATCAGCCTTTGCGGACCAAAACACGCGTTCCTTCCTGCTCGTTGTTGACCAAACACGTCGACGCGGCATCTCGTAAATATTTGCGTCGCGTTTTCGTTTCTAGCGAGTATCAGAGCCGAAGGCGTTCCTCAAAGCGGGAATCATCGGTCGGGGCAGGCGGGCAATTTCATCGGAGATTCTTTTCATTAGAGGGTAGCGCGCAAGCCGCCCGTTGAAAGTTGGTTCGGCCGGCTGGCAATAATTCAGAAAGTCAATTCGTACGTCGTCGCATTAATTCGAATTTCGCAGGGAGAATGAACTCGCCGCGAAATTGTGTTTCACCACACGGCCAATTCCACTTCGGGCAAATTTAAATCGAGCCTCAACCTCCACGTCGGTGAATTTACAGAGTCAGAGGTGTATCACCTCCCTTCTTCTCTTCCCCACGACCAACGGTGAACGTTGATAACATGGGGGAGCTTGGAAGAGAGAGAAGGAGGACGTGCATCATCCGCGACGTTCGTTCGTCAACCGTTGGCGGAAGAATTTAATGCGCCAACGTCCCGGTCTCGCCACTCACCCGCTCCCGAGTCTGGCAATGAACAATTTTGAAGAAGATACCGTTATTATGGCGCATGACGCAACGAATGGTATCGACAAGCTCGATATATTGGACGATAAATAATGTCGCGACGTAAAATCAATGAATCGGAGCCCGGTCTCCTTTCCGTTTCACGTATTTGTTTTGCCGGACAATATTAGCTCCGAAAAAGTCCGCAAAAACACGCGAACACGCGAAATAAATATAAACGGGCGACTGGGAGAAAAAAGTTCGCCGCGAAGATATATTACGGAGCCTTTTATTAGTCCCTACCGAATTACACGAGACTATTGCTCTCCGCGTCACAATTTCTACCACGCACCTGCTGCCCCGTCGATCCGTCAAAGCTCGTGGACCGTTCTGTAAAATATAAATCGAGAGAAAGCTATCGTGGCAACCGGATCCTTGAGATTTTTATCGAAAATTGATAACAAATAATTACGAGATGCAATAGCAAAAAAAGAAAAAAAAAAAAAAAAGGAATAGATAGGAAAATAGAAACGTAGTGAAAGTAAGTCACGACGATCACGCGGTTACCGGAATGCTTCTGGCAGCTTAGGTCGGGTTAGAAGGTCTAGGTACGTGTTCGCAATTTGACGGAATGTTATTGCGGCCATAATCGCAGGCGCCAACAGGTGCGAGCTTGCACAAGCCTACACGTGAATGTATACGTAAGCTCGTAGAAGTGTATCGGTGAGTCGGTATACCTATATTACTGCCATAGGGCAATAAAGACCCCATCCCTATAATCTGTAGCGGAAACAATAACTAAACAGCCGGCGAAGCCGGCCAACCGGTACTGACCCAGTACGAGTCGTTCATAATGCTAATGGCCGCTTCGTTGTCAATATTTTGACAGGAAATTAAGATGTGTCGGTTTCACCTCGATGGCTGGTCGGTTTAACCAGCTTTAACTCCCTCGTTGCCGATTTCTCTCCTTAAAATCGAATGAAATACACGTAAATCGAAATTTCGTTTCCAATCTCTATCTTACTTTTCCAACTTCGATCTCGTAAACGATTTTCTAAGTGTTTTTAGTGTTTCAAATTTTGTATAGTGTTACGTCGCGTAAGACGCCCCGTGCGACGTCCCTCATGGTCTGGCCGCCGAGGCCTACACACCGTTACACCGACCCTCGATAAACCTAAGGAACCACCATAAATCGAATCTTCTTAGTTTAATTTTTATTCGCATAAGTATTTTCGGTTTATGGATGGTCCTTAAAACAGTCCTTAGGTTTATCGCACTCTCTTATAACTTACGGAGAAAGCGGTTGTTTGTCTATTAAAAATAGCAGGTATTTCCCATTAAACAGGGCACCCATACCGAGCTTTCCTCCCGAATTGTACGAGACGGGTCATCACTGTTTTACCAAACGTCCTACAGTCAATACAACTGTTCTTCCAAGCTTCGCGTAGTCAACACTACTGTTCTTCCAAACATAGTACAGTCGACACTACTGTTCTTCCAAACATAGTGCAGTCAACACTACTATTCTTCCAAGCTTCGTGTAGTCAACACTACTGTTCTTCCAAGCTTCGTGTAGTCAACACTACTGTTCTTCCAAGCTTCGTGTAGTCAACACTACTGTTCTTCCAAACATAGTGCAGTCAACACTACTATTCTTCCAAGCTTCGTGTAGTCAACACTACTGTTCTTCCAAACGTAGTGCAGTCGACACTAGTGTTCTTCCAAACATAGTGCAGTCAACACTACTATTCTTCCAAGCTTCGTGTAGTCAACACTACTGTTCTTCCAAGCTTCGTGTAGTCAACACTACTATTCTTCCAAGCTTCGTGTAGTCAACACTGCTGTTCTTCCAAACATAGTGCAGTCGACACTGCTGTTCTTCCAAACATAGTGCAGTCGACACTAGTGTTCTTCCAAACATAGTGCAGTCAACACGACTGGTCCTATAAGCTTCGCGTAGTCAACTTAAAACATAGTCCTCGCTTCGATCAAAGTGATATTATCCTAATCTATTCTTTGTTACTACTACTCATTTACCAAGTGTATTATTCTTCATCGCCTGTATCAATTATAACTTTCGCCACGACGGAACCTCAAGTGTAACAAGTTGTTAAAAATATAAATATTATAAGACTGTAGACTACAGTTTTATTCCCCAACAAATACCCCTATTATCCCACAAGAAATAAGGGGACCGACCTGTTCGTGGTGTCGATTATTATAATCGTAACGGGAATTTACGACTCCCGTTGACGCGCTTCAACGCGATCGCGTCTCCCCGCGACTGGACGAAAGAACGTATAGAGATACTTCTGTAGCTGTAGTTGTTACGAACCGAATGCATATTGTACGATGTATCGTACATGGTAGCGATGCGTTACGTAAAGAGATAGCATCGATCAAGGCGCGCATGGACTGTCAAGAAGCAAAGTAGGACGCTAAGTTACTGCGCGGTTCAACTTTCTTCCAGCAGGCTTGATCGATGTCGCGCACAGGAGATCGCGATCACGTAAAACGAGATAATACTTCCGGTAACATCGTGAAAACACCTCTAAGACCGATTACTTTCCGAACGAGTCGAACTTCCGCCACCAAAGAGATGCGCCTCGGCATCACGAGTGAAAGTCAATGTCGCGGTTATACGACTCCGACACGCGTTCCTACTATCGTAGATTTTCATTCGCCATCGATCGTTCTATGCACGTCGAATCTTGATCACCGGTTGCTATTGAAGTCACGACTCCTGCAGTTTAGATCGGCTTGATCGCGGAATATATTATCGAGATACTGTACAGCTTTAGATTTATCGATTTCTACAACGAACGTTTCACCCTTCGCGGGTCTTTCAATTGTATCCTAGTTTTTCTACGCTATTTTATTACCTATATTTTGCCAATTTTTCTTATAACATTTTGTATTGCGTTTTAATATGGCGATAATCATGAACAGACTCGAGCGTCATGGGTGACCGAGCGTAGGAATTAGTTAGTAGGTAGGTAATCAATTATATGCGTAATTATGTAATTACGAGTTCTGAAGGTAGTAACAGCGTGAACTATGTTCTGTATAATAACAGTGTAAAGAAATAATGTTGTGCTAAAAATACAAGTATCATGATGAAGTAAGCGAATGCTGCTACTATGTAGAAGAAACCTAGAATTCATATACATAACAATCGACGTATTAATATTAATAAATCGAGATCTATTATCTCTGTTAAGAATTCACAATTTAGCAGCATGAAACGCTATTACAGATAAAAAAGCACTCAGTAATTTATTATTGAACGATACATTAGAGAAGCGCTCTTTAATTATTAGCTCCCAATTATGGGGAACAGCAAGTAATTCCAACATTGAAATTCTCCAACGATTCCAATAAAAAACCTTAAGATCCTTAATAAATGCACGTTGGTACAAAACCAACGAAACAATTCATCACGACTTCAAGATGCCTACAGTGAAAGAAAAAATATCAAAATTCAGCAAGAGTTAACAAAACCCTCTAATTACTCAACTGGTCGACACGTCGGAACAGATCCGCAGGCTAAAAGGACATTACACCTTAGACCTAAGCACTAGATTCAAGTAGAGTCAAACATATACTATAAACACTTATTAATCATGCCATAGTCCCACGCCAGATAAATTTACTTAAAATTCTCTACGAGAATTGATTGTAAATTAAACGCAAACGAAAAAAAAAAAAAAATTATTAGCCCTCTTAATAATTTACCCACGTACGTTACCAAAGGAAATTCGTTTCATTCTCTAAATTCCAGCACACTTTCGAGTGCCAAAGAAAGAGTTGCGCTAGCAAGTTCCTAATTTCACGGGAAATACGGTTAACCGGTCGCGGGTGCTTTACGACGAGGCTACGATGCAGCGGCGTTTCCCTCGAATGCTTGCGGACGCGCGCGCGTATCCACACGGATACGCGGCTGTACATCGTGTACGCTGGCATATATACAGAAAGGAGGATGCGGCGTATCTGCCGTCTCGATCTACTTCCTTATCGCGGCGAAATTGTCCTGGCCGTCGTGGCAGGTCCCCAGCCTCTTCCTTCCCCTGGGAGAAACAGGGAAAGGGAAGCAAAGAACGGGGCGGCGGTAGGGCGCGGGAGAAGGAAGAGTGGGAGAAGACCGTACATTACCGCACACGAAAAAAGACCATCTACAGGACGTTTAATTTCCGAAGCCCTTCCGCCAGCTCCATTCACGGGGTCTACGGATCCACAGCCAGGGCATGAATCCCGTCATTCAGCTGCCTCCTTGTGCTTTCCACCCCTTTCCCATCCTTCGTGCCCTCTTTAGACTTACGGCTACGGGGCACGACGGTGAAAAGCATCGTAGCAATCTTCCTCTTCGATACCATCCACCTCGAGCCATAGAAAATTTCGCCGCAACGAGAGAAGGTCGAGTCAAAGAGGCCACCACACGTCGTCCTGAGTCACTTGGTCGACCGACGGGGGGTGGTCTCGCGTGCACCTTGCGAAATTATCTCGATCGTACGAGAGAGTAATTTTCACCTGGACACGTTCGGAACGTTCGCTTTATCGATCGGAGCTAATTTCTCGCGGGTTTGCGCTTAATTTGTCTCCTTATGGTACCGTATTTTTCTCTTTTCTTTCTTTTTCGCCTGACGTCATGGCTTGTATTACGATTTCATCGGTCTGTTACCGCGCGATTAAAGCGCTTCGTCGAGTATTCGTGACTGGTTGTAGGTCACAGTCTCCCTACTCGGCAACATGTTAAGTATAACGTTGCGTAAAAGCTCGAATCGCGTAAATCTTCGACTAATTCGTTAAACAGTAGACGTCTTGGATCGGGGCCCGGATGGTGCGTCGGGTTAAACAGCCTGTAAGGAAAGCGCGATGACAATTATTCCCCTTGCGCCTACGCCTCCACGCGCAATCAAGCTAATCCCGTGAAGCAACGATGAAAGCCTCGGGCAATCCCCAACTTACACGGCAGTATATTTGTCGAGGGTTGTTGCTTAAAGAATTTGAGGCCTTGTGCGAAAACGGCCTTCTTGTTAAGTGCGTCAGTTCACTGAACGTACAAACTTTAATTTCAATCCTTTAATCCATCAATCTAAGCAGAAAGTTCAGAAGTTTCCAAGAGGAATTCTTTCAGAAATTCGGTTTTAGGAGGCAAGCGAAAGTTATTTATCTCTTTACGTTATGTTTTATCGTCCAGTCGCGGGGAGACGCGATCGCGTTGAAGCGCGTCAACGGGAGTCGTAAATTCCCGTTACGATTATAACAATCGACACCACGAACAGGTCGATCCCCTTATTTCTTGTGGGGTAATAGGGGTATTTGTTGGGGAATAAAACTGTAGTCTACAGCCTTATAATATTTATATTTTAACAACTTGTTACACTTGAGGTTCCGTCGTGGCGGAAGAGATAATTGATACAGATGATGAGGAATAATACACTTGATAGATGAGTAGTAATAATAAAGAATAGATTGAGATAATATCAGTTTGATCGAAGGGAGGACTATGTTTTAAGTTGACTACGCGAAGCTTATAGGAACAGTCGTGTCGACTGCACTATGTTTGGAAGAACAGTAGTGTTGACTACACGAAACTTGGAAGAATAGTAGTGTTGACTGCACTATGTTTGGAAGAACAGTAGTGTTGACTGCACTATGTTTGGAAGAACAGCAGTGTTGACTGCACGATGTTTGGAAGAACAGTAGTGTCGACTGCACTATGTTTGGAAGAACAGCAGTGTTGACTGCACGATGTTTGGAAGAACAGTAGTGTCGACTACATGAAGCTTGGAAGAATAGTAGTGTTGACTACACGAAGCTTGGAAGAATAGTAGTGTTGACTGCACTATGTTTGGAAGAACAGTAGTGTTGATTGCACTATGTTTGGAAGAACAGTAGTGTCGACTGCACTATGTTTGGAAGAACAGTAGTGTTGACTGCACTATGTTTGGAAGAACAGCAGTGTTGACTACACGAAGCTTGAAAGAATAGTAGTGTTGACTGCACTATGTTTGGAAGAACAGCAGTGTTGACTGTACTATGTTTGGAAGAACAGTAGTGTCGACTACATGAAGCTTGGAAGAATAGTAGTGTTGACTACACGAAGCTTGGAAGAACAGTAGTGTTGACTACACGAAGCTTGGAAGAACAGTAGTGTCGACTGCACTATGTTTGGAAGAACAGTTGTGTTGACTACACGAAGCTTGGAAGAACAGTAGTGTCGACTGCACTATGTTTGGAAGAACAGCAGTGTTGACTACACGAAGCTTGGAAGAACAGCAGTGTTGACTGCACGATGTTTGGAAGAACAGTAGTGTCGACTGCACTATGTTTGGAAGAACAGTAGTGTTGACTACACGAAGCTTGGAAGAACAGTAGTGTTGACTACACGAAGCTTGGAAGAATAGTAGTGTTGACTGCACTATGTTTGGAAGAACAGTAGTGTTGACTACACGAAGCTTGGAAGAACAGTCGTATTGACTGCAGGACGTTTGGTAGAACAGTGATGACCCGTCTCGTACAATTACGGAGGAGAGCTCGGCATGGGTGTCCTTTTTAATGGGAAATACCTGCTATTTTTAATAGACAAACAACCGCTTTCTCCGTAAGTTATAAGAGAGTGCAATAAACCTAAGGACTGTTTTAAAGACCATCCATAAACCGAAAATACTTATGTGAATAGAAATTAAACTGAGAAGACTCGGTTTATGGTGGTTTCTTAGGTTTATCGAGGGTCAGTGTAACGGTGTGTAGGCTTCGGCGGTCAGACCATGAGGGACGTCGCACGGAGCGTCTTACGCGACGTAACACGTTAGTTTCTACTTCCTAGATCGCTTGTTTCCATCTGCTAGTACCTGTGTCTTACTTTATTTATTTGTGTTTTTACCAGCTGCGCGATAATTATTTTATTTACTAATTCTAACGATAGAAACAAAAACAGATAAATTGATAATCTTGGACGTATGAAAATTGGCGAGGAAAATACATATGTATACGTAGGAATTATTTGACAAACAGCAGCGAGTATCGATATTATGACGCAAGGACGGAGAATCAGAACTATAAAACGTGTACGTTCGGTTTAACGTATCCTTGGGGAAGGACGAGCTCGTATAAAACGAAACGCGAGATCGCAGCATATTTATTTTCCGTGCCATTTAATAGCCGGCTCGCCGCGACAAGACAATCACACGAGTTTGGAAAATCGTCGAGCTAACTTAACGGCGCTATAAAATCCGGTTTCTGGGGGCACATGCGTATCCACCGAGCAATCCCGTCGCCGCCTCACCCCATCCGCGAACTTACCCTCCGGCGCGCGCGACGCCCCGCAACGGGACGACCCCGGGACACTTCTTCCGCCACGTATATCCTCATTTGGCCGGCGTGTTTTACAACTCGACTCTCGTTTCACAACCGCTAAATGTGATGGATGCCTAGAAGTTGCACGGGCCCACAAATCATAAAGCGTGGCCGCTAAAGCTGTACGCGCGCGTACACCGAGCTAAACACCGTCACTTTCTTGCTTCGTGACTCGTTATTTGGTGAAACATATCGCGTTACGCAGTTACGCAACGTATATAACGCTTCCGCGTTTGAGATATCGCGCCGAGCGGAATGCTCGCGCTCCGATTAATTAAACCAGGGGAAAAATGCAACGCGACTTGCACGTCGCGACGCGGCCTTCTCGACCCCGCTCGCGACAAGATACTCCCTCCACGAAATTTTCGCCAGGTTATCTCTTGATTCTCACCGAAACCGACGCCAACGAGCGAAAACGTCGAATGACGCGCGTAAGAAAATTTGTGGACATCGTGCACACGTTTCCGGGCCGTTCGCTCGTCCACTCGGTCGCGCGCCTCCCGCTCCAGCCGCCCAGAGAAAATGAATTGCCTGTGTGAAAGCAGACCGTTTTGCTATTTAACGTGGATTAACATTTTGCCTGGCAACGACAAACTTTGACGACGCGAGTCGAGTTCTCAGTAATCCTAAGCGAGCAAGCTGATTTATCAGCCGGATAAATATAACTTCCCTTAGCCAGTTCGTTGGAACTTCCGTCTTCGACGAATTTCGATGTCAGCGAAGGAGAAGGCAGGAAGTTTACTTGTGAATCATCATACAGGGAAAACAGTTTTTGCGGAAACTCATGGAGGGTTAGAATATCCTTCGACGAACGTCGTCCGGCGCTGTAGGGGTGGTTACGTTTAAACGACGAAGGATTTGCCGGTTGTTTACAACGGCTGAGCGAAGTTTACGCGGTCGAGATAAATTTGGTGGCAAGGTGGCTGCCGGTGCACGGAACACAGTCCGGATCAGTAAGATCCCTAATGAATCTAGCCGAAGGACCCTTTGGAGTTGGTCTCGCCACTTTTGAGCAGGGAGCAGCGAACTTTGCCGCGGTTGCCGGTCTCGCGCGGTAGCTAAGACTTGGTTTCGAGTTTCCAACGAGCCGAGGATACCTTACGCCTTACAAGGTATCGTTCCACCTTCCAGCAACTTACGACCGTTTGCAATTACCTACACTTATAACTGTACGAAAGCTGTACGGATTCCCTGCAGTATCCGCAGTCCAGTGCGCGTTCCATCGGCGCAAGTATTCGCCAAGTTACTGTTATTCTTGCAAAGCTCAAGTCGCGTAAATAACGCGGACAGCGGTTGGACAGGACCGAGCGAGGTTTATGGGGACGGGCTAACCCCTCTCTTACCATATGCTAGGAAAAACTACCGTGGTTCGTGTATCGCTTTCTTGGAAATGCTTACTACGCGTTTGCATAGTTTATACTTTTGTTTTTCGATACGATCTAAGAACTTTGTGAAATACTTGGCTATCTTCTTGTTGTTATCAAAGAAAGAGTATTATAAACTGATTTGAATTTGCCCGTGGTCGCTTGCAACACGTGCAAGGTATCAAAGAACAAATAGTTTCTGTATTTTCTTCGTACAGTATGTCCTTAACAACGCATTCAAGTCTGAATTCTCGCGTAACACAAAGATATTCCGTGAAACTTCCGGGTTCGGCGGGTGCAGTAAGCGAGCGATAATAGCCGCCAGTGGAGCAACTTTTGTCGACATTTTATCCTCCACTCAGCGTAGTTATTGTTACATATTCGCGTTGACCAGGTCCATTTCAACCATGATGGCCGCTATACGGTCGCGTTACGGTTCACCGAGCGATTTGACGACGGGGCCCGAAGTCTCCGTGGTCCAGCGGATGCAACCGCAACCACACATTAATACGCACTCTGCCTCGTGGCTGTTAATCTCCTGCGAAGCTGGTCACGGTCGCTATACTTTTAAGTCAGCCCGACTGGCTCGCGGGAACTTTCGTCACTGTGTAGGACGTCAAAAGAGTATGACGAAACGGTCGCACGATGCTCAGGCTCCACGGAACTGAGCGCGTTCAATCAGCGGAACGGGTCCGATGACTAAACGCTGGAAGCATTAATTCGATCGTCTGTCGTCTGCCGGAAGAAATGGTCAGATTGCATGAATGCGCGCGATGGAAAGACCGGTCGCGGAACGTGGAAAAACAGGCGGGTAGCGGTGAGCCGTGGCAATGCGAGTAATTTCGTTTGCACGGGTGCCGGTTCGAGCGACACCGGTACGGAATAATAGCGCGTTGCGACCGATAGATCAATTCGTGTACGGCGAGTTAATGATTAGCTCTCTCGGTTCTTGGCAATTTATCGGCGAACACCGGTACACCGGTGCCGGGAGTGACTTCGATAGTTAATTCGCAGATAAGCATACATTGAAAATGACGGATCGTGCGTGCACGGGCGGCGCGAAACCAACGCTGAAGAGAGTGTCCCTGGCGCATAAATAAAGGTGGCGGACCGTGGAATCGTGAAGTTCGCCAAGTGCCGCCTCGCAAACGACGACGATGGCGAAGACGACGAAGAATACGACAACGACGTCATCGTGGTTCGCGCTGCTACGCGATCCTTAGGTAGGTGGATAGTATATATTCCATGACTGTGGCCATGAGAGTCTTCAACCCCCTTTCTCTCCTCCCATTGCGCTCGAGAGCGAAGACACGCTCAAGTACGCGAGATAGCGAGAAGGGAAGGCGAAAGGGAAAGAAGATCAGGGACGGAGGAACGAAAAACAGAGAAAGAGAGTATAAAGTTCTCTGGACACACGGACCCGACGCATACGTAGTCGTGGTACCCAGGTATGGCGTAGTGGCGAGGCGGCGTGTTGGTAGCGATAAATCATGGGTTACCACATTGTAGCCCAGTAAATCATCGGACGCGGGGAACGCGAGAGCTTCCCAGCGTGAAATGAAACGAATTCATCTCTGTCAGCCCCCACTACCTGCCCCATAGCCGCCTCTCTTTCTCTCCCTTTCTCTTTCTCCCTTTCCCCTCCGCCAACCCCCTTCGCCGTGCTATTTCTTGCTCGCTCGCTCTCTTCCTTTCCCAATCGTTGTCTCCTTTTACCTCATCCACTACCACCATCCCCCGATCCGCCGCCCACAACCCCCTCGACCCTCCCTTGCCTCGTGTTTTCTATCCTTCGCACGCAACTGGATAGGGTGGATACCTTTCTGCCTATATACACCATCGGTCAGGCACATATTTACCTTCCTGCTGGTATACATAATACTTGCTTCCACATACCCTCGTCACGCTTCTTTTCTACCGAATCATCCCGAGTCTTTCGCACGCGGGATTCCTTCATCTTTCTCCTCCTCCCCCCTCCCCGCCCCTTCCTACCTATACCATCAACTTTCTTCTTTTTTCTCTACCGCGTTCTACGCTTCTTCGCCATCACGCGGAGTGCCTCCATTACTCTTCTGCCAACTATTCTTTCGGCTCCGATAGCCGGTTAACGTTGCGTTCATTTTCATTTTCGACCGGGCAGGTTTATTAAATCTATCGCGCGCGCGGTCTTCCATTGTTGCGGGCACGTTTAAACAAAACATGGGGAAACGATTGCGTCGTTACCGAAAGCATTACGATCACACCGGCACGTAATCGCGGAACGTTCGATTATTTTCACTTATATTGTTCTTTAATACGTTTCATAAATCAGGCGACATTTGCGTGCGCTCCCTTTTCGCACACCGCACGAGCACACCGTTTCGAATTGACGCGCGGAACATCGCGCACGGTGGTCGCCTCTTCGACACGACTGCGAGCCAAAGGTCAACCATGGTACACCCCTTTCGTTCCCTCGAATTCTGACTCTCTGATCCCCCTTGCTATTGGTTCTGCGAAAGACACTCGGGCTAACAACCCCGGCGATTCACCGTGCGAATCGTTGGGTCGTCCATTTTGCTCAGGAACGCCTTCCGAACGCGTTGATTTTCTTTCCCAGTGACGTTAAGTCATGGCCAGAGTGGCGACGTTGGTGGCGGAGTCAATGCGATGGCGGGGGTGCACGTCGGCACAGCAATATTTATCGTAATTTGATACAACCGGGCCAGGAACAAAAAATTGCTTCCAGCTAGCTTCAGACCGGCCACGGAGTAGGGATGAAAAGGTGGGGGCTAGAAAGGAGAGCCATAGATCGCGAGCAGCTCAGACGCAGCCGCACCCCCGCCCTCCTCAACCCCTTGTGACTCGCTATCGTCCGATACTGCTCGTTTCTCCGGCCCCCTCGGGTACTCCAACTTTTCCCTTTTCCTTCCCTTCCACGTCTCCTCGCTCATCCACCCACCCTCACCCCCTTTCCGTATTATACGTTTTTCTCTGATCCGGCGTTCGATCATCTCGAGTAAACAGTGGTGAGTGATGACTCGCGAAAACGAGCCGGCTTCCTGCCTAGACCCCGTAAACACGACCGTTTTTCGACACCTACACCCCCCTCCCTCAATAGAATTATCTCCACCCTTGTGAATAATGTAATATATTTCCATATACGCGTTTGTTTGTTCGTTTTAATTTTCAACTGTTTTCCTTTTTTTTTTTTTTTTTTTGCCTTTTTTCCGTTCTGCCAGCACTTTGGAGTTTTAATTCGACGGGCGCGCGAGTTTGAGGCTGATACCGAAATTGCGCTCCGTTACATCGTAAATTTCGCGATAAATCCTGCGCGCTCGCGTGCACAGGTACGCGGAAACGCGCCGCTCTGTTTGGACGAGCGCGGTAGAAATTGTTGCTGACGACGACAAATATTTCGCGTGCTCGTATTTTCGCTATAATTCTGTTTGATTTAATCGCTTGCGGTGGCAGCTGCAATTTTTCGATCGCCGATGCGTTTCACACTGCCGAAGGAAATGCCACGCTCCTTCGAGCTCCACTGCGAAGAAACACGAATCCCGCTGACCTAATACATCTGAATTAGCATCCGTTGCATCCTAAAACATACCTGTTATTTATCATTCTCAATTAAGCTCTACTCTCGCCTGACAAATGGCAGCGCTGCTTCGGTGACATGAAACGGCTCCTCGTTCGTTAGTACCGAGAAATACTACAAATCCTATGGGTACGTGGTTGTGTGTCGATTTTAGGGCACACTAGATGCAAACATTGTGACGAGCAATCTGTAGTCGCAACTAATTATCACAATCTGCTGCTTGGATATCTAAATCAAGACGGAAGTAATTTCTACCGTCTTGCAAGATTCTCTATAGTACGCGGAATTGATATAGTGGGATCGTAAAATAAAGTAAGAAGTATGGCGAGGATATCAGCTTATGGCTACACGGTGGATGCGTGTTCCGATGAACTGTTATTTTGACATTCTCAATATGTGCTTCGAAGCAATCAAATATACATATACGTATATCCTTATAACTGTATTTCAGTTCCCAGACATTTCATTTATCAGAACTAGGGATCATTTTTTATTATCGTTATCGACTGAACGGTGAGTCATAAAATCGAAGCTCTCACGATATAACTTAGAAATGAGTTACGATCGTTCCTCTTCGCGAGCAAACAAATCTTTGTCGCAAAGTACGCGCTGCTCCTGCGTAAGTTGATATCGTAGAGACTCGAACGAAGCTCCGGGTCATTACAATGATCATGTAGTATCGGGAAAAGAGACGTGCCTGACGATGGGTCATACCTATGGCCCTTTACAACATCGGGGTAATTAAAGGGGATCTACCTGACAATGAGTCATACCCGTGGCCCATTACAACATTGAAGTAATTGAAGGGGATCTACCTGACAATGGGCCATACCTGTGGCCCATTACAACATTGAGGTAATTGAAGAGGATCTACCTGACAGTGGGCCATACCCGTGGCCCATTACAACATTGAGGTAATTGAAGGGGATCTACCTGACAATGGGCCATACCTGTGGCCCATTACAACATCGGGGCAACTAAAGGGAATCTACCTGACAATGAGTCATACCCGTGGCCCATTACAACATTGAAGTAATTGAAGGGGATCTACCTGACAGTGGGCCATACCCGTGGCCCATTACAACATTGAGGTAATTGAAGGGGATCTACCTGACAATGGGCCATACCAGTGGCCCTTTACAACATTGAAGTAATTGAAGGGGATCTACCTGACAATGGGTCATACCCGTGGTCCATTACAACATTGAGGTAATTGAAGGGGGTCTACCTGGGAATGGGTCAGGCACATCCGGGGGTGAGACAGAAGACGTTAGGCAGTCGAGTTAGAGAGAAGACGTTAGGCAGTTGAGTTGGTCAGTGGCGGAGAGTGAGTTGAGTAGTAGCAGTTGAGTGAAGCAGTTTGAGTTAAGTCAGTTGAGAAGCTGGAAGCCGAGTTCAAGACTCACGACGATTCTAGTCAGCTTTATGTTGAGTATTGCTTACACGAATAAACTTGAACTTAACTCTCAATAAACCATAATTTCTTGTCTTTGCTCTAGAGAATAAAACAAACACATCTGTAGGTTACTACACGTATATCCTTATGACTGTTTTTCAGTTCCCAGACATTTCATTTATCAGAACTAGGGATCATTTTTTATTATCGTTATCGACTGAACGGTGAGTCATAAAATCGAAGCTCTCACGATACAACTTAGAAATGAGTTACGATCGTTCCTCTTCGCGAGCAAACAAATCTTTGTCGCAAAGTACGCGCTGCTCCTGCGTAAGTTGATATCGCAGAGACTCGAACGAAGCTCCGGGTCATTACAATCGCTAATTAATTTTCATAGTCGTGGAGAATCGCAAACCTCGACCACTGACCAATTTCACAACCTCGCTGTATACCGTTCCACCGTGAATATTATCCTGTATAATTCCTTTATCCTTGGCGACTCGGTGTTTCTCGATGCTTCTTCGTGTTTCCATTAAAAACAAGATGGTCGGACGCGCTATTGCATCGCGAAGGAGGAGCCGGTAATTCAGCAAGGGTTGCGAGTGGAGGGAGCGAAGGGAACGTCGCGGCGGACGTAACGCACGACTGCAAGGAAGTAGTGCACTAATTAGGAGTCAGCTCCATTTGTTCTTTTATTTAATCAGTGCTGGCCGGGGGTTCGGCGGGGTAGAACGGGGATAGATAGCCGTGTGGCGGAAGAGGGAAAAGCCGAAGCAGAGAAGAGAACGACGAGAAGGAGGTTTCTCGCGTTGCGGTGGCAGACTATTATGGGACTCCCACATAAATTGGATTGTCGCTCGGTCCAAATGTATGTAGCGATAAATCCAACCGGCAAAAATAATGGCGACTCATTTTGTAAATGGCGTAAAACTTAAAATTGTGCCGCTCCGACGGCCAGAGTTTTATGGATGGGGTGACAGCGTCGCGCTATCGCAATCGGTATCAACGAACCGCCTTAGAAAAAGAGATGGATAGAGCTGGCTGAATAGAATTGGTTACGTGAGCAAAGAAAAGAGATTGCAACGGGGCTGGGAGGATCCTCTACGGACAAAGAGAATCTCACCACCCCCGCCAATAAAGCGTTCACCAGCTTCTCTTTGTCTCGAGGCTGTTCTCTATCTTCGACAATACGCATCCATAGTAACTCTTATAGTCGAAGGAATAGAGACGCGCGGATCGACTTGCTGCTTCTGCCTTTCAGATGCGCATAGATCGCGCACGGAAGATTCTTTATTTACAATAAGACACATGTTTGAGAATAAAGGTATTGTTGAGGTTATTAGATGTATGCGAAGAAAGGAACGCGTGGATAAATTGTAAGGTAGAAAATATATCTTAAATTCTGAAGTGCAAATACAAATCGAAATATAATTGAGCTGGTCCAGATCCGCAAGCTAGCAGTGTTACCCTGTGACTGCAAACCCTGAAGCCAACGTTGCCTGTGTACCGTATATGGTCTGTCTTCGTTCTAGTCTTTTGTCCATACGCTGTCGACGGCTTCGGTGCTTGAGAAAACTAAAAGACCAGATGTAGAGTTTTCTTGGAGGTGGTGACCACTTCGACGGGTATAAACTTAAACGCGTTTGGTAGGAATAGAGAAGAATCGAATGACATTTCGTCTGGATAATTTGACCGATCTCGTGTTGAGAACCGAAGCTGGAACCACCTTTGTAGTCGACTTCATTGAACGCAAAGCGCCTTTATTTCCGTACACATCAGCCTGCCAACCCTATCCTCGCAACCTCACCCTCTTCATTTTCTTCCATCTTTCTATTTCTCTTCCCCTTTCGCTCGTTGTCTTTATTCTGTCAACGCGGCACTCGGCTCCGCTGCATCTTCTCGAGGCTTGATGGGGAAGAACTGCAAAGCCCGACGCGATTCGTCTCCATTTACCGATAAGCAACATTGATTCTCGTTCTTCGTTTTGCCATTGTCGCGAGACGATACTAAGTTAAAGTAAGGGGCGGCGAGCTTTATTTATCGAATAGTCGGGGAAAGTCGAACTCGGATTTTATTCCAACCGGTGCATTAAACTCGAAGAAAGTACGTCCCACTTTTTTATCCCATTCTCGTCAAGTTCACCGTTCAGCCTCGCGTGCTCGATTGGAGAAAGAAGCTACCGGTGAGTTTGGAGAGCAAACCGTGGGAGAAACGCGGACGATTGTTGGAATAGACGGCGAAGATCGTGGCGAAGGCAATTCTGTTTCTTGCCGCGATGTAATAAAAGCCCGGCGGCATAAGAAGCACGCTCGTTCCGAGATAGATAGGAAATCTAATTCGTGGAGAAGAGGGTGGTGTCCAGATCCAGGAAAACCATCCCTCAGTGTATTATTTATACGCCAGCGAAATTGGTGGTCGGGCACGCTAGGCACGCTCTCCCATCTACTATAGAGATACAGGCCGAGCAATGCTCCTTATTTTCCACCCTTTTCGGTGGCAAAATTTCATATATGGAATGCCGCTCGCTCGACAACATTCTTGAAATTAATGTACAACCTGCAGGAGAAACGAGGCGGATGTAACAGGTTAATATCTCGCCTAGTCCGCGTCTCTGCGCTCAATCTTATGACACGTAAATTGCTCAAGGGATCTCGGTGTATAATATATTTATTAAGAGTGTTACTTACTCCCTTCCCTTTTGACGTTCAAATTCAATTAGCATTTCATTTTAATCGAAATCGAGAAGTCGTGGCGATTCTTGGAATTGCTAAACAGCTTCGCAAGACTCGAGGTGATTGGCGCCGAGTGGAAGAAGCATCGGTGCAGGATGAAAGAACGAACGGTTCTTGGTCTTGGATCGCGCGTTCTAAATTACGTACGCAGATGATGGCGCAAAACGGGGCACGTAAAGCGGCAGGGAAAGCTGATCGAAAGCCAATAATTGGGATAAACCCGTCCCCAACCGGCAGTTTCCAGGAGATCTCGTTTCACGGCTCGATTCTGTCACGAACCGAGCAACGAGTTTCGGGACCGCATTCTCGCCGAAGGGATAACTAGAAAACTTCTTTTTCCGCTCGAGTCTCCGGTCCGACGCGAAACACTTTCCTATGTGCAGCCCCTCTGCTCTTGACAATCCCTGCCCCTTTATCTTTATCCCTTATACCGGGCCGTACGAGCGGCATAGAAGATGGGCGGATGAGGTGGGAAAGGAGATGGGAGGGAGTATCCTCGCGGAGCAAGGACGTGTTCACCCAAATGCGCTGTTAAAATTTTGGACACAATCTTACCATTTGTCTTGCGGGACCTGGGAATAAATCTCTGCCGGCTCAGGCGGACTAAGAAAAACGCCTCGCCCCATGTTACTTGCGCGCGCGCGTTCGCGCCTGTGTGGATCAAGCGCGGCCTCCGACACACGCTTCTAACGTTAGCGTGAATGTATATGTGTGTCGGTACCCCCAAGGCTTTCCACCTTTTTTATCCTCCTTTTTCTCCTTCGCTTTGCCACCCCTCACCGGACTGGAACACCGAACCAGCACCCTTCCTCCCCTTTCTGCCTCCCTTCTCTATCCGATGTTCCGTCGATAAATCATAATATTCGTATTAACATTCCTCGCACTTCTTTCGCGCTACGCTCCGCTCCACCCGCCACGATGGATGACCCGTCCGACCCACCAACACTGCAAAAACTTTCCGATAAAGCGTGGGTGGCGGTGGTTTGCGCGAAGTAAGCAAACGCGAGTAAAAGGGGCAGGGAGGGCGAAAGAAAAGGGGGTAGCGTAGAGGTAGGGAGAAATCGAATTGGTCCCGCGATAAGACGCGCGAATCGTTCAATACTGGAGACCTGTTATTACCAGCCTTTTCCTTTTTGCGGCAGAGAAGCACGAAGTTGCTAAAACAGGCTGCGGCTTGCACGAATATTTCATCCGGTTGACGTTGCGCCGCGGTAAATCAGACTCGGTGTTCTTGACTTCGTGCCTTCGATACCTCGATCCCAGCATGCGGGATTTCACACTTTTTCTCAGGGCCGACGATACCCTCCAACTTAAGAACACGACGCAGTATTAATTCCAAAGGAAGTCTTCGCCGCGCCGCCAACGAAACTCTTTACTCCCTTCAAGCGGATATTTTCTTTCTCTTCGTCGCTTCATCTACATCCCTCGTATCTATACAATTCAATTCACGATCTATGGGATTTTAGAAAAAAGAATAGCAGTCTTCTTTGAAACTTCAAACGTCACAATAGCTAATTTTTCAGTAGACTTCCTCGCCATAACGGACGTTCGAACATAAAGGATTTTCCAGTGATTCGAAGCGAACGTGGCAAGCTGATGGAGCGTGCCACGGGAATATCGAAGACCAACGCATCTACCATTTCGGTGCTGGTGCTTTATATGACGATAACTCAAAACGCGACATCACCGCTCGCTCGCTCGCGATATTCTCCGTCGCTGAAGAGCCCCGGCGTAAAATATGTGTCTGGTGTCTTATTCTTTACTCGTTGCATGCTGCCTCCAGAAGGCGGTGGCGGCGGCGGCGGCGCAGCGAAAGAACCACACGAAGAAAACAAAGCAGAAGACGTTCAGAGGAGGGTTACTCGCGTGCTCGTGTTTCTTCAACTGTTCGCGAAACATCGTTATTGCTGCTGCCGCTTTTCCACGCTACTCGTCTCCGTTCTCCGTTCGAGTTACGATTATTATCGCGGTCGAACTGGATGACCGCGAAACGTTGCTGCTGTCACATTACCGTTTCTTCCGAAGATATCACCGAGGGATGCTTCGTTGGTCACGCTACTTCTCTGCAAGATTTTCTTTCGAATTTTTGGCGCTTCGATGGCCACACGTCCACTCGAATATCCTCGAGTTTTCATCGGTTTTCTCGGCTCCTTGACGCCATGGCGTTGTATTCTTCTCGTTTCGGTGCTTAAGACATTTTTGGATCATCGTGATTTTAGCATCATTTTCCGATGAAACAGAAATCAGAAGAAGATTCGACGGTGACAAGAGGTGACGAAGTACAGAAGAACATCGTCGAATATACCAGGTTACTTCTCGGGAAATTGTTTCTCTTTTTGTTCCTAAGAACTTGAATTATCGTGGCTCCGAGAAGTTTCAGCCGTCAAATAGACAAAATGAAGAAAAGGGGAAGAAACATTTAAAAGTCGGAATCATCGTGATTTTAGCATCATTTTCCGATGAAACAGAAATCAGAAAAAGATTCGACGGTGACAAGAGATGACGAAGTACAGAAGAACATCGTCGAATATACCAGGTTACTTCTCGGGAAATTGTTTCTCTTTTTGTTCCTAAGAACTTGAATTATCGTGGCTCCTAGAAGTTTCAGCCGTCAAATAGACAAAATGAAGAAAAGGGGGAGAAACATTTAAAAGTCGGAATCATCGTGACAAACAAATTTGTTGGTATAATAGAGATCAAAAAGCTATTGGATGATCAAGAACTAGCGGAGTAGGTAACACGAGTTTCCATTAGTTTCAGGTATAATATTGTAATTTGTTGGAGGCCAGGGGACGTTAGATGAGTAGGCGTGCGCTTTTATAGCGAGCAACGACACGAGTCAGTTCTTCATGACGATGAAAGGGAGATTACTTGGCAGTGGTTGCTTTAGGAGAAGGGCGGAACGTGTTCTTGCATACATTTAAAATATTCTGCTTCAGAACCTTCTCGTAAACCTCGCCGCGGCTGTATGTACCCAATACACGCGGACGCCCGTAAGGGAGTAATGTATGCGGTTCTGGTAATGCACTTAGGAAGATAAGAGTTTCCCCACTTATTCGGGAATATTACCCGGCTGTGAAAAACCAACAGACGCTGCAGAAAGGACGAAATGCGCGACGATGGCCGCGACACCGTCAACGCCGCGGAAACGGTAATGTTGCTTTGTTACCTTCGACTGTGAAGAAACGCGTTCGAATCGATTCAATTATCGCGGCATCTGTATTCCATCGTGTTTTTCTTCCCTCTGGGAAACGATTCTAGCAAACAGTAAGAAATTGTCGGGGGCGTGGACCAGCCGGCAGATAGAAAAGTAGCGTGAAACAGCAGAATCGCTCGGTTATCGTAAAGCTTCCGCTGTCTACACCAGGCTGGCGTTACCAAATTAATTTCTTAAACTTCCCAGCTCGTTTAAAGGTCAGCGATTAGAGGATATAAAGATAAACCGGTGCAGCAGAATCGCACGATAATCGTAAAATCAGGCGCCTTCTTGTCAGGAAGTTGGTAGGTGGAAGAGCCGAATACCGTTCTGTCCAGAAACGTCCACAATTTTCCACTGGTTTCGCCCGCGACGCATTGCTCCACGATCTGATTAACTCCGTCCCGTCTCCGTTAAGAGTTGGGACTGCGAGCGCGCGACTGAACCTTATATGAGCTTCTAATGCATTGCCCTGGCTATGCAACCAAGGGGACGACGTGGGAGACGAGGATGCAGCACGGAAGAAGATAGAGTGAGATGGAGAAAGAGAGGGGGAGGCTCGTGTCGGGGAAGCGGCGCATGCAAGCTCGCAGGCCGGAATGGAGTCGTAGGATAGCAATTTCGACCGAGCAGTAATAAAGCACGTCTGCGCGCCGAAATCCTGATGAATAGCCGCGCTTAGGCTTGAAATGGAGAAGCGACGAGCCACTAACACTTACTCTGCCATGTGCTCTCTCTCTCTCTCTCTCACTCTCTCTCGTCTCCTCTTCTCTCCCTTCACCTCAACGTTTCTACCCCGGTGTACGCGTGCATGATCCTTTCCTCCCTATCTGCCAGTTCGAGCACCTCTGTTCCTCTCTCGTTCCATCGTGCCGATCATTCGATGCCTCTCTGTCTTCCTCCCGTTCGATTCCCGTCTCTTTATCCCACTGCCTGATCCCCCCACGTTTCAGCGTGGCCCGGCGAATTTATACGTTCGATTTACTATCGGCGTGTTGCGCGGCTGTCATTGTTTTATCGCTGAATCCTGGCTTTATAATGAAGCTGCGCCGCTTCTTCTTTCTACCCCTCTCTTCGTTTCCTCTCGCCATCCGTTAAATTATGACGGATTCGTGTCAAATGTAGGTATTTTACGACCGGACAGACTTCGAAAGCCGATCGGGGCTTTGGTCGGGCTTTTGTCGCCGTTCGGGCTGACTTAGAGGCAGGAGGATGGAAAGCGGCAAGGAAAACGCGGTCTCGTCAAGCCCAGCGATATTTCTGTCTCAGCTTTACGATCGTCGACGTCCCCGTTCACGCGCCGCTCTCTTCCATACGACACACGAATGAATGAATCTATACGTTGGCAGAAATAGGAAGGCAAGCGGGCAGCAACACGTATACACGGATGCATGCGTAGCTCGTATGAGCAAGGCTGGAAAGAGGGAGGCTGGTTGGTTGGTGAAGCCCAATAAATCTGGTCATCCCGAATTGAGAATGTAAAATACATGCGGTTCGCATCTGCGCGAGCGTGCGCAGAGATTTATCAGTACGGCGCTCTCGATGGGCAGGTACTGCCTCTAATTTATTCGTCTGTTTCATGGACTCGGTGCTGATAGCGCGCCGTCTTAATTCGGCCGATTTTGTCGAGGCGGTACCGCACTCCGGCTACGTTCGTACTTTAATAATCTCGTCGGACGATATATCTGGCTACCTACTTTCTCGCATCGTTGCCGTCGCCACCGATAACAAGCGATCGTCGCAGAAGAGGAGCAGCCAGTACGTTCAACTCGTCGATTTTACAATGAACCGACGAGTCGATCCGACGGTACTGAAATGGATTCTACTCCAAGTTACGTGATTTCGTAGATGATTCGGCGGAATGGGAACAGAATTTTAATAATTATCGCGAGGGAACGTTCACGTTACTGTGCCTGCTAGGGCGCTCTGTACATCGGTAGGTTTACGCGAAGGTTACAGAAGGCAGCTAGTACCTATAGCAGTAACTTGTGGGCCTCTAAATCAGCCTCCGTGTCGTGATTCATGGAGGGCAACCTCTCGTCTTCCTCTCCTCTCGCTTCCACTCCTCTCTCCCTTAACCCGCTTCCCCGCCCGTGTACCTCCTTACTCCACCACCTTTCCTTGCCCTCTTACGACTCCTTCGGCAGTGACCTCCTGGACGATCCTCTTTCCCCTCCACCTTCTACCCACCTTCTCGCCAATCTACCATCCACACCTACCACGATTGCGCCACTTTCGGTGTATCTATTTCTTTTTTTATTCTACCGATTTCGCCTCGGGTCAGCGATATTCCGCGTAATCGCGTTACGCCAGTCGTGGCTCGACCCGCTTGTCGCTCGATGCTCCATTAATTTTTATCGAAATTCTCAATGGCTCGCTGAAGAATGCATATTCAGAAGCCTGTAATCCATCGCACGCGCGACACGTAAGACGAATGAGCCGCGTCTCAACGGCCACGGTCCCCTCGGGATGCTCGATTAATCCCCGCCGTAACGGCTCGCTAAAGAATTACGCGGTTCATTTCGATCGCCAAGACGAACGTCTACGATGCTTCACAGTCGGCTGTTTGCTACATCGAAGTTGCAACACAGTTGCGTTCAATCGTAGCGTTAGCGTCATTAACACGAGAACGTCGTGTGGCAGGACGGAGTCAGTGGTTGAACGAGTTCCGTCTTCGGAGCTACGACCTGCTTCGTAGATTCTGTCTGGTATGCTCGCGCATAGCTCGAAACGAATCGAACCATAAAGGCGATACGGTGAACGAAGTGCCGTGGATAATAGATTTGCCTAGAATTCGGGACAATCGAAGGGCAGAGCCTTTGGATGACGTCCGGTGCCTGTGAACCTGAGTACAACGCGGCCGATATTATTCCCCCTAAAGAATTGCCGTTTAACAATACAGATACGCGGTATTAGAAGTACAGCGGGTCGTGCACCTTCGTAAAATACATCCCGTCCACGGAATCCCCTCGAGATATCTGTTGGAGAAGGCTATTTTCGAGCTCATTGAATAGACAGCCATGATTCTATGACCGCAGACCGTGCCAACTCCATTGTAGCGCCCTCCGTACACTTTATTCCCTCGTTCTCTCTCTTCTGTTCGACCTGCTCGTACATTACGCGACAGTACCTTAACGCGGACCCTTGCGATCTCCAGCGACACTACCTTGTACGTAACCTCCTTCCCATCTTCGTGGTGACTTGGTTGTGATTTCGCAATCGTCTTGTCTGATTTTACGCAACGGGCGTAGCGGCGCCAAGCTTCCATAATTTCTCTGGAATTCGATCGGAACCAGTCGGTCGAATAAATGAATTTTAATTCCCCGATCGATTCTCCGTCTCCGTTCATCGGCGCTTCGTCTAACCTTTTCGAGAAAGCGTCGATTTCGAATATGCAAATAAAGCTCGATACGCGCGGTGAACACCGCGCGAATAATTCACTCGTCTAAATAATACGTAATCGTTATTAACGACTAGCTGATTTAACGCCACACCGTATACAATCCCACCTGGCAATAATACCGGCGACGCGTGGATAACTCTCCTCCGGTCGTTCCAATTAATTATCATAATTAGTATTAATTGAGTAATAAAAAGCTGACCGCCACGCGAACCCCTAGCGGAGCCGCCTAACAACGAGTCCTCCGTCACCATCGTCGTCGCCTTTCGCGTCTCCTACCGGACCAAATCCTCTGTCTCCGGCTACGCAGCTTTTTATTATTTCACAGCGAGGTATCGTTCCACGACATTGTATGTATATCCATCGAGATGCGTTTAATTCTGTGCGCTAGATCAGATTAGCCGCGTGTTAGTGACACACGTATGCGAGCACGAGTGTATGGAAGTACGTGCGTGCACAGCGAGACACAGACGAGCGCAACTGTTCTGAATACGCCGAGACGCGTGCAGATGTGTATCCGCGAATATCCTGGACATCGTTCGTTAAACAAATCTAAAACTATTTTAATATAGATTCCAGGTGTATTCTTAGCGTCCCTTCACTTTTATTTCGCCGATCAAGCTCCACGATTCTCAACAATATCTTGTACACTACAACGAATTCGTTTTCTCATCGATGTGACGGAAACACGAGAGAGAGAGAGAGAGAGAGAGAGAGAGAGAGAGAGAGCAGTTTGCAATTAATGGGTCTACTGCACATTCGAGGGTAGACTCAATTATTGTCGATAGGGAAACAGAGAAACGCAATGAAATACGAATTCAGCCACGAGGAGAATCCTCCGTCTCATTTGCTTCCTCTTCTTCGTCTTTTCTTCTCTTCGGAAGACGCCTGTTTATGCAAGGCACATGCGCGCGCGCGCTCCAGTGTTTCACTCGCGACTCCTTTGGCGTGTGGGAGAGCGCGCGATGCGTATCGCGAGGTTACGTGTGGGCGTACTGTTTCGTGATGGTGTGCGCGGTTGGATATACGTACGTATAAGGATGGAAATACGCAAGGAAGCAGGGCATGAGCAATGGCTGGCAGCGCTCCGTAATAATGTTGTCTTCGTCGGCTCGTTTTATTTGCCGCCGCAAGAATGTACAGTCCGTCTCAAAATTCATGCCCGGCCACGGGTTGCGCAATCCGATCGAACCGATCATTCTTCCTGCTCCGCTTCGGCTTAAATTATCGCCCCTCACCGGCTCCCGCGACTTGCCTCGCGAACTTTAATTGACCCGTCGCCTTTCCCAACGCCCATCTCTCCGAGCTGCTCGCACAGCTTCATCAGACCGTCCAGGATTAAACGTAGCAGTCGGAAGGATATGTAGCTGAAGAATCGCTAATTAAGGTTCTCTGTTTTCTCATAAATAACAATTGGATTTATAGTTTAATTGGAATAGAATATTAATGCATTTCAGATACATGGACTTATGAAGAAGAGTAGGCGGCAATTGAAAGAACTGTGGAAGTAAGTTTGCGGGAGCTCGCTCTCGTTTTAAACAGAGAAAATTTACGATGTTTTAAGATAATGTACAAGAATTTTGTCATACTCCAGAAAATTACAGTTAGATTGAAAGTGGTGGAAAAAGTGGTGGTTTTGTATGGGAACAGTCGTTGCATCGATTACAATGTAAACGCTCCGAGTAATCAAAGCTTGTCATTAAGAGTCTAAAGAGTGTGAAATAGGCTGATTATGAAGAAAGGTTTTCTAGCTTGGTTATTTTATCTCGGTACAAATCGTCATGCGTATTTGTCGCAGTCGGAAGGATAGCTGAAGAATCGTTAATTAAGGTTCTCTGTTTGCTCATAAATAACAGTTACATTTACAGTTTAATTGGAATAGAATATTAATGCATTTCAGATACATGGACTTATGAAGAAGAGTAGGCGGCAATTGAAAGAACTGTGGAAGTAAGTTTGCGGGAGCTCGCTCTCGTTTTAAACAGAGAAAATTTACGATGTTTTAAGATAATGTACAAGAATTTTGTCAAACTCCAGAAAATTACAGTTAGATTGAAAGTGGTGGAAAAAGTGGTGGTTTTGTATGGGAACAGTCGTTGCATCGATTACAATGTAAACGCTCCGAGTAATCAAAGCTTGTCATTAAGAGTCTAAAGAGTGTGAAATAGGCTGATTATGAAGAAAGGTTTTCTAGCTTGAAGTTATTTTATCTCGGTACGAATCGTCATGCGTATTTGTCCGAGCGATTGGAAGAAATTTACATCAATTTGGATCATGAATACGTACTGGGTTATCAGTTTCGTGTTATAAATATCGTCCTTATTATCATACAAAGAGATATCGAATGGCTGCCATTAAACTATGAATTTCTACACTGAGGGATAATGGCAGTTTGAATGCAAATGCGCCACGATTTAATAAATATAAAGTTGTAACGCGCGTCGAAACGCTGTCGAAATGGCGCAAGGTATTATAATATATACAGCGGGCTTTTCGAATTAAAAACCAACTAAATCGATCGACTCTAACATGTGTATTCCTCCTTGAACACGCACTTTCGCAATGTTCCGTCATTTCGGTTTGATCAATTCATGTTGCAATCTTCAATTTACATACGCGCTTTAACATACGCACAGCAGATCGTCGACACGAAGCATCGACAAGAATCTCGACGACTTGCCAAAACTGGACAAGAGCGAGATAACGAGAAAGAAATGGAAAGGGAATAAAAAGCGCCGTAAAAGTCCCACCTGTGGGTTATCGGTGCGGCGCGGTGTCGGCGGCCGCTCCTCTTCGCGAGGCAACATTTCACGTAGGTGAAGCAAACGGCGCAGATATCTGACAATCAAAGCGCCGTAACCGTAGATCATAGCCGAGGATAACGATGGGAATTGGCTCTTGCAAATACATTAGGCGGTATAGGCGGTGGGGAGCCGCGCAACTCGGTTCGAGGGAAGAAGACGCGCGCGATGGCACCGGGAAAAACGAAGTAACTGGCAGCCTAAGGGCGAGAGAGAGAGAGAGAGAGAGAGAGAGAGAGAGAGAGAGGGAGAGAGAGGAGATCGGTGCACGCAGGGGTAGTTACGATAGCGAGCTGAAGCGAACACGGTTCCGAAGCAACGAGGCAAACGGGAAGCAGATAAAATAGAAAAATCGTCACCAATCTTGAGTTTTGGTCGGATGCGAACGCGAAAGACGGAGGGCCGTGGCTGCCTCCAAAAAAGTATAAATTTCTTTAATGGCGCTAATAATTTCATATCGCGTAATTTACTTACTGCGAAACGTAACGCCAGTAGCTACCAGAAGCATTAACGAGGAGCCTAATATTTATGTTGCTGCTCGGTCGTCCGCCACCCAGATAACACCCTTCCTTCCAGCTTCCACCTCCGCCACCCACCCCTTTCTAACGTTCCCCGCTACCTTCTTCACCCATCTTTCCATTCCATTCCACCTCCGTGCCGCCTGCCAGAAATTCTCCTTCAGACGAGCCTCCGTAACTAGATAAAAAAAAAAAAAAAGAAAAAAAGAAAGAAAGAAAAGAATGGTGGAAGGAACGAAGAGAAGAGAGGAGCCTCCCTTCTCTTTCACGAGATAAGTAGGTCCTCGCCGCAGCCCGTGCCTCGGCCCACGATCGGCTAAGGACAAAGGGGGGAAGGGCAACGAACGAAGCGCCGGTTGATTTAATACAGGCATTTTTTTCAAGGGAGAACGCGCCTCAACCCTCCACTCCCAGGACTTGTAATACTAAGTTCCAGTTAATTTCGGCCGGGAACACGCCACGTGGATCGATTACTTTCAATTGGAAATGAATTTATAGGAGCGGCGTGCATTATTCCTTCGCTCGTTATCGAGAACAATCATCGATCAAGATATCCCGAGTAGAAATACCACGTTTCTTTAATCTGCCTTGAATCGAAGAAATCCTTCTCTTGAGAATCTTGTAATCACAGTACCGTGACCTTTTTAGTAACCGCGTTGATTGCACTATGTTTGGAAGAACAGTAGTGTTGACTACACGAAGCTTGGAAGAACAGTAGTGTCGACTGCACTATGTTTGGAAGAACAGTACTGTCGACTGCACTATGTTTGGAAGAACAGTAGTGTCGACTACACGAAGCTTGGAAGAACAGTAGTGTCGACTGCACTATGTTTGGAAGAACAGTAGTGTCGACTGCACTATGTTTGGAAGAACAGTAGTGTCGACTGCACTATGTTTGGAAGAACAGTAGTGTTGACTGCACTATGTTTGGAAGAACAGTAGTGTTGACTGCACTATGTTTGGAAGAACAGTAGTGTCGACTGCACTATGTTTGGAAGAACAGTAGTGTCGACTGCACTATGTTTGGAAGAACAGTAGTGTCGACTGCACTATGTTTGGAAGGACAGTAGTGTCGACTGCACTAAGTTTGGAAGAACAGTAGTGTCGACTACACGAAGCTTGGAAGAACAGTAGTGTTGACTGCACTATGTTTGGAAGAACAGTAGTGTCGACTGCACTATGTTTGGAAGAACAGTAGTGTTGACTGCACTATGTTTGGAAGAACAGTAGTGTTGACTGCACTATGTTTGGAAGAACAGTAGTGTCGACTGCACTATGTTTGGAAGAACAGTAGTGTTGACTACGCGAAGCTTATAGGAACAGTCGTGTCGACTGCACGACGTTTAGTCGAACAGTGATGACCCGTCTCGTACAATTACGGAGGAGAGCTCGGTATGGGTGTCCTTTTTAATGGGAAATACCTGCTATTTTTAATAGACAAACAACCGCTTCCTCCGTAAGTTATAAGAGCGTGTAATAAACCTAAGGACTGTTAAGGACCATCCATAAACCGAAAATACTTATGTGAATAGAAATTAAGCTAAAAAGATTCGGTTTATGGTGATTCCTTAGGTTTATTGAAGGTCATTATAACGGTATGTAGGCCTCGGCGGTCAGACCATGAGGGCCGTCGCACGGACTGTCTTACGCGACGTAACAACCTTCTAATTACTTTAATTCGCCAATTAGTAAACGATAAGAATCCGCGGAGTGGACCTTTTATTACCAGGCACCTACAACAACCTGCTGGCGTGCGTGGCGCAATTGAGCGGGGGGTGGCTGGCGGGCGTGAGGGAGCGCGCGATTCCACGTGTAGGAACGTACACGTGGCGCGCCGGTATGCACGGACGGAAACTGAACCGCACATATCTGAATACGAATGAAAAAGCTTAATGCGCCATTATTTACTTGATAGTGGACAACCTGGTTGCAGAGGTACCAGCACGTGTTTACGCGTTTATAACAGACGTGACATAGAGTGGTTATATTCCGGTAGGGCGTATGCGTCAGCCTGCGGGGGTAGGAGACAAGGGGCACCGAAGAGGAGGGTAGGACGCCGTTCGAGAGGGCGTTCGAGGGGGTGGCGGCGCACACTGGTCGGAGGCGCTGTTTTGCGATGCAGTACGCGCATTACCGGACCGTAATGCGGCGTTGGGTTCACCGGTACATATATTTTATTTAACACTGACATGCACGGGGGCGAAATTACGCAGTGTTATTAATGAAACTAAACTATTAATTTAAATTCCATTGTTCCATTATAAATAATTACCTGTTAATTACCGGTGGACCGGGCCGGCCGTGTAATGTGATTGGAGCACAAACGATACGCGCCATTTGTTACGGATTCGCCATCCGAGATTAATGTACCTTTTTCCATGACTCGATCCGTGCTTTTTCTTCTCTTTTTTTTATGGCCACGACGCCGCCAATTCGTTCATCGTTGATGTCGCATCACCACGCACTCAGAATCCATCCGATCGACCGCTTTTCCCATGGATCGCCGTTTGTCTCGTACCGACGCTGTACGCGTGGCCATGGCTCGCAACCGATGTACCAACATTTACAAACGTACAGAAACAAATACTAAATTACAATACGATCGATCTTGCTGGCCTCACCGACGCAGTATCCTCGCCATCCAACTTCCCAAACTAGCCTATCCATAGCCAACGAAACGTTGAGAGGAGCGAGCGCGTTTCCGAAGCGCGATAGCTGCACAATGAAGACAGACGGTAGTCCAGGAAACCCTTAAGAAATCGTTCGGGGATATAATTAACCGCGAGCTAAGGCCGGCCACGGGTGCTCGTGAATGAACGGTGGCGATGCGGTGCGTGCGTGCCAGCAGGTATAAAGCCGCGCGCGTCTCTTAGGGCGGATTCAATTAATCAAAGCCGCGTCGGCCCGGCCGCTGCTGATTACTCTTGCGATGCACTTAGTCGCGTACATGCGATTACACGCTGTGAGATAGACAGATGAGGCTACGTGCCCGTAGTTAATCTTGCGCGCGTCAAACGGTACAAACGACACGGAGTGGAAGGTGAGCGAGCTGAGGGAACACGAGGCCAAGAAGCTCGTGCGTCGTGCACGTACACGCTCAGACATCTCGCAGCGGCCACGGGCGACCAAGTGGCCGCGCGCGCCTTCCCGACACTCGCCGCCGGATCACGCGTCCTCCCCGTGATATAGAGCTTTAATATGCGAATGAATTAACCAAATGGAGCCATACCCTCTCGGCCATCTCGTCGCTGCCCTCTCTAAACGCCCCTGCAATCGCCCAGTCGGACATCGATCCTCTACGCGGATGATGATCTTTTGATTCGCCGCGACACAAACTTGTTTCACGTCCCAGGAAATTTAGTAATACGGATACGTAATAAAATTTGTTTCGTGTTATGAGCTTCATGCGACTGAGATATTCGAGTGGATGTATACTATCGAGCTACGGAAGAAGGCAGTATGTGTGAAACAAAATTCTTCTACGTTTGAACAGTTGTCCAGGAGCGCTTTACTCCTTGATTTATTGTAAAATTGTTGAAATATTTGTACTAAATATCTATAATAAAATTGTAGCCAAATTGGAAATATATTCGCTTTTAGACAAAACATATTAACACGTTGACGCGGGCGCGACCCACCGGCGGGTCAGACGCGTCTGTCCCGAGGGGCGGCGGTGGGTCACGCACGTATTTCACAAAATAGGTAGTATAAAATAGGTTTATATTATTTTATCTCAATATTGTAAGCAGACGTACGATAGTAAAGACATAACAATTCAAAATTATAAACTTAACATAATTTCCTTTTTTTCGTGCAATTTTTTAAAACAAGTTAGGCAGAGTGCCGGCTGGCTCTTACAACGATCACAATATGTTGTTACATTTTTGCTTCTTTTCGCGGCATACTCTCTACCTTTTATTCTAGAAATGCGTTTACAACTTTCTTTACACCGCCGTTTCGTCTTGCTCGCGGGCTCTTGCTACGACTGCAGAAAATGTGATCATGCGTTGGCATATCTTCTCTCTGGGGATTCACTATATTTAGAAGGTGATAAATAATTTCTTGGCGAAATTTTAAAATTTTAATACTTTTAGTACTCCGTTTTCTATGTACATATGTACCACGCGTTTACGAGGCAAGTCCCACATATTAATTCCATTACAATTTTTTTTAGAATCAACCCTCTTTTTAGAATTATCATAAAAAGAAAACAGTGTGTGGCTTTAATTTACTATTTTTCCCCTGAACAATAACACACCTATGATTTTTAGAAGTGGCTAGCATACATACTGGCCTTCTGTCAGTCCATTTTACGCAACCCAACACGATTCTCGTCGTGCTTGTTCCTTACCCGCGCCGTTGTTATCCGAAGGACGTGCATGACTATTCTGTTGTCCTGTACGGAATTGACAAATTCTTTGATTCGCGCTATCATCGTTTCTTATGGAAAAATGTTCACGGAATTGCACGCGGTGGTCGGAATTCGCGTCAGACCTCTACTTTTCGAGGAAAATCGAAAGGAGAACAATCTTAGAGCCAAAGCTGGTCCCGTCAGTTTTACTTAACACTTATAGATATACGCAAATTGGTATCGACAAACTATTTGTTCTTTCGTCCAGTCGCGGGGAGACGCGATCGCGTTGAAGCCGTCAACGGGAGTCGTAAATTCCCGTTACGATTATAACGATCGACACCACGAACAGGTCGATCCTCTTATTTCTTGTGGGACAATAGGGGTATTTGTTGGGGAATAAAGCTGTAGTCTACAGTCTTATAATATTTATATTTGTAACAACTTGTTACATTTGAGGTTCCGTCGTGGCGGAAGATATAATTGATATAAATGTTGAATAACAATACACTTGATAGATGAGTAGTAATAATAAAGAATAGATTGAGATAATATCAGTTTGATCGAAGGGAGGACTATGTTTTAAGTTGACTACGCAAAGCTTATAAGAATAGTCGTGTTGACTGCACTATGTTTGGAAGAACAGTAGTGTTGACTGCACTATGTTTGGAAGAACAGTAGTGTTGACTGCACTATGTTTGGAAGAACAGTAGTGTTGACTGCACGAAGCTTGGAAGAACAGTAGTGTCGACTGCACTATGTTTGGAAGAACAGAACAGTAGTGTCGACTGCACTATGTTTGGAAGAACAGAACAGTAGTGTCGACTGCACTACGTTTGGAAGAACAGAACAGTAGTGTCGACTGCACTATGTTTGGAAGAACAGTAGTGTTGACTGCACTATGTTTGGAAGAACAGTAGTGTTGACTGCACTATGTTTGGAAGAACAGTAGTGTTGACTGCACGAAGCTTGGAAGAACAGCAGTGTTGACTACACGAAACTTGGAAGAACAGTAGTGTTGACTGCACTATGTTTGGAAGAACAGCAGTGTTGACTACACGAAACTTGGAAGAACAGTAGTGTTGACTACACGAAGCTTGGAAGAACAGTAGTGTTGACTACACGAAGCTTGGAAGAATAGTAGTGTCGACTGCACTATGTTTGGAAGAACAGCAGTGTTGACTACACGAAACTTGGAAGAACAGTAGTGATCCATCTCGTACAATTACGGAGGAGAGCTCGGTATGGGTGTCCTTTTTAATGGGAAATACTTGCTATTTTTAATAGACAAACAACCGCTTTCTCCGTAAGTTATAAGAGCGTGCGATAAACCTAAGGACTGTTTTAAGGACCATCCATAAACCGAAAATACTTACGCGAGTAGAAATTAAACTGAGAAGATTCGATTTTTGGTGGTTCCTTAGGTTTATCGAGGGTCAGTGTAACGGTGTGTAGGCCTCGGCGGCCAGACCATGAGGGACGTCGCACGGAGCGTCTTACGCGACGTAACACTATTGTTTATCAATGTATCAGTCGAAGTCCGCGGAATTTATTGATCCCAACAGGAATCGCAGAGCTTTTGTAATTTTGCTTTTTATAAATTGAAGTCAAAGTTGAAAAATTGCGGTCGTGTCGAACAGTCTAATGGACCCACCGCCGCCCCACGAAGCGGACAGCGAATTCGGCCGCCGTCCCACGGAGAAGACTACGAATACCGGCGCCGGCGCCAACGTGTTAAATAAGAAAAACAGTGTCGATGTCTGAACCTGGAAAAATTACCTCGAGTTCATCGTTATTGCACGTTGCACTCGTCGCTCGGAAGAGTGAGAATTTCCCAATTGATCGATCGATATTTCAACGTCTGCTGTAATCGAACAAAGGTCTGGAGCCTGAGGGAAGCTTTAGAGGAAAGAAACATTTTACGAAAAGCGGTGGGAGGACGATAAAAGAAAAGAATTTTCAAACTAACGCGACACTTTTGCCGCTGAATTATTGGCGGAAATCGCGGGAACGACGCGTAACCGTATCTATCGTACGCATTTATTTATTTGCGCGCATCTCACATTAAATGTAGCATTTGCTCTATTCGTTCTGCGTACGGTATCCCAGAGGCCGGCACGTATACAGTGTATATATTTTTCAGTCGGCCGATGTCCTCATCAATTAAGGCAATATTTTGATCGGCCAGGAAGCAACGGAAGCCGCGGCGAAATCTATGCGGGATTAATTAATAGCCCACCGTTTATAATTTACGCATTACACACACGGCGAACGATAAATTTTCAACGGCAGTGCGCGCACGAGACACCCGTAACAATTACACGCCCACACTGACGGAACAGTTTAAATCGTCCGCGTGCGCAGAGCCTGGGCCGATGCTCGTCTACGCGACGAACATCCAATCCGACGATCGAAAGACGAACCGTACATACTAAAAAGTGTGAACGTGGAACGTAGGCCTGGCGCACACTCGCTAGTCCGTGCATGGCTGATCAGGAAATCACGATCGGGAATACCTGAGCGAGTTGCGCGTCGTTTCGCTCGTAGCGCCAGCCGAAGGGACCGATCATCGATCAGCGATCAGATATCGACCCACTCGATACCGATAGCATCGCAGCTAAGTGAAAAAACGTGGCAGACCATCAATTTCTGTAATTACACCAGTTATAAACCTGGTCGCAGTGTATCGCGGTAAGGTAAATTATGTCTCGCGTTAGCTTTTTGTTTTTCAAATTGTAATCACGTTTTTTAGTGTTCTCGGTTCTGTGCGACACAAATTTCCCAAAATTCTCTACCATTCCAAGCAGCGCTGTAATTCGTTCATTTGCGTGCCGTATTTTACGCGGGCGATAAAAAGATTATTCTGTCCATAAAACACGTGCAATGCTGAGAATCGATGTTATAGAAACGTTGGGAATTATTGGTCATCGAAGTTGCGTAAAAGTCGTGCTATCTTTCAAGCGCAAAGAAAAGACGATTCGACGTTAATAAAGAGAAGGGTCGGTGACTATGAGAGAGAAGCGAGTGAGGATGATGACATAACGAAGACACAGTAGTGGACGTTGCGATAGAGGCATCGGAGCGCACCGGCGCCCTGCCTTGGCTCCGTTCAGGCGCCGGCGTCACTTCCGCCCTCGCTCCTACTCCGACTTCCTCCAGCGAGTCGGTTCGCGATCGTTTCGCTGCCGGTTCCAGCAACGATCGCAAAGCTACGTCGTGGCACTGGCGTGGAGAAACAAACGGTCGGAAAAGAACGAAAGCCAGAGAAGCAGAAAAGAAAAGGGGAGAGAGGCTGATTTTCGCGTGCACGCGCTAAAATCGCGCGAGAGCAGTTCCAGCCACCGATAAATAAATATGAGACGCATCGGCTAAACAGCTCTCCGGTTGTTGATCCTGCTCATTCGTATAAATCAGCGTGGCCAACGCTTCGGGATTCGACTCGCGCGACCCCGAGACTCGAGCTTCACAGCCTGATGCGCCTCTCGCTGGTGCTCGTGTGTCCCGTCCCATCGATTCCAGAGCCGCGCTTTCGAATTCCACGCGATGTCACACAACCGGATGATCGGAACACGTCCACGGACCCTTGGGATTCCGATTTCGTGCGCCCGCTAAAACTTTCCATCCTGTGTTTCGCATACGTCCAAATCGCTTCAACTTTCTTGCGGACGTGTCGATGGCGAACGGGAATTTCTCGCGCCCAACAAAACACTTACGTGTAACATTCCGCCTGTTCGCGATGGAATTGGTAATCTGGCGTTTCGCGAAAAACGGATCGAATATCTACGATGCGTGATATGTTGATACGATGATAGAAAATGTTTAGAGCTTTATAAAAAACCTGAAGAGTAGGACCAACCTATCAAAATGGATAATAACAAACGCACACATTATTATTTAAATTAATATTTTAAATTGTAAATGGGATGTCTTAAAACAGATGAAAAAGCCAAACATTCTAAGTGGGTATAATCAAATAGAAAATGTTCAAAGCTTAATAAAAAATCTGAAGAGTAGGACCAATCTATCAAAATGGATAATAACAAAGCCACACATTATTATTTAAATTAATATTTTAAAGCGTAAATAGGATGCCTTAAAATAAATGAAAAAACATTTTAAGTGTATTCTGTGGGTATAATCAAATAGAAAATGTTCAAAGCTTAATAAAAAGTCTGAAGAGTAGGACCAACCTATCAAAATGGATAATAACAAAGCCACATATTATTATTTAAATTAATATTCTAAAGCGTAAATGGGATGCCTTAAAATAAATGAAAAAACATTTTAAGTGTATTCTGTGGGTATAATCAAATAGAAAATGTTCAAAGCTTAATAAAAAATCTGAAGAGTAGGACCAACCTATTAAAATGGATAATAACAAAGCCACATATTATTATTTAAATTAATATTCTAAAGCGTAAATGGGATGTCTTAAAATAAATGAAAAAACATTTTAAGTGTATTCTGTGGGTATAATCAAATAGAAAATGTTCAAAGCTTAATAAAAAGTCTGAAGAGTAGGACCAACCTATCAAAATGGATAATAACAAAGCCACATATTATTATTTAAATTAATATTCTAAAGCGTAAATGGGATGCCTTAAAATAAATGAAAAAACATTTTAAGTGTATTCTGTGGGTATAATCAAATAGAAAATGTTCAGAGCTTAATAAAAAAATCCGAACTTTTTTGGTAATGTCCTCTTGCTATAAATATATGTACGTGACCCTATTATTCTATTGTATTGTAACACTAAGAGAATGAGGATCTGGATCAGCACAAACTTATACCTTAAATTATTTCAATATACTTTTCTATTACAAATTCATCCACTCGTTCTTCGATCAACCAACCTCGAAGGATTCGTGTCGCGCGTACTATAAAAAATTGTATTCTCATCCCATGATACATTTAAAAAAATAATGCTCGTCACACTACCATAGATAGGATAGGAAGATGCATTCAGAATAGAAACATATCATGTTATTAGTTTTATGGTAGCAATCCTGTGTATGTCGTATTTTGCACCAGAAGTACACGTCGCAATCTCTTCTTCAGGGTAGATGTGGAACTTTCAGGTGTATCGACGAGGTGCCCCCGCAAAACCAGTACTAAAATAGTATTTTCAATTATTCAATTATTTTCAATTATTTTAATTATTTTCAATTATGTTATTAAAATTCTATCGTTTAATCGTAAAACATGAGAAGAAAATCCTACAGGTTAGCACGCGTTAGATAAACTCTTCTGTAGACATTGAACGTGATATCATAATTTATGATCATTTATGATCAATCGTAAATATTGGCGAAATTAAATGAAATTAGGATCGTAATAATTAAAAATCGATGATCGACAAAGCTCTGTCTACCATCTGAATTCCATCAATCTCGTGACTCACGTAACCGTTTCTCATTGGATGAAGCGGTCGTCAACCAGCCTGCCCAAAAAAGGGACAATAATCGAGAGGGTTGGCTCTCGAGATATAACGTAGGAGACGGAGAACGAGGGATGACAAGATTCATAATTTCACGCGAGCTTATTGCTGTCGGTTATTTATCCTCTCGACTCATTTCACATGCAGCTCGCGCCTAAGCGCCGCGATTCTCTTCCGTGCACCGGTTTCGTTCTCCCCACCGTGGCAGCGTCCTTTCAGCGCGTTGCGCGCCCGTTTTCTCGCCGGATGACTCACGACCAACGATGTCACGACGTAATTTTCAACGTTGACACGATCTGGCCTCTCGTTCTTGCAATTATCAATCGATTACGATCGTTTGCCAGTAACGGCGTACATATTGTTATTGGCAATTTAATTTAATTTCGTAAGCAAGCGAGAGGTCAGACGTTGACCACGGGGTTGCTGAGAAACTAGACAAACGCAAACCTGTCGCCATGGTATCACAATATTCCTTCGAGACCAACGACAGATCACTGGATTTGGAATTTTCTTACAATAATTTGCTTTCTACGTTTTTAATCCACGAGAGATCACTGGATCTGGAATTTTGGTATCAACGATTTAACATTTGCCTTTGCTAACCTACTTTTGCAACATGTGCATAACACCGATCGGTCTGTGGATTTGGAACTTTCTTGCAATAATTTGCTTTCTACGTTTTCAATTCACGAGAGATTACTGGATCTGGAATTTTGGTATCAACGATTTAACATTTGCCTTTGCTAACCTACTTTTGCAACATGTGCATAACACCGATCGGTCTGTGGATTTGGAACTTTCTTGCAATAATTTGCTTTCTACGTTTTCAATTCACGAGAGATTACTGGATCTGGAATTTTGGTATCAACGATTTAACATTTGCCTTTGCTAACCTACTTTTGCAACATGTGCATAACTCCTATCGAACTATGGATTTGGAATTTTCTTGCAATAATTTGCTTTCTACGTTTTTAATCCACGAGAGATCACTGGATCTGGAATTTTGGTATCAACGATTTAACATTTGCCTTTGCTAACCTACTTTTGCAACATGTGCATAACTCCTATCGAACTATGGATTTGGAATTTTCTTGCAATAATTTGCTTTCTACGTTTTTAATCCACGAGAGATCACTGGATCTGGAATTTTGGTATCAACGATTTAACATTTGCCTTTGCTAACCTACTTTTGCAACATGTGCATAACTCCTATCGAACTATGGATTTGGAATTTTCTTGCAATAATTTGCTTTCTACGTTTTCAATTCACGAGAGATCACTGGATCTGGAATTTTGGTACCAACGATTTAACATTTGCCTTTGCTAACCTACTTTTGCAACATGTGCATAACTCCTATCGAACTATGGATTTGGAATTTTCTTGCAATAATTTGCTTTCTACGTTTTCAATTCACGAGAGATCACTGGATCTGGAATTTTGGTACCAACGATTTAACATTTGCCTTTGCTAACCTACTTTTGCAACATGTGCATAACTCCTATCGAACTATGGATTTGGAATTTTCTTGCAATAATTTGCTTTCTACGTTTTTAATCCACGAGAGATCACTGGATCTGGAATTTTGGTATCAACGATTTAACATTTGCCTTTGCTAACCTACTTTTGCAACATGTGCATAACTCCTATCGAACTATGGATTTGGAATTTTCTTGCAATAATTTGCTTTCTACGTTTTTAATCCACGAGAGATCACTGGATCTGGAATTTTGGTACCAACGATTTAACATTTGCCTTTGCTAACCTACTTTTGCAACATGTGCATAACTCCTATCGAACTATGGATTTGGAATTTTCTTGCAATAATTTGCTTTCTACGTTTTTAATCCACGAGAGATCACTGGATCTGGAATTTTGGTACCAACGATTTAACATTTGCCTTTCCTAACCTACATTTGCAACATGTGCATAACTCCGGTCGGACTATGGAAAGCAAAGTAACAGTTACAGAATTGTGCACGAATTACAAGTATACCATACGTAAAGTTTTACAATGTACAGAGAAGTATCATAGGAAGATTATTTCTCGGCACGTAACGTTAATTGAACGAAAATCTCAACGAAAGAATAATTCATAAATAACGTGAATGAAAGTTACAGATGCTAAAATGAAAGCAGAAAAGATATAAAAAGAAAGCGTATTGAGATTGAAATTAGCGAAGCTTCGCAACGCCTCGGCGTGAGAAAATAAAGTTCGGATCGTTTGATAAGCAGCAATATCAAGATCATTAGTCCGCTCCGCGATTCTTTGCCGGATAGCGGTTATTTATGGGTGTCCGGCGAAGCGATTCGAACGGTTTCCAGGCAGATTTCGTAGGCCGTATTCGACGACGATACGAATATTCCCGGGCAGTTCAGTGGCCAGATAGGCCCTCCGCTCGCTACGTACTCGCGCTGGAACACGAAGGATAATCCTTGTGGATTATTGCGGTATCACGTGGGTCCATACGTGCTCGCCGGTAGGATGCCCTAGGACGTCGTATTTGTATGCCGTGGAATACACCTACGTGTTTGTATCGTACGGGTTCTCCATGGAAACCCTTGCTAGGGGCCGGGCCTGCTGCGATACCCTAATTCCTAAATCTGTCGCCATAAGTCCTCGTTACAATAAATAACCCGACCGGTGTGTGTCTGGGCTTGCGCCTCCTATTCCTCCGCCGCCTCCTACAGTCTTCTCTTGGGCTACCTTTGGCTAAGCGTACCCCGTACTGCTTACCTATAGTTTGTTCCTCATAGATCTTTTCTATAAAGAGCGGTACCATGGACACGTTCGCTTTTTACAACGACACGCTACGGGACCGGTCGTTTCGACGAAAACGAGGAAGAACAGAACCGTTGGAATAACGTGACGCCTTTGCGTTCCGATTGTGACTCTTCTCTGTATATCGATTGTCGTTTATTATATTTTTCAACAATTTTCTATACGCTTTATTTTTTACACAGAGACACGATACGGTTGATTATATAAGAATAAAGAAGGAGTACCGAAGGGAATGAAATAATTGATCGGGTCGGGCAGAAAGTCTCGGCGCGCAGACCATGGAACGCGAATACTTGCTCCCGGCCGTGCAACGAGTAGGCTATCGATGAAGACATAAATTTCCGTTCGCCGCGGACGGATGGCTAAGATGATAAACAGTTAGTAACCAGTTGTGGTTATAACCGAAGAATGAAAATGAATGGAGAAATACGTCATTAATAATGGGTGAATGGAATTTATGCCTGTCGTGTCAATTATATCTTCCTCGTGGCTCATAGAGTTTTGCCTCGGCCAGAGATTTATGATTCGTGTTTCTTGCGCGCAACCGCGCGCGATTCATAATTTCTTAATATAATATCGCGGCTGCGATTCTCCTTTTTTCTTTCTTCTTTCGGCGTACGGGCGCAACGCGGGCCGAGGCCATTGGAATTTCGGCGATTCCTTTGTGACCGCGTTCACAACGCTGAAATATTTTCCTTTCCGGCCGATCTCTTTTTCCCGACGATACTTTCCCTCGTCTCGACGATATTTGATTTACAGCGCGCAATTACAGCGTTCGGCTGGCGTTGCGCTGCAAAATCGCGCAGAATAGTAAAATAAATTATCGCCGACCGATCCCATAGCACGCGGCCAGCGTTGTCTCCTTCTTTCTTCGCGTCGTCGGGTCGCTGATCGTTGTAGCTCATTTAAAAAGCAGCGATAAAAAACACTTGCCAAGCGTGAAATGATCCGTTCTATAAATCCTAATAAACGTCCACCTGTCCGGTGCAGACGAGCATAAATAAAAGAGGTCGAGCGTTCGAGAGAAGAAGAAGCGCGATCGGCCGCGTTACGCCTATGTGTGTGCGTGATCACGTGCGTGCGCGCGCACGATTACATTGGCGCGGCATCCACAGCGCCCAGGCGCACAGCTTCATCATGGACGCGGAAGAATACAGTGTTTCGTATTTGCTCGCCGGATGCTTCGAGCGAGGCAACGGAGAAATAAATGCGAGGAGATGCAGGCGAAAGATTGATAACCGGACGGAGAATTGCATTTTAAATACGCGATGTAAACAAATCGATAAAACTATTTGTCGAGCGTGCTCGGCACGATGCATTGTTTGGTAAAAGTTCCTCCGTCGGCGGGCTTTTTTTCACCGGCCATATGGCAACAATGCACGAACGAAACTTTTATCCGTTATCTTCCTTCGCGGCTATAAATTTTTCCTAAGGAACCTCGTGGTAGTCGGATAAATCGTTGGGTAATCGAGCTAAACGACTTTGTTCGAACGCCTTTGCTGCCTGATTATACAGGCAATCGCGGGACGCGGAATGACGAACGTTGTAGAAATATACGCGGCATCGGGTCGCATCACAAAAGTATCGCAAGAAATGAACAATGGCTGGCCAGCTCGATATAAAGACGCGGCGGCCGAACAAAGAAAGCGAAAGAAAAACGCGGACGACTGCAATGACAAAAGACAAGCCAAGGAGGAGACTGAAGGAGAAGCGCTGACAAAAAGGGGGATGGAAGGTGGGAGAAAGAAAAAAAGGAAGGAAGGACGGATAGAAAGAAAGAAAGAAAGAAGGGAAAAAATAAAGAAATATAGAAAGGAGTAAAGGAAGAAAGAGATATGTTTCGAAAGTGTATGAGGACCAGCCGTTAAGGGGTGGGAAAGATGGTGCGAGGGGGATTCGCCGGGGTAGAAGTAGGAGGGGGAGTCGGCACAGCGGAGGCTGAAGGCAGTGGGGGTGTGCATTGCGGATTTATTCCCGCCAACACATTCATCATGGCGGATTTAGCTGAACCCGTAACGCATTGCCGTGGATATATATCTGCTTCCATCCCCTCTACCAGCACTTTCCACCGACATCCCTCCTCGCCGTTGCCTCTCATCCCAATTTCGACCCAATCCTCGCCGGTATATCCCGTATTCTGACAAAACCTCTCTTTTTCAATGACTTCCTGACTCTTTTCCTCGATGCGCCCAGGCAAAAGGAACGATCACCCACCGTTTATGATGTTCCAGTTCCACGTTATGGTCGTGTTACATATGCCCGTGCGGTAACCGTTGCTCCGATCTCTCCCTCTCGACCTGGAATCCCCGTAAAACACTTCCCAATATTTTCCATCCCCGTGCGATTCGACGATATAGCGGATTGATGAGACCTGTCCACCGCTCCTGGGTGCTTCGCGATTCGGAAATGATTGATCAACGTGCACGATTTACGAATAGTCCGGGCAAAAACAGTGGCGGCTTTTAAAACGTACGCAATGTCCGCGTCGGACATTGTGCCACATCGTGCGTTCAATCGATAATGTCCGTTGCAACGTCGTTTCGCGGACTGGTAAATCGTCCGATCTTTTGAAAAAAAAAAAAAAATATATATATCTTTGCCACCTATAGCGAATTCTTGTGAATTTTTCTAGAAAATATCGTATTCTATGCGTTCGTAAGAGTGGAAAACAGCGAACGAAAGATCGTGAAAGATCGAGGTTTACAAGCTTCGTAAAAAATAAAAAAAATAGGTTCTTTAATGGATCTTGGATGCGTTATCAGCAGCTGATCGCGATACATCATGACGCAGCGTTGACAAACCCCTCCGATCGCTCTTCACCCTTCGTTGCTCCCTCTGCTGCGCTGCGTAGATACGATATTACAGGGATCGGTATAAATCTATGGCTCATCCATCTACATTTTATCCCGGCAGAACTAGAATACTCGCGCAGGAACGCGCGCCGAGACGAGCACAGCGACGCTCTCGAGAGCTTCTCGCGCACAAGCATCGGTCTTTTCTCTCTTCCTTGTACCCTCGCGGTCCTCGACGCTCGTCCTTCCTCCATCGAGACGGTTCACAAATCCGATCTCCGCGGCCTCCCATCCCTGCAGCAACCCCTTCCCAACTACTTGCCCGTCTTCAACAACCCCTATCGAGATTCCAATAGCGGCCTTATCGAAGGCTTTGTGCGATGAAGGATCGCAAGCCGACGCTCGGCCACTTTCCACGGACCTCTCGATATTTCACCTTTATTATCATATTTCAGGTATTCGCAATCCATTTTTCATGGTAAGAACGTCCCGTTATTAACGGCGTCGCGGGACGATCTATGCAAGAACGTATTCCCCTGAAGGATGGACCTTCTTGTGTATGTACGCCGATGCCATCGTCGCGCAAGAACAGGAATTACTTTGACCCAGTTTCCGTGAAATAGGCGGACACCGTGTCGTTGGAAAAAACGTTTTTCACGGAAGTTTCGTGGAAGCTGCTACGAGACGAGGGTCCAGAGTGCGTACTTACGATCCGTGGCTTACTTCAATTCCATTTTCAAACGGCGCTGGACGATCGGTTCGGTTCAGCTTTGCATTCTCGAACACGTTCATTTGCAAAACTAATGGCAAACGGTGAGCAACGTTCTGCTATCGTTCTACGAGTACGAAGCAAATGTTCGAAAAGACATCGGCTAACGCCTGGTTTCTCTGCTTTCAACTCGTTCGTCATTTCCATTCGAGTATTCGATGCCCATTGCACGGACGATGCAAGAAACGCGTTGTCGCTCGTTGCCACGAACACCTCGTGCCGCAAGAACGCGTGGACACCGGACGAGTCGAAGGTGGAAAAATTCCACGACGACCGAAGAATGGCGGGGGAGATTGGCTCGCGAGAAAACAATCGGTGAATCGAGTCGTTATCGAATCGAAAAATCGAGAACACGCGCGCGGACGGACGTGCAGGCTCACGATGGACTGACGTCAGCCTCGAAAAATCCGCAGTTAGAAATGGCCGTAGGGTGGGAATGCCTGTACGTAGGAAAAACTTGCTCCGACCTATTCCCCCGGTGCTCGAACAAAGTGCGATTCACCATAGGACAACAGCTGTTCCGAGCAGCTATTGCGCCAAAGACGAGGGGACGAAACGACGCTTCCCCTTCGTTTGCCTGTCTCTTTCTCATGCACGCGGATGGCAAAGATGGCTTTCGATTCCTTCGTTCGAAGGAAAAGATATTTCTACTCGAATTTCGTAGCTGACGAATGCGTTTGTCAGGAAGTTCTAAAATCGTTTCCCTTGTAATGGATCCACCAGCGAGTGTGTTTGTTGACGTTTTAACGCGTTCATACTTGTTTCGGATATGTGTGCTTTTGGGCAGCTGAATCATGGCTTCGTGGCCGCCATAGCAATTCACTAACGTTCTATGCATTCGGTAGTTAAATCGAAAAAAATTCAGTTAATTTCTGTAGCGTTTTTAAACGAAAGAAAAATGTTTGGAAAAGTTCAAGTGAAACGAAATGGTGCATCGGGTATTGAAATTTCGTATACTGGACACTTTCCAAAGTTTGGCTCGAAGTAATCGCCATTACCGAACTTTTTATTATTACGTACATTTTACGTTTGTTATTTACATATTGACTTTATTTGTATGGGACGTTGCTGGTGTTTTTGTTCGAATTTTCCATCTTTTCAAATATTTATCTAATACTTAGAATTCTCTTTTGTCTATACATTTCATTCGTTCCTTTACATTGTTATAAATCTGTGTTTAATTTATTCCCAATGTTTGTTATTTCCATTTTGACTTTATTTGTTTGGGACGTTGCTGATGTTTTTGTTCGAATTTTCCATCTTTTTCAATATTTATCTAGTACTTGCAATTCTATTTTGTCTATACATTTCATTCGTTCCTTTATATTGTTATAAATCTGTGTTTAATTTATTCCCAATGTTTGTTATTTACATATTGACTTTATTTGTATGGGACGTTGCTGGTGTTTTTGTTCGAATTTTCCATCTTTTCAAATATTTATCTAATACTTAGAATTCTCTTTTGTCTATACATTTCATTTGTTCCTTTACATTGTTATAAATCTGTGTTTAATTTATTCCCAATGTTTGTTATTTACATATTGACTTTATTTGTATGGGACGTTGCTGGTGTTTTTGTTCGAATTTTCCATCTTTTCAAATATTTATCTAATACTTAGAATTCTCTTTTGTCTATACATTTCATTTGTTCCTTTACATTGTTATAAATCTGTGTTTAATTTATTCCCAATGTTTGTTATTTACATATTGACTTTATTTGCTTGGGACGTTGCTGGTGTTTTTGTTTGAATTTTCCATCTTTTTCAATATTTATCTAGTACTTGCAATTCTATTTTGTCTATACATTTCATTCGTTCCTTTATATTGTTATAAATCTGTGTTTAATTTATTCCCAATGTTTGTTATTTGCATCTTGACTTTATTTATTTCGAATGTTGCTGATGTTTTTGTTTGAATTTTCCATCTTTTTCAATATTTATCTAGTACTTGCAATTCTATTTTGTCTATACATTTCATTCGTTCCTTTATATTGTTACAAATCCGTGTCTAATTTATTTGCAATGTTTGTTATTTGCATATTGACTTTATTTGTATGGGACGTTGCTGGTGTTTTTGTTCGAATTTTCCATCTTTTCAAATATTTATCTAATACTTAGAATTCTCTTTTGTCTATACATTTCATTTGTTCCTTTACATTGTTATAAATCTGTGCCTAATTTATTCGCAATATAATACGAGGAGAAACATGTTGCCACGAAGAAAAATAAAATTTCGAGAAAGCGAGACAAACTGCCAACTTTCTTCCGTTAACTTTCATACGAACCGAATTTCATCTAAAATTGTTCGTCCCTTTCGCTCATCGTTTTTACAAAATTCCGCAACAAATAGTCGCTGATATAATTTGCAAGAGATCAAACCAAGACTGTCAACCATATACGGCAGTGTCCGACGAGGAAGAAGATTGATCGAGCTGCCTGAAGGTGATCCACAACGGTTTAATAGAAGCAGCACCTCGTTGGTGATTTCGGCGAAAGACGAATTGTCGCGGTGGGATGGCAAGAAAGACGAGGGTCCGTCTAAATCGCGCTAAAACGCGATGCAAATGCCGGGACCGATGAATCATTTGTAAGTGCAATTTCAAATTACATTAGGGAGATGGGTGGATTGGCGCGAGCTCGGGCTTTATACGGAAATACGAAATCCAGCGTTTCTTGCGTGGACGTGGGGCTGATAAGTTATACCAAGTTGCCGAACGCGAGAGATTTCTTTCCTTTCTTTCCGCGAAGTCCGGTTTCTTTTGGTGGCACGGAAACGTGGCAACGGTATACACCTCCAGTGCGCCGGGACGCGGCTTCCTACGGCTTCTTAACTTCTGCTTTCGTCATCAAACTTTCATGAGGCACCGAATGATACGTCGACAAAGGAAGAAAAACTTGCCTGGAAATTACCCGCGCGTTGGGGTCCCCGCGACGAACCTCGCAGTCGAAAATCAGCACTGAAGAAACCAACAGGAAAGAGGCTGAAGGGATGAACCTGGGAGAGGAAGGAGTGGAAGGCTAGAAAAAGAAAGAAGAAGGCGGAGATCCCGACCCAAATCCCAGAGACGAGAAAACTTGGCTCGTCGATCAGTCGGCGGAAGGAAGGAAGTTCCGGTACGAGGACCACCGCTCGCCTTCTTGTGTATCTTTGATACCTCTCTCCACTATCTCGTGTCTACGTTGCCTTTTCCGCCAGCTCATTTTCTTTATTTGCAAGCCAGCCGAGATTCCTCGTGCTGGAACCGAGTCCCGCGTTCGATTGTATCGCCCTTCGCTATAGACGCCACACTAGCTAGGAAACCGCCGAGCCAGATCGATCGAGAAATGTCCGACGAACGGCCAAACTTTCGCCAACGAATAATTGTAATATTTCTTTTGCTAACCTGCGCCGAGTTCATCGCACGCGCAAACCGCGAATTACACCATATGGTTCTACGTTATGGAACTTGGTTTTAATAACTTGCACCAGATATGCCTATTCGAAGTGAATTGTAAAATCCTAAAACCGGAATTTTTCCATTCCTGTGTTTCACCTTCGTTGGGCTTCGTGGTAGGCACCGAGTCTTCATGCTGTGGTGGCAAAGGTGGCGAACGAACGTCATCGTATATTCATAGAGCGACATAGCCGAGATTCGGAGAGTCGCTGTGAGGAATCCGTGGCGCAATACGCCGCGTGGGGATTGTTTAAATCATTTTCCATCGGACAGGACAGAGGAAGGGAGCGGATTCCACGAAGAGGAGCGAAGGTCTGTCGCGCTTAGCCGCGTCGGCGACGGGCGTCGCGTCGTATCTCCGTCCGGCCATCAGCATTTTCCAACTTGTCTCACGAATTCCCTACCGCGTGCTCCCTGACGTAAGTAACAACATATATAAAAGTAAGTGACTCGGCTCTCTCGCGAGGCGGTGATGCAGGGTCCTGCTATCTGCGGAGTCTATCGGGCAGTAAACAGCAAGCGGCAGATAAGGCAAGAGATATATTATAGACTCGCTGGTCGTCGTGGCGGCGTACACGGGACGAGGACCGGCTGCTAAGTCTCCCAGTCGGCTAGCTAGCCGAGAGCAGGGGAGCTAGCTCGCCTCTAGGAAACGCGCCACTAGCACCCAACCAGTCGCAGCCTCTAGCTCGAGTTCCATCGTGCTCTATATATTTTTCTTCGCTCTCTTTCTTCCAGCTCTCCACCTGCTCCTTCACCGATATCTTTTTCCTTCCTTTCTTTCTTTCTTTCTTCTTCTTTTTTTTTTTTTTTTTTTTTGTCGAGCTTCGCCTCGGTAAAAACGCCAAGGGCGTCTGAATAGTCGCGCGGAGGACGGAAGTCAGTTTGCAAGCCAAGCATGGGGCGGCGGCGCCGAGCTACCCCTTCGTTTCATCCTTCTTCGTCGCTAGCACGAGTAGCTGCTTTCCTTCTCATCCTCCGACACACACCGTCCAACCATTCCCAATCCCTTTCTTCCTTCTGCCTCTTTCCTCCTTCTCCGTTACCACGTTCCTCCGTCGTTCTTCCTCCTTTCGGGGGAAGCGACGGCTTTTCTTTCGCTCCTCCGTCGTTTCCTTCTTTCCTCCGCTAAAGTCGCCGCCTCTCGATGCTCGATGCTACAATACATCACGTACACGTTGTTGCCGGTACACCTTTTTCCTTCCTTTTTCATTTCTCCCTCGATCCTCTTCAGCCCAGTCTTCTCCTCCTTCTATCACCGCACCGATATCGCTTCCTCTTCGTCTACGTTCCCTCCATCCTTCGTGGTGGCACCGAGTCGCGTTGTATTCGCGGCGCGTTCATCCCTCCATCGTGGCAGACGCGGAAACGCGCGCTCCGCCGCCACCGGAAAATTTCTTCGGCTCTCGATTTTTGGCAAACTGCCGCTCTCGCCTCGAGCTCCATTCTCAATTCCAAATTCCTGACATTCTACGTGCGATTACGCAACACGAGCGTCACGTTTATTAAAAGAAAAGAACTTTAACACCGTGTGGAACAGCGGAGTTTTATCAGCGTCTTTCTTCCTTCAATTTCGAGCGTTTAATCATTGCTCTGTAACAAGCCTGTGTGCGTGAAAAGACGCGGGCAACTTCAAATACTTCGACATATTTTGAAAAACGGAAGAATGCTAAATGGAATATATCAGGCGTTTGATGAATAATTTTCTGTAAGCTTCTAAATAATTTCTCGCTTTTCCTGGTGGGTCTATTCAATCATAAGAATAGCGAAAATCATTGAACGTGTACCAACAAGGATTTATAACCGCGAAGCCTCGAACGAGTTGACTGTATGTTTATTCGATGGCTCAGGTTGCCAGTAAAATAGCCCCAAAAGCATTGGAGTGGATGGCCCTTTGTTTTCAAGGAATTAGTCGAGGAATTATGTTCTCGATGCAGCAATTCCTCATACTTTAAATGTTTTTATCACAGTTTCCACCCCGAACATTGTGAAAATGTGCAGGAGTACTGTAATAAATAAGCATAATCAAGAATTTATCAAAATTACTTGTAACAGTTTAATATTAATAAGAAGAAACAATATTAATGTTAAAAATATAGGGCCAGTCAGATGCTTTTGCAACTATTTTACCATCAACCTGAAGCATCAAAATGGACATACAACCAACTCATTCGCGATTTCGCTGTTCTTGCCATCTCCTCGCAAGCGTTATGGTGTCTCAATTCTTATGGCTGACGGTATACCATCGATATAAAAGAATGTGGAGGGTAGAAAATGGACGTGGCGCGACACCGACGAACCAGGGGCGTGCAGAAGTCGCAGCGTGTCGAAACGTTTGCGTTCCAGTCGCGGGATCGAATTTCGTCACGGGCCGTGGCAGTCCTAGCGCTTAGAAATTATTAAACGCGGCCGCGCCGGGGAAGGGTTGGCTTTTATTTCTGCGTTAGCCGAGACACGGTGGCAGGCAGCCACGAGGCGAGTTATTATACCGTTGTCAGATACCATGGCACCCTTGGTCGATCTGCATAACCATCAACGCGCGGATGTTTCCCCTGCAGGGCCATCGGCGCGCGCGACCTCCGCTCTCACAGCCCTTTTCCACCGCTGGAAACCACTCAATAGAGGCGCGACCATCAGCCAACCACAAAAGCGATTACAAATTAACGTGGCGCTTCTTCGAGTTTATTACGAACGGGCCGCCATATAAAGCCGATTCCCCTTCCGCGTTCTACGGCCGCCTCCCTGGGGGCCGACTACAATTATCGTGCCTTTTGTTTCGCAATCGCCGCGTCTCCTCTTTTTCCCTATCCCGGGGGCGAGTGAAATTCCGCTTATTTTTCAACCTGCTCCCCTGTGTCGAGTTTACCAGGATTGGCGAGGTACCCATCGCGTCTCATCTGCCATTTTCGCCCCGTGAATCATTGCTCGCGATCGCGCCGCTTGAATGCGAACGAGCTCTTAATCACGAAGACGCGAGAACCTTTTCAGAGAGTATTCAATGTAAACGTGGCCTGTTGGCCGCCAGGACTCGAGAGGATGGTAACCATGTTTTCAGAGTTAATTATAGGTTGTGCTACTGCGTGTACTTGCTCCACAAGCGTATGGCTTTATGGCGTGTACGATTCTTACGATGAACAATCGAAGGTTAATTAGATCGATAATTCCTTTTGATTTTGAAAGGCATTAGTTCATCTTTGAACTTTGCGGAGGTTGGAAAATTCAGAAAACAAGTTCCCTTAGAAGGAGGTTTACTTACATCTTTTAAAAGCACCGACCAACGTGGTTAGTTTTTTGACGCATAGAAACTTACAGTGACAGAGCTATAAAATTCAAGGACGAACCTAACAACCTAGGACCTTGCTTTAAGAAAATTCTACACTAAATCTATAAGATCTATCTTTCTTAAGGTCTGTAAGACTCTGTGAGGTTCTAGAAGATATAGTTTCGCTTCGAGGAAGCTCCATATTCCTAAAATGTTGAACAGCGTTTGATCAACCGGACGCAGGATTTCTTTCAACGCGTAAAATCTCACGGCAATTACCAAAGAAGTTACAAGACACAGATCTTTCTTTCGAAACTTTAGAAATTTCTAATTTTTGAAATGGAAACAACGCGATAAAACACGTCATTGAGCAACTGCACTAGCAGGCAGTGCAACGTTCTATTTAGTCGCCGACGAGAAGCTAGCGTGAACTGACGTTTAACACTGGGACTACCACGCCAGTCAAAACGACTGGTTTGAACTTTATTTTAAAGTTCCTGCTTTGCGTTACATTTTTACTCTGCGATAATGCAATGACTTTTGCAGGGGTAGCTAAAGGAATAATACAATAAACTAGAATTTTGTCGCTTATTTAGGAAAAAGTAAAAAGGGCCCATCCGAAACGGTCGAATTTTATAATAAAACAAAATTTGGAACAGACATAGCGGATCAAATGGCAAAAAAATATAGCGCGAAGTGGGAATCAAGAGGATGACCACCGAGTATTTTTTAATATTTTAGATTTAGCTGGCATAAATGCCTGGATTTTGTACAAGGAAACCACAGATGAGCAGATACCCAGAAAAGATTTGATGTTTCAATCGGCAGATGAACTTGCCGCTGACACTGAAAAATCACGGATAGGACGAAGAGCGTCTGAGTTGCAAAGTACGTCAAAGAACTCGCCTTATTCACGCGAATGGTAACAACAAGACCACCACCATTTGCCATCTTCGTAAAAAATATGCACGCGGAAAATGCACGCGGAAGAAAGTTTACGTTTGTAAGAAACGTGACGCATGATAAATTTTGTACCTAATAATTTAAGTTATATTTGTGTTTTATTTATCCCATTACGCTTATCACGCTTATTATTATATTATTATATTATATTTCTTATATTTGCCAATGGAAACACATTTTAATATTCTTGTTACCAAAGATTTTCCTACTGAATATTCTTCATTATTGTACATATTGTTATTATTCAAGTTATTATTACATAGTTTTTATCATCTCAGAACATGGAATTTCTTTTGAAAGATAATAACAGATCAATAAATATAAAGACATTCTACTATTACGTATTTTTTAAAGACTAGTCATTTCGATTGGCTTTGGTAGAGATAGCTACGTCTCAAATGCCGGTAGTTCTAGCGCTAATGCAACTGGCAATAAGCTCCGCTTTCGGCTAACCTGCTAAGTGCGCGAATACTGGCACGGCAGAGGATTAAAGTTGCGCTAAAGTAGATTATCAATATAAAATGGTTTATCGAAATCCTACTCGATTTCGATATTGACAATCGACCGACGGATACGAAGTTCTTCGGTCGACAGGCGATGACTCTTCGACAGACAAACGATAATTAATTCTTCGACAGACAGAACGATAACTGACGCTTCGATAGATAAAACGATAACCGACCGTTCGATAGACGAACGCTAATTAATTTACTCGACAACCAAACGGTAAATATTCTCAAACTCATACCAACTTCTCTCAGTCGCTACATTTATATCCGTCGGAGATGAAAATCGTCGGGGTCTTTCTTTGAAAATGTTCGGCAAGATCCCCAACGTTTGTCCAACTACGGACTTTGCTTACAATTTAAATTGTCTTAATGCCGTTATAAAAACATACTATAAAAACATAGTTAGACGAGTTTTCGCAAGATATAGCTTTTAGCGGCTTTGACTGCCTTTCACTTCAATTGCTGCAAACACGGTTCCGAATAAACGTTTTAAATTACCTCGGTTTAGGAGAATTTATCAATTTTACTTTCGTGCCACGGATCGCGCGGGTCGCGGGATGTGACAGTCGGTTCAGCGAAAACTTTGGGTTTCAGCAAATATCAGAAGACACGGTCATTGATTTTGGAAAAACCAAGGAGCGGAGTGTGGGCTATCGTTAGACAAAGAATTGGGAAAAAACGAAGGCAAATGTAGAAGTAACCGGCAAAAAGCTACCACCCGCGCCGCTGCAGATTTACGGTACCCTTCATTGGTTCCACGCAACGCTGGAAACGAAACGGGGGCCACCGAGTCTCGACCTCTATTTCGCCTTTATTTCGCCTTTATTTCCCAGGGACAATGAGATACCGTATTTTTTTTTTTTTTTGTCCTTCTTCTTCGCCTGTCCGACACTGAGATAAAGAAACTAAACGCGTGACGGGACGATCGGCAGCGTTTCCGCAAACATCTTCGACCAACGTGTACCGTTAGGTCACGAATTGTTACAGTTTCAGGAGCACCGTGCGTGCCCCGTTTTACTGATCTACGGTTTTTAGGGAATCCCGACACGAAGGCCCGATTTGCGTGCGGCGGAAATGCTTTCGCACTAATAGCCGAGGTCAACCAGGTAAAACGAAGTTGGACTCTGTTACCATTGCGTAACAGAGCAGGTATATCTTGAATTATATACCTTCCACGACGATCTTTAAATATTCAAACGATAGTTTTTTCTTTAATTTCAACACCTGAAAGATGCATAGACCTATGTTGACTTTATAATCAGCAACAATACTTTACGTGTTACAACTAAGTGCAGATTTTATATAACTGTCATCTTTTTTTTTATATCGTTCGCAGGTAATAAAACGTGGTATTTTTTACATGGAAACGTAAGAAAAAGCGGTAGAGGTTACCGCGGTGGCAGCAATGATAATTCAAACTGTCGTCGTTTAGCGGAAAATGAGAGAAGTAAAAAAAAAAAAAAAAAAGCTTGCAGATATCTTGCGAAAATATCGGTGTCATTCAAAATTCAAGGCTCCAGGGAATGCGTCCCATCGGTTAGTGAATCAGGGCGAGATAAAAATACTGCTCTGCGGAATACACGACAGCTCGAGGTCAACTTTTATTGCCAGGTAAATCGCGCGTTGCTCTATTTCCTCTTTGTCACGACCTGGGTCTTCTACCTAGATGTAACAAGTTCACGAAATTTGAAACGTCGCCAGCGTTGTATTATAACAAAGTCGAACCTCGAACCTCTTGTAAACGAGACCTTGGGAATTATAACGAAAAATAGCCTCATCTTTATACCGTAAAATCTACAAGGATTATTACTACCTTGTCTTACTAAAAAGGACACCGCTTTCCACCTGCTACGAACTCTGTACGGAACAAACGCTTTATCATGATTTACACGCGCAGCATTAGCCAAGCTAAGCGTACGAGTATAAATAAATCTGATTTCCAGAGCTACCGCGTCGTTAATGGAAACGACATACGAAACAACGTAAGTTCCGACGAGCTGTGTTATTTCCATGATTACGTATTCAAAGCAATCAAACATCCAGAAACTACGTCGCTCGACTCCATAAATTGAAAAGTAAAAAGAAAATGGTAATAACGTTACGAGCGCTGTCTCTTAAATCTGTCTTACAATTCACTGCTACTTATATCATCTCGTAAAATAAATCTATTCAAACGAATCGCTGTTTTCTTAGAAGTTAGACATTAAACATGTACGTACGTATCGAAACTTAGAAAAAAGCGTAATTAAGTAGTTTAACTTTCGATACGCTCATAGGTACACGGGGTCTTACGAGTTCACCGACGACGAGCTTGTACGTGCATCGCCTTCGGATGTTTCACTCGTCAGAACGTCGTTCCATCGAGCACACGTGCACCGTAAGCACAGCTTAAACGAAGGAAATGTACACGAAGGGATTAGCCAACAAACCACGAGCGATATACTTGTCCCTGTTTATTGGCAATATCTCGCGATATCCGGCCGAATCGTCTTCAAAAGCAGGAGCCATCGGCTGCGGGACGAACGTGGAAGAAAGGGCAATGCATCTCGCTACGCCATTACCCGATAACTTAATTCATAATTGAGTTCTGGCGGTGTAACGAACACTCTGCGGCCAATATAACGTTCAATAATTCTAATAATTCGCCGGCTTGGATGCGAAGCCAGATCTGTGGCAGGGCTCGAGGGAAAACCGAGGTGGGGGTGAAGGGCGGAGGTGGTAGGAACCGTAGGGTGAGAACGTTTTCTGGAGCCGTGCCGAGCCTCGAAAGTGGGAAGCGGAACCAAGATGAGACGGGAGAAAGAGAAGAGACAGACCACGGGTTGCCGAGGCGAATAGAAGAGAGGACGAAAGGGAAGGAAAGGGTGAGCGAGAGTGTGGCATGAGACGAGGGGAAGCGGGCAACGGTGGATTGGAAGAGAGGAGAGAGAAGAGAAGAAGGAATAGGTCGAGGGAGGGTATGGGACGAGGAAATGGAGGGAAGGCCAATTAGAGGGCGGGAAGATTTATCTACGGACGACGGGTGTGCGGATAGTAAGGGGTAGGTCGGTCTCCTCTGCCTAGCGCGCTTGTATTATTCCTTAGTTGGACAACCCCGTCCAAGACAACGACGTGGTCCAGCTGCTATCGACTACATCGGTTTCTAGTCGGATTAATAGTCGCTAATTTTTCAACTCCACCCATCCACTTATCGCGTTCGAGAAATTTTCAAATCACCGCAAAAGGATCGTCCACATACGTTGCTGTCTATCGGGTCCTCTGTGGTTTCATACGTTCCATCGATCCTACTTTGAATTTTTTTTTTTTATATAACGTTTATTGAACCAAGAAGATGAGCATTACGTGTGTATGTTATGTATTCACAATGAACTATGAATTTTGATAGGATGGATTAGGCAAAAGTAGCGATACGCGACGGTACGACGCAGCCATGCTATATTATGTATCGGAGTTTTACATTTTTTGTGTTTTAGTGTATTCTTTGGATTTAAGCCGCTGGGGTGCGGAGCTTTTATGTGATCTTGTTTTTAATTGTTATTTCTGTCCCGAAAACTTGGTCGCAAAACAGGACATTTCGGTAGACTAGTTTTTGGGGAGGGGAGGGAAGAGAGGGAGGGGTCCTACTTTGAATGTAATGGAAGAAGTGGACTGATGGTTGTAGGAATGTTCGATGTTAAATAATCCAACGACACAACATACTACGTTCTAAGTCTAAGTTCCGAGGATTACAGTCGATAGTGGTCGAAAGTGTCAGGAATTTTAAAGGTACCAGACAGATTACGGGGGTGGCAGGGATTCGAGAACGGGATAGGGATGGCGACTCGGCTGTTTAGAAGATAGGAAAGGTAGATTTCAAGCGAGATATATCGCGATCTTCCTGGCGTATAAATCTTCCACAAGCTACATCCATCAACTCCATAAACAAGAAGAAACGACGATATTGTAAACGCTGTTTTTTTAAATCTACCTTACGGTGTACCATTATTCATACCACGACGGGCCATCCTATGGAAAAGTAAGTCATTTGTTCCCTGAGAATTGAATACCGATCGTAGTACACTCGCGCAATGAAATCAAGACGTTAGTGAAAAATCGAGTCGACCAATTTGACTTGAGAGAGGCTCGTGCGGATGGTAACGATCGGAGGATGTATCGATAACGACAACGAAGAACATTCTGAATGAGAAAGACGTAATATATCATTGGTTCGTGGTAACGAAAGGATAGGTTGGTTTGCAACGATGACGGAATAAAATACGTGGCACGCGTCGTCCGAGCGTCGGAATTTATTCGGTGGAAATCGAAGGGCGACGCTCTCAGAAATAACAAGCCCGGCCGGGACGGTGCGCGCCGTGGTACGAGCAGTTATTTAGCCGGGGCGTTAACTAACCGGCCGCGACCAGGGACGAACATTCTTCATCGACGGTTTCGTGCCGCGGACCCTTCCGGCGGCGACACGAAGTGGCGAGATACCGTTCGTGGAACGGCGGTGCCGCTCGTCGTCGCCGCTTAAATTATTTTAATAAGAAGCCTTGACATCTTAACTGCCCGGATAGGCAGATCAAAGAGTCTACCAGGTGATGTCAGTTCCTTTCAGTATTTACACGGAAAACAGAGCGGTCCCTGGACGTACAGCAGAGGAGAATCGCGTTATCTTGGGTAGACGATACTCGGAACCGAGGCTCGTGCGTCAGCCTCGACATTTTTATAGTCCGCCGCACGAAATTAGAAAGCAGCTCGATAAAAATATATCCCATCGTTGGAAAATGCCGACTATCTGCCTCTTCCTGATGAAACGCGGGCAACAAAGTAACTCGCACCGTTGAACGCGACGATGTTTCTCAGCCTGCGTCCTCCAACACGTTCAGGGAATCTTTTACACGGCGATATCTGTATCGGATGGACGTACGAGATACGCCTACGACAAAAAGACGCGAGCGCGATATTTCCTTGTTCATTTCTTGCGTTGCAAGCTCGGCTACATTGCATGAACCGTGTAAGTGCTTTGTTGCTATGCTGCGTGGCCTGACGTGGACTGACCGAGGATATCGGAGATCAATATCGTAATATCTCGCGACAATGAACGCTCCCATGAACGACGATGTAAGTGTAAAGAGGTGCTCGTCGTACGCATTTCGCGAAACATCGCCGTCTCACAGAGGAACCTAAGACTACGTTCTGCATCAGCTGTTAATCAGTTGCATCAATACGTCAAAGCGAGTAAATAAATCGTTACAAATGCACGCAGTGTGGACGCTTCGTTCATCAGAACCTCGGCATGTAACCGTACCTTGGAATGTTCTCCACCTTCGCCTATCAGCCGAAGAAGAAGAGAAAAGAGATGTACGTTGGCGATACGTCGCGGTACATGCGAGCGAACGAAGTTGGAAAATCTGCGCTGCTCACAGGGAAATAATACGGAACAGAGCGAGAGTTACGAGCTACGAACGCTTATTTCGAACGCGCCTGTGTTGTTAGCGCAGCGTGTAATATCAGCGGCTGCAGAAGCAGCAGCGGGGCTAACAACGGAACAGCGGCAGGCGGCGGCAACAACAGCGGAACAACGACACACAGCACGGCTCTCGGTGGCTCTCTCGCCGACCGACCGGCCGGGCCGCAGTTCGTTTCCGTGTTGTTACATAATACACGCTGCGGTGCGGTTACGCGGATGAGGGATGAGGTGTTGCGTTGCCTAATAACCCCCCTTCCGCAACCATCGCCCGTGCATCCCCTGGCCGTGCAACGTATTCTCACACCCCTTCGAGCGAGCAAGACACGCTCACGGCCGCAACACGCGGAGAAAGAGCGAGGGCAGCCGGCGAGATCACACCGACCCGCCACGAGCACGCTGCCGGAATACGCTTAAGCCGAAAGAGGGAGTCGGCCACCGCCGGCTCTTCGTGTGTGCGTCAGGACATACCGACCTCCTCTCAGCTCTGCTTCCAAATACACCTACACATGGATACGTACACAGAGGCAGGAACGGAGGAGCGTGAAGTAATTATATGAGGGCGGAGCACGCTACGACTCGTCTACACCTAGCACATCCGTATCGCTCGGTCGGAACGGCTAACGTGTCTGCTAGGAACGTGAGAATCCTGTATCAGTATTTTGCTCTTCAAGAACCGAATGTTCGTTGCCGGAGAATCTGCTGGGATGTCTCGCGTGCGGCCAAGATTAGGGCCAGCGAGATTTAAGGATGGAGGGTGTTTTGGAAATTTTTGTTACGGTGGAAGCAAAAATTTCTATCGATGGAGAATCTTCGGTTCGTGTGCTTGCTTGTGTCACGTAATAAATAACGAGGGATTGTACAAAAGGCCGAACACTTTATCAGCACGACAATCTTACAGATTAATTGTAGAGTACAGACTGACTTACGGGCTGAAGGACAGGGGTTTTTATATCTTCATTGTGGTTACGGGTGGGAGTTCGGTTATTGTTTTATTCCAGAGATCGGCAGATGACTAAGTGTTGTTCAGAGGTCGGCAGATGACTATCGTTATCGCTTTGTTTCTGTCAAATTTTGTTTCTCACACATGCTACGCATCGACTCGTTCATACGGTTGCGGAGTAAAGGAAGATTTCTTACACCGTAATTTTCCAAATAATAGTATTAGTCAATTGGCAAGTTCCTTTTATAGTTTCCTCATTTTTTCTCAATTTTAGAATAATCAGATAGCTGCCTTTGCTGGTACATGCTGCTCTTCCCTCGTCTCTATCGGTTCTGAAAGTTCTGCGCGTGCAGGTGAGTATTTGTTATCCACAAGTTGTATAGAAAGTAATCTAAAGGATTCAAAAAATTCTAATTTAACGTCAGTATCATGTAACTCTAGTTCACTTCTGTTAACAGGTATCTCGTTATTGTTGTTATTATCCACAGTTTTGATTTAGAATCTTCTTCAGGATCTTTGTGAGCCATCTTTATACGATCGTTACAGAGACAAGATTTACTTATTGTTGACGCCTGTAATAAGCAGCAAACAAGGTAGTATTTCTTACTGTTAATGCGTCCATCAGACAACTGCTCTCGACATTTCTGACAATAACAAACAGAGCTTTTTATTACTTCGTCGTTAGATGTATATAAGGAAAACAGAATTCGTGATGCTTCGTTCATAAGAACGTGTATTTTTCCTCATTTCTCGGAACACATTCAGATGATGCAAACATGTATAATGGAAATTTTCTATTGCGCGTGCACCATGTCACGCCATAGTATTACGTAAATTGAGATGGAGAAGTTTTTTTGAGAGGATTTCTCACGATTCGACGATACAACAAAGCTTGTATTTATATTTAAAAAAGTATCTGTATATATTCAAAATGAATTAAAAAACAAGTTATTCGTTTCTTTGTTTATAACTTTCTTCAAATCACGCGAACGATTGATAAAATCTTTTATCGAATCTTCGCTGATTACAAGAAGCAACTTTTGTCTGAAAGCTTCTTCCCTATCTCTTCTGCACTAACTTTGCGAGTTACAACAGAAGGTCCAAAAATAGTGAATTTTCAGGGATCAATTTTAACCCCCTTGGGGTGAATTTCAGCAATAGAAACTGCGGAATGATAATTGTTGAAGTGGTCATCACTTCCAAGGAAACTCTACATCTGATCTTTTAGTTTTCTCAAGCACCGAACCCATCGACAGCGTACAGACAAAAGACCGGAACGAAGGCAAACCATAAAGTGTAGACAGGCGACGATGGCTTCAGGGTTTTCAGTCACAGTTCTTCAACGATCCCAATCGAAAACCTTAAGATCCCTAATAGATGCACCTTGGTACGTCACCATAGAAACAATACACCACGACCTGAAGATACCCACAGTGAAAGAAGAAATATCCAAATTCAGCAATAGACATAGCACAAGAGTTAAGAGCCACCAAAACCCTCTAATTACTCAACTACTCGACACGTCGCAACAGATCCGCAGGCTAAAAGGACATTACACCTCAGACCTAAGCACTAGATTCAAATAGAATCAAACGTACCATAAACACTTATTAATCATGTCATAGTACCACGCCAGATAAATTTACTTAAAATTCTCTAACGAGAATTGATTGTAAATTAAACGCAAATAAAAAAAAAAAAAAAAATAGAGTAGCAGTGCTCATATTATATTCCAACTTGTATTCACATTTTAGTATTTCAAAACATATTTTCTACCTTACAATTTATCCACGCGTTCCTTTGTATTCACATACATCTAATAGCATCAACAATAATCTTTTTAATTTCCTGACGAGGGATCTTCCTTTGTAACATAAATTACACCTTTTAAAATAAACCTTTACATTAAAATACACCTTCACACTAATCTTCATCCTGATAATAATTTTAATTACTTTTTAATTGTTCCGTATTGTCAGCATGATCCATCTGTCTCCGAGAATCCATCATTTCGCGGCGGAATACGAGAACGAAGAAGAAGAAAGAAGATGGACCAAAAGGGGAGAAGTTATACGTTTAAGCGGCTACATCTATATAAAGGGACGGGGGCTTACTGGGATTCAATTACCGCAACGTTTGCGAAGCACGCTATTCCCACACCATGAAAGGCGCTACCCTTCGAGCTACGCGCAGCCTCGCCGCCACCTTTCCATTTCTTCAAGAACGAACAGGTGCTCTCGCGTCTGCTGTAAATTGCGCCCCTGTAATCCGAAGTAAAGCGGTCGCTTTATCCGCGCCAAGCCGAGATGGATGCGCGCTACGTCTTTCGGTAATAGGTCGCGCTTACGCAGACGAGGCTTTCCATCTTTGATGGAAATCTCCAGGGTCCTTAAACCTCGCCCAGCCACCGTATCCATCGTTCGAACTGCCTTGTCTTTTCGCTGTCTTATTTGCTCGAAATCGTTCTTTAACGAAATGTAGGTAACGTATATGGAATTTCTTTAGAACAGAGAAAACACTCGACTTCCAGTGAAAAATTATTCTTGACATTTCCTAAGTCCTTAGAAAAATGGAAAACATATTTTCAACTGATACTTTTGCATAATTTAAAAAACTGCCGAGGGAATTATTCGACTAATAAGTGAAACTAAAAGATCTGTAGCGTACCATACGGTTATCAAAATCAACGGTTCACAAAGTTTCCAAATTTCAGAAATATTGACAGATTGGCGACGAGGTACAAGCGACGCAGGACTGGCATTTCGGACAGAAAATTGAACTTACAAACGCGAGGATTCTCCGACGTTTGTCGAGAAGCACCCCAGCATATCCATTCCTTCGTATTCTCATCCAAACGTCTATTCCATCTTGACCTATCGCTCCCTCGCATTCGCATAGAAGAACTGCCCCTGAATTATTACAAAGAGAGCCAAGGAAACACGGGTCGAATGCCTCCTATATTCTCATCAGCCCCTAAGTTTTGCTGGTAAATGCCATAGTAGAATGCGGAAGAAGCAAGAGGCCGGAAAACGATTGGCGTTATCGGATGACGAGGAACACGGGGATGCCTGGACGCGATTAAGAGAGAGGCGAAGCAAGGAGGGCGCGATGCGTGAGGTCACTGGCAAAGTAGAGGCGAACGGATCGACGCTGGCCGGCGTTTCGTTCGGGTTCGAACGTAGGTACATAATTCATCGAGCGTGCACCATTGTCGGCAGCTTCATTAATACAAATGGCGTCTGGTGAATTCTACCCCGACCACACCCCGCGCCGCGCACGATAGTAACAAGGGCGTGTGGGTGTATAAGGCTAGCGAGCAGGCAGTAGCAGCCGGCGGCGGTGACTCTCGCTACCGCGGTATCATCCCCCGAGCGTATAGCCGAACGCACGCTCTCTTGCTCCGTGGCCGTCGCCACCCCCGAGAGCCAGGACGACGTCGGGACGCGCGGACATATTTTTCCAGCGCTTGTCGACTTTCATGAGGGCGTCTTTCCGCAATAACATATTAATATCCCGGAGCATCGCGAGACTTATGGGCTGCCGTAGAAAGCTCGACCCTGGATCAACGCAACGCCCGTTAAGGCGGTTCCACGAAGAAGCCGGGGACACCGGGAGGACGTCTCGAAGCGCGGCTTAAGCGTCGTAAAGCAACCGTTGCACGTTCAGCCCGGGCGGACACTGGCGGGTTATCGGCCAGGAATTGACAACGATTCCAACAGCGAAATATCTTCCTCGTTTTACCAACTACCCTTAAGTCGTGTCCCGAATTTATCGCCGGCATCGTGGTCGATCTTCCTCTTTCTTTCTGCCTGCTCTCTTTTATCGCGTTATGTAACCGCGGAAGCGTCGTTACGTAATCGAAAAAGATGAGACCACGGTATGTGTACGGTACAGACGATCCCCGTTCACAGAGTTTTCGTGTTTAGAGTTTTCATGTTATATTTGCAATGATAATGAAAACGTAAATAGTAAATCGCAGACCTAGCGATCCTTTGCCCCTGCTTCGGATAAAAGCTTCGATCGATGATCAAGGACAAAAGTGGCGAATATACATATAAGTGCGTGTATATATTTTGTACATTCAGTGGGGAAAAATAAAAAAAAAAAGCTGTTAGTTTTCTGTGGACGACAATGGAACGGCGCATACGGTCATGGGGGCGGGAAATATTACGGGAAACACGGATCGCCGGAAGGTGGAATGCAGGAGATTCACAGATGGATTGGTACACGGCCAGGGCCGCAGGCAAAAAAGCGAAAAGACGCATGATCAAGTTTACATCGCATTTATTTTGTTCCTTTTTTTTCCTTAGTAATCGTATAATCAAGGTAATATTACAATAGCGTTCAGAACAGCAACCGCCCCTACGAAAATGTCTCCGTTTCTTCGTTTACAACACGTTTCACGCATAGGCAGCAGGTGCGGCCCTGGTCGCTCTCGCGGGTTACATACAATCAGGATCCAAATTGGTAAAACAATCGATATCCCTAATATGTTACAAAAGAGGATGCTGCGTGTTTTGCCTTGTGCGTTCTCCGTTTCCTTTCTTTCTTCTCGCCACCATCGGAAAAAGAAATTACGTTTACAGAAAAAAACGATGATGATGATGATGATGATGATTGCGGCTACCACACTACGCATGGATAACGCCTACCCCTATAAGATATAGGCCTACTCGCCTAAAGAAAAACAAAGTCCGTTATTTTAAAACGTTACAGCACAGCAGAGCGACGAATGCATTCTTTCTATATTCGTATATATAATATATATAATTTTTTTTTTTTTGTTTTATTATTCGTTTCAACGCTCCTCGTTACGCGTCTCCTTCTTCTCTCTTTTTTTTTTTTTTGTCCTTTTTAATCATTATTTTTTTTTCCATTCTTCCCGTTTTCACCGAGATCCACAAAATAAATAATTATTAACATTACATTCCTCTTAGAAATACTGCGTTTACCTATTACTCTTGCGTGTCTCTTAGCGGCTATTCGTATACATTCATTAACTAGAATAGTTGTTTTACTTGCTTAGGATAGCGCCACGCACACTTCGTGTCTGGGTAGGCGTCTATAGGTACTAGGTAGGTACGTACAATGTAATAATCTTGCTCGTTAGAGTCTATCGGAGTTTCGTTCGATTCTGTTGCTTGAACCGAGAGTCAGGAATCGAAGAGATTCGCGTACATGTGAGGAAAGAGAGAGATAGAGAGAGAGAGAGAGAGGAAGAAGGGAGAAAGAGGAGGAGAAAAAGAGAGAGAGAGAGAGACAGAGAGAGGGAGAAATTATAAACGAATACAGCGAAAGAAAAAGGAATAGTACGAATATGAAGGAATCTGTTTGTATCTTTAACTTCATTCTTCTTCTTTTTTTCTCTTTTCTCTCTTAAATTGATAATCGACGTATAGAGGAAAAAAGCTACGTTCGACTCGTGAGACGAACGCGCGTGCCTCGTACGTATCATCGTAGGTATCCAGCACGCGCGCATATCGCATAAACGTTTCTATATATAATATTTAACAAAATTATCGAACATCAACATATATATTTTGTACCGATCGAAAGAAACACGTTTTTATCGCGCGCCGTGCCCGACGAGATCAGCACGACGGTTATCATCCGTAATTGTCATCCCCCGTTTCTCATCATCAAATGGGGCGAGCTGCGCTCGAAGAACGACGAGACACACGGCGGCGGTAGAAACGTGTTCTCGTGTCGTGTCGCAGACAATAAAAAAAAAAAAAAATTAACAAAAACATAACATCAACAGCAGTCGTAGCATAAGACGCTGCGGAAGGGATCGCGTATCGTCGAGCGTGCGCGATCAAGAAGCGAAACAAACGGAAGAACGCTAAGTAAACGAAAAACGGGGGGGGTGGGGGGAGGAGGAAAGAAGCATTCGCGAAGTATATAGCATTTTCTTTCTCATTCTTTTCTGTACAATCGACATTCGCGAGAATTCTCTCGTTGCGATTGGGAAACGCGTCGATGGAATCGACAAATTCACCGACACAACCCCCCCGATCCTTCGAGAACCTTGTCGATCGCCACGTGGATCACACTCGGGGATACTTTGTCCACCTTCCTAAGCGTTAACTTACTAATTACCTCGTAGGCTTTTCGTTACGTATTTAGATTTCAGAGAATTACGCGCACCCCAGCGCGCCTCCTTTATCGTAATTATATAATAAACCGAGACAATGAGACGACGAGAGACGTCCGATAGACCTTCGAGAGACGCGCACGCAATGTTCGCCCATCCTTCTCCTCCTCTTCGTCTCTTTGCACGCGTTCACGCGCGGTTGTATCGTCGTCTCTCGGTCGACCTTTCACGCTCGAAAACGAGAGACGGACGGAGATCGGTTGTTTTAACGAACGGAACTACTCCGTATAACTCACCCCCTCTATCTACACACTACTGCGCCAAAGCAGGGACTACAGATAGAGAGGCCAGAAAAGGGGAGGTGGCAAACGGGGGGACTACGACAATACTAGGCTTGTACGGACGTCACTGTGCACTTGGATACTGATTGGTCTGCGGGATTATTGGTCAAAGTGAGCTACAGGAGGTTCCATAGAGGGTTGGTTGTTGTGGTGGTGGTGATGGTGGTGCTGGCGCGCGGGGGAGCGGGAGGCGGGTTCGTCACTCACCGGGTGCAGCATCCGATTCGCCGCAACCGATAAATTGACGATCGACAGATACGCACATCGACCATCTATTTGGCATTACAGAGACAGTGGATGCAGCCTGCCACTCACCTGAAACAGAAATCAGAACGTGCCGTGTTAGGTGACGACCGGTGTTTCGCCGACGCGTTTCTTCTGACCCACGCTGGTCAGCAGTAGCTTTCCTTTCTTTGCTAAATAAGCGATAAAGCAGAGAGAGAAATTAATGGATAAATTGCTCTGCCAAGTGTATCGTATAAAATACGATTATCTGTATATCGTATGATAATCGCGTGTACCGTTGTAAGAGAAAACGGAGTATCGTTGACAAGCAGGAAAAATACGTGGGATTTCCTCGGTGCTAATCGGCTCTTGCATCAACGTTCTCGTAGAATCTCTAAACATTCAAACCGTCCGTCGATCGCGTCCACGATCTTTCTAACATTCTCGCGTTCTACGAATCCGACCATCGTCTTCTACAAAATCTTCTGCGTAATACTTTATACATCGATCGCGTCGATTTTCTTCCAAGAAGAGAAATAAAGATTTAGAAAAAACTCGCCATTACTCCGTGGGAGGTGGCGAGTCGTCGAAGGGTGTTGCAGACGGTTCAAGGTTCCACCGCGTGGTTCATACGTTGAACGTGTCGAGGACACGGCGAGTAGGGTCGTCCGGCGCTGGTTCAGCTTCTTTTGTAATGGGATGAATGCACGTGGTGCCTTGTCCGGCCACACGCACGTTGAGCCCGGTCTTTCGTGGTGTCTGTATCTCGGGGATATCGATAGCTCGCGCTAAGAGCGAAAGGGGTTGGGTCGAGAAGGTCTTAGGGAGGAAGAGGGCACATCGGAGGCAGTGCGCGTTGCCAATCCGTCGCTACCGTTCTCTGCCTTTTATTCCGCGTCCCATAGCCGCCCCCCCTTTATCTTCCTTTTTATAACCAGCTGCTACTTTCCACTCGCTGATTCTTCCTTACCACCCTTTGATGCTCTGTCGATTCCACGTCGTTCACGTCGGTCCTGACGATTCCTGAAACTACCCTCTTTTCTTTCCTACGACTACGACCCTTTCTTTTTCTCGTCGAATCCGATCGTTCCGGGTGAAAGATTATAAACTTAACGAAAGAACTTCTTTATTTTTGCCTTCTTCCTTCTTGGTCGCGGCCACGGAATAGTCAGGAGAATTCTCGCAGTTACGAGATTGAAGGAGGAAGAAGATTGTAACCGTAAGGACTTCGATAAAGTTGTTTGCCCTGGCCGCATCGGCCGTCGTGACAAAGGCGGATGAAGAAAACGGAAAGGTGGAGAGGATGTTCCCGAGCACTTGGCAAGGTCGGCACATTTTACAGCCGCAAACTCGCGCCAACTGTTCAATCTATCCGCTTATACGACCTGCTTCTTTCGCTTCCCCGACGAATATCCTCGGTCTGAATTCACCGACGCTGGCTCCAGTTATTCCTTTCAATCCTATCGACCGATTCTCCTCCCGTTTTAATAGTTCTCTTCGTATTTTTACATTTCACGTGCTGTATAATTTCTTCGATACAGAGACAACTCGGTTCCAAGTGTGTGTATTATACGATGCTCGCTTAAATTCTACTAAATCGAGGATTCACGTCATCATTCGCGCGGAATCACATAGCAGTCTTGTTTAAGAAATATGCTCTGGAACGCTCTTACGAGACGATAATTTTAATATTCCTATCGATTTTCTAACTTCGATACCGCTTGTATGTTTGTCCTTGCATAGTTGAGGAGAAGATTCGTTGAATTGGAAGATGCAAAGATTGGAAAAATAGCAGATAAACTTTCGTACCATAGGAATACCCATACTAATACCATAATACGATGGCATGAATTTTTGAAATATTTTGAAACTGGAGAAGTTATATAAAATTGACTCTGTTACGTCGCGTAAGACGGTCCGTGCGACGGCCCTCATGGTATGACCGCCGAGGCTGACATACCGTTATACTGACCTTCAATAAACCTAAGGAACCACCATAAACCGAATCTTTTTAGCTTAATTTCTATTCACATAAGTATTTTCGGTTTATGGATGGTCCTTAACAGTCCTTAGGTTTATTACACGCTCTTATAACTTACGGAGAAAGCGGTTGTTTGTCTATTAAAAATAGCAAGTATTTCCCATTAAAAAGGACACCCATACCGAGATCTCCTCCGTAATTGTACGAGACGGGTCAGTACTGTTCTACTAAACGTCGTGCAGGCAACACGACTATTCCACAAGCTTCGCGTAGTCAACACTACTGTTCTTCCAAACATAGTGCAGTCAACACTACTGTTCTTTCAAACATAGTGCAGTCAACACTACTGTTCTTCCAAACATAGTGCAGTCAACACTACTGTTCTTTCAAACATAGTGCAGTCGACACTACTGTTCTTCCAAACATAGTGCAGTCGACACTACTGTTCTTCCAAACATAGTGCAGTCAACACTACTGTTCTTCCAAACATAGTGCAGTCAACACTACTGTTCTTCCAAACATAGTGCAGTCGACACTACTGTTCTTCCAAACATAGTGCAGTCAACACTACTGTTCTTCCAAACGTAGTGCAGTCGACACTACTGTTCTGTTCTTCCAAACATAGTGCAGTCGACACTACTGTTCTTCCAAGCTTCGTGCAGTCAACACTACTGTTCTTCCAAACATAGTGCAGTCAACACTACTGTTCTTCCAAACATAGTGCAGTCAACACTACTGTTCTTTCAAACATAGTGCAGTCAACACTACTGTTCTCCCAAACATAGTGCAGTCAACACTACTGTTCTTTCAAACATAGTGCAGTCAACACTACTGTTCTTCCAAACATAGTGCAGTCAACACGACTATTCTTATAAGCTTTGCGTAGTCAACTTAAAACATAGTCCTCCCTTCGATCAAACTGATATTATCTCAATCTATTCTTTATTATTACTACTCATCTATCAAGTGTATTGTTATTCAACATTTATATCAATTATATCTTCCGCCACGACGGAACCTCAAGTGTAACAAGTTGTTACAAATATAAATATTATAAGACTGTAGACTACAGTTTTATTCCCCAACAAATACCCTTATTATCCCACAAGAAATAAGGGGATGGACCTGTTCGTGGTGTCGATTGTTATAATCGTAACGGGAATTTACGACTCCCGTTGACGCGCTTCATCGCGATCGCGTCTCCCCGCGACTGGACGAATTAACAGACTCGAATCGAGTTCTTCTTTAAAAATATGAGAGTTGTGGCTTATAATGAGTTTCTGCTGTGATTTTCGTTCGATGGGAAATGAAATGGGGAAAGAAATGGAGGGGAAGGAAGAAACGGGAGTAAAATGACGCGAGAAGAAGCTGGCTAGGAGCAGCCTAGCGAGAACAGGCTTGTTTGTTCGTGGCTGTATTTCATTTTTGCCGTAAGTTTGCCTTTCGGCCTAGAGTCGCTGCGTAACGAGTTTAAACGTACGTATATACACGGAGGCGTTGCTCCTTCGCGCATTTATCAGGATTTCCGAAGGAAGCCGGAGTTTTTAAGCCGCAATAAATTCCCGTTCCCGCGTGCCTTTACGTCGCACGAGTCTAACGTTGCTTAAAGCTCGCAAAAACCGAAAGCACGAATCTCGAACGCGACGAGGGCGATACGAGCTTCGCTTTGCGTCCGCAAAGAGAATTTCGGGTTGTTTAAAGGGAATTTCCCTTGGAAGAGCTTGGGAATTTGAGTAAGGGCTGCAAATCCTCGATTAATTCGTAGAATCGGAGAAAGGGCAGGAATATGTGGTTCCAGGAATGTACCGTATATAAATAATTATAATGAAAATGCTATGATAAGAATAGCATAGATATGTCGGAGATGAAAGGACACCGGAGCCTTTCTTTCGGAACGTTTGGCAAGGTCCCCGATACTTTGGTCCAGACTTTTTATTCTAGCCGTACTTGAACAACAAAACTGAGAAATAGCTGTTTATGAGTTACGTCAATTATGTTTGCCCGAGATTTATGACAGTGGGCTTGGGCTCCAAGTGACATAACGGGTCGCTGAACGTAGCCACGGTCACGGCAGGGACGTGTACCTAGCAGAGGTACAAAGTCATTAAATAACTCTCCTTAAAAACAGAGATTGTCCTGAGGGATACAGAGAGATGCGAAGAGGAGTACATAAGGGCAGTTCCACTTGGACTGACTCTCCATCCGATAAGTTCGACTAGCCCAGAGAACACGTACATCGAGTTCCTAATCGCAATCGTCATCCCGTTGACCGTGGATTCTTTATCGAACCTAAACTCATCGTCACCGACATCTCAATTATTCGCTCATCGATATCACTTGTTAACCTTTGCAATACATTCGCTTCAATAAATATCATCTGGTATACAACAACGATGGACAGCTCGCAGAAGGATTCATTACACGCCCCGTTTTCCAAAGATGATCCGACAGATATAATATGTTTCGATCGCAACTCAACATTGATATTGTAGTATCTTTACTACAATTAGTTTATTTAGAATAAATGGATTAAACAGATGTGGATTAAACGATGGTTGTTTAATGCGAACTAATCACAATAACGTACTATGATTAAGACAACTAGATTGTTCATTTGCAACTCTCGTTGCCACGGATTCAACGCTCTCTCGACAACGCAGTTCGCACTCTCCGACTTCTCAACTCACAATGCTGTTAATTCGTTTATGTCACTTAGCAACCCCTTGCTTTTTGTCTTAGCCTCGTGTCTTTTGTCTCAGCCCCGCCACGCAAACGTTCCGCAGCCGCTTGTTTATAATTCGCCCGACACCCCCAGGCCCCTCGTCCACGACACTACAATATTCTGAAAAAGTATCTATGTATTCTTAGTATTTGTTGAAGTAACTACTTCAAGAAAAACTCTACATCTTTATTTATGTATATGCGTAACTTGGAGATTGCTATTACCCAAAAATATTATAAATAAGGGGAACTGCATATTATTGTACACTTGAATATACATTATGTTTTGGGTTGCAAGGTTTAGGAACACAGGAACTAATAAACAGATTTCTATTTACGTTCCTTGTAGCCTCTAGTTGAAGCTATAGGGTTAACGTTTTTGGTAATGTCCTTTTGTTATAAATATATGAACGTGCTCCCTATTATTCCATTGTATTGTAACATTAAGGTAACACTATTGTAACACTTATAAAAGTATAAGTACAAGTATAAGTTTATGCTAATCCAGATCCTTACTCTCTTAGTATAATAATAATTAAAGTGTAGTAATAATAGTATTAGTACAATAATAATTAGAGGTAATTATTTTAATATACATTTCTATTACAAATTCATCCACTCGTTCTTCGATCAATCTACCTCAACACTATTTGCTAAGAAAAAGGAGACTGAAACAACTCATTTCTTGTTGCAGATAGATGAACAATTATCTGACGGTAATTACTCTTTGATAGTATTTTTTCCTTGGTTTATACAATTATAACCATAGATTAGTTGTCATTCTTTTATCAACTTCTTTACAATTCATCCACTCGTTCTTCGATCATTCAACCTCAACACTATTTGCTAAGAAAAAGGAGACTGAAACCACTCATTTTTTGTTGCAGATAGATGAACAATTATCTGACGGTAACTACTCTTTGATAGTATTTTTCCTTGGTTTCTACAATTATAACCATAGATTAGTTGTCATTCTTTTATCAACTTCTTTACAATTCATCCACTCGTTCTTCGATCAATCAACCTCAACACTATTTGCTAAGGAAAATGAGACTGAAACCACTCATTTTTAGTTGCAGATAGATGAACAATTATCTGACGGTAACTACTCTTTGATAGTATTTTTCCTTGGTTTCTACAATTATAACCATAGATTAGTTGTCATTCTTTTATCAACTTCTTTACAATTCATCCACTCGTTCTTCGATCAATCAACCTCAACACTATTTGCTAAGGAAAATGAGACTGAAACCACTCATTTTTAGTTGCAGATAGATGAACAATTATCTGACGGTAACTACTCTTTGATAGTATTTTTCCTTGGTTTCTACAATTATAACCATAGATTAGTTGTCATCCTTTTATCAACTTCTTTACAATTCATCCACTCGTTCTTCGATCATCCAACCTCAACACTATTTCCTAAGAAAAAGGAGACTGAAACAACTCATTTTTAGTTGCAGATAGATGAACAATTATCTGACGGTAACTACTCTTTGATAGTATTTTTCCTTGGTTTCTACAATTATAACCATAGATTAGTTGTCATCCTTTTATCAACTTCTTTACAATTCATCCACTCGTTCTTCGATCAATCAACCTCAACACTATTTGCTAAGGAAAATGAGACTGAAACCACTCATTTTTAGTTGCAGATAGATGAACAATTATCTGACGGTAACTACTCTTTGATAGTATTTTTTCCTTGGTTTCTACAATTATAATCGTAGATTAGTTGTCATTCTCCTATCAACTTCTTTATTCCTCGTTTCTCCTTCAGCAATTGTAAATTTAACTCTTAGCAGAACCGCATCAGTTACGCCTAATACCAAAGTTTACATTAGAAGCTTGCCCGTCTTCTATAAAAAGAATTCCCGATACGTGGAGCAATCGAATCCTATATTTTACGGTCGTAAATCGAATCTCACGGCCTCGGATCCCAACGAGCGTTTAAGAAATTCAAGCGCGCGAATCGAGAAAAAATAACCGACGGTAATATCCATGTGCAAGAGCAGCGTTGCCCGCTAGAACAAGAAACGTACGGAAGGGTGCAAGGGAGAGACAGAGAGAGAATGGAAGAGGACGAGAAAAGGGATGGGGTTGAGCACGGAGCGGTTATTATCTATCGCTCTCGTTACCACAGGTTGCTCGTAAACCGGCCGCATCAAGAGGATGGGGCGTTTGGGTTGGAGAGCAGAAGCATAGGTAGGTAGATACCGGTACTCATATCGTTGTCGTCGTCCCGTACCCTCGTGCCACCACAGCTAAGCCCCGTTTTCCTTCCCTTTCTCTTTCTCTTTCACACGTTCTTGCTATTTTATTCGGTTACCCATGCAGGGTATCGCATACAGTACGAATGGACGGTTGCGTCAAGGGGACACTTGAAAAATCTCCACTTACGAGTGCCTTTCCTTCCTTCCAACGATCCACCATCGATACCGATTGCTTTTTACCCTCTCTTCCCTTTTGCTCTTGTCTCTCGTGCATCGAGCAAAGCAGTTCTTTGTTTGAAGGAGATAATATCTAACCCTCTTCTCGCTCAAGGATCGCTCGATCAAATGACTTCATCGTGCAAGCGATCGCATCTGCGACTTTTCCAACCGAGACGCGATAAACACAATTTTCCCTACGTTCTACGAGTCTCAGTTCGATTAGGAGATTGCAGTTTTTACGAATTTAGGACTAATGAGTGGTTTACTTGTCATATTACGACTCTTTATTCTCTTCAACCCCCAGAGGTAGTTTTAAGTCAGAGTCGAGAGCAACGGATTGAGTTGAAATATTCCATTTTATTGAGAAATTTATGTAATGGTAAAGAGCAACAGTTTCTGTCTGTATAAGAATACAAGACAAAATTAGACAGTGCAAAATGAATAATGTAAATGTAATTACCTATGATTCAACATCATTTCACGGTGAAAACGAGAATTCACGGTTATCTAACGATAATAAGTACCATTCTTCCAATTCACACTTACTTGTGACTAAAAAAGAAAAGATACACCCACACAGTCTCAGTCTTCAACGCGATCAGAAAAGGTGGGACAAAGCCGTCCCCGGACGATACAGAAACGCATCGGCGTCGCCCCATAATTTCAATGCGTTCGCAGTCTATAAACGCGTAGGAAACACAATGATGATCGATATTTCAAGTCCGAGCGACGGGCGAGAGGAAACGAGACGGCGCGGCGTTGTGTGTAGTCGCAAGAACTGCATGTGTGTGTGAAAGAGAGAGAGAGAGAGAGAGAGATTACTAGGTCCGCCGATGGCGGAGGGAACGGCGAAGGGCGCGAGACGGCGCGGAGGAAGTTCGCAGAAGCATCGGATTGAGATCGAGTCGCAAGTTTTTTATCAGAGCGACGTTGCACGAGCGCGAATTGCGCGTAACCCCCGCGGGGCAACAGCACGCCCGTCGCGACAGGGGGCAGCACCAACACCGTACCGGAGCCGATACTGCGTGGTGTGTAGTTGCTGCGAGCAGCCGCTGCACCAGGAACTCATAAATCTCCGGGGATATAGATGGCTCTAGTGTCGCGTGAGGTTGCAAGCTACCCCATGCAGGGTGCCGTGGAACGCCCTCCCGCCCCTACTCTATCCCCCATACCCAACCCATTTCTCTCTCTCTCTCTGCTCCTCTCTGCCCCTCTTCGTCCATCTTTGCCCCACGGTCTTTGTCGTTTACTCTCACGCGACGTCCTTTTCGTCCGTCGAAGCCAGGTCAAGTTCCATCGGTCTTCCTCCGTTGCCGAATACGTCGAATTACCGAAATCCCACCTTCGAAACCAAAGGTGGTCCCTTCTAGGCGAACCTCTCCGTCGCTCCTTTTCTCTCTTTCTGCTGCCGTGATATTTCACACCGAGTCGTATAGTTTCACCCAGCACACGAGATCCTCGCGGACCATCGCTTATCGAGCGACTATCAATTTAGATACACGCGAAATTGTCGAACGGTCGAAGAGTAGAAAAATCGTGTTGACCCGTGGCACGCAGGATTTTCTTCGAACAAGCTGGCCGTTATACACCCACGTAGGGAAGATTGAGGAAGATTAGACGTAAGTCAGAACATTGTCCCGTGTCCTCGCATAATTGACTCGTTGGTTGTATGAAGAAGAGAAGATATACGAGGAAAAGTATCGTGGGTATTCGATGACGAGGGAACATCAGCCGGAAATAAGAGGGGATTCTCGCGCAGACGGCGATCCCCGGTGTGCCCCCGCAGTGTTTACACCGGCAACATTTTCAAGCGTACCCGGGCGAAATATTACCGTATCGCCTCGTGCCGGAGAGTGATATCGCTGGGTAATATATCGCTTCGCGTGTTTTATAGCGACGCGTACTCTCCCTTATAGTGGGTGTACCTAACTGAGCGGATATCTTGGCCGGGTGCGATGCGACCCAGGGATATATCGGACACCATGGAACAGGCACGGAATCCTCCTTAAACCCACAGCGAAACAGAACGCTCCGATGCTCGGATATAGCACGCACGAGAAAATGATAGTCGGGTGAAATAATGCAGAAATCACTGAATCACATTTATTAAGAATAACGTAAATACCGTGCAGATTTGCGACGAGCGCTGCTCTGATTGGTTATTTCTTACAGACCCGATGTAATTGTAGCGGCATATGAGTCATAGGACGAGGCGAAGCGAGAGCGTCTCATGTTGTTGTCGTGCCTCGGAACACCAACACACGAAAATAGCGTTTGACTATCTCTAGGCAAAAACAATGTCGCCGTGGAGGGCAACCGTCGTTCTAAGACAAATCTGAACCTTCCCACTCCCCCTCGACCAGTATAAATAAACAGACACGATCACCAGCGGGCAGTTATTATCGTGGAATTATTACCACCATTATTTGCGAATTAAGGGAGTATACGAGTTATCCGCGAGCATATCGGAACTTATATACCTTTATAATAATATCTATTTTAAATACACTTGACGGCTGCAACAGCAATCTTTTTCGGTGTTATATTTTAAATCCAATGTCCTCGCATCATCCGCCACATAATCATAAAAATAAGTACGCGCATCGACTGGAAGTTTCACATACGTTCTCATGTACGAATAAGAAGATGTAGCAGCGCCTAACATGTCTTTGTTTCTAGACCTGTACAGGAAATAGGTGAAATTAAAAGCGAACTTCTGAAGATGGGGATGAAAAGTGGAGTCGTCTAGGAAGCAAAAGTTACATGATCATTGAAATATCGAACGAAGATTCGAGATTGTAGGTGCAGGTGTAAATTGAGCAAATTGAACACGGTCAAATTTTTGAGATACCAGCGGAACCATCTCTCCTCTCGTAGGCTGCAGGATGTGCCAGGAGAAATGCGGGAATACCTATAAGCCAACAGCGCGAAAGAGCGCCCTGCCGAGCCAGAACTGCATGTTGGTACCACTCCAGTGTAGGAGTAAAACGAGTACATAGAAGTCTGAGAAGCGGCAGAAAGAAGAAAGAGGAGGAAGAGGAGAAGGAGGAGGAGGAAAAGGGAGAAGAGCGAGTAATAGAGGAGAGGTAGAGGAAGGGAGAAGGAGCGAGAGAGACGAGGAGGTACGCGGGTCCAGGGGCCAGAAAGCCAGAAACCAAGCAAGCCAGCGAGCCAGCCAGTCAGACCAGCCAGCCAGCCAAGCCAGAGAAAGGAGAGAGGACGACGCCGATGATGAATCACCCACCAGGAGTGAGCAGGAGTAAAGGAGAGAGGAGGGCAATAAGAGGACGAGGTACGCAAAAAAGGCTGCACGTTGGAACGCGCTAGAGCGAGTCGCTAACTGACTTATCTACACATCGGAGTATCAAACCGTCCTCGACGCCCCAGTGTAATGAGCCGTGCGCCGGTATTTCGGTTCTTCGAGTTAAATAAAGAACAAGTGAAGATTATTACAGGTAATTTTAATCGCTGCCAGAACGAGGAGAATCAGGCATGGAATAGAAAAGAAAAGAAACAAACAAAAAAAAAAAAAAAGGAATTGGGTAAAAGTGAGGGAACAGCGTGAAGGAATTGCGAAGGGAGAAATCGCGAAAGAGAAGTGGTATACGGTTTGTAATTGGTATCGGGGAAAACTGAATCCTTCCCGTGGGCACGTGAAGGAAGAAAATCCGAGGGGTGGAATTCCCGTCGCCGAGGAAATTGGGTTCGTCGTCGCGAAGCAGCTAGAGGGTAGAACGAGGAAGCGAAAGAAGTTCCAGTATCATCAAAGACCGCGTAGATCGCTGCGACTGTGGATGTGTACACACCGATGCGCTTTATATAGAAGTTGCGTTCGCTCGGTCACGGGTAATGGTTTTACGAGCGTCAAGGGTGATATAAAGAAAATGAAAAACACACCAGAGCTACTGCCAACATGCGCAGGATATAACTACGCTCCGTCGTCCCTTCCTTTTCGTCTCCGCTGCTTCTTCTTAAGTTTATATACAGCCGAGTGGAGAGAAAAAGAGAGAGTGGAGAGTCAACTCAAAATTCTAACCATCCTTTCCCACCTCCTTATGATTTAACTCCCCGCGGAGTGCGTCGCAATTAGTTCTCATATTTCGCTACCGCTCATACCGTTGGCTGAACTTTTAAAGCGCCTTGGCGCGCTCGCACGCTCCAGCGTGGATATGATTTATTCGATCAAGAAGCGTAAACTTCCCTCCAAACTTTTATTCCATTGTCCGTTTTTAGTTGAAAACGAATAATTTACCGCGGCCGCGGTCTGATGCGAGAATAATCTCCCGAGGGATCGAGCGAGACCACCGAGAGAGTCCCTCTCTCCGACTTGTTCCACCCCTTGCCATAATTTGCAAAGATGCGCAACTTTTTCAGGCATTACAATAACGAAGGAGGCACCGGCTAAAAGTGGCGTCAATTTTTTCTCGCTTCGTATCGTCGGATAGGGATTACGCTTACGTAATACGGCTGTTATCTCTTCCACCCCTTTCGCCTGTACAACTCGCGTTTTATGAAGTCTCGTCGCATTTCTCTTTGCGTACTTCTATTTCGTACAAAAGAATATTTATATAGTTACAACATCGCTATATTATTTAAATATTTCAATATCATTTTATTTTAAGCATTTAAATATCAAGAAGTCAGAGAAGGTTCGTTTATAATTTAGTAGAAAAAGTAGGAAAGTTTAGGAATTAAAAAAAAAGAAAAATTATGGAGAGTATGTAAAGTTGCTGCGAGAACGAAAGAAAAGATGCATTCTCTGTTTTTTTCCAACTTCCACCGCGATCCAGAAGTGTATCTTGCTGAAGGGTAAGCGTCCCGTCGAGTGTATGGCAATTAGGCGGCCCCCGTTCACCCTGCCGCGGCATCCTCGTAAACTTGCTCGCCTTTATGCACGGCCCACGAACGCCAAGAAGTTTTCGAGAACTTCAACGGGACTCGAGAAAGGTTACTTCGATACTACGATGTGTGTAAGTGGATTGCGAACGAGGGAGAAGTTGACGCGACCGAGGGTTCCGGTCGCGTACAATGAACGCATTACACGAGGAATCTTTGTAACTGGAGGACAGAGTGGAGAAAGAAACGCGTTAACGCCACCTATAAGTCATACTTCGAACATCTGCACGACCGATAAAATGTTTCCAACTTCTTCGCTACTTCTTTCTATCGATCCTCATTCCTTGTTACAAAATTCTTTGAAATTTATATACGAAAGCAAACGTGACGAGAACGTGCAAAGCGAAAGACGATCGATAGGTAAAATCGTGAAGGTAGGAAATCGACGGAAGTCGGTCGCACCACGGATAAAGACATTAATCTCGTTCCGCGATAAAGTAACGCGAACAATGATAAATTCCACGCGGGGATATTTATTACGTGCGCGCGGGCGCTCGTGGTCAAGGAACATTTAGCTCGTACCACTTTATTTCAACGCGATCTCGCTCCCGGGTGGTCTGTATAAATAAGCAGCCGTCCGAAACTGGAAACGTTCGAGTCGAGAGTGGAGAGAGAGCGCCGGACGATATCCCTATTTCGAATCGTTGGAACGATTTTCACGCGTTTCTTTTTAATTAAGCTACCGACCGCGTTGGCGTTGCGTTATCGGTCGCAATTATTCGCTGCTGGACATGGCACGGCATATGAACACCGGGGACTTCCCCATTGCCCGCGATTGATGGACAACGCGGACGCGCGCACACGGTCATTCTTGCCGTGTTAAACGAACCGTGTAATCGCGCACACGAGACACGTAGAGAAATGCAGCGCGCCGCGAGCACCGAGACTGTCCGTGTGCTTTTTCAGCCACGACGAAGAAGGCGTAAAACTACTCATGAAACGTTTGTCGCGGCTCTTTTGCCGCGCGACAACTCGTGAAACGGTTAACACGCGTCCACCTCGTTGTTCTCGACCTGTTTTTCTATATAACGACACAATCGATTTCTGAACATCAACATCTGGAAATTTCTACTATTTAAGTATTCGCATAATTTTAATGAACGAGCACCACCTAACGAAGTTTACGTACTGCAAGTATAGCTACGTACGCAAATTTTGCAGCGTTACGATGAGAAACAATATTTTGTTTCGAAATTTTGATTTTACTTGCTGATAAAATATACTTTTACGAACCGTGCTGAATATATACCTGTTTTAAACAAGCATAGCACGAGAAAAAGAACACGAAGAGATCTAATTCATGCTATCGATGGTGCCTAGAAAAATTAAGTAGTTATGTAAGATAATTTGGCAACGTCGCAGCAGCCATCACGCTGTAGCCCGAAAAGAGTAGGAAGGGAGGGGAGAGAGACAGAGAGAGAGAGAGAGAGAGAGAGAGACGAAGGGCGACGATGTGGCGTGTATCGTATGTGTTAGAAATATCCAGGCAGACGGAGCGAAGCGTATGCCATCCTCTCTCTGTGGCTAGCCAAGACCCGAAAAGAAAACGACGAAAAAAACGGCTATGGAAGCCTTAGGTTTTGTGTTGCAAGAGGTTCTAGTCGGAGGCTGTGTGCCGTTGCCTCCTCTATCCCGTTCTATGACCCACAGCACCCTAACCTCAAAACCGAAATGGAAGAGGATGAGGAGAAGCAGCAGGGAGGGTGAGACACGAGGGAATTGAGGAGGAAGGGAGAGGAAGTAAAGAAAAGATCGAGATGGCGTTACGATTCTTCGTTTCTCTTTCTTTTTCGTCCAACGTCTCCGCTGCTCTTTCCATCGCGTTCACTTCGGAGCCCGGGGATTCTGGGAGTTTTTAGAGTGCGGCCCCTCATTGTTGTGTAAATGCGGGCCAATGGCGCCGGCAGACGGGGCGCGCGCAGCTTACTTTTAAATGCTAATACCGTTGTACAAAACCGGGTTTTACGAAATTCGCGGCTTCCTTCAGGCTGCGGATCAGCGGCTACATTTATTAAGCTATCAAGCCGCGCGAAAAAGCCTTTGTTTATGCCTGTTCGCGCGCGCCGTGTAGCGCTGCACGGTGCTCAACCGCCGCACCGTACGAAAATTTCACGTAAATTAAAGCGCGATCCCTGAGCCGGACCCTTTGTGCTCGAATTCTGAACGTTATTAAGAGCGAGACACACAAGAAAAATATTTTCACGCCCGGAATTATTTCGGCCCGTTCGAAAATGGAAAGATGAATTCACGCGACAAGCAAGTAAACCTACGAGTAAACAAGCCGTTGTCGTCCGTTCGAGCATCGTCGAAAAAATATATACGACGCAAATTAAAATACGATCTTGACTTTCGAATTCCGATCTCATAAATCTAAAAACTTGACTAAAAAAAAAAATTAAATAAATAAATAAAAAATAAAAAAGTATAAAAAGCAAAGAAGGAAACATAGGTGTTTTTTGATGTCCAATTATCCGTTCGTCGAGTGACAAATAAATTTCCTCGACACCTTGAATTTACACCGAAATCATCAAGATACTGCGATACCACGCCGCCGGTCGTCATGGCAGAATTTACGACGGAAAGTAAGCGCACGCGAAATGAAAGCAGAGATAATAAGCAAGAGATGAGTAGAACGGGAGTGCGAGAGAGTAAGAAAAAATGAAGAAAGAAGGCATTGGAGAGCCGAGGCAATCGTTTCAAGCCCAAGGCTATGATGATTCGTCGTAAAGAGATAAGAGGAGGAAGAAAGACCTCGATAAATGAAGTATGACATTAAGACGTAGAACGAACTGCAAGGACGCGATCTGCCGGACGATCCGGCAACTCATAAGTCTCCCCACTCCAGACAACCACCCTTTGGCCGGGAATCCCCCACCCCCAACGTGCTGTTGGCCAGCGTGCAAGCGGATGTCCCGGACGCACGGGCGTAGACTTTACGAGAGTTCAAGTGGTATCAGCTAATAATGACGGTCGTAAACGTCGCGATAGAATCAACAACGAAGAGTTATTGCCAGCCAGTTACGTGGCAACGAAAGGCGTAAAATGGTAATGAAGTGTAATCAAAACAAATCATAAAACAGCGGATAGAACAGTCCGCACCCGACTCTCTCGTAAGACACGGCCAAGAGCACGTTCCTGCTTTGAATTCGTACGCACCTGCTGCACACGAACTTATCTCCTGTGGCCTTGCGAATATATCCTCTCCCCATAATGTACAGATTAATCGTCGATCAAGAAGGATGATATTGACTTGCAAATGAATGAACTTGATGCACAATCACGTTTCACGAGAATTTCCAAAGATAATAATTTTTTTTCTTTTTAATATCGGAAGAAACGCATGGAGTATTCGATTAGACGATTTTTTTTTTTTTTTTTTTTTTTAATGGTGGAAGGAAAGGACAATGAAATTTATAGTAAAATCTTGGATAAGATAGGGAAAGATAAATTGCTGCTGTGAAAAAGTGGTAAAAGTTGAAAAGGAGACGAAGAGACGGTGGTTTCACGGACAGTGGTCACGCTCAAATTTTTCTAGGACGTCTGCTCAAGAGGTAGGTCAGGGTCTGATTGCAGGAAGGAAGCAGTTAGGCCCGGTTAAAGTCGTTAAGCCAAGTTTACGAGGTGTTACCGGGAGCGTAACCTGTAAATCTCAAAGGCAGCGGAGAGAGCGCGTGCCAGTGGCCGCCCTTGGAAAGGCCGCGGAAGGGGTAATGGATATAACCGGGGTGTAAGAACCGAGGTAAGACTGCTTGAGCGCTATAAACGCTTTTATGGATCGTAAAATGTCTTCCTTTACAGCCAATAAAGATCCCCGACCTACCGTTTGACGAGCAGGCAGTTGAATATATGCGCGCGAAAGAACGAAAGAGCCGAACGAGAAATAGAAAGGTAGCGAGAGGAAGAGGGAGGAAAGATCGTGTATCAATCTGTCGGAATCACGCTTTACTGCGCAATAAAATCACACGCTGTCGGTACTTTATTCCGTCTTCATGAGGCCGCTAGTCGCGCGGCTTTATTGGATTATTGACGAATAGCCATGAGAATGCGTTCGTCGGGAAAATGCAAGCGGTCCAGTCGAGTCAGCGCAACAGCGTATACACGTACAATGTACACGGATTCACAGGCACGACCCCGATCGTATACATACAGTTGCCTTGGGCACGGAGCACGGATCCCGACGTTGAGAACCAGAACCATCAACGTAAGTTACTGTACGACCACGTCGATAAAAACAACCATAAAATGCATTACCGGCCATCATTGGACTACCGTGGAATAGCGTTAAGCTGGGTAAGTAGGAGCGAGTTCTGAATTAAACGGCGTACCGATTGGGCCGTCGGTAAAGCAGAATTGCTGCCTTATCAACCGAGAATGTGTCGACCCGTGCTGCCATCTACTACGGAAACGAGTAATTAACAAAAAATAGTGCCGCACAATACTACAGAATTTTCCACCTCGAAGATTTTCTCGCATCCCTCGCCGCCAACGAATCGCCAGGCTTTTCCACGATAGTGTTCGCGAGAAAAATTCCGGTGAATAAATCCTTCCTGGCAATATGTAGATTTATATCGACGAACATGGAGACAAACGATAAAGAGTGACGAGCCAATACGACGAAATATACATCGCCGTTAGTCTCCGCCTTAACCACGCCCTCGGAAGCAGGAGTGAGGCGGCCATAATTAAGCTCGATGTCGTTAAAGCCACTAGATGGCATCGCAATGCCATAGACCAAATAACAGTTCGTGCAAAGCCGCTTATACTACTTACTATACTCGCGGTTCCTAGCGTCGTTAAACATACCTTATCGAGTTCCTATGACACGACCGTGTACAATTCGTATTTCAGACAAATATCGACGAAGCAAAGATGATCGTTTCATCGTGCAACGTCAAAACCGATACAAACTTAACGACTCTCCGTGTATCAACGATAGTATTATCCACATAAAAGAACGGCAAAAGTTGCGATCTGAGAAATCGACGCCTCTACCGCGGTGAAATAGTATCTGTCTATAGATCTGTGACTGCGGGAACACGATTTCGGGATCGACAAACCTTTAAATATTTCTAGCTTTCAGACTCGGGCCCCAGTGGCGCGATTTATCGCCTATACAGGGCAAACTTTCCTATAAAAGTAGATCGCCGGAATTCCTCTAAATTGCCTTTTCTTGTTCACTGTCAAAATTTATCTTCGCGTATATCTGTGCCATGGCACCGGGTCGGCCCGCGAACAAGCGATCGACACAGGGAATTCTCGATGCCTTGTTCTTTATTTAGGCGACGAAAAAGGCTGACGTATGGACGTACGCCACCAGAGGTCCGTCAAATTCTTGCACCGTGACTACTCGTACGACAGCACGCCGCGAGAGTGCACTTTCTTAATTGGACGTAGTCTCTGTTCCTCCGCGTGCCCGCGAGGCGGACAAAAACTGGCGGTCAATCGTCGCCGACAACGAAATGTAAATTTCACGGAAATTCGACGACGAGCTCGGAAAAAGAAACGGCTCTAAAATATGTATATCTCGTTATATTATCGAAGCGTGGCACGATCGCGAATTTAATGCAGCCCGTCTGCTATCAATGCAGGATTTAATGAGCCCGCGAAACAATGCAACAGAAACGCGCATGTACGGGAGAGCACGCGCGCGCGCGCGCAACCAAGTCTACTCTAATAAATAACGTCGTAAATATGTAATTAATATGGTAATATAATTCAAATCGTAATTTATCGTGCCGCTAATCGATTTCGCGTCTCGATACTATGACGTTGCCTCCACCACCGCCGCCACTGCGCTACTGTTCCAGCGTAACGCGATTATAGTTGCTGGCAGCATTCCATGCACCCAACCTAACGATCTACTTTGCGTCGTAAAAACGCGGCCGGCACGTGGTTACGCTGATAAAGGGACACAGCAACGATAAAGAAGAAGTCGGATAATAATCGCTGGGATAAAAGAAACGTCGCTGAATAACCGATCGTTTCCTGCTTCTAATCGATCAATAAATTCGTTGCAGTTTTGCTATATATATATATATATATAGCTATGTACACTTTGGTCGCGTGGTGGGTAGATATTTATTTATTAATTTTAGACTTAGGCTGTTTCAAGATTTAAAACAACATGTACATTTAATTGTTAACTTTATTTTGTTATAATTACAAGATCCATTTACATCCTATCGCACAAGATGTCGCGTAACTTACGATAATTTATAATATGCTTGAATTGTCAGAAATATTCTAAAATTCTCTCGAAAATACTCAAAATTTGATCGTAAAGGAAAAGGATTTAGAGAGAGAGAGAGAAAAAAAAGAAGAAGACAGGGGTTGTTTTCGAAATGTCGCTGCATTAAATCTTTCGAGTCTGCATTCCACGGAGACTTTGATGCGGGATACGACTAGCAATGCATGCATGATGCATGCACTATGCTTGTGGCTATTTGCAAGGCTAAAATACTATTTTAAGGTTGGCTAACAACACGGCGAACCGATTTCAGGCAGTTGAGAAGCGAAATTCAAGTTTCACGAAAACGCGCACCTCAACGACAACCGAACCAACCAACCAGTCCATCGATTAAACATCGCACACACTGGGATCGGTATCGTCAAATCTGCACGCTCGGCCACAGCCTACAATTACGACGCGGTTCGTGGAGTTAATTGGCGAATTCCTCTGCCGGCAGGCAGGATGTCGACAAAAGGAACTTTATAAAGTTTTCCGTTTATCTGGAAAACCAAAAGCGGAGGGGTATGATTTGCAACCGGCTGCGAGTTATCGCGTGAATTTCTCTTCTTTCGCACCGTTTGATAATGAGATTCTGAATAAGGTTCGTAGAAAATTGTTCGTTATAACTGTTATTGTTCGAGTGAATATCGCTGTTCGAATGAAAATATTCAGAGAATATTTGGCAAATTTTTTCCTTCCCACCGAGTTCCAACATCCGTACAAGTTTTACCAGCGACTGCTTTAACAAACATAATTTTCTAGATTGGAATTAAAATATTCAGAAAATATTTAGCAAGTTTTATACTTTTCACCGAGTTGCATCAGCCGTACAAGTTCTACCAGCGTCTGCTTTGACAAATTTAATTTTTTACATCGTTGAAAACCTTACGTCGAGGAAGAATATGTAAAAAAGAAGTAAGAGGCTCAACGTCAAAGGAAGATACGTAACAATGACCGGTGTGCAATGCTGCGAACCACCCCCTTATACGTCTCCTGAGGCAAAAGAAAAAATATTCAGAGAATATTTGGCAAATTTTTTTCTTCCCAACGAGTCCCAACATCCGTACAAGTTTTACCAGCGTCTGCTTTAACAAACATAATTTTCTAGATCATTGGAATGAAAGTATTGAGAGAACATTTCGCAAGTTTTATACTTTTCACCAAGTTGCATCAGCCGTACAAGTTCTACCAGCGTCTGCTTTGACAAATTTAATTTTTTACATCGTTGAAAACCTTACGTCGAGGAAGAATATGTAAAAAAGAAGTAAGAGGCTCAACGTCAAAGGAAGATACGTAACAATGACCGGTGTGCAATGCTGCGAACCACCCCCTTATACGTCTCCTGAGGCAAAAGAAAAAATATTCAGAGAATATTTGGCAAATGTTTTTCTTCCCAACGAGTCCCAACATCCGTACAAGTTTTACCAGCGTCTGCTTTAACAAACATAATTTTCTAGATCATTGGAATGAAAGTATTGAGAGAACATTTCGCAAGTTTTATACTTTTCACCAAGTTGCATCAGCCGTACAAGTTCTACCAGCGTCTGCTTTGACAAATTTAATTTTTTACATCGTTGAAAGCCTTACGTCGAGGAAGAATATGTAAAAAAGAAGTAAGAGGCTCAATGTCAAAGGAAGATACGTAACAATGACCGGTGTGCAATGCTGCGAACCACCCGCTTATACGTCTCCTGAGGCAAAAGAAATCTGTACGAGAAACCAGTCGAGTGAAGCAACGCTCAAGAACAATTAATTTCGTAGTAACAACACAGAGGAAGCTGAGTGTGGCAAACACGAGAGCAAAGGGGAGAGGGAACGGACGTAATAACGAGTGAAAACGAAGGCTGCATGTCGGCTGGTGGACACAAAGCGTCCACCACGGCCAACATTTCCCGGGAATCCTTTTTTTCCAGCCAAACATGGAAAGAGTCATAAAAGCCGGGTAGAGAAGCCGGCGAAGCAGCACAGGCTTTCGTGAAAGCAGAGAAAAAGCGGGGACCTTTTTTTTACAACCGATATTGGCTTCGGCCAAGCAATTCGAAGGGTCGTTCGTTTTCTGGGAACGAATGGCCGCCCCCTGGACTAAAGTACAAATTATACCAGAGGATGCTGCGAGGCAGATAGCGTTTCAACGACAGAAGTTGCCATCTCTTTTGGCGGATCAGTTTCCTGTTTTTTCCTTTACCTGGCCAAAAACTTTCTACTTTCTTTTTTTCCTTTGTTTTTTTTTTTTTTTTTTAGTCACCCTCTTGCAACCATACGATTTCACTTTTTCTTTTCCTATTCTCTTTTTACAGCCTTGTACGGCTAAAGAGAAAAATTGGCGAAACTTTCGAATATATCGCCCACTGAATTTTCCTTAACATCGACGATAATCCGAGCAACGGTGGAACGAAGAAACCGCATGGAATCGAGAAAATTGCAGCCGTTTCATTATCGTCGAGCCACGCAGTTATTCACGGAATATAGAAGAATATGAAAATCACGATGGGGCAACATTTCACGCGAGCCAGTTGCTGCGGCAACAACAACAACCCCTTGAGATGCAGAAGCCCGTGAGACGGCAGAGTTAAATGCACGCAAACAGAATAACTTAGGAAATTATGAAGGCACGCTCGCAGGTGGTTTATCCTCATTAAGTGTACCGGATAAACTTAATTTTAAAGGCGCGGGAGCTGGCTAAAAGCCCCCATCCCACCCCCTTCAACACCATTTGTAACGCTCTCCAGCCGACATTTTCTTCGGCATCCCGTAACTTTCGCCGATGATATATCAAGCTTAATGCGCTCTAGAGGTCTCGCGAAACCGTTGTTCAACGCCGTCGGCAAATCCATTACCATCGAGTCGACTCACCCCTCGCGAATTCGCTGAACGCAAGGGTTAAGCTACTGTTACTTGGAAGATTTATCAGAAGCTGGGGGTTCTACAAGAAACGTAAGCTTTCTATGATTGCAGGTAATTTGTTTTTCAAAGGATGAAACTTCCTTTCCGAAAGGGACCATTCCAGACATCTTTTTCAATAAGAATTCTCAACTGCTAGGAAGTTGACTGTTCGCCAAGATTCCATAGCGATGCTCGTGCGAAAAGATCTTCAAATCGAGATTCCGTTTGACGATCTGTGTAATTGTATATTTTCCACGACATTTCGCGTCCCTGCGAATTCACGGAGGGAGCACGTCGAATATTTCGTCCGCGTTTTTCCTACCTACGCGACTTTCTCGTCTGAAAGACACGCCAATTCGTTCAACTCGGTCCTAATCGCGTCACGATCTATCGGAACGGCCGACCTAAAACAGTCTGCGAAAGCATAAAACATGTGCAACCCGATTGCCGCGCACAGGAGGTGTTTTCGATCAAGTCAGAAATTGGCCGTTTAAGAGGAGAACGGAGAAAGGGGGAGACGGATAGAAGCGCGAATGCGAAGAAGCGAGAAGCGAGAAGGGTGGAAAAAGACGAGAGAAGAAAAAGAAGAAGCAAGAGAAGGATAAAAAAAGAAAATAAACGTAGAAGGGCAAAGAAGGCAAAAGAGAAGAGAAAAATAAAAAAGGATCGGTATCGAAGAAGTCACTCACCTTTAATATAGCTGTGTACATTGCGGTGCTAGCAGAGGGTGGTGTGGATTGGTGGTGGGGTGGTCAGGGGGGCTCCGGTGCAGGGCGTACCCCTAGTTGGCCCCCTCCGGTCCCCCACCGGCCGCTTGCTGCTGATGCGCAGCCGCGGCCGCTGCTGCCGCTGCCTTCTGCGCCTGCGCCTGCTTCTCCTGTTCGTTCAGCTCCTTGATCGCCTGTATCTCCTTCTTCAGCTTCATCCGCCGATTCTGGAACCAGATCTTGATCTGCCGTTCCGTCAGGCAGAGCGAGTGTGCCATCTCGATCCGCCTCCGCCTGGTGAGGTAGTGGTTCGTGTGGAATTCCTTCTCCAGCTCGAGCGTCTGGTAGCGCGTGTAGGTCTGTCGGCCGCGCCTGCGCATTCCGTTCGCTCCTGCAACCAACAAAACCATAGCCGAACGTTCAAACGAGCTCTCTAGAGGGAAAGATCGCGTGTCTTTCCGTGGACATCATTTCGGCCATCCCGATGGGAACCCGGGTGTTCCATCGAAATAATACGTTCACGCACGTCAGCCACGTTCGCCTACTTCTCTTCTCGCTTTTTTCAAGCTTCCAGCGAACTACGAACGTCGTTGGCATCGTTAGAGATAGCAGAACGTTGTTCACGAGCAGGTGAACGATTGGAAGCGAACGTTGCTGGTATAGTATAGGACGTTTGCAACACCGATCATGCGTATCCTTGTAAACGATAGAGTCCTAACTGAAGTAACAGCAATCTCCGACTATTCTCACTTTGTCTAATATGTTAGCACATCCGACGATAAACCAGCTTTAAACCTACAGTCTGTCACACAAGAGCGTGTCTGCGATATTTCTGTAAATATTTATATATTTGTAAAAAAATTTATATGAATTGAATCTACATCTAAAACACTAATACGCTATTACTTAGTAGGGTGTCCAATCTCCTCCATTAGCGATTATAGCTTGACATCGTTTCGGCATACTCTCGACTAATTTTTGAGCGTAGGATTCTGGTAACGACCTCCATATCTTTCGAATGTGATGTACAAGTGTTCTTATTTTTGTGATACGTCTTCCTCTCAGCTTGCCTAATAGGACACCATGCCCAAAACGAAGATTCATCAGTGAATATTATATTACTCCAATCACGATCTCTGTTTTCATTCGCCCATGCCAGACAATTTTCGACGTTTCGCGTACGCGGCACTCATATTAAAAAGCTCTGTTCCTTTCACTGTTTCAAATGAAACTGAAAGGTATTCAGCAACGCGTATTAGAGAAGTTTTCGTTTGTTTACATTCTTTTTATCTCATTCTGATTAGGTGTCAGGTTTCGCAGATATCGCAGACACGCTCTTGTGTGACAGACTGTATCGTTGAAACAAGTCTTCTACGTACCAAGTTTTTCGTCTCGTTAGAATTTCAAACCAACCGCCAGATCTTTTAATCCAGCCTTCGTCCCCGAGTACAAATATCGGCACTGGAGACGCGGAAGGCGTTGAACGAGTTGGAAGATGCTGGGAAAATCCCGGCAACATTCTCGATAACGCCCAGACACCGGGATAACTTCTAAGCGGCAGTTTAAAAAGAACGAGTAGGAGACAAAAAGGAGGAAAAAAGGGGCGCGTAAACGGTTTCAGATAGAGCGTGGCAAAGTCACAGCAAGCCACCGAGGGAAAGTAGGAGAGCGTACGACAGCGGCATAGGTACACTGTCGAACAGCCGCTTGGGTACAGTACCTAGCGGAATAAACCCGTCTGTGGGGGCTCAAGCTCACCTTATCGGCCGTTACTGCCTCGTAAAAACCCTCCCGTTTCACCTCTGCCAGCAGCGAGGTCCAAAGCAACCCCCGGTACTCACCCGTAAGCAACCGGTCTCTGCCTTTTGCTCGCAGTTCGCATACGCTTTATATCGAAGTACATAAAGGACTGCCCATGTAATACGATTTCCTGCGTTCGACGACTCCCTTTTACCATCCCCTGGAGCTGTTCCGAGTCTGCCGACTCGTTCGGCCGGAACAATTAATTTCGGTTAAACGCTACCCGCCATTTTCCCGCGTATCGCTCGGTTATTACGCGATAAACCGAGAAATTAATTTCACTCGAAGGGTTTAATTGTTATGAATAATTAATCCAGCTGCACGCGGCCCACGGCTAGTCCCCGGAAGATAGGTGACGTGGCGATATCGAGTCCCGTGCTAAAATTAATAACGCCGCCAATTGGTCGAGTCGCGAGGATACGCGAAGAAATTTCGTCCGGCAATTCGTCCAGTCTCTGAACGTAATTTTTCGTCGATTAAACCGGACAGGGGGCGGCAGGGAAGCTTACGGATGGCTTCCGGCGGATGAAACAAATTTCAAATTTCGCCACGGAATTGGAATCAGATTCGCGCGCAAAACGGCTCGTCCTTCGATAGATATCGACCAGTCAGCCGTTGTATACACACTTTTCCGAACAAACGAACAATTGGAAGCGAGGCGAGCAATAAACGCGTCATATTTACAATCGTATCTGTGCCGATCTATTATCTACGAGCCATGCGCGCGCGAGGACCACGTCGAACAGCCGCCACCACGCACTGGAACATATCCAGTTGGCCATTATACAATATCGCGCGCAGACGAGCAACAACACGCCGAGGCAGAGTTCATATCGGCATCATGTATATTATCGCAACGTAATCAAGTGTTTCGGCGTGCACCCCTAGCCGCCGCCGCCTCTGTTCACGCGCTTCTCTCCCTCCACGAGCTCTCACAGCGGCGCAACATCCCCATGATTTTCATTTCAGCTTGTCAAGCAGGGCTCGCGGAGGGCCACAGAGTTATGGCGAACCGTTTATAAGGGTTATTTGTCACGCGGACCCCGCGCCTCTTCCAGTGTGCTGCCAGTGTCTCCTTTCCACCCCCGAAGAACGTCCCTACCTACGACGTGCCGGTGTTATATCGTTCCCTTGGCCCGTGCTGTTCCTCAGCGGAAGCAGGAGGGGTTCTCAGTCGATAGACTCGTTGGAACTTATAAATAAAACCAGGGCCTCAGCCAATTAAGCCAGCCTCGTACGTCTCCGCAAAGTAGAAAATGTGACAAGCTCCACCGCCTTCTCTCTTACGACGCGTTTCTCCTTCTCAGCCTCGCGTCTCCCTCCCTCGCTAAGGCTTTTTTAATTTTCCATCGATCGCTTTCCCTATAAAACTCTTTCTCCCCTCTGTATCTTCTTTCCACTCGATCCTATTTCCCTCGACGTATTACTACGGCGCATCGCGAATGGAATTAAACTTTCTTCTTCGGAACGTCCGGAGATTCGTTGCGTTCTCAAGGACGAGCGGGGGGAGATGGTACAAAGGAACAGAGATACATGGGAAATCCTCGAACGTTGTCGTCTGATTTTTGGCGGCCGTGATCGAGTCTTCTACGACTCGTCTCTTCCCTCGAACTCGGTCAGCCATCGCACACTTTCTCGCCCCAACTTGCGCACGCCCCGTGGGATGTCGTAGGCGAAACGAAATTGGGGAGAAAAAATTCCAAGGCTGCCACGCTCTCGGAAAAGTAAGAAGAGGCGTGCGTGGCTGTTTAACCAAGGGGATGGATAAATTTTATGCTGAGACCGTGAAACGTGTTTCATCCGGGGAACGAGAAGGAAAGTCTCGCTGGATGCCGACCGGGGTCAGAGGGGTAGCCTGTATTTGGAGAGGAGGAACGATCCCGAGAAGAGTAGCACGCTTAGACCGAGTGAAAATATTTCCATCGTAACTCACGCTTTTCCAGAAGAAAAAAACGTTTCCATGTATATCGTTGGAAACTCCCTTTACCCGAAGGCCTTCTACAACGTTCAAGAAAAATGGAAGCCTCGAGCGGTTGTTCCACGTGGAAAACGATTGATTCGTCCGATCACCACCCTAAGTGAAAACGATAGACAGAAAATTCGAACGAGCGTGGCGAATTTCGTGAAACTAATCCCGAGCTATCCTCACGGCTCGTTTAGAGCCGCCAGAGTAATGGGGTTAGGGGTTCCCTCGATTGGAAGCAAGTTTCGACATGGCTAAGCATAAACAGGGAGACGGAAAGGGAGAGACTTTGGATGTTGCCAACTCTAATAAGAACAACCAATACGTTGATTGCTATCCGGAATACGCCGGTATAACTCTCGGCCCATGGCAAAACACGAGCCGCCAAGCGCCACCCTTCGTTTCCCTCTCGTGAACATCGTGTACGCCAGAAGCGGATCATACGCGGGGTCGATCAAATCAAAGTAAGTGAATTGGCTGGCAGCATGAAGGATTTCCGCGAAATTCCCCATGCTCGGGAGAAATTTCTCCCATAGGCTCGCCACCCTTTCCTATCTTCGTAGCTTCCAACATCTCTCTTCTACCCACCCACCTTCTTCTTCTTCCTCTTACCGATGAATCTGTTGAACTAACATCGGTCGAGGCTCTCGCTGCTTTTTGTTGCCTACGTTCGACTGCCATAACGACGGAGGTGAATTTAAACGCGAACAATTTGGCCGTGCGTAAATCACCAGCGACGAACGGTGATGCAATACCAATTACGCTCGGTTGTTTGCTTCGTCCCTCTATATCACCCAGCGACTTTTGTCTGTGACCTGTAAGGTCGGTCTAGACTGCTAAGTCTAGCTCGTTCCACGAGTTCGTGTAACTTGGAAACATCAGGCGCGGCGTTCCACTATCCAGGAATTCTTGTCGGCCAAATGGAGGGCAAGTTAGCCGCATAAATCGTGAACGTAATTAGAGGACCTTTCGCTGTCCGGTTGTTGGGAACACGAGACACGGGAAGGTCAGTTAGCTTCGTTCGGAGAAACGGGCACGTTGTGTTGGCTTTGCTCGCGTTGGTGTCGTAAGTTGTCGCGCTTCCGGTGTGTCCGCGTCCCTCCCGAAACGCGAACGTTCACGGCCGCAACGAACTCTGTTTGCGAGGCACGAGAGTCCCGCAGACACTCGGTATGAGAAACGCGTAGCTACGCAGCAAGATCGTAGCTCAACGTGGGGTACACCCTCCTCCAGAGGCTTGCCAAGGTAGGTAATCCTCTCGGGGGCGTGAGTTACTGCCTAGCGTCCCTCGCGCTGTACTCTCTTCTGTCCCACCTTCTTCTTCTTCGCCCCATCGGCCTTCCATGCGTCCCTTTTCCTCCCGCACGCCTCGCTTCGCCCTAGCTAGTACCGTCTTTCTCGTCACGCCGACCTTTCCTCTCCTCCTGTTTCTCGTCTCGCCCATTACTATTCTTGCAGCTCTCTTTCGCCCTCGGCTAGGGGCTGCTGAGAAAATGCCGGGAGAAAGTTGGAGGACCACCGGTGGTGCGCGCCACGACGAGGAAAGAAGGGAGGAAGAGCTACGCTGGTGGCACGGAGAGCGTACGGTGCTCGCTGTGCCACAGCTGGAGAGCATTAGTCAACTGTAATTAATAAGTTATGTACAAGACAGGCTAACGAACAGCACCGCGACGCGGAGGTGTTGTTGTCCCTCTTTCCAGCCGGCAGAAAGAGCGGCGGAGATCGCTTTTCACTACGGCGCGACGACGGAAGCCTCTGGGATCGTAAATACGCGCGTGGTAAACCCTTGTAACGTGAATAAACTGGGGGTGCCCGCTCGGAAATAAGCGACACCCGGAACGTGTACGACTCTCTACGTGCTCGTACCACGCTTTTTCCTACCGATCATCGACGCACTCCTCCAAGATTTATATCTCTTTCGTCTTAGATATGTATTCTCTCTTTATTCCACAGACCATTTTACGCAGGCAGGAAATAAGATAAAACAGATTCGGCTTGACAAGCGGAATATACAGTCTGTCACACAAGAGCGTGTCTGCGATATCTGCGAAACCTGACACCTAATCAGAATGAGATAAAAAGAATGTTAACAAACGAAAACTTCTCTAATACGCGTTGCTGAATACCTTTCAGTTTCATTTGAAACAGTGAAAGGAACAGAGCTTTTTAATATGAGTGCCGCGTACGCGAAACGTCGAAAATCGTCTGGCATGGGCGAATGAAAACAGAGATCGTGATTGGAGTAATATAATATTCACTGATGAATCTTCGTTTTGGGCATGGTGTCCTATTAGGCGTGCTTGGACTATCCATGGAAGAAGGATGATTCAAAGAAGTGTAAAACACCCTATAAAAGTGCATGTTTGGGGTTGCTTTAACGCACGCGGTTTTGGGACTTTGTGCGTCTTTACAGACAATCTGAATGCACAAAAGATGGTGAAATTGTACCAAAGGGGACTTCTCACATCCGTGAAACGTTGGTTCAACCAAACCGAGGACCAATGGATATTGCAAGAAGACAACGACCCTAAACATCGAAGTCGCATCTGCACCCAATGGAAAGCGAAAAACGCCATCACAGTACTTCCTTGGCCATCGCAGTCCCCTGATGCAAACCCTATCGAAAATGTGTGGTCCCTAATGAAATGCAAGCTGAGAGGAAGACGTATCACAAAAATAAGAACACTTGTACATCACATTCGAAAGATATGCAGGTCGTTACCAGAATCCTACGCTCAAAAATTAGTCGAGAGTATGCCGAAACGATGTCAAGCTATAATCGCTAATGGAGGAGATTGGACACCCTACTAAGTAATAGCGTATTAGTGTTTTAGATGTAGATTCAATTCATATAAATTTTTTTACAAATATATAAATATTTACAGAAATATCGCAGACACGCTCTTGTGTGACAGACTGTACTTCTTCCTTTCTTGTATCTTCTACCCGCTTACGCAATAAACGTTGCTCGTAGTCCTTGAATTAAAAAGATCCTTCTTCGCGCGATGATGAAAAGCCGATGAGCCATGGAAAGGTCAAAGAACTCGTCTAGTTTACAGTTCAACGGGCAATCTCTTTCTGTTGCCAGGTTTAACGAGACTCGGAAGCGAGCAGTCGTCAGCGAAGATCGGGGAATCTGTCGGATATCGAGAACAGGCCATGCAACGACGTTCGTCCCGAGCAAGAGGCTCCCACGGCTGAAAGGGGGATCGTTATTCCGCGTGGTTCTCGGCGTACGTTCTAGCCTATCGAGGTAAACTCGTCGTTACCGCGGCGCAATCGCGATCGGTGGAAACGGTGCAGCAGGATACGGAAAAGGAGGAGGAGGAGGCGGAGGGTGGGAGGCAAGGTGGCCGGGAGAAGTTACGCGACGCGGACAAGAATGTCGCCGGCAGCCAGCAGGATATACCATAAGAAGAACGAATGGAGCATTCGAGAATAAGATATCGGCTTTACGTGCAGCCACTTTTGAATAAGCGTGGTGCCGCGCCGCGGGCAAGGTGGCGACTTTGCTCCCACGCGCGAAACGCCGCCATCCAACTGGCGGGATAAAGGAGTTCATCCCAGTCCGGTGATTCTCCTCTAGTCCTTCGTGCGATATTTACTTGTCCCCGTGATTACCTGGCATGTTTCGTCGTTGCCGTGTAACTCGGTGCCTCGTATCTGTCCCGACATCGACGTAATAATTCGTTGAAGAACCATGGGCGTGAACGCGTGCATCGCGTTCGAGATCGTTCAGACGAGAAACGGAGAGCAACCAGAACGGTTTCACGCGAACGACGCGGGTCCTTGCAACGAGCTGGAAATTACGTTGCCTCGGTAATCGTCCGTGATTTTCCAACGATACACTTGCCCTCAGCGATGTTCCGTCTCCGTTCGAGAATGCGCTTGGTCTTTTCGCTCGTTCGAACGTAGAACGTACAGCGAAGTACAATGCTGTAAGAACGATTAGCGGGGCCGCAATTAGTAGTCCGACTGGATACGCCGGCTGGTACGTTGACGAAATCGCGCGAAGGTCGCCCATAACTCACGTCCTCGTTCATCAATCAGTAGTCAAGACTAACTATTCCGTGCTATGGTATTGGCGCGGAGAGGGGCGGCTCATTTAAATGTACAGCATTATTTGCTGCGTCGCGTTGAATGATATCTCGCAGAGGTCGAGGCACGCGAGAAGGAAACGACCGGCTGCGCCTCGAACTTCGCCTTTCAACAAGCAGGCGATACAAGACCATCGAAAATAACGTTCAACGGTTGCAGGCTACTTTTATCGAATCTAATAACGCGACCTTTCTTGCGTCGCGAGTTTGACCGAAGCCATATACCTTTCAACGAGGCATCCTGGAAAAGAGCTGAATAGACTGGAGGCAAGTCGTTATATACGCGTTCCATGAGCTATCCAGCCGTGACGTTAAAACTGTTCGCTAGCCTCTGATATTAATATAAATCCGTTCGATCGAATTCGAAGAGATCGCGCGAGTATCTCGTGGAAATTTAATTAACGCGTACGCGCGAATCGAATGGGCGCTCGTAGCGGACGTGTCCGTCTCTCGCGAGTAGCCTATCGGGTGCGAGAAGACAACGTCTACCGGGTAGTGGCAGAGGCTACAGAGACAAGGTGACTCTTCTACAAGCCAGCTGCTACTCGCGGTAACTGTAATAATTATGCAAAGACCGAATGCAACGGTGCATCGCGAGCAAGCGAACAGGCGGACCAGCGACCGAAGGAGCCAAAGGGAAGAAGAAGGAGGACGTTCCAAGGAACGGAGCGTAAAAGGAAGAACGAGAGTCAAGATGGTGGAGGAGATGGCATGCAAAAGAGGCTTCGTAGGTAAGCGAACTGAGCCGGTTGTAAGGCGACACCTCGTGGCTCCATATATCTTTCTCTTTCTTTCTCCCCTGATCTCTCTTCTCCGACCAGTCGATGCCACCACGGTCTCCTTCTTCCTTCTTGTTGTTCTCTTCCGTCCAACGTTTCCACCTCTCCCCTCTCTCTGACTCACTTTCGGCCTCCATCGGTCTCTTTTTCGCGATAAACCGATAACGTTCTTTCTACAGCTTTCCCTTCCACTCGACAATTTCGGAGATGACTGGTTTCTAAGAAGCATGCAATTTCCATTTTCCAGATCATCTCGCTTGATCTTTCGGAACACGAAGCATCGCAGAAACAACGTACGATCGATTCCAGGGGCAACACGAGCGCAACTTGGGATTTTAGGTACGCAGCATCCTATAGAACAATCTCTCGCTGTTGTATTTTTCGACCATCTATGTCCATAAAATCTGTCCGCGGTTCTCCTGGTTTTTACTAAACAAATTTCCAATTACTTACACGCCGAGAATACTCGAGAAATACACGTCGTGTGGAAAGCATGAAGAAGAGAGTCACGCGAACAGCAATTCTGTAATCGTTGCCACTGAAGAAGCTGCAAAAAGTACACCCTTTCGAAGGGGTCGTTCCATCCGACGAAAGATTTCCCTCCACGTTTGTCGTCGTTCGTCCAATTGATACGAAAAACTAGGCTGTCGTACATACATAGGGTCGATGCAAATGGGCCGGGGTATAAATGGCCGTGGAAAAACAAGAAAGAAGCTCGGCGGAGACGAACTGAAAGACGAAAAAAGACGGCGGACTGGGGTCGGCGAGGAAGATGGTGGTAGAGTTTGATACAGGTGGGTAACCCCGCGACACCCTCTAACGAAACGGATCGTCTGTCTTACTTACATCGGCTCGCATCTATAAACTCACGCGGTTGGTACACGCATACGAAGGCCAGCACGCGTGTATATCCCTCGTTGGACGTGCGAGGGGGACGCGGTTACCAGCGGGCAACCGACCCACCAACCACCCATATATCTGCGTCCTAAAAGGAATTCCAGAATATATTTTACATATGCTTTATTGCCGCCTTATTTCCAACTCTATGGGCACAGACCTCGAGCACAGACGGACCAACACACAGAGAAAGAGAAAGAGTGTAAGAGAGATGGAGAGGCAGCGGTGCACGCGCACACTTTCTGCCTCACAAAGAACGCTTCGACTTGCCACACCGCCACCGTTTTTCTCCACGTTTTCGTGCATCTTTGGAATCTCCCTCGTTAGTCGATTCGTTTGCATGCGAATAGAAAACCTTTGACGCGACAATTTTCCAGAATTGTCTGTTCGATCGTGGGGATAAAAATGACGAACGAGAAGATACAAAGGGGATAACTTGAAAGAAGCTGTTTTCGTAGCTGCTTCAAAACGACGTCTTTTTGTTCCCTGTTATCCTAATTCTTCGCTGTCTGAATTTTAATACGATACGACGTAACAAAAAATTGCCATCTGAATTGTGACGAAACGTCTGGTTCGATGTATTGTATCGTTATGGACGTTCTCGAATGAATTATGCGAATGCTGAAGCAGTTTTTTCTTTTTTTATTTATTTAATTTTACAATTTGTCCAGAAGGACATTTGGTAAATCCATAACATGGAATTACGACACCGCGTGAAAGATGGCAAAAGGTGACTTAATTGAATAAATTGACATTTTCAAGCAAAAATTGTTAGGAAGATGATACATTTACGCTGTACATGCGAATGTGTGTGTAAGCGTCAGAGGGTGTCCAGGTTATAGTTGGACAAAAGACGATTGGCAATCGTTGAGAAGCATCTGGAAGAGTCGGTTGACAACAAGCGTGCGAGTAGGTTCACGAGGTCTCCAGAGTATAAGATACGTGTATAACTGTTGCGTGCTGAATAAAGTGAATTATTTGTATTTCCCAATCCTTCCTATATCTTTACAAAAATTTTGAATTTTCCTTCTTAGTTAACCCACTTAGTTTCCAACACGATATAAGGAGTTCTATCAGGCATATCGTGCAAATATTGTAATTGTAAAAAAAAAAAAAAGAAAAAGGGAACAAGATGTAAGTACAAAAATGAAAGTGACAGGAAAAATTATTATTTTGAATAGAGAAGTTTTTTTTTTGTTAGAATTTTACAATTTGTCCAGAAGGACATTTGGTAAAATGTTATAACTTGAAAAAATATAGCATGTGGATGGTTACCCCCAGCGGGGTTCCATCTTCCAGGTTGTTTATTGTATTTCTATTGCGAGGTCTGCGGGATGCTTCTTCTTCGGTCTTCTTTCTATTATGGTTTCGTTTGTTTCAGCTACAAGCTGGTTTGAGCGTGTTGCGAGTCTTTCTTTGTACTTTTTTACGTATCTAGCGATTCCTCTTTGACTGTTGGAATTTTTAGATCTTTTCGAATGTCCTCGAATGCTGAAGCAGCGAAGAAGAAAAACTGTCAGAAAACAACGTAGAGAAAATCGGGTGGAAAAGAAGCGCGTGTAAGTTAGCGAGGCGTGCGCGTTGCACAAACCCCTAGCACGAGATAATTTTTAGAGAGGGTTGGAACCGTATCGATGGATCATCGGGCAGACCACCAGGAGCATACCGGCTAGTTCCACGGTAGCGCGTCGTAGACTTATAATAGGGTCGGATAAATGTATAATGCATGCTCCTGCACGACTGCATTCCGCAGTAATGACTTAACTTGTACCAGTTAACAAGTACCGGACTAGATGATTCGATAATTTGCAAGTGGCCGACGTGGATGGCCGTTCGTTTCGTCGTGGCTTACAACGGTGAATCGTCGAATGTAAATCGCCTATTTCTGCCCCCATCGATTACATCGTTGCACGACATCGTCGCATCTTAACGTCGTCTTTTTTACCTTCACGACGATCTCCAGTTAACCAGGATCGCTTGGAGTAGCGAACTTCACCGATCCTCGATGCATGTCATCAAACTTTACCCAGCTGGCCGCCATCCAGACGCGATGAATTTCCCATTATTTCTAAGATTCGGTGAACGGCTTATGGCTTTTTCCGTGCTAATAATAATAACAGGGACGAAAAGATGCAGATGAGAACACCTCGATCGGCCGGTTACGTTCCCTTGACTTAGGGAATCTGTTTCTCTAGGCCCGGTGAGAAGAGAAAGGTGAGCAGTGGGACAGAATTGGATTATTCGATAATTTGCAAGGAAATGCGGATTACGAAACTGCCTGTACACGGAATGAACGGAGGGAGGCTACGGGGGAGGGTGGCGTAGAGAGCGCTGGGACCCTGAGCGTGCTTCTTCGGCTACTCCAAGTTCGACGGGCCCCGACGGGGGGCCCCCCACCAACAAGTGTAGCACGGAAACACGGTGGGGAGAGCCGGTTTCGACTACCAAGACGCCATCACGCTTAACGGCAAGAAACTATGATTACCGAAGCCCTCGAATGCCCGGTGCCGGCTCTCCCAACGAGGAGTTGCGCACGGTCTTTCCCCTCGAAAAATCAGTCTCCGCGACTTCCAGCCGTTCAATTACCGTACGGTCCACCCCGTTAACTGACCGAGGCAGAAATTTTGGGACCCGCGAGCCGCAGCTTCTACCTGATCCTACGTATTCCGGGTAATAGTGGGAATAAGGGGTGGAGCGAAGTGATGGCGCGGCGTGGAGCTCACCGAGTCGGACGCTCGATGCATAAAAAATGCATGCAAAAATCAGGCGAGCGGTGAGAGGATGATGGCCGGAGTCGAAAAACCTGCGGGCCGCTTGAATAAATTAAACAGTAACTTTTGATTCGTTTCACTTGGAACGACCGGGGAATTGCACGTTGCGAGAGGACGCCAGGGACGATGCACCGGCGGTGGTAGCGCGCTTTTAATGCGTCGCGTTCGCCCATCTTGACGAGGGTGCACCGACGTCGATCGATAAAAGATCACGCGAACCCTTTTTCTTCGAGCTTCTTGTACATCTCATGGGGAGCTCTGTAACTGCCATTAATAACCGTGAATGGACGAGGAGGTGGTGACGGGGGTGGCAGAAAAAAAGAAGTAGAACTCTATTATTCATTCGGCGCGGTCTCGTGCTAGTAGTTTTCGATTCTCGCGAGTAGCGAGACTAGGCTAAGGGGCGTGATCATTCCGTCGCATGAAAATAATAATGAACTCGCATAAATCATGGAAAGTTGGAGGGAACTAGTTCCATCGTTCTCCCTCTTTCTACGGAGCACACCATTCGCGATATCCGGGCACCGCGTGCCGCCACGATGTGCTAGTCGGCTGCCAAAACTGTTCCTGGACCGGCAACTTTTCTGGCGTGCTCGAAAATGCAGGGGAATCCGGTGTGCGCCGCGACCGATTAGTCTCCGGTTCGTCGGTGCCGCGTTTCCGCTCCCGCAGCCTCGTTTTTCCCGATTTTCACTAGCGCGCCAACCACCCACGGCGGCGCCAAACCAGCGAACAGCACAGAGAGCACTGCGGCGGCTTCGAGACAGCCGTACGATTGCTCTTTTTTCGGCAGATAGAACACGTTCGGCCCAGGCTTTTCGGGGATCTGGTCGCGTCCGAACGGGTTCAGCGTGGCAGCCACGATCGTAGAATGGAAGTAGGTAACCTTTGGGATTTTCGACGTGATATATCGCGGCAAGGCGATCTACGATCTACCGGTGGACCGATATAGACGCGCTGGTTGGTGCGGAATGTTCTATGCAAATGGGGAATCAGGAAGCAAAAGGAAGCCTTATGAAAATGAAACTTTTAACCTAGCCAGGTGTAACCCGTGAAAATAGTCGAAATACCACCACCCTTATCCACCTTCTCCCTTTCTCCCGTTCTTTATATCTCTTGATCCGTACGGTAGCTTTCCACCGAATCCAACGTCTTCGCGTTCTCCCTTTGTCCTCTTTATCCGAACGAATGAAGTTCCCCTGACTGAAAAAAGGAAAAGGTCTACCTTTCACGGCTGCCAATATGTTTCAAGGAAATTCCGCCCGAAGAATATCGCGACAGCCTGAAACTCGTTCGCGCGATTCCTCGACACAGGAGATGGACACGCGAAGAGGAATCGGTGAGTCGGATGCTTACGTAGTTACAGGTTGGCCAGACTCGCGGTTAAGATGAACGAGGCGGTGCGCAACGAGATCTTATCCGCACGCAGCAGCCGCCACTGAATCATCCGCTTTGAATAGGGCTTCGCTACACTCCCTATATTATACCTATGGGTACTAACCTTCTACCTATGGCCGCGCTCGCTCGCGTTTACGATGTAGCGTCTGCGAAGCGAGAGGATGGAGCGACAGCAGGGGAAAGCCAAGGGAGGCGACAGAGATCGAGCCATAGCCTGTATAAATGCGTTATACGGCAGAAACCTTGGTGCGCACTAAATTACCGCGCACGACACTGTGACACCGCGTTGCCGCGGCTTGTAGCCCCAGCCACCTTGCAACTCACAAGTCGCCCTCTACCTGCCCATGACTTACAAGTCGGCGATAACGTTCCCTACCACAGTCTTAATCAGCATAAATCATAGCGACAATGCGCCACTGACCGCCTTTGAATTCGCTACCATCTCTACGAAAATGGCACTTCGATCCTCTGTGTCCGCCACTATCGTCTCGATTCACGAGAGATCGTTCAGCATTTCGCGATCAGATATGTGGAACGGGGAATAACTGGAAGTCAAAAATTGCTGGCAGTATCGATGAACGAGCGAAGGTCCAGGTTTCGTCGATCGAAACGTAGTCGTCGATGGTAGCTTTCAGCGGACCAGCAAACGATCGGAGATTGTTTTTATTTCTATACCGCCTTCGGCATCGTGCAACTCCGATCTTTGAAACGTTCCACGTTTACCCGCCAACTATTTAAGTTTGTAACTCAAACACTGTTCCGCGCAAGCTACCCTTTACCATGGATATCAACAGCGAGGCGAGGCGTCGTAAATTAGACGCGTTACGCGGAACACCGGAGATGCTTAACTTTGTAAGATCTGGGCGCAACAGGGCAAATGGAAGAGAGGTTCGGTAGCGGAATTCAGGCCGGTGCTAGAAACGTTCTGAGAAGTAAATCCAAAATCAGTAGACGTACTTTCAAGTTGCATAAAATACTTGGTTCACCGCAGCATGTGATCTTAAGTGTCATGTAATCATAAAATGGCCACAGACGCTCGTGCTCAAGAGAAATGCGACAGGATTAGCACGCGCAGGCCAAACTTATGGTCGCGTCGTACATCTGCAGCAGCGAGATTGCTGTGGCGCGCCAGCTGCTTCGCTTTTTCCAGCGATTTGAAACCTGGCTGGTGCGTTCGAGGATACGCACAAGCGCGCGCGCGAATACACGCCGCGAGGTCGCATCTGAACAGCAGCGCCGGTACGGTGATTACGCGTGAAATCCAAACGGTGGAAATAGCTCTACTCTCGTTATTCGGTTCACGTGGACGCCAATATGGAATCCTGTTTTCTGACTAAATTCAAAATCGTAGCCTTTCGTTGACCAGCGTCGTTCCGCCTTGCCGTCTCCAGGCGCATCTCTACAACTTGCGATTAATGCAATCTTCAAAGAAGAACCGATTACTTCGCGAAGAACGATCTTCTTGGAAGGTCATCGTCGAACGAGGTACAGCCATCGAACAGGGTAATTTTCCTTCCTTCTGATCCATCTTTCGAAGGAGAAAAATGCGAGACCTTGGCGAGGTTATACGATACCATGTAGAGAAAGAGGAAGATGGAAGAATCGTTGCACGTTCTCGCGTTGATTATTAAAATGCCGCGTTAGGATCGACGAAAGGATTTAATTCGCCGATCGCGCAATACGCGGCAATAAATGGCGAGCGTTTCACGAATTACAGGATACGCTCGTATCGTAAATGCCGCGCCATTACTCATAACAACGTCTTGAGCCGGAGATTAGATCAAAAGCCGCGTGAGCACCAGGCAAAGGCAGCGTCTAGAAAATCATTAATATTGATCAGGCAGATGATTGATAACTTCATTAACACGTTACACGCGCCGATTCAATTAACTCCTCGTAACCGTTCGCTCGGTGAATGTGCGCGCGCTAAGTAATTTACGATTCAAGAGAGCTCTTCGCGTTTTTTTCACGCTCCAGTCAATTAGCGATAACCTTTCCCGTGGACGCGGCCGATTTCTAACGGACAAACTTCTCTCTGCCCCTTTTCCCTGTCCGTCAACCGCGTACGAGACGGTGATTTACGCCGGCGTTAATTAATCGCGCGAGCATTCTCCCGCGAATTATTATTTTTCCGCATGGACGTTCGCAACAAGCGGGACCGCGAGCCGTCGCGCGGCTCGAAACATCGGGGGATCGTTTGCATTTTTACCCAGGAAACATCGTAAATCCGATGCCTCGACTTAACAACGTCGGAACGGCGAGAGCCGACTACACTATCGCGGAATATTTTTCTTCTGCTTCTTTTCCCCTCTTCCCTGTCCCACTCGCGCGCCCTATCATGCCTTGTCTCCTTTCTTTTTCTCCCTGTGTTCCTCGCTTCTCGTCGCTTACTCTCCCTCTCTCTCTCTCTCTCTCTTTCTCGTCACGAAAAAATTCTAGCATCTATTCTCTGCTCACGTAGAATGTGACGAGAGGAGAGGAGAGGAGTCCCCTGCAAACCGCCGCGCCTCGTCGCGTCCACCGCCACCGCCGCCGCCCGGAGGCTTGCAGCGTTTCGCCGCTTCGGCCCGAGACAAGAAGAGATCCGTACCCGTAATTGTAAACATTGGATTAATGCAAATGCGCGCTTAAAAGCTTAATTGCTTTGATAAAGTATGGCGGTGCATTAAATTCAAATGCATGTAAATTAATTCAAATTTATGAGAAATAGGTGGACGCGGAGCACTTACAGGAAAAGAGGGAAAATAAAAATTAGTCCCCGCGGGGCCGGCCCCCGCGACGAGACTCTTTTTTCATTCTATCCCTCACCTCCTACCCTCTCCCACCTCCATCCCTCACGCCCTCCCGCTCTCTCTCTCTCTCTCTCTCTTCTACCGTGCCACTCCTCCCTCAGGAGCCCCACCATTCCCTCTTTTTCACGAACGCGCCATGTTGCCAGCCAGATTGGCCTTTATGTGCAGGTTTCGCCAATAAATTCCGCCTTCGGTTCTCTTCCGATACACGTCGAATTTTAACGCAGCGGATCGTTGCCACGCTGATTAACGATGTCAAAATCAACCGCGTGCCAGCGCTTTGGGAAAACGCGGTCTTCTAATTACCGCGCAGCCTCGTGGTCGTTAGCAACGGCACATGGTCAGAAGAAAACGATCACGGGTACAGTAAGAAGAGAAGAAAAAAGGAAGAAAGATGCAAGCTCCAGCGAACGAGAGAGGCAACGACCGGTTCGCGCCTAAATTCGAACGAAGTGAGCCGTATCGGAGCGTCCGTCGAACGCGCCAAGCCTTCGGCATCTTAGCTGCCATGATGAATTTTTAAAGAAAGAGAAATACATACTAATTTACCATTTTTTAACGTATCCGATCCCTTCGTTCGAGGTTCATCGACTCGGTTCCCTCGAAATGAGAGACACACGAGCTGTTCTTTCGTCCAGTCGCGGGGAGACGCGATCGCGTTGAAGCGCGTCAACGGGAGTCGTAAATTCCCATTACGATTATAACGATCGACACCACGAACAGGTCGATCCCCTTATTTCTTGTGGGATAATAGGGGTATTTGTTGGGGAATAAAACTGTAGTCTACAGTCTTATAATATTTATATTTTTAACAACTTATTACACTTGAGGTTCCGTCGTGTCGGGAGATATAATTGATATTGTTGAGATATGTGTAATTTTATATGCTAAATCGACTGCGTAGTATGTGAGTATGAGTATGTGTGTGCGCGGCGTCTCGAAAACAAAAGAATGTAAACTGTTCCGTCGTCAATCGTGTGTGGAAGGGCATCTGGTATGGAAGGTAGCGAGAGAAGGAAGTGGTGAGACACGTGCAAGATTATATCGATTAATATCATTGGAATCGTTCCCTAAATAAATGCATAATTATTTTATTGTGAATATTAAATGGATATTTAGTGTTTCTATACCTTTATTTCGGCGGTAAAGATCCATAATCATTAACAGATATAAGTGATGAATAATAATACACTTGATATATGAGTAGTATTAATAAAGAGTAGATTAAGGTAATATCACCTTGATCGTAGTAAGGAATAATGGAAGATCCGGAGTTGACTCGATTCAAGAAAAGGCTGACTGCTCCAAGAGTTAGATACTTGAGTTCACTACACGAAGTTTGGAAGAACAGTAGTGTGGACTGCACTATGTTTGGAAGGACAGTAGTGTCGACTGCACTATGTTTGGAAGGACAGTAGTGTCGACTGCACTATGGAAGAACAGTAGTGTCGACTGCACTATGGAAGAACAGTAGTGTCGACTGCACTATGGAAGAACAGTAGTGTTGACTGCATTACATTTGGAAGGACAGCAGTGTTGACTACACTACGTTTGGAAGAACAGTGGTGTTGACTACATGAAACTTGGAAGGACAGTAGTGTGGACTGCACTACGTTTGGAAGAACAGTAGTGTGAACTGCACTACGCTTGGAAGAACAGTAGTGTTGACTGCACTATGTTTGTAAGGACAGTAGTGTTGATTGCACTATGTTTGGAAGGACAGTAGTGTTGAGTGCACGACGTTTGGAAGAACAGTAATGACCCGTCTCGTACAATTACGGAGGAGAGCTCGGTATGGGTGTCCTTTAATGGGAAATACCTGCTATTTTTAATAGACAAACAACCGCTTTCTCCGTAAGTTATAAGAGAGTGCAATAAACCTAAGGACTGTTTTAAGGACCATCCATAAACCGAAAATACTTATATGAATAGAAATTAAACTGAGAAGATTCGGTTTATGGTGGTTCCTTAGGTTTCTCGAGGATCAGTGTAACGGTGTGTGGGCCTCGGCGGTCAGACCATGAGGGACGTCGCACGGACCGTCTTACGCGACGTAACAGGAGCTAAAGCTCGTAGAGGAGAATCGTTAGATCGAAACCTCCGTTTCAACGCGCGGATATTCTCGGCGGAATAAATGTCGTCCTTCTGCAACTATGCGGCTCGATGCTGGCTGTATTTCAAACGCGTAAACGCAGCCAGCGTCCCTAAACAAGCTGCTACTTATTGCGACGTGATAGAAGCTGGACGCACGAGCTTCGTTATTCCTCGTCGACAGCGAAGTGTACGCGCGAGTTACGCGCACGCACCACGTAACCACTGGACGAGCGGAAAAACGAGGACGAGAAGTGCATTTTAACGCGATCAAACTTATCGACCGGTGTATGCGGTGCGCAGGGAGCAGGGAGAATGGAATATCGTCCTGGTGGAAGAGAAAGCCCTGGAAAAGCCAGTGACAATAGGAAAATCTTTGGCGCGCAGCGCCACTTCAGCCCGCTGATAGATGCGCGCGTTCCATAACGGCGATAATGGTTGCTGGCCCATCAATTTCGGCCGGGCTTGATTAGATAGGCGCGTTTTATTACGGCAAAAACTCAACTCTCGCCCCCGTCGAAAACCAACCGCCGCGACACCCTCCCCGCGAGCTACCCTCTCGTGGTCCATACATCGACACGTAGAAAATACACGCGCACACACTAACACAATACTCCCACCAAGCAGCGCCGGTGACGCCACAGCGACTTTATCGTAAATAAAATGGAATCGCGAAATACGAGAGCGAGGTGATATTTGCCGGTGCACCAGCAAAAGCAAATACTCTCTCTCACCGCGGGGGTCGTATAAACCAACCGGAAGTATTGTTCTGTCCATGAGGCCGGCCCGATCGACGGTCAAGTGTCGGACCGTTGGTGTGCGTTGCGTTGAAGCAGTGCGAAAACTCGTTTGGAAATATCGTCGGAGTCTGTGGTCCTACGAAGGCGACCTCGGAAGAAAGACACCGCAAATCAATCGTCGATAAAACCAGAATAAACAGATATAAATCGGCGGATATCGGAGATGGGCATGAATGGCGTCGAATGAGAATCTATATTTTTCGGCGGTGCCACCTGGCTGACAACTATTCCTGCAAATATAATACGCGATAAATAAATTGCAGCACGTCCGCGAGAAAATGGAACGGGAATGAAGAAGTGTACGGATGACACGGTGGAAAAACACGCGAGGACATTTGCATTTTTCGTCGTACGAGTTCGGGTCGCGCGATTGACAGAACATCGTTACACGGCTCGCTACGTTTTTCTTCATGGGCATTCGTCGTAGTACGTCACAGTCGGCTCCATAAATTGCTTGCCTTTTTTTTTATTTCTTAGTATACGTGAATATTTCGCCTATTTATGATTCAATGGATACACGTGAATGAACATCTCTAGAAATAATTTATAGAGAAATTGCAGGAATTTAGTGGAAATGAAATTTTCATATCGGTTGAATTTCGATATACAGTCTGTCACACAAGAGCGTGTCTGCGATATCTGCGAAACCTGACACCTAATCAGAATGAGATAAAAAGAATGTAAACAAACGAAAACTTCTCTAATACGCGTTGCTGAATACCTTTCAGTTTCATTTGAAACAGTGAAAGGAACAGAGCTTTTTAATATGAGTGCCGCGTACGCGAAACGTCGAAAATCGTCTGGCATGGGCGAATGAAAACAGAGATCGTGATTGGAGTAATATAATATTCACTGATGAATCTTCGTTTTGGGCATGGTGTCCTATTAGGCGTGCTTGGACTATCCATGGAAGAAGGATGATTCAAAGAAGTGTAAAACACCCTATAAAAGTGCATGTTTGGGGTTGCTTTAACGCACGCGGTTTTGGGACTTTGTGCGTCTTTACAGACAATCTGAATGCACAAAAGATGGTGAAATTGTACCAAAGGGGACTTCTCACATCCGTGAAACGTTGGTTCAACCAAACCGAGGACCAATGGATATTGCAAGAAGACAACGACCCTAAACATCGAAGTCGCATCTGCACCCAATGGAAAGCGAAAAACGCCATCACAGTACTTCCTTGGCCATCGCAGTCCCCTGATGCAAACCCTATCGAAAATGTGTGGTCCCTAATGAAATGCAAGCTGAGAGGAAGACGTATCACAAAAATAAGAACACTTGTACATCACATTCGAAAGATATGCAGGTCGTTACCAGAATCCTACGCTCAAAAATTAGTCGAGAGTATGCCGAAACGATGTCAAGCTATAATCGCTAATGGAGGAGATTGGACACCCTACTAAGTAATAGCGTATTAGTGTTTTAGATGTAGATTCAATTCATATAAATTTTTTTACAAATATATAAATATTTACAGAAATATCGCAGACACGCTCTTGTGTGACAGACTGTACCTTTTCGAAGAAAGGAATTAAATATGCATTCTAAAATTCTTTTTAACAATATCCTACCGACTCACGAATATCGTAAATATTTTCCATATTTACATCTACTGGCACGTAAGAAAATATGAAATTTCCACTTAAAAGCGACACTAAGGAACTTTAAGAAATACTAGACGCGAAGGTAGGTTTAAGGTTTATCGTCGCATCGGCGGATTGCCGATCGTAGCATAAACGAGATACGTCCGCGTTTCATCGAGCTGACGCCGATTACCGATGCGCGCTTGGTTAATAACCGTGTTCGATTTTATTAACGTACAACTAAGATCGGCTTAATTTGCGCTGCCGTTCCAGCGTCAATAACATCGCCGGTATCTTAATGCATTAAGATTACGCGTGAAAGGCGGTGCTCGTACCGCAGCATCCAGGATAAGCCGCGAGAGTAAACGCAGAGATGCGCGTGCCAATCGCCATCGCGCTCGCGCGTAATTTGTAAAACCGAACAAATTACGCCGCTACGGTTTTATCTGCTCAAAGATGAATCGATTCGGAAGCCGACACGCGAACGTTGAAGATTTATCTTCGTTGGAAGCGCCACAAGGAGATCCCGATGATAAAACTACCCCTTTCGATCTCCAATATCGTGTCTATTATCACGCGTGTTTGTCATTCATTCTTATTTATATTATATTTTACTTATCGTCATAATTATCGTATCACTGTATTTCTCGAATGATTCGACTAAGTAACTTTTGCAACAGCGATACATCCACGTGATTCTGTACGAACGAGTTAAGAGAACTTTACGTTCGTTAAAGTTCGCCATCGCTGAAGTTTGCCGGCGTACGATCGTAAAGCAAGAAAAATGTCGGAAGAAAAAAAAAAAAAAAGGAACAAGGAAGAGCGACCGAGTAACTTTCACGGGCGTTCGATCTAAAAAGTAATTGCGCGTATCGCGCGTTTACGACTTATCTACAATTTTGCTTTGCGGCGGCAACAGTTTCGACGATGATCGGAGGCAGAGCGATATAGTAGGATCGTTCAAGGACGATCGGTACATTTATAGATTGATAATAGTAACATGCACGTGCTACTAGCGCATAAAGGTCGACGCGCAGGTAGTCATTAGGCCGCCCCACGCCCAATACATTAAGTCGTTATGAAGATATCTTTAGCCTTTTCTCACCGACAGTAGGGTCTCTAAACACGTTCGGGCTCACTGGAATAATAGCCGGTATAGCTACGTTATCTTCGGAGCAAACAAGGTGTTTTTGTTTTCTTCCTTTCTGTTCTCCTTTTTTTATTTTTTATTTTTCTTTTTTTTTGTTCCCTCTTCTCTCTCTTCTTCGCCCTTCTCGCTCGATCGATCGCTCGGTTCTCGTCGCGGCAGATTGTTATTATCGTTTAAACTTCATTACGTTCGATTACAAGCGGGCGAAGGGGGGTATATCACTTTGACGATGTTGTTGCAAAGTATACACCTTCGGCGAGGAAAACTTTCCGCGGAAGGGGGCAGGTCTCTGGGTAAACGGTTTCTATTCATAGAGCGTTGCTTTTTGCTCGTCTCTGTACACGTATCAGCGTGTAGTGCGCATAATCATGTACGGGTGTTTCTCAAAAGATCTCGGTAAACAGGACGACAATTTCGCGTACACGAACGCTAAACTGCAGAGACGAAGGAAACTAATAAGGAAAAACTTGTTTAACGTTGATTCTCAACATTATTCTCCATTTTCCGAAGCCAGATCCACCCCTGCTGCCTGCATCCTCCGTGGCGTCGCGGACGACCAGTTTTATATGAGCAACACTGTCGCAAAATCCCGGTAAGACGCGAGCGAACAGCCCCTTCTCATAGCAATTACTCCCATCCCATCGAGAAGAGTGCGACCCACACCATTCCGCCATGCTCTTCGCTACCCCGTGTTCTCTTCTCTTCTTCCTCTTCCTTCGCCGCTCCTCCTCCTACCCCTTTGCTTCGCACACCGGCTCTCCTCGAATACCCAAGTACTTACGCGTACTGCCTAACTAAAAGTCCTTCTCGCAAATTGCCAGTTATTACCGACGTTACGTTTATCGATGCAGCGGTTGCGTTTACGTCGGACCCGCCATTTCTTCCCCCTTCACCCCCCTTAGCCGCTATGTTCGCCGCTTCTCCTTCTTTCTACCTGAGACACGCTCTCTTTCTCACTTGCCCGTCCCTCGCAGATTACCCCTGGCAGAACCCCTCTCCTTCTCTCCACCTTCCAGCTTTCCACATACCTTTCTGCCTGTTTTTACCAGAACCAGGCCCCCACCCCCAACCCCGGGTCTCGTCTTTGATTCGCCTGGCGCGAGTCCCCTCAGCCCGGCTCTCGCGAATCCATCAACGAACACGGGTAGCTATTAATTCCAGCGGATTCGGAATCGAGGCTCGTTTCGTTCAAATTACGAGATCGCGACTTCCTCCGGACTTGTCCGCGACCGCCTGATTGGATGCGTTTAACGCACGCCAAATTAGGATTCGGAAGTCGCCGTAAGCAGAAAAACGTGATTACAGGGGGCCTTCGATAGGGTATAATTATCCATACGAAGTTGAAGTATGTTGGCGTTGCCAGCAACTTCCAAGCACTTGGAATTTATCGTAGTAATAATAACGATAAAAGAAGAAACGTTTCAAGTAAATATCCTTCGTGTAACTTCCCTGGACGAGAATATACAGTCTGTCACACAAGAGCGTGTCTGCGATATCTGCGAAACCTGACACCTAATCAGAATGAGATAAAAAGAATGTAAACAAACGAAAACTTCTCTAATACGCGTTGCTGAATACCTTTCAGTTTCATTTGAAACAGTGAAAGGAACAGAGCTTTTTAATATGAGTGCCGCGTACGCGAAACGTCGAAAATCGTCTGGCATGGGCGAATGAAAACAGAGATCGTGATTGGAGTAATATAATATTCACTGATGAATCTTCGTTTTGGGCATGGTGTCCTATTAGGCAAGCTGAGAGGAAGACGTATCACAAAAATAAGAACACTTGTACATCGCATTCGAAAGATATGGAGGTCGTTACCAGAATCCTACGCTCAAAAATTAGTCGAGAGTATGCCGAAACGATGTCAAGCTATAATCGCTAATGGAGGAGATTGGACACCCTACTGTAATAGCGTATTAGTGTTTTAGATGTAGATTCAATTCATATAAATTTTTTTACAAATATATAAATATTTACAGAAATATCGCAGACACGCTCTTGTGTGACAGACTGTACCACTCGGAGGAAAAAAATAAATTCAATAACGGCAGGCTGTTGAATTTTTCTCGTCGCGAGACGAGATGAATTTCTTCTGGAAAACGAGTCACAGATATATGCCGTGTCCGTTTGGAAGTTGAGGAAACGGTGGGAATGAAATGCTGGAGGAACGGTCGCGCACCGGCTTTATCCTCAGCCGAGTATCGTGTGTGTGTCGCGAGAGGATGAAAACGCCATCCATAGCCGACGACTGCACGGTCCCGGTGTCTTATTTTCTTTTCCATTGCCGATGCAAAAAATATGATGGAAGCTCGTGGATGCTGCTATGGGTATGTCTGGACTATGCCGAGGAGACGATCGAGAGAATAGACGTTTAGCTGGCGCGCGGTAGAACACGACGAAACGAAGAGGACGAGGGCGGTGGACGAGGATGCGACGCAGAGGGCGAATCGAGCAACTGGTGAGGAAGATAAAGAGGAAGAGGGATTAGTGAGCCACGGGCACGGAGGATGAGAACGCGAACGCGAACGTGAACGTGAACTTGAGGGTAGGGGAAGAGCAAGAAAGAGGGATGGAAGATTCTTCGAGGTAGAAGCAGAGGAAGCAAAGAGGAAAGGTAGAGAAGGACAGAGGTGGCCAGAGGGAAGACAAAGGTAGAGAAGGAGGGGAAAGAGCGAGTAGAAGGGCCGGGGGAAGTGAAAGAGTGAAGCGTGTACGAAGAAGAAATGGGTGGAAGGCCAAGCGAGGGGATCAAGAGGGGGGATATCAAGAGCGGACCTCCCAAGTTGCGGTGAGATGGCGGATCATCATCGTCGCATCATCCGTGAGCCGAATATCTTCTCAGGGCTTCGTTATTAAGCATACGATATACCGCTTATGCGGCTCGTATTCGCGTCAAAAAATTACCGATCGCAGTATCGAAAATTCCTACTTGCGCACCGATCGACTTTTAGATGCAATTTGCCGGCAGACCGTTCGTTTTGCACGTTTTTCGCCGGAGTCTCGGTCGCCCGAGACGGCAGATTGCTCGATTCCGAGACGAGAATCGCGTCGTTCGTATAATTAGTTGGTAAAAGGAAGCGGTTCGATGTGCCGCTCCTCGTCGATCGTGGCCAACATTACTCTTTATCCTTCCGACGACCGGTACAGGAATGCCGGTTTCAAACGTTCCATTTTTCCTCCATATCTTTTCTTCTTTTGCTTCGCTTCTATTCATAGAAGGCGAAGATTAACGAGCTTTTTTGAGCTGCTCTTGAACGAACGATCGGTAGGCTGCTTTTTCCACAGAGAAAGATCGTTAGCAGTAAGACGTACGGCCTAACGATCATCGATGATCCCTCATCCGCGAAACGATTCTATCGGGCGCAAGCCGGGGGATGTAGAAGCTGTCGGGGAGGAAAATACGGAGGAAAAACTAGGCAAGGGAAATAATGGATAAAATCGTTCAGAACGTTCCGTTTAATAAAGCAATTCTGTAATTCCCAGGCAGAGCTTCAAGAATCGTGCGCGTACGACGGATGATATTGGACCAACAGATATTAATTTCGGGGATGTACGAGACATTTAAAGACCGTGGGGATCCTGATCCCCAGGCGTGTAAGGGGAAGATAAGGCACTATGTACCCGGCTATGTAATCAATGGCTGGCAAACCAAGTTATAACACAGATGACAAACAAACGTAGCTGGAGTTTGAGTCGGTCGCTGTACCCATCGAAAGGTACTTGGTTCTTGGCAAGTATTTGTTAAAAAAAAGAAAAGTATTTCCATGCGATATTAAATCAGAATCTGTTGTAATTACCTCTGTCGCTGGTATTGTGAAAAAATGCATGGCTTTTTTTTAACTGTTTTATACTTTCTTCCATTTTTATACCTTCGACAGTAGTAATAGGATACAATTAAAGTTTCGCAATCTGAAACAAGTGGAAAAGATCAACGATATGAACGACATTGACTCATTTGTATATGAAACAGATGTTTGAGAAACGCGTAGAAAGGTAAAACATTGATATAGAATTAAAAAGTGAATTAGAAATTGGAAAGTTAGCTTTTCATGGTATTTACTTTTTAAAACATAACTTAAATTACTATTTGCATTAACGTCGAATATGTTTCTATCGTTTCAGAGGTACGCTCTTAATCTGATCTGAAATTTATAATTTAAAGAATGCAAAGATAAAGGATTTGATAAATAAGAAAATATAGTTCTACGTAGAAGATTCGATCGTTGGAAATATTAATCACGTCGCTGCATAGTAGTTTTTAAAAATCAATTCAATCGAGATATGATATTTTACCACACGTGGCTATAACGACTATAAAGAACAAGATCATTGTAGTTCGATTTATCCGTAATTTTGTAATTAAATTACATACAGCGTAACGAGCCTTTAAAAAATATACGCTGATAATTAATTAAATAATACGATGGGTTATAACAATTCAATTTTTTGCTGACAAAAGTCACAAGTTTTATGAACATGCAATTATATTTTTCTTTTTATTTAGTAGATCATCTACAATCAATTCTCATACAGAATTTGAAGTCAATTATTTTGGAGTGGTAACTTGGATTGTAAAAGTTTAGAGTATGTTTGATCCTAACTGGAGAAGACTATAACGCTAAACATACGCAATGGGGTAGCAAACTTATCACAGTAAGAGGCAAAAACCTTTTGAAATCCATAACATGGAATTACGACACCGCCTGAAAGATGACTTAATTGAATAAAGTGATATTTTCATGCAAAAATTGTTAGGAGGATGATACATTTACACTGTACATGCGAATGTGTGTGTAAGCGTCAGAGGGTGTCCAGGTTATAGTTGGACAAAAGACGATTGGCAATCGTTGAGAAGCATCTGGAAGAGTCGGTTGACAACAAACGTGCGAGTAGGTTCACGAGGTCTTCAGAGTATAAGATACGTGTATAACTGTTGCGTGCTGAATAAAGTGAATTATTTGTATTTCCCAATCCTTCCTATATCTTTACAAAAATTTTGAATTTTCCTTCTTAGTTAACTCACTTAGTTTCCAACACGATATAAGGAGTTCTATCAGGCATATCGTGCAAATATTGTAATTGTAAAAAAAAAAAAGAAAAAGGGAACAAGATGTAAGTACAAAAATGAAAGTGACAGGAAAAATGGTCCTCCATTATTTTGAATAGAGAAGTTTTTTTTTTTTGTTTGAATTTTACAATTTGTCCAGAAGGACATTTGGTAAAATGTTATAACTTGAGAAATATAGCATGTGGATGGTTACCCCCAGCGGGGTTCCATCTTTCAGGTTGTTTATTGTATTTCTATTGCGAGGTCTGCGGGATGCTTCTTCTTCGGTCTTCTTTCTATTATGGTTTCGTTTGTTTCAGCTACAAGCTGGTTTGAGCGTGTTGCGAGTCTTTCTTTGTACTTTTTCGCGTATCTAGCGATTTCCTCTTTGACTGTTGGAATTTTTAGATCTTTTCGTATATCTTCATTTCTGACCTACCATGGAGCGTTAACTATTGTTCTTAAAATTTTTGCTTGTTCTGTCTCTATTTTGTTTATGTGACTCATTGCTGCCGTTCCCCATAGTGGGACTCCGTATGTCCAGATTGGTTTGATTATTGTTTTGTATATATTTAATTTATTCGTTATGCTTAGAATAGAGAAGTAAAGGAAAATCTAGTTACACGTTCCATCCATTCACAAGCATTATCTCGCACAGAGATCTCTGGCTTCCCTAAACTCGACGTAGATTCATTGGCTCGTGTTGCACAAAAGGGCCATCGCGCGTCATCGATAGGTCCGATCGGCGGCAGAAACAAAACGTCAGAGGAAAAACAGAGAGAAGAAAGATGTATGTGATATCTGGTAGGTTGCATATGGCGAGCGAACGCACGTAGGGCGCGATGGTAGCTGTGCGACGATACTTTATACGCTTTTGGAGTAAATTGGCAAATTGTAAGCCAGTGGGGAAGTAATCAGGGGAATTGTTACGGATGTGGGAGGTTGTTACAGAGCCGCTGTACAAGAGTAACCTGATATTCGACCATTCGTTTCTCCGGCCGCGGCATTCGCCCTTTTTGTAACGGTAACACGGAGCTTCTAGGGGTGGAACCATTATGGACGTCCTGCCAGAGGTCCCCATGGAACCTGTTTTTCCAATGGAGTCGCCATCGACATCTGCCCTTCGTTTAGAAGAGGAAATCTCGCTTTCTCTGGAATGGACGTGCACATTTGGAAGACATAATCTCGTCGTTTTCCCAACGATCGTAATTCTCGCCGTGGTTCTTCCCGTACAATCAACTGTATTTGATTTTTGATTTATGAGATCGAGATGAAATAAACAGGCAACGATACGCGCGCCGCTGGTAACAAAAGTAGCTTGTTGAATTGTGCAGCTAAATTTAGAAGACGTTTTGAAATTTTTACGATGAGATAACTTTATGCAACTTTTGTCAAGCGATTTATTTTGAAAATTCCCTGCTACAATTTCTTCCAGCTTTTTGCTCCAAGCCAATTCACGACCGCGCGGAATTTTCATTAGAAAAACAGAACGCGCGAAGGAACGTTGGATTAAAATATGGAGATGGTCGGAGTGGCAGACGTTAAACTTTGCGGACGTTTATTTTTCCGCGAAAAGTTGGAGCGAAACGGAAACACAAACGTAAGAATCCGATTCGTTATGTACGTCGTTCCGGTGTGTATAAAACCGGTACTTTACCAATACCTCGTTCGTACACCTTATGAATAAGCAATAGGCAGTTTCATTGTGGTCTCATCTTTTATTCTTAAATGTTATTCCTGTCGTGACCGACCATCCTATTCCCAAGTGTTATCCCAAAGTCGAATCGCGTTTGCCCTTCCGGCACATCCAGATACACTTGCCAGTCAATATTAATGTCTTTATTAGCGATCGTGTATCTCTCTTTCAACGTCTTCGGACCTCGAGAGCGTGGGAGGGTACGGCTATGTCGTTGAATCGACCAACGCGGCTAACGTAAACGGTGGAAAAGGAAAAGCCGAATGAAAAAAACTTGTCGGAATTGTTGGAATATTCGGCTTGGAAAGCGTACTTTTATACTTCCACCAACTTCACCCTTTTCGACTATCCTTTGCTGGCCTGTGTGTACGTACCACGTAACTTCTACGAGGTGACATCTCTCTTTATTTCGAATAGTTCCGTAAGTTTTCAGACGCGCATAAAACGGAGCGTTTTCTATAAAAAGGAATCCACCGTGAAATACAGCAGCGTGAAGGGGTGATTCGTACCCTTTAGAAGCGGGATCAGCTTCTTCGAACGAGGGCTGTGAATGGAGTCTTTGTACAGTATGCACTGAACCAGAAGGGAACGATTTAACTTACTACTGTTTCTCTACGAGGATTTCTTCCTTCTTTTTCAATAAAGAGATATTAGAACAGAAGGTAGGAAAATGTGGTACTAGAGACATAAATTATTCGGAAACGACCTTTGAGAAAGTAAATATAGTTTACTGGGGGGTTGGAACATAGAAATCGTCTCGAGCATCTTCGAATCTGCCAAACGTTAAAATTCCAAGACAAAGATTTAGTTTGTATAATAAACGCTTAAAATATTCTTTCCTCTTTTTTACTAACGATACATATCGATAAACACAAGCAAAATGTAATACTAAAAATGTGAATTAATGCAGAACCAAAGGAACGCTCCTGAGAGATAGTCCCAAAGTTACAGGATGCTCTGCTAGACAGTGGAAACTCGGCAACCTCTTGGGGCTGTACTTCCATCAAAACTGCGCAACTTGAACGCACGAGGCTCGCAGCAGAACGATACGGAGACGCGTATAAATACGCGAACGTTTCACGTATGATCATATTGCGGCCATTAACATGGCGAAAAGTTGCTCTCGGTGCCTGGAAAGCAAGGGAGCAGCAACCACGAAGCCTTTAAGCCGCGGTACGGGAAGTTTCCCCACTGATCCTCGGTGCGAGGTGAGTTTAAGCCCCGGGATTCCGGAGTTACTGCCATCATGGCACACCATGCACCACCGCCCATAGATATAAGTATAGCCTCTAGCGTAACACCGTCGACTGTACTCGAACCCGGTGTGCCCGTCTACCACCGTCCTCTATTTCGACCAGCTTTCCCTCTTTCTCTATCTCCTTTATTCTATCTCTCTTTCACTGTTGAAACCCACCCCCCTTTTCTAACCCCCTCCATGTTAGTCGGCTTCATCCCTCCTCTCACACGATCCCTGTGTGCAGTCTCTTTCTCTGTCTACCTCATTCCCCACGCCTTCGTTTCATTGTGCTCTCTCTCTCTCTCTCTCTCTCTCTCTTCTCTGCCGTTGAGTCGTGCAACCGCGATCTAGTGCATCCCTATCGCAACAACGATCGTTCTCCGGGATACGGTAGCTGATATTTATGGCGGTGCCGGCGCGATGTTGAAGTAGTTAAATTGCTGATAATAAATGCGAATCCGCGGTAACTGCTGGCGGAATGACATCCAATCTAAAAGCACGACGTGCGATCCTACACGGATGCTCGGTGTTTGAGCTTTCAATTCCACAGGCCGCGAAAATACAACCTCTGGCGGACGCAATCTTTCGCCACTGTGTTAAACTTCCTCTGACGAACGAGCGGCGGAACCGGGACGCTGGTCTGATTAAAGTCTGCAAACGGAACTTTCATGGACCGGCTCTCTTTCTGTGCAAACTTGAGCAACTTTCTCTGACGATCCGATCGCACCCTCCGAAGCTATAGGGCTCTAAAGCGGACGCGCATTTCGATGAACTTCACATCGATTCATGCAATTATAGGACGGTTAGAAAATGTATTAGGGAAGTGTCTTTCTTTCGCAGGCGTGCTTTTTACAACGGCGCACCTTCGTGCAAGCGTGAAACCAAGTCCGTGAGATGTTTGTCTCGATAGAACGAAATGGATCGTACGTATTTCGACGAAATAATATAAAACAGAAAAACAACCTAATAAAAAGGAACATAATGATATTTAGCAAGTAACGCAACTTTCTGGCATTTTTTCAATTGTGATCATAAAGATTCGAGTTTGCATAAATATCCGCAACCTTTGATGCGAAAGACAATTCATGAACATTCACTGTAACCATAGCCTGAGGATATACCTGGCTGGTGCCTTCTGTGGTCGATTAAATTTCTTGAAAATTCGACGAGTCGAGATGGAAGAGACTAAATGAAAAATCGTAGGCGACTTGGCTGCAGCTCGATAAGCGGTAGTCATCGAAAGCTACCAGTTACTCGATACCGACGGTCATTACGATATTATTACGCGATTCTTCGCGACGAAGAGAGCCAAAAGGTCACCGTCGAAGGGGGCTACCATTATCGCGGTCAAACGGGGTCACTCCAATTACACGAAGCAACGTTAGGGTTTCACAGCGGGGCCTGATCGCGTTGCTGGACTTGGCGAGGTTTTCGACCTCCGACCGCTTCGATCGATAGAATCCACATCGTATTAGCACGGAAACAGCTCGGAAGACCTTTCGGAAGGCCATGCAGGACAGCGCATACACTGGGTTATCATTTCCTTTTTTTTCTCCAACTTTTTCTTTCAGAAAGATTACGTTTATCACAGGACGTTGGAATAAACGATGAAGTAACGCTACAAATAATCATTAACAGTGACTCATAATCAGAAAGCTGTGTACTGGATTTTACGTTATCGCGACAGATATTTCCTCGTGACGTTTGTTTACGCTTTCCTTGTTTTCCATCGAGCAAGGGTTGCACAAATTGATTCGTCTACAGGTAAACGGGCGGATGTGGCGATTGAACGCGTGATCGTCTGCGGATATTCGTACGATGCCGTAACATGAAATGATAATCGAAGACACATGTAGCACGATCACCGACTGAAATTTATCAGCGATGCTACACGGGACGGCGATCGATCAAGGAATCGAGGCGCGTTCGTTGCTCGGTATGGAAACGCCAGAACGCATGCGCACTTATTAACGTTACCCTGAAACGGCGTCTACAAAATTTGCCCGGGCAAATGGCAAATAATCTGATTACATTTGCATAAAACCGTGCAGCAAATACGGTGTTGATACGCGAGCCTGGCTGGAATGCGAACGAAGAGAGAACGAGACAGAGAAAGAGGAGGACCGAGAGCCCGCGCAGGAAAAAAGATAATTCAAACGCGAGGGGGTAGTTGGAGGGTGTCGAGCGACGAGCAGAGTACGATAGGGCAAAGGAGGAAGGAAGGGGCACAGGGTTTGAAGAAACAAAAAGTCAATGAAAAGAGAGAAGGCAGGATGGCGTCGCGACGCGTCCAGTTCTTCCTCGTCCTATCGTTCTTCTTACGTTGAAGATAGCAGAGGAGAGTGGAAGAGACAGAGAGAAGCTGGGGTCGGTTCAACGTGTACGCGGTGCAACGAATTTTCAGCGGCGTCGACGGTGGCGGCAGCATCTTAAGCTTCATGCAAGGCAAATCAACCCTCCGGAAAGCGAAGTGCTATTCCCGGATTGTGCTAGCAGACCCTTTTACTTATATTTAAATTTGAAGATGGAAAGGTCGCGCGAGAGAACGAAGCCGGGTATACATGGGAAAACGTCGGGACAAATGAACGAACACGATTCGCAGATACAGAGCATAGCAGAGCAGACTAGAGCAGAGCAAGATAGCGAAAGAGAGAACGAGGAATAGAGTTCGGAGGAGGCGCTAGCGCGCCAACCAGTACGAAAAGCTCGACTGCTGCAAATAACCAAAATGGCTGGCTAATCCAAATGGAATCAGGATACACTTAAACGAATTGCACAGGCTGAATAAATCATTGGAAACTGCGGGATTGATTTGCATATCCGGCCAGGCATTATGCCACCGTCAGCCCTGTTCCTGCGGTAACAGAGGGCGAACCGAATCGGAGGAGGGGGATCTAAAGTCAGACAAGAGCATTCTCGAGATTGGCTATATTTCAGGAAACGCAACCGAAATACCGGGGCGCGTTTGACTGAACGGTCGCGCGCCCGTTCGATGAAACCTACTAGAAACCGATATACAGTCTGTCACACAAGAGCGTGTCTGCGATATCTGCGAAACCTGACACCTAATCAGAATGAGATAAAAAGAATGTAAACAAACGAAAACTTCTCTAATACGCGTTGCTGAATACCTTTCAGTTTCATTTGAAACAGTGAAAGGAACAGAGCTTTTTAATATGAGTGCCGCGTACGCGAAACGTCGAAAATCGTCTGGCATGGGCGAATGAAAACAGAGATCGTGATTGGAGTAATATAATATTCACTGATGAATCTTCGTTTTGGGCATGGTGTCCTATTAGGCGTGCTTGGACTATCCATGGAAGAAGGATGATTCAAAGAAGTGTAAAACACCCTATAAAAGTGCATGTTTGGGGTTGCTTTAACGCACGCGGTTTTGGGACTTTGTGCGTCTTTACAGACAATCTGAATGCACAAAAGATGGTGAAATTGTACCAAAGGGGACTTCTCACATCCGTGAAACGTTGGTTCAACCAAACCGAGGACCAATGGATATTGCAAGAAGACAACGACCCTAAACATCGAAGTCGCATCTGCACCCAATGGAAAGTGAAAAACGCCATCACAGTACTTCCTTGGCCATCGCAGTCCCCTGATGCAAACCCTATCGAAAATGTGTGGTCCCTAATGAAATGCAAGCTGAGAGGAAGACGTATCACAAAAATAAGAACACTTGTACATCACATTCGAAAGATATGGAGGTCGTTACCAGAATCCTACGCTCAAAAATTAGTCGAGAGTATGCCGAAACGATGTCAAGCTATAATCGCTAATGGAGGAGATTGGACACCCTACTAAGTAATAGCGTATTAGTGTTTTAGATGTAGATTCAATTCATATAAATTTTTTTACAAATATATAAATATTTACAGAAATATCGCAGACACGCTCTTGTGTGACAGACTGTATAATGCCACTCTCGAATGGCTTGCTGGCCGAGGAAACGTTCGAGTTGATCGTGGCGGACGTGTGCTTGCGCTCGTGCGAGCAACGCCAGGCTAGGATAGAAATTTATGTGGTTGATCGCGACGCTATTGGCCTAATTATGTTAATCGCCGTCGAATTTCCGGCAGGTGAATTTATTCCGTCGAGTATGCTCCCGTGTGCACGCGAGAAACATTAGCCGAAGCGGTAATTAGAGCGAAATCAAATTGCGTCGGGGAAAGGTTAAGAGAGAGATGGGAATCCTCTTGGGCGATGGCGTGATATGTGGACCAATAAACTGACGTCGAGTCTAATGGTCCGAGCGTCCGGAAGATCGATGCCGCTATTGGATTACCGACGTCCGCGAGTACGTGCCCGACGTTCCCGAAAGTAACGGCATCTTGAAATTATGAAACGTTCATTTTCGGATCGGCAAAACGTTGCGGGCTCTGGAATTTGAAAACCAATTTATATCCTAACGATAAATAAAGCGTAACGAAAACTTAATTACTATGTCTCAAGAAATGTACCTGCGCCTCCCTTGCGTTGAACGTATCGTATACCGAGCCTACTCGAAGGGATGATCGTGGAAAGAACCCGAGGACACGCGCCGACGAAACGAAGGACACGGAGAAACGGAAACGTACTTGCATTCGCGCCCTATCACCCATAAATAAGATTCCTTTGTACCACGTTTTTTGTCCCTTCGTTTCACGAATTCCTGTGTGCCGGCGCGCAGCGTATCGAAAATACGGGAGAAAGTTGCGAAACAATGCAAGGAACGTTCTACTGTAAGGAGAAAGAACGAGGCGAGGATGAAGGAAAAAAGCTACGCGGAACAAAGGAGAAAGCTAGTCATAGAGTTCGCCGGCCGAGAAAATGTGGTGTCAAGAGCCCTGCTGAACACCGACGACTAAGTCAGGTATTTACCGTACTCTCTGGAATGCCTTTGAACGAATGAAGCTGTTATCGAACGTCCCACTGCACCCAGCCGACGACTAACATGCTGTCTACCGGTCTAGAATCTAATTAATCCTGCGTTGCTAGCGTGGAATCAAAATGAGGCACGTTATTCCTTTGAAATGGTGTGTCTGATTGATCGAGGCAATCGTCAAGCTCAAGCTTCGTGTATCATTATACGTCATTGAACGAGACAGAAAAACATTTCATCGTTCATTGATATCTTTCTTACGGTCGCTCTGCGACCTACAATTTCCAACGCTAAAGTACTACATTAAACATTGCGATCGGTGAGTCGAGGATTAATAATTTCTACGATTGATACTGTAATAATACGTATCTCGATACACCTTTTAACGACCGGGTATTTATTATCTTGTGATTTCGTATTCCTTCAAAAGAACGATAAACGAATGAAGGAGAGTAGGAAAGATAAATTGTCAAAGGTTAAGAAGGAGTCGAACATTGGGCATGGTGAAGGTAAGGACACGTTATATAGATCATAGAGGGCCGAGGATCGTTCACAAGCGAGTAGAAAGCAGCCCTCTGCCTCGGCATTTCATTATATCGCGAGAGTCGCGTCGTGCCACTATTCACGCGACTCTGCTTGCGTGGGCTCACGACCCGCAAGAGCTACCACTGTCAGCCCTGCTGAATTATAAGGGCATTACGACGCGCAACTGTTTGTGGCCGTTAATCGCGAACCTTCTGGAAAAGCTGGAGACATCCGACGACCGACACGTGACTCATACAGGCGGCGACGACTTATCGAAAGTTGCAGAACACGCGAGTCACCGGACAAGCTGCCTCGAACGAGAGGGAACGCGTTTCAAGGAAAGCGGTGAAAATTCTTCTCGTCTAGACGAAATGTTTTTGCACCGGCACGTCGACTATAAGCATCAAGGATATGCGATTATAATAATGGCGGGAGCACGCGGGTATATAGTCGGGCTGGAAATAAAAGCAAAAGAATTTCCAGCCGTAGCAAGTAAAGCTGCTGTAGACTGCGATGCCTATCGGTGCACGGGAAACAATCATTGATAATGCGCAGTCAACATTCACGGGCAATTATTTACCCGTTCAACGCGTATTTTGTAATCTACGTAAAGCGGAGTAATTACACGTCTTCCTGTAATTACATGCAAATTATAATGATATATCGTTGTTGCGATGAAAGTTTCTTTTTTCTTTTCCCCTTCCTTTCCAAGAGCTGCGAGCGGCGACGAAGCAGTTTCGAGAGCAACAACTGGGCGATCAACGCGCCACTTAACATATCGCGCGACGTCCAGCATTATACGCTATAGACTGTCGACCGCTCCGAGCCTACGATTTCTACAGACCGCTTATTTATAGAATTACGGGCCCAGCAGCCAGCGACCGGTCGACCAACCGGGCGATCGCAATCCTACAAACGCAACGGTTGTTCCTTATCACGCGAACAACGAGCTTAGCCCTCGTGCGCGCCCTTCGTGTTTGTATTAGATGGACGCGCGTGGATCGCCTGGTGCGTCATATAAGTACAATACTTACATAAGTACGCTAGTACTCACGTAAATACATACATCTCGAACTTAGAGCTAGAGGATTCGGGATAGGTTGGAAGAACCGAGGGAAATAAATAATTGTGACAAGAGAACAACAGAGAGAAAGGGCACGATACAACGACAGAAGCACGGAGAGAGCGGTAACGGCAGAAGCCGTTCCGCCGATCCAGCCGAGGATCTCTCCGAAGCACAGTCGGATGGACGTTCCTTCTGAAGGAAACCCAATTAAGAAATGTTTTGTCCGGCTAGCGGGTAGGCAGTGGGTAGTTGAAGCGAAAAGAGGAAGGAAGAGGACGAAGATGGGGAGGATCGGAGGAGATGGCCAAAGGATCGACGAGAAGAATCGAATAAGAGCACGAAAAGCGTAGGCGAGGAAGGCCAGGGGAATGATCGAATATCGCAGCATGAGTCCAAGGGGGATCGAATCCTCGATCGAGGATCGGAGGTAGGATATACTCGAAGAGAAAGAATAAGCCAAAGGGTCCACGCACGGGTCTTTCGCATAGGCGGTAGAACGGCAGCTGTTTGAGTCGAGCAAATTAGTAGCCGGCACGTGATTGGTCTGTTACCGCCCCGTCTATATTGCAATAACCACCGGAGCCACGCCGCAATACTTCCGAGCGTGAAGTGAGAGCCCCGGTCAAACGCTTCTCTTCTTCATGGTACCGCTTATGCGTGCGCGCGTCCACCTTCTTTCATCTTTTCTTTCTTCTCTTTAGCCCCGGCTCTTTTCTCTATCCCTTTCGGTCTTCGTCCCTTGCCCTCACACCCAATCTACCTAACCCAACCCCTTCGATCTTCGTGTTCCCTGAACTCCTCTTTCGAAACCCTTCCGCGCCAGCTCGCAATTTACTCGCGATATCTTTATGCCGGAATTTACGAGCAGATAATCATCGGAGGGATGTTCCGGCATTTTTCGGCCAAATTATTATTATTTATATTGCGATACCCCGCGGACAGAGATCCAACGTCTTCGGCCGGCATTAATTAACTCGGGATCCGCGGTGATGCGCCCGAAGAAAATGTCTTTATTACGTGCCGATCTTCACACGAATCGTTCCACCGCCCTCGTCTATATTCGACTGTCGTTTCACGCTCCTGCGCGTTTCTCAACTTCTTTCCCTATTGGCGTTTCGGTAAAACCCAACGTATCACGTGAACCTCTACGTTCGGATACGAATGATCGGACACAATGATCGCACATTAGACGCGACCGAAGAGATATTTCCTATAAATTCTACAATAATTAAGAACAAGAAATAATAACTTCGACTGTTAAGTTGGAAAGAAACGACAAATTACAAGAAGGCGAAAGGGCTAGCGGACAACAGGCGGACACGATTAAATCACAGTGATGGTTTACACTCGCCCACTGTCGTCTGCCGCCTCTCTTCATTTCGCTCCGACAACGCGACTCCCTTCTCTCTTTCGTTCGCATTGCACACGGCTCTTTCTCTCCTTTGAACGGCTTTCGTGTACGTGTACCTGCCTCCCTCGCCTTCCCACCACTTGCCCGTTATCCCTTCGCCTTCGTGGTGCGCGCGATGCTTCCCGGAATCGAGGGAAAATAAAAGTCAGAGGAGAATACAGCTGAAGGAAGAAGGAACGACCGAGAGGGAATAGCTAACCGTGAACAGTGAAGCAAGAGAGGGTTGTAAAGGGGATGGGAATGGAGGAGAGGGGCGTCACGGAACTCATGCAACGTGAGTGGGCCTAAGGCACGACCGCTGTTGCTGGTGCTGTTGCTGCTGCCGGTGTGCTGTTGATGCTGATGCTGCGGCTGGTGCAGCGAGAGAGGAGCTCTCGAGAGCGATATCTACCTATCTTGATGCGATACAAGCAGCCACCTTCTATGCGATATAATCCCATTGCCGATGGGATCCGACGTGTTGCGCTGCTCAACGAAACCGTGCTAAGATAGAGGGGATCGTAAATCCTCACTAGCTACCGTCCTGCTGACTCCAACGAGCTAAGTTCCCTTGCGCCTTATAAAGCCTACCCCTCTGACTAAGCGATCCGAACGCTACCGCGAGACGTTTCTTCCTCGTCGAGCTACATGACTGACGACAATATTCCAACCTTTGTTTCCTCCACTTATTCGCCAGTCATTAAAACCGTGATCGTTGTCTCAACGGCAAAGTTGACGATACTAACCGAATGATAAAACGATCGCTACCGATCCAACCTGCCGTTTACCATAGGACTATTCTAACGCGATCGAACATGACTATATAGATTTGGAAAAGCGTAGACGGTGTTGCTACTTACTCATACCGTGACAACGTTCGCTTCTTCGTTCTTTGCTAGGATCTAGCGGGACGCTTACCTGCAACAAAATAAAAAAGTATCGGATTAGAGTGACAAGTGGTATTCGAATGGATTATTTCGCAATAAATGCTAACGATATTGCCGATCGACATTTCTCGCGATTTCGTTTCACCTCTATGGTGTATTTATACACGTATATGTACGTATTGCCGAGAGTGGAGGTTCGTAATCAGCCGTAACAGCAGGAGGGTAACGATTAGTGAAACGCTGTGCACAGTTGGACGCCGACTTGTCCAAGTGATTACGCGGCATCGTCGTGCGCGTTCTCTGTGTCTTCATTCTCGTCGTGCCGTTTCAAAGATCGTTAAAGTTAATGCGACGTATACCGAAGTAGGGCAGATTGCTCGGGCCGATCGCACGTACGTTCATTACGCGTTCCACGTCGCATAGCTTTATCGCGGCATGCCGTAGGCGGCACGGCTCACTCGTCGTCATCGTTAACGAAGAAAATGCGAGCCGAAAGTTGAAACGAAGCAGTCCGATTAAATCAACCGGACCTCGAAGCTGGTTGCCTCTTCCTCTCGCCGCCGCGACCGAGAGGCTCGAGCGGTTTTCGAAGCGAAACCGCGATCGCCATTTGCGGCACGCGGCCTCTTCGTCAAGCTCTACTACCCTTGGCATTTCGAGGGAATTTCGGCGAACAAAGTTGTTGAATATCGGTGGAAAAGAAAATCGCCGCGGGCCGAAGAAAAAGATGTACGTGCTCGTCTCAAAGGGGGAGGAACGACACATAGAAGCTGCTAGAAAGACTGATAGTCCTCTGCGTTTCATTACCACCTCGGAAAACCGGTAACCCAACCGTTTTCTATTCCCCTCACGATCATCGACGAGTATGATCGTCGGAATTGAGCTTCTTCTTTGGAAGAAAAACGCAACTGGAGCACGCGAAACGAACGCTTCTTGCGTAATTATGAGCGAGGACGGTAGGGCAAGGCAGGACAACGAGCCAGAGTTTCTTTCGGTAGAGGCGTATAGCCATCTTTAACGAGGAATACGGAGAAGGACGAGCTGTCGAAACGGGCCGGCGTAATTTCAAAAGAGGCCGTTCCGGTTTGATCGACGTTCCGCCCGCGGATTGGAAGATTTCGGGGTAGCATGCGTGGGGTGGCGGTCGCTGGACGCACGCAAAACTGCGATGCATGCCGTGGTAGCGGCGCAGCAGTCAGGAAGAAGAAAAGAAAGAGAAAGAAAGAAAAAAGAAAAGAGAGGAGAATGGGGAGAAGGTGGACGGGGACAGTCTTTAGGAAACACGGTATTCAGGAACCCCGGGTGGAAAAAGTGGTAGGTTGGGCCTGACGAGTCGCCATCTCTGCCGGCGTCACATCACGTAGCGGGCCCCGAATGGCGGGCTCGGGATATAACGAACCGTCGGCTTGCCGGCGAGAAAAAGTTGGACGATGGCCAGTTACGTACCGCGTCACCACTATCCACAACGCTATACCTGCTTCTCGGTGGAAGAAGGACGAGGAGAAAAGCTCGAGGGAAGCGGCACAGGAACGAGGGACACGTAGCGAGCAAAGACCGAGAGAAAGAGAGAGGACGAGGGCGAGAAAGAGAAGAGGGAAAGAGTAAAGAACAGAAAGGAACGGTCCAGATCCTCGTTCTTTCAACCAGCCACTTTCGTTCCTGGCCGCATTCAGCGAACGGGAGGCCCCAGGCTGGGGCTAATGGGACGCAATTAAACGATTGGTATCAAAGAGCACCGCCGGTCGCGCTCGCGGGAATGTCGCGAACTAGATGGCAATGCCGGGGCTGTGCAACAGCGACAGAAGCACACGGAGGGCCACGGTTGATTCGCTGCCGTGGAGAGGACGAGTCTAGAAAAATCTCGGCCGCGTCCAATTCCATCTCATTAGTGGAGGGAAACGGCAGCTGATGCTTGTCTCTCTTGCGGTCTTAGCGCAAGAAGAAGAAGCGTTCGGAAGCCATGTATGGAACCGGTCTCCCTCTGTCTCCCTATCTATACACCCGTATGTACTCGAACGGTGAATATACCGGGTGTCGACCACGTACCTCGTATTTCTTCGCGCGATACGGACAGCCGGGCAGACGATCTAACATTCTTCTCCGTACGATAACCACAGGCTCCTGCACACCGGAGGACACAGCCGGCCAGCGAAATAAGGACTGAGAGAAGTTGGCCTAACTGCGAACTTCTGCATAGAGATTCGAGGATAACACGACCCTTCTGCTCTCAGGCTGATGCAAGCATGAGCGGGAATCGACTCTACCGTGCCTAGTCCGACACTATACACGTTCTCCAGTCTGATCGACGATCCAGCGTCGCGGGACGATTCCATTCCGTTCGTTCGTTTAACAAGTTCGAGTACGTTTCCCGTTTATGGGGCGAAATAAACGACGGCGAGCCTCGGTCGAACTCTAAAAACTTGAAACGCCTAAAACGTTAAAGGTTTTCGAGGGAACGATATCTGGACTTTTAAGTGCACCCCAGATATATCGCAACGTCCTTGAAATCGTACCAACCAGATGACGGATCGCGCGAAATATGTTACAGAAAATTAGCAGCATTTGGACAGGACACCCTGTACATGTGGACCGTGCTTATATTCCGTATGTGCATATATTCTACACGTATATACCGCGCACAGGCCATACCTGCATGTAGCATGCACATGCATGCGCCGCAAAACAAAGCGAGCTCGTTAGGAGGTGCATTGCAACGACTGCACTCTTTGCTCTCCGGTACATCCTGCTGGCGGTCTGAGTCCGCCGACTTCGGCCTCCGGCCGACTCGCTTCTCTTTGCCCGTTTCTCGCCATTACGAACAAACTCATACTCGAACACGCTTTGGCTTTGTTCGTGGTTCGGTACCAGTCGCCAAGGAAAGGGTAATTGCCTCCAGTCTCTCCCGGCAATGTTCGAGAGATCCCTTTGGCAAACCGTGGAATTGCGTATCGTACCGTGAGATCGATCGTGTAAACTGCGCGCCAGTCGGCGAACGAGTCCCTGATTTATGGCCGTATCGAGCAGCCCAGTCCACCTAGGATTTCAGAGATAAGACGGCTACTACTTTCGCGTACGCGCCACGCTAAAACCGATTGCCAACGCGTCGCTTGGAAAAGACCATCGGATTAGAAAATGCTACGGGAGCTAAGATTCGATAACGAAGGAAATATGTTTCTGGAGAAGTTTACCATTCATCTGATCGCTTCCGGAGACGCGATACTCGTGCATAACCGATGGAACGCGTCGCGAAGGATAAGGGGCAGGAGAGACCGGTAGCCTTAAGGTCGAGATAAAAGCCGAACAGTGAAATATCACCTTATTAATGCCAACCGCTTCATTAACGTCAAGCGTTAACACGTGCACAGTCGATCAGAAGGCAATCCGCATCCGAAGCGAAATTATTACGCGGTGCGCTCTGTTGGCTACGGTACAGGGTGGAACGTGGCCGAACTCTTTGCTTGTCGATAAAGAGCGGATCCTTCATAAGCGCGGCAAACCGCATAACTCTAGCGCGCGGCAGACAAGCAGAATAAGAGGAAATATGGGAGGTGATCGGCCTCTCTTCGAGGTGGAGTCATGCGAGCACGGCCGTGTAGCCCTGACTGCAAAGAGGAAGACGGAGAAAAAAAGATCACGCGGGTGAAAGAGAGAAGGCGGTTGGTCCCAAGAGAAAGAGGCTGCGCTAGCGAGAGAAAGAGCGGACGAGAGAGTGTAAGAGAGCGAAAAAGAGCGGGAGAGAGGCTCTGAGCGAGCGCCAACTGGGCCGACATAGCTCTCGACTCTCCAGGACGAGTTTATGCGATTTTTACACTCGATCTGATTTTTTGGCGGCGCGCCTCGCTCTCGCGAGACAGATATATGTCCCACAACCATACAAGAGCCGCGCGTATAAAGACATCGAAGCGAAAGCCAACGAGAATTCCTCATCCCATCCTCTCAGCTCACCCTGCTGTTCCCTCTTCGGCCTCGCTCCTCTCCTTCGCGAGCCTCGGTACCCCATCATCCTCTTTGCCACCATACTTGGTATACCCCTCTTCCTTCTCGACCGTCTCCCTTCCCCTAACTACCACCACCTTCCCTTCCTTTTTCTCTTCCCTTCTCACATCCCCTTCCCTTCGCAAAGCCCAGCAACGGGAACAAGAATACGAAGAGTCGAAGGGCCTCGCCCATAACCGGTTCGGTCTCTCTCGTCATCGCGCTCTCCTCTACTCCGCCTCGACAAACCGGCAACCGACTAACTTACCTACCTGATCCACATAGATATGCCCACGATCGGATACCCAATAAACTGCTGCTTAATCGCGCCACCGTGTTCTGTGACATACATTTTCGCCAGCTATTTCGCTAAACGCCGATGACGACCTATTCGCCACGGTCAGAGCCTCCGACTAGTCTGTTCTTAACGCGACCTCACGGCAACTTCTGGCCGAGTGAATTGTCACGTACGCTAGCGTTAATTCCACCACGTTGAACTACATCGCGCTTCAGTATTGGTTAATGCTAGGTTTAGTGCAACCCTTCTGGTCGTTTGGTCGATACACTGTAATAACGAACGCAATGCTAGCTGTTAGCTCGGTCCACCTTTGAGAAACTAGAAAGGCAGAGAGAAAACGAGCGATCGTTAGCGAATAGCGAGCCAGTAATTTCCGCGTATCCCGAGCAGCGGCGAGAAAAAAGTTGCGCTTGACTGGCGACATCGCTCATCGGCCGAAAGAATGGTCCAATTTACGGGACTCGTTTTGCGTCGCCCTGGCCGCCACTGCGCGCCATGTGCGCGCTTCCAACGACGATCACGACGAGAATAGGACGAAAAAGAGGGGCCCTGCTTTCGATTAGAAGGTTCGCTGGGACCGTTTTCTTGATGGCAGACACGCGAGCACGCGAGCAACCGATGTACATTCGTGGATGAGAATAAGGGGGTTGTCGATTCGCCGATCGTAACAGAGGGGCAAGGAAAAAAATTTCTTAACGCGGGGAAGAGCGAGGAGGCTGCACAGACGGTGTAGCGTGGCACGGCTATCCGATCGAGGAGTACTCACGCATACGGGCCTCACTGTGGCTCGTGTACATAAGCAACGACAGGTAAGAGTGCAAAAGCGAGAGCAAAGAGTTAAAAGAAGAAACGCTCGTGGAACAGCGTCCACTCATCACGCGGCGTGTAGTCGGCCTTTACATAAGCGACCATGCCGCCTGGCGGCGAGAGCGAACCAACGCTTTTACAACTCAATGCAGAGCCCTCCTGAAGGCCCCTTCAAGCTATCTTTCTCTCCATTCCTCTCCCCCGTTTTCTCCGCCGCGTTTCTCTTTCGCTTCTCTCCCTTTAACCACTCGCCCTTCTTCGGACCTCGCATGTTTCTCTCCCTTGCGAGAGGACCAGTCGTAGCGGTATATGTACGCGCGCGTACCACTATCTCCTCTCCTCTCTGTTCTTCCTTCGCCAAACGGTCGCGCATTTATATTCCTGCGAAAAAGAGCAGCTTATTCGCGTCTCCTGACATTCGACGCATATTCCAGCGAAGAAGTACCCAGGCATTCGAAATAGCCGGTCGTCTTTCCACGTCCTCGAAACGGTGTCGAGGCCGACGCGTACCTCTCAACGATCGCATTTCTCCTCCACTAGCTCGTCGAAATTTCGTCACGTTTGCAATGAAAAATCTGAAGGGTAAGCAGTCGCTGGAAAACCTGACTCGTCCGCAAGCACAGCGTGCCGAACATCGATAATTTGTATATTCTCGTTCTCGAGTTTCTTCTGAGAAAGCAACCCAATGAAACAATGTAATCGACGATGGTTAACTTTCCACGCAACGAGTTCTCAACGAGTTGCATACACGAGATATATCTAGCCGATCGCACGCTTCGGCCGGAAACCGGGTTTTAATTAATACGAATTAATAATTAATAGCGAGACCGTGCCCACGGTCGCCGAGTATCGTCTTCGCGTAAAAAACGATCGAAAAGCGGGGTAGAATGGGAGGGTCGAAGAGAAACGGCACGGCAGAAAGAGTTAATTATCGCGTCCGTATGATTTCACCGCGGACACGATAATTAACTCAATCCCCTTCTTTGTCTCTCCCTTTACCCTCATGCGGCTTTTTATTCGGTGCGACAGCAGGTATACAAGCCACGAGATGTTCAATATCGCGAGCGGTTAATAAAGGCTCTCTCCGCCAAGTGTAACGCAATCATCGCGGCGCCGCGCCGTCCAGAACTCGAGAAAGACACGCTGCCTCGGTCTTTAAACGAAGCATAGAGCGATGATACGTTGCGTCAAATTTGACGGTGTCTTTTATACGGATCGTTGTTGCGCGTGTTACTAAACCATTGTTCTCGTTGCTCGTCTTTGCCTATTCGCCTCGCTTCGGTGCCCCTCATCATCGACTCCTCCCGCGCATACACAACAGAACTACCCCAAATTAGCTTTCACTTAAATTTTGCCACCTTCAACGAGCAACACATGCTCTTTCTACGCAGATAATTGTTTTTCTGCAATCACGGGATCTTCATCACGCGTCGATTCAGTCGAATCAGAAGGGCACGCTTCCCATAGTAAACGGCCAGGTGCGCATCATCTCGCCTAGTTTGCCCTAAACGGATCCCTACGCGGCGTTCTAACGACCCGCGTATGATTTATGCCCCCCATGGTCCGATAAATGCGATTCGTTTGGTCGTTCGACGACTCAGAAACGCTCATTTTGCGAAAGATCTAAGACGTTGGGAAAGAAATCGATGATTTCTACGAGCGATCTTATCCTGTTATCTCGGGCGTCCTCTAAATTGATTTCCAGGCCTCGTGAACGCCACCCCAATGGAATAGCCGAACGCCCTAGCTCTTATCTGGCAACGTCCCTCGCATTTCTCTTACCCATTACGCGTCTTCGTTTCATTGGACGATACGCGAGTTACCTCGAGAATTTTTAAACGAAGTATATAAAGGATGAAAGGAAACAAAAGAGAAAAAGCTAGAAATCTTGGTGCTGGAGTTAAACCTAATTAACAATGCGCAGCGAACGCGTAACATTTTTGTAGCTTCACCGAGCGCATCAATCTTTGAATTACGCGTGAATTAATGCGCGCCGACGTGGTCGTGCTCTCGTCGAAGCTGTGGAAATGCGACACATTGGGCAAACACACGGTCGGGCGGATTTCCGCCGTTCACCGAGTTCCCGAACTCGTCGTGAAGCGTACAATTTCGGACAAGCGGAATTGTAACGACAATCCTCAAATTGGCAACACAGCGGGAGCTTGTTAAGTATTCAGCTATGCGCACACTGGTTTACGCGAGCGTCCATTTTCGAATTCGGCCGATGTGAATAAGACAGTGACAAGGGAAAATCTTTTAGGATGATCGATTGTTAGAAATGGCATGGCGATTCGTTCACAAAATCGGGTACTTAGAACAAGCATCAGGAACAAATTATTAAAATATAATCGATATTAATTATGACGATAACGATATGGAAATTTGATTTGACGTTTGCTTAAAATTTGCCAAGGTTGCTAAGATTATGGAGAATAAAATTAAGATATTGTACAAAATATAATTCCTGTTGATAAATGATAAAAAAGACGTTAGAAAATACTAAGAGATTCATCAACTGAACATACTAACTAGTTGCAAAATATTAGAATCACTCAAACAAGCGTATGATTCGTACCAATAAATAAAATTCATAAAAAAATCCAGCAAACAAACGTTCTGCCTAGTTATAAAATATTACCAGAGTTACTCAAGCTAACCGGTTTTATTTCACTAGTTATTTTGTAGCACAGCGATTACAGCGCCAACTATCTATCGTCCCTACTACTTTATTTATACATGACGTGGCTAATTAAGCGCGTGAAACTAGCAAAAAATGTTGCGTTAATCGCATCCCAGCAATCCGACGAAGTCGGTCAAGCGTAAAAGCATATGCGCGATTACTGTGTACGCACGATTACTACAGCTTTTACGTGGCAGTTAATTATTTATCAGTAGAACACGTCATCATGTCGATAAGTTTGAACGTTATCGCGCAGAATTTGCCATATCTTGCACTTTCCATTCATTTTTTTCCGTCCATCCCAGCGATGCACGCCTTCGCGTCGGTAGCCACGACACGGTCGTTAATTTATAATCGAGCTCGTTACCCTCGAATGAAAACGTTTCCTCGTTAATTATCGCCTTTAATTTTTACTCGACACCGGAGCGCGAATATAACCAGCGCTAGTTTCAACGGTGACGAATAGCTCCATTCCAGTGAAAAATAAAAGCCTCGAAAACGAAACAGAGATGAATTAAAGATTATCTCACGATGAAGTTCTAATAATACATTGCCATGTCTGATTATAACGCGTTAGCGATCTCGAGAATTGTATCGAATTTATAGATAGTCGAGGTATCCGACGGCAACAAATCAATGGCGTCTTTACGACGCCGCGAATCCAATTCCGAGTTAGACTAACCTCTTATGTGTCTTTTTTTATAATTTAAAAACAATAAAGTCAATGTTATAAAAATCTGTGTAAGCTATCTTTCATAAAATTTTGTATGAAAGTGATTCGATTTGAATTTTATTCGTGTGCATTAAAATAATTAGGGGATCAATTAATATTATCATAATCGAAAATTGTTATGTCTTTTGTAAATACCTGCAATTACCTCAATGAGCATTACGATACTGGATTTTTACACCCTTCATGTCCTGCGCGCATATTACTTTTAAAATGCCCGATATCCTTGGACATGAAATGTTGAAATTGCTTTTGCCGAAAGATGGTTTCGTAACGGTTGATTATTATCCAATACACGCTTGCTTAATGGCCTCCGAGGGAAATTATACGATGCGCGGTAAAAATGTCATCGACGAATAATGCGAAAGGACAAACAGATCGATTATGATTACCTTTTTGCCGTAAGTGCATCGTTTCGAATCACGCAAGTCGTCTAATGTTTATGAGGAGGAAAAGAAACGGAGAGAAAAGGGAAAAGAGAAAAAGGAATGCGTTGGAATCTTACTTGGCGTGACACCGGTTTCCGTCGAGATAATTTATCGCAAGAACATTTTTCGAGCGATTCCTTTGCCGCGATCATTAACCGTACTGTTGTAATTATCGTACGCGTTTACCATCGCCAGGCCGAAGCAACACAAAATTGACTTTTACATCTTGATTTATTCACATTTTTTCTTTTTCAATTGAAAACGATGACCTGATAATCTAACGGCGACGACACACTGTTAACTACTCGTTTCGAACATAACCGTTGGAACTTCTATCGAAGTCGATGCATTACTTTGAAATATCGATATACTCGCATTTAGACGCGACATCTACACTTGTAAGATATGAGGTTATGTATTTGTGACAGGTGTACGTTTGACAAAAATTATCTGCGTACGTAAACCATTCGTCGAATTATTAAATGAAACGTCGTTTTATTCGCATGGTGAAAATGAAGAAAACAGAACGATAGCCATGCAATTAAAATGCTAACCTAGACGCACATGTAATTTACAAAGGAAATTTAATTAGAATAAGCAATTGCATACACGATGCAAATTAAGGCGGCACGTTTTGAAACTATTTCGTCTTTATTGATCCTATAAAATCGAAAATGAGAAAAATATTTTTCAAGTTACATGGATCTCTTAATTTTGTAAATGTTATTTTCAACAATGTCGAATAAAGTATACTAACTCAATCAACGATCACTGCTAGACAATGCGCAACTAGTACGACCAAAACAGCATTACCAATCTCAATTTATTCAATCAAAATTCAATTGCAAAACGATTTGGAAAATTTGAATAACATTAGCGATTCGTAAAATTGACATTGAAGTTAATGGAACTGCATAAACAGTGCAATAACGCGCACGCAACAGAAGCATTACACTAAACCGTCCACAATCGGTAAATACCAAAATGATATGCGGTTCACCGCAAATGATCAAGCCGCAAAATTATCAGGTTCACGCGAGAAACGCAGCAAAGAAGAGCAGTAATTTGATCAAAACAAAAAACTAAATTCAGAACACAGAATGCACTTGCACATACACGCACGTGCACGTATAAGTGAGCGTCACAGGCACACGTGTGAACAATCGTAAGATGGCTCCATCATATCCACTTGGCGTCGAAATGGAAAGCCAACAGGATTTTTGGCGACTTACGTACCAGTGTCGGTGTCCAATCCGCGGTGACATCGCGAGCTGGACAACAATCGTGCAACGATACCGTGAAAAACAATGGGAAAACGGTTGAACCGAAATCGCGGCAGAGAAAAGATAACCGCGACGACACGGTGGCCATGTTGATCTTTCGCCCCACCCGATTCGTCGTGAGCGCTTAGAGCACGCACGATCGTTGCGCCACGGCGCGGCACGTTATCCACTGTTATAGGCCCGCGCGTTCCCTCATCGACCGGTTTTCATAGCCGTGTGCCAAGCTTGACTCCATCCCAGCATGCTCCCCGTTGGGTTCTACCGAGTCGCCATATTGCCATGAGACGAGTTCGAGCCAGATCTGCGCAGGTCGGATGCCGCGGAGGCAACCTTTGCCTCGGATACACCCACGTCGCGTATTTATCTATTAGATTTACATTGGCGATATATCCTTCAATGACCGATTCGACGCCTGACGCGGCCTTAAGTGCGCGATTAACAATATATCGAGTGCCACATGAACATTTAGCTTGGGAATGTTTCACTCTCAAAAGGTAAGCACGTGGATGCGCGAGTTTGCGTCTCTATGTAGGCACGGCTGTAGTTGAACATGACAGAGCGCGCGTGTGTGCGTGAGCGAGAGAATATGACAGGCTGTGTACGGCGGCCATAATGGCATCGATACTAATAAAAGTAAATATTCTACTTTCGTTTTAAAACGAATTGCCGAAGCAATTAACGAAAGATCACCTTGCGGTTTTGGAATCGTACGGTTTCGACGCATAATGCGGCTCAAAGAGACGCCGTCTTACAAGATGCTTTGTTATCATGGTAATACGCGTGCGTGGATTCGTTGGCTCACGCACACAGGCACGCATAAACATTTGGCATTGTAGTCGTGTTTGTGTCTGCGCGGTAAACCGTAAACGTTTATGAACTATTTATAAAAATTCTGATAAATGTACCGTCCGACAGTAGAGGAAAATGTAGTATGTATAATGAAAATGTAAAGTCCGAAAATCGAAACGAAAACGATCGGACTGCCCCGGCTATATATGGAGCTCCTAAATACGCGTTGAAATAATTATGAACATTACCGGGGAAATTTCGATTATTAAAGCACGCCCTAAATTCTCAATAAAATACAATTATCCGAATTATTAATGAGATTTGTATAAAATATCTGACGGGGCGAAATTTAAGGATTGGAACGATTCCAACGAACGTTTCACGACCGAATTCCTCATTAACATCCAACGGGATGCGCTTTCTCAATTCTGCTGGCTGTCTTGTGTCAACAAAAGTGTTGCACACACAGTGCGCACAGACGGGTCTGGAATCGTAAATAAATCGTCCGGAAACGATACCACCACACGGCATATACTCGAGTAGAAAAAACAAGTGGGTCCAAGCAGCGCCACATGTTGAAAATAAGTCATCATCTAGAAGCGAGTTTTTTTCCTCCCAAGCGGAGAACCCGAAATACACCCGACGCCCCCTCCCCCTGCTTTATGTTATCGCGACTTTTAAAAAAGGAGGAAATAAATCGTTTCAAGTTGGATAATAACTCGTATCAAAAGTTCGTGAAACGAAACTTTTGCAATTACCCCTGGCGCTTTTATAAAAATGGGCAAAAATTACTTCGAGAAGACCGATATAACTCCCAATGTATTTCCAACCATGATAAGAACCGTACATATTTTTTCCACCGATTCACAGAAGCCTACCTTTACCCTTTCTCGAACGGTCAGAAGTTTTTCGTTCGAAAACGACTCTCAACCCCATTCCAATTACCACTGTGCAAGCCATACGTCTTACACACATACTCAAGCATACGAAGCTACGCGAAGCGCTCTATTTTCACCGTGATTACCAAAACGTCCGAAGAACTTCTCTGTATCCCCCAAGTATACCTGCTCATCCACTCGCGATACCGAGATGCTGTCTCGTCTTCAGAAACTGGTAGCAGTAGCCCAGACAGTGGCTGGCTGTATACCGCGAATGAAAGCCACCGGATAGTTTCGCGGTGCGGCTAATTTACGCGAAGTCGAGCAATAAACATCGCGTCTCTCGCTAGAGAATACCAGGCGAACGCGCACACGGATGAACGAACGAACGAAGTTGAGACCGAGGAGAACAGAGCGAGAGGGAAAAGCGACAAAGTGCGTTCGTGTGTACGAACGAGAAGCATACGCACGTAGGGCGCAACAGTAGCCGTAGCGCCGGTTAATTAGGGTTTAAGTTTATGAGGTGCAGGCGCGCACGCCCTACCCCCGCCACCCCCATTCCACCTCTCGCCACCCCCACCGACTCAACCCCTCCATCGCTTCCCATGGTCTTTGTCGCTCCCCGTTAAAGCGATCTGGTTGTTTCTCTGTCTGCTACACCCCCACGAGCCCCCATCCCCGTACGCGCGATTCACCAAACCACCACCAGCACCGGTAACATCGTCCTTTGCATTCTACGCGCATACATATGCTTACACGGGAGGGATTAATATGTGCGTGTGCACACGAGGATATCAAACTTCACACGCGAGAGCAATAACAAATGTTGGACGTTCACAGCTTCACAGGTTTATCGCCGTTACCGCCGATTTACGCGTGGCTGTGATAAAAACAAAAAAAAAAAAAAAAAAGAAAGAGAGGGAGAGAGGAGAACAGATCGAAATAACGGCAGCCGGCTACCGAAAGGATGGTGATTACCGTCGCCTAAATGAAAAACCCGATACATTATGGGCTTTTCAACGGGAACGACGGACACCTATGCTGTATCATGTATGCTTCCGAAGATTCTTTCCCCCGCAGAATTTTTTGAAGATTTTCTTTTTCATACCGGACACTCGTATTTTGTAATTTCGATTAGTTTCGGCTAAGAATGTTTTCGATACTGTATTAATCATTCGAACGATATCAATTGCTAATTCGCAAATAGAACTAACGAACCGCTAGCAAGAAACCGTTTCAAATTTCGTGGACGTTAGAAAATGTAAAGTTGTCGATAAAGAAATATTTGGTGAAAGTGATGTCGAAGCGTTTCTCCAGAAGAGTTAACGGTACGATTAAAGGCACGATACCGTTGAATACGCTCGGTCGTATGTAGCAATATATTTTGGTTTCCAGACAGTAACCTCTGTTCCTCCGAGCTGCTGTCATTGCTCTTCTTCCTTTCTTCTCTTGCTTTCTTTTCCTCTTTCGCGGCAACGTACATCTGTCTACTGACAGATCCATTAACGTCGTTGATAGGCGTATAAGATTTATGCGCTAGAAATATTTAATGGCGCGTTATAATCTGACGGCGAAATTTTCAAATCTACGTGTCTTTCATTTTTCTTTATGTCACTTGAAATAGTACTATCTTCCAATCTGTTCGTTTCCCCGTTATACAATGCTCGTAATTATAATCCTCTTCGTTAGTTTACACAATATTTTGCAGACTCGAATGCCTGTCCGCTGCAATGGAGGCGATGCACACCGGAAAGGACGTGCAAAATCCTTTGTGCAAGAACCAGTGTCGTTATCGAATAAAGTTATACGCTGGTCACTTAATGACTACACAATCTAATCTCAAAGTGAAATCCACCAGCGGTGTCGATGTGCGTTGGCAAAATAAGCGATCGGTAATCCCGTTATTAATGACCTTTACTCCGTTCACAATGCATATTAATTCCACACGGTACGCTCGTATAAATTGCATCGAATTAAGATACTTCGTCATACACTCCCTCTCTCTTAGTTATAATATCCTCGATGAAAATTCATAAATGTACGTTCGTTGAAATCGCCTGACTTTTTTTCGGATTTCTTGCGCCCGGCTATCATCCACCCGTACGCTATTCCAGCGAAATTATCATAATACGTTTGCAGACTGGAACTCCTAACGCCATATATCGCTGGCTCGTGATTCTATCGTCTGTTTGCTACCGTCACAGCACGGATCAGCCGCAGTACGCTAACTACGAAAAGCTACTACAGTGCTAAGCATTTTTTCAATATTTTAACGACGCCTGATATTATCGCGCGTATCTGTGCCTGCTCGAGATATCAGAATCACGACCGTCCGCGCCCATTACTCGTCGTTAATTACGTCCACCGGTACTTCAACTTCCAGAAGATCTTGGCGTTTCAACTCTGGTCTGAAACGAAGTGATTTAGGAAGCGGCGCAGATATAGCCCTTCGCGTTGACCACGTTTAAGTAAATAAACATGCTGATATATCCTTCTATTAACCTCGTAGTCGAAATGTTCGTGTTACATGTTACTCGTCATTGTAATTGTATATCGTTGAGTTGCACAGTCATGAATAATCGAACGACGGAGTACGCCGAGCTCCGAGCCGGTGAGTACGGACAGCTCTGTAGACGCTGGTAAGAATTGAGTCCTCGAGTAGATCGCGTGTCGAGTCACGGTTATTCTATTATTTATCCAGAGCGGTGTGCTTGCTGGCCAGAAGGTGTCGTCAACAGCTCATAAAATCAGATCGGGTTTGGATGCGGGTGTTATCAATCTCGTTGAGTCTGGAAGGGGGATTCGGCGTGTTCGCGTGCTACGAACGAACGATATCAACCGGAAATCTCCTGTCGCAGGTTGGTCTCGCGCGAAACCTTGCATCGCGTGTTGCCATGCTACTGCAGTCGGACAAAAACCAACCAGAGATAAGGCCACCTCTTGGAAGAAGGGCTGAAACGGGTCGGAAGAAAGGAGGAGAAAAAGGAGGAGGTAGGGCGATTTGAGAGAAAAAGAGAGAGGTAAAGAAAAGGAGAGAATCGCTGCCGCCGCGTGATACGGCCAGCTTTCGAATGCACCGAGTGCAAACGAGTCCACCACTCGACGAAACTCACGCGGCCGTTCCCTCCTTCGTGATCTCTCGCGATATTCTTCAGGCCGACCGCTTCCACGTTGCACACGTTTATGTAGATATCCATGCACACATATCCGGGCGGCATACCGCGCACCACGGAGAGACGCGCGCAAAAACTCGCGTGGGAATGCAAAAATGCGATTCACCGGCGCGGCGAACCACGGCCGATCTCCTCGCCAGAGTTCTTGTTACATCAGATAAAGGCCAGTCGCTGAAAAAAACGCGGATTCGTTAACGAGTTCAAGTGCCCATTCTGGAGTACGTCAAACTAATTGCACACGCGGATGTATTTCCACCGTCTCCCTTAGGAATCTTCCTTTATCGGCGTGTCGTGGTGCTCGCCAGTGTTGCGACGAGATATTAGATTGCCATAATAAAAGTCGATCCTCTTTCTATAATTCATCCGAGCAGATATTCAACATTCCCTTTATTAGCACTGGCAGCTAATTTCATTGTTGTACCTTTCAAAAGCGATAAACACCGAGCCGAACAATCAATTAACCGATGTCTGTCGAAGGTACATAGAAAATTTGAAATTGGCAGAGTCATACTAAAAAGTAAAGATATTCATATAAATGATAGAAGCTATTTCTCGAGTGGAAAGAAAAGAGAGAAAAGAATAGGATGTTCATTTTCATCGTTGCAACGATCTTTACTCGATACTTGAACAAATATACGATCGCGCACACCGCGTGACTTCACTTATTATTACGTATCTGGGAGGCTGGGCGGGACGAGGGGTGAAAGCGAGCGGTATATATGAAACGGGGGAGAGGAGGGTGGTACATAATATATATCTAACTGCGCCGCGCCGCGTAATTAAATCATGCCGACGGTTTTGCAATTAAACTCGATTATTTGCTCGTCGCTAGCCGCCCTGCGCGCACCGGCCTCGATTTAACTCTTTCGAGCGACGCGCGCCCACCCTTCGGCACCCTTCATCCCATTCGTCCGATGCAATATCCTTCTACTTGATACTGCGGGGCCAGCCACCATCTCCGAGCTCATTTCAAAACGCATTCCTCTCGGCCGTTTAATTGCCGCTGAAATTCAATTAATCTTTCGCCCAAGGTTTTCCGAGCTCTCTATCCTTCTTTGTCTTTTAACTTCCCTCGACGATACTCGCCCAGGTTAAGAAAGCGTTCTCGACTTTTATACAGCATTTTGATTTTATGACCATATTCAGGAATTTTTGCAACGTAAAGTGGACCGTTTTTTTATTGCGGGCTTTTATGGGACCGGTATATCGACCGACAAAATAAAAACTGCTGAAAATTAAGTCTAAGGTTGACTGAGAATTTGCATTGTAGACGAAGGTTAAGGTGCAGCAGGTAGTTCCGGTACTTTCCTCGTTTATACGACGTGGTTGTTACGGGTAATAAAACGGCATCACCGTGACCATGCTTAAATATCTGTGTACATGAAGAAATTTAGGCACCGTTTTCATACTTTCCCGAGTGTTCGCAGTGGCAAACAAGAGCATGCAGAGAGCCTTGTATCATTTTAATTTCAATTGCGATGAAAAAGGACACGATGATACGTAATATGGAAAGAAACGATATTAATAGTAAGCGAGTCGTACGAATAACAGTTTCAGATTTGATCTCGTTATAAAATGAGTCTTCTATTTTTAACGTTCGAAATTTAGAAAATACTGTTGAGGGGTAAAAAGATCTTATCCGAGCACAGCTCGAGAAACGTGCGGATCACACCGTGCATTATCCCAAACTTTCACCAAACGAAAAGCGTCGTCCTCTTTTTTTCTACCCCCTAAAAAATAACAAGGAGCCGTGGGGCCCTAACAAGGGAAACGAGCTAACTTTCACCGAGGAAAGTCAGAATCTTCAGTTTCTACAAAGCGTTCTACACTATCGTGGCAAAGGTGCACGAAAAAAGTGAAACTTGAAGGGGCAATAAAAAAGTAAAAGTCGTTTTTTGTTAGGGGACACGCAACGGCATAAAACATCCTTCGACAAAAAAAGGGAAAGCTAGCCCTTAGGTCCTTATTAAGAATTTGTGTTCTTTGCGTGACGAATCTTCCGGAAAAACTTTCTCTATTCGTAGGACATGAAAAAAAGAACAGGTTTGCTGCTTAAAACATTCGTTGCTACTATGCCCCTCCAGAAATTTCATCTCTCTTTCATTAAAGATATTCTTAATACAAATAAAAATTGTTTCAATTTCATTGCCTTTGATACTGTTTGCCTTTCTATATCATTTTGTCGAAATATATAAACTGAAAGATGATAGTTTTCGATAACAAGAGAGTAAAAAAATAATAACAATTGCGGCAGTAATTATTGTCGAGTATAATAACTAACTATAGTTTAAAATAATTAGGATAATGCAATAACATTGAGTGCATTAAACATATATTGCTTATGAAAAAGCAAAGTGTTAATTAAACTTAATTTCTTCGATTATCGTAATCATCGATAAACACGATCGAATCGAAAATCGTTCATCTTCCAAGGACCTTTGATAACATCTCGTATCCCCAGATCATTAAAGATCTGTATTTTCTGCGGAGTAGCGCTCTCCCTCGATTTTCCCGGGTTTTGTTCGGGCAGCACGTTTGTGTCTCGCTCTGTACCGTGTAATAGGGAGAGCGAAACGGAGGATGCGACAATATCCGGCGCGCCGGCGTCCGACAACTGATAACGCCAAGGGATGTTTATGTATGTGTTCATAATATGTTTCGAGTTATGCTCAACCCCTTCGAAGCATCGAGGCTATCCGTGGTACCGCTCGAAATTACAGACACGCGAAATTGCTCGAAAACGAACAATACGTCCGATAAATTTCGAAATTCGACATTTTCATCTCGTTAACGGTTCGTAACCGAATGAAGGAGAAAACGCGATAGGTATTGGGGCAAAAAGAAATGGCAATTGGAAGCTAAAGGATGGATGAGAGACGGCGCGAGAAACGCTATAACTCCAGGCAAATTTTATCGATGCCGAATGAATAAACCTATAAAAAGGGAAGTACTTTCGCCGGCGACTCAATGGTTTTCGTATCTATATGTAAATAAAGTGGAGAGAAAGAGAGCAAAGAGAGAGGGAAGCAAAGATAGAGAGAACACGCGAGGGAGGAGCTGAGAGGGGAAAAGAAGAGGCGGCCATTTCTCTCCATGGAGCTGGTGTAATTTACGCGAGGACTGAAGATAGCGAAGGAACTTAATTCACGTCCCGCCGACGAAAAAATAGGATAGAACCACTACCACGAGACGGAACCACCTCGTTCGCTGCTCTTAATTCTCGTTACAACGGAAACGCTGCCCTTATCCGTGGCCAATTACCTAAGCTTATTAACTATTCCGGATAAACGAACTCTCTGCTCTGTCTCATTCTCGCGGAACCTACGATCCGTATAGAATGCTTCTTCCTTCGACCAACCTTATATACATTGCACATATACATATACGTGTGATTTATAATATCGTTGTGGCGAAATGACGAAACAGCGAAACATCGCGACGTTCGGTATAAAACGAAACGACCGTGTAGACATTTTTGGTTGTCAGGTCGGCCCGTGACATTCCGCTGGCAATTATATCTCGATAGGAAAGAATACGGTCGACACGGTGTCTGAATCGGGTCGGCGCGACTCGCGTCTCGTGGCGTGGCTATACCTCCGTCGAGTGAAATAATAGTTCGGCCTGGATGCCACACCCAGTATTGTGTTCACTCATACTCGTGCCTCTCCGTCGCCTTATGCGCTTGCTTTGGCATTTTACGTAGGTATACATATCGATGATATACATGTTCCAGCTCGGACGTACTCGACACACGGACGCACGCGCGGTACGAGTGTACAAAAGGGGACGCGTACATAAGCGTACAAAGACGACGAACACGTAGGCACGGGGAGACCCGTGGCTGGGTCTCCAAGATAGCGAGATACGAATGTCGAGAGAAAGAGACTACGAAGAGAGCCATGGAGGGACAGAAATAGATGGAAAGACAGAAAGGGAGGTAAGCAAGGAGCAGGAGAAACAAGGGAAGAGGGGATAGCGGGGGTTGGTTTGGAAGAAAGGTGGGGTCGTGGATGAACGAAAGGGGGTTGTATGGGACGATGGCGGTGGCTTTCTGTTCGTTCACGTTCGCTTCCACGTCCCTGCAGACGTGCCAGCCGCTGATCTACGATTCCCTCGCGCATAGCAGACCGCATAACTCTCGTCTTATACCTCTCGTTGAGATCTGGACGACGATATTGCTTATCCGCGTGTTCGAACCGCGACCCGCTTCAAATCCCCGCTAAACAAAGAAGAAACACGTCGCGGAGGATAGCGAGAGAAAGATTGCCTCGCGTCTTTAGGGTGGCGTTTCGAGGGGTGGACTTGGTAAATCCGCTCGTTCATTCCACGCCGGATGAAATATTCTAACGTGAATTTCAAATGGGATAACATTCCGGTCAATTTATAGTTAATAAACATGAGAACGAGAGAGGAGATAGTTGGCTGAATGAATTTCACTCGAGAGGGTGCATAAAGTGTCGCGAACCCTTATCCCACGATAGGCGCGGTTGCTTCACGATCGTATGGAAAAACGTCGATAATCCGATGCAAAGGAGAGAGAAAGCGTGGGATACAGAGTTTTACAAAGGCAGCAATTTCCAGACGATCGCGATCATTAATAGGATGGTGACTCGTCTCGATGAACTGGCTATAAAGAGCGGGAGAAAAACTCGAAAGGTATAAATTCTATTATGACCCTCCGGCGCAGTCTGAAGCATGGTATTACTAAACAACGTTGTCTCTGGACGGAAGCCTTTTAAAAGAATGGAATAAGGGAGACGAAGAAGGTGAGAGGTATTTTGTGGAAGAGATAGTGGAGAGCGAAGCGAGAGGAGAAGGTACCGGCGAAGGAGAAAGAGGAGGAAAAGGAAAGCGTCCGCCCCTTTCCTTGTGCTCAGTTCAGGGTTCCAGCTCGTGCAAGCGGTTAACGCAGCCATTTCACGCCTCGAGAAGCATCCAGTTTCCTCATCCAAATTCTAACCAAATTCACGGATATCTCTCCTCCGACAAGCTACGAGGATTTCTATTTAGCAGAAGTTGGAACATGGCGGAGACAATTGAGAGAAATCGAGGAAGTGCTTCTTCCCGACCATTGCAAATTAATCCTTCCATCTATACAACCGTATACGGGCCGCCTTATATGAAAACGCTTTACAGTAGGAAATGACAGTTTGTTCTACAAATTACAAAGTGTTTTTCATTCCCTAAGGAAGGAACGAAAAGGTACGAAATAAATGGATGTACACTGATAAACCAGCCAAAGGGCGGAATGGATGACTCGATAATCGAGGAGATGCTGCATCACGCAGCCCATCGCCTCGAATAACCCTCCGTCAATGTGATCTTCCTACCAACCCTTTAGCCATTTAATCCTTCGTCAATCGGCGCAGTTCGATCGGACTAGGGTTATCCCTTAAAACTGCAATTCTTTATGGAATTAAATGGTAATTAACGAGGACGACTTGGTTTTTGGTTCTCCTAGCGGAGGGTGAGAATGAGAGGGGACGGCACGATCGTTTCGTCACAAACTGGAAAATCGCGCGGAACGAAATCCCGTGTTGGGGACACGCAATCAAGGGAATATGCCCATTGAATCGGCGCGTACGTTGTCTGATACCGATACAACATCTATTCCACGGAGAATTTCCATATAGGATTCGGCTTATGGCGGTTGCTGGATGCGCGAAACCGTCGGATGTACATGGTATCGAATTTTTACGGGCAGCCTCCGTTCTATCAGTTTACCTCGTAAAGCCTCGCGACCCTTTCTGCGTTTTTCCTGGCAGAATGGCTTAAAGTGAGTATCGATCAGAAAGTCTGAGGGAATTACGGTCCATGAGCGATTCTCCATTGCCTATACCAAGTGGTTATATCTGCCATACGTCGTGTGCCATAGGAAAGGGGCGGCAACCGCAGCAGCACGACTGTCCTTCCTCTCACCCTCCGACGCCATACCCGTACTCGGCTACCCCAATTTCACCCCCGAGAGCCAATATTTATTGATCACCCTCGAAGGCATCGTTCTGTATTCTCTCTGCCTCGCTCTCCTTCTCTTACTCTCGCGCGGCTAGTCTTCCCTATTCTTCCCCTCACCCCGATTTCCTTCCAACAAGACCTGTGCACGTTCTCTCGTGGCGAACCTTTTCTTCCTTTTATCTTTCTCCCTCGTTCTTCCCTCGTTTTCAAGAAAAAGAGAAACACGGGATCGGTCTCGGTTCCCGTCGCGCTGTCAAGACGCTCGCAGCTGTTCTTCGCGATGCTTCTTTTCCCGGCCGCCCAGCAGAGGGAAAGAGTTCGTCAACGGGGGAAAGGGAAACGGAGTTCGAAAGCAGCAATAGCAGCACCGGGACTCTCGACGCGATGGAAATTCACCCCACGACTCTTTATTCTTGGAAGCCTGCCTCCCGTGCCGTTCAAGAATGCCACAGCTCTACACCGAATTCGTGAAATTCGAGGGGGTAGCTCTCTCCTCTCCTGTGGTAGCAGCATCTGTGCGAGCACGCCTCGCCCCGAATAAATCTAATCTCTTGACACACGATCCGAATTCGGCACGAAACTTTCGAACGCCCGTTTAAAACGCTCCCGGGACGAACGCGACGTCGATGAACCAGAAGCGTTTCATCGAGTCGAGTCTTCGGCGTCGTTCAATTCCAGACGGTGATTTCAATCGGTCGTAATCCTCGTGTCACATATCCTTAGTGTCCCCGATTGAAATCATCCTCGTGGAAATCGACGCTGAAACCTTGAGCACGCGAAACGCCTTCTAACTTTAATCATGTTTGAAGAAAGCACAACTCAACTCACCTTGCAACCATGTCCAATGCGGCTTAGCAATATCTTCCTTACCTGTGACAGAGAGAAAAGTCTACGTGAGGATTCAACGTTCTCTGGTTGGCTGGCGTACGCGCGCGCGCTCGTGTATTTCCAACGGCGTGCAACGATCCGAATAAATCTTTTTCGACGATCGAATTGAACGCAACACCGGGTGGATCTGCAGTGGGTCGGGTACGGGAGGAGTGAGAGGTAGAAATCGCCGGGATATCGCGTACATATAATAAGTGGCGTCACTTTTTGAATTATTCGCTGAAAACTGATCACCGCCTGCGCGAAACATCGTAAATCCTGGAAATGTTTAAGCAGCCCGAGCGCGTATAATGCGAGAGCAGCGTGCACGGTCGATCGATCGGAACATTTTAAAACCGAGCCAATGAGAATAACTCGTGGCCCGTCATAAATGAAGCCATAAATCGTATTTAGCCATTCGCCAAGCCGAGGCGATATTTCGCGGCATCGGACAACACAATTTTCTATCGGATAGTTCAATTTCTAGATCGAGGATTCATATTTAAAAATATCCACGCCAATCGGACGGGATTAAACAATTAACGATCCCCAGTGCCCCTTCACGCCACCGTTACCCCTTCCTTCGTCTATGTCACGTTTGTTCCACGAGCAACCCTCTCCAACCCTCTTCTCGTCCCTTCCTCTTGTTTTTCATTTCGCCGGCGATTTCGCTGGCGCGTGATGAAACGTCGATCGATGAGCTACTGAATGCATTTTGTACGCGGCCATCGAACGCCGGATTGTGTTCGTTAATATTCTATTAGACATGGACAAATGCGAGCCGTGTTTCAACGACACTCCGCGTTTAATCTCCTTCCCTCATTATACATTCAATCTCTCGTAAAGTGAAAATGACGCCCGGCAGGGATTCGCTCAACCACCGACTGGAGAGCGGCCCTTTCCATCTGTTTCGAATTCCGCGGTACCAAACACCTGGTTCGGTTACCGGCGAGCAATGACGCGTCCTTATAAATCTTCGATTCGAGAAATATGTATATCATAGACGTTATAAAATTGAAATAGATCACCAGGCACGATACAATAGCGCTACTGATTGTAACAACCGGTGAAACCAACTTCCTCCGCTGTTATGCATATAGCAAAATTAAAATGTAATGCAAAATGCAATCGGTCAACATTAGCGAGTAGCAGCAGACACGGTGCATGATCATCGTAGCGGAAAGGATTAAGTTAATCGCGCGAAATGGGAAATTTCAATTGTCAAACGACTCGCTTCAGAACACGCGGCAATTATGCGCGCGCGCCTCACCGCGCCGCTTGTAACTCAGCGTAATAACAGAATAGTATAATCAATTTCAATCGCGACTCGAATTACGATGCTTCGGTTACATCAATCATTAACTCGTTTATCGTGTAACCGGGCTAGTTAGTCACGATCGTAAAGCAACCTATTGAAAGTATAATGCAGCCAACGAAAAGGGGTAGGTAGCCGCGATGGCCGCGCATTAAACCAAACAGAGCCGTTTTACACGCGTATCGGGTACAAACGTACTGGCCATGATAATCTAACATCTAAGAACAACTTCTTTCCTGCCCAGCCGGCCTCTGTCATCCATATTCTAGTTATTTGCGCACGTGCACGGCCGCCAGCTCTCGACTCGTGCGTCGGTGGTGCCTCTACTCACACGTGGGTGTAGCCGTGTGTTTAACACACGCGCACGTACCACGTACCTACGTGTGTTCGCACGAGCAAACGCGCCTACTTAAGTCAGATATTATCGGCAGAGGAGGCAATTCGATTGCGTGTACCGAAGCATGGTGCAGCGCTGATATAGAACTACTAAACAGGTCGTAGATCAGCTCGGTTAGTTATAACGCTGCCTCTGCTTTGGCCCCTACCAACACCCCCTTCGACGCTGAACCAATTCCCACCGGTGTTCTGGATCATTTGGCGGCCCGCGGCCGTGAGATGCGCGCATGCACCGCTACCACGCTCTCTGTGCGCTATCGCGATCCTGTAATTCGCCCTTCGATGGACTCTATGATTTTTAGAAACGATTTCGAAAAAAAAACCGCATCAACAGACAACACCAACCACCCCAGGGGAACTGTGCAACTGCACTTTTTTTACGGGATGCAATGCTGCGAGATTCGTCGATCGCTGGAAATAAAGCGCTCTGCGATAGCTGGTTCCCGCGTGTTCCATTCACGGCCCGTTCTCTCACACTCTTTTTCTCGGTCTTCCTCTGTTCCTCTGCAGGTTGGAATCGCCGTTTTCAAGCCAATCTCGTCTTATCCAATTACAAGACGGTCTTCGAATATCGGCTTCTTTTTCTTGTCCCTTTCTCACTGCGCGATTTCAACAGATTCCAGCTATAGTTCGATGGTCACAGATCTTGAACGAAACGCGAAGTTGTAAATCAGTGAGAAAATCTCATATCCCCGACGAAGGCTGTGATGGTGCCTCGTTCTTTCGTTCGGCCGGCTACGGCCTCCGACCGACGAATTGATAATTCAAGAGGGAACGCGTTATTGGCTCCCGAAGTGAAAATCTGCAGACCGGTGACTTACGACACATTGCCGGTGACTGGTTATTAGATTATTGGTCGTATCGACAGCTCATGCGTTGGCTGCCGATATAGGGTGGAAGGCAGGAGTCACAGAGGCAGCCCGAGAGGGTGGAGAGAGAGAAAAGGGGGTAGGTTCGGGGGATGGCGTTGGTCGGTGATGGTGTCGCTGCTTGTGGGTCGCGTACGGACCACGTACAAATATAGAGGGGACCGGGGGGTGTGTGGGGTGACTGAGGGGCAGAGGAAGAGCAGGGGGCCAGCGGCGGTGGGACAAAATGGGGAGACCGTGATAACGATAACGTACGATCGGCATTAGCTGGCGGCTTGCAGCGGCTGATGGATGCGCTAATTATCAGCAAGCAGGAGTTACAGTGTTTCGCGTAGCCGTCCGCGCGCGCGGACGATCACTATGCGTTTCCGATAGAGACCATCGTGAAAAAAGAGATTACGCGCAGCACGGTGAAAAAAAAAAAACACGAAAAATCCGGAATTGCCGAGCATTTCGACGTGACGGTTTTGGCTCGGAAAATTCGAACGAGGATCTCCCCATTTGGAACGGACCCTGTACCTCTACCGAACGTCGATCTTTCGATCGGCCAAATCCGAGCCTACATCCTGATCGCACCGTGTTGCATAATTTCCAAATTCGCTATTGTTATCACGATTGTGAAAATGGAGGTCTGAATGGAATAGAGGAAAAAAGCAGAAATTGAGAAGAGATAAAAAAATAATTTGTCTTGGAAACGAAGCTGTTTCTCTGTTCCTTTGTTTTTTTTTTTTTTTTTTTTTTTTGCGAGTTTAAAAGGAAGTCGACGATAGAAAATCTATTTCGTTAGCGATCCGAACGGACGATACAAAAGCGGTCCGACCAATTTTCTTCCCTCTTACGTTCAATTTCGAAGAGCGGAATCGTAGTTCTCGCACATCCATGTAAACCTATACGTATCCGGAAACCGCAAGCTGCGGTCTAAGCCCTAGATGCATCTACGTAACATAATCTACGATAGCGGGCGGCGCGTATATAGCGCACGATCGGTCGAGATCCGGTACCCCGTAATGAACATTGCGCTTGTTTATTTAATGGGAAATTCGGTGGCGCCATAAAGCTCGAAGAAGGGGGTGAAACCTATTAAATTTATGTTTTCGGTTTACCCGCTCTGACGGATCGCAATGCCCGCACGCGTCGACCTCTAGCTACCCCCTGTCGTGGTTCAACCACCCTCCACCCACTTGCACCGCCATTTCTACCACCTACTACTCCCTTCCACCCAGCTTTCCTGTATCTCCTCTACCCTCCTTCTCTTCCTCCCTCATTCAATTTCTCCCGCTCTCTCTCTCTCACTCTCTCTTTCTCTCTGTTACTAGCATTTACTCTGTTCCTCCCTTTCCAAACGTTCACTCGAGCACTCATCTCTGTCGCTCTCTGTTTCCATGTGTTTGTGTTTACCGTATTGGTCCAGTGTAATCCAAACGGAGATATATATTCGTAGTGGCTAGGGGGTTCGACTAGGGTTCCGTGAACCACGTTGCGGCACCCATCGTGACGGACAGCGCCGCGTCAGCGCGTAAAGCATCATCGCGTTTCTGCGGCTTGCGATCGCTCGCCGTACGTTTCGTTGCTCACAATGGGCCGAAGATCTAAAATTGAACTCGCAGGCGGTCATCGATCCAGCGCGTACTGCGTAATTTTATTGCGAACGGTCTATCTCGTTCCTCTTCCATTGAAAGTTAAAATTACTATTAGATCGTTTTATTTGAAAAAAGCTGTCGTTTAATATTCTGAAGAAAATTTATTCTGCAGGTTCTTTTTATAAATTGCGAGTACGTCTAATGAAACGTGAATAAATTCACATCTCAAGTCTGAACTTTCGTACCGTTATCACAGCATCTTCCGACAACCGAGACATTTCCTTCTCGGTAAAAGTTTCTGTTTTAACAGGTCGAGTAGCTAATGCCTAGTAACCCTCGAAGAATCTGGCATAGGAAAAACGGCCATCCTGCAACTTTATCCCTTTTAAATCCCCCTAATTGCCAAATTTTCCTCGCCCTTAATTTAGTGTTATAATTGCTTCCTACCCCTTATAAGGGGTTGCCTGCTGCTGCCTCAGTTCCCGTGATACCGCCACCCTTACGCCGTTCCTTATATCCATACCCTCCTCCGCGAAATATCCTTACGAAGCTTGCCTTCTTCGTCCTCGCTGTTCCGTCGTCCCTCTGTCTTTTATCACGGTATTTCCAAGTAGCCTAATAAATTTGTACTCGATGCGCATTTAAACGACTCGGTAGGTCCGCCATCGATCGCTGCTCGTTACCACTGACAATCATTCGGCATTAACGAACGATTCCTTTTGCTCGTGTCCCCTTGCTGAATCGCAAAGAAATCGCTCGGAACGGACGATAGATGATATGGAAATCTTGATATAGATAAATAGCGTAACACATAGGGTGTTTTTTTAATTATAGGATAAAATTTAATTATTGAACGACAGTAAAATTTCATTTGCGGCAACGACGTTTTGCTTAGTGTCCAATTAACTGAATTCTTGCCAATTAAATTTATTTATTCGGATGTGAATTCTTAGGCGAGGAAAATCGAACCAGTCGCACTTTGCGTAGTGACATTCTCTTTCCAAAGGAAAAGATTGCAAAAATACGTGAATATTTCTCAAGTTCTTAATTATAATTTGAAATGTGAGTTAGCGGCATACTCGATACGAGCAATACGCGAATTGACTTTAGAGTGCAGCGCGTGCCATTCTGTTTGCCACGCAGTCACGTCTGCGAGCGTTCATGTTTGCCCAACACAGTGGGCCGCGTATACGGCAGAACGCGAAACTTGAATGAGTTTTTATGTCACCGAACACCTCGCAATAATAAAGCGATAATTTTGCCTCCACCAACCCGGGATACGATCCCCCGCGTCTATTTTCGCAACTTCCACTAAATTTAGCTGTTTACCGCAGACTCTTCGGACGTTTTTCGAGGCTACAGCTTTCCACCTCTGAACCTTTTTGTCTCCAGGTCCAATATCTTATAAAATCATAAAATCTATATCTATCACGTTTTCATCCATCGTAGCAAGAAATATGCTATTCAGGGAAAATCTAATGCTAATAATATGCAAGATTTTTCATTTTATATTACAAAAGCGACTTTTAACCAGCGTTACAACAACAATGTAAGACACTTTACTTGCTATACCGTCTTTCTCATTTATCATCGCCTCCCACCCAACCAATTAAAGTTTCTATACAAATTGAAAGATTTGATCAAGGGCTTCCGCAGTGCATTAAGTCGAATTAATAGAAACATCCTCTGCTCGTTCCATGGAGATTCCCTTTTCAATGGAACAATGCGGAGGAGAATGTCAAAAGGTCGCAATATGTCGAGCAGAGAGGAAATGCATGAGATATAAACGCATGTGACGTGGCAAAGTGCGTTTGCCAGAGTCGATACAATTTCGGCGCGGCACTCGGATGTCGTTGAACGTACATATACACTGAGCCACATCCGGGGCCATATAGACTGTCTGAAGAAACTACTCGAAACGACATAATAACGCCCGAAACATGGCTATGTATGCGTTATGCGTACACTATACGGTAGTTCCTGTACATAAAAGTCAGTTTACTTTCGGTTTACATGGCAGTCTAGGTACAGAGCTGGCTAGTACATATCGCAGAGAGTCGTTCAGTTTGCCGTCTCCATTGCGACCAGCAGCCACACCAATGGATCGACCGCTGGAGGTTTCTTTTCGAGGCCCGCGCCTCGTATATATCGCCTCGGGTATACACACAGAGAAGCAAGTCTACGATCGAATGGTTGAAAGTTCTAGCGTCTAGGCAAAAATGTGCCCGGAATCATGGCGTGCTTATTCTCCGCTCTAACGACCCAACCCCCGCGAGATAACTTGTCCAGCGGTGAAATGGCCCACAAATAAGCGGCCGATAAATCAGCGCGGCAACAAAAATCGTGGCGACATGCCGTGACCGTGAACACATTCCCCGCCATTGTGTATTATCGAAGTCGCTACTTTCTAAACACAGAAATTTAAAAGATTCGTGAAACAGAGAAATTGCGTGCCATTTTACGAGAATAATCGGCACCCTGTTAATTTCATGCTTTGTAATGTAATTTTGATAGCAAGTACTCAAACATTCCGAATAGAATATTCAGTTTCCACAAGGATTATGACTAGAAGGATCTAGTTAGCGGGTCGTTAACAACTTCGAGGTACCGTTATCAACTCCCCACCCCGTTCCCTTTTATTACTCTCGAAAATTCTCGTCGACGACGACGACAACGACAGGATATAAAAACAAACTCGTTTAAAGAAGAATAACGCTCGGTTGTGGTTTGGTCGTCGAAACGAAAGAAGCGGGCGCATAATGCAGGCGTCGTGCCGCGCGGGTGGAAAAGAACGAAGGGAAGAAAAAGCGGTCAAAAGAAAAAGGTTCGCGCGACAGCACCAAGTTTCTTCGCACGATGTTTTATTTGGCGGCCGCGAGCGTTGCAAGAGTTAAAGCACGGATCCACGACTGCCGCCGGGGCGAAGATACAGCCAAGTAAAGTGGCGGGCGTTAGACTCAAGGTAGGAGTGTATAAAGGCTCTGCCCAGTCACCGCAAACTTCTATTCCCACCTCCTGCACCCCCGGCACGCTACCCTGTTACCACCCTCCGCTACCCCGGCGCATACCGGCTACCAAAGGGTTCGTAAAAGTTGGGGACGCCCGGGATATTTACGCGTCATCGTAAACTCTAGGCGTCTTCTTACTTACCCCGGGATACACTGGCGCGCTACCTCCGGCTATAGCCAGATACAACCCCTTTTCTTCGGCACGCCGCCGTCCGGCCCGAGATTATTATGCCGTTATCAAATGGCTCCGTTATTTCGTCTGGCGTGCTCGAAAAATGCACCGTTTACGTTTATACAGTGACTCATTGAGCCTTTCGTTCTCTCGATTGTTCATACTGGGGGGTTGATGTCTTTTTTACGAGACAAATTTTCTAATCCTTGTGGATGATAATGAATGTTGGCATAATTAAATTTAGTTAATAATAATATTCTTAGGATAAGAATTTGAAACATCTTACTATGAATTCTAATTTAGTTCAATATATGTCCTTGATGATAAAAAGTTCGAAACTTGCGCGTATTGTTTCACTCTCGATTGTTCATACTGGGGGGTTGATGTCTTTTTTACGAGACAAATTTTCTAATCCTTGTGGATGATAGTAAATGTTGGCATAATTAAATTTAGTTAATAATAATATTCTTAGGATAAGAATTTGAAACATCTTATTATGAATTCTAATTTAGTTCAATATATGTCCTCGATGATAAAAAGTCCGAAACTTGCGCGTATTATTTTTTGATTTTGTGTGAAATATTAGGAATTTAATCCTTGTGTCGAAACTCGGGTGCTAGTTTCATGGAAAATCAAAATTACCATAGATGCCTATTATTTAAACATCTTTGCGTTTACTTCAAGAGTTTTGTTAATTATGGAAGCAAAATTTTGCAAAGTTATTTATACGTCATGCAAAAGTCAACTTAATTTGTAACTACACGATAGTTTCTCATTCGAGTTAAGAAAAGAATACACAGTTTGTGAAAAGAAGACAATCAAAGAATATTGGAAAAGTATAAAATAATTTAATACCGAAAAGGAACTGTTATAAAGCTAGCCATGAGCATTTTTGTTATTGACATATGGATTAAATAATTTCCAAATGATTTACATTAGTATCATACAATCTTTCCCAATTTTCATAACGCAGATCCCTTTTCGTTATATCAAATTCACGCAGCTCATTTCCCGTTCTATCACTTTCTATGCGTCTGATTCAAATGTTTGTTAATTATTATCCTTCCAGGATCACTTTACAAGATATTAACAACCTCTCAAGAATTCACATATCATGAATTATGAATCACACATTTAGATAGCTTTAAATGCACACATAAATTAATTCTGGGAATTTCAAGGCGAAGCGCGTGATTCTGTCGCTTGGTCGAATTAATTTTCAAAGATTTCAGATAATAACGATTTCCAGGTAGATATCGCGGTAATGAAGGAATTAAGATCAATTAGCTATTTAATTTGTAACACAGAAGGATCGGCCGAGTAAATTGCTCTATTCAGGCAATCGTCTGTTTCCTTTTTCCTAGCATTAGCATCGGAGAATGGTTAATGCCAATGGCACAGGTATCCTCACAAATATGGCCTCGAGGTAAACGTGAAATTCGAAAGAACGCAGAACGAAGGTATGCGAACACAGTTTTAAACGTACGATTTCGTCAGACATCTGGCTCAATGAATTAAGTTATCCAGGCTGATGGATTCTACCTTGATAAACGTAATACTTAAAAATGGCTGCTTAGAGTCTGCGAGACAATAGAAAATTCTTAACTCACTGAAATGTCATATACAAACATCGTTAGAAAACAGTAGATTATACTAAACCGAAGACAGCGAAGAATTTTAATCGAGGAGCCTTAATTTCTGAATTGAACTATTTCAAGATAAATTTCAAGTTAATTTAAATTTGCAAACTGTAAATTGAAATTTTTCTACCAGCTAAATAACTATTTTCCGATTCAATTAGTATCTGTAGTAGATCGCATTTAGTATAATACGCGAGCACTTGCAGACCTAATACGGACAGAATAAGACGGAATAAGACGTGGAATCAGCAGATAGTCGTGCATAAGGTCAGCGATCGAAACTTCACAATGGTCTATTTCAGTCCGTTCTACGACTTTCTATCATTCGTCATGCACTCCGCCGGAGGAGAGTCGTACACGCGGGAACACATGTTTGCCAAGATTCCTCCGCCCTTCTCGAAACCGCTACGTCCGCATGGAATTGATCGGTATATTTTCGAATTGGCCCGGTGTATTTAACGGACACACACGTCTGCTGAATTTCATACGCGTTGTTCACACAGTTGTGCACAGTGAACCTGCCTATTGCCCGCTCTCGCCGTATTTATAGACGATGTTTTGTCTATTTTCTATGTATTTTACAGGCAGTCGGTGGACGTTCAACCGTGGCGTTTGCATCTCGTTCGATTTTACTCCGCGCGTGACACGCCAGTTACCTCTGCTATTCCCCGGTTCAAATATTTTTAACCCCTTCTCTGGCCGGAAGGATTTTCCAAAGTTACAGTCGCGCCGGATATTTACGTATCGTAAATTCGGAACGCCTTCCACCCCGAACGCTCCAAGACACGGAGGCCCTTCTCTCCTTCCCCATTCCGAATTACCCCGAAACTAGATACAAGTCACCCCTTCGGAACGCGGTAGCCTTCCTCCGTAATTATCCTACCAAATGGTCACATTGTTTCGCATGCCTGACCTGCTTAAATTAAGCGAAACTGCGTTTCGTGCGGCTCAAAAAATTACGCTCGATTTAATACGCCGAATGATAAGGTCGAATCGAATAGGGAAAAATGCTTGTCAATGTTTGCTTTTCTACGGCAGAGCAAAAGGGTACTCTGGTACCTTTTATTTCTGTTCGATATGCATCAACTTTTTCAAGCAAAATGTTTGTGTATCTTGAACTATATGGAATTATATAAATTACCACGTGAAGATTTTCGTGAAGAATAGTTTGAGTGCTCGTTAAATAATCGGACATGTAGGTACGTCACTGATTATTTTATGTTAATATAGCGTTATATTCCTAAATAAGTAACTTGAATTCATAGATCTAAATCGTTCGCTTCATGAGAAGATACGTATGTATTGTTTATAATTATTAGTTCGTCAAGTTATTGCGTCGAATAAATACACGCTGTTCGTGTACGATAACGCAATAATTAATCAATCAAAGGCTTAATTTTCATTCGACAATGAATCGAAGCATATCATTTTTTACACTATCGATCCTACTATGTTTTGAACTTCTGATTTCTATTAGGTTTTTCTTTATTTGGAAGTAGTTTAAAATCAATTATTGAGAATTATAAATAAATTATTCTGGCGTGGTATTATAATAATAAATGAGTAATAAATAATCATCGTATGTTTGGTTCTAGCTGAATCCAATGTTTAAATCTTCGACTATTAGGTCGTCGGGGAAGTTTCTTTCGTGTCATAAGGCGATAATAGATGAACAATTTCTCTTTTATATTATTCTCTTAAATTAGATGTGACTCATTTCGTTCTATTCCTATTATTATGTTAGTGCATATTTTTTTTATTTGGAAGTAGTTTACAATCAATTATTGAAAATTATAAATAAATAATTCTGGCGTGGTATTATAATAATAAATGAGTAATAAATAATCATCGTATGTTTGGTTCTAGCTGAATCCAATGTTTAAATCTTCGACTATTAGGTCGTCGGGGAAGTTTCTTTCGTGTCATAAGGCGATAATAGATGAACAATTTCTCTTTTATATTATTCTCTTAAATTAGATGTGACTCATTTCGTTCTATTCCTATTATTATGTTAGTGCATATTTTTTTTATTTGGAAGTAGTTTACAATCAATTATTGAAAATTATAAATAAATAATTCTGGCGTGGTATTATAATAATAAATGAGTAATAAATAATCATCGTATGTTTGGTTCTAGCTGAATCCAATGTTTAAATCTTCGATTATTAGGTCGTCGGGGAAGTTTCTTTCGTGTCATAAGGCGATAATAGATGAACAATTTCTTTTTTACATTATTTTATCGTATTACGATCCATTCTGCTCTATCAAAATAAAGATCACAACGTTCACAACAGATTAGGCTTCATGTTTGTATAAAGATGCGACGTTGTAAAAGAAAGACACTTTTCCGACAGCCTAATAGGATGCGTTATTATCTAAACGACCCAAAAATTTCACAATCTTAGTCTTCGTCGTGTCCCTCCAATTACCAAGGGCAATTTATTAGGAAAAAAAAAAGATTATGCTATAAGTATAATCACGATCTCGATCGACGATTTCTAATCTCGCGATTAAAAAGCTATCTGCTGCTCGTTCCACGATCCGGTAGCTTCTTCCTTTACATGGTTTGCCATGTTCAATGGCATTTCGATATCGTGTCAAAGGGACAGAAGAAGACAGAGATGTAGAGAAAGGGAAAGAGAGAATAGTGGCGCGATACGAATCGAAAGTTTCGGAATATCGAGCGACGATCTTAAAAATAAAGCCACACGCTATTTCCGATAGTCCGTCGCATGGAGCACAGATTACGTTCCCATCGAACCGGTACAAAACAAGAGAAACGTGTGGTCGAGCGTACGACGAATTTACCAACTTCATCCTTCCAGTTTCTCCGTCTATGTTTGGCGGAAGTTTGTCAGGACAGTCTTAAAAATGCAGAGAAGTCGATCTGTAGCAATGGCGAACGGTTGGTTTCGAATGGAAAACGCTAAGCTCGTTCGTTGGTTCGTTCGTGCATCTAAAGGGAGGGTTTAATTCCCTTGAAGCATTGTCCACGTTGGCCACCATTACACTCACATGGCCGTGCAATTAGCAATGTAAATGCCGGTTAGTTAGTTAGCGTGTTCGTAAAGCAAACGAAGGTGGGCACTGGGACTAGATAACGGACCTCCCAGGCGAGTGATCATCTCAATTAACCTTTGATAACGCCACGGTTATCAATTGCTTTTTGCATACCAATCATTGTCTCCGTTTTTTCCCGCGGATTTACTATGTCGCTAATTCGCCCATCTTTTCGCCAGCTTGCAATTTTCGGTCAATGATAAAACGTCCCTAGCGTATCCTATTTGTAGTTCAAAGGCAAAGCCATGATTTACTCGAACCGTGTGTATTAAGTTACAACATGTTCGTCAAATTGAACACTTCGAATTGGAACGTTCGTAGTGAAACTTTTAGACGTAAATTTTCGAATTCAAGTACTTACTATCGAATTTCTAAATTTCAATGTTTCAAGAGAAACAGTCGTCTCAAATCCCATAATTTTGCCTAATATAACCTTTCAACGACCAGAATCTTTTTGCAACAAAATTCAAAGCCGTGGACTATAGGTTTTAGGTGGTCCGAAAAGTTTCTTTCGTTTCACGAGGTAATAACAGATGAACAATTTCTGTTTTGTATTATTTTATTGAATTACGTGTGACCATTTCGTTCTATTTCTATTACTATGTTCCTGCATAATTTAATAAATTAATATAAAAGAAAAGACAATGCGCGTCTATTATTTCCTCATAAAAAGAAAGAAACTGATAGAAAATAAAATTCGCGAGCGTCGATAAAAATAAGCAAGGAAACTCTTTCACCGTTATTTTATAACAAAATAATTTCTTAGTGCAGTTATAAATAAAGCACGCAGAATCAAAGTATTCCTTGCACACTTAGAGTATAATAAATGAACAACAGTTTCTTTTTTGTATTTTATATTATTTTGTTCTATTTCTATTATTATATTCCTGCATAATTTAATAAATTAATATAAAAGAAAAAATATTGAGCGATTATTATTTTCTTATAAACCGAAAGAAACTGATACAAAAAAGGTAAATCAATCAATCAATAAAAATAAATAAGGAAACTCTCATCGTTATTTTATAACAAAACGATTAATTTCTCAGTGTAGTTATAAATAAAGCACGCAGAATCAGAGTATTCCTTGCACACTTGGAGTATAATAGACGAACAACAATTTCTCTTTTGTATTATATTATTTTGTTCTATTTCTATTACTATGTTCCTGCATAATTTAATAAATTAATATAAAAGAAAAGACAATGCGCGTCTATTATTTCCTCATAAAAAGAAAGAAACTGATAGAAAATAAAATTCGCGAGCGTCGATAAAAATAAGCAAGGAAACTCTTTCACCGTTATTTTATAACAAAATAATTTCTTAGTGCAGTTATAAATAAAGCACGCAGAATCAAAGTATTCCTTGCACACTTAGAGTATAATAAATGAACAACAGTTTCTTTTTTGTATTTTATATTATTTTGTTCTATTTCTATTATTATATTCCTGCATAATTTAATAAATTAATATAAAAGAAAAAATATTGAGCGATTATTATTTTCTTATAAACCGAAAGAAACTGATACAAAAAAGGTAAATCAATCAATCAATAAAAATAAATAAGGAAACTCTCATCGTTATTTTATAACAAAACGATTAATTTCTCAGTGTAGTTATAAATAAAGCACGCAGAATCAGAGTATTCCTTGCACACTTGGAGTATAATAGACGAACAACAATTTCTCTTTTGTATTATATTATTTTGTTCTATTTCTATTACTATGTTCCTGCATAATTTAATAAATTAATATAAAAGAAAAGACAATGCGCGTCTATTATTTCCTCATAAAACGAAAGAAACTGATAGAAAATAAAATTCGCGAGCGTCGATAAAAATAAACAAGGAAACTCTTTCACCGTTATTTTATAACAAAATAATTTCTTAGTATAGATATAAATAAAGTATACAGAGTCAAAGTATTCCTTACTTAGAGTATAATAGATGAGCAATTTCTCTTTTATATTATATTATTTTGTTCTATTTCTATTATTATGTTCCTGCATAATTTAATAAATTAATATAAAAGAAAAAACATTGCGCGTCTATTATTTCCTTATAAAACGAAAGAAACATTTCGGACGACCTAATATATTAATTTACACCATGTTCGTCAAATTAAACAGATTGCAGTGAAACTTTTAGACGTAAATTTTCAAATTCAAGTACTTACTATCGAATTTCTAAATTTCAACGTTTACCTACCAACATTTTACCTAATACAACCCTTCAACGACCAGAATATCTTTTTGCAACGAAATTCAAAACCTTGGACTATACGTCTTAGATCGTCCGAAAAGTTTCTTTCGTTTCATAAAGTGATAACAGATGAACAATTTCTCTTTTATATTATTTTATTGAATTTCGTTCTATTCCTATTACTATGTTGCTGCATAATTCAATAAACTAAAAAACATTGCGCGTCTATTATATCGTCATAAAACGAAAGAAACATTTCGGACAACGTAACATAATCCGCTGATTCATGCAGTACACTATTAAAATCCGGAATACCTCATAGATGCACGGAGAGTCACTGAAACGCACGATCCTCTAATTAGTTCGATCGTTCGAGAGCTTCCATGCCGTCGAACTGTGAAACGCAGCTCACTCGTAAATAACAGCTCATGAATGAAGAGGATACGTTGTGGAAGCCGGGCGAAGGAGACGTGGCGCGGATGCGGCCCCAAGATCCGCTGTAACGAACGCGCTCGGTAATCGCGACCGAGAGTCGCATGACGACCGTTGAACCTTACTAATGGAACGCTCGCGATAGTCGATCACACCACTTAACATGTACGGGTATAAATCTGGTGTCGTGGCCAGCCGAGGCAAAACAAGCCACCTAACGAAGCGCCGTGTCGATTCCTCGCGTGGCAAGGCGCGACTACCTCTCCTCTCTCACCTCTCTCGAATTCCAACAGTTCCCCGTTCCGTTCCTTTCCGTGTGCCTACATTCTCATCGTGCAACCTAGAGCTATCATCTTTTCTACTAAGGCCACGATTCTGTGTGAGTTGTGCCAGCCAGTGAATACACAGAGCACGCACACCCGAAAAACAACACACCCGAAAAAGAAAGGAGCCATACTGCCATCGGCTATGGCCGCAAGGGTGTTTCCCACGGACGAAGGACCAGCCCCCTGTCCCAAATTTTTCTGCTACTCGCTATGATGACCCCGTAACCAGCCACCATAATGGCCTGGCCCGACCCCTACTTTCTTCCTCGGGTCCCGTAGTCAGCTGCATCTGTTTCGTAGAAATAGAGCAACCTGATCTGGCAGACGCGACACTGAGCGGAGAAACGGAGAGGGGAAGGGCGACGCAGATTTTCGGGGAACAGTGTAAATAGAGAAAGTGAAATCGTACGGGTATGGTGTTGGGTAAGAGGCGGTTTGGAACTTGTTGGAGTTCGTATCATCTTCCAATTGAAACAAACAGCGTTCTATGATCTATTCTTGATTCTTTTTTTTCTTTTGTGAGATTATGGGTTATTGTTTTATTGTTGCTTGTGGGAGATGGGAGTAGCGAAAGTAGGATCTTTGAGATAAGCGGCTTTAAATTTGTTGAAATTTAGTCAAGTAATATTTGAAGTAGTTTGCTAACTGGAATAGAATCGTAAAAATGTCTAATTCCTCTTGAACATTTTCAATAATATTTTTATTTATAAAGATGTTTTATGTAATTATTACATTATTATTTATATTAATTCTGATTAAGAGTGTAGCTCGTTAAATAAGACATTTTTACGTTTGGTCGATCTTATGTTTGAGATCAAACGATCGTTTCATCTAACTTGGAAAAAGAAATTTGAAACGCATCGGAACGTATACGAAAGGGCGCAGGCATTTTGTCCCTGTTTTCAAATACCGTGTTACAGCGATAGCATTCACGATGCGAGCGATTGCGCGCGAACTAATTTTATAGCTTGACGAAAAGCGCGTCAAACGCGTCGTATAACGTTGCCACAAATTTCCGAGGATTTCGTATCGAGCCCATTAAATCTTCCGGTCGAGCACCGGTTGAAAATGAAAATTAAGCGATTCTCGATTGTTTACAGAAACGCCGTGACTATTGCGCATCTCGATCTTTCGCCTCTTTTCGCTCTTTGTTCTCGACATGGGTAGGGTAACCGAGGCGAGCTACGTTACCGACGAACGTACTGGGACATTTAAGCTCGCGCAGTTGCCGTACGTGGTCGAAAGATGGCGTTCGCATCTTTATGCCACACCCGAGATCCTTCGCCGCTCGCAGAGAGCGTCGTGGAGAGCCCTTCACGGCTGACAACCAGTAGCCACGTGCCGTTCGTTTCTCGGGTACGGTTAGAACGTGCCTCTGGTTTGCCAAATTCTCTAATTGTCCCGGACGAAATTTTCAAGCATTATAATATCGATAAACTCACACTCGGTATACGTGGGTTTTTCTAAAGATGCAATATGAAGTCGTTCCTTGGAATTTGGGTATAAAAGTAAACACGTAAGATATATACAAATCAAGTTAATTTATTAACGCAAAAATATATGCAACGAATTTACAGCGAACGTATAGAATTCCCACGAACATTCATCGGTACGCGGGAACGAATCTGAAACGCTCGGAACAAAGGAATGCTCTTTAAAAGTCGTTCGAGAGAAAGGTCGAGCGATTAACACACGGAATTTCTATAGTCAAAATTATCGCGTTCCCTAGCTAAACTCGTCATCCTTTTCAAGCGTCAGCCATTTAAAAAACACGGTTAAGGGAAAAGGCGGAGGAGAAAGAAGACTGTCGGACGATTTTCGCTTGCGTCGATCGACCATTACGAAACTCATTCTATCACGTAAGAGGGCTGCCGCGAGATTCTTCGAACGTCTTCCGGTGGTCGATTACGGTAGCTAGAATCGGGCTAGCGGATGTTGTTAACGGCGATCGGTGGGCTCGTGAAAGCGGCCGCCGATAACAAACTGCCGGTCTCGCGGAGGCCCACCACCTTGCGACGAAATTAGGCTGTCTGTAAAATGTAATATTATTTTTAGTTGGCTGCCCTTCCCCGTTCACCGGCGGCAGTAACCATAATTTTTCGTGGGCCCGCGTGGCGTGACGCCGGCTATCCGCTCGGCCAGAGCTCTCACGCATACCAAACTCCATCCACAACACACTAATTCTCTCCTCTATCCACCCACGTGCTCGTGCTCCCTCTCTCTCTCTCTCTCTCTCCCTCTTTCCCTTCTCATTCTCTCACTCTCTCTCTCTCTCTCTCTCTCTTCTGTCCACCCTTCCTTCTTTTCCTTCTCGTTGCTTCGTCCACGGCCTCCTCCCCTCCAGAAACGATCGCATCATTTTCGGCCGCTCAGCTCTCTCTAGCGTTCGAATCCGCTTCTTCTTCTATCGCCATCGTCGTTTCGAACGTTCGCCATTCCAGCTGGTCGCCACGTCTTCTCCTTCGTGTACCGACCTTCAAGGTTGAATCGAAATTCTAGCGGACTATTCCGATCCACCCGAACCAAGGTCCTCGCCCTCGTTCCTGACCTTCCGCACCTTTAACTACCGGTTCGAATAATACCCGTGTCGATTTCATTTTCTTCCTTCTGGCCGATGCTACCCATGTCTATCTGTGTCTCGCAATTCCACTTTCGTTTTCTCCCTATGTAGCAATTATTCCAGTGGAGACTGCCATCTAGGTAGGTTGTTTGTCTTAGACTGTGAGTGTTTATCTAATCGCGATCGCGTTGACGCTTCTATGCACAGGGCTATAATCCTTGTTCTCTTAACCGTTCGTTGGGACAAGATATGGTGTAGCAACGGTTTTGTTTTCTCTTTAAAACGCGTACGAAAATTATTCTAGAAATTACGCCATCGTGTCATGAATATGAATATCTATCGGTAATAAGATAATTTTAATTCGTTTATTCGCCATCTACAATTTCTAGATGTCCCTGAAAGAGTTGGGTTTGCGTGCAAAATTCGACATTTTATATCGAACGATTGATTCTCGATAAGATGCTAAAAATATATTCTTGTAACTAACATGCTATCTATTTTGAAATGTTTCGATGAAATTATGTTACAACGCAAAAGAATGCTATAAAGGAAGGTAAAGGAATGAAATGAAACAGGTTAACCACCTCTTCACAAACGGTTAACCTCCGCTTCTACCCGATCTTTATATTTCCTCTCGGCTTTACAATTTTCTTCGACTGGTCAGCATGTTCGTGAGACAATTACGTAAAATACAAAATGCTTCGAGATTTCTCTGGAATATCCACGAAGCCGTGGAACAGGAGAGAAAAGGTTCAGGTACGAGCAGGAACTCGAGATCGCGTCGGCGGATCAGCGATCCTTCCACTGGCCAATCCTTGTCTTCCTCCGCGGATTTCATCGGAATATCAGGACCGCGAATCATTTCAACGGCTTTCTCCTCGGGATTTTCTGTCACGCCATTAACGTTCGCGCGCGACCAACTGCGCTCATACCGAAGGGACCGTGCCGCGGAGATAAATCGCTCGCTCGCGCTCACGCGGGCTCGAGGCAAATTTAAAAACATTCGCAGCCGTCAGATTTTGGATAGTTTGAAGGCGCGTCACACGGGGTCAGCATCGTCAATCCAAAACAGAGATCGCGTCGATTATTCCACGCTCGGATTTATTCCCGTTGTTCGTTTCGAGCGATGGTATCAAGCGTTTCTTTCCCACCATTTTCTTTCTGATTATGTTCTATTTTGAAATAAAATTAATATTAACCTTTTGCAGTGGGAATTTTATTTCAATTTAATTACCAGTTGCCAACATTTTTAAGTGTTTTATTTGAAATTGAAATTAATTTTGGTAATTTTTCCATTATACCTAGTTATAGTAATAAATTGTTTCCTATTTATTATTTAAATAATTTAGAGGAAACGATAAGGTGAAAAATAATTCTATTGCGAAATACTTTTTAACTCTTTGCACTGGGAATTTTATTTCAATTTTGTTACCAGCTGCCAACGCTTTGAAGTGTTTTATTTGAAATTTCCTTTAACTAAAAAATAAGAGGATTTAAATAAATAAAGAAACGAATTTTTATTCACACTATTGTTGTATTTTCTAATTTTTAAGCGCATGATATATCTTGAAACAATTTCCAGGTTGAAATCCTGCTTTTCTTTCACACGTTTCACGAAAAAAAGGAAAACTGAAAGAATGTCGAGTCACACTCGACATAGAAGTGCAAAGGGTTAAATCGTATCAAATTTAGTGAATTTTAAGAAAATCTCTACATCTTCCTGGACAACACTGTTACGAAAAGAATATAATTCAGGGAAAAAATATGCAAAAGTGCATATTATTGTGGCCTTGAATATAAATGTTGTTTTGGGTTACAAGGTCTACAAACAAAACAGCTATAAGTAGATTTCTATTGCTATTTCTTGTAGCCTTCAGCTACAGCTACACCAAGATTATCTTTTTGGTAATGTCCTTTGCTATAAACATACGAACGTGCTTCCTATCATATTCTTTTGTATTGTAACACTGAAAGAGCGAGGATCTGCATCAGCATACACTATACCTGCACTTGTACTTATTTCAATATATTTTGCTATTACAAATTCATACACTGGTTCCCCTATCAGTCAACCTGAACAATATCCTACATTAAATTAATAAATAATGATAACAATTTGATTTTGACCCCATACACTATACCTGTACTTATACCTATACTTATTCCAATATATTTTGCTATTATAAATTCATACACTGGTTCCCCTATCAGTCAACCTGAACAATATCCTACATTAAATTAATAAGTGATGATAACAATTTACTTAATCTTAATCTCATACACTATACTTGTACCTATACTTATTTCAATATATTTTCCTATTACAAATTCATGCACTAGTTCCCCAATCAGGCAACCTCAACAATATCATACACTAAATTAATAAATGATGGCAATTCACTTAATTTTGACCTCATACACTATACTTGCACTTGTGCTTATTTCAATACATTTTGCTATTACAAATTCATCCACTGGTTCCCCTATCAGGCAACCTCAACAATACCATACATTCAATTAATAAATGATAACAATTTATTTCATTTTGACCTCATACACTATACCTGCACTTGTACTTATTTCAATACATTTTGCTATTACAAATTCATGCACTAGTTCCCCAATCAGGCAACCTCAACAATACCATACATTAAATTAATAAATGATAACAATTTATTTCATTTTGACCTCATACACTATACCTGCACTTGTACTTATTTCAATAAATTTTCCTATTGCAAATTCATACACTGGTTCTTCTATCAGTCAACTTCAACAATATCCTACATTTTGCTATTACAAATTCATCCACCCATTCCTCTATCAGTCAACCTCAACAATATCATACACTAAATTAATAAATGATGGCAATACACTTAATTTTGACCTCATACACTATACCTGCACTTGTACTTATTTCAATACATTTTGCTATTACAAATTCATCCACCCATTCCTCTATCAGTCAACCTCAACAATATCATACACTAAATTAATAAATGATGGCAATACACTTAATTTTGACCTCATACACTATACCTGCACTTGTACTTATTTCAATACATTTTGCTATTATAAATTCATCCACTGGTTCCCCTATCAGTCAACCTCAACAAAATTATATTGGCATTGTTGAAGTGGGTGTAAAATGTGGTTAAAATTTCTTTCTTTCTTTCGGGGATTTGTTATTAAGTTAGAACGATTGAAATGATTTCAAATATTATTCTTGTGGAGGATAGGGATCGAAGATGATTGCAATATTTATTGTTCCTTCATTTATGACCAGATATACTTTTAGAAATTTCTTACGTCTTATATTCTACGCTACATTCCTTAACGGTTCGCGCGTTATTGAAAACCTATCGGAAATACATCGTCAAGATCGGTCGCTTGGACGTACGAAGCAGTCGACGAAAAGTAGCAATTAACTGCGGGAGCCAGCCTCTATCGAGCCACGAGTCTTTGCACCTTTTATTCCGCGCCGTCCCACTCGCAGTGGCGATGGGCGTTTCGTTTGACATTTCGCGCAATGCATCATAATACAAACAAAATTGCCAGGCGAACCCTATAATTCTGATAAGCGAAATTCATCCAGTTGATATGCAAAACAATGTCTCCGAATCTGACCATCTACCACCTATCGCCTACGTGTTGTCTTTCAGCTAGAAACTACTCCATTGAAAAAGAATCGAACACGATAATATCCTTTCTCTACCATCTTCTTTCTCTCCCCTTTTTGTTTTTTTTTTTTTTTTTTTCCTAACACCTGCACAAGAAACCGTCACTAACTCTGCAACGAATGCAGCCACGATGGCAAACTCTGTACTCACAACAATAGCCACAGGCGCGACAATTAAAGTGATTTACGGAACAGAGACATTTTTCAGTTGCTCGTAAAAGTTTAACACCTGTGTCGGGATTCAAACGGCGCCACCCAAACGGTATCGGTCCCATTAATCCCAGGATCGATTAACGGCGTTTCGTCGGGAATCGACGCTACCCGAGGGTAAACAACAACGCGTCGCGGCCATCCCGACGACATCGTTGGTAATAACTTGCCATTACGGCTAACGATAGGCGCACGAGCGCGAAGAAAAAGAACCGCGTGTACCTCGCCTCCGATGCTGCCTGTATACCTGAAATCACTTCTCCACCCGTCGTCTAAAAGAAGAAGAAGAGCAGACAGGGTGGAGGAAGTGGAAGACGAAGAAGAAGGACGAAGAGGAAAGACGATAGAGGGTGAGAGGTGGGTTACGCATCGAAGGCGGCCCTATGGATGGCTCGCAAATCATCCGAATGCATCATACCGCAATTACACGGCGAGAGTTCATTTAAATGCAATAAATAATACGCCACTCATTGTACCGTGCCATCTGGCGAGTACCTTCTCTTCTCTAATGCCCTCTGCGAATACCACGCGTGCTATGTGCACGGGCCCGAACTGGGCCTGCAGCTTTTCTCCCGTGCCAGCCAGCTTTTCAACCGTCTCCGTTCCCTTCTTCTTCCGAGAGACATCGGCGTTCCTCGAACGCGACCCGTTCAAATTTGCCGGCTGTCGACGCATGCCATCCTTTCAAATTATACATCCGCGGATTCGAACGAACCCGCAAGCCTCTCGGCTGAAACATCTTCCCACTGTTACACAGGCTTTACGTGCCTTTTGCTTCTTCGTTAAAAACAGGGTCAATTCGTATTTATGAATAATTCAAACAAAATTACGCACTTTCCGAACGCACAACTACGAATCCCCTACGCTCGTTTAATTCGCCTGATAAACAATAAAACACTTTCCCCTCGAGCACGTCGGTTTTATCTACGGTTCCCTCTGCCACGAGTTCACCACCCATCAACCAACTATAACACAAACAGGAAAAGAGGAAAAAAAAAAGAAGAGAATTGAAACGTCAAACTGAAATCGATGCTAGGAATCGAGTGGCGGAAGGAAACGTGGCATACGTTAGACGAGTCGCGCCGGCTGTAACGATAGTTTGTCCGGCGTATTTATCCTTCTAAATCTCGACTGGCTTAATGCGGCCATAAATCGAAAAGGCGCGGTCCGGCCATCCCATCAAAAAAGAGAAGGTCGCCGTCGTGTCCCGGTGAAATATTTCCAGGTTGCAGTTGGCCGGGGTAAACGATGCCACCGCTGTGGCCACGGGGATGGCCAACAGCGACGACGCCACCGTCACCCGCTATCACGATAATTCGACGTGGAATTTGCACATTCCTCCCAGCGATGTATGTTCGGCGTCAAAAGCCGGTGACAGAACGACACGGAGACGCGTCTTCGTCCATCGAGATCCGGTTAACGGCGGACACAAACACGACGCAGGAGAAGAGCATGGCGAGTCCCTTTGATGTCACGACATATCTGCCGGTCGATCGGCCGACGCACCCTTATAAACAAGGGTTACTCGAAAGAAATCGCAATAATTTATACCCTAAGGGCTTGGGCAGCGATCGCGTGTCGTTGGGTTACTACCTACCGGCCGTACGCTCCACGTATGCATACACACGTGTTCGTGGCGTTGTCACGTGACCCAAGCATTTTCGTTCCACGCGAACACGAGGTGTATGTGCTCTGTGCCTTCTGCGCTCTGCTTTTGAGGAATCAATCGACCGCGGTTGCCCGCCTCGACCACTGTGTCTCTCTTCCTCTTTCTTCCCCCTTCGACCATCCTGGTGCTGCGACTTCCTTCGCGATGCCAAGGAAACACCATCGCAATGGTCGAGGAAGCTTTCGCTTAATTTCAATATCGTCGATTTCTTACTTCCACATTTCCATTACTTTGCATATGAAATTTCGATATTTTTGTTTAAGCGGTCTTTATTTATTTTATTCGTCGTTACGTTCTATTTTGTCGGCCACGAGAAGGTAGCGTGAACTGACGTTTAACACTGGGACTACCACATCAGACAAAACGACTGGTTTGAACTTTATTTTAAAGTTCCTGCTTTGCGTTACATTTTTACTCTGCGATAATGCAATGACTTTTGCAGGGGTAGCTAAAGGAATAATATAATAAACTAGAATTTTGTCGCTTATTTAGGAAAAAGTAAAAAGGGCCCATCCGAAACGGTCGAATTTTATAATAAAACAAAATTTGGAACAGACATAGCGGATCAAATGGCAAAAAAATATAGCGCGAAGTGGGAATCAAGAGGATGACCACCGAGTATTTTTTAATATTTTAGATTTAGCTGGCATAAATGCCTGGATTTTGTACAAGGAAACCACAGATGAGCAGATACCCAGAAAAGATTTGATGTTTCAATCGGCAGAAGAACTTGCCGCTAACAATGAAAAATCACGGATAGGACGAAGAGCGTCTGAGATGCAAAGTACGTCAAAGAACTCGCCTTATTCACGCGAATGGTAACAACAAGACCACCACCATTTGCCATCTTCGTAAAAAATATGCACGCGGAAAATGCACGCGGAAGAAAGTTTACGTTTGTAAGAAACGTGACGCATGATAAATTTTGTACCTAATAATTTAAGTTATATTTGTGTTTTATTTATCCCATTACGCTTATCACGCTTATTATTATATTATTATATTATATTTCTTATATTTGCCAATGGAAACACATTTTAATGTTCTTGTTACCAAAGATTTTCCTACTGAATATTCTTCATTATTGTACATATTGTTATTATTCAAGTTATTATTACATAGTTTTTATCATCTCAGAACATGGAATTTCTTTTGAAAGATAATAACAGATCAATAAATATAAAGACATTCTACTATTACGTATTTTTTAAAGACTAGTCATTTCGATTGGCTTTGGTAGAGATAGCTACGTCTCAAATGCCGGTAGTTCTAGCGCTAATGCAACTGGCAATAAGCTCCGCTTTCGGCTAACCTGCTAAGTGCGCGAATACTGGCACGGCAGAGGATTAAAGTTGCGCTAAAGTAGATTATCAATATAAAATGGTTTATCGAAATCCTACTCGATTTCGATATTGACAATCGACCGACGGATACGAAGTTCTTCGGTCGACAGGCGATGACTCTTCGACAGACAAAGGATAATTAATTCTTCGACAGACAGAACGATAACTGACGCTTCGATAGACAAAACGATAACCGACCCTTCGATAGACGAACGCTAATTAATTTACTCGACAACCAAACGGTAAATATTCTCAAACTCATACCGACTTCTCTCAGTCGCTACATTTATATCCGTCGGAGATGAAAATCGTCGGGGTCTTTCTTTTGAAAATGTTCGGCAAGATCCCCAACGTTTGTCCAACTACGGACTTTGCTTACAATTTAAATTGTCTTAATGCCGTTATAAAAACATACTATAAAAACATAGTTAGACGAGTTTTCGCAAGATATAGCTTTTAGCGGCTTTGACTGCCTTTCACTTCAATTGCTGCAAACACGGTTCCGAATAAACGTTTTAAATTACCTCGGTTTAGGAGAATGTATCAATTTTACTTTCGCGCGGGTCGCGGGACGTGACATTCGGTTCATTTAATTTTTATTTAAATGCTTTCCATTTCGCGTACGAAATGTACGTAGAAATAATTCTAGCTATCTATCTGTTGGCGGATAAATAAGTTTTCTTAGTTTATCTTTAACAAAGTGTCGACAAGCACAACTCACCGCGAACTGCGAAAAGTTAATGGGAAACGTAACTCTGTAGCGTTGTGCTTGACCGAAACGCAGCGAAGCGATGCGACAGCAGCCGCGTTGATCTGTGTTCGTTAAAGGGATTTCCCGCGAGTAGTTTGAAATTCCAGCGTTAATAAACGTTAACCGAGTGTCGGCATTAATTACGCGCACAGGTTCGAGACGCGATCGACACCGTGATACGCGTTCGAATGTCCAGTAATTAGCGAAATCTCGCGATCGTAATGCAATAAATATTCTGGTCACGTGAGCCATCTCGCGAGGAAGAAGGATGCGCTGCCGGTCGCCAGAATAAACGTATTAGAATGTAAATGCGATGCAAGCTTACGTATATTGCCTCTATTCGATGTAAGATAGAAAGATACTTCTTTTTCAAGCTCATGTCCTTCGAAGCGAACCGACACGCGTAAATTAAACGTAGGCAAAAGAATCGGTAAAGAGAACCGTGCACATTGTGTAAGTTCATTCGTGTGTGTAGATCGAGATACGCGGCGATAAAGAATCTGTGCGCGATTCTGTTTTTTCTTATCGCTGACACGTCTCGATACACCGACTAACGCGATTCCATCGTTCGGCTCACGATATCTAGCGAACCTAATTAAACGTCTAACGTTACCGTAGCGCGTTCCGTTTCGTTGCTAAATTGCCTTCACCTACGAATGTATGCATAATTGAAATCCCTCGATGCATGCAGAAACCATTGTTATACGGAAGAAGCGTGATCGATCCATACTACGTGTCACTTCCGATTTCTCGGCTTCCAAATTTTCTCGTAAATCGTAACGTGCGATTCCCCGCGAATAAACTCCGGCTTTTTAGCACAAGAGACCTAATTTCGTCGCATGGCGAATCTTCAGCCTGTAAACGGCAATCGAAATCTAAAATAGAAACGCGGCGTGACAGAAAGAAGAAAGGAATCTGTCGTTTGCTTATCTTCTCGGCGCAAAAGCAACGTTCCCGCGAGCAGCAGGCTGCATTATTTCTCAACATTTAAACTCACGTTTAACTACCATGTATTTTTAACAACGTGTAAGTACACTGCCTCTATACATAGATACCTGGCATTGAAATTAAAAACGTTCTTCAGGAAGAAATACGTAATCGAGTTATCGAATGAAAGAAGAAGATCAAAATATGAACTATGAGCTGTGACATCAGTCAAAAATTACAAAATTTGTGTAATTTTCTAAATCCATGATTTGTCTTGTATATTTGTCAGAGATGAAAGGACACCGGGGCCTTCCTTTCGGAACGTTTGCCAAGGTCCCCGATACTATAGTCCAGACTTTTTACTATAGCCGTACTTAAACAATAAAACTGAGAAATAGCTGTTTATGAGTTAAGCCAATTATGTTTGCCGGAGATTTATGACAGTGGGCTTGGGCTCCAGGTGACATAACGGGTCGCTGAACGTAGCCACGGTCACGGCAGGGACGTGTACCTAGCAGAGGTATAAAGTCATTAAATAACTTTCCTTAAAAACAGAGATTGTCCTGAGGGATACAGAGAGATGCGGAGAGGAGTACATAAGGGCAGTTCCACTTGGACTGACTCTCCATCCGATAAGTTCGACTAGCCCAGAGAACACGTACATCGAGTTCCTAATCGCAATCGTCATCCCGTTGACCGTGGATTCGTTATCGAACCTAAACTCATCGTCATCGACTTGTCGATTATCCAATCATAGTCGTTACTTGTTACACCCTGTAATACTCACATTCGTATCAATAAATATCATCGATAGTATACAACAACGATGTCCAACTCGCATGAAGATTCGTTGCACGTCCCGAACTCCAACGATAACCCGACATATATATAGTTTCATAATGAAACGTATTTCAAGCGCGTAAAAGACGAGTAATATTATCATTTTCTGAGTAAAAGTAAATTAGGAACACTGTTTTGACAACTGAAAATCATATTCTTTTCAGCCTGTTTGCATGAACTTTTACAAAACGTTAATTACAGATCTTCGTTACTCAGCTCTCAATGTAATTATACAAATTGTTCGAGATTAAAAGGCTGCTTTAATTTTGGATTAAGGCTAAAAATACTTTCTGGGGACGAAACTTCATCACCTTTCAATTTGGCTAATTTTCAGGTAGAAAATACACGAAACGTACAGTACGTGCGTGTAGCTGTGTAATATTTAGCAGGTGAAACGGATAGGTTCGGGTTTGAGAAATAGGTTTGCTAGGTTCTATTTCTCCAAATGTATTCATAAGTTCGCCATACAGGACTAACTATGCGAGTAGTAGCTGTATCTAATCGTATCTGCAGACATGCCAATTTACTCGTCCATCTACTCCACTTCCTTTGCGAACTCCTGCTCGTATTTAAGAAACAAGCGAGGAATGTTGTAATTTCCCTCTGTATTCTCATCCTATATGCAACTTGCTATTAATCCTTAATTATTTATTCATTTACATCGATCCTTTTCCGTGCCAGAGGATGTCACTTGCGTAAGAAATATTAGGTTGTCCGAAAAATGTTTCCTTCGTTTTATAAGAAAATAATAAACGCAATGTTTCTTCTTTTATTGAATTATGTTTATTGTAGTTTATTGATTTATGCACGAAATGGATCATAGCTAATTCAATAAAACAATATTGTTTTTTCGTCCAGTCGCGGGGAGACGCGATCGCGTTGAAGCGCGTCGACGGGAGTCGTAAATTCCCGTTACGATTACAACGATCGACACCACGAACAGGTCGATCCCCTTATTTCTTGTGGGATAATAGGGGTGTTTGTTGGGGAATAAAACTGTTGTCTACAGTCTTATAATATTTATATTTTAACAACTTATTACACTGGAGGTACCGTCGTGGCGAAAGTTATAATTGATACAGGCGACGAAGAATAATACACTTGGTAAATGAGTAGTAGTAATAAAGAATAGATTAGGATAATATCACTTTGATCGAAGCGAGGACTATGTTTTAAGTTGACTACGCGAAGCTTATAGGAACAGTCGTGTTGACTGCACTATGTTTGGAAGAACACTAGTGTCGACTGCACTACGTTTGGAAGAACAGTAGTGTTGACTACACGAAGCTTGGAAGAATAGTAGTGTTGACTGCACTATGTTTGGAAGAACAGTAGTGTTGACTGCACTATGTTTGGAAGAACAGTAGTGTTGACTGCACTATGTTTGGAAGAACAGTAGTGTCGACTGTACTATGTTTGGAAGAACAGTAGTGTTGACTACACGAAGCTTGGAAGAAAAGTAGTGTGGACTGCACTATGTTTGGAAGAACAGCAGTGTTGACTACACTACGTTTGGAAGAACAGTGGTGTTGACTACATGAAACTTGGAAGAACAGCAGTGTTGACTGCACTACGTTTGGAAGAACAGCAGTGTTGACTGCACTATGTTTGGAAGAACAGTGGTGTTGACTACATGAAACTTGGAAGAATAGTAGTGTTGACTGCACTACGTTTGGAAGGACAGTAGTGTCGACTGCACTACGTTTGGAAGAACAGCAGTGCTGACTGCACTATGTTTGGAAGAACAGTGGTGTTGACTACATGAAACTTGGAAGAACAGCAGTGTTGACTGCACTACGTTTGGAAGGACAGTAGTGTCGACTGCACTACGTTTGGAAGAATAGCAGTGTTGACTGCACTATGTTTGGAAGAACAGCAGTGTTGACTGCACTATGTTTGGAAGAACAGTGGTGTTGACTACACGAAACTTGGAAGAATAGTAGTGTTGACTGCACTACGTTTGGAAGAACAGTAGTGTCGACTGCACTATGTTTGGAAGAACAGTAGTGTTGACTGCATTACGTTTGGAAGGATAGGAGTGTTGACTGCACTATGTTTGGAAGGACAGTAGTGTTGACTGCACTATATTTGGAAGAACAGTGGTGTTGACTACACGAAACTTGGAACAGTAGTGTCGACTGCACTACGTTTGGAAGGACAGTAGTGTCGACTGTATGACGTTTGGAAGAACAATAGTGACCCGTCTCGTACAATTACAGAGGAAAGCTCGGTATGGGTGTCCTTGTTAATGAGAAAAATCTGCTATTTTAATAGACAAACATCCGCTTTCTCCGTAAGTAATAAGAGCGTGCAATAAACCTAAGGACTGTTTTAAGGACCATCCATAAACCGAAAATACTTATGCGAATAGAAATTAAACTGAGAAGATTCGGTTTATGGTGGTTCCTTAGGTTTCTCGAGGGTCAGTGTAACGGTGTGTGGGCCTCGGCGGCCAGACGAGGGACGTGGCAGGATCGTCTTACGCGACGTAACAAATATAAAAGAAATTGTTGTTCGTCTATTATCATCTTGTGAAACGAAAAACTTTTCCGACAGCCTAATAAATAAACAAACACATAAAAACGTGGATTAGATAAGTAGATCTATTAACATCTACTAAATATAAATTTTATTTCCTGCTTACTCTACAACTTTGTCAGAGTATCCCGATAAATGTAAAGATGGTTGAAAAGCACGATGCTTCTTGAACGTATCGCAACACAAGCATCTCACACTAACGATAAATTTTCATGTATGAACTCTCGGAAATAAAATATAATTTAACGTATACTACAGAAGATATAGCACAGCATAGAAGATTCCACATTTGCTGCGATCGAACCGTTGGTATTGCCAGACAAACGATCGTAAAAATGAGGCGCAAGCGGAAGTCCGTCCGAACGGCCTCAGACGAATGACATCTTTACGTCAACCAAATAAACCCTAAATTATAACCGGAATTGGAATAATTCCAAGTCAGTTGGACCACGTCCAAGGCCCTTGCCTCCTCTCCTTCGATCGCGCGATCCTCTCTGCGGGGATTCTCGTTGGTCGTTGAAGATCCAAAGGAAGAGGTGTAACGTTTTATAAAACACATTATCTTGGCGCGGAGGATCGTAGGCACACGCGTGCCCGAGGAAAATGCATATTAAAGCTTATCTGCGCGAACGAAGCGAGTCAGAAAGGAGCATCGTGCGGAAGCAAGCAACCCAGCGACTAAACTACCGAGTAAGCGCGTTGCACTCGCGATACAACGAAGATACACGTAGAAATAACGCGGACTATTTTCATTTTCTCGTAGATGCTGGTTCGTAGGAATAGGAAATCCAATGGTGGATTATCGATAAATCGAGCAGGCAAGGGCACGCGTTCCATCGTGCAAAAGATGGAACGGTGTGGAACGAAGGATCCGAAACACCTAAGCAGTCGATAAAAGACGGATGGCAGCCGCGTTAAAGCCCCATGGGTGCCGCACTAGCCGTACGGTTCAGGGTGGTCCGGCAACTTTTCGTCGCAGGAATGCAACAGAAATCGTCCCTCATCTCTCTAGTTCTCCCTCTATTTTTCCCCCTTCTCCTCCAGAGTTTTGCTTTCATAAAAAGATGCCCCTTTCCTTTTTGCTTCCGCCGTTTTATTTTCATCGTTATTATCATCGTTATTATTTTTCGACGGCTGCGGCTCGATCTTGCGAGGATCCAGGTTCCAAGGTGGAGTCGCACCGATGCCGGATAGCAGAGCGAAAAGGAGGACGACTTGGGCCGAAGCGAAGGGAGCAGGGGAGGGCGCAGCAACGGGGCAAACCAAGGGATATACGCGTGTATCGCCATGCATCATCCTTCGTTCGTTGGAGAAACCAAAGGCCACCGCGGGGTGCGTTACCTTTGCTGCTTTGCCTATGGGCGCCTAAAAACGTCCACGATCCGTTCCTCGCAACCTGGAATATCCACGATAATACGTCCAAAAGAATTCCACCATTCCCACCAATTTGTACGTTCACGTAACGACACACGTTCAAAATGTCCATCTTTACGAAAGGATGATATTTCTTACTATCCACGTAAGCAGGCAACCGTAACTGCTTCTAATCCAAGACTTTGGCAAGAACGTTCAGGATACGTTCTCGGATGCGTTCGTACGTCGATTGAATTTCACTGGGAACGGTCAGGTATGAAAGCGATGTAATCTATTTAACGATAAATCACAGGCAAAAAGGCATTTTCGACGGGATGGTCGAGCGGTGGAACACGAGTTCCTTCCGGCTGCTCGAGCATGGTCGCACGAGCGTCGTTTGCCGGTTATCGAAACCGTACACACGGACCTATACTTGGAATACGAATATAATGCGAGTCCGACTATAGGGGGGCTTTGCGAGCTCGCAGCGTGGTACCATCGGAGCACGGGTAATGAGACGGCCCCCGACCAAGAGGAGTTGATATGCCCGCGCCCGCTCTGCCTATAGTCCTTTTACCATAGAACAACCGTCTTGCCCTATACGTCGTCGACCAACTAACAAACATTCGCCGGTCGACCTCGATGCTCGCGGGCTCATCGATGCGCTCCCCTTGCCACGCTCTTTGCCGCGCGACCAGGACACCGGTGTGCTTCACACACGACATACATACGTACATATATATGTACAGTGTAACGTGTATGGTTGAAAGAGCCTGCTGTAATTTGTCGATTGGCCGGCAACGAAATTATGTAATTGTGCACACACGCGTTTCGTGCTGTTCGCGCGCTATGTAAATGACGCGCGAACCCGCTCAATTTCGACCACGACCACGACGACGACAAGGAGGACGACGATGACCGCGAATAATAATCGCGAGTAATGGAGCCGAGCTCGCCAGAATGGCTGGAGCCGAGTGCACGTAAACTCCGTGTAAATTACGGTGCTGTCATTTCCATCGGTCTTTAAGAAAATGATTAAAACCTGTTAAATAGCACGGCCGAATCGATCAACCTATAAAGCGAAAACTAGAAGCCCGTAGCTTGTTTCCGTACGTGCAGAGGAAACGAGAACGCTCGTGGATTGTGCGTGCACGTACCGAATTCTCGATCGTGATACAAAACCGTGCGCTGGACCGTTAGCGGACCAACCTGCCTGTTAATTCGACCGATCTAACCATCGTGGGGAATCCAAGCAAATGCAACGTTTCCCTGAGGATCGCAGCCTGCAAATCACGCGAACGCTCGGCTTTCCGTGACCGGCCGCCGTATTGCCTCGAAACGGCGATTTTTGCATAGCTGTTGGTGAATTTTCATAAATTATCTGCGCGATAAGACGCGTCTATCCACGGCAAATGCCCAGCCGCGAATTAACCTAATCGACCAACTTAACGGAAATCGCCGGGAAAACCAACTGCACAGGATCCGGCCGGAGAAAATCGGCGCGAATGAGCTTCGGTTGCCTGCTATTTACACGATTCTCCATAACCGTTTCTCTCGTTCTCATCCTACGTATTAACCACGTCTTAAAGACACCTGTCCACGAGCAAAGGAATTCGGTTTCCACTCGAACCAAGCAACACGCCACGGAACACACGCGGCCGATTTTCCAAACGTGGAATACACATGCTTACTGCACGGAGATAATGCAAAGGTTGGCAGAGCCGCTGGCACTCTATAATCATTAAACGATGACTGAATTAAATTATCTGTAATCGGTCGGTCGGATCGGCCCGATCGGTGGCTGGCAATCGAAGAACGTGACCTCGTACGTAAGACTACCTACTTCTCAGTGGGTCTCATCTCGATATTCCTATCGATCACGAATCAGGACAAAAGTGTGGGAAGGGAGGAGGAGGAGAGAGAATGAAAAAAAGAAGGAATCACGCGCTATCCTACGTATCTCGAGGATTTTTCGTTGGATCGGACAACCGGCTTTTATCAGAGGATCGCCGCCAGCTAATCGAGCAGAAGCCGAGTTTCTGTAATTTCTACGCTTCGTAACAGAGAGCACAAGCTCCGTTGGCGAGCAGAAAACGCGGCCCAGACGAATCAAGAATTTACCATTGCTCTTTCCATGTATTACACGCGACGTTTGAGGAAAGAACATTGATGAACCTCGCGGTAGTTTCGAGAGGACGAAGGTCGTAAGAACGCGCTGGTACGAAGAGAACACAAAGTTAGTCCGAAAAACCGCAGCTCGTGTAGTAATTTCAGGCGCATTTAACCGCAAAAATGATTGTTATCGAAGAAGCAATGGGGCAGGAGTGCGCGATGGGATCTCGTATTAGCTGTTCCTGTCCGGCCCAAGTAATCTTCTCGGCGTTCACAATTCGACAGCGTTTGGAGCAATGATTATGTCGATGGGAGAGAGCGAATCACTCGTGCCGTGTTCCAGCCTTCATGAACGAAAATCACTCGATGAAATCAATAGATTATCGTTTCTATAGGATATACAGTCTGTCACACAAGAGCGTGTCTGCGATATCTGCGAAACCTGACACCTAATCAGAATGAGATAAAAAGAATGTAAACAAACGAAAACTTCTCTAATACGCGTTGCTGAATACCTTTCAGTTTCATTTGAAACAGTGAAAGGAACAGAGCTTTTTAATATGAGTGCCGCGTACGCGAAACGTCGAAAATCGTCTGGCATGGGCGAATGAAAACAGAGATCGTGATTGGAGTAATATAATATTCACTGATGAATCTTCGTTTTGGGCATGGTGTCCTATTAGGCGTGCTTGGACTATCCATGGAAGAAGGATGATTCAAAGAAGTGTAAAACACCCTATAAAAGTGCATGTTTGGGGTTGCTTTAACGCACGCGGTTTTGGGACTTTGTGCGTCTTTACAGACAATCTGAATGCACAAAAGATGGTGAAATTGTACCAAAGGGGACTTCTCACATCCGTGAAACGTTGGTTCAACCAAACCGAGGACCAATGGATATTGCAAGAAGACAACGACCCTAAACATCGAAGTCGCATCTGCACCCAATGGAAAGCGAAAAACGCCATCACAGTACTTCCTTGGCCATCGCAGTCCCCTGATGCAAACCCTATCGAAAATGTGTGGTCCCTAATGAAATGCAAGCTGAGAGGAAGACGTATCACAAAAATAAGAACACTTGTACATCACATTCGAAAGATATGCAGGTCGTTACCAGAATCCTACGCTCAAAAATTAGTCGAGAGTATGCCGAAACGATGTCAAGCTATAATCGCTAATGGAGGAGATTGGACACCCTACTAAGTAATAGCGTATTAGTGTTTTAGATGTAGATTCAATTCATATAAATTTTTTTACAAATATATAAATATTTACAGAAATATCGCAGACACGCTCTTGTGTGACAGACTGTAGGTAGGGCGTCTTACGTACGTACATAGGGCAACTTTAATGATACCGAGCGTACAAGGATTCGACATTGTTCGTCAAAGGTGAATCGGTGAAAGTCAACTTTGCGACCTTTAAGATGCGACAAGGAGCGAAAGATCCGAGTAATCTAAACTTCGATAGATTTAGATAAAATGATATGAATCAAGATCGAATTTAACGACGCGTCGTTTGTATCTTATTTAAGCGATAAATAATCTTTATAACAGGAGTTTGAAACGTTTATGGGAAAATATTTGAAGCTGTTGCTGTTCACGGAAGTGAAAAACTGTCACGCCCCGAATAAAACTGGCGAATAAAGGAGTGACAGGCTAATAAAGTCGGCATCGATTTAAACGTATTTAAGGGGAGACCCTGTGCAGTCTATAGCACCGTAGGCAAGCAGCCATTTATCCACCCTTTTCCCCTTCCATCGACACCAAGGTCACCTAAATCTCAACGAGGCAGGAGTTGCACTCAATATTGTGACCGAAGGTGTAAGCTATCGCGTTTCATTCTTCTCCTTTTGCGTTCTTCGCCTCTCTTTCTCGCCTCTTTCGCTCCGTTTTCGTTTCGTTCTACTCGCACGCGTTACCATTACCGCCGCCGACGTCGACACCACTGCCGTCCCCGCATCCTCGTCGTTCCCGGCCGGCGCAGTTCTCTATATCCAAAGCGCTGATTTGATCCACGTTTTAGATACGAGCATCGACCAACCAGACGCGAAGATAACGAACTGCTAATACTAAACTTGAAAGTTACACACCGCAGAGTATCGAAGCTTCTCTTTCTTTTTTCTTCACTGCCGTTCAAAGAGAAAGAGAGTCGTGTGTGTTATATATACACGAATACACATGGAGGAAAGGACGCGCGCGAGCCATGGGAACTGGAGGACGCGAGGAGGTGAAGAAGCGAGGCGCCAACCGCTTTACCTTTTGCAAACTAATTATCGGTAGTTTGCGCTTCCGTGTCTCGTTAATCTTATCGTACACCTCCCCCATCCCTCCCTTCACCCTCGCTTTTTTTCACAGCACCGTGGAAATTGAATAGCATTACGCGTAACGAAATTCTCCCGTTGAATCTTATGAATTTCATTAGTACAACGTCTTCTTCGGTCCACTCGTCTTGTATCCTACTTATTTTCCTTGCTTATTTAATTTTTTCCTTTACTTTTTACATGGAATGTTTCGGGATCCAAGTGCGGGATGACGATCGCTTTTCGATGCACGGGAAAGACAGACAGAGAGACAGACAGAGAGAGAGAGAGAGGGAGAGAGAGAGGTCGTTACATGCCGACCGAAGGATGAGCAGGTAAAGTACGTATACGCGTATTCCGGCAGTTATTTCGCAAATTTAGTAGGCACACAAGGGTCGGCGCGTGCTGATAATACCGCCTCAGTTCCCACCCCTGCCATTTTCGACCTTACCACGGAGGGAGGAGAACGCGTCCTGCCTCTGACTGCCTTTCCGGCCAAAAGTGATTTTTCCAAATTCCCTGGCAAATTAGGTGCTTCGACCATTGCGCCGGATAATTCTGCAGCCGCCCTAAACAGGGTTAACGCGAAATCTGAAACGGAAGAATAAGCAACCGGGGACGCATTTAACCGCACGAATTTCATTAACTCGCAATTCCGCGTATCTGTTCGACCGCGAGTTATTTCGGCAATGCAAAGGCGAATTTCCTCGCGCAGCGTATCTTTTATATTTAATTATTTTAATCCCGCAGCGGTCTATCGAGCAATAAGAATCCCTCGAGCGCCACGCTTTATCTTCCTCCTCTCCATTTTTCACTCTTCTCGTTCTTCTTCATCTTCCTCCTCCTTTCCGTACTATTCGTACCTCCTCTTGTCTCCCTGCCTCCCACCCGGCCCATTCACTCTTCGTTTTATTCCCTTTTCATTTCACAAACTTACATAAAATTTTAAACGCAATGCACACTTGCGCAACGGACGGCGCGCACTTCGCGCGGAGGTACAATTATGCAAAAATCGAGCATATTCCCTTAGATTAAGGGGTAGGTTAACCACACCTGCATGCAGAGCCAGACATACGATTAAATCCATGGGCATGGATAATGAGATGCGTGTTCGACTTTAAGTGGTGAGCCACGAGTGAGGAGATCTCCGCAACCGGTCTCTGAATCGCTCATACCTACGCGGCTCTCCTTTCCTTCTTCTTCCTTTCAACTTGCTTTCGTTGCAAAACTCGCGAGCTGACAGAATAAACGAAAAAAGTGGACACCGATGAAAAGTCACGAAATTTCTCTGCATATTAATCAGACTTATTGGCTTACTTATAACGACCTGTTATTTCTGCTAATGCTAAGTACCTGTCCTACAAAATACTTCCTCTTCCCTTTTCTTTTCTTTTTTTTTTTTTTTTTTTTTTTTTTTAACGACGCCGGCTGCATTCGAATCAACGTCATTTAAAATCGTTCTTATCTTTTAGCGACTTTCGTGGCGTGTAATTACGACCGAACGAACGCGAAGGCCGATACCCGACTAGGTAACCTAATAAAAAGACGAAGGAATTCGAACATAGGAAAAAATACCGTGCCGATAATGATAGCGTTACGTCGGTCGTCATAGTTGGAGCCGAAGGGACGAGCGGAAAAAACGAAGGATCGCGGCGCGCGGTGGTTATGTCGGGATGGCTGTGGTCGAGGGAACAGGGTCCTGTGGGCCTATGGGCCAGTGGAGAAAGGGTCGGTACAATTGACGAAGTGGGGGAAAACCAGTGATGGACGGACTGGCTGCTCCCCTGGAAGGTTCGGGCCGCACCAATAACTTTCCGAGACTAGAAATGGCACTCGAGTCGCGTGCTTTTCGCTCTGCTGTTAGCCACACGTTTAGATACCGTCTTTTAGAATATTTGTCACGATGCTTGGACAAACGTATCCATGGAACACGATCGTACTGTGATTCTGTAGATTAGAATTCCATTGATCAAATTCCGTTATCTCACACAGGGGAAGGATATAAATTTTGTAACGTTAAGAAGAAAATGAAAGCGACGACGTTACGCAAATACTCGAGAAACTGTACGAAGTTGTGTCGTTCGTAACGCGATTGTTGACTCCTAGGAAAACCTACGAACCCCATTGCAAGGTAGTAGGTAGCATGAACGCGTTTGCAGGACTCTTGACCCATAAAGCATAGGAACAAGTTCCTATGACGGCACTCGCTCGCGTATAAGAAGAGAGAAAGAGAAAAAGCGAGGGCGAGGAGGCATAGGAGCGAGCCGAAGGCCGTCTGGGCGTCGTACATCAAAAAATCGTTTCCCACAGCTGAACTTTGCACTCGAAGCCGAAGATAGAACGCGATCGTCTTACATCCGCGATAATTAGTGTAGCCGGACAAGCAAACATGGCAGAAAAAAGTGATTAATTTATCAGGGATCGTCGGCGGAAGACGTTCCTCCGAAGAGTTTTAACAATTTCTTTCGTTGTCTCCTTCGCACCGCCCCCACTCGCCCTCTTTGCCGCTCGGCATCTTCCTCTTTTGCGACCTTGCGAGCTGCTCGCAATGATGTAACTCTAATAATTTGTCCCGTCAAAGGAAGAAAGCAGGTATGTATATAATAGAGGTCGTGACTCGATGTAACGCGATACGTAGCTAGTTGCTGCGTTCGCTGTACACCGTGCCGCGCTCTCGCGCTATGCATTAGATGCACGTCCACGCGTTTTGCAAGATTACCATCCTCGTCTGGTCTTGCCTCGTCTCGTCGCGTATCTGGAAAAATTATCCGTTCGAACTCTACGGCGGCGAACACGATGTAAGTGGAACAATGCTTCTGTTGCTGCTCCCTTTGTCTTGGCGCAAGTCCTTTTAACACGTGGGTTGATTGCGTGAGATTGAAAGAATGGTAATTTCAATGGCATTCTCAAATGTCAGAATATATTATGGCGGAATACGAGGAAGAGCGCGAAATGCTATTTCTTCTTACATTCTATTTTAATGGATTATTTCGAATCGTGTAGAAAGATGGAAGGGTGTTGTGTATTTGCGAGAAGCGTCTATAAACGCATCCACACGAGTTCCATCGTGCTGAAGAATAGCCGCACGACAAAACATACACCGACTACTTCCTCCAAGCAGAAAAAGAGCAAACCGAAGGTGACTTTATTAGCATACGATTGGCACCGTCCATCTTAATGCCCCTTCGTCGTGGCCCTCTTCCCTTTCTGCGCTTCTTTGTCCCCCTTTCCGCGCGTATCACCGAACAATGTTTATGCCCGTGTTGCCCGATGTTTAGTCGGTGCTCGCGCGATTCCGAGGCCACCGCGTATCTTTCTGCCAAATTCGATTTCTTTCGTCTGTTCCTTCGCACACTGCCGGTACTAGGGTCTTTGACAAACGCGTTCAAACCTTCCATACACTGACTAGAAAAGGTATTAACACACCATTTATTATTTATTATTTGATCTACTAATTAATTAGATTCATCGAATTTGATATTAATGGCACAGAGAATTATTTCCAAAAATTTGATATTCTGGAAATGAAACGTGCAATTTTACATACAATGACTAGAAAAGGTATTAACACACCATTTATTATTTATTATCTGATCTACTAATTAATTAGATTCATCGAATTTGATATTAGTGGCACAGAGAATTATTTCCAAAGATTTGATACTCTGGAAATGAAACGTGCAATTTTACATACAATGACTAGAAAAGGTATTAACACACCATTTATTATTTATTATTTGATCTACTAATTAATTAGATTCATCGAATTTGATATTAATGGCACAGAGAATTATTTCCAAAAATTTGATATTCTGGAAATGAAACGTGCAATTTTACATACAATGACTAAAAAAGGCATTAACACACCATTTATTATTTATTATTTGATCTACTAATTAATTAGATTCAACTATATCGAATTTAGTATTAGTGGCACAGAGAATTATTTCCAAAGATTTGATACTCTGGAAATGAAACGTGCAATTTTACATACAATGACTAGAAAAGGTATTAACACACCATTTATTATTTATTATCTGATCTACTAATTAATTAGATTCAACTATATCGTATTTGATATTAATGGCACAGAGAATTATTTCCAAAGATTTGATACTCTGGAAATGAAACGTGCAATTTTACATACAATGACTAGAAAAGGTATTAACACACCTTTTATTATTTATTATCTGATCTACTAATTAATTAGATTCATCGAATTTGATATTAGTGGCACAGAGAATTATTTCCAAAGATTTGATACTCTGGAAATGAAACGTGCAATTTTACATACAATGACTAGAAAAGGTATTAACACACCATTTATTATTTATTATTTAATCTACTAATTAATTAGATTCATCGAATTTGATATTAATGGCACAGAGAATTATTTCCAAAGATTTGATACTCTGAAAATGAAACGTGCAATTTTACATACAATGACTAGAAAAGGCGTTAACACACCATTTATTATTTATTATTTGATCTACTAATTAATTAGATTCATCGAATTTGATATTAGTGGCACAGAGAATTATTTCCAAAGATTTGATACTCTGGAAATGAAACGTGCAATTTTACATACAATGACTAGAAAAGGTATTAACACACCATTTATTATTTATTATTTGATCTACTAATTAATTAGATTCATCGAATTTGATATTAGTGGCACAGAGAATTATTTCCAAAGATTTGATACTCTGAAAATGAAACGTGCAATTTTACATACAATGACTAGAAAAGGCGTTAACACACCATTTATTATTTATTATTTGATCTACTAATTAATTAGATTCATCGAATTTGATATTAGTGGCACAGAGAATTATTTCCAAAGATTTGATACTCTGGAAATGAAACGTGCAATTTTACATACAATGACTAGAAAAGGTATTAACACACCATTTATTATTTATTATTTGATCTACTAATTAATTAGATTCATCGAATTTGATATTAGTGGCACAGAGAATTATTTCCAAAGATTTGATACTCTGGAAATGAAACGTGCAATTTTACATACAATGACTAGAAAAGGTATTAACACACCATTTATTATTTATTATTTGATCTACTAATTAATTAGATTCATCGAATTTGATATTAGTGGCACAGAGAATTATTTCCAAAGATTTGATACTCTGGAAATGAAACGTGCAATTTTACATACAATGACTAGAAAAGGTATTAACACACCATTTATTATTTATTATTTGATCTACTAATTAATTAGATTCATCGAATTTGATATTAGTGGCACAGAGAATTATTTCCAAAGATTTGATACTCTGGAAATGAAACGTGCAATTTTACATACAATGACTAGAAAAGGTATTAACACACCATTTATTATTTATTATTTGATCTACTAATTAATTAGATTCATCGAATTTGATATTAGTGGCACAGAGAATTATTTCCAAAGATTTGATACTCTGAAAATGAAACGTGCAATTTTACATACAATGACTAGAAAAGGCGTTAACACACCATTTATTATTTATTATTTGATCTACTAATTAATTAGATTCATCGAATTTGATATTAGTGGCACAGAGAATTATTTCCAAAGATTTGATACTCTGAAAATGAAACGTGCAATTTTACATACAATGACTAGAAAAGGCGTTAACACACCATTTATTATTTATTATTTGATCTACTAATTAATTAGATTCATCGAATTTGATATTAGTGGCACAGAGAATTATTTCCAAAGATTTGATACTCTGGAAATGAAACGTGCAATTTTACATACCATGACTAAAAAAGGCATTAACACACCATTTATTATTTATTATTTGATCTACTAATTAATTAGATTCATCGAATTTGATATTAGTGGCACAGAGAATTATTTCCAAAGATTTGATACTCTGGAAATGAAACGTACAATCTAATAAATAGACAAATTTACGTTGAAATATAAGCAAAGACTTCACTCACTGGATATTATCGAAGATTTTAGATCTTTCAAACATCTTATATGTCGTTTATCGTTTTTACACCTTCAGATTTCGCATAAATGCATAAAAATGAGCAATGTATTGGCAAAAAAAAAAAAAAAAAAAATGTTTCATTGGATAACAAGAGTGAGCCAGTTGTATATCGATACGAATCTTTATACATGAAGAGGTCTAAGAGCAGGCAATCAGGCGTGTTTTAACACGCATTAAGAGCGCATATCTTTATAAATTCACCTTGTTCCACCTTGTGCAAAGTTCAACGCGTCCGATGTAAATTATTCAAGCGCAGTTCCGCATCGTTGCATTATCCCAGGCTAGAATTTTTCTTCATCACGAAACGCGTACGCGACGTAGTATTAGAAAGATCGCGGAGCGAATCGATCGGTCGCGGATGCGCTCAAGTTCGCGGCTAAAAGCGAGAAAGCTTTTACTTGACGATAGCTCGTCGAGGACGTCTTAAACAAAACCGCGGTGTGTACTGGCGTCGCAACGTATTATTATTGTTCGCGTAGTTACCGTAATGATCGTCATTATTGTCATCAAGAGTGTTGCTAGGACATTCCTTCACGGTAACGAGTTTAGCGAAGCTTTGCCTCGGACGAACAGGATCTTGAGAAGAAAGAGAGCCCGGGCAGACGTGGCCCGAGGGCCGCGTCCATTATTCAATAATCTCGCGAGCCAGTGCTTTTCGTTTTAACTGCAGCCTTTTTTCACCATTGCAATATTGTTTTTATTCGCGATCGATACGCCTCGAGTAAACCGTTCGATGCCTGTTCTTGAAGACAGTGAGAATTTGTCGTGCACAGGAGGTCACGGAAATTTTCAAACGAGCTGCAGGATAAAGATCGATAAGAAGGTGAACACTTTTTACAAAAGAGCCTACATTTGCCGATGGTATGCAAGCTGAACATTACCATAATAGAAACCGTCTGCTAACGTCTAAGATTCGTCACTGCGATACAGCGTCAAATTAATTCTTCTTTGTTTCAATTATAATCTGTTTAAGACACGAATACGTAACTTTGATCGTTAGAGTGATCGGTATATTGCACAAGGAATCGATACACGTGGGGGAAATTGATATCAGAACTGAAATATGGTCCTTAAAGAGACCGCGATAAAGAATACCATACTAGTGAAGATGGAAAAAGGAAGAGGCACCGATGTTAATTTCACTCCTCTTCCGCTCTGTGCACTCCTCACCCTCCCTTTTCTTGTACCAATTTCCATAGCCTTGTGCGAATAAAACGCATTAAGATAGTCATCATTGGCTATTAATTTATGGCTGCGCGTATTTAGATCGACGCGATAGCATCGACTCGTTTACGCTCTGTTCCGCACCTTGTAGCGAAGAAATCTGTTGAAATCAAAGCACGATCAAACGGCGGACGATTTCACGAATCTGCCTATTCCTTGAACGAGAAATTCTTCCACTTGTTTTCAACATCATAGCGAGACTATCGAAAGTGTTGGAAGCCTAGTTTTTGCGCGAGAAACTCGGAAGACATTCGCGGCGGCTGGATTAAAGCAATGATTCTTACGTGTGCGCGATTTACGCTCGCTATCTCACCTTCTAGGATGAAGAAGAGCCACTGTCGGCAGTTTGTCCTGTCTTCCGCCACGCACTCTTTATTACCCCGTTCTTCGCCGTCTTTCCCCTTCTCTCTCCCTCTCTCTCTCTCTCTTTCTCTCTCTCGGTTTCTCCGCGTGCACCCGCGCGCTCGCGCGATTCTGTACAAGTTCAACACATTTAGGGGGTTATCGTATTATGTCGAGTCACGAACTCGTTATAGCACGGCAAGACGGATCGGCGCTATAAAACCACTTGGTTTCAGTTTAACCAAAGGGTGCACGGTATAACTGGTTTACATTTTGCCGCCTTTCTTGCTGCCTGCCCCCTTCTACCAGAGTGAGCGCGTCTCCCTACGGTTGCACGGGAAATTTTTCACGATACCGTGTGGCCTCCAGTCTCTCTCTGTTCGCCTCCTCGAAGATACGATCGTAGGAACGGTGCAACGGGTCCACGGGAAAACGTGGATACAAGATACGACGGGAGTCTGGCAAGAGAGAGGCTCGATGAAAAAAAGCACGAGGGCGAAGAAAATAATAAACGTGCACGAAGGAATCCACGCTAATACCACGTTCGCGTGTGTGTGTGTGTGTTGTACAAGAGAGAGTAAACGGGAGAAAACCGTTCAACGACAGAGCGAAAGGGGAAAAGAGAAGAACGAAAGGCGGCCGAGGGCGAAGGAGAGACGAGAAAGGACGAATGGAAAAGGCACGGGGGATGCACGAAAAGGGGCAAGAACCTTGGTCGACAGAGATACACCTACCACAACCGCGCGCTTCCTATCGAAACCGGCACTTTCGTTTCACGCAAATTTTAAGTTTCGCGAATAAATTGCTAGGCTGTCGGTCCGAACGAAACGACGCCGAAGCGAAGCGAGGCGAGGCGAGCCGAGCCGCCGCGCGAGTCGACGAGGAAAGGCATTACCCTGGAGGTGGTACGAGAGGCCGAAGCAAGCGGCAACTAGTCGATCCACGTGCTCGTTATCACGGTAATAATATCGACGATGTTGTCTTCGTCGTCGGCGTCTTCTTGCCGCTGATTCCCGACCGGTCAGCACGAACCAATGAAAAATACTGAAAAATGCACGATAGGATCGTGTGCACGCGCGTTTACGTTTTTGCCGCCGAGAACGCGTGCGCTCGCGTGTGAATCGGCGCGCTTCGACGCGAAATCGAGCGCGGCAAGATCGGCCGTATCGAACGGGGAACGTGGGAGACGATGCCGACGAAAGGTGTAATTTTAGTTACGAAGAGTAAGTAATGAGCAATCGACAGGCTGAACGGCAATTTCGTGGCGGCCTGCCTTCTCCGTCCTCGGACCAGCTATCTGCCGACTTTGTGGCTTCACTATAAGCTATATCCATTTTTCCCATCTATACGCCATACGGAATTTGTCCTGCGTGAAAGTACCTGTCCAACTAGAAGCTGTCGAACGTGACGAAACAAATCGAAATGTAGAGTTAACTCCTAACGAGGCGATTTATTCGAAAAATCACGAAACTGCGGTTAGAAGGCGGCGAGAGAGCGTCCGACGGGAAACGTTGTTCCACTTCTGTCCCGCTGGATGATCGCGTAACGAAGAAACCCGCTGAAGCGCAATTATTGCAATTGAATGCACCTCGGAGCACGGTTAATCAATAAGCAGCGACTCGTCCGAACTAATGCCACGAATCGCCGACAGGAATTTCGGATCGAAACTGCCCTGTTTTTGCGACCAGGTTTTCAAGACAGAATTAAGAAGAAAAAAAAACAATATCATATATAAGCACAGCCCTACGGCGACGTAAAACCAATTATAAATCATCACGCCAAAAATAAAAAAAAAATTGTATATCAGACACAAATAACATTGTATGGCTATGTCGTACCGTCACGTGTCGGTACTTTTGCCTAATCCACTCCACAAGCGAAATTCAATGTTTATAATGAATTCGATACGCACGTAAGAAACATTTTTCTGGGTCAATAAACGTTATGAAAAAAAAAAAAAAAAGGAATTTCGTATCGTCTCGCGTGGCTACGGCAGGGGAGAGGAAATGAGCAGAGAATATGCAACACTGGTTTTTCAATTTAAGAGACCAAAGACTGTGCATCAGTGACGAAGAGAAAATTGTTAGCTTCGACTAAGGATATGCACGACTAACAATATTCGAGTATGAATGACGGGATGATGCAGGTGAGAAAAACGAAGTGGAAGAGAGAAATTTTTCCTGGGGACTATGGATCATCCAGTCCTGTTGCGCAAGGCTGCCGAGGATCGTTTGCTCGCGATGGATATATTCGGAAATCGTTTCGAGATAAATAAAATATATGGCAAATATTTGGCAGCGGTTGGCCCACTGGTGTTGAGAATGAAACGAGGCTTATCAACGTGGAGTATCGTGCGATAGATCGACGGAGATGCGACCGAGCCGATTCCAAACCCGTTCCTCGGCATCGGTCGCGGGGTCGCTCCTCTTTCGCGCATGTGACGCGAAGCATCGCTGCGTTTCCCGGCTGCTCTGCTCGCTACCGCACACCGTGTCAGCGTTCTCTCGTAAATCCTCGTGGGCGGGGCGTGAACGCAAGCGTTTGCGTTGATGCTGTCCAAGAATAGCGTACAAAGTGTATCGAATTTGTACGATTCACCTCCCGGCTCTTCCCGGACCCTGTTTCACCCCTTTAGTTACACCATCCGGCTGATATCCTCGTTTTTGTTCTTGCGGCTGGAATCAACTTGCCTCGACGATGCTTCAAGTAGAGTTTCTTACTCGCCAACACTCGCGCGAAACTTTCCTCGGACACACTGGCACGATAAGTCGATTGTGTAACGTTCTTTCTGTAACTATCCCCTCGTTCTTTATCCTAATACCCTAAAACGCTGTCAAAGATCGCGTTGAAGATCGTCTGCCACCGGAAACAACGGGAATGTATGCACGAAATATGTCAGCGTAATAAAAATCAACGAGGTCGGATCTAACCCGAGATAAGTGGAATTTACGATTACGAAACACGATTGAGAAGGGAACGTGGCCGACACAAGGCGACTAGGTATCGACGACTGATCGGGCTCGACTGGTCGACGCGACGTCGGTGGAACCCGGAAGAGCCGGTCGGTTTCGCTTTAAAAGAAGGTAAAAGTAACAGTTATGTTCATTGTCGCGGCTGCCTCGTCCGGACGTTTTATGACTGTCCCTCGTAAAAAAAAAAGCTAACGGTCCGCTCTCGTTTCGTCGCTATACAAACCCTGTGTTTATTGGCTTGTGCAACACGGCGGAGCAGCGTGGATCAAGAAGCCTTACAGGGGGCTTAGTCCTCAGGTCCGCGTAGCTGCTCTTTTCCGTGCAAAGTGTCGTGTTGGAGGACGAACGTGACTACGCGACCGTTTGCCAGTTTTATTGCCAGGTTCAGGCAAATTACGACGCCGTCCAACGACTTTTACGTCTATTCGCCGTGGCGTCCCTTCACCCTGACTGTACCGTAGCATTTTTCCCTCGGCCAGCAAAACCAACGTGCTACGTAACGAAGATGGAACACGTTGGCCTATCAAAAACGTTTTTCGGATCGTCCTAGCTTCGCGAGGATTTTCTTTTTCTTCGTCGGTCACATCAGGCTGGTCGAAATAGAAGGCGTGTGCGTTAAACGAGTGGTGTTTGAACGTGTTAACGTAAAGTATTACAGCAATTTGTTACGGAATATCAAGCTAATGAATATATATACGTAGGAATATAAGAAAATAGATAAAAAAATTAAAATATTCCACATACTGTCGTTCTAAAATAGATGATCGAAGAACCAGTTTGGAAACACCGCAGCGTTGCGATAAGTATCGCGCGACTGTCAGGTACGAGGTATCGCGTCAAACCGATCCGTTTCGCCCGGTGAAATATTAACTCGAACAATAGCAAGACTTTTAAGCTTCTACCCGATCCATGGAATTTGCTTTCCGCGAATAATCGAAGATAACGTGCAACTATGAGCCGTTGACGCGATAAACATAGCGAGGGTTACAGCAGCTATTCTGGAGTGCGTCGAGGAACAGAACACGATGCCCGGAAACGGTGTTTCCTCCGCATCGATACATGGATTTCCATGAAAAGTAAATACGTGGTAAGGTCGGCGCAGCTCCGGACTAAGGCTCGCTTCGTGTGTAATATATAATATGCGGTTAGATGCAAGACTACTTTTAACCACGGCCGTAAATCAAACAACCGACTCTGCGTGCATTCCTAGAGAAAACCTGCTCCGGCCCGAGAAAAAAGTCCCGGAGACCCCGCTCGAGATCTCGCCGCGTCTAATGAACGTGCCTCGTTCGTTTCGTTTTGCAAAACGAGAAACGATAGCCTATTACATTTTCCTGTATCCGTTCGAACACCTTCCGTCAAATCAACGCTTCTCCGTTATCTGCATACTCTCGTTTCCCCTTCTAAGTCTCGCATGGCGGACGCTGCATTAATTCTAACAGATTCGTGTTTCGCGTGTATTACGAAGAAATAAATTCGCCGTATAAACAAGTCATATTCTTCGCACGAGTCTTATTATCCTATAGGAGAAGATTTCACTTCATTTTATTGGCGTACAGGAAAAAATTCTGAACCTTTCGCTGTGCGCTTTATCAGCGTGGAATAAAACATTCGACGCTCGTGGCAGCGATGATCGAAGCAAGCAAGGGTTAAGGTTAAACGGCCAGCAAGATCCCTGATTGAATACACGCTAGTTGCAAGTGAAACGTAAAAGAGGAAAATTTCTCCCTTCGGTCAATTAGATCTCGCGAGCGGAATACGGTGGGATTTTTAAAAAGCAGATATCGCTATGATCTCTGTCGTACGAAAGCAGTGTTGCAACGAAGCTCGGCGATCTTTGTATCATTGTACGCCGCGAGCAGATTGTTTCGCTCGTCGTCGACGTTTTCTGCGAACTTTCAATTTGACTGGCAGATCCGAGCCTTTTTCTCCGAAATCACCATCTCGCGCAAGAAGGGCCTGTAAAAATGACTCGGAGGGCCCCTCTCGGACGGCCCGAGCCTTGGGCTACTCTCCAATTAACCCATATATAGATCCCCTCCCTTTCTCTTTCTCTCTCTCTCTCTCTCTCTCTCTCATTCTTGCTCTTCCACTCTCTCCGTATAGGTTGGGTAAAAGGAAATCGAGCTGGCTCGTTTGATCGATCCTTTCCGCGACTTGCATCGGCGCTGCCGCCACGATTTCCCTTGCACGGGAACCGCAGATCGAACACGACGAAGTCGTCGAAACCGAGTATCCCAGATCGAGATTTCGAAATCACGATACCAATGCGCGTATAAGAGAAGGAGAGGAGGAGAGTTGGCCTCTCGAAAGGCACGCGCGAGCTCCTCGAACCACCGCTATTATTACGACGTTACGTGGAATTACGGACGCCACACGATCGTCTGCATGCACCGTCTTATTACAAGATCCTCAAGGTCTTCGTCAAATAATCCGCGTTTTCCGCGACAGGCTCCGTCGCCTGCAAAATCGTCGTCGCGATCGTGTAAAGTTGTTTGCCTCGAAAAAAAAAGAGAACACGATAGAAAAAGAAACGGCTTTCAAGGGGGGAGGCGGTATGTCGCTATAGGTAGAGGAAGGAGATGGAAAAAGGGACAGGGTGGGTGCGTGAGGGAAAGTGAGAGAAAAGAAAAATCGCAGCAAGCCGAGAGCGACAGTGTTACGGTAGCCGTAAATTTCTTCAGCTAATGGTGCACAACAAACGCTTGTCCGTACCTAAGCTCATAATGTCCGTTCACGCCGGCCTAATATCATTCCCGGCGTTTAATAAATATGTCGCGGAGGTAATACGTCATAACTTTTCCACGCGTCGCGATCTCGTGCAAGCGGTCGCGCTCGCGCAACACCGTATACCCACCACACGCACGAAACGGCCGTATACACGCGAATCTACACGAGCGGCGACCGCACGAGCGATGTATTACGTTGATATTCGTTGAACGGTTACCGCGTAATGTCACTGAGTTATACGCTTCTTAACCGAGACTCTTAATCGCGGGATAATGTTGTCCCAGCTCTTTCTTTCGCTCCTTTTGCTCCTCTTTCTCCTTCCCGCCCCTGCCCCATTCTCTGTCCCCTTTTCTCTTTACCTTGTCTCCGTTTTTCTTTTTCCCTCTATTCGCCGGTTGATACACACGACGCCGCGCCATGTACGCATACCGATAAAACAAACGCGCAGTGTCTCGCGCACGTGACGAATGCGTAATTTCGCCACGGACGAATGATTGTCCGTACGTTTTTAGTAGCAGAAAAAGGACTCCATGATTAGACACTCGCACACCCTCCCGACCATGCACCGCCGCCGTGTAAAGCATTCATTGAGTGGAAGTGCAGTGTCGATGGCGTGATTCACGCATCTGGAATTCGGTGGCGCTTCGAGAAAATTAATTAAATCCCACTGATTAATCGCTCGATCTCTCTTTATCTCCTCGTTTCTACTTCGCTCTCGACTTGATCTCTTTTCTCATCCGGCGCTGATCAACGGCACCTTCGTTCCTGCTCTCTCTAGGTTATCCATAGACGGCGCCGAGATACGCAAGAGACCGCCGAATGTTTATACTATTAATCGTGTTGTTGTTCGCACAACAACACGATTAATATGGCCGGCAGGTAGTAACGGTTGTACCGAGAGCCCGAAGGATAAGCGGCCGACGAGTCGTTTATGCGCGTCCGCTTAAAAACGCCAGATAGAATCGTACATCATCGAGCGTACGACGGGAAAGAGGCGGTAAAATTAAGAAATTTTCGTTCCGGCACACAGCGACGATCAAGCAATTATTTTAAAAGGTCAAGAGGTTTCAGCTGGATAAATTATGTCCGTCGTCCTTTCCCACCCGCGTCGGCGGTCAATAGCTACGAAATAAACGTTTCGATTCAGTTCTCGCATGAACGCGACTAACTTATGCCCCGTTACAGCGACAACAGATCGGGCTCGTGATCGTACGCGTGAAATTGACGAAAATGCAGAAAGAAGCGTGCATTTACCGGCTGATCGGTGTAACGAAGAAAATGACAAGAAAATAATAGGAAGTAAAGGAATAGAGGAAGACACACGCGTCGAAAGTAGCTCGTTGAGTTTCTTATGTAACACACGTACAAAGCGACAATCGATAGCTGGAGAATCAAAAAGAAGGAAAAGCGTGTTAAAATGCGCATATTACGTCTGCGTTGTTCGTATGTTCTGCCTGCGGTAATTCACGAACGCTGGCTATACCACGCGTCCCGGTTCGCTGCAGATAAAGTGTATCGATGTCACTGGCAATTAGCCGCTGCTCGATATTCCTAACTTTTTTACGCTCCTACCTTTGGGATTGGTAGAACCTGACCGGAATGGAGAAGGCAAGGAGCAACGGATACAAAAGCATTTTACGGTCAGATCGCAGAGAGCTTAGGCTGGCAGGTGGTGTTTGTAATGGCCGGCCATCGGCAGACCAGCCGGCAGTGCTATAGGCAGGTTTGCCGTGGTAAAAACTGTTGCCTGAGTTACGAACGTCCGAGTCTATTTGCGGTATCGACGGGTCCCGATTACATCGTCGCGTATTAATTGAATACGCGACGCAACGACGACGGCGCGGATGGCGCCGAAACGCTGCAAGAAATCGGGACACCGGAGAGAGAAACGGCGAAGAAACCGATCGAATATTCTTTCCAGTACGCGTGATCGCGCCACATTGCCACGCCATACGCCTGCTCTCCTCTCCTCTCCTCTCCGCTCTTCTGTGCGATCCGTTCGTTGATAGAAACGGTACGATACAGTCGCGATGCGGCGCGATCATCGATTTCAACGAGTTCCACGTACGCCGAAGCACCGTGTCGAATCCCTAAGTAACGCAACGATGGAAGATCGATGGGAAGAAGAAACGTTTAGCCAGCTCGATGTATGTAAATTGTTTGTTTTATCCACGAATCCACCATTTCTCTATCCTTCTCTAATAAATAACGCGCAATTGTGTTTTTGTAGTCCGTGTGAAAGTATTCGAGCGATCCGCGTGACGCTTTACGAGTACTTTGTAGGATGCCGATGCGTCTTTCCCTCTTCGGCCGTTCATTTCTACATGGTAGCTTTATTTTTGTCCTTCGAACGGCGAACGCTGGAAATGCACGAGGTACGTCTTCATCTGCAAGAGCAAAGGCAAGTATTCCGCAAAAACGTGAGCAGGAACACTTTTTGATTCAATTATTTTGCCTTGTATCCTTCTTCCCTTGCGGGCACACAGGTATACATATCCTTTGTCTGGCGGTGTAGTCGTTCCGATCGTCGAGCACCTAAACACGTTCTTCGTGCCTACGAAGCGCGGCCGATCCCAAGTATGCATTATCTCAGCCTGGAGCAGTGAAATGGCAGTCTGCTATATAGACGAGCAAGAAGCCGAACCAATCAAATGCGCGGCGTTTCTGTTGTCAGCAGCCTTGAAATCTCCAGCCGGCGATCAAACGAATTTCCCTTTTCCATCGTGTCCTTCTATTTAGCGTTCCACCCACCGGAACGTTTCCTGCTTCTTCTCGTTTAACGTTCTGCACAATGAAATACGTCTCGTCGACATGGTTTACAGGCGTTTTCTTTCGTGCCAAAACACACGAGACCATTAGTCTAGCCGGTAGCGTGATATAGTGATCGATAGAGATCGAACTGAGGCAAGAACGTAACTACCCGGCTGACTGTCTTCTTCTGTTCTTTGCGGAAACAACAATCTCAGAAACACGGGGTAATTGATGAACAGCCATTGACAACAAACGCCACGCTGTGAGAGAGGATTAATCCCGGGCCACGACGGCGATAACTCCTCCCGCATGAAATTTGCAAAACAGTCGGATAGCGTATGAGCTGTTGCCGGTGTGTAAAAGCGAGCCAGCGCACACGAGTTCGTACATGCGAACAGCTCGTCCATCAAATTGAGAACCCTGGTAGGCAGCCGCTATACGCTGCCGGCTGAACGTGCGATCAGCACCTATGCTTTGCGCGCGCGTTACGCGCCACTCACGTTCCTTCGCTTCTTTTCTTCCACACAGCTCGTAGGCACCGATAAACCATTCCTATTGTTTACCATCGCGTCCTGCGTTGTTTACTGTCCTGCAACGACGCCGATGTCTCGCGGCCTCTCGATAAAGACGCAACCAGAGACCATCGTTCGTCGTCTTCCAAACCGTCGTTTGTTGCCTTGCCTATGCACCTCCTCCTCTACCACAACACACGTACGACTGTCCTTCTCTCGATCCCCGAACGAGATACCGGTGTAGCGTTCATACGCTAATATCACTCTGTTTATCTTATAATCGTGCTCGCATACGTTTCCTGTGCCTGTCGCGATCCAAACATACCGCTGCGTTCTACCTTTGTTTCCATGTTTATAGCGTGTTCGATCATTTGTTTTATTTTATGAGAAATAAACGTTACTTTCGTGGTGTTCGCGTCGTCTTCATCGGCGGTATCCCAAAGAAGAAGAGACAGGTTAGAACGAACATAAAGATATTCTTTTCTATCCGAAGAGAAATAGAGATAAGCGACGCAATAATATTCTTAGGTGTTACGGTAAGTGATTGAAATAATCTTGAGCGGTAACCGGCGGTAGATCGTATCGAAACCGAATCGCGATTATTCCGCGCGTGTAAAGTTCCGGTGAACGTTGACCAGCGCGTTACCAATTGCGTGAAATAATATTACGGACTTTTATAAGTGGCAAACCACGTTGTCGGTAGCAGAAAAACGTGGGACAGGATGTAAGTGATTCCACCGATCAGAAATTACGCTTTCATGCGGTGAATCTGCAACACCCGTGATTAATACTCTTGAAAATTTTCACGTTATAACGCAGCAAAATATAAAAGTTGATCGACGATACTCGGGTTCGCGGTGAAATTATGCGGTGGGGCATATGCAAATTGCGAATATCCCGATACATTTTGATCGATGTTTACAATTACTTTTAATGACACGCTTCTACGGCATTTTGTCTCACTATGGCCGACTATGGCGTTTTTTCGCAACAATGCGTGCACTGCCGCGCGGTATCTTGATGAATGCGAATTAAAAATCAATCGACGAAATGTTACGTACAGAGAAAATCGAACAACAGCTTGTAATCTCGCGCGATTTAAAACTATTTTCACGAGCATCTTTGCTCTATCTTTATTTTCTCCCGAGTAAAACACCAACAATTTACATTTTTCTACTTAGCATAAAGAGGAAATTTACAACAAAAAAGGTTACTACCCTCGTTCGTGACGAGATGCAGGCACACGCGTTACACGCCCGATGACGCAAAAAACGACTTTTTTCCGGTTAACTACAACCTTCGCATTTGACTCTCGTTGAATATATAAAACAGACTACATAGTTTTCTTTCTTCCAATCACGAATTCGCGGAAAATATACTCTTTTGACGTGTCTAACATATGTACATGGTTTCAGGATGTCTGGATAAAGTTTTCTCGTGGAAACGAGTTGTAACGATTCCACGCGAATAAACGAACATTACAAAATTTAAACGACAACGTTATAATTATTACGTAATACTTGCAGCGAGAGAAAGAATATTTACAAGAGAGAGAAATTGTTCGCTATTGTATAGTCGTATCGTTTACAAAACGATCGCGTTTGAGGAATTCAACGGGCGAAGAGCAGGATGGAATTCCGATCAAATGCGAAGAGCCACGTAATTTTCAGAGACCCGAATGTTTTTTGAGCGAACAGTACGCAGAAGCGGCGGGCGTGGAGAAGGGAAAAGGGCGTAGTAAGTCATACGGAGAGGCTCGTACGTCATCCTCCATCCGGGCCAACGGAGCAACACATGGAAAGGGACTGCGGAGCCTCCATACACGACGAACGCACCTACTTGGCTTGCCTCTTTAGGTCGAGGTTCGCTAGTGTTCGCGTACCACCACACACCTTCGCGACACGCACTCACACGTTGGTCACTCGTGTGCCTCGATATGTAGGAGAGGCTGAACCACTTGGTCACGGGCGTGCAACACGCACGCCTATATTCGACGCAAAGTCCACGGATCCGATCTTTTCAATTTTCCAATTGTAAATTAGCGCCTTAAATGGTTCGTAAAAAAGGCGTCGTAGAAGCGCGAGTATACGGGAACGAAGCAACCGGAAACATCGACCACTCGTCAAGAGGGAAGTTGTCTCAGCCATGTTTGTCAGCCATTGAGGTATACAATTTTGAAAGATACGAAACAACTACGCGTATGTTTATGCCCGTATGATTGTTAATTATTAAACGTTTTTCAGGCTCCTATCGAGGATAAACGTTAGAAATAAACGACCAACAACGAGGGAAAATTATAGTGGAAAAATAAGGAAAGAGAGTGAGTCGATTATTGTTATTTACGAGACTATTCGGCAGCAAACGATAATTAGCCGGTTGCGTGAAACGAATCCGTAAAAATCTTCCGCCCATAAATGATTTGTACAATGAACTTGCCCGTGTTTCTGTTCCAGCAAAACATTCCTACCACACACGAAGACGCGGAACGATCTTGGTCGATACACACAAAGATATGTGCTCTGTATTACCGACGAGCCTCGCAGCGACGATAGCGGTAAGCGCGGAGGCACATAAGAGGGAGGGGTAAACGAGCCGAGCCACGATTTCGTCGTCGTAAACGTCAACGTTACGGTTACAGCGTTGTTCCTAGCTGGTTTATATTGAACGAGGTTGCTCCCCGAGGTACGTAACACCTACTGGCAACCGTCGTATCGTCGAGTAGCACCATACTCGTTTCCAACCCGACATAGAGAGAGAGAGAGACAGAGACAGAGAGAGTGAGAAAGAAAGAGGAAGAGAGAAGCGGGTGAGACCACGTGGCTTTTACGCGGGAATTCCACTGCTTCGGCACAAGAGTTCAAGGTTTGTTAGCTCTCTATCCGTTCGTACACGGTGCCGGGACTAGACGAACCGCCCAATAAAGACCGCCATAACCACCACGCGATATCGATGCGCGTAAATCAAAAAAAGAACACGGATATACAATACCGGTTCGTTGGACTTCTAACACGTATTTTGCATTTTTTAATCAATTTCGGAGGGTCAGCCTTACGAGGGAGCAGGGTTGTATTATCGAACGATTTGATCTTCACGGTACGTTTCTTCCAAGAACGTTGATACTTCTTTTTCTTATATTTTTTATCGTCGAATCCATAATGGGAAACATCTATGCTTTATTTATGAAATTGGCATTATGCTTAACATTCATAAAATCGAAATCGTGAAAAACGTGAGAAACAGTGTCTAAACATGACTAATGAAAACAATTAAATAATAGAATCCATGCTTTTTTTCTTTTTATTACATCGATGGATTATCGATCTTTCCGAGGCATCGCAAAGACGGAATAACAGCTGGAATTACCGTTGGCAGGAAGAACGCCGTCGGGAGACGAGGCAGTTTTACAGAAAATAAATGAACCGTGGGGATGTACAGAGATAGTATTCGAAGCTCCGTCTTCACGCCCTCTAATTACCTCGTAGACGCGGGCCAGACCCTTCAATGAGGGGCCATAAATTTTCCTTGCATTTGGAAACAGCCCCAGAAACTGATACCGCAGGACAGAAGAGCCTTTTGTGAATCGAGTCTATGCGTCTTGTAAAATTGCCATCCAGTGGAAGAGAAACGTGCTCGATAAATGTAACTAACCGTTCAATCTTACGGCGCGATAATTGTCAGATAGATATGGGCGATTCTCCTCTTTCTTTTCCTCCTGTCTCTCTTTCTACTTCGTAAAACGTTATCTAAGTAAACGTTGTCTATACAAATAAAAGCATGCCTCTATATCTATGACGATTCATTATACACCCGATAGCATATTATGTTGCTTCGTTACCGCAACATTAATAAGAGAGACATTTACATCTGAAAACGGTGGCGATACGGACGCTTCGCCGGTACCCATAAATCACAATGAATTTCAAGCGCGTGTACCCTTTGATGTTTATCACGGCCAATGATACAAATGCATTCCGTGCAATCAAGTTTCTTCGGCCGATCGCGAGGCGTACGCGGCGCGGTAGTGCTCTCAAGAGCGTTAATGTTGTCCCGAGATCGTGTTCCCGTAACACCAATCCGCAATAAAACGAAGTTAATGATACCGTGTCTATGGTTACTGATTTGTGCGATTTGGGCGGCATAATCACTTCTTCAATCACTTATCGTACACTAACCAATGACGTTTAACGTGGATACCGTTAGAAGATCGATAAATCATCCTATAAGATATATCATCTTACGTGTTTGTCGTACGACCACCACACTCGTATTTCTTATACAATACTTAGAAAAACTATCACCTTGGAAAGAAGGGGCCATATTTCTCTCGCGTCTTAAATTTTCAGACGAGATATTCGAAAGTCGGAAGACGTGAAAAGTGTTTTTTTTTTTTTCTTTTTTTTTTTGGTAAAGACGTTGAGACAGAAATCTTTATAGACGTAGAGATAGCAAATAGTTAGTTGTTCTTCATCGTTTCTAGAATCGGTGTTTTTACGGTGCTTGGCAAACCGACAGCAATAACCCTCGTGGATGGATCGGTTCCGTAGGTGCGTGTCGATAAAGCTAAATTATTTATCGTAGGTTCGTAGCAACGAACACCGGCGGAGGACATTGATGGCTCTATATTTACCAGGAGACTTTAATCTACGACGAAATAATCCATAATCCTGTATCGATAAATTTTGCTACGCGTGTATCGATTGTAACCGGCGATGTTGAAGAGCACTTGCCGGCTAGTGCTAAATGAGTCAACGACTTTCGATTCGCGACAGCATAGAGAAACCTGTTCGACGAGAGTGCTAGCCGATCAATCGCCTTTTACCATTCCTACGATTCCTCCTACGATCGCCGCATTCCGTCGTATCGTCGACCCGATTTGCACACTCTCTAATCGCACGATTAAATCTTCCGTGTCTCCTCCGCGATAAACGCAAAAAGGTAATGGCAAACCGTTTTCCGGCTTTGTCGATCGAAGAAGCGAAAAACGAGCGTGTGCGCGCGCGCTAGTCGCACGATTCATCGACTATAAATCTTGTTGCAGTTATTGAATGGAAGACGCCGAGTTGATTCAGGAATACGCGAGCAAAACGACGCCCGGTTGAGAGGATTCTTCCTCCGGGCCGTGAGCCGGGACCGGGGCCGAAACTTGACGTTAGATGGAACGAGAACGATGCAACACCGCCGCCTTCTTGAATATTAAATTCTTTCTCCCGTTGAATTTAGTATTTATAGAAGGACGTAAAGAATAAGGTTCGTTCAATAAAATCCCGTTTCTTGTCTTTGAATAAGCACGCGCCTACGTCACGAAAGCTCATAAAATAATCTGTACACCTTTTGTATGCATAAAGAGAGAGGTTCTCCTCTCGCGTGGTTCTCCTGCGAGAGGAGGAAATAAAAAAAAAAGGGGAGACGAAGAGTACAACGGCGGGGCCTTAAACCGGACCAAAGGGCGCGAGAAGGAGGCTAGGAGAGGAATATCGCAGGTAAGAGTGAAACAGGACCGTGAAGAAAGAGAGGTAACAGGGGGGAAGAAGAGAGGACGAAACTACGAAAGACGAGCGGTCTAAGACCCAGCTGAGTTGGTGTAGAGAATAGGCGGTGTCCAAAAAGCGAGATAGAGTTCGAGAGGTCTGGATCTGACTACGACAAAGCGAGACGCTGCTAGGGAACCTCTCGGCAAGGGGGACAAAGACATCGCTAGAAACAGCTGACTACCGGAATTCGTGGTTCCGGAGGGGTGAGTACGACGAGGAAGGCACTTGAACCCCAATTGGACGAGGGCTTCCCCATTATACTCGACGTGCCCAACGATTTTACACGCACTTGACTCCATTCTATCTATCCACCAGACGTAACTTTATCGCTGTACGACCGAGTTTCCACGATCTGACGTTCGTTTCCAACGTTCGAACGCGAACTGCACGAGAATACACGACGCACGGCAAACGTACAACGGCCGAACGTACGTAACACGTAGCAAACTACGATTCGCTCTGGTTTTCGCAGAGATCGGAAATAGATCTTCTACTTTTAGCAAATACTTAACAGTGAACGTAACGAGTATTCTAGCTAACATATTGTATTAATCGAAAAACCCATTTGGCTTGCCTCGTACGTCTCACGGTCGAGTCTACGAATTGATACGCGAAACTAAGAGGCTCGAGATCGATGGAAGATGCGGGCAAGATTAATTTTAGCGAGAGACGAAATTCTCGAATGTGAAATGGAGACCGTGTGCGCGCGCTTTTTTTACCAACGACCCGGCGGGGAGGGGGGTGTGGAAAGAAGGCGCGCTCGAGAGAGGCGCCTCCTCGGACAAAGAGGCAGACGCGCACACATTAATGATAACTCCAAGTCTCACTTTGCACGTCGCTTTCACGCGGATGAGTTAGTTATTACCGATACCCCCGTCCCCCCTGGCACGCGGTGCATTCATTCGCGCAGAAGGCAACGGAATATTTTTAGTTGGCTGCCAACTATAAATCCGTTATCTCGGCTTCGCTTCATGACGGATACGTCGTATTTCAATCGACACACAAATAGACTCGACCGAAAAAAATTACGACCAGTTTCGACGTAACAACACAACAGCAACTTACATTCGACAATAGTATACAGCTCGTGTCTTCTATTTTTCAGAACGGAACCAAGGGTGGAATGATTTGTTTAGATATGTATCGGGTTAGCGAACATAGAGCGGAGTTTTCGCGTTAAAACCCGTGTCGCGCCCGCTCCCAGTTTTCCCTCCTGCACGAGATACAATGGAAGGACGCGAGACGAGAATATCGTCAAGAAAATCGAGGAGAGACGCGATTCGAACTATCGGATGCGTAAGTTTCAGGCGATTCGAACGTTGACCGTGAAACGTTCGACGAGGGCGATTTAGCCTGGCGTATAATGGAGCTGGGTAAACTCGATCCACCACGCCTTTCCCGACCACGTGGCCTTCTCTACACACTACCGACCCGCTGCTGTTCTCTCTCCCCTAAGCATCGTATGGTCGCTTCTCTATATTTCATCACGGCTGTTATGATAATCGTTGGACGAGAGAGAGACAGTGTGAGATAGAGAGATAGAGAGAAAGAGAGAGAGAGAACTTATGAATGTAAACTCACCTGCTATAGCCATCCAGGGGTAGAAGGTATGGTTGGTGGGTTGCTGATGTAGTTGCGTGGCAACCGGTTGGCTCGCGGACGAGTTCAAACTGCAGGTGTTCCAGGACGACGTGAGGGACCTCGAGGAACTGTTGTTACCAGGACTCGATGCCGGGTCGCCGCCTACGAGACCACCGTAGCTACCAACCCTCGTCCCTTCAGGAGTGCACGCCGAAGGACGAACCACCGAATTGCTCTGACTGTTCGACCCCGAGGTCGCTGACTGCCAAACGTCCTTGACGGCCGCGGCTGCCATCACCGCAGCGTAACCATTCTGATGCGCCGATGCTTGATCTTGTTGCTTACAGTCCTTGGTCGCTGTGGTCGAATAGGAAGAGGTGGTGTGTCCGGTCGCCTCCGGTGTCGTGGAGTACAGTTTGCAGGCCGTCGCGACGCTCGCGTCGTACGGAGAATCTTGAGGTGGTCTCGTGTTCGTACCTCCGCCTGGATGTATGCCCAACGACGAGGACGTGTGATGGTGATGCTGCGTAGATGCGTAAGGTGACATACCCAGGCCGAGAGGGAAACCTCGATAGGCCGCGGCTGTGGCGGGATCATGATGTTGACTGGCGGCTCCTGTCTGATGGTGGTGACTTCCGTAGAAGCCACCCGCAGTCTGCTCAAAGTACGAGTTCATTATCCCGGGTATTTTGAATCACTTGCACTGAAACACCGCCACTCGAGAAACAAAAAAAAAATAACACGCGAGAGCGAGCAGGCGAAAAGACAAGGGCCTCGTGTTCGCGAGACGACTGCTCTCCGTAGAGATTTCTTCGAATCCTTCGAGAGGACGGAAAAGGAGGAACGAGTACGCGATCGTGTGTTTTGTTGCGTGGCTGGTCACGAGCGATGTCTAAGAGTCCATGCTCCGCGCGACCCGATATCTCGTTCGCGTTGTCCGAGTTGATGGAAAAGGTCCGTTCACCGTTCGAAAGGCACCCCGACGATCGTTGGACGAGAGGCGAGAATTGCCGAGGTGATGGTCGTGGTGGTCGCTGTCGTTCCTACTCCGTGTGTCCGGTGGTGGTTCGCGCCAAAAGGCGTGAGGTAGGCGCGTCGCGTCGAGTACCGATACGCTGTTTGACGCGGCTGGCGACAGGTGACAGCGTCGACGAGGGACAAGCAAATGAGCATTAAACCGTTTTAAGAGGTCATAAAAGTCATCGGTAGGTATAAGCGGTTGCACCCAAGAGTGTCAATGTCAGTAGGCCGTAGATGTATAATTCCGAATGGGACTCATGGCAGCGGCGGGGGCTTTTATGGGCTTGTTATGGTTACCGCTACCGGCAAGTGTGTAAACCGGCGGTCTAGGTGGTGGAAACGAGCGATGATCGTTAAACCGTTACGACGCAATAAACCGGGGTAATAAGACGGGCTATAAAACTGGCTGTGGGCCTCTCTACCGCGTGCGCGCCCGTCGACGATTCGGTCGGCCGGCACGCGACGATCTCTCCCTCGCGAAAGACCTCTCTCTTTCTCCTCTGTGCGTCTGTCGTATCGAAATGATTTCTGTGCGATATGATATTTCTCTCTGTGTTGTCGGTGACACAGGCCCGGTGCCCCGTGGCGTGTCTCGTAAACGTTGGTCGTACTTTTTAAAAGGACCGAAGCGACCGCTCCGACTCTGTCCGCACTGCACTAGCACTAGCCGAAATGTGACTTCGCTGATGACTGCGAGGTTCGGTACGAAGCGACGTACGAAGGGGATCGTAACGAACCACGGTATGCCAGTGCGGTGGTCCACGGCACACTACCGCTTTTCTCGCGCCCCGTGTACCGCCACTCTGTACCGTCCTCCGTCTCTTACTCGCTCGTTCGCCTCCTTTCCTCTCTCTCTTTCACCGTCGACCTCTCTTCCTTCCACCACCGACTTTCCCGTCTCTCTTCTCTCGCTCAACTTCGCTCTTTCTCTCTCCGTCCACCAGCCCCAGCGTTTCTCCTCTTTCTCTTTTCCACTATCATTCCCTCTCTTCGTTCGTGAGCCGCGACCGTCTCACTCGCGCGCGCACACTCTTCACGGTTAACTCTATTGTGCGAACGAGGAACGCGCGCTGCTTTTCCTCCTTGTCTTTCACGCGTCGTTCCCCTCTCCGACGCGATAACCGACTTCTCTCGCTTGCTCCGTCGACGCTCGGCTCCCCCTCCCCCGCACGCTACGCCCCCTCCACGCTTATCCACTCGCCCTCTCGATCCGTCTCGCTCCACCTCTCGACAACGCGCCGCGTTTCGTCTCGTCTCTGCCGTGCTCTCTACCACACCGGCTCCTCTCTCTTTCCTTTTCTCTCGATTAGACTACGCAGCGCCCCCTGTTGATCGTTCGAGTAACTCAACGACGTGCCGCGAGATTAAATTCGTACACGTTGCTCGTGTGCTCCGCCTGGTATTGTACGTACGCGGCGTTTTTGCGTTTCGGCCACCAAAACTAGATAAGACGAAGAAGATCGAGCAGATCGGAAGAAGCGCGAGAAGAGGTCGAAGAGAGGATCGGCGGGACGCGAGAAAATAAAAGGGTTGAAAACGACGGATAACCGATGGCAACGAAAAGAGACGAATACATGTTGCCGCTACGTTGGGGTGTAAGAGGTACGCGAGAGTACCGAGGCGAAGGTAAAGAGAAAGAGAAAGGCAGGGGAACGGCGAAGGAGCGGCAGAAAGAGAAAGAAAAGGAGGGAGACGGAATAAGATGCGAAATTGCGGCAGCTAAGAGGGAGACGAGAGGTGCTAGCCCGCGTAGATCGGACTGCGAGGAGGAGGGGGAAGAAAACAGGGTGCCAAGGGAGGAGGTTATGCTTAAGGACCAATCAGAATTGAATTCGTCACGAGTACCACGCCGGCACAGCATGAAAATTCCTACGCCATGTGAAAGTAGTTCCAAGCTGAAACGACGCCCATGACTGGTTAGGCGCCGCCCCGCGTTACCCCCACCAGTGAAAACACGCGAGCAGCCGCGGATACGGACACCGCCGGCCACCGTACGGTAGAGCGAAAGCTGCACGCCACGCGCGTCACGCAACGTTTCCTTTCCTCTCCGCTCCGACCCTCCGGCCCTCACCGCTCCCCCACAGCTTCTGGGGATACGTGCACCGCCACCTCTGTGTTTCGTCGCGAACTAACGCTGCCAGATCCATTCAGACGTTCAAACGACCAACATCAACGAGGCACCTTGCGATTATCGTCATTGCCGAAAACGGTCTTTGCGAATCGACTCTTACGACGGACGATCGTTCGATCGACGTGCGATTCGCGAAAGCCAGACAAACAGAGAAACGAATGGAAATAGAAACAGAGAGAAAGAGAGAGAGAGAGAGACAGAAAGAGAATGAGAGAATGAGAGAAAGAGACGGTGGAAATATTTTGAAGCGAAAGGAACACCGTGTTTCCCTCTCGTACGGATTCGTGGATTTCAGGTCGAACCGGTCCGAGGTTTCCCAAGTCTGTCCGTGGATTCGATGATGACGCGATTGCGAGTACGAACGACAAGAATGTTATCATAAACGTCTTTTACGAGATACTCGGACGTTTTACGAACCAATTAGACTACGGCCGTACAATTAAAACGCCGTAAAAGTGAGGTTCGTGAGGGAAGCGGGCAAGCGCCGTGGCGCGCGCCGCCACCAGTATCGGGAATGTTTATTGGGATGTAAATGTCGCTGGATTATCGCCCCCGCGGTTCGCACCTCGTAAATTATTCCGTAACGAGCCGAGTAATGCCCATCATAAGCTGCTCTCAGGGGCCGGACCGGACTATTTGCTCGTTCACTTTCGCCATTATGGATGTTTAGGATATAACCCATCGACTGACTGCTACCAACCTCGAGAAAAAAGGTTTGGATTTTTGCTATTCATCGAACGACGCCTGACTACGGGCAATTATTCGTACGTTGTCTATTGCGCTCATTTCTACGTCTAACATCGATATTCGTCAACTTTCGTAATTATTTACGACGATATGCGTGTTTAGTCCGCGATTTCGTTTTCTCTTTCTACGATCATCTATATCTAACTTGATCCAATCATAATAAATAGAGTAGATTTGTAATTTAGAAACATCTCAGATATAATTTTTCAAAGCGACGTTACGGAAATTATGTTTCAAAATTGTAAATTGTCAGGCGTATGTGTCAAAGAAATTGCGTTAACTGTTAGACAAACGACAGTGGAAGCGATAAATCGAAATGGAAATGCCAGAGAATGAGGGAACACGTAGAGTTTTCGCGGCTACGATTGTTAGGATTTCAATGGATTATTACGAGCTACCGGGGCAATCATCAAATAGCCGAATTGATAGAGCCCTTGATGAAGAGACTTGATGCAGTTTTCGCTTTTGTGGGACTCCGACAGGTGGCAGCCCGTTTGCTTGAAAATCATGACGGCAATAAACTCCGGTTTTATGACCACTTGAACAGAATCGTAAAAGTCAGGGCCTTTAAGCTTATAGCATGGTAGGACGCGTGTCGAATATGGTGGGGGCGTGAAGAGAGCCACCATAACGCGGAAGAAGGGGAAGGTAACCAGGGGCTGTGTGGGTAGCCAAAATGGGCCTAAATGCCCCTTTTAAAACACCATTGAAGATAACCAGCCACCACTAAAAGGGGTTTATTTAATGACCAAGTTTGTTCTCACAAAACCGGACGCTCTGTGGCTACCGACGACAGTTACCTGATGGCTTCATGATTATTTCGTTCCTTTTTTTTTCTTTTTCTTTTCTCTTAACACCAAGTGTTGCATGTTCGAACAGTGTCCACCTGCGTTACAAACACTCGTGCCTGATTGTCGTCCCACAGAATAAGAAGAAACAGCAGTTAACACACGGGCGACAGTCTCGCCGATCTTTGTGTAACGAGAGACGAGTTAAAGCGTTCTCGAGTTAATCTCCGCTCTTCGAAAATATTGCTATTGCTGGTTTTAAACAGACTCATTTTAAATATCCTACGTACACGTACGCACATGTATACACTTGGTCGGACGCACGGTAAGACATTCGTTAATTTTCGCGACCAAATAGTTGCGATAAATCTGCGCGCGTATCAGAGAGTATTATCAAGGAGGAAGGATCGCGTGTATGCCAAAATGGATGATGGACATTCTCCTCTTATGGATTTAAAATAAAAAGGAAATGAAGAACACAGGCGTTCGAAGGTAGTGGGGGGTATTAGACAGCGTAGCTATAGCAACGAGAAGATGGACACGAAAGCAAAGGGGCCGTTGCACCCGACTCGAGCAAATCTGCACTCTTGCTAAACCAGCATCCATTCTTCATCGCTCTGGTGGCTTTGGCTCTTCTGGTCTCCTTCGGTATGGTTCAACGCACTGCTCGGACTCTCATTTTGGCTGGTCTTTCTTCTTTCCTCCTCCGACTCTCCGCCGTACTCTCCCCCAACTTCGTTTTCTCCTCTTTTGCCTTCTTATACCGCCCCCCACCACCTCCCCGGGGAGACCCAGGATGAATATTCGATCATGAACGAGCGTCAGAATTTCAGATAAGCGCGATTCTCGTCGTCGTTATTCGCGCGGATCGAAACTCCTGGGGATCAACCTGTGATATAAGGCCACTTGCGCCGCTAGATGATAATGGCGAACTGGGCGGTGCATCGAAACGGACCGTGTTTTGTATTAAATAAAGGAAGGAATTAGTTTATAAGGAACTAATGGGGGGAAAATAAAAATTTAGGGAGAATATTGATCAGAAAGCGTATGGACACGCCAATCGTGTGTTCAGAAATACAGAATAAATTATTTGCTGTGAAACTGGAATATATGCCAGTAGAACTGAAATATGTGTTACATATTTATAAAAAGCGAGGAGCAAGGAAAAAAGCAATCGTATTTCGATGTAACGTCGATGCATATTTGAAATCCAGCAACAAGAGGTAAGAGATTTTGTAGAGTAAAAATGGAATTTTTTCATTAAAAATTTATATCCATTTACAATGCACAACGCGTATTCGTATAAATCGAGGCAGAAAATTGTGAATGAGAAAATTTTCTGTAACGAAAGACAGTGAATCTACCGTGTTCGTTGAAATGCAAAAGTTTCATTTAATTTAATCAACAATTGATACAAATATAAAAATGACGAAAAGGAAGAATCGGTATGCATATTGATCTGCAGTATATCAGGAAGGGAGGCAGGATCGCTCACCAAGGACACGGAAGAAGTCCTCTTTGCCATCTGGCGGTTTCCTGCAGTATCACCTGGCTGCAAAATATCTTTTCTGCAGCTCTCTACAGTTCTCGGCTGCCGATATTTCGATAGAGCGAAAAATGCAGTTCGCGACTCAACACTTACACGGTACATAAATATTTTCTGACCCCGTTTCGTATCTAAATAGAAATTCTAAATGGCGGTTTCCCGCGGGATTCTGTTGCCGAGAAGCGTTAAGGGGAAAATGAAACGTTTACGGTTGCCAATCCTCCCTGCGCAGCTGCACTCGTAAATCGCGAGGTGGAACGTGAATGTTCAAATAGCTGAACAGATTAATATACGCGGGGCAGTTTCGCGTCTTTGGTTAGCTAATCTTAACGATAATTTTACACGCGGGCAATCTCGTTGGTGAACTGCGAAAACGCGTTGTTAAAACACGTAGTTTGAAAAACGGGCAGAAATGGTCAAAGAGGAGAGGAAAAAGGCCACAAGCGAAGACAGCACCTACGTCCACGTAATTGCTAACCAATTTATTTAAACACAAGCTGAACAGTCGTTAAACTTGATGGAGGCCTACCTTACCGGTTGAGGAACCTGTTCAGCAACGAAACGTAATATTAAGGAGCGTTCACACGAGTTTCGATCGCGAGACTTTGAGTGGCCAGTCTTAGAACTACGGCAGAGTAGGACAAAATTTCGAAATTATTAACTCGAAACCTATATTTAATGCCATCGTTCGAATCGTTTCGTTTCGATCGAAATCGGTTTCAGCCACGAAGGAAATAAATCGACGCGAAGATAATTGGTGAAGCCTGCTGCTCGTTTAAATCCGGTCCCTGCTTCAAATATTAATATTAATATGTAATATATATATATATATATATATTCAGCGCAATGCAACTCGAGCGTCAAGATGCCATTGTCGATTTAACAGCTTCTATTATAGCAGGATGAAACGCACGACCATTTGCATAATTTCAGACGCTATTAAAATTACGTTATGAATTATTAATTTTCATATCATTTTACGCACGAAGATAGCCCGATTATCATTTTCTTTTTTTTTTTTTCGCAACACGCATCGAATTATTCTCGATATCGTTTCGTATCCTTGAACCGATCAAAGTCAATAAGATTGGAAATGTGCGGCGAACACGTGCGCGCGAGAAATATCCAGTCGGTGTCGTTCACCCATGCGTATATTTCATAGCGTTTCAAAGTTATGCAACCGCGAGTATAAACATGGAAAGATACGATTCATTAGCGTGTTATCAAGATAGCAACGAGTAGTAAGTAATACGTAATGATAGGATACAGAACTGGCGTGGATAATGAAGAAAGTGTGTTTGCGACGACAAAGGGGATAATAACGGTTGGTTAGAAGTAGCCGACCAGGCCGAATGAATGACTGGCAGCTTACACGTAAACAAACAAGTATCAATGCGTCCAAATTGAAACATAAAACGAAATGAATGAGCCCATAAATACTTAGACCTAATGGTAGGGTGCGGGTAAGCTATTGCTCGAAGATCGTTACTTATGCGAACGTTGTAAGAGAACGTGCCTGATACCTTTGTAAATATTGGCGTCGCGTCGCTGCGCTTGAAATGCTAACTTTTCATCCAAATTCCAATGGCATTATTTTTATTATTTTATCTCGACAGATACAGAGGACTCAATTTAAAAAATACGTTATCGTGTTTCCTTAGATAGTTGGACAGCGTAATTAACCTTTGTTTTTTCAATTTCAAGGTTTGTCGCTCGTCCAACCTGATAGATTTAAATCAGATTGTTCGTCACGTCGCGTTAACATCATCGGTAGATGCCTAACGATTATTACGGCAATCAAACGAACCTTTTGTTTCGCAAACGTAGCCGCTTAATTTGTAGAACGCAAATAGTAGCGGCGATGTTAAATCTGTATTTTATTAATCCAACGTTAACTCACCCCATCGTGCTGCAGACGTTGATCTTGTTTATCATCTAACGGTGCCTTCGCGAATCTGCTTCAGCATTCTGAAACGAAAGTAGACAACGATTAACACGTTGGTCGCCACGTCGCACGTATCCATGCGACAGGTATACTTGCGTGGGGGCCCCGTCACCAAAGTATGGCGACGCTCTTCTTGTTAGAGTTAATCAAATATATGATATTATATATAGCATATACAACGTAAGAATATTAAAAACACATTATACCATACTTTTTATTAATTTATATTCTGGATAATATATTACATTATCCTATATCGTATGGTATTCGTTAAAACATTCCAAACACATTTGGGGTGATTTTGGGCACTGCGAAAAATAGTCATCGCTACTCTCCTCACTTTCAAATATACTTTCACGCTGTTTACCGAACATTTTTTTTAATTTATTTATTTATAAAATTTACAATCAATTCTCGCATTGAGAATTTATAGTAATTTTTTCTGGCATGGCGCTGTGGCATGACTAAATTATTTATAATAAGTTAATACTTATAAATATGTATAATTTATAAGTAAGTAATATGAATATGTAAAATTACATAAAATAAATATCTGGTTAAATCTAGAGGACTGAACACTTTGAGGAGGAAAAAATCACCGATGTACGTCTCGCAAGTATGCTTCTCGACTAAATAAAAGATCCGAGATATTTGTCATGTGATCCCTCGGAATACTCGAACTGGCTAGCTTATCGCTTTCTCCATTTCAGAAATAAATAATCTTTCCTTCACAATGAATCGAAGGCGATAAACGATGAATTCCTGCTTGTCGTTCTATTTACATTCTGCGTACCGAAGGTCGGATTTGGGCCCCGCAGGAAACTTAGCAGAATCACGCTGGGCGACGAACGTGTTAAGGAAATCTTCCAAAATTACACGCCGCGTTTAACAAGATTCTATGTGGAACTATGGACTTCTACTTTGTATAAATGCTGCTATTGAGGAGAATCAGTAAGCAGCCCCGATATTCATCCGGCAGGAATAACGAACGATTGAGTATCGAGTTTACAATGATTTTCTGTTTCACGGGGACACTGATGGTCTTTGTGCGCGATCGGGCTATCGTGACATTAAGATTCCAAGAGGGAGGCCTGACAGACGACCGTGCAGCGCCATATTCGCTTTGCTTTCGTCCACGAACTTTAGCTTCTCTGTCACGCAACTAATTCCCCTTTGCTTTTCTTGCGGCATTGAAAAAAAGAAAAAGAATATGAAAAAATGCCGACTTCCAAGAGCACACCGGCGCAACTGATAGCGTTTCAACGACGGTATTGATATTGCTGAACGATCTTTTGGTTTTTCATCGCGTCGGAATTTTTTGCTAACCGCCACCCATGGCCCGAGACGGTCTAACAACCGATCCTCCTTTATTTCTCTGTTCCACTTTGTTTTATCCTTGCAGAAGCATCGGACAACGCGTGAAGAATTCCAAACACAGTTTATTTTACAGGCTGCGATGGTTTAAAACCAGTTCGAAACTGACGAGGCCTGAGACGCTGGAAAATGGAAGGATTCGGTGTCGCAAGGTAATTGAACGTGTCTCGCTCGTTGCGTCTATGGCAGCCATATAACGACAAGGAGACTTAGACGATCTTGCAATCAGCGAGTCTATCGGGCCAGATTATGCGAGTTAAGCGTTACGTAACGAAAGACATCGACCGTATGTATTAATACCTCGCGTCGTTGAACCAGCCAGGATAGTGCCAGCAATAACAATAATGCATTTCTCCGTAGCTTAGCCTGGTGCTGTACACGCGACTCTACGACATGGATTTGCAATTCGAACGTCTATAGGCGTAATGTGTATAAATCGAGAGGCTTCTCGCCACGTCTGCGCCAACGGATAAACGTGGAAGCGTTAGAAGAGGGAAAGTACGTGGAAAGGGAAACTAGACTTTTCTGCACGAACGGATGAAACGAGATGGATTGAAAGGTGTAGAAATAAAGGGAACAATACGAGTTAAGAATATCACGGTATCTTTCCTTTTTTTTCTCGAGATCGACCGGATAACAGCATCGTTATACTGCAACATGGATGCAACAGCTGCAACACAAGTCACGTTTGTTTGGCTTAAGGCAATTCCCCATCATTTCGTATGTGAGCTCTTTCAAGAAATTTTTTGTGTAAACGTTCGTCGAGGAATAAAGAATCCATTATGTGGTGTTAATGCACGTCGGAAGAAAGGAAATCTGCATACTTGTTTATACAGGGACCGTGCCAGAACTTACATATTTCCATTTTCGATAGTTTTAATTTATATATTGCGAGCGTAACACTGGCTTAATATGTAGCGTCGTGTTTGAAAAGGATCTTAAAACAGCGCAATTAGGACCTATATATCATCCCACTTCCTCTTATTATGTAGACAACAATCATCTTCCTATATCTTCTCTCCGTATCACGCTAACAGTTTCCAGTGTAGAATACACAATTATGTGCAATTATGTACTAATCATTTTCATCCAATCTATTGTAATTAAGAATTATTTAATACACCTATTTTTACAGCATTTCAAACAGCCAGATCGTTAGACTATAAACACCTGAGTGGTTACATAAATATGTAACGGTGCAACGATTCCTTCCTCATCTAAATTCTAATTCCTTAGCTAAATTTCTAAACATCGATCTTACTCTGTGTTACGTTATCTATGTCTCAGTGTAGGTTCGTCTATTTATCTAATATCATACTTCTATGATATCGGATTTTTTTTTTTTTTTTTTTTTTACTTTTTATCGTAGCTGCTGTATTTTAATCGCATAGACGGAAAGCAAGAAGCAACGAAAAAAGAAAAAAAGGGAAGAAAGAGAAGAAGGAAAAACGAAAGGATAAGAGGCAACTTTTTATATCTCACATTATCGTCGCTCCACTCTAAATCTGTTCCACCAAAAAATAATCGACAGTTTTAATCGCGAACGTTCTGTATCTTTGGGTTTTTTCCAGCTTTCTGACCATTCGAATACTCTACCAATTTTAACCAATTAAATCAATTACGTGTAACAACTTGTCCGAGTATTAATTAATTCGACGCAGATCTCCATCGAGGTACACTGCAAGACTTTATTTTCGATATGAAGAGATGGATACGAAGGTCAAGTTTCTCCGCGCGTGACTTCTCTACAAAGATACGCTTTCTAACTTGAAAGAAAACAATGAAGTCTTTTTTATTTTCCTTGCTCATTGATTGCTCTTGCTATTATCGATTCGCCATCGCACGATGTTTTCCAACTGATACACGGCACATTCGTTCGCGTGCTTCGCGCGTGATCGTGCATTCGATAGTTCTATGATTTCACTGCTTTTCCTCAATTCGCGTCCAACGACTGTCTCTGTCCAGTCTGTCCAGTGAGAAAATTGCTCAAAGATGAAGGAATACGTAATTCTTCTCTAAAATTGCGCTATAAATCCTTCGTCATTTTCTTACGACAGAGGTCTACATTGAGCTAATTTTAGATCTCGTAATTGGACGACGTAAAGCGGAATTTAATTTTATCCCTCGACTAGTAGACTGGCCCACTATAATAGTCTGAATTAGGATAGAGTCAAGTTACTTAATTGCAATTTTATTTCACTTCAATTTATTTCAATTGTATTAAGAAGCTACTGTGACAATCTTCGTCACGTAAGACACAGAATACCGTACAATTAGTTTATTTACAAGAAATAGATTAAACAGGAAACGATGGTTATTTAACATGAGCTAATCACAATAACGTATTATAATTAAGACAGCTAGATAGTTAATTTGCATCCAACGCTAGCGATACAACGCTGTTTAGACTCTCTGGCTGTTAATTCGTTTACGTCCCTTGGCCTCGTGTCTTTTGTTTCAGCCCCACCGCGCCAATGCTCCGCAACCTTTTGTTTATAATTCGCTCGACACCCCCGACAAAATGAAGAAATAGTGTAAAAACAGTGTAGCTAATATTTAACCCAAATTGCCGTGGATCATCTACAATTCAACGATATCAATTAATTTTTAGGATATTTTTCGAAAATATAAATACATATGTAATTTATCTATTCAGAGAAGCGAGCATATTTCCCAGTACGTGAAGAGAAAAGCGACCATCGCTTCGTGATACTAGAACGCCAGAAGGGTTCTACGACCAATGTATGAGACTCCTATGTAAAGACCCATTGTAGGGAGATCGCAGCCTATCTCTCTTTACATGAGCCTACAGGCCAAGTAGAGTCGCAAGTTGGCATTCTGCTTGGCAATATCTCCAATGGCAAGACTTATATAATGCAAAAGTTGTGATTAATGCAAATCTTATGTTTCTGCTGTAGGCATCTAATCTTGATGAGATTTTATAATTCGTATCGTTTATCAAAGCAAAATTGGTTTGCAAAGTGAGGTTAAGTTAAGAGTTATGTCGATGGCTTAAGGATATTGCCACAATTCGTTTCAAATATCAACAATTTCTTTTCAATCTTTAAATTCTGAAGAATATATTATGATTACCGGTATGTTAATATATGTACATAAATTAAGATAGATTAAGTTGACGTTTAAACAATTACAAAGGTAAAATTAACTCAGTGTATGTTCCGTCGCATGGGTGTTGAACTTTAGATCGACACACTATATCTTCTTTATGAACTAACTTTATTATTCTAATGTTCGTAATAAAGAAATTTAATGATCAATATGAAATAGATTGAAATATTAGTTGAGAAATAAAATGATTAATGTCCTTCATAAAATCTATCTCTCAGAAATAGATAAGTATCTTAGATATTAAATAAAATTATGATATCGAAATCTATGTAAATTAATAAACGGATAATTGAAATATTCGAATCAACTGTAATACGATTTTTAAAATATTACTTGCTATTGGCAAGTTTTATATAACGCATTGTTTCACACAATTTCAAACACTTCTCCTAGTTCGATCTATCACTAAACGATCGATCCATACATAATACATACGAGTGTTCATAAATATTCAGTAAATACGTACTGACAGAATATTTTACTGCAACAAGAAAAAAAAGTGATTTTTCTAAGGAAGCAAGGGACGCATGGCCGTAGTAAACTGTAAGCGATGTATATATAACCAATGGCTTTGAAATAGGAAGAAAATGGGGAAAAGAAAATGAAAAGTGTCTTTATTAAAGACGACCCGTGCCGAATCTGAGCGAGTGTCTTTCTTCCCAATGATCGTTTCGGGTCCACCATCATGATCTTCTTCATGGTGGTCGGTTAGATGGGGGCGAGGACTGGATTTAAAGATGTTCTAGGAAGGGGACGTGTTTGAAAGAAAAGGGGAGGACTCGTAGCCTTTGTGGCCCGGTTACCTCCACTGACAACTCCGCCTTTAAAATAGCACCGGTTCCGCTTCGTTTGTTTCACAGTCGAACGAAACTGCAGAAAAACTGTTCCGTCGAATTATCTCTTCCGTTTTCCTTCTAAAATTAATTAACGCGTTAATGTCTATTCTCCAGACGTATTGTTCATAAAAAGATCCGTACCGAATTAATGACCTTCAAACTGAGGTACCAAAGCGAGGCAATTTTTAAATTCTCGCATTTTTTAGTAGAAATAATAAACTAAAATTCTACTTTCTCGATTTTTCTGACAAGGTCAATTATCTATCGTGGAATTTTCTTTTAGACTGAGCTGCCTAATATAAAACTGCGCGCTTCTAAAACTTTTAAAGGTTAGTTTTGTAAGGAAATGATAGATGTCCAACAGTTTTATTATTATAATATATAACAGACGAGTGTTTTATATTATGTTATTAAATTATTGTTCTATTGGAACAATAATTGTTATAACAGAAAACAGAAAATGTCGTGCATCTATTATTTCCTCATAAAACGAAAGAAACCTTTGAAACAACCTAATACTTTTACCTAGTAAAGTAAAGTAAAAATTATAAATAAAATTTTAAAAGCGCGATTACAAAACTGTTATGTATATAACCAATGAAGAAAAATGTGAAATTGTTACAGAAAATGTAGGAGTGGCTTGGAGGTTCCATAAGGAAAGTACCTGCTACCCCGGCAACTCCGCCCTCGAAATACTCGTAGGCTTTCTTGGCCCGAAATTCCTTTCATCGCCATCAAGGTCAAGGTAGGTTAGAAAAATTTAGAATAGCCAGACTTCTAAAAACCTGACATTCCGTTCGTAGACGTCAAAGACAATCTTTCTCTCGATACAACGACTGCGACCAGAATAAATTGCTTCCGTCCAGTTAGAAATAATTCGTCGAAAATAAAAAAAAAATCCTCGGCCATTTTATCTTTTAGGCAATTGAATTTTCTTGTACCCCTGTGTCGCCTCCATAAATCTTTGGAATCTCCCAAGCAAGCTTACACTAAAAAATGAAAGGAAAAATAAATAAAAAGAAGCAGCGCAATATTTACAGTTACACAAGAAAAAGTAACTCATCTTACACCCATTTTTCTTTTTGCGAATGAAATATTCGTTGTGCAATACGAAGGTACATAAGTTCACGGTACTCGAGAGGAATCGAACGAAACGACAAGTCGAAAGATATACAACTTCGTTTAAATTGTCGAAAAGAAAAGTCAGAGTTTTAACAATAGCGGCATCAGCAGCTAATTAAAAGGAACGGTAATGCAGAAAAATCTGTGTCGCAACGGAAGATTTAAGAGGAGAATGCGCGGAGGGTGCGCAAGTCAACGGGCGGGAGACTGTACGGAGGCCAGAGAAGTGGGTGATGAATAATGGATGGTACGACGTGGCTATCTCGTGCCCAGTATAGCCTGTAGGACTTTGCGGTAATGGTCCGTAAATTGCTGAACCGTAGGGATAATGAAATCGCCGCGGTTGGCTCTGTAAACGCTTCGTTATTACGCGTTTCTGTATCCCTGCGGTCGCGCTTTGCGTTATCAAACCGTTTCGATATTTCGCCCAATTAGAAATACGTAAGTATAGATTTCTCTAACAGATACGTTATATTTCTTCGACGAAAATAAACTCGCGCTTTGCGTACTATTTTGCTACGATGATAACATATCGTTACTGTGACATTTATTAGATCGTCTAAAAAGTTTCTTTCGTTTATATAAGGAAATAATAGACGCATGACGTTTTTTGTTTTGTTATTTTATCGAATTACGTACGATCGATTCTGTTCTATCAAAATAAAGATCACAACGTTCGACAGATTAGGTTTCATGTTTGTATATAGACGCGTCATTGTAACACTAGATGTGTCTGTAAAAGAAAGACACTTTTCGGACAATCTAATACTTGCGAGGATATATATATTAAGGAAAGAAAGTATCTTTTGTTATATTTATGCATTAGAGAGCTAGGTTCCTTTTCTAAGTTCTTACAGGAGTAGTAGTGGTTTTTATAAAGTGTCCGTTGTGTCTATCTTACCTCATATTATTCGTACAATTTTCGTGCATCAAGAATATTTACTTTCCCGTGTAGCTTTCGTTACAAGGCACGACTGGTATTAAGGAGTTTTTGAGGTTAGTAACGGTATCGAGGAATTGATTCCGACGAGCGTAACGTGGACGGAAACACGAGCACCGTGGAAAAATGTCTTGCATTGCAAAGACAATAGGAATGCATCTCCTATTACAACGAAAGCATATCTAGTCAAAGCACTTGTGACCTGAATCGTGAGGGCAAATAAGCGATATCCTATAATCGTTCCTTTGATGACCTTAAAGTAAGTGCAAGCAGGTAGGTAAGCCAAGCAAAGGTAAATAGGCGTGCCGCAATGTTTGGACAGAACTACCACCAGGTGGCACGCCCACCTAATTTCCCTAATCTGCCATGCAAATCGGCCACATTAAGACTTCTCTTTACTTTGGTCACTAGAAATTTCATAACAGGTAAAGATCCCGCTAGGGCCTCACTATACGAGCCATTCATCCTGAAGTATTCCTATTAAATACGCAATAAAAGGAAAGCTTATCTTAAATAAGATCGTTGTATAAAGAGCTATAATAAAGAGTCGATGGTAAATAATTTCACTTTCCGTGTTACAACGTCTGGGTAATTGCCAATCTGTCAGTCGTTTAAACCAGTTTACAACAAAACAGATTTTAACTGTCGCTACCTTTTTATTGCTCGACGTTACAAGCGAACTTCACCATGCGATTATTCAAAATTACTAAGGCAGCGAGTTGTAGGAAAGTGAAACGAGAACGAGAACACGGCCAGATGAAAAGAGCATCGCGATTCTTCGCATGGTGTTCTTATAATTATTTCACGTAGCTCGGTGTCTACCTACTTAATGCACTGGCATGATATGCACATTAATGGCGTCATACACGATAACCCTAGGCGCTAACAAGAAGTGACTGACGCCTGAACGTTTTAGATTAACCAGATAGGTTACTACATAAACGAACTTCCGGTGCGCGTGTGAATAATGTGCTGGTAGCAAAAAATATTGCATTTTGATAGCGCGCGGGAAACTTCTGCATCGATACTCCCATGTTCCTCGTTAAACTGAACAAGGTTAGGTCTTTGCCGATCACGTGATATCGCGTCGTAGGTTCCATTCAATGGTCCACCATACTGTCATACTAATTTAATGACTTCAATTCGTTCCGCCTTATCCTGCGGACAATGAGGATCGTGCGAAACCACATTCGACTTGTGCATCAAAATTATAACTTGCAAACTAAGATATCTGGAGTAAATCGGAATCCAACAGATTCGAACAAACGGCAGACGAATGGAAGTTGTGAGTATTGTACCTACCGAGTAGGTTTTTATCGACAGTAAATTATGTCGGTAAGAAGAATGATACCGTGGTTCTACTTCTTTAAAATTCAATTCTAAAAGTAGATATAGATACTTCGTACGTTATTTGATCCATACAACTTGCGTTCGTAGTAAAAAGCTGCAGGTCGAAACTTGCTGGATCGAAGAAAGAACTGCACGTCGAGACTATAAGTACGTATAGTATAAAACTATGGTATAGAATGTTTGATAAAAATATCGAAGAAATTTAAGGCATCCACTACTAGTTGGTAGTTCGGAAGAAGCAACGATGCATATCGCTGAACCGTCCAGTTTAGACTTTGTAATATTACATACGACTTGTACGGTTAACTGTACGTACGATCATAGAAACAATAGAAGTGAGATAGGATCGCGAAACAGAAGTCGTGGATTATCGGGTAGACCAATACTCCTAGATATCCAGCGCGTAGGCTTGGACAGGGTCGTGCAGGATACTTGGTGTACATAAGAGTGGCGACGTGGGCTGGTAAGCTTTTCATCAAGTGGGTTCATCGGGGCCAAGAAGAGCCTTTTGGAATGTGCTTGATCTAAAGAAGTGGTGGGAGAGCCCGGTGAATTAAGCCGAAAAGAGACAGAAAAGATACACGCTAAGCGGAGAAACGGCAAAAACATGATCCCCCCATTAATACTATCTTCCCTTCTCCTCATTTCATTCCTTCTATTTTGGCTGCTTCTTGCTTCCATCTCCACGGATATTATAATATTTTTACGCATTTTTGCTGTATTATTTTTCTACGTCTGTCTACTGATTTACATTGTCATTGGAGATATACGTACAATTCTACTTGGCTGATTCTGTCGAAAAATAAAAATTATGAATCAACTTTTTCACAAGCTACTCTGACTATATTCTAATTCTATTGCCGTTTCTCTCTCGTTCTAACTTACATTTTCATATTCCTTTTTATCTTTGTTTATTGATTGATAGACAAGCTAACCGCATGAGATCGTTCGCGGTTGAATAAAGTCATTGAAGTTTTTTCTGACGGTAACGCGTATCGGTATAATTTATCGATTTAAATTATATTTTATAACGACGTATCGAAATATGGAGTATAGTTGTAAAGATAAAAAGGAAGAGTCGTGTGTAAGATTATAGAATGTACAAAACTATCGTAAAATCGGTAAGTTTATCAGAATTTTACCGATGAGTTTATCTAAGATCGAGGAATATTTACTAGGCTTACTTTCTGCTACTTGCGAGCAAACACGACGGTGGCTGCGCAAGGGGAAACATTTATCTGATATATAACACGTTTATAAGTTTCGCGGAGACGAGAGAGGCAACATGAAACTCAAGCTAAAGTACTCAGCTTGATAGGCAATGAAGTGTAAGTGGATATGTTTCGTCGTCTGCTAAAACGCGATGATATCGGGATTCTCTTATACAGGCCGGTGAAAATAAATGGGTAAATCAACAAATGTAACCCTACTTAACACCCGTGATCATTTTGTTTCTGTTCTTGTTAGAAAGAAACCGCAAATGCATTTATTTTTGTGAGCCACGTCGCATCGTTCCGCGCCATAAGGATAAAGAAATGGTTAAAAATACAATCCAAAAAATAGCTTAAGAATGCTTTTCACCACGGTCGAAAAATAAATTGAACATGTAATATCCATAAATACGTTTTTGCTATTGTTCCAAACGCGACAACGGTCGCTGTAGCATAATCAACAACGGGATAACGTTACATTATAAAATATTAACGGCTATGCGGTTGAAAGAGGAACGCAATATGCAGAGCGAGACCGGTACGAGTAAAAGAAATGGTTAAAAAAAAGGAACTGATAGAAGTACAAGACGTATAAAAACAATCGTTTCGAAAAACCACGCTGTACCATTCGAAGCTTTATTTTTGCGTATTATTTATAGTGTTTTCGTTTTTCTACTGCCACGTTATTTATGTAAATTAATCTCTGTCCATCCGTTACATAATTATAATTATAATAATTAAATTACATGTAACGTAAAAATTATCGGTTAGACTACAAAAAAAAAAAAAAAAAATAACACGGAACCTCATCTCAAACGTTAAATTATAACGTTACAACGAAGAAAAGAATACTTAACATGAATAAAATATTCCTTCTTTTTAAGAAACTATAGGTACTTGTAACTATACTTGTGAAATATCGTTTAAGAGTCATGCACGAACAAAGGGTATCTACCTCGAATATCTAAAACCACAAACTATCGTTATAATTTTCAATCTAGAGTTACGACCGGCCTTAATAACGACCGAAGAAAAAAAGTGAAAATATGATAAAATGTACCTGAACAGTAGCGTCAGCCAATGTTGGTAAGGCGTACACGCAGCGTAAGTCGCGTGATGGTTGCTAAGGTTGCAACACTGACTACCGTGGTGCATCGCGCTCAGCTGACACGCAAGATGGCTGCCCGTGCCAAGGGCGTGGCCGTGCGCTGAGCTACGTTTCTGCCGGTTTACGAAAACGTTTTCAACGAAACTCGTCGACAAGAATGGAATTCACTCCCGAGAAAAAACACCGAGTTATGGCTTGCACTTCCACATCGGGCACCCGTTAGCTCACCCACGTTGTTGTTGCACGCGACGCGTACGCCGTGCACACACGGCAGCCATCTTAGGATTCTCCTTCCACCTTCCGCGCACGGTCCATCTGTCGCAGCCTCCGTCACTTTATCCTTCTTCCACCACAGACCTTTCTCTTCCACCCATCCCTAGTTTTGCCTATCCTTAGACCGCCTCTTTGACTCTCAGGTAAGAATCTCGGTTACTGCCGCGCGATTTAGGAAATCTTCCGCGAGCCTTTCGAAGCTAAGAAAACTATCCCTTCACGGTGGCTTTAACGATCGATATTGTTTGGTTTTACACACGCGCCTCTATTACCAGGCTCGTTTCAGTCAGCCGAAGGAGAAAGAGTCGCTTCCGTTTTTCTCTGACGTTAAGAAAATTTTATTACGAATAATTTCTCGAAATACATAAGAGCCGCGATATTATTCCTTAGACATTTTTTAATGGTGACTTATTACAGCCTCCGAAAGGATACGATTTTATAAATGGTGTACTGTCTTCGTTAAAAATATTTATTTCATTCGTACGTTTATTCGACGCAGCATGATTATGCAGTTCCTTTCTGGAATTTAGATACGACGAAAGATAACATATTCTATTTTCTTTAGATTTTACTATGAAAGAATTTAGAGACGCTGACAGACGTTTTAATGCTATAATAAAACGATGTAACAAGAAGTTTAAAATATCAATGTACAGACGTGGAAACAGACGCATTACTTTTTACAGCGTGCACGAGATAGATCAGAAATTTCCAAGTTTCCCCCTTACATGTATCTTTCATGTAACCCGCCCTTGTCGTCGTTCCCCTCCTTCGTATTCTATTCCTCTACTCGTGCGTGTGACGAGCAGTGCTGCGCTGCGTGAGCGTCAGCAGACGCACAGCACGATACATTTTCGTGCGTGTCTTTTCGTGGAAAATCAACGACGACGGGGAAGGATGACGACGATTTCGGATGGCTGTACACGTCGACAGTCAGCGGAACAACCGAAAAGCCGCGGCGGCGGACGTCGCGTCAAGAAAAAGAGGAAGAAAAGAGTGTGGAAGAAGTTTAAAAATATTTGGGGTAAGTGTAGACGAAACAGTATGCGATTGTATGTACCCGTTTCTGGCTAGCGATGTGAGCTGTGGCTTGGTTCTCCTCGAGGCAGGCGCGCCAACCGGTATAGCGATGGGAGACGCGATGGAGGGAGTAGGGCAGCCATCTTGACTATAGACGCCGTCTCGCTCGGCCACGTTCACAATCCCAGTAACTCTATCGCAGTTTACGCTTGCGCATTATTGCTCGGTCGCTGAATTTCTTCTTCTTCTTCCACCCTTTGACACGTGCCGCCGCCCGATTCCCGGAGGAGCAAAACACTTATAGATTCGAATTCGAAGCATGGTTTAATCTCTCGCTCTGTGACTTTGCAATATCCTTTTTGGCATAGAAGCCTTTCTCTTTTCTCTTTTTTTTCTATCTTTTATGTCTTCGTATTCTCTTCTCGTATGCCTGCTTCGTAACGAAAATAATAGAAACGTATAGTGGAGAATATTAGTTGCCCTTTAACGTTTCTCTGCTGGTGATTTTATTTTTCATATTCTCCTTTCAAGCTCGCCGTCCACGTTAAATCGTAGGTTTATAGCTTCTATCTTGTAATTGGTGTTTCGACCATCAATTTCGTTCGATGTTACATGGTTTTCAATATGGCGGCTATATTTTATAAATTCATTAAATCCGGTGGCGTCCCGCGAACTGAAAAACTTGGCCGATTAATTGCTTCCCTCTCGTCTATATACATGTAGGGATATTGAACTAATATCCTGAATGTATGCATTCGATAACGCGGCATTTATTATGCGAACGATAGTATCGCAATAGCATCAATTTATTTCATCGCGAGTGTCATGATTGTAAATTAAATACGTGACGTATCGTTTACGAGCTCAACTAATTTGATGCGCATTTCGAGCAATTAATAAGCGATATGGTGAAATTGTCGTCGGCACAATCGTTGCTCATATAACCAACGTTTATTCTACAGTCTAAAATTTCGTTTGGCGGACACACTTTTTTAGGCAGATACTATACAGTTACCACGTGAAAACTCTTTAATCCTATCTTACTCGCGCGAATGCCTAATTAATTTTTATACAATTTTCATTGTCGTTCAGCGTATACAATCACTATGATTAAATATTTACATTTATCATTTGCATTTTGAGCTACTCGCTTATCTTTCCATCCACGAGTTTCCGTATTTCGAATTCACATTAGGGTCAGATTTCTAGCCAAATCGATTCAACCCAACTTGTTATATTTTGGTACAATGATAAGAATCAAAATTTCATTTGTTTTATTTCACGCTATATAACATTACGCCAATTAAAATTAATAAAAAGGCGAGTGAAATTATTTTTTATTCCATTATAGACTTGAAATAAATAATTAGATGTTGAAAATTTCGCGTTCTATCTCGTAATATTCAATGATCGTGAGTTCTTGAAACATTAACCCGAGCATTTAGATGCTTACGTATATTATCTTCTGCATCGACAGTAATTTCTCATTTTTTTCTGCATTTCGTAATTGCAATTAAAATGAGCTGAATAATCACAAGTAGCCGCGTACATTTTAATTTTCTATTTACCTTCGCCAGGTTATAATCGTTAATAAATTTTGAATGCACAAGTATTCCTGGCTAGGGATAATATCAAATTTTTTCACGGCGCGTCTCCCCATTAGCCTCAAACGCATTGTTCAGACTTACTGCATATTGATCCCATCAATCTTCCTACTTTCTCCCTTCTGTCTTTCCTTTTCGCGCGTATAGTAGCGCGCATAAATCTAAGAAGTTCTCGCTGGGTTTGGTCGGTACTCCAAATGCACGTGTATTATACACGTAATAAAAATCGCGTTCTTCGTGAAAGAATCTCAAATCGGATTTTTAACGATACAATTCTCTACAAATTATTATCTTTTTCTTTCTTTCTTTTTTTTTTTTTTTTTTTCTTAACGTGAACACGCGGTGTTTTATGATAGACGCGAACTTAATATCGGGTTTATGAAAGCAAGTCCCAGCGCATTGAAAGCATTATTCGTTCCGGAGGAAAAGCACGTTTACTGATGTTGTATCGCGACTGTATTTATGATTTCAAATGCTGCCTCAAACCTTATCCGGGTCACGCTTTATGCTGCTGATAATGTATTGTTGTTGTCGCACTAAATATTCATCATCCATTTCCTTAAGAAAACTATGCGCCGCCTTCTTATTATACTTGTCTGTACAACCATTATTTCTTCTGCTCTTTTATCAGCCTTTTTACAGCGTGAAATCATATCGTTGACAGAAAACATTGATTTTATCAATTTTATTTACGCGTGTTAAAAATGTATATTTAATTTCCAATGGAAAGAAACGATCTTAGTTACAAACACCGTCGTCTATTGATATAAGAGATATAAAACTATTAATGTCACGATGATGATATAATTATTGCCGATAACACTCGGTCATCGTTAGCTAGTAATAAAATAAAGTAGAAACACTTGTGAATAATTGATTTTAAATCGATCGAATATGAAGCATATGCGGTAAAACACGATATATATAATTTACCAAGCAAGAAACAAATAGAATGAAGCGTGCCGTAGTGCGGAAGAATTAATGGTGAATCCACCAGTGAATAGTTTCTGAGTTGGCTCGGAGGTGTGAAATTTTAAGAATAATCCGTAACGCGGTAACGAGGAGAACGAGCAATCTGCTTGCACTTTTATGCGCCGTTTGGCACACGAGACGCACGTCGCACCTATAAAACGCATAAAACGTCAGGTATAAATGGCCGCCGCGCACTCCTTCGACCGAACCTTTTAAAACGCGCGCCTCCGCCTCGGTTGGATTCAGTAAAAGTTGCCTTTTGTTTGATAGCCAACTAAATCGGCCCGGCAACCCCCTAATGCGTCATTACTGTCGGGTTTTACGACTGCCTCGTATCATTTCACTTAAGTATATTGATATGGCAACGAGTTCTTGACCTGCCTCAACGCCAACGATCCTACCATACTTATGCTATGTACAAACGCGTTTGTCACGGGCTGTACTTCATGCAGTTTTTGGCACTTGACTGTAAGAGAAATTATCGTTTGCAGGAAATGTGGAACCCACTGCTTTCGGTGAAATATAGTCCGGAAACTGAGTTATAAACGAGACCGAGTTACCAACTCTGCATATATCTAGAAATTTCTTTTATATAATTTTACCGTTTTGCCTGTATTACTTGGAGTTTCTGATTTCTACTATGTGATTTCTGTTTTAAAAATACCCCAACTATCTCGGCGAACGAGAAACACTTTACGGAAGCAAATGCTCGGCAAGGCGTCGTTTCGTCGACTGATAATCACAGCTTATCTTTGTACCGTCATCCGCAGAGTTCCAAGTATGTTCATCTTGCAGAGTATTCGTCGAGACACGGTCGCTTAATGAATGAAGAATGGTTTCATTCGTGATAACCTTCGTGACATTTCATCAATGCAGCCCAATCAACTTGTTTTTCTCGTACTTTCATCGAAAGCAACTTCCTCCTTAGTTTCACAACTTCCTATTCTCCTACTAATTTTCTAAAGAAGCTGCACCAATTTTTCGTTACTTACTTGTTATCTAGTTGCTTCTAATTTTCCGTGCAAAGATCCTCTTCAACTTCTTCTTACATTCCAAGCACTGATACAAAGCACACGCCATAAGTGGATAGGAAAGAAGATGTCGGCTGTGCACCAGAGAGCACCTACCTACTCATTATCAGCAAACATGTTATCACACAAACTGGAGAAAACAACCACCGCATTCCTTGCACATTCAAACTTACAACTTCAAATTCGTATAACACCAGAGCCTTTCAGCGAAATGTACACCGCCGACCATAAGTACCGCAACACCTACTCATTATATTCGTTGAAAAATTCGAATAGACACTTTACTTTATTTGATATTTTATATCACAAGACGCGTACGATAGAAATAAATTAACAACTTTGCAATAAAACACCTGAAAAGTATTCAGTTCGCACTAAATATCAATAGCTGTCCCAACGCTTTTGGTAGGCAGCGTAACTCTTTCTATGATATCACAGTACACGCGCGACTTTTTTGATGGACCAGACGAAACGATGGTGTTAGAGGCGCGTAGGTCGAAGTGGAACTAACTCTTGTCCGCTTAACCCCATGGAATCTGTTGGTCGTCAAACGACCGTCCTTGGCTCCTACGAAAAAAATGCTCGGTTTCAATGAGGGGTTCACGAAAAAAAGCAGAAACTCTGAAATGAGCAATTGTAGGGTTTACGAGGTCGTGGCAGGCATAAACGTTTAGTTTCAGTCACGGGCCAAATCCGACGGGGTCGACATGACCACTTCCGACGGATTGGTCTTGTACACTTTACCTGTTATCCAAAGCCTGTGACCCTTTATAGGTTTTTTTTTTGTCATAAAACATACCTTCTGAAGACAGTCTGCTTCTTTTACTCCCGTTTTACTAAGAAAATGTAATTCTGTCTTTGGACACACTCTATCCTAGTGATATGTATTTTGATTACGTAACGTCAAATGTATTTGAGAGAATAGTAATACTTTTTCTATATTTTATTAAATGGATGATCAACGTACAGGATTGACTGGACTGAAAGAACACATTGGTAGAATATTGGGTTTGACGTTAGGTTTCCTTTCATCCCGACGAATTTCGAGTTTCAATATCTGGTAAAAAAACACCACCATTCTTCGATATTTTTCTCAAACTTGGTGCGTTTTATTCTTATTGATTAAATATTGAAATAAGAGATACTAATCTATAGGAAATATTATTCTGCAAATTCGCAATATTTTACGGAGAGAAATTTTAATACGTAGTCAAATTATTTATAAATAAATACCCAGCTACGGTATTTAATGAATGCCGAACTTTCCATATAATATTTTATATCGAATAGAATCGTGTAGCGTGTTTGAATCTAGAAGCAAAAGGAAGCGATCGTTGTATCGGAAAGAAGGAAGAAGTTCGGTCATTACTGTTGGAATCTCGAAGGTTTACGAGGTCTAGCGGATCGCGGAACGACTGATTTGAACGAGTCAAAGCGCAACGACCTTGCAGGTTTACCTTTTTACTAGCCATCCCCGAGTCAACGTCGACTGTGACCCTTTATGGGTATTCCTGCTATAAACACCCTCTCTGTCACCCCGTTAAATGCTTTTTTAGCCAAAGCGGCCGTTTTTAACAACCCTTGAGAGACCTCGGGTCCATCTACCGCTCGCTCCCTTTTCAGCCAGTCGGCCGCCGTGGAGAAAAATGCCGCACTATTGCAGGAAACGCGGCACCTCGACTATTCTTTTCCGAGGTTTTTACGACCAGCCTTGAAATTCCTTGCAATTTCGTAACTGCCTTCCTGACTTGCTGAGTTACGTATACTTTTTTAAGATCTTTTTGTGGCCGCGTTTGAGAAAAAAGATAGCAGGGAGAAGAAGGTGGAAGGAGTTCGTAAAAAACCAAGGCCAGTCCTTGAGGCGATAACATTACCGTGTTTGGACAATTACGTTGGCCGTGAGAATTATTCTAGACAATTTTCGACAAGTCAGGTAAAAAGCGTGATTTTAAAAAAGTAGCCACCGACTGACTCTGATTCCCTCAAGTTCTCGAGTTTGCTCTCCGATGGCAAGGTGTTCAGTCGGTCGGTAAAAGTACAGTATCAGCTTTTTAGCAAGTTCGTGCAGTCCATTCGGAATATTAACGGTATTTCGGTTGTAAATTATACGGTGGAGTCGGGTGACAGTCCTTTGAATCCTGATCGATCGTCTACTATTTAGGTAAGATCGTTGAATCGTTTACAAAATATATATATAGATAGTTTCTTCTATATATACAGTTTATCAGTATTTTACAGTAAGCTTTAGATAATTAAGCGGCGATTTATGATTTGTCGGTGGTAGCTACTGGGGCGCGAACAATTTCTCGATGCATAATACGATTGCTTTTTCTGCCTACGTACCGTTGCAAATTGCCTTGAACCCTGCCCGTTGTTCATCGGATTAAGACATCTACGCGAGACTGACATGCATACGATGCAGATCATACAAGCTTGGGAACGTGACAGGAATTATTGGTAGCTAGAGTAACTCGTTGCATAAAAGTTTAAATAAGGCAATGATCGCTTAAGATTACTCCGGCTGCCCAGCGGGACGCAGATGGTTTCTTTTGAACGTCTCTTATGCAGGCTCCTGTTTCATTGCGCAATTTCTCTCTCGGTACCACGAACAAAGCATCGCTATCTCGGTTTCCTTCTGCAACCCGATATTCAGAGAAGAACCGCGTGCCTCCATTTATTGAAAACTGGTTGTTTCGCCCGTTACGTGGACTTTTATGTGCCGTGTACCACGTTCGTTTCGGAGACATACCTCTGCGGCTTTTGCGCCTCTTTTTCTTCCCGCCACTTGGCAACAACCGCTAATGCATTCGCGTCTGCAATATCCCGCTGATAAATAATTCACGCTAACACAACAGAATTGTAACATAGCATAATGCATGCAGCGCTGCATAAATAGTAATCATTTTCATCACGTTTGCCAACCAGCTGAATGTTCGACTAGCTACACCACAACCACGGCATAACAACGCCTGTTACAAACCCTTGTTTGTAAAATCATTCATACCGAATGCACGTACGTGCAACTTTCATACAGTCAATCTAAATGTAACGGGGTAGCTACCGATTGGAACTCGTCACGACTTATGCGCGTAATCTTCGAGCGAGCCAAACGTGTATCTATACAAATTCACACCAATCTATGTATATGTCGGGTTGTCCTTGGAAAACGGGGCGTGTAACGAATCTTTCTTTAGATTAGACATTGTTGTTACGCAAAAGCGAAGATATTTACTAGTCCAATTATGATTGTGACGGGATTTGACGAGTAACCATGGTAATTAGATACAAGTAATTGGATGTGAATGGCAGTGATCTTAGACTCAATAACGAATCCACGGTCAACGGGATGACAAATGCGATATTGAACTTGGCACACGTGTCGTCGAACCTCGGTCCAAGTGGAACTGCCCTTATAGATCCCTCTCCGTATTCCTCAGGTCAATCCCTGTTGTAAGGAGAGTTATTTAATTACTTTATACCTCTGTTAGGTACACGTCCCTCCCGTTACCGCGGCTACGTTCAGTGACCCATTATGTCACATCGAGCCCAAAACTCACTGTCATCAATCTCGGATGATCATCATTGACTTAGCTCATGAACGGCTATTTCTCAGTTTTATTGTTTAAGTACGGCTATAATAAAAAGTCTGGACCAAAGTATTTGGGACTTTCCCAAACATTCCCAAAGAAAGGCTCCGATGTCCTTTCATCTCCGACATATATATAACGGTAGCTACCCCGTTACATTTAGATTAACTGTATGAAATTTGCACGAACGCGCATTCGGTATGAATGATGATATATATATATATATGTCGGGTTATCATTAGAGTTAGGGGCGCGTAACGAATCTTTCTTTGGATTAGACATTGTTGTTATGCACGAGCGAAGATATTTACTAGTCCAATTATGATTGTGACGGAATTTGACGAGTAACCATGGTAACTAGATACTGGGAATGCGAATGGCAATGATCTTAGACTCAATAACGAATCCACGGTCAGCGGGATGACAAATGCGATAATGAACTTGACACACGTGTTCCCTGTACCAGTCGAACTTATCGGATTGAACCTCGGTCCAAGTGGAACTGCCCTTATATACTCCTCTTCGTATCTCTCTGTATCCCTCAGGTCAATTCCTGTTTTTAATGAGAGTAATTTAATTACTTCGTACCTCTGTTAGGTACACGTCCCTCCCATTATGTCACTTGGAGCCCAAGCCCACTGTCATAAATCTCGGATAATCAAAATTGACTCAACTCGTAAACAGCTATTTCTCAGTTTTATTGTTTAAGCACGGCTATAATAAAAAGTCTAGATTAAAGTATTTGGGACTTTCTCAAACATTCCGAAAGGAAGGCTCCGATGTCCTTTCATCTCCGACATATATATATATATATATATACACACATATATATATAGCACAGTATACTAGAAACCTTTGGCAATCAGTATCCCGTGTGTATAAAGCGGAGCCATTACTTCATCGCGGCGTTTGCTCGAAATTGTATCCCCGTTGATTCGAAAAAGAGTTTCAACGACGGCTTACCAGCTACGCACCGTATATCCTAGGCGGCGTACATTTATTCATGGAAAATAGGAAGCATTGCTCCTGCGCGAATGGGTAAATAGGTATCGATAGATGCATAAAGCCGGAAGCAGAGAGGCCGCGGCCATTCGCATTGTACCCGTCGGCAGGGTGGAGCTTTCCACGGATATACGGAGCGAGAAAGAGACAGGGGAAGGAGAGAGAAACCGGGAGAGAAAATCGGGAGTGCGACGGGGTTGGGAGAGCGAGAGGAGAATAGCGCGCGGCGGTCCATAACATGCGGTAGTAACTAACCGGATTCCGGTGGGCTATGCGCGGCAGCACCATCGCCCCATACGGCGTAGAATATGGGGAATCTATGGGCTCATATCCACGACCCAAACTGTACACTAGCCAAATGGACGCGGCAATAACGGCCCGTTAACGCTAATTCGCGGAATTCTGATTGACGACGACCGCAGGGAGCGGGTGTGCCCCTCGATTTCTGTCTCTCTGCGCTCTCTCACCGCGCGCTCCATCCTCTCCTCTCCCTGAAACCCTGAACACGTTCGCTCCTCACTTCCTACGTTCTATATGATCTCGGTCGCGATCACTAACGCCGCACGAATTTTTTTGCAGATCTATCGTAGACACTTTTCTCTCGTCTGATAAAATGTATCGTCTGTAAATCAGACGGTAAACTTGATCGAGCTATATTTTTTCGTTAGTTCGCTCTCTCGTTGCCGTCTTTTGTTCTACCGTCGAAAGGGGTGAAATACGATGTTTGTTTCTTCTTGATAGTCTAGGATTTTTGGCATCGAACGATATCGATGGTGGCTATCTTGATCCTACACCTTCCACGCCAACGTCCCCTATTTCTCTTCCTCCCTTCATCGAGTACATGCACTTGCTCTCCGCCTGCTATGAGTACACCTTGAATCCCAAATGTGAAGCCAAACATCGCGGCTCAACCCTACAATCCTCCGAGTTCGAACGGTGTACACAGCCACATGCACGCGCTCATGAACAGCTTTACCGTTCTTCCTCTTTAGTTCAATTGTTCATTTATTTTAGTTACAGTCTGCTAATCTGCATCCCGTATTCGTTACGTAGAATCATGCAATCAAATTGGAAGATTAATTTTTATAAGATCTTGTCGTCGTGCTTTTAATATTGCAGACGTTAAAATATTTTGATGCAACAATGTTAAAACCAGGTGTAAATTGAGCGGATGATTTTTCGATCGATTACACCACCGATTGACATCTCGCTTGGAATTACGCGCGACAGCTTTCTTCGCGTCGTGAAACGCTTTTTTTACGATTCGATGAGATCACCATTTTAATTGCATTCCTGAACGAAACCTATCGTAACAAACATTGCGTGCGTTCGAACCTTCCAATTAAAGCCGACCGTTTGCTGCATTTCACCGTTTATTTATAGACACACGGTTAGCACGCACGCTTTTGCCGCTGGATGCTCACCCTCATAAATGTGTCGACATTTCGCAAAATGCATAGTCGCCAGAATTTGCTAAGAGCGTAAAATTACGTTCCGCGCCTTCCTCGTAACTTCTGTCCATTTTGTACAGACAGTTCCGCCTAAAATTAATACAAAGAGACGGTTAAATCAACGTCAATTAAACCGAAATTTAGACATTACAACTTCCCGATCCGCGGAGACTCCGGGGTAAAGTATTACGTCCACGAACCAATTAACTGTAGAAATAGCGCGAAAGAAGTTATTCGCATTCGACCAGATTTACGGCGAACGATGAATTTTACGCGATGAAAAGTTCGCGCGATTTCTTCGACAAATAAGGAGCCGAGTTGAATGAGCGTTGGAATAAGAGAAAGAAAAAGAAACGAAGGAAGGACCAGTTGGACCAGTTCGCCATTTTGAGCTGCCGAGGAACGCCACCATAAAGCGGTCTTTCGACCTACCGTGTGCACTTCCGTTATCATTTGCGCGCGTCCGCTTCATTTTTATATTTCAATTAATCGGGAATAGTCGAGAACGTTTATCTGGAAATATCGATACGAGCCAGCCCAATCGATGTACATATATCTCTGTGGACATCCTCATTTCGCTTGCAAGCTTGGCGTGGTTTCGGCTTTTCGTTGCCCTCGATCCGTATCGGGCTGTAAATTCGAAAAATCTCGAAGAAACCCTATGAATTTGTCCACATGTGTCTCGTTAGCCAGTAGTTTTGGGTATTGCCGGTGGCTACGGATTAGGACAACCATATGGGTAGCAGGTACGAGCCCCTAACCCTGGAATATTGCAGGATAAGAGACTGGACCCAATTAAAGCGCTAATAACAACCGTTGTCCGACCAACTTCTTCTCCCTTTCTCTTCCTCCGCAAACCTGAATTTACACGCGAATAGCTATCGCAGTTTCCGGCACTCTGCGTAGCTTTAATGTTCGTTGACGATGATGCGAATTCTCTCGGTTGTTCCTCTCAATTTCTCCGGAGAGTTTGAACGTTTCGAAAATGCAAATTTCCTTCGTTCAGTGTCTTTAAAAGTTACAAGATAGACATATCGCATATATATATATATATATAAAATTATTTATGATGCTACCTGTTCGGACTAAAGAAATTAGACTAAGAGGGAGAATATTGAATTGAGACGGTTGGGAAGCATTTCTCAACATTGTCACAAGATGATTTTCTCCTTCTGACATGGTCCTTTATTAACAATTTCACAGCACATTATAGATACTATATAATTTTAAGGAACATAATATATTTATTCTAGCGTATCTACATATTATTTATGTTATTCATATTACCATTCATTATTCATATTATTCCAGATATAATTTTATGTCACGGTACACGCTCGACACCGTAGCCGTCAAATACTCATTACACCAACCCCTTTTTTAAAAACAACCCTACTGTGCTACACGATATACATATCTATGGTTTATCATTTTTCCAACTTCTTTTACGTCGGCTGGGTACTGCATGAACGTACTGATTAAGCCGTATCTCAATCATCGACAATTAAAACGTAGAATCGATATACGGTACACGAGTCTCGCAAGACGAGGTTATCGACTGATTCATTTCCAGAGCCGTTCGCTCGGAATCGCCGCAATTACTTTGATGTGAGAACCGTGTCAAACGTGACGCTACTCTTGATCTGAACGGCCCTTTGATTCGTGAGAAAAGTGCCATTTCGAACACGCTATTCGCGTATAAATCGTTGGATAATCAGGTGTCTCCGGTCAGATCTCTTGCTCGTGCATTTGATATTCTTCGAGACAGGTACGATCACTATAGGTGGTCGGATGTACGTTTGCACCGATATTAGGAAGTAATAGTCTTCACCACCCTGCGAGTGAAATTAATTAATCTGACCGCGTAGATACACCAACGACGTAATGGATCTAGTCGCCCTTTGAATCCCTAAACCCGAGTAAAAACTACTTGAAATTCTAAAAAATTCTCCTTTCTCGACAGCGTGTTCGTGGAGAAATCGATCATTACGAATCGACGTAATTATCATAGCCGTTTGACGTTCATCGTGGTACTTTTCTTTCAATACAATTTTATCTATGTAAATGAATGCAACTGGTTAACTTGCAACTTTATTTCCACGTCTTTGCTAATCACAATCCGCAGGGTCTTATTACCATATCGATTAATGTTTCTTAATTAGAGAATATCAACGAAGATTTCATTTCTGTCGTTACAATAATATTGAAATAGCATGTCCGCTACCGGACTGGCAATTACAAGCTTGTTAATTACGACTTAATATTTACGAATGGCGTAGTGCAACCGTGTACGTGAAACGATCCTTAGGAAGTCGAGCTACACACATACCAATGACTCATTAACGTTTCTCTTGCCATCGCCGATAAAGAACATCGCTTTACGCATTTTACAAACTCTCAAGAGTCAGTGCGATGCACGTGCAAACATCACTAGACCACCGTTTCAACTAGCTACGCAATCTTATCGCCTATACGCCACGACGTTCCTTTCTCTTCCTTTTTTCATTTCTTTTCTCTTACTTTTCTATGCTTTTCGATCCCACGATTGTGCGTATACCCGAGCGAAACTTTTTCCTACATTTGTAAATCTTCCACCTACGTGTCTCGTTAAACCATCGAGCGTTGTAATCGTTACTCAGCAACGTTAGCTTTGAAGAAAATTATTCGCGGATAGACGGATGTAGAATTTACGCGTTTCGCGTGAAACTTTATCGGTACACGCTGGACGAGCTTGATATTTCGAAACAAAAGGAAGGCGGTATAAATAAGCGGTATATTTTCGTTTTGGAATTATGATACACGTCGCGCGTATTTCAATTAAGCATGATTAATCCCCGGCTGGATCGCATCTCCCTATCTCATGTTTAAAGTTGCTGAACATCTCACGATTCCTACCTCGAGAAATATTTCGCGTTTCTAGTTGCCTCGCGAGGTATCGTTTAGCCAAACACATTCACGTTCGATAAATCAGTTTCTTGAGGGGATTAAAGGCCATTGAGAGTTCATTCGACACTCGATTAAAGCGACATTTTTTCCCTCGGCTCCGTTTGACGGCATCTAACGTACGAGGTTGTTCGCTTCTCAGAAAGCTGTCTACAAAGCTTTTCTGTCGCTCTTTTGTTGCTTCGAATGGTCTCCAGAGAGCAGTTCTCTAGCGTCACGTAAGAACGTCCTGAAATCAGATTGTAGACATATATACACGTTCCTTCTTCTCGAGAGACGTCTGTATACGTGGAAGCACGGTTGAGATTCCCAAGAAGATGAAAGGGAGAAAATCAGCGGTGCACGTGCGCAGGTAAAACCGTGGTTTTCGTAGCCTCGCTTGTGTCTGGCCTACGTTGGCCGAATGCATTAATCACTTGAGGGGCCGCGCGCGATCCATGAACGTGCATTGCGCTCGCCTTCGCCTGGCCGTTGCGGGCTCAGGTTCGAAGCCCTAGCCCCGATAGTCACGCACTGCACGAAAACACAAGGCTCCGGGCCGTTTTATATCCGCAGCCACTCGAAAATCCGCGAGCAGCCTCGCGCCGCCTTAGTTGGCTCGGATAAGGTGCATCCAGGGAATCGTTCGAGTATATTCGTCTGTATGATAAATATTCATGGGATCTGCCAACGATTCCAGACTATTCCGTGAACATATAAATGGACGTTAAAATTTTTAACGTACCAAAAGCGTGCACGGCGTAAAGCAGAATAAAAAGAAGAGAGAGAAAAAAAAAAGGAGAGAGAAAGAAGCAGCTATATACGTAGAGTTACGAGTTCGTGGCAACGACTCGCATGTAATCCGCGTGGCACGTCGTCAAAGTCTATCTCAAAGAGATTCCAAGCAGAGAGGCGTACAGTAAACTCGGTTATCATAGCTTCGCGTATTATCCGTGAAATCTAATTGCTGATACCTACGTGAAACAACGCCCGGTGTCTTAGGTTAATGTGACGCTGCACTCTGATATGGTACCAGCAACAAATGCAGCGGCCCCGGGATGAATAATTCAAGCCACCATGGCAGCGCACAGAGCCCTGCAAGAGCTGTTTCGCGCGAGCAACAGAGAACCTCGAGCATTCCTGCACGCATTCGGCCGCTCGCGATTGTAAATCTTGACACTGTGCCCTTATGGTGGATGTTATGCGCCAATGAGCAGAGAGGATGAAATACGCGACCTTGCTTTATCGCATTAGCTTTGTCACTAGCCGGTCGTTCCTGTTTTCGTCAATTTTTACCCTTCGCGTCCTGATCCGAACGACAATCTCGACAACAACACGATAACGTCTTTAACATCGTTTAACAGTTAATTTTGATATTTATACTTTAACATTATCGAGTGCTTACGCACTTAATTAATTAACATTTAACTCGAATAAAAACAACGTGTTTTGTAGCTATGTTAAATCGTTTCGTGTATTAGGAAATAGATGTAAATGGTGTTTTTGTGATTCATCGATGGAAATGCAAATGGAAAAGGTGAAACGTTCACGTTAAATAGATACGATGAAAGTGAACGAGTCTGTTATGTTAGTCTGTTATGCCCGGAGTCGAAAAATAAATCATCGAAACTCCATCGTCACTCGATAAAGATCGTAATTCTTCGACGAGGAATCGATCTCTCGCGGGTGTAGAACTCGCGGGGCCAGCTTATCGGTATCGCAACCCAAGGCATCGGCACGATCGAGATTTAATAATTTGATAAAATTCCAACGTATTGGTGGTTGCCGTAACTCGAACGCGCTAATATTTTATGGTAATTATTCTAACTTTATTTTCTTTCGATCGTTTTGCCGAAGCCGGGCTCGATAAAATTGCGAAGATTTAATAGTTGTGAAACGCGTCCGTCCGTTTCTTCCATTGCGATTTAAATTGTAAATGAAACGGCGATCAATTTGCCAGGGTTTCCAGCCCCGGCAAAAAGACAACGGGGATAAGCGCAATGGGAACGTCTAACGATATCCAGCCGCGACAATCGTAGAATTACACTTCGAATTGGAAAATCGAAAAAAAAAAAAAAACATCTCTATCTTTAGAGCACCGTGTGCCACGAGGGGAAGGCCATGTACGTACATCGGAAGATAGATACACCAAGTACCAACAACCCCGAGGCGTTCTTCCCTGATAAATAATCGATTCGCGATGGTCGTCCTCGAGAATAAATCTAGCGGGGCAGGCTCATCCGTCTGGGACAGCGGCCACGAAAACGTATGGAGGCGTTTGGTATATAGCGAGGAGGTGGATGCTTGTCGCTGTTTACGGTGGTTCGTTATACACTGACGAGGTGTACGAGGTTATACGAGGTGGTAGATATGCAGCACAGTATCTAAGAGGGGCAGTAGCGATCGTAATTCTCGCCGGACGACTCGGTGTGTTCCTTTGCGCCGTTCTCCAACTCGAATAAGGTTTCTTGGTGTTGGTGGTCGTGTCCGCGTTGGTCGAAGGTAAGCCCGGATCATATTCTTAACGAGAGTGTTTTACGATCAGAAGACCCTTTATCTACGGCGGTGTTGTTGGCGTTATCCAAGACCAAACCGAAAGGGAGTCAGCGTGAAAAAGGGGGGAGAGAAAGGGGGAAGAAAGAAGAGAGAGAAGCCGAAGCTCTTGGCCGAAGGTGGCCGTGATGTATCTCGCACTTAGCTTTGCCACGCCATGCCACACCAGGCCACACCGAGCCACACCACCCTATACCACCGCTATACACCACGCCATGCCGCGCCACGCCATAGTTGGTCAGGTTTTTTATGCGTTGTCACGATATCACGCATGTACCTATGGCGTGTATGTCGATCGTCCCCCGTTGTCTGTCCGAGATCTCGCTCGTTTGTAATTGTCGCCGTTCGGTGTATGTTGCACGAGAACGACGCGATAGGAATGGCTGAAGTAGAGACTCTCGTCGTGTTTGACAATGACTGCTGAGAAATAGGTTGATCTGATACCAGAAATAAGAGTATGCCGTAACTCTTTGATGGGAAGGGACACGCGGACATTGTCAATGGTATTCCCGTTTCTTATCACGATTCCATTTCCCTCCAACGATATTTCTTCATTCGACGGAAGAATCCAAGCTATATATCGCCGGCATTCGATAGCCCTTACCGGTGTTCCCTATTGACGAGGCGTTTTCTATTTCTCAAACAGGCGATTCGATTGAGTAGCCAACTCGACTTTATTTTAATCTGATTGACTGGATCGTTTCGTTCACCCTTCTCAAACTTACGTTCCCTTCAACATCACCGACGTTAGTTACGTTCACCATCTGCTTATATAGATCGCCAGGTAAACTTAAAGTCCCCTTAACGCGAGTAACAACAGGTTGAGAATTTACAAGAACGTTATCCCATGATTTTAGCGCGTCGAGCGAACGATCGGCTGAAATTCGCACGAAGATGAATTAGGTTATCGACCTAGCCGACTTCCGGGTCCATCCTCCCCGGGTACCTTAATCTCGGAGCCATCGATTTCCAAGCGTCTCTACCTGGAAAAAAAGGAATCCAGCGAACCATCGTACGTATTATGTACGTGGAAGCGCCGATGATTTCTCCTGTAGCCTCAGCTCGCGCTTCCAGCGTACCATTTTATAAATATACAATCATGGCGTTTGCAAATCGACCGGAATTAATACATCGTAGCAGGTTACACGTTGCTGTAACAAGCGCGAGAAGGCTGCATCAGTCGCGTTATCTTTATGCCCGACGAAAGCTTTCATCAACCCTTTCGGGTGTACGATACTCGGCCACTTATTCAAATGAGACGTTCGCTCGAAGCACGATACGATAAAGAGATAATTCAGTACACGTACGAGTGCATCGTTATTGCAATTATACGTAAATGAGGCGATTACGTGTTCGGCCATACAAAAGACGATCGGCTGAGCATCGGGAACGGAACTCACCGCGTTTTCTTCGACAGTGCACGCGCGTCTCGTACGCTGAATGGAATGGCCAAACGCGACGACGTTTTCGCTCGGGTCGTTAACGTTTTTTTCATAAATATTATCCACGAGCTTTTCGCGAAACTGCAACTTGGCGACGCGTGGTTATTCGCCAGTAAAGAGACTCTCATAATTTAGACCAGATACGTTTTCTGCCGCCAGTCTAGAAGATTTGAATTTCTCCTCCTTTCACGGGGGTAGCTCGCAGGGAGATCATTCACCCTGTACACGTGCACGCGGATAAGATCCCATGAATACATACCTAACGTTGGCTAATTTGCATACGCGAGAGAAACCTATCGGTGTATGTACGTTCCGCTTACGTACAGGGTGTCTCGAGAACATCCTTTCATTGTCACGATCGGGCCAACTAAAAATCGCACTCGTCTAATTTACTAAGTCTAATTCAGATTACAATGTATTGGTTACCAAATACTTTGAACTAATTATCACAAGAGTTTATAACAAAATCCTCCTCGTATAATTCATACGAATCGTTTCTTATAAATTAAAAAATTGTAATTTCTATAAAATATAGAAACAAGTAGCATAATACAGAGAATGTGTTACAGTAGTACCAAGTGTCTTTGAACATTTTGCCAGCGAATTTCTTCAAACGTTTTCTAACATTGTATCTCTTGACATTAATTAGGAATATAATGAAAATAGTAATTATTCTTACAAAAGGAAGAATTTTGAAACGCGCTATAGGTGCGCTTACGTACCAATATATACACACCATATACATATAAGTATACGAAGCCCGAGAGTGGCGTACGTGCAAGCAGTGGACCGACAGGACATCGCTCATGGCGCTCCCTTCGTCCTAAAGCGCTATGTTACAGGGGGTTGGGGGCACTTACTTCGTTCTCGTACTCTTGTACCTTCGTTATCCACTCCCCATTTATCCTTCACGTGATCCCCGTGTACGTGTACGTACACCTTTCCTCCTCTTCTTCTTCTGTGTAATCGGAGAACTGCGAGCACCATTACCCGAGCGACCCGGTCGAAGGCAGTCAAAGAACTGCGAAACGTCGGTGCCCGGTTCCGCACCGGCTAGTTACGCTAGACACTCTCTGCCTTTATGAAAATTCTACAAGCTGAACCTGTTGAATATTCGCCCCAACTTTCACCCCTGTTTTTACGTGCCCTAAACTTTTTAGTATCTTTATAACCCGCTCTTGACCGTAAGGAGGTCTCGTGGTGGAAAAGAATTCAGTTATCCCTGGTTAGGTCATTTTCTCACGAAAGGTACGGAGGAAAAGTTTAGCCGTGCGTTTTTCCGCTCATTCTTGCCCTAACCGTGTTCCTTTCCTGGCGTTAAAAAATTGTTTAAGTTTAAGAACAGCATGGGAGAATCTCTGTTGATACGTGATTTCCGGTTTATGCCAAACCCTGTGTTACAAATCTCTTGGTTTGATCAAACATAAGCAGAATTGAGATATAACAATTGGAAGATCGCAGTAGAATTAAAAGTACTTCTCCGTGAAATGTCGTTTTTCACTTGGCATGCTCGAGTATTCAAATGAGAGGCAGGTACGGTGTAATTACAGCGATTAGAAAAACGCGGCTGTAAATACAGGCTGGCAGAAAGTTCTCTTTTTTTCCTTTTTCGACGAGCATGTGTTCCCAGTTGTCTGGCAATCCGTTGGTCAGCCTCGTGCGGAATGGCCGTTGCAAGAAGCCGACTTGGGCGTAGTATACTTTTACAGCAGGACCGGAACAACAGTAGCGAAAACCGCGCTCCCAGTTATTTTCTAATGCCGAGTACCGCTGGTTGGTTTACGAGGCTATAAACTGACGTCACAATACCAGGAGCTGGCTTGTACGATGGGTCGGATGTGCTACTAACGCAAACGCCACCACTTCGGATAATGGATTCATATGGTCCATAAAATTAAAGGATGCGACAAATTTATCGTCGTATTTCATCCAAACTTTCGGTTTCGGGGCACGAGACACGCGCCTACGTGAAATTCCATTTCGTCTATACCTTTCACTTACCGATCGATCGATCGATTTACCTTTGCAAACATACAGCTTGTATTTTGCAGCAGTATCGTCTTTTTTTATCGTAGCCAGGCGCCACGTGGAAATGAACAGAAAGCGCGGTAAATTTGAAACACGGCGGTACGATGCCAAAGACATCCGGTACATCGTAGTCAGGTGCAACGCGTAAAGTATCGCCAGTCGCAATTTTGCCTACAATTCGGATATAGCGTTATTCCTGCTGGCACTTCGATTTACGAAGATAATAAGACGTCGGCTGTAAGATTAGAACAGAGTCGCTGCGTGCCTTATTAAGACTTAAATTGGAGCGAGTGAATAAGGAAGAACGGAACAGGGCTGAGAGAAAGAGAGAACACCGACCAGGGATGGTGGTGCATCCTGGCATTATGGCCGCCGCTCCTTGAGTTTGGAGGGTCCGGGATGAACGGCTGGCAAAGATAAGGAAAGCTGGAGGGGGTTGCTCATGGTTGGGGGATTTGGGGGTCGAGGACATCCATCTTCCTCCCCTCTACACGTCCCTCCCTATCTTCCACGCTCTGCCCCGTTGCATCCTACAGGGTTCACCGTACCGACATACATCTCCTGTCGAGAGGGGAAACCTCTCTTCGTCCTGTCCTTTGCTTAAGTTAACTTTACACTCCTTCTTTCTTCGTCCGTTCTTCTGTTCCTCCGGGCTTCCTTCTCCGTCGCCGCAGCATCGTGGTGCGTGCGTTTTCTTTCTTCGTGATGGCGGGAGAGGGATTCTAACGAGAGAAAGAGAAGACGGCGGAGCGGAGCCGAGCCGACGAGCAGACGAACCGAGAGCCAGAGAGTCGAGCCACGAAACGAGCATCGCCGAAGAAAACACAAACTTAATCCTACGCGTGATTCATCTGGGCCGCCATAGATCTGGATTATCTGCCGTCATCTGCATATTTACGAGTATCTGCTTTGTCCTGATTGTGCGAGCCCCACGCGTTCTCCTACTCCAGCGTAGGAAGTAACACCGAACACAAGATAAACCTATCTGCCGTGACTCTCTTTGTGTGCTGCGCTTTTCCTTCGTTTCGAAATTCAACACCTTTGTAAATGCTGGGTCGGTAGATTGACCAACGTTTTGTTTCCCTAGGAAACATTTTCCAGCCATCCTCTGACAGTTGTCCCTTTTCATTTCATCAGAGATGAAATTCTACGTATAATAGCGTAGGCTTAAAGACAATAACGAGCTGCAATATTCCTATCCGTGGTGAATCTTCCAGATGTCTCGCAACTATCGAGAAATCCACCAGAGCAAATTGTACACGAATTTGTTACGTTTTCTCTCGCCATAATTCTAGACGTAATCGTGCACTTCGCTCCGATTTCCATCATTGCGTTTGAATAACGCATCGTTAAATGCGCAGCAAACATCCGTGGCTTTAACGGGACATAAATAATTGTCGCACAAAGTGAACGCGCGGATTTAACTCATACTTCAGCGTGTCGACAATAAGCTGATAACGGGCCGGTACACGCTCGCCATGCATCGGTGTACGCGTATATTCCTGGCTCTCATTTCGCTCCGGATTGTCCCGCCGTTTAACAAACAATATGGAGCCTTAATCGACGCCGAACCATCGAATTTTAATTAATCCAGCGCGCGTTTTTCCAACCGATCGAAATGCACGCGCGAAAACGCCTTTTCACGCTTATACGGCGATAATTCAATCGGGGCTTTTTACCAAACTCACTAAATGCACCGTGACACGGCTATATAGAGGCGCAGCAATGGGCTTTCTTGGAATTTACATATAGTGGACCGTGCGCGTTTCACAGCCAAGTACCTAAAGGTTATATTGTAACCATTTTTTCGTCGCTCGCGGCTCTAAGTGGCGGCCAGTTTTTTGGAAAATTATTCCCCACGCGGCTATTCGCAACGATGTATCATTTACCCGGTAAAAAACGTGATGAAATAACATGCATCACGGCCGGTGATTTATAAAAGAATCGTTCAGCGTACGTGCATTAAGGGAGCGCAAGAAACTGGTCGAACACTGTTCAAAATTACACGAAAAATCAGCGCTTCATGGTGTGCGGTAACTTAATAACACGTCCGGCACCTCTTTACAAGATCTACAGTCTGCGACCGAGAGATCGGATCGAGAAAACGGAGCAATAATTCCCCTTATCGTCCTCGCTTTCGTCCATCCTTTCTTTTTCCATTTTCTATCTGTTTCACGAAAAGCAAACGTTTCTACGTGTCGATAGATAAACGATGAGATCGAAGAATCAAACCGTTTCTATCCCCTCTGTTCATCTTGGCTACCCCCATCTCATCTTCATCCCTTTTACCGTGATGATGGTCTTTGATTAATTCGCGATCGGTCTGGCCGAGTTATTCGCCGATCGACGATCGGCGATCTGCAAATTACCTACTCATCCAGTAATAGCGACGACGTGCCTCCATGCCAACCGTCCATCTTACCTTCCTCTCTATCTTTTACCTGCCTGCCTCTTGGCTACTCTTTCCGTCGCCACACGGCGCTCCGGTTTTCTGCCTTCTTTCTGCCACGATCTTCATTTTCTTAATCTCCGGTTGCACCTGAAAAACCGATCAGCTATCCCTCGATCGTAGAGCGTTTTTCAAGCATTCCGTTAACGTTTAATAACAGTTTTGTCGGTCTTGAATTTTCGTTACCGGCGTTTACACCATCCGCGGTCTACCAGCCGCCGTTAAGGATCGGCCGGAGCGCGTTTTTCCGTCGCGTGATCGCGTTTCGTTTACACGCGAAAACGTCTTTTAATTTAACAAATAGCAAAAATACTGGCTCGAACGAACGCCGTGGCTCCCTCCTCTCTCCAATCGATCGTTCAAACCGCTGGCTTTGTAATTTCCCGGAGCGAAGGAAGCAGCGATGCTTGAAAATTAAAAAACTCGGTTAATGCGAACGGCGTGTCTATGCTAAAGATAGCGATTTCCCCTTTGAAGTCAAAGCTGTTTGCTCGCACATGCGCTGCGTAACGTGCGAACACCGTGTGGTTGATCGCGTGCTAAAATAAAATAAGAGAAAGAACGAAATGCTGGAAAAGCAGAAACCCGTTATCGACATTTTGAAATTCACAAACGTTCTCGTTCGATCGTTGCAGAAGCAGCAGCACGAAAGAAATTCTCCTCGGCATTGTCTGTGAAAATTCTTAGGTAAACCGTCTCACAACTTACAGATACAACAATGCTTGACCCGCTCGCGATAAAGAAAAGGGCTCCGATGCTCGTTCGGTCAAGTTTTTCTTCGGAGCCCGGAGATCTATTCTTTATGGAGATTACGTGATAGAGATACGATCGAAGCGTATCTTGTGCGCGATGCTCCCATGTTCCCGGCAAGTGATGTTGATTTAGGTCGGCTGGAGTTACGATTTCTTTCTCCATGCTAGCCGAATGTACCACGACGTTCGTATGGTACTGAATGTAGCCAAGTTATGCAATATTTTACGATACCAGTTCTAGTGAAATACCGTGCAGAATCTCCTGCATTAAATCTTCGTTCGTTAAAAGCTCCAGGCTGGATCGTCTACGTTTCATCTTTGGTGGCTTCAGAATAATCGTCACGTTTAAACGAAAAGAAAACACCCAACAGATCTCATAAAGGATATAACCTAGCATACACGAAGTTGGTACCCCGCTGGGGGTAGCCACCCACGTGATAATTATACAGCTAAAAAATTCTACCAAATGTCCAAATTGGACAAATTGTGAATGAAAAATATAAAAATAAAAAAAAAAGTTTAAGCGAATTTACACAAGACAGAAATTCGTGCTTCTAACAAGAATTGTAATTACCTTCGTACGACATTTCTTAGATACGACGGAGAATGTTCCTAAGTTTGAAATTCAAGCGGTTTTCGCGATAAATAAAGAAAAGTGGAAAGAAGGCGTGAAATTAAAAGAAAGTAAAAAGAACTTCATCCGAGAGCATAATACACGCATTATAGTAGCTCATTCATCAAATCGTGTTGTTATTTTCCAGTTGGTTTTCTACCTCCAATGGATGCAGTTTAGTCAACATTCGGAAGCCATACCATTTTATCACGGCCATTCAAACCCCATTGGCCGTGCAGTAGAGATACCGCACATATCTATATACATGTCTAGCCTCCACTCTATATGCATACAGGGTGAACCCAGCGGAACGCTCGACTCCGTTCAAATGAAGAAATAAAAAATTCAATTTAACGAATCATCGCGGTTTTTAAGGACCGACAATCTGGTTCAATAGTCGTAAAGATGAATCCAAGATAACTGGCGCTGCAAATATTGACCCCTTAGTCCCGATATTCTTATCTCTTCGCCAGCTTTTTTATTCCTTCGAATAGAAAGAGAAACGCTTGTTCGCCGTTGAAAATCGTAAGGTCTGTAGAAACAACTCTCGTTAGAAGATTCTGTTAACAAGTTATACAGGTGTTAGAGATCGGAGAACTTGTCAGAACGCGAGTATATCGCCAACATCTACGAGTTTGACATTTCGCTCGTCTCTTTGAATCATTGGAAAACTGATGAAAATACTTTCGACAGCAAACGCGTGGAGCCTGACAGCACGATGTTCTAAGAAAGCGACGATTCACAGGGGTGAATTTAGGGCGTAAATTCGAGGGCGAATTTAGCATCGTTGAAACGAAAATGCGTATAATTAACGGGAATCAGTACACTAGCGAATATAGCAAATGGTTTTCGGATAAACATTATGCCAGCGAAGAAGCTTCCGGTGGATTTCGATCGCATAAAGATAAGAAACACCTGTTTCGATATCGATAACAAAATTATATACATACCACCTTATTATAACACCATATCGGTGATATTATCTTCTTTATGCGCCTTTGTACGGTGAAAGCTTGATTCCACAGTGGTTATTGGAAATCGATTATGCGCGCCGATAAATTATTATCAAACTACATCATACCGAAGGCAATAAATTTAGCGTACCTTGTCTTTAGCGATTTTTTCTCCATCGTGCAAGTAGCTGCGCTTTCGTTTCATTATTTTCGTATTCAAGCGGCGTTCATTTTTCGCCGCGGTTGCCGTGTACCACCGGTCATTTAATGACCTTACCATTTTTTTTTTCTTTCTCTCCTCTTCCTTTTTTCTGCTCATTTCACACTACGTATATTTTTCATCTTACTTTACCGAGCAATTTTCTATGCAATAAAGAACACTTCGGTGTGAGACATTCTTTAATTTTCTCACGTTAGACGTTCATGAGCCGAAAACATGCCAACATTATGCCACCATTAATATGTAAGCTGGCTCCGACAAATTGGGGCCAATTTACCTACCAAGCCGATAGTTAAGCATCGCTTAACTAAAAACTAAATCAAAGTCACCGCGATCGAAATAGGAAATTCCACAATTCGCCGGGTGATGGTCGTCTTTATGAAAGGATTTTGCTGATCAGCAGACGATATTCCTTTCGATCGCTCGCCATGGAAACCGTCATAACGATAGAGCGTAACATTTGCAAGTAGCACTCCCCGTGATCAAAATCCATTTCTCATTGGACCTCGCGAAAAAAACAAGCAAAACAGAAAATATCGAACCGAGTCTTTTTTCTATTCCAAAGCAGATCCATTGCACAGATTGAACTGCTGCGTCTGCATCCGTCGGATACGTTCTGTCCGCTTAAGCGTATGGATATTATCGATTTAACCGAGTGGTTAACGGGAAAAATTTCTATAGGGTGTTAATAAAATAGTAACGGCTACGTTATTTTTTTTTTTTTTCAGAATTTAATATAGCAGAGAATATCGTTTAATCGATTTACTCGCAGTACAAATCTCTATTGAATCTGTTGGTATTGTTTCTACAATTGAATAAGAAGAATATTGATCGCAACGTAGAATTTTGGGTAATACGTATCTCCGATCATAGTCACGTTGTAGCCATTTCGCGTACATTAAATACCGTCTCGAGGTAATGAGTACACCTGCATGCATATCTTCGTCTGGAAAGCAGCGCAGCCATTCAATAGCAAAGCTATTAATCCGTGGGATATCAAGATCTAACATTGGGCAGGACTTCTGAAACGTTCAATGTTTCTCATCGCGAACGAGCGAACGAGCATTCGACCGCCGGACGTATCATAACCGACGCTAAAGAAATGGGTGGAACTATGGCGAGATGGACGATTCGTTTGATTCATTTCTACTTTTTATTCCGTTTTCTCGCAATCAAATTTTAATTTGTTTTTTTTTTTCATCTCGCAACCTTAGCGATAATATACGCCCAAATTCACTTTATTAGCTTCGTTATTTCCTTTACAATCATAACATTCGTATAATTCGTTATTCAAATCTCTTTTAGCGAAAATATTGCATTCGTGAATTATTAAGGCGTTTTGGCAATAACGAAAGACCCAATATTTCTTCCTATCTTCCTTCCAATTTTTATTACAAAAAAACGAAGAGGTGAATAACTTCCGTAGAGGCGAGTCTAAATTATCGTTATGAAGATATCACGGGTCGAAATTCTTCAACAATTTGATTACGTCTGTACCTGTCAGAATCTCTTTCGTTCAGTCGTTACATAACCACCAGAATAATATTAGTAATATGGAAGTGGCTGATGGAGAAGCTTTAGCACCAGCCATGATGGTAATGGGGGCTTGGTTGGAGGAGGGTTGACCATTCAAGGCCGACTTGTTGGTCGCTTACGGGGCCCAAAGTGGGACCTTCTCATGGAGGGGGTTACACATCGTCCCTTTCCCTCGTCTTTTCTTCTGCATCAAACGATTCGAACCTACGTGGATAGCCAGAACTTCTTGCACGAAATTTCGATCAGAAACCACTCGACCCATGGGAACGATCGTCACTAACACCGTTTTTTAAATTTTCACGTTAGAAATCAACGAGGTATCGCCTTTGTCATGTTCGCGGAGAAAAAAGACTTGAAATATTTTGACCGCGCGAAACAATAAATAAGTAAATAAATAAATGTGTATATTGTACACTAACAGCTGACGATGATTAATCATCAGGTAGGATGATAACTTTTGGACTTTGATCGCGATATACTTTTGTGCACTTTCTATTAAGGTATTTTATACGGCTATGGCTATTCAAGGCAAACGCATGCGGTGAAAGTTGCGTTTTCACGTAGAAATTCGAAGATGGAGCTTAACACGCGGGAAATTAGTAATTTCGCGTTGTCTTCGAATCAAGGAAATCCCTCCCCACAGCGTAAGAAATGCAATTTTGGCGTAGAGTCCTCAGTTGGCGCAGATGTTCCGCAGAATCTCGTTGCACGATCGTCCCAGGAGTACAACGACTGCGGTTTACGAAATAGTGCAGGATCATAAGGAGAATTAGGCGTCTGAAGTTGCAAGGCACGTAGCTTCGTAACGACGTCTCGAAAGGTTCGTGATTTTACCGAACTGCCGAAACGGTCTCTAAAAGTATTGTTCCAGCAAGCAAAGAAGAAAAAAGAAAGGGAAGAAACGGGAAGAGGAAGAGGAGAAAAGAACAACGGGTCTTCCTTCCGCGTTAATATCATCCGCAGGAAAATACCAATTCGTCTCTCGATCTTTAATATCACAATTTCTCACGCGTTTCGACCAACCAATGGGATACCCAAGGCCGGAATAAAAAATAGAGCTGTTAAAACTTGGAAATTCCGCGATCAAACTTGCTAATCTAACTTTATAATTAAACATAGGAGCGCATAGCGCGCCAAGAAGATAACGAAACCGTGGAATGTGAGCCGAGCCCGATCTCTCGCGTCTTACCGTTTTCCGACTTTAATTAATTTCGCGCGGCACACGGTCGCCATAACACGGGGACGCCCCGGCAAATTAACTGTCACGTAAATAACGCCGGACGCTCGCATGATGCAGCCCCGGAACCACCCGTGATATACATTCGATAAATAACGAAACACCGGAGCAGCTGATGAATTCGAATAAAAAAAAAAAAAAAAAAAAGGAGGTAGCATGGCTACGAAGACCGCTATATCCTTCCGGTATCTGGTGGCGAATCGTTAATTCAATACCGGCATCCTATCTCCTTTTTGGTGAACTTATCGGGAAGGGATAGAAACGCCTTATCCACGGTGGCCACTCGCCGTCGTTGGAAAAAGCAAGCGAAAGAGAGGAAAGCCATTTCTCCGACCGGAAGCCGGACGCCCTCCGGGTCTCCATTTCTATCGACGAGCGACGACGTGCCACGTCAGCTACGATCGTCCACCCTTCTCTGCTTTTTCGTCAGCCCGGACGACTGTTCTGATATTTATTTTTATTGCCGTTCCTGTCAACGCTACCTCGACATATACAGGGGTGCCCTAGGTCGACGAAAGACTTGGACGATTGCCAGATGAATCGTACGAATAGATCCAACCGGTCAATATTTTATGTCGGTTCGTTGTTCGCGCCTGCGAATTCGTTCTGACGCGAGCCTCCGAATTTAAAGCGGGCGAATGCGTTTTAGGAAACGACGTGTCTTTATCCTTACTGCGGATGCTTCATCGCCAGCGTCTATCGTTTTCCAACGGTGCTATACCACGGAGAAACCACGGTGCAACGAGAGAATCGAACAACGTTTCCGATATTGCCGCATTTTTCTATGGTTTCGACGGCGAACCTTTGACCATGTTATTTCTGTGTAAAGAACAAGCCGATATCAGCAGGCATTATCGTATTTAAAATAGGAGTATGCGAGTGGCGGCTCTTGCCGCCGCTCCGGCTGCCCGTTCTCAAGCCGACGGTCGCACCGTTTACCGCGAAATTATAGTCCGTAGGTTGCATGGCCGTCACGAGTTGATCCGATGCGTTGATTAAAATCGTGAACCCGCTACGTCGCCGTGAGGGGATAAGAAATTGCTCTGGAGGTATTGCTGTGGGCACCATGAGAATTCACGTAGGCGCGTCGCTTTCGATTTCGAATTCCCTTGGATCGTTCCCAAAGCAAAGAGATGATGAATTTACGCTCTTTTCTTTTTTTTTTTTTTTTTTTTCTTCTTCAAGTATGGAGATTCGAACGGTTCCTCGGATGCCGACCTTGGGATGTGCCGGTTCACCTCGAGAATATTCGACAGCTCGGCGTTTTTTTCCCAAGACCGTACGACAAAACGCAAACGTTTAATGAATCGATAAAAGCGTGTCTGAAAACCTCGGTGAGATATCGACTGGCGCGAGCGCGCGCGTTACGGCGCATACGAAATACGAAGGTGGCATGGGCCACGAGTACAGGAAATCTAGCGTGTGGATATTTTTCAAAATTTTTTCCCAGGCTCGTGGATCGCGGCGGAAAAGGCAGGCAAAGGCTGTGGAGTAGAGAGTGGGTGGGTGGTGTAGGAAGGTGGTATTTGCGCGGGCCAAATAACCCAAATAAAGAACAAACAGCGAGGGTGCTGTAGAAAGGGAGGCTACACGGGGTGGCATAGGGCAATGGAGAAAGAAAAATAGAAAGGGACGACTGAAGCTGAAACGAGAGAGCGAGAGCGTGTCGAAAGAGAAAGAAGCAGAAGAGGAACGGGGATATGAGAGAAGGGAGGAAATGGCGCGCGTTACGGAGAAATGGCGCGGAAACTGGGGATAGTGACGGGCAATGGGCGCCTGCCGACTCCTCTAACCGAACGAAAACTCGTAGCCGAGGAGACCGTGGGAGGACAACCACTCCCTGGCTTTGCCGTAGCTCTACCAACGTACCATGGAACGAGGACAAAAGAGAAAACGAACTAGAATACCTTACAAACGAGAATCGCGGAAGGGATAGATAGCCGGACGACGTGTATAGTGAGAGCCGAGGAGAGCAAAATGAAGGAGAAAGATCATCGCCTTCGTTCTTTTCCTGTCTCCCAGACCTCCCTTCGTCCTTCCACCTCATCCCACGGTCCCCTTTTTCTGCCGTGAATTGCGCGTAAAGATTGCTCGTACGATTGAACGAACTGACTCGGACCAGGTTGCGCATGGCCCTCGGAATCCCTGCACCAAAGACCACTAAAGACCTCCTGCTCTTAATGGACTGCAAATAACGATCTCGAGTATTTCTGAACCGCGGTCTGACCTTGAGACTAATACAGTCTAGTCTCGTTAACCAACGAGGCTCCATAGTTTCCTACACTATATGCTATATTAGCGAAAGATTGACGGTTGTTTCTAACAGGAGGCTACCTATGATATTATCTTTTCAACGAAAAATTCATATCAAAAATAAATTAACTATAGAAAGAGCGCGGGGGGAGGGGGAAGGGTTGAGGTTATTAGATGTATGAACAGAGGAACGCGTGGATAAATTGCAAAGTAGAAAGTATATTTTAATACAGAAGTGTAAGAAGCGCAAGTAGGAATATAATTTTAGCTGGTCTTGATCCGCACGCTAACAGTGTCACCCTATGACCGAAAGCCCCGAAGCCATCGTCGCCTGTCTACTTTCTATTATCTGCCTTCGTCCCAGTCTATCGTCTATACGCTGAGAAAACTACAAAGAACAGTTGTAGAGTTTTCTTAGAAGTGGTGACCAATTCGACAGGAAGATAGGTAATTATAGGAATTTTTATTTTTCCCCTATATCATTTTGTGTTGGTGATTAATCACTAGGAGGATCTGGTCGTATAATCAATCGCGTACAATCTGTTTGGTACATCGAGTTAGGTTGAGTAACGTTTGCCAGATAAAAAATTCATACGACAGACAGACGATATCCGACAGTGTGGATAATTTTAGAGGCATGGAATGTGCGAGACCACCGTCTGAAGGATCCCTCGATGGCTGGTAACTGTGCCGGCATCTAGCGGCTCAGCCGAAAACCTTTGCACGGTTAATTCGATTCGACAATATCAGGCCGAAACGAACGCGGCGGAAGAGAGAAAATGGAAATCGAATCGAAATTATTTTCAAGCTCGGCAATTACGCCTACTAGCGATTGATTTACGAGATCGTGGCGCTCGCTTTTATAGCAGGCAACACGCATCGAAAGTCATTTTCATTGCGTGACGCGTTTCGAATTAACGATTGCACGCGCGCAATTTATAAAATATAAATCGATCAATATTCCGTGGAACGAGTTTTGTTAATGTCGTACGCGCAACCGTCGTCCATTTATATACGGTGTTTGAAAAATAGCGGCTGCGTCCGTAGTAGTTGATAGCACTCGCGAAAAGAAAGGAAACTTGTCCGGCTATGTTGAAGCATAAATCAAGCTTGTCGGAATATAACGCGCCACGTTTCGATTAGCCACGCAGCCACAACATGCTTGTCTTTTGCCATTGATCATTAGCAACTATATGGTTACGACGTTGCCATACTATTGTACGATAACGAAACTTATTTATCAACAACTTTGCGATAACAAAAATGAGCAGCTGAAAGATATCTATTTAACGTAATTAGCGGTGCAAAGTGAAAATCATGAAATTAATGGTTCGAAGGCAAAGAGAGAATCGTATACCTGTTACTTCGACTTCGGATATTTTTCTTTTTTTATTTATTTATAAAATTTACAATCAATTCTCGCATTGAGAATTTGTAGTAATTTTTTCTGGTGTGGCGCCGTGACATGGCTAAATTATTTGTAATAAGTTAACTTGTTATAAATATGTATAATTTAGAATAAAAACTAGTTGAATCTGAAGCTTAGGTCTAACGGGTAGCGTCTCTTCAGCCTGCGGATTTGGTCCGATGTATCGAGTAATCCAGTGATTAAGGGTTTCGATGTTTCTTGACTCTTTTATTGTATCTGGTGCTACATTTAGCTATTTCCTCTTTGACTGTACGTATCTTAAGGTCACCATGTATTATGTAACCCCAAATTCGTTTACGTCACCTTAGCCGACCACCTCTAAGATATCCACCGGACAGAGGATGACACCTTCCCACCCTGATAAGGAACTTCCAAGAATAATATCCCCTCCATCATTACCGTTGTTCTCACCTAGTATTTAGACTCCGAATAATGACAGTCAAGTCAGTCTGAATTGCGAAACGCTACTGGAACATTGTAATATTGGTACTCAAGGACTCCTGAGAAATACAGTCTGTCACACAAGAGCGTGTCTGCGATATTTCTGTAAATATTTATATATTTGTAAAAAAATTTATATGAATTGAATCTACATCTAAAACACTAATACGCTATTACTTAGTAGGGTGTCCAATCTCCTCCATTAGCGATTATAGCTTGACATCGTTTCGGCATACTCTCGACTAATTTTTGAGCGTAGGATTCTGGTAACGACCTGCATATCTTTCGAATGTGATGTACAAGTGTTCTTATTTTTGTGATACGTCTTCCTCTCAGCTTGCATTTCATTAGGGACCACACATTTTCGATAGGGTTTGCATCAGGGGACTGCGATGGCCAAGGAAGTACTGTGATGGCGTTTTTCGCTTTCCATTGGGTGCAGATGCGACTTCGATGTTTAGGGTCGTTGTCTTCTTGCAATATCCATTGGTCCTCGGTTTGGTTGAACCAACGTTTCACGGATGTGAGAAGTCCCCTTTGGTACAATTTCACCATCTTTTGTGCATTCAGATTGTCTGTAAAGACGCACAAAGTCCCAAAACCGCGTGCGTTAAAGCAACCCCAAACATGCACTTTTATAGGGTGTTTTACACTTCTTTGAATCATCCTTCTTCCATGGATAGTCCAAGCACGCCTAATAGGACACCATGCCCAAAACGAAGATTCATCAGTGAATATTATATTACTCCAATCACGATCTCTGTTTTCATTCGCCCATGCCAGACGATTTTCGACGTTTCGCGTACGCGGCACTCATATTAAAAAGCTCTGTTCCTTTCACTGTTTCAAATGAAACTGAAAGGTATTCAGCAACGCGTATTAGAGAAGTTTTCGTTTGTTTACATTCTTTTTATCTCATTCTGATTAGGTGTCAGGTTTCGCAGATATCGCAGACACGCTCTTGTGTGACAGACTGTAGTTTCTATACATATCATCGCGAGAGTTATTTTTTTTTACGTGACAATTACTTCGTTGGTGACATACCAGGGTGCATTCAATATGGATCTTAGGGTTTTCGATTGGAAACGTTGAAGTATTTCGATGTTGGAATTGCTTGCTGTTCCCCATAGTTTGATTCCGTAGGTCCAGACAGATCGACTTCGGATATTTTTTTTTATTTATTTATAAAATTTACAATCAATTCTCGCATTGAGAATTTGTAGTAATTTTTTCTCGCGTGGCGCCGTGACATGGCTAAATTATTTGTAATAAGTTAACTTGTTATAAATATGTATAATTTAGAATAAAAACTAGTTGAATCTGAAGCTTAGGTCTAACGGGTAGCGTCTCTTCAGCCTGCGGATTTGGTCCGATGTATCGAGTAATCCAGTGATTAAGGGTTTCGATGTTTCTTGACTCTTTTATTGTATCTGGTGCTATATTTAGCTATTTCCTCTTTGACTGTACGTATCTTAAGGTCGCCATGTATTACTTCGTTGGTGACATACCAGGGTGCATTCGATATGGATCTTAGCGTTTTCGATTGGAAGCGTTGAATTATTTCGATGTTGGAATTGCTTGCTGTTCCCCATAGTTGGATTCCATAGGTCCAGACAGGTCGACTTTTGAATATGATTTACGAAATAACGTGACGGGAAAGACTATTGAATTTCGTACGTGGAGTTGCCTAAGTTTGGAACTACGTTTTTAAAACACCTCGTATATGTATATTGAACTATTTGTGATATTTCGCAGCTTGTTCACCGGCAATATTGCTTTTTTCTTTCTATTGATTTCGACGCGCGTCGCAGAAGAAAAAGGCGAACGCAATTAACGCGTAGAAGAGCGAGGAGCGCGTTTTTCGATGCCCGTCACGTAGCTTATTAGCAAGATATTTATGATCTGAATTTTTATTGCCGTTAAGGGCGATGACTCAAAATTATTATTATATCGGGAATGGCGGATACGTTTTGCGTGTGTACCGGGGGGCTACGTGGCGATTCTACGCGAACGAAGGCGAGGGGCGCTCGTAACGAGGCGCCACAAATGGCGATAGATTGAATTAAGATTGCGCGACAGCCTCTTGCAAGATGAGCCAATTATGAATTAATTACGCTCCACGGTAGCTCTATGGTTTTTAATATCCGATTATGTCTTAACAGCGGATCGACCAAACTTTTCACGCAGCCACTCTGTTTACGGTCTACGACTTCGTTATACAACAAATTAACTTAATAGGATTTTTACTTTTTTCTTTTTGCCAACACCAATTTTCACCTCTGCCGTAATTATCGTAAAACTCCGTAATTAAATAAGAAACGAGACTCTGGTCTTCTTTTATATTGAAATTAACCGTGCAACGGCTGGAAAGTGAATGTTCCTGTCAACTAAACGACAGGACGCATATTACCTACACTATATATTATGTTCCTCCGCGAATACACACGTTTACACCATGTCACTATCTTTTCATTTTTCTTCTTTTTCCTTTTTTTTCTTTTAGTGGCACGTTGACTAAATTTGTTCGGAACACCAGACCTCGCGGTACTTTACTGTACACCATTTCTGCATTACGATCTTGTTCCCTTTCTCCTTTTCGTTCCTGACATTATTATCCGTGTACATGTTCCACCCACAAACGTGCTGATGTATACACGCGTGATGCTCCCTCAGAGGTTCCCTCGGACTCTGCAAACTACCCGGAGAAAGTAACGTATAATTTCTAAAGTTCTAATTACTCGTTACAGCGAAGTACTATGCTTCCTAAAATTTTTCCTACGACTGATAATTACAATAATATCTCGTAACCAGTTGTAAGATACTTTCCGAGTATTAAAAAATTGTTTAGCTTTCCCCTCGACCTTGAATGACGAAGGCTTGGTTAACTCGGACTTACGCAGATATAGCTATTTAAGTTACACTTAAATATTATTATTTTATCAAACTATGTTAATGTTTTATTGCTTAAATAAATGTAGTTATCATACGGAAATGAAGAGTGTATTCCAATAGACTCTATCGCTATAAAATAAATACTTTATCGCTATTAATATTCTAGTTACTAAACGCTCTTCTCGTATTCCAAAGCGCCGCAAAAGCTCGGCAAATGGAAAGAAGATCTCCGACGATCCAACAGCGAAATAGTTTCTCTGTCAGAGCAATCTTCGGAGTATCTTTACGCGCGATCCGTAATTACTTCTCGGAAGAAACGAACGTATTACCGAATTTAGAGTGACTACTTACACTCGCATCGAGCAAGAAGTTGCTACAGCCGGAGAACGTAATGTTACACCTACGTTTGCGTAGAACCTTGTAACACCCACGTAACAGTACGTTATTCCAGAAGCATGCTCCCATTATACCTGGCTATGGGGTGTATGCGTGCGAGGTCTTGTTGCGGTTGATCTAAAACGACCATTTTGCATGGGCTATCTTATCTTATTGCAAGACAGCGGAGTAATTATAAGGCAACCACTATAATTGGCAGGTATTCTCCGGTGCGCGTTCTTGCAATTGCACACGGCCACGCGTTTGTGCACGATTTTAGTCGCACGTTGAAAGCAGCTAACGTCGGGCTACATCGCGAAACAGTCGCGTCAAGATGGTAAAACATGCATGGGAATACGATGAACTGGGAAACGTTTTAGGCTTCTCTTAAACGTTTCCTCGCTTTATCGCGTGCAACAGCAATTCCAGTGCCCGTAGATCGAGAATCGTTAATCGGATGAAACAATTCGAGTTGACAGATTCTACATCTGCGAACAGAGTAGCCTTTAGCTCGAGATGCGAGCGATGAAGCATAAAATTGTTCTTGAGAAAAAAAAAAAAAAAAAAAAAAAAAAAAAAAAAAAATAGGGTGCAGGTCCAGAGATTACGGTAGAATTGTAAATCATTCATCCGTTCCTCCACGGCTAAGAACTCCTTCAAGGCTAAAGAAAAAAAAAAAAAAGGAATCCTTGTCCGAGATCGACAGGCAAACTTAGATCTAAAGGGTCACCGAGTTATTGTTCGTAAAAAGCAAGGTTAAAAAACCGAACAAAAAGACTGGCCACGTAACGGCAATTTCAAGCTGCATTGTTATTACTGGCTTCTAACCCTCCGAGTCGATGCCAAGGCCTGCAATTCCACGTTTTTTACAGCCATTTAGCCGCCCTAGTATTGACTCCTACAAGGGACGTTTTTACGATAGCCGCTAGTCGACCGTGGTTTCTTCCAAGGTCGGAAAAGAAGGTATCAATGAACAAGGTCGATAGACTGCAGCTTCGTTTCATCGAATATACGGATAACTGGTAGGAGTTTCAATTTAACTTGATACAACTTTCTATACTCCGTAGACGAGAAGAAAAGGAGCATGCTCCTCGCAGGATCGTAATTCACGCTGCTTGATATTTATACGCGAGTCGGAGTGGGCTCGACGCGGATCTAAATATCCACGAAACTTGAACGCTCGATACACCCGTTATATGTACTAACACATCGATGAACTTGTATAGAAGGACGGTCATGGTAGGATGCCACGAGATGTATAGGCAATCTTGCAAATGAGAATCGTGAGTAACGGCGGACATTAGCGCCCCCTATACCACCTCTACTCGGCCGAGCAAGAACATACGTACACATAGGTAAAAAGAGTATACGCGTTTTAGGTGTACGTATAAAGAGAAGTTCTCTCGATAACGGGCCGCCATTGATATTTTTTATACCGTCGCCTCGATGCAGAGAGTGGTTTGCATAAGATGGGACGTTCTACATCTTACGAGCTCGCCATACCAAGACTAATATGTCTGCTCTTGTTATCGTGACCGAGCTCTTGTATTGTGCTGTTTCAGGACAAAAGGACATGGCTGGACGACGCGCGAGAACCAGTCGTGTCGGTCCGCGCCAAATTTACTTCCTCTTCTTTCTTCCCATACCAACGATCGATACTTTTTTCCTTTCTCTCTTTCGTTTTATCGTGAAAACTATTTTTATTCTTTTCGTGAAAATCTTCTTTCAGTTCTACGTTAACCCTGTCACAACCTTTGAGCTATTTTCGATCGAATCGTATTCCTCTATTGTTAGAAAATTCCTTAGATAATAAGATATAAAAGGATCGTTATCGATACGTGTACTTTCTTGTTTCAATTGCGTGCTAATGATTTTTGTACAACATAGAAGTCCTCCCCCTACTTGAAACTAAAACAAGATCGACACATGCGAACCACTGCTTGTAACAGTATAACGAGAGTCAGCTATTAATCTTATCTTTAGTCTTTATCTATTTATTTATTTCTCGATTCAGATATTATTCCTGCTTGTAATTTTTCGAGTTATCACAGTCGAATTTTCGTCCAAGCTAAGAAAAATACATATGTGTATATATTTTTTTCTTAATTATTCGTCACATCTAGCGAAAGCTACGTAAATAGAAACTAGTCAATCTGGTGAAATAATTTATTACGATTAATTTCCCGGCTTCGATAATAACGGATTTAAGATCGAGAGTAGATACTTGGAAATAATGGCAGGGATCGCTTAAAATCTACCAGGGGGTTCGAGGGTCGCGAAAATTAGATACGAAGTTTGAGGAGTTTCTTATCAGATACAAACTTGTGGTAACAGCGGAAAAGTTAAAAAATACATACGAGTAATGGTTGGCCTCGTCTTTATTACGCTTAGAGGCTGTTTTATAGATCGCCTCCTTTCTTCTCGTGTCTCGGAGCAACAGAACTTTCGGTTATTTTATTTTAGCCGTAGGGTTTTCGCGCGACGATAAAACAGTCCAGCGTTATTATACTTAAGGACGTTAACATCACGTGAGACACTACAGAACCGACTACGATAAGAACTATTTTAGCGGAGCGATAACGTGGGAATGTCAGCCGGTTATCGCGATTCGCGCCATTAATGAATTTCCACCGTAAGTCATACGCTGATGCGATTAATCTGTTCCCTCGTGTTCTCTTCGATAACCGTTCGTCCGATTTATTTCCTCGTTCAGCGTGTGCTTAAAAATCACCTACCACGATCACCCAAGGATATTGACAAGCATTTTCCAAGTGAAAAAAGTAGAAAGAATGAAAGATAAATCTGGTATCGCTTGGCGTCTGATTGAAATTATGTCAGGCTGACTTCATCCCACAGATAACACGTTCCTCTATAAATCATGCGAATTCAAATTTTACAAAAATCCCGCTCGATTACACGGCGCCAGCTCATCGACCGTATCTTACACTCGTTAATCATTTATTTATCGCAGCCGTGAATTCTGAGGGATTCGCGTACGACCTCGAAACTACTCTGTAGAGATGAGAAGATAATTAGAGGGACAAGACACGAACAAGAGGAGTATTCTTCTCTTTCGTTTATCGTACTGCTGTACGAAGTCTCCCAGAAACCGATCCGATTGACTCAACTGATTGCAAATTTGTTAACGTCGTTACACAGATAATTAATATTTAATTTACAAGAAACAAATATATGTTATTACTATAAATTTACTTGTGATAAACATATGGTATAAATCACAGTAAATTACAAAAAGTAATATTTATAACATTATTCTTCTCTTCTTTCCGCTTTATGCAATTGATCAGACTCTGAACAGTTTTGAACTGAACAAGTTTGAACAGACTCTGAACGTAATTTACAGTTTCAGATGTGAAAATCGTTACCAATACGCGTGCCTGTTTTTACGACTCTGTCGAGTCTGTCAAAGATAATTAATCAGATCCACATTTCCATGACCAATTTCTCATTGCCACACGGTACATGGAAGATAAAACTCCAATACTTAGAAAAATAAGTAACTGAAGCTTCTTCACTGCTAGCTCTATCCACGTTTCGTTAAACGCTGTCCGACTCTTTCGTTCGAACGTGATGAAATAAGCGTCTGTACGAGTTTCACGAGGGATCTGCATTATTTATGAACCACGTAGCTTAAGTAGGATCCGTGATTTCTGCCGTGGAAACGGAAAGGAGCGTTTATCGCCACAGATAGGATAGGCGGTTTCCACGGTGGCACGCGGCTAGTGGTACAACTTGCCTCTCGAGCAGGAAACCCTGAGAGTTATCCAAAGGTTAAAACACCATATCGCACACCATACAGACGCCACGTACACCGCGTTGCTGCACAGAGGTATCCCGACCTGCATACACCGATATACGTCGCCTGCAATCTATACAGACGTGCTCACCATACCTTGGCACGGCTGTATTGCCCATTGGTTGTTGCAGCTATGGCCTATTTCGCTTCGAGAGTACGACCCATTCAACGTGAAAGGATCGTCCGTTTCGTCTTACCTCCTTTCCTTAGGATCTAAGCATTCTTTTGTAGTTTCTACAACCGAAAAACTTGAGGAGCGCTTGTAAGCGTCAAGACGACCAACCCTTACGATGATTGTTTTCACCCGAAAGAACGTTTTAAGCGGATGGATGCGATGCACGAGCTGAAACGATGATTTTTCTAAGGGATTTTCCGTTTATCTATTTCTCTATTTCAGGCAAAACGCTTGAAATACATTGTATGCGTCGCGTGAAACAAACAGCACATCATCCTTCATTACCTGGCAGATAACCCACATACCGCTAATCCGACCCTCCATAAACCTAAGGACCCACCATAAACCTTGACTTTTTAGTTTAATTACGAACATATACTCGTTAAGTTACTCTATTTGCGCTGAAGGAATTTCGAAGCCTAGAAATATTTCAGTTTATGGATAGCTATTAAAAAAGGTCCTTAGGTTTATTATGTTCTATTAAACTACAGAAAAGACAGTGTTTCCCTGACGTAAAAATCGGATACTTCTATAACGGAAAAACTAGCTTTTCCATAAATAATGACACCCTACCGAGCTTTCCTCCGTAATGGCACGAGAGCGGAGTGTCAGTCTTTTCTCGAGTCGAGTCAACTCCGGATATTTCAATATTACTTCGAACTTAGTCCTCGCTACGATCTAGGTGACGTTACATTAATCTACTCTCTATTAATACAACTCATCTATCAAGTATACTATTATTCGTCATTTATATCAATTAAATCTTCCGAGACGACGGAACCTCAAGTGTAGTAAGTTGTTAAAGATACAAATCTTATAGAACTGTAGACTACAGTTTTATTTCACAATAAACATCCCTATTATCCCACAAGAAATAAGGGGATCGACCTGTTCGTGGTGTCGATCGTTATAATCGTAACAGGAATTTACAACTCCTGCTGACGCGCTTCAACGCGAACGCGTCTCCCCGCGACTGGACGAAATACAAAGAGTTTCTACAAATTTGCAGAATATCAGAGGCTATTAGAAGAGTAACAAAAAGAGATATCTAGATACGCGTTGGAATGCGAAGTAGTTATTTTCAGCATCTGCTGTGAAGGTAATCAGATATGAAATGATAGAATAACAAACTCGCTATATCTCATAAACGAGATCAAATAGAATGCACATGTTCTTTTACGATAATCCTCTTTCATTCTTTTTTAATGCCGAATCTGTCTCTGGAATATTGTCCACGTATCGAGAGATGCTCTGTTTTATTAATTTGTTTGTTGAATCGCCATAAAGATGTAACATAGTGAAAATAATTCGACAAACCTCCTCGGAAGTAAATTCTAGTAAGTAAAAGCTTCGCTTCCGGCTACCAAGAACCACGTCACGGAATATAATGCACCGATATCGTTAAGGTGAAAGTTGCATTACGCGTCCTCCCTGTACTCTAGTTAACAAGAACGCACGGAACGCGTTAAAATAATTGTACAGCATAAAAGATGTATTTTATAATAACGTTGGCCGTGTAACGTGTCCCGGGGCGGGTTTTACCTAAATTAGAAGCTCAGCGTTAATTACGAGAACGCACCGTTACGCGGAGAAGGAAAGAAGCTCTGTCGAGTTCGCGCGGAGAACAAGCTGGTTGCTCGTCACAGGCGTACTAAAGACAAGCTTTCGGGGTCCGCGCGCCCGATCTAGAAAGATCCTGCCAACATCAGCATCTCATCGTCGGTTTGCAGAATTTTTCAATTAAACTTTAACTGCTACAACCGGTTTCTCGAAACGAAGATCGTATCGTCGTCGAAAATTTGCATCAGACAGAGTTGCGTGAGATTATTGCCCATTAACCTTTCGCGCGTTTACGTCACGGATGATTAAATGGAGGAGAGGAAGATTGCACGCGCAACGAGTCACCAGTTAATGTACTCGGCAAAAGTCAGCGTTTGCGAAAAGCTGGGCCCGCGGTTAATTAAACGCTGCCGAACGGCTGAAATCTAGCGCTCAGGATGATGAATTATTTATTCGATGCCCCGGGAGGCTGGCTACGAAAAATTACGATGACGAGGCGCGAACGCGTCCAATCAATTCGGACACGCGCGATTAAACTTTCAAACTCGGTTTACGAACGTCATTCTCAACGTTGCACAGGACCATCGTGTCGCGTTCGTTCGAAGGCAAAGGAACATGTTTGCTGATTGACGAGCAATCGAAAGCACCGGTGCCAGCCTAGCGAACCGAGTACATCGACGCGTCTACGATTCTACACGCAACGGATCGATTTTGAGCGTAACGTATGACGCGGGTGTAACGAGGTGCGTACGCGTTAGAACGGATGGCATTGTTTTCGCGGGGCCAAAACGTAGACCAGCGACACGCACACAAGCACACGGCCGCGACTAGCCACAGTTTATGCGAAACATTATTCCGGCATTACCTACCGGTAGACCATCCTCTCCTCCCCGCAAAATCCGCTATCCTGCGAGCGGAAAACCTACCAACCACCGCAGGATCGCTTGTTTACCGGGCCACTGGAAAATGATTAATCACCTTGGCCAGGCTGCGTAACGTTGTACCGGTTAATTAATCAGATACCCGCGAAATTAGCGGTGGAACGCTTCGATCAACCGCACGCTACGATCGAACCGGCAGGAAACACTGTTGTTACGCTCGTCGAAATACGGTTAGATTTACGATCGTTCGTGTCTCTGTACGCTGGCTCGTTTCCATTTCACGCTAGGCCGTGCTTTATTTACATTTTATTCCGGAAAAAGTTCGGCTAGATGATCTTTTAAGATACATTGCGGATTTTAGATTTATTCGACGTGGACCAAACGGCCTGATGCGCATCGAACCGAAGGCGGTCTTTTTCAACGAAAACGCTGGCACAATGTCAGATAACGCGGGTACGTACACCTATATGCGCACGTTTTCGTTTCATATTTTTATTGTGTATTTTATTCTATTTTATTTTAGATTTACCGCGATATTTTTGGTCGAAACGACAAATATTTATTCAATGTATAAATAATCTTCGTCGTTTATCATGCGCCGCGGCATCGATAAAACTGTAATGGACGAGGCCGTATTTTGATACGGATTGCTCTGACACTCAATTATGAAAGAAACACTGAAACACGATGCATTCGAAAACCATGGCCTTTTTTAACGATCTCTCATATATACCTGACGATTTACTACTCCTACTTTTTGTCAAGAATTGTCAGAGCCGCGGTTAAATCTACACTAAACCAAAAAGAATTATTCAAAAGTCCAATTATATAGTCCATTTCGTTCACGATCAAAAGAGCGGCGTCGTGGAATTTTAAACGAAAACCAGCGGGGAAGTGGAAGACCGTAGAACCGAATAGACGTAACAGAATTATCAATATCAGCTGTAACGGAAAGACGAATGTACCAAGAGACCAGCGACCCATATGATGTGCCCGCGACCTATCAAAATTCAGTGTACACTTGATTGCAACACTCGAGCGATTTACAACCGCATCTTCTGCCCCCTTGTCCAACCCATGAAAATCATGCCGGAGAGTAAATTGCCGCGAGAAGAGAAAAAAATCGCTATCGGAACACCCGGTACAGAGAGCGTATAGTCGGTGTGTATATAGTTTTAGGTGTAGTTTCAGAAAGGATGGATACGACGAGGAGGAGAGAGGTTGGAGTTGGCGCGATTCAAAGTCGCTGGAGGGTGAGCAAGTGAGTTGGAGGACGACGAAATCCAGAATGGTGGGAGGACGTGGTGCGGCGTTGGGTGCACGGGGTGCGGGAGGAAGAGGGAAGACGCGGAAGGTCGCGTGGAGAATCGAGAAAGAGAGAGGTCCGTGGTAGAAAAGGGGTGGAGGGTTGCGGGTGAATCGGCGCTCCGGGAAGGTTGCGAAGGAGGGAGGGAAGATGCGATACGGGGGTTGAGAGGTGGCGGCGGACGGCAGTAGCGACGGCAGTTGAGGCGCATGAGCACCACTTTTATTGATTCCGTAACTGCCGCCATGACTGCCGTGGCGCTTCGTAGGGGGTAGGGGGTTGGCAAGCAATGGGTTGAGGGTAGTTCATGCCAGTAGCGGAAAGAGGAACGCGGAGAGAGGTGGAATACCGTGGGTGGATGAGGTAGGGGACAAGGGGGACGAAAGAGGTGTGGGGGTTACGAGGGTGAGCCTGATGGGGTGGAAACTTTGCGGAGATAAAAAGGAACGAGGGTTGGTGTTGCCTCGGGATCGGTTGCGAGGGGCATGAAAGAGGGAAAGAAGGGGTTAGACAGCAGGAATATCAACATATCTTATTGCGTCCAAACGTACAGCCGAAGTGGGAATAAACTTAAGATTCCTCGTGATACTCTTGTAAATACACGCCGGCGAGACAGTGTACGTGATGCATAGTTGATAAGCATGAAATATTCAAATCGTCGACGAGGTTCGTTTAAAACTCATGCCGGATACGTTGCTCGCTTACGAAACGTAAGGATCGTCTTCTGACCGCATCACGATAAAATTAATGTCGCGGCTATTTAAACTCGAACGTAGATTTTTTTCTTCAGTTTCCTCCCTCTTTCTCTCTCTCTCTCTCTCTCTCTCTCTCTTTCTCTTCGTTGTTCTGTATTTGACACAAAAGCAAGCGACGATATACGATTCGAACGAAAACAGAGTTTGTTAACGAATCGTCGAGCACATTGAACGAGCCCTCTGTCGCGTATCTCATAATAACGAGCGCGCGCAATATATCGCGCGAGTTGTCCAGACTCGATCGAGCGGTGTCAAGGCCCCGTTGCGTCCATGCATAGATTAAATTATTTCAAGGGAGGACGAAGGATCGTCACGAGAGATCGTTCGACGGACTCGGTGGAAAGGGACACGGTTTTGGATGAACGTGGGTGTAGGCCAGCGATTAGAAGGGGTAGGCAGCGATGCGTGGAGATAATTAAGCCGGCTGATCTATGGCCGTTTCACGAGTTCGCTCGTTATCTCCTCGGTAGCCCGGTGTCCCCCTGGTATTTAGTTCAGTTTCGGATATACGCAGAATCCGGAGGCTAAAACCAATGGTATCCCGCATCCCTCTCTCGTTGTGCCTCCCGCAGCCTCGGAAAGTTCAGAGTCCAGAGGTCGGCGTTCAACGATCCACAGTTTTCCGTCTCCATCCCCGATCTCTTTCGCTCTAGTCCCGCTATCCCTCTCTCGCTCACCTCCTCACCTTCCACACCGCCTCTGCTTCATCTTTCTCTCTTGCTCTTTCCTGACCCCTCCGCACCATTCTTCTGCTCTTACTCCTGCTCCTCCTGCTCCTCCACCTCCTTCTCCTCCCTCTTCTTCCTTTTCCTCCCCGCTCCACCTCCCCCTTTCGACTGCTTTATTGTCTGGAGCCGCTCCATCGAGGGTGCATCCCATTCCCAGCTTTAATTGAGACATAAATAAGGTTTGTTTGGCTTTGCCATTCGACCAGCTAGCTATCCCTGGGAATTGGGAGTGAGGCTCTGCCAATACAACCCGTTCTGCATAATGGCGACGTTAAATTCTGCCTTCGCTGAAAAAAAGGAAGCTTTTCCCAGTGGCGAGACAGGTACGCGTCTATCTGCATTTATTGGACAGCTCGATTGTCCACGAATTTCATACGATCCAACTATACATTTTCGAACGGTCTCTTCTCCACTTTCACGTTTTTATCCTCTATCGTGCCTTTCTTCCTCCATTAATTAATACCATAAACGAATGCGATATAAGAAAGACGTTGTAGACGTAATTTCTTACTTCTGCCTCTTTCGATGCACCAATTGCAGGTAAATACAAATCGCGTTTCCTACGTTCCACGTGTCCTTTCGTTCTTTCTTAAAACTTGACCGTATTTCTACAACTTTCCTACCCACGGAGTAATTATTTCTATGTCAGAATCCGATACCATCTGTGTGACCGGTTAGAAGAAAGAACCCCTGCTGTTCCTTCTGATCTTCGTTATGGCTTCTACTGAGATATCGACGCAAACAGGTAGAATTATTGCGAAGAACAACAGCGTGGAGGGAAAAGAGTCGCGGATGGGCCGGCCAGCTTTGGTCTTGTCCGCTGGTAGGCGTAGCGGCGTAGGCGAGAGAAAATGTAAAGACGAAGGAGGAGGGAAAGGAGGGACACGCCGAGGAAACTAATGTGCCGGTACAGTAGAATCTCGTGCTAGTAAGATCGTAATTTTCGTTAGCCAGGTATCCGAAGAGACTTACGAGCAACCTTTGTATGCTGGCGGCGGGCGGCTTTACGGGATACAAGTTAATCCCACGTGTTGGCATATATACGAACACCCTTTGACCAAACGGCCCTCCCGTTGTCGCCGCTGCCTCCTCTTCTGTCTCTAACTTCGAGTGTTTGCTCGGCATCCCGACGCCCGTACTTCGCTTCTTACATTTTGTTCGCTTTTCATATTCTATCGCATAAGTTACGTTGCTTGTTCTACTTCACCCTGCTTACTCCACATCAAATTTGGAAGTCCTACCGCTAATTATTAGATCGATGGTATAAACATTGTAAATAATCAAAACTTTGTCGAGTTTTAAAGATGCAACGCTATGTAATGATAATCGAACTACAAAGTTCGAGATGACCACGTTTTGCATACGGAATACAAAACGGTGAGTTACACTCGCACTTTTCATTACGCCTTCTTCGTCCCCGCATGTTTATTTCTATGTACATGCCCCTATAACGCGTTATTTATCCGCGGCAAGTCTCGCGTTCCCCATTTTCTCCGCTCTGCCCATTCCAGAGGATCCACCGTGGTCGATCCACCCTCCGTTGCTTTTTGTTTCCGCGTTTTAACGTGTTCATTCGAATCTGTGATCCCTCTATGTTTCTTCCATTACCGGCGCGAGCGAGAGAGGGTGCGCGCGTAACAGGGAAAAATCGCGGCCTCAAAAAAAAAAAAAAAAAAAAAGCAAACAGAAACGAAACGGAATGAAAAAGGGAACGGAGAACAGCGGGACAAAAAAGCTCGAGCGGTTTTTCCTGGGTAGAGGGCAACGCGTACCATACGTCACCCCCAGTTTAATCTCACCTCTCATTTATGCTACTGCGAAACGACCGAACCGGCGACCGTGGAACCCCATCAAAGCGGACTGCTCCGGCCGGTGGCGATTTCGCTGACGTATCTCGGCTGTCCGTTTCCCTTTTGTCTGGCCGCTTCGCGCGGATGTAAATGTCATTGGCGCCATAGCGTCGCCCGACGACCGCTCGCACCAACCCCCAGCCGATTAAATTACTTTGCTATACGCAGAGCCTACTGTAATCGACACGGCGGAGCACACTCCAAGCACTTCCATTTTCTTCTTCTTTCTCGAGTATCGTTGTTCTCGTTGCAGATTGTTTTTTCAATTTACTGCACACATGCTCGAAACGGTGGATAGTTATGGTGCAAGTTACGGTCGCTATTAAATACGAAGTAAGCTTCGATCGTACTTAAGAAAACACCCCATTGTTATCGTTAAAAGTGCTCCAAGGAAACGATAAATATGGAATTTCTCGCTCGCCCCCTATAGACGTCGTTTGTAAATGATACGTCGCCGTAAACGTCGTAATTAATAACGCATCGCGTAGTAAAACCTGCGCCATTAGGGAAGGGAGAAAAATTAAATCGTCCTGTAACGATTTTATCGCGTTTCCGAGATCCAGGGAATAAGGAAAAGCTATCTGGAAGGAAGATACACGCCGTTGGACCTGAGTTATTGACCGATATATGCGCCTCCAACCATGCACGGGATTCTAATCTCGCTTTCCCGCCTCCAACCACTCCGTTCCACCTTCTTCTTCGAGCTCGAACCAGCCGTACCTCCTCTTTCTCTATCTTCTCCTCTCCTTTTCTTCCTGTCTTTCTCCGTTTCTCTGCGTACGCCTCCGCGGGGAACATCTTCTGCTAATGAAACGTTGGTGAGCTAGCGCCGACTCGTGCCACTAGCTTTTACCATACAGCTTCCCTGGAATCACCCTCGCGACTTACTAAAGCTAGCTTTCCAAATTCTCCAACGAGACGAGGCTCTCGATCATACTGCGCTTCGCCTCGATTCGAGTCGTCATGATTTATCGGCACATTCCTTGATGAGAAATGAATCAGCGGAAGATACGTACCGATTAATCTTCCCTCGCGTACAACCCTCGCAGATTCAATTAAGTGGATTTACTCGATTTATTCACCTTTTTGGCTTGGAACAATATCGATCGTGCGATCTTTTTTGATGAAGTTCAAATGGAATTTTTTATTTTCTTCGATTTTATTTCTTATACGATATTATATGACCTTCTAATGATATTTATGTGTCCCTGGTTGATCTTCGAACGACCTAGAATAACCTTTAAAGTTATTCGAACGACCCGTAACAATCTTCCAGCGAGATTGAACAATATGGAATGATCTTGAGTGTTTTTTAACACTAGAACTACCGATAGTTAACACGAAGCTATTTCTGCCAAAGCTAGTTAAAATGACTAGTCCTTAAAAAATACGTAATAATAGAATATTTTTATATTCATTGATTTTTTACTTTCTTGCAGAAGCAATTCCATGTTATGTTTGTACATTTTTGCTATTATTAATCCATCTGGGAATATCGTCCCTAAACGAGGGTTGACACGTTTATAAAATTGTAGAATCAGTCGTTTTGACTAGTGTGGTATTTCTAGCGTTGGCATCTAGCGATTTAGCGATCGATTCAGAATTTTCCTGATACCTGATACCATCATATCGAATGATACGCAGTAAAAATTTGAAAAACGCGTGAGTTGTAAAAAATGAGGAAACTGGTTAATTGGGCTTCGATGAACAGATTGCAGCACCCTTTAACACTTTGACTGGCATTGGTATAAGTAGCCTTGATCGAAAATTATTTCCAGTTTGAATACGTAAAAAACAATATAAAATTCATTATATTGTTCTTTTAGTTATGCGAAAGTCATTGCATAATTGCGAAAAAAAATATAATATAAAGTAGGAATTTTAAAATAAAATTGTAAAAGTAATCAATTGGACTGGTGTGGTATTTCTAGTGTTGGCATTTAGCGATTTAGCGATCGATCCGGAATTTTCCTGATACCTGATGCCATCATATCGAATGAAACGCAGTAAAAATTTGAAAAACGCGTGAGTTGTAAAAAATAAGGAAACTGGTTAATTGGGCTTCGATGAACAGATTGCAGCACCCTTTAACACTTTGACTGGCATTGGTATAAGTAGCCTTGATCGAAAATTATTTCCAGTTTGAATACGTAAAAAACAATATAAAATTCATTATATTGTTCTTTTAGTTATGCGAAAGTCATTGCATAATTGCGAAAAAAAATATAATATAAAGTAGGAATTTTAAAATAAAATTGTAAAAGTAATCAATTGGACTGGTGTGGTATTTCTAGTGTTGGCATTTAGCGATTTAGCGATCGATCCGGAATTTTCCTGATACCTGATGCCATCATATCGAATGAAACGCAGTAAAAATTTGAAAAACGCGTGAGTTGTAAAAAATAAGGAAACTGGTTAATTGGGCTTCGATGAACAGATTGCAGCACCCTTTAACACTTTGACTGGCATTGGTATAAGTAGCCTTGATCGAAAATTATTTCCAGTTTGAATACGTAAAAAACAATATAAAATTCATTATATTGTTCTTTTAGTTATGCGAAAGTCATTGCATAATTGCGAAAAAAAATATAATATAAAGTAGGAATTTTAAAATAAGATCGTAAAACCAATAAATTGGACTGGTGTGGTATTTCTAGCGTTGGCATTTAGCGATTTAGCGATCGATTCAGAATTTTCCTGATACCTGATGCCATCATATCGAATGATACGCAGTAAAAATTTGAAAAACGCGTGAGTTGTAAAAAATGAGGAAACTGGTTAATTGGGCTTCGATGAACAGATTGCAGCACCCTTTAACACTTTGACTGGCATTGGTATAAGTAGCCTTGATCGAAAATTATTTCCAGTTTGAATACGTAAAAAACAATATAAAATTCATTATATTGTTCTTTTAGTTATGCGAAAGTCATTGCATAATTGCGAAAAAAAATATAATATAAAGTAGGAATTTTAAAATAAAATTGTAAAAGTAATCAATTGGACTGGTGTGGTATTTCTAGTGTTGGCATTTAGCGATTTAGCGATCGATCCGGAATTTTCCTGATACCTGATGCCATCATATCGAATGAAACGCAGTAAAAATTTGAAAAACGCGTGAGTTGTAAAAAATAAGGAAACTGGTTAATTGGGCTTCGATGAACAGATTGCAGCACCCTTTAACACTTTGACTGGCATTGGTATAAGTAGCCTTGATCGAAAATTATTTCCAGTTTGAATACGTAAAAAACAATATAAAATTCATTATATTGTTCTTTTAGTTATGCGAAAGTCATTGCATAATTGCGAAAAAAAAAATACAATATAAAGTAGGAATTTTAAAATGAAATTGTAAAACCAATCAATTGGACTGGTGTGGTATTTCTAGCGTTGGCATTTAGCGATTTAGCGATCGATCCGGAATTTTCCTGATACCTGATACCATCAGATCGAATGAAACGCAGTAAAAATTTGAAAAACGCGTGAGTTGTAAAAAATGAGGAAACTGGTTAATTGGGCTTCGATGAACAGATTGCAGCACCCTTTAACACTTTGACTGGCATTGGTATAAGTAGCCTTGATCGAAAATTATTTCCAGTTTGAATACGTAAAAAACAATATAAAATTCATTATATTGTTCTTTTAGTTATGCGAAAGTCATTGCATAATTGCGAAAAAAAATATAATATAAAGTAGGAATTTTAAAATAAAATTGTAAAAGTAATCAATTGGACTGGTGTGGTATTTCTAGTGTTGGCATTTAGCGATTTAGCGATCGATCCGGAATTTTCCTGATACCTGATGCCATCATATCGAATGAAACGCAGTAAAAATTTGAAAAACGCGTGAGTTGTAAAAAATAAGGAAACTGGTTAATTGGGCTTCGATGAACAGATTGCAGCACCCTTTAACACTTTGACTGGCATTGGTATAAGTAGCCTTGATCGAAAATTATTTCCAGTTTGAATACGTAAAAAACAATATAAAATTCATTATATTGTTCTTTTAGTTATGCGAAAGTCATTGCATAATTGCGAAAAAAAATATAATATAAAGTAGGAATTTTAAAATAAGATCGTAAAACCAATAAATTGGACTGGTGTGGTATTTCTAGCGTTGGCATTTAGCGATTTAGCGATCGATTCAGAATTTTCCTGATACCTGATGCCATCATATCGAATGATACGCAGTAAAAATTTGAAAAACGCGTGAGTTGTAAAAAATGAGGAAACTGGTTAATTGGGCTTCGATGAACAGATTGCAGCACCCTTTAACACTTTGACTGGCATTGGTATAAGTAGCCTTGATCGAAAATTATTTCCAGTTTGAATACGTAAAAAACAATATAAAATTCATTATATTGTTCTTTTAGTTATGCGAAAGTCATTGCATAATTGCGAAAAAAAATATAATATAAAGTAGGAATTTTAAAATAAAATTGTAAAAGTAATCAATTGGACTGGTGTGGTATTTCTAGTGTTGGCATTTAGCGATTTAGCGATCGATCCGGAATTTTCCTGATACCTGATGCCATCATATCGAATGAAACGCAGTAAAAATTTGAAAAACGCGTGAGTTGTAAAAAATAAGGAAACTGGTTAATTGGGCTTCGTTGAACAGATTGCAGCACCCTTTAACACTTTGACTGGCATTGGTATAAGTAGCCTTGATCGAAAATTATTTCCAGTTTGAATACGTAAAAAACAATATAAAATTCATTATATTGTTCTTTTAGTTATGCGAAAGTCATTGCATAATTGCGAAAAAAAATATAATATAAAGTAGGAATTTTAAAATAAAATTGTAAAAGTAATCAATTGGACTGGTGTGGTATTTCTAGTGTTGGCATTTAGCGATTTAGCGATCGATCCGGAATTTTCCTGATACCTGATGCCATCATATCGAATGAAACGCAGTAAAAATTTGAAAAACGCGTGAGTTGTAAAAAATAAGGAAACTGGTTAATTGGGCTTCGATGAACAGATTGCAGCACCCTTTAACACTTTGACTGGCATTGGTATAAGTAGCCTTGATCGAAAATTATTTCCAGTTTGAATACGTAAAAAACAATATAAAATTCATTATATTGTTCTTTTAGTTATGCGAAAGTCATTGCATAATTGCGAAAAAAAATATAATATAAAGTAGGAATTTTAAAATAAGATCGTAAAACCAATAAATTGGACTGGTGTGGTATTTCTAGCGTTGGCATTTAGCGATTTAGCGATCGATTCAGAATTTTCCTGATACCTGATGCCATCATATCGAATGATACGCAGTAAAAATTTGAAAAACGCGTGAGTTGTAAAAAATGAGGAAACTGGTTAATTGGGCTTCGATGAACAGATTGCAGCACCCTTTAACACTTTGACTGGCATTGGTATAAGTAGCCTTGATCGAAAATTATTTCCAGTTTGAATACGTAAAAAACAATATAAAATTCATTATATTGTTCTTTTAGTTATGCGAAAGTCATTGCATAATTGCGAAAAAAAATATAATATAAAGTAGGAATTTTAAAATAAAATTGTAAAAGTAATCAATTGGACTGGTGTGGTATTTCTAGTGTTGGCATTTAGCGATTTAGCGATCGATCCGGAATTTTCCTGATACCTGATGCCATCATATCGAATGAAACGCAGTAAAAATTTGAAAAACGCGTGAGTTGTAAAAAATAAGGAAACTGGTTAATTGGGCTTCGATGAACAGATTGCAGCACCCTTTAACACTTTGACTGGCATTGGTATAAGTAGCCTTGATCGAAAATTATTTCCAGTTTGAATACGTAAAAAACAATATAAAATTCATTATATTGTTCTTTTAGTTATGCGAAAGTCATTGCATAATTGCGAAAAAAAAAATACAATATAAAGTAGGAATTTTAAAATGAAATTGTAAAACCAATCAATTGGACTGGTGTGGTATTTCTAGCGTTGGCATTTAGCGATTTAGCGATCGATCCGGAATTTTCCTGATACCTGATACCATCAGATCGAATGAAACGCAGTAAAAATTTGAAAAACGCGTGAGTTGTAAAAAATGAGGAAACTGGTTAATTGGGCTTCGATGAACAGATTGCAGCACCCTTTAACACTTTGACTGGCATTGGTATAAGTAGCCTTGATCGAAAATTATTTCCAGTTTGAATACGTAAAAAACAATATAAAATTCATTATATTGTTCTTTTAGTTATGCGAAAGTCATTGCATAATTGCGAAAAAAAATATAATATAAAGTAGGAATTTTAAAATAAAATTGTAAAAGTAATCAATTGGACTGGTGTGGTATTTCTAGTGTTGGCATTTAGCGATTTAGCGATCGATCCGGAATTTTCCTGATACCTGATGCCATCATATCGAATGAAACGCAGTAAAAATTTGAAAAACGCGTGAGTTGTAAAAAATAAGGAAACTGGTTAATTGGGCTTCGATGAACAGATTGCAGCACCCTTTAACACTTTGACTGGCATTGGTATAAGTAGCCTTGATCGAAAATTATTTCCAGTTTGAATACGTAAAAAACAATATAAAATTCATTATATTGTTCTTTTAGTTATGCGAAAGTCATTGCATAATTGCGAAAAAAAATATAATATAAAGTAGGAATTTTAAAATAAGATCGTAAAACCAATAAATTGGACTGGTGTGGTATTTCTAGCGTTGGCATTTAGCGATTTAGCGATCGATTCAGAATTTTCCTGATACCTGATGCCATCATATCGAATGATACGCAGTAAAAATTTGAAAAACGCGTGAGTTGTAAAAAATGAGGAAACTGGTTAATTGGGCTTCGATGAACAGATTGCAGCACCCTTTAACACTTTGACTGGCATTGGTATAAGTAGCCTTGATCGAAAATTATTTCCAGTTTGAATACGTAAAAAACAATATAAAATTCATTATATTGTTCTTTTAGTTATGCGAAAGTCATTGCATAATTGCGAAAAAAAATATAATATAAAGTAGGAATTTTAAAATAAAATTGTAAAAGTAATCAATTGGACTGGTGTGGTATTTCTAGTGTTGGCATTTAGCGATTTAGCGATCGATCCGGAATTTTCCTGATACCTGATGCCATCATATCGAATGAAACGCAGTAAAAATTTGAAAAACGCGTGAGTTGTAAAAAATAAGGAAACTGGTTAATTGGGCTTCGATGAACAGATTGCAGCACCCTTTAACACTTTGACTGGCATTGGTATAAGTAGCCTTGATCGAAAATTATTTCCAGTTTGAATACGTAAAAAACAATATAAAATTCATTATATTGTTCTTTTAGTTATGCGAAAGTCATTGCATAATTGCGAAAAAAAAAATACAATATAAAGTAGGAATTTTAAAATGAAATTGTAAAACCAATCAATTGGACTGGTGTGGTATTTCTAGCGTTGGCATTTAGCGATTTAGCGATCGATCCGGAATTTTCCTGATACCTGATACCATCAGATCGAATGAAACGCAGTAAAAATTTGAAAAACGCGTGAGTTGTAAAAAATGAGGAAACTGGTTAATTGGGCTTCGATGAACAGATTGCAGCACCCTTTAACACTTTGACTGGCATTGGTATAAGTAGCCTTGATCGAAAATTATTTCCAGTTTGAATACGTAAAAAACAATATAAAATTCATTATATTGTTCTTTTAGTTATGCGAAAGTCATTGCATAATTGCGAAAAAAATATAATATAAAGTAGGAATTTTAAAATGAAATTGTAAAAGTAATCAATTGGACTGGTGTGGTATTTCTAGCGTTGGCATTTAGCGATTTAGCGATCGATCCGGAATTTTCCTGATACCTGATACCATCAGATCGAATGAAACGCAGTAAAAATTTGAAAAACGCGTGAGTTGTAAAAAATGAGGAAACTGGTTAATTGGGCTTCGATGAACAGATTGCAGCACCCTTTAACACTTTGACTGGCATTGGTATAAGTAGCCTTGATCGAAAATTATTTCCAGTTTGAATACGTAAAAAACAATATAAAATTCATTATATTGTTCTTTTAGTTATGCGAAAGTCATTGCATAATTGCGAAAAAAAATATAATATAAAGTAGGAATTTTAAAATAAAATTGTAAAAGTAATCAATTGGACTGGTGTGGTATTTCTAGTGTTGGCATTTAGCGATTTAGCGATCGATCCGGAATTTTCCTGATACCTGATGCCATCATATCGAATGAAACGCAGTAAAAATTTGAAAAACGCGTGAGTTGTAAAAAATAAGGAAACTGGTTAATTGGGCTTCGATGAACAGATTGCAGCACCCTTTAACACTTTGACTGGCATTGGTATAAGTAGCCTTGATCGAAAATTATTTCCAGTTTGAATACGTAAAAAACAATATAAAATTCATTATATTGTTCTTTTAGTTATGCGAAAGTCATTGCATAATTGCGAAAAAAAAAATACAATATAAAGTAGGAATTTTAAAATGAAATTGTAAAACCAATCAATTGGACTGGTGTGGTATTTCTAGCGTTGGCATTTAGCGATTTAGCGATCGATCCGGAATTTTCCTGATACCTGATACCATCAGATCGAATGAAACGCAGTAAAAATTTGAAAAACGCGTGAGTTGTAAAAAATGAGGAAACTGGTTAATTGGGCTTCGATGAACAGATTGCAGCACCCTTTAACACTTTGACTGGCATTGGTATAAGTAGCCTTGATCGAAAATTATTTCCAGTTTGAATACGTAAAAAACAATATAAAATTCATTATATTGTTCTTTTAGTTATGCGAAAGTCATTGCATAATTGCGAAAAAAATATAATATAAAGTAGGAATTTTAAAATGAAATTGTAAAAGTAATCAATTGGACTGGTGTGGTATTTCTAGCGTTGGCATTTAGCGATTTAGCGATCGATCCGGAATTTTCCTGATACCTGATACCATCAGATCGAATGAAACGCAGTAAAAATTTGAAAAACGCGTGAGTTGTAAAAAATGAGGAAACTGGTTAATTGGGCTTCGATGAACAGATTGCAGCACCCTTTAACACTTTGACTGGCATTGGTATAAGTAGCCTTGATCGAAAATTATTTCCAGTTTGAATACGTAAAAAACAATATAAAATTCATTATATTATTCTTTTAGTTATGCGAAAGTCATTGCATAATTGCGAAAAAAAATATAATATAAAGTAGGAATTTTAAAATGAAATTGTAAAACCAATCAATTGGACTGGTGTGGTAGTTCTAGTGTTAAACGACCTCGAATGGTCTCTAAATTTGTAACCTAAAATAATATATAAATAATTTACTCCGTTTCCGACTAATTCCAAAGAAAATACGTATGTGATACGTTGCAAAAGTGAACGATTCGAAATTACGGGATCTCTGCGGATGGCTGGATATATTACCCGATCGTAACTACGGTTTCGTCGCCTAATGCTAATTTAAGGTGCCATCCATTGAGCTGTTCCAGCGTAACCGTGCTAACGTAAAACGCGAGGGGGATATTTTCACCGGTAATTTCCTCGCGAATATATTCAGAAACGCCTGTAAACGCTTCTCTCTTCTAGATCACATCGAGTACGAGTTTAAATCGTCTACATAGCAACGATTGCGATTCCGACCGGAGAAATCGCTGGCGTAAACGTTTCCCCTATCTTACGTACGATTCTTCTTTCGTCGCGTTCTCGATCGTTCGACAGAATCATCGAACGCACAATTTCGATAATCGGACGATCAGATTTTATTGGTCGCTAATTGAAACGAAAGCACAGGCATAACGATAGTTAAATCTATACAAAAACTTGTTCCTAGAGGAGGAAGGAACGAAACTTTTACATGTCCTTTATCGAAATGGCCAGGATCCAACAACAGCGCCTAAGAGTTGAAATTGGAAGTTTCCTTCTACGTCGAATTAGTGGCTTATCTCGTGGCAGACATTAATCCGACCGGCACGCGTTCAACTCGTCTAATTAGCTCGCGATGTATGGCTCAGCAAAAGTTTCAACTTTGCCGTTTAAGTACGGCTGTATGGTAGATACGGCTCGCGGTGTGGGTGCCGGTTGCATATCTGAGATCCTGGAGCGGGCGAAAACCGCGGAATAGAAAGGAGACCAAGGGACGTGGCCGGGAAAAATGAGAAGAAAAAGAAAGTAAGATGGAAGCGGATGTATGTCGGGCACGTAGCCGCGGGGATTGCCTCGATGTGCCATAGAGGCAATCATGCCGGCAATGCAGAGGCCCATCTTACCACGTTACCGCCCTGCATATACCTACCCCCGGCTATACCGTATATATTTACTGTCTCCGTACCTCCACAAACTGTGCTCCCTCTTTCTTCCACCTTTTCCCTCTTCCTTTCTCTCTCTGTCTTTCGTTTCTCCTACCTTTTCTACCTTTTCCTTCTTTGCCGCTGCTCGGCACGTACTTCAAAGAAATTCGCGAGACGCGGAAATCCGAACGCGAAAATACGAAAAGCTCGAGCTGTCCTCGCATTCTAATAACGCGAGCGTGGATTTAACGCAAGCTGCGCCTCGCACATTTTAATTGCGATCTGCTCCCAGCAATCTTTCGCCTTGTTTTGCATACGAATATTTCCCTTCTTCTTTATAAGCAATTATTATTATTAAGGTTGAACGTACTTTTAAATGTTAAATTATTCCGTAAAAAGTTCCTTATAAGGAACGGTTCTTACAATCTTCTAATATAAAGTTCGAAGCGTTTTGTGGCCATCTTGACTCCATCCAATCGATCCGTTCGCCATTAGACGAGAACGAAACAAACGATCGAGAAACAGAAGCGCGGTGTTCCTTTTTCCAGAAGCCGCGGAGCCACCGCAACGGCAAATATTCATAAATCGTATTTCATTAAAGAACGTGGTTCGTGTGCGCGAACGGTTCGTTCCCGGAGAGAAGAGAGAAGAAGAAAGGACGCACGGAGGCTTGGTAGCGCATCAGCATTCAAAGTACTCGGGCAGAAGGAGGGTGCCGCTCTTCGGAACAGAAGAGGAACAAAAACCCCCCGAGAGAGGAGGATGTTGCATTAATATTTATACGGGAAAAGAGGGGCTGGCGTAGAACCCCGAGGGGATGAGGAGAGAATAGGAGAGGGACGAAATGAAATGCAAATGCCTTAACGAGCCACTGAGGGACTGCTGGAGCACATCCTAGTCTCGGTCACGAATGTTCCTTCCTCTCATCAACGCTTACGTTATAATGCGTCGCGACTAATCCTCTTGCTCGTCCACGTGGACGACGACTTCGTTTCACGGTCGTTTGGTTCTCTCGAGTTGCTTCGCGGACAGCAAACCGATTCGATCGAGGGACATTCACGGGATAGCCGAGAAGTTTCCTAATACGCTGGAAGACTTAAACGCACGGTGATTTCGCGATAATTAACGTAAAATGTACGATCCAATGGATCGACGAGGCGAAAAGATTTCAGTACATAGACTCTTCTCCCAACTCCCTCAATATCGTAAAAGACCGTTGGATTCGTGCGAAACAATTTCTCAGCTAATTTCCCATTTTAAGTTTCACGTGCGTGTCGACCGATCCCGTGAAACCTCATTAAACCCCTTCCGGTCTTGCGCTCCGGTATCGTAGGTTAATTAAGCCGTAGCCATATCGCGGTTACAGCTGCACCGGCTAACTTATACGGATTTATAGTTTCGTTTCACGGTCTTCTCATTGGGTACTCGAAGAGAACGCACTCATCGAGGCCTTTGTTCGGTTCGACCTGGCAACGAGGCGGCAAACCAGAAAGAAAGAGAGAGAAAGAAAGAGAGAGAGAGAGAGAGAGAGAGGGGCAACCCGTGATAGGCCAACGTTTGTTATTTGCAATTCCACCCGTGGGATTGCACGGGGTGTGGGCGGTGGGGAAGAAGGCCGAGAAGGGTAGGAAGGTTTAGCACGGCTATTATACAGATCACGTGGCGATTGGATTCCTTGTTGAGCGCGGCTACCCTGCCCAGTTCCCTCTGGCCTGGCTGGCTGGCTGGCTGACTGGATGGCTGGTTGGTTGGTTCACCGTGGATCACCGGCTCTTTGGATGGGTGGCTGCCTCTTTGGCGAGGCTGGGAGGGCTGTAGTACCCTCACAAATCCAAGTCCAACTCTACGGCTTTCATTATAAATCCACCCCCACCGCTAGGTTACTCTACCGCTATATCGTAGAGCCCCTTGAACCCCTAACTTTCAACCCGCATTTTCCACGATCCATTATATCATTCGTTTCCCTTCGCCCTCGCCACCCTGCTTGTGATCCTGCTTGGTCTCCGCGATGCCTGCCTCCACAAGGGCAAAGAAAACATCGTGAATGTATTTTTCAATTTGGATCACTGGCAATCTCGAGAGCTACGAACGAATCAGAAAATCCTTTCCCGCTGCTGCCGTATAATACGCGTTGTATTACTTCGCTTTGACGAATCACCTTGGCAAGCACTCACCACATCATTTACATATCCCACGAGGTTACCATAGTTTGCGCTCGAGTGCATGCAGGGAGATCTAATTGCGGGAGACAAATTCGAAATTCAAATGGCTGGATGGTGGCGTTAAAGGGGTAACGTCTCGATGTACTTCGCTGTACAAACTAATGGGAAAATTTCACCGGGCACTTGCTTTTAGCTGGCGAATCGGTATAATCTAAAATCATCTAATTTCTCCGTTTGTACTTGTGGAAGAGAAGTGCTCTAAACGCTCTCTCGCAGATTGTTCGATGAATCAATGGAAGCGACCGTAACGTTCAACCGTGGATTGGATTACTTTACCGTAATACATATTCCTTGGTTGGCTTCGAAGTTGGGCTAAGTCTACCGTGGGGGAAAACTTCGCAACTGTGCCGCTTTCCAATTTGGTAGCTCGCCAGATTGGAAAGCAGCACCGAGCCACGGAATAAATGAAAATCTACGAACGTCAGCCGCATTAATATCATCGCGAAGGGGGATGATTTAGACTTTTTATAACGTGTCCTCATACCCATTCGTATGTACGTAGAGTAGAAGAGGGAGGAAGGAGGAGTTCGCCATCGGGTTTGACTTGGTGAGTTCAGATTCGAATTCCGTAGGAGCGCCGGATGCACGTAACGACGTCTTACCTACTCCATCCGGTACATACACCCTTCCTGTTATTTTTCTACCACCCACTCCTACCCACCCCTTCGATTCCAAAGTCCACCCGGAACATCGAACACGTGTTTCATCCCCGCTGATCTGCCCCTAACCATCTCATCCGAAGGCGTTGGATGTGGTCCCAGATGCTGTTACCCAGCCGTCGGTCGACCTCCTATTTTCTCAGTAGGGAATGCTAACTTAGTGCAAAGGGTGTTCAGAAGGTCGAGGAAATTGTTTACTAATACGGGTTAGGTGGGGTTAGGTGGGGTAAGTGCGTAAAGAATCTGTACTGTATCTGTAAATCTTCTGTATACTTGCGCTACGACTAAAACTATTGTTTATCGAAGCTGACACAACGGTGACTTAATATGATTAACTTTATCAAACTTGTTCATTCGATGGGAGTAGTATACATACATATAGATGCAGAGTATCAATTTTTTATCAATTCTTTTAACATAACAACGAATGAGAGAATTTGCCGGTGTTTGGAGAATCTGTTTTACGTTATTGTCAGAAGTAACGTGTGTAGAATTCGCTCATGCAATTCACGTGACCGGATTTTGCGAGTTTAAAACCTTCGCGGTGAAAATTCACGCGTGCAGAATCCGCGCGTTTAAAATTTTCGGGCTTAGAACCTGAGCGTTTAAAATTCACGCGTTTGGAATCTGCGCCTGGAAATTCCACGCGTACAGAATCTACGCGTTTAGAATCTGCGCCTGGAAATTCCACGCGTGCAGAATCTACGCGTTTAAAATTCACGCGTTTAGAATCTGCGCCTGGAAATTCCACGCGTGCAGAATCCGCACGTTTAAAATTCACGCGTTTAGAATCTGCGCCTGGAAATTCCACGCGTGCAGAATCCGCACGTTTAAAATTCACGCGTGAAAAATCTGTGCCCGGGAATTCCACGCGTGCAGAATCCGCGCGTATAAAATTCACGCGTGAAAAATCTGCGCACGGGAATTCCACGCGTGCAGAATCCGCGCGTTTAAAATTCACGCGTTTAGAATCTGCGCCTGGAAATTCCACGCGTGCAGAATCCGCACGTTTAAAATTCACGCGTGAAAAATCTGCGCCCGGGAATTCCACGCGTGCAGAATCCACGCGTAAAAAATTCACGCGTGAAAAATCTGCGCCTGGAAATTCCACACGTGCAGAATCCGCACGTTTAAAATTCACGCGTGAAAAATCTGCGCCCGGGAATTCCACGCGTGCAGAATCCGCGCGTATAAAATTCACGCGTGAAAAATCTGCGCCTGGAAATTCCACGCGTACAGAATCAACGCGTGCGTGATCACGTAGCATACGCATGACGCGACAAAGTACTTCACGAAAATCCACAATACCTTTTCCGCATGCTACACCAACAATATCTGCGTTCGCTCGTGAAATATTAAACGAAACGAAATTTTGAAACTTCGTTAACCAACGTTCGTTCTATCAAGTTTCGACGATAGCAAATAATTTTCCAGCGCGTTCGGCCGCGTTCCATAAAAGAGATATTCGCTACGAACGAACAAACGGCGCGATCGCGATAAAACTTGAAGGGAACAACCTGGAGATGATCAACGAGAGAACTGTTAATTGCTGCTGCCTAGAGACACGATACTCGGTGGCAGGGTGGACGCGAACGGTATTATCGAGGGATAGCCGAAAGCCCGATGGCGAGACTTTCTATGTTTGCCGTGTAACGGTTACCTCGTGTCGGATGGCCAGAGGCGCATAGATGTCGGTTAAATGGCGACACTAAAACGGAATGGGTCATTTGATTCGGAAACGATATCTCCCTTATGAGGGATCTACGTGTACCTATCCTGAGGCAACATGGGACCAGGCGATATTGTGAAAATATGCATATGGAGGGCCGTAGATTTGTAGCATACGATCACTTCGATCCGTTCTACCGAAGATTCATCGTCCACTTCTGCCCGTACATTTTGATAATTCGCAACCGGTTCGATATCTCTAGCCAATTATCGTTATAATTACAGCAGACGATTAAACAGAGTGAAAGCCAGCGATTAAACTATTTTATCGTTATTATACGATATCGTAAATGTTTCGTGACAAATCATCGAGATTAATTGAAATGTTTTACTCGAATTACGATAATCTTCGTACGAGTTGCACAAATTATTATCGCGAAATAGGTTGGATAGTTCTAAAAACATTAAAGCAAAGGATACACGAGGACGATGGCGGTTGTTTAGCGACGTAATTCCGAGCAAAGTCCGCCCAATCTCATTCAAAGTAATCAGATTCAAATTTGTTACGGCTAAGTGTCCTAATCTAGATCGAGCCAGCCGATAGGTGACCGAGCTTACGTTCGTAGGCCGTATGTTGGCGCGAGAAATGCTCTTCCAGTGGAGTAATGCGGTGTTTATCGGGCCGTATCCCCATCCACCTTCCACGCTCGATCCAACCGCTCACACCAAGAGGCTGCTCGTGATCCCCTGTACCGCTTTAGCTATCATTGCCCTTGCTGCAACTCGCTTACAATTTCCACCAGAAATGTCATATTCCACCAAATTTCACCATACTCCGCTTGAACGCTTGCCACGATCGTTTCGAACAATAATTATATATTTCAAATAAAATCTTTATATATTATTACTGAATAAATGAATACTCGATTTTTAAATGAAATTATAAAACTGTAGAATACACGGAAATTTTCAATAATCTGCAGTTACAATGATAGTGGGATTATTCAGTGTCTCGAATGGGACATTTTAATACAAAAATAGTTGCGTTCAAGTGTTTCTTAATTGTATTGCCATCGATTAGCGGGAGGACGATTAAGAAACACCAAGTCCGATACAACCGCCTCGTCTCATAGCGGTAAATCGTGGATTCGCCAGTAAATTCGTTTCATCGACTCCGATAACACCGTGGCAGTTTTTACGTGGCAAGCTTGAAAGAGGATCTCTAAATCCGGATAAAAGACGCCGCGAACCGAGCAGATCGTGCGGCTTAACCAATTAATTGGCTCCGGCTTTTTTTCCGACTAGAATGGAGACTATAAAATCGACTCATTAGGGAACGCCTCGAGTTCCGATCGAGCGAGCTCATTAAAATCCCCGGCTCGAAGGATCCGGCGGAACTTCTGGAACACGTACAGCAGCGTCGAGCAACTTCGCCGCGTTAACCTTAATTTAATAAAACGACCCTTTATTTCCTCCAACGGCCGGATTAATACGCCTTCGATCGCGCAAAAATCTTACGAGAACTGCGGCACAAGTTGTTTCCTCGTGAATTACGCCACTCGTTCCAAAGCTATGGATTTATCAGGTCGAAAAAAAAAAAAAAAAAAAAAAAAAAGGAAAAGGAAGAGAAACGGGAAAGCTGAAAGCCTAACGCGCACGGAAACCATTGCAATTAGCCGGTTTTCATTTAAACGCGGTAACTTACGGATTTATGGAAAGCAACACGCTCGTTGGCGTTGATCTGTGGCGGGTTTACGTGTCACGAGCCGATGGGAACGTGTGAATACGCTCTGTTTGCCTTTGCCGAGCGTGCCAACGTTTCAGGTAAATGAGACATAATCGTTGCCACGGTATATTGTAAAAATCAAGAGCCCGTAGCGAAAGGGATAAGGATGTACGACATGAAATCCTGCGCTAGAATCGAACATTTTCAACAGCAAGGAACAGACTAATGATCGTCCACGGCATCACTATGCGTACCAAAATGACTTCCGTCTATCGTATAGATTATTATGCCCTGAATCTCGCCGAAGCGATACGGAAGCCACAGAAAGTAAGGAAAATGAACGACAAAACTATATTCTGTAATTCCTCTCTTGCAACATAAGAGTGAAAGTTTCATCAATTTCTTGTTTCCATGCCTTTTCCCCAGCGTATTTTAAAATATCATACATTTTTCACCACGAAGATCTTTATCGTGGACAACAATAATTGCTCTTATTCCACAGCTTAAATCTTTTTATCAAAACGCACAGATTTGAAAATATTTATATTACATTATTATATCAATTATTTACAACTACTTTTACAATTAGAATCTAATAATAAGTGTTGAGGTCATTAGGTGTATTTGAATACAAAGGAACGCGTGGATAAATTGTAAGGTGGAAAATATACATTTCGAGTACTAAATTGTAAATACAAATATAATATAATTGAGCTGATCCCTATGACTGAAAAACCCTGAAGCCAACGTTGCGTGTGTACCGTTTATGGTTTCCCTTCGACGCAGTCTTTTGTCTATGCGCTGTCGATGGCTTCGGTGCTCGAGAAAACTAAAAGACCAGATGTAGAGTTTCCTTAAGAGTGGTGACCACTTCAACAATAAGTATGACAATTATTGTGTCACAACTCGGATTATAAAATATAGAAAGGTCGAGCACAACTATTAACTTTGTTTTTCTTTTATAACACGTTATTACAAATGAGTTGACATGTATAAGTTACGCTAAAATGTTGACTGTTCAAAAGTTAGAGAATAAGTGAAGTTTTGTAACGATGTTGTGGTAGAGGAAAACTAGCGATGAGTGGATCTAAGGACACGAAAAGACCTGATTTGCTAAGGACAAGTTCTCATTAAGAAGGTGAGGAGGGGTGCTAATAGCCCTCGAGAGGAAATTCCTAACGGAAGGTACCTGATCGTAAAAAAAAAAAAAAAAATTGACTTTCCTGTAATAAGCAAAAGAACGTTTGTTTTAGGCCTGAATGACCTCAACTATAAAAATGGTTTTACGATGGTTCATATTGAGGGTAAGCGGCAAGGATGTATAAACGTCAGGTCGTAATCTTGCTTTCGGTGTTCAACCTGGTACCTGATATGCTTCACGTTACAATTGAATGGTCGCAACGTATGCAAATGGAGGTATCAAACATTATCAACTTTCTCGCAATAATTTCCATTAAAAGGAACCTAGGAATTGTCAAACGTGTACGTAACATTCTCTAAAATATCAGTGAAGAATAAACCGATAATCTCTGACGATAACAAGACCTACAGTCTGTCACACAAGAGCGTGTCTGCGATATCTGCGAAACCTGACACCTAATCAGAATGAGATAAAAAGAATGTAAACAAACGAAAACTTCTCTAATACGCGTTGCTGAATACCTTTCAGTTTCATTTGAAACAGTGAAAGGAACAGAGCTTTTTAATATGAGTGCCGCGTACGCGAAACGTCGAAAATCGTCTGGCATGGGCGAATGAAAACAGAGATCGTGATTGGAGTAATATAATATTCACTGATGAATCTTCGTTTTGGGCATGGTGTCCTATTAGGCAAGCTGAGAGGAAGACGTATCACAAAAATAAGAACACTTGTACATCACATTCGAAAGATATGGAGGTCGTTACCAGAATCCTACGCTCAAAAATTAGTCGAGAGTATGCCGAAACGATGTCAAGCTATAATCGCTAATGGAGGAGATTGGACACCCTACTGTAATAGCGTATTAGTGTTTTAGATGTAGATTCAATTCATATAAATTTTTTTACAAATATATAAATATTTACAGAAATATCGCAGACACGCTCTTGTGTGACAGACTGTAAATATAAGGAAGGGCGAGCAGTTCGTTCGCGCGGTGTCCAAAAAATCTGCCTATGAAGGCGATATCATCGCGTATTGGTATTTATAGGGCTAGACCTGAGCCGTCACCCTCTTACGCGCAAATACCTGAAGAGGGAGCAGTCAGAGGGGGAATTCTCGTGATCTCTTCGCGTACGATTCCCTGGACGGCCTTTCGGTCCGAGTCGGGTCTGGTCTGGAACGCGTAACACGCATTTTTATCAAACGTTACGAGCACTGAAACGAGCCGGATGAAAACCAATATCTTACTCCCGCATGGGAATTCGCCACCGCTACTCGCGCACTGTTTCCCGACTATATTCGATCCCTTGTTTACATACGTTCGCTGATCTTACGCCCTTCGATCGGAACCTTTCTTCAACGTCTCGGCGTCTGTACCTTTGTAAGGGACGATATTCGCGTAGTCCTAATACGGACTACCCATTCAATGGCCTCAAGTTTGAATAGAGTTCGAATGTCTTTGATATCCAATGGATTTCCACGTTTCGAATAGAAAGTGATATCTTGGATAAGTAGTTTTCTTCGGTTATACGGTAAATTTCACGTATCTGGCGACAGTGTGAGAAAATTAATTACACAGAGAATCTCTGATTCTCATGATTAAGGATTCTAGAAAGTCAATGTTGTTTCTACACAGATTTCACGTTACTCTCTGGCTGTGGATACTTATGCAAATTTATATTTTCATGGGTACAGTTAAAGGAATAAGATTCGAATAGGAATTTATTTCATCTTGTAAGTATATTATATAAAACTAACTATACTTAGAATCCCTTATAAGTATCGTATTATTATCGTCTGTTTTTTATTATATTTTAATCGTTTTATCCTATTACCAGTAATTTTCCCCAACGTTTGACAAAGTAAATTCTACCATATGTAAGTATACTTATAACTTTGATTCCTGTCCGCAGTTTCATGTATCAGCGATGAACTTTGTAACCTATCTTCACGGACACGGAAATTTCACTATACATATTGTAAATCAGCTATAGTACGTTGATGTCTTCGATATAATTAAATATATATGTTTGGGAAAAGAAAGTAATTTTGCATTCCGCTGAGTTATTCGCCTTGTTCGCTCAGGTTTCGCGTGATCTGCTGGCCATAAACCGAACTTCGCGATGTAAGATCGTGTAACGCATAATACGCGGCTGTCGCATAATTCCTTCGCCAGAGAGGCTATTTCATTCCGTATGCGAGAATTCTCTGTCCGGGAGAGATTCGAGATCCTCCGGAGAACGAAGTGAAATAAGAAGAGGGTACTCGGTTGCAATAAAACATTTTACATCTGTCACGTCGGGGCAATTTAGTTAAAGCGTACGAGGGGTTGAAGGTGACCATCGCCGGGGGTAGCAGGCACGTGAGTTCATATAAAAAGTTTCTAATCTTAAGCCTGCGGGCGAGAAAGAGGAAGAGGAAGGACAAGAGGGACACGATAAAACCAACTCTTGTAACGTCCCCTCGGATACATATTAACCCTTATTGCGCCCTTACGAAGCAGAGGATGTCGTTTTGAGAATATGTAAACGACCATTCGAACAACTCCGAAATCTCTGTTTCCTTCCTCCGTGTCCTTCTCTGGATTTCGTTGCAGCGACCCTACCAAAATCTCATCCTATTTGTTTCCTTCAAACTTTTATTCATTTCTTTTGTTATCTTTTCGTTGTTACAGGACGTTGCGTGTAGACCGTAGAAAATAGAACTTAGAGATTCGTTTCGTCCTCTAAACGTTAGAATACCATACTTTGGATATTTTCTATATTTTTGTACATTCAGTGCGTCGTGTACTTTTTTGCCTCATCACATTCTTCGTAAATGTATCAACAAGCGTAGTACAATTGTAAGGAAATAGTAAGCAGTTGGTCCGAGCTAATGAAATATGGAACGTAATTCGAATTTCATAACGGTATCCGGACACGTTCAGTCGAAAAAATGGTAGGACAAAAATCGCGAGAAAGCACGAAGAAAGTATCGATTTAATATTTTTAGCGGCTTATGGTAACTAACGGCTACGGAACTGTAACGTGCGCGAGCTTTCTGAAAGTATTCAATAATTTTCGCACGTCTTTTTGAAATCGTCTGGCGGCAAGCAGAGGGAAAGAGGGTTTCCCTCTTTACAGATATATAGGTATCTCCACACAGCAGAGCGTAAGCCCGCACCGACGCCGGGATTTAAACTCAAGCGTGGAAAGCTTATACAAAGCTCCAAATTTATTGGATGGAAATCCTCTCGGCATAAGCGTGCAAGTTCCCTACAGGGGGCAAAGTTGCTCGGTTGGATTAACACTTTCCTATTTTCTACTCAATGCTCCACCATTCCCGCTAAACTTCTCCGTCTTTCCACTTATTCATTTTCTCGGATTTTTGTTGTCCAGTTGCTCCCGAATCGCGTTTTTTCCCTTCCCCCTAATCCGTAGAACAGTAATCCAAATATTTCTGCTTTGACGACTCTATTTTAAGATTCAACGATAGAATTGTTTCATTAGTGGTATGGAAAGACAACGAAATTTGCATAATCAATCAACATTTCTTCTTTTCACTTGTAATATCGAGGAATTATTATTTGTTTTAACAAAGGTAGATTATATTTCTAAGTTTATCTTGAACTGTACCTCGATTCTAATTCTTCTGATTGAGAATAAATAAATGCAAATTATATGTAATTTTTATTTATAACATTTTTATACATACTTTATGTTTCTAATAATGTTACCTATAAAATTAAACCCTCGAAATTCCATTCTTTTTGCAATATATTTTCAAAATAGAACCTGTCCTTATAATCAACCAACAATATTCACCGACTGTCCAGTCCTGAAGCTGAATGAGCAACGAATAAACAAGGTCTACGATAAAGTTTCGTTCGCACAATTATCGTGGTAACGGTATGTCTAGGAAGGATCGTTCTTCTGACCTGGTGGACCTCCAACCTCGCCTACGGATTTGCTTTCGGTACAAAAATGTATCGTCTGGTAAAACTTCCCTGGCAGGATTTGTCCGAAGCGTGGCGAGAACACGAGCTTTTCTACCGAGGAAATACTGACCTGGAGGGGCGGGGGATAACGCAGGCAGTGGCTGCCGACGGCAAACAGCCAGTAACCCCGAGAAAATAGCATTCCGCGTGAAAGATATCCCGTCGGAAAATTGTTTACAATTTTTAAACGCAAATATCATACCTTCGCGCGCTGCATAGTTCTTCCTACCGTCATTTTTTAAATTTTATTTTCTATTGCTATCGTTGCAGGCCGTTGTAGTTAGTGATAGGATATTTTAATATACTTTAAATATTTAATCCCCTTCCGTCGATATTGAATATAAATCGCTACAAAAAGTTGAAATTGAAAATTATTTCGGTCAACGGTTAAAATCGTATTTGTAAAGCATTTAACGTAACGATGGTTTCAGTGAAATTTCCGGAAGAATCTTCGATCAAATGTTCCATTTCTTGGGCCATCTACGCGGCGAATAATGGAGGAAACCATTCATAAAATTCATCAACTCTTATAGAAGGAAAAAGTCAAAAGCAAGGAGAATCCTGAAAGAAACTCGAAGGATCTGGAAGGTCTGGAGCGAGCTAGTGGGCGGAGATAATGGGAGTCTTGAAATTGGATTATCAATCTCCGTGACTCCTCGACCTCTTGCGCAGGTATTCCCCTTTCGTCTTTAGAATTAAGATCAACCCGGCTTTTTCCAACGACCGCCCCGCTTCCCAACGTTTCCAACTTCCGTACAAACCCACGAAACCGTCCTTTCGATACAACAATCATTATCAATCTTGCCACGATGAAACAAAATAAAACTATTAATCCTTCAAGTCAAATAAATTCGAAAGAATCAACTTTCCATTGTCGGGCAACATCCCACGATGAAACGAACAAATACTATCAACCCTTGAGATGAAATAAATTCGGAAGAATCGATCAAAAACAAGAAATTTTCCATCTCGAACCATCCAGGGGAGCAGTTTTTCGCGCTAGCTCGCGGCCACTCGCGATTCTCTCGTAACCTAATCCCTTTTATTCGCCATAAGCGAGACGGTGCGTGTCGGACCACGGTCCCCTTCGCCTTTCTCCCGTGGCTGTTTCTTTCCGAAAAGAAAAAAGGAACGGCGTGGCATTTATGGAGTTAACATTTCTAAAACTCGCCGGTTCCCCGGCTCCAGCTGAAAGAGGAGCGCGCACGAGGACAGGAGGGAAGAGGGCCAAAGCAAGAGGGAGGTGGAGAAGCAAAAAAGATAGAAGCGCCGGAGCGAGTTCGGTGGACGGGGGTAATGGCAGTCTTGGAATTGCGTTATCAATCTCCGGACCCCTCGGCCCCTCGGCAACCCCCTTACCGCCCTACGGCCACTACCGTAGACTCCATTCCATTCCATTCCACCCCTTCTCTGCACTGAAACCATCCTAGAAACTCACCGAACCATCCCCCCTTTCCCATGCTGGGGAAAACCCCCCGTCAAACATGGGGCTTCCGGCAATGCTGCCGCGCAAGCCCCGTCCCCACTTCCACCCCCGGCGCATGACGCTCTCTATTCCCTTCGATGTATATGCATGACACCCACACACTTAAACCGACGTCTTTTTACCGCCAACTCTCTTTCCCTCTTTCTTTCTCTTCCTATTCCACCCTCTTTCTCCCGGCACCCTTATTGCGTTTTATATTTTAACCGGTCGTTTCTAGTTTCGAATTGCACGGTTTTCTTGCGTTTCGTTAAATACCCTTGATCAAGACTGCCACTTGAATTGGCCAATGGATTTGTCCTTCTCTTTTTACGTTTCTTCCTTACTTTACGCCAGCTTCTTGCAGCAAGGAACGAGGCTCGTAAGGTCTTCGTTATCAGTTATTAAGGAATGGATAGAGTTCCAAGGTTTGAGAGATTGTCCTGACCTCAATACCATTTTGCTGGAAGTATTTTCAGAAAGGTTTGTAAAATAGGCTACTCGGAAGGGCGATGAGTGGTAAACGTCTATTTCCTTCATTCAGACACGGGTACCGTGTCGGTGTAGTAATGGGGCGAAGAGGCAGCAGTTGGCTACACGGAAGCACCATTATCTGTTGTAGTATTAGTCTCGATCTGATAGCAGCCACATTGATTCCCTTGATCAACGTTTACCGAGGAAACAAAATCTTTGCGAATGGGTCGCCAGAGTCACCGTAGGTGTTTCATTGTAATTTTCATTATCTAATATATTCTATAAACACGTACTTCCTCCACCCGCGAATACGTTACGATTTCCCTCAATTTCAAATGCAATAGAAAAATCATGCCTCATTCATCCGTTTGAAAATTCTTCCAGAATCTTGCCGATGTCGTTTACAGGATATCGAGAGCCAATTACCACGGGAAAGGAAATCAAGAAAGGGCGTCGATAAATGGCTCTTGATGGCGTTGACGAATTGGAAAGAAATCAAAGGAATCGGAAGGAGTTGGGAACCGAGAATGACACGATACGATCGAATTGCGAGCGAGATAAAGGTGAGTCTATCGTGGTAAGTGGCAGTAAGTAATCCTATCGGCGTGGTGGCATGCAAGGAAGAAGACAAAATGGCGCTGGGTGAAAGGACGGACGACAAGAGGCAAAAGGGCGGTTTTCCTATACGCTCACGAAATGCCGCGACCAGGCTACCGACTTGATAGCGTATCGCTTTCCACGGACCCAAAGGTTACCGAATCGTTTCGAGACTATCTTAATGGTTGGATAGATCGTTTGATACTATGGGTGAGTCGTAAAGGCTATTGCTCTGCTCTCCGCCCTCTCCTCTTCGCCTCCGCGTCTTTTCAACCCCTCTGCGTAGCCTTCGACCAGAGGAGAAAGCTGGCTTAAGGCCACCCGTACGTTGCTCGTCCCTCTTGTTTCTATACGCACCTCATTTATACTTGGCAAATGTCGACGTTGAACGCCTCTTAAGTCGATCGAGAATCGTTGCCGGCTAATTAATTGCCGTGAATTCGTTTAACTGCTCCTTAAGAACTCGGACACGACGCAGTAGTTTTTACTGCGGATTTATTGGATTTCTTTACGATCGTTTCGATAACGAAAATTGATGTTAAATTGACCGTTTCTAGACGCGGTTCTATACAAGAAGTGACTGTTGCTTCTAAGTATCAAGGAAACGATTAATCGGTAAAAATCCTGCGTTCCTACAGAGAAATAAACAACGTAAGAAGTTGTAAAAATGGTATGTTGTAGCTGATAATCCTATAATTTAACTAAATTCAGAAAATATTTGTCTCTTTTAATTTAATTCGAAGATTTTGAAAGAAATATTATTTCTTAAAGGTTTGAATAACTTCCTGACATTATTTGACGCTTATCTCATTCTCTCCAAGTATTCTAATATGTATGCACAGGAATGAATGTACATTAAAAAGTTCCGTTGAACCTCTTTAAAGTATATAACCATGTCCAATAATTATATTCTCTTTTTTAACAGAATTTCTATTTCATTTATACAGTATTGCTAAACCAAGAACGGAACGTAAAAGTACATGTTGCGAAAGTCTTATAAATATGTAATTCCTAGCAATAAAAGAGACAACGATGGAGCGTGCTACTCGAGCCGACGAAATCGCAGGGATGAAAACGATAAAGCGTAATACCGCAGAGGGTGCGCATGTGGGTGGGCCGAGTGTCCGTTATTCCGGCATAAAAACGAGAATCAACGAAAATCATTTGGCCCGTTAATGTTCTGTTAATCGATTGTCCATAATTCCGCGCCGTTCGTGGTTCTTATCTTTGTAAATATTTCGAAATTTCCACGGCCCGGCGCAGCGACCAGTCGGTTCCGTGGTAATATTTTACGCGATTTCCACGGAGCGTATTTAAAGGCGTTAACAATAATTAAAAATTATGTTTACGAGCCCGGCTTAGTTTGCCAGCGACGGCCTGTATCGTTAAAAATATTCGAAAAATCGATCCGGAGTGCCGTAACGTCGGTTATACGCCGCCTTTCGGCACCGCTCGAAGACGCGTTTATTTTATCTCATCTTTTCGCCGGTTTGTTCCTGGCATCGGAAACAAGAAAGGAGAATCGAGTAGCAGAGTATTATATCTCGTGAAAAATACGAGTGAAACTCGCGGCGTTGTTTCCAACGGGAGAAACCGGGTATTGAAACTAATTAATATCATTCTCCCCTCTTTTACAGTGACATTTATACGCTCGGAACAATGCGAGCGGCGTGTAACTTAATTAAGGCAACGACGCGAACCTGACCGTGGCTTTGCGGCTACCGTTTCCCTATATCCGGTTCGCGCATTATTATCTAGTCTGCTCTCTCGCGCTCTTTCGCAAGCCGTGCGAAATACCGCAACGCCCGCCGCCGCCACCGCCGAGAATTGTATTTGTTGCGCGTTGCGTACATTTAACTGCGCTCTGTCTTCCGTTAAATCCGTTTCCCGAGAATATGCTCGAATGTTCATAGACACCATACGAGATTAACGGAACGGAATTAGCCATTCGTTATGTCACGGCATATTTAAAAATCCATCTGAATCGAACTACCAATAATTCACGATATCTTCCCATAAGAAATTTCCTAGAACAGCGCATCCAATTTAAAAAAAAAATTACCGCGGTTGTAATAGCGTCGTATATTACAAGTAGCGACATCCACAGCTTCGAAACACAGTTTACAATCATTTAGAAGCGGAGGAATTGCGAGGCGCGATAAATCATCCACAAAAAGACTCGATCGAATCGCTCGATAACGATCCACACGAACGACCTTCTCGACAAGCGTGGATGACTTCACCTAAAAATTCGATCGTTGGAAGATCTGCAGCTGGCCGCGTGTACGACTCCAGTTGTATACCACGGACCAAGCCTATCATTGACGAAAATCGAGACGGGAATGGACAGAGAGCTGCACTTCGTCTCGGTTGACCAGAGGAGGCGACAGACGAAATCGTAAAACGCATTTATTTAGCCGTGTGCTTTCGCAGATCGTGGAACGCCGCAGCGTCGGCAAGCTGGCTATGAGACAGAAGGCATTAAAACGTCAGATGTCTGATAGGTAGCTGGTACGGCAGTGCGCATAACTGCCTGATTAAAAGCAACGACTTCAACGTAAATGAAATTTACAGCCAATCACGAAGCCACCTATTTTACGTCGTCGACCTGTACACACAAGAGAAGAGAGAGAGTCTCGCCGACAGAGTCTTTGCTCTTCCTCTCTTTTTCGATCTTTCAGTAGTCGCTTTTCGTCCGCTCCCCCTCTCTCTCACTCTTTCTCTTACTTACTTACTTTCTCTTTCACATACACTCATTCTCTGTTTGCTCCTCGCTTCTTCTTTCCCGCCCCTGTCATTCAAAAAGGTGTCAACGACAATCGCTTTTACGAGATACTTATTAATTGTTACTGCGCTTTTACGACGACATAAAAGCGCGGTCTACGACCGTTTGAGTGGGCACGACGGTGTAAGGGGGATTCCCCCGCTGGATTATTGCCTCCGATGAGGCTATACGACGTACATATAGCTACACAGCGCCGCACCGACCGTCTCCTTGTTGATTCGAAGACGGGAAAACAATATAATGACCGAGGAAGATACATGTATCTTGAATCGGGCAATAAAAAAAAAGCCAGCGAATCCGGGGAACCAGTTTTCGTCATTTTCGACACCGAATTTCGGACCACCTGTTTTCTTTTTAATCTTCGTTTATTACTTTTTTCAGAGATCGCCTGGATCGTTCGACGAATCGGTATCTGAAGTATTTCTTGATTGCTTCGATGTTTTTCAAAGAATAAAAGGACGGAACAGATGAGTATCAGGATTTCTATTAGCGGAGTTATTGCAGCTTTTTTGGGATGTGTTTACGCGTTTTGCAGGTAATTAGAAAACTATAAGCTAGCTGTAACTTTCGTTGGACGGGCAAATAGCAGAATTCCGATTAAGGGCTCTAGAAACGTTTACCTTGCTGGCACGACAGCTTGCGGTGTTACATATGCGGCAGGGGCCGCTGAAGAGCACAGCTTCAATGCCCCTCGAACTATCGATCTACTAAGCACCAACTACGAACTACGAGCATTTCTAACGAAATAAACTGGCGATACAGAAATAATAGTCACACAAGCGACAGATACTTCAATTTGTCTAGCAAACTACGCGTCTATTTTTATCACAGGTTCACGCAAAGACAATGTATGTGAAACCTTGACTAGTTCGTCCCATGGGCTTTGTTCAGCGTCTTTATCCATGAGAAGTGTTTCTAACACCGTTATATAAAAAATAATTGACTGACATCTTGTATAATAAAGGGTAAAGGACTCGTGGGGAAACGAGTTCATATTCACTAGCGTCTCCTTGATTACTTCGGCGTTGAATATCCTAAACGGTAAAATTTAGGCACTAACTTCTATGTTGCGGAATAATATAGGCGATATTGCCACTATTTTCTACGTTTAAAAGTAACATAAGCGCTATTTTCTAGGTTTTCCATGTATATGCTTTAGATTATGCTAGGAACTATAGGTACAAAGCAATTATTGAAGGCCACAGATAAAAAAACGTATGTCAGATTTCTCGCCATTCACAGGAGAGAAACGTAAAACATGTAACGTGACGGCAATCAAATTCACACGAAGAATCTATTATTTTCCCAGTTAATTTTAAAATTGAATATACGCTTCTCTCATTTTCTAAAACACTTAAACAACATTAACAACATTAGTTACGCATGCTAGATTAAAATAACATAATTAAACTGATATTATTCGTTTCTTACAAAACATCATGTATTCATTCTCTATTCTCAAGAAGCTTGTATCTTAAAATCTATCAGGTTTCTTCATTCCCGATTAATGAAATTCTTCGTTTTAGACGTCGAATGATATAGAAATGAGAAAATCAACGAACTCGTCATATTTCTGCTGTCTTCGATTATAAAAATAAGAAAGCAAGCCTTCGAACGAAGAGATGGTAGAAAGAGGGAACGATAAACGGAAGGGTGCGCGTGTCAAAAGGGCGAAACCGCAAAGAGTTGTATGTGTCATCATGTGCGAGGGCAGAGGATGACAACGCGGTCTAATCTTTCTAAGCTTTGGATAACGACAACGAAGAGGCAACGGTAATGCGACGGTGCACGAGCAAAGGAGAGTTTTTCTTTTCCTCTGGCTCGTCGTAACCCCCGCCACGGCTTATCTTCCCACTAAATCCAGCAATTTTAATACGCGTTTCTCGGCAATTTCCGTGCTACATGTTCCGCCACCGACTTAGCACCCCTTCCGACTCGAATAGCTTCGAGCCGTTCCTTCTCTCTTTTTCTTTTCACCACACCCTCTTCCCTCGCCGATTTCTCTGCCCCTCGGCGTCCTCCCCTTCTTTAAATAAACTTTATTTTTACGGCGCTATTTAAAGCAATTTCTGATTTCCCTTAATTCATTACAACGCCGTTCCGTACAGCCCTCTTAATGCGCCACGAGCATCGCTAGCATTTCTCATTTCCCCTCACCGCTAATTGCCGAGCAATATGCCCTGTTCGAAGTCAACATTCTGGAATTCCTTCGGATTTGATTTTTCACGAAGGGTGGAGAATCTTGTGGCCCATCGGTGAATTTCAATTTTAGCCCCGCTTTGAATAATTTTATGTTGCAGAGAATTGAAAGATCTGCTTCTCTTCCGTTTAATGGCGAGGATATTTTGTAGATTTAACTGTGTTAAATTATTTGAATAAAATTGCATTCGTTGATACGGTCCGCTTGAGAAGTATACACGAATCTATATTTTCTAAATGATATTTTGTTTCACTATTTGTTATATTATTGTTGTATTATCGTATTTCATTATTATACGATTATAATAGCAATTATTGTTGCAGGGAACTGTAATCAACAATTTTATCTTCTCACTTAATCACTTGATCATTGTATAACACTATGGTCCAACGTTGTACTAACGCAATATTTCATTTATCATTTTTTCCATCGACTTACGCTTTGAACGCTTTCTTCCTAACATCGTCGCGATGAAAAGAAATTCCAAGGATTTGCTTAATATTATTTCCTCACCATCTTTGCATCTTAAGTTCTACAACTACATTCTAAAATTCAGAAGTTTAAATAAATTGCAGCATTTGGAATATAAGAAGCTATTGTTATTAAAAACTACTCTATCAGCGCTGAATTATAAATTCGAGTCGACTAGCAAAACTATTGCAACTAACAGCAAAAACGCGGAGATTTCTGCCGCGATCACGGATACCAGGAATAGTTAGACTATCGCAATAATCGGTGATAAAGATGTGGGTTAATAAACCGATCGAGGACCGATGGTGGCACCGTCGGAGCTTCGTACGGCGAGTAAACTTTCTTGCCGGGGAAATTGAGTCGGATTTGAGTTATGGCAATGGCGCTCGTCCCTCGTGCAGGAATCGGCCCTGGTCTAGCGGCACCCCCGTGTCTATTTCGACCCTCCTCCGCCCGCAACACATCTATCGCCATTACCAGATCCAAGCAGAGAGGAAAGCTTGTAAATAAAAAGGAGTAACGGTGACGTAACCGACGTTTCGTGGTTGTCGGGGGTACCAGCCGCACTTTCTATCGATCTGCAGCCCGCTAGGGTGTCAATAACAATCGATTATTGTTTCAGGAGTTGCTCGTTATAGGCTGGATGTCTTTATTTTTCTTCGTTTCCTCGTTTCGTACGATAAACTGCTACCCTCGTAGTAACTGCTAGGTTGCGCGCAGAATTTCCTTCGTCTATTGCCACGGAAACGATAAGCGAGTTTCCTGCCCATCGCGAGACCCGTTCCCGGACAAAAACAATGATCTTCGAAAAGAAAATTAAAGTTTGTTGACTCGAAAACGGCGCTATCGATAAATCGCGGACGATACGATCATTTCATTTAACGGTAGAGAACTTTGTTTATTCGAAAGAAATCGTAGTTTGTGGCAGATGGAACGAAAGTTGGTTTGGAAAGTAAAGCGCCCGTCGTGTGTTAAAATACCGAGGATTGTTGGATCGTCGAAGGCTCGAAGAAGGCTACTCCGCGCAGATTCCCACGTTCCATCGTCGCTCGATGCAATTTGTATCAGTAGCTGGAGATCATTATACATTCATATCCCGAGCGAGGAGATTTAAACCGAGAGCGAGTTTCTACATTGCAATAACTCGGGGCTTGCGAGGCAATTACTCTGTCCGGCCTTAACGGCCGCTAGCCTAAAATTAAAAGAGAAGAAGGAGATCCTGTCTGTTTCCCCTGTGCAAAGGTGGAACAAAGTGACGCGCCGTTGGTCGCAGGTAGGCGAGCGGATAAATATGATTTTTGTGTGAAACCGTGTGGAAGATGCGGGATTTGATCACCAGGGGTGGTCCCTGTGCTCGTACGTCACGAGATACTCTACCTTCTTTCTCTCCTTTGCTTCTCTGTCCTTTGACTTGTCTCTGTTCCTTTCTACCCCCACCCCATTTCTCAACAGCGGGAAGATCATCGAGACCCATGGACAACCAAAAGACATTCAAGGTCCCGTGATGTCGTTCGTCACTTTACCTCGAAAGGGGACCGAGATCTCCCTTTCTCCGCTCTCTACCCTTTGTCCATCCTGTCCCCTTTGTCTGTCTACCTTGCCTCCTCTTTCTCGAACGCATCTTAATCTAGATATACCCAGCCTCTGACCTCTCCGTACCTTCTCTCGGTTAACAACTAATCCTATCTCTTACCTAAAACCTCCCCTCTTCTTCACCAAGCTTCTGATACATCCCCTTTCTCTCCTCTCTCTCTCACTCTCTCTCTCTCTGTCTTGCTTGTCGTACGAGAGAAGACAGGAGAGAACGTATGACAGGAGGGCCGACAGGTTTGTACGACAGGCTCGTTGTTTCGCCGTTAGATCTCGTTCTCCCAACCGAGGATATCACCGCTATATTTACGACTTACGAACGGCTGGAAGCACGAGGAACGCTGAGAATCCCGGCGACAATCTTCTCGACTATCGTTAATAGAGCCGTTCGTTCGATCCTAGTCGCGACGTCCCTATCAACCGCTTCGAGACGATTCGATTTCACGTACACGCGCGGCGCAAGATAATTTACACGTGCTTTTACGGTGTGATCCCCTGGCGAAGAGGAAACGTAGGTCCTGACTTAGGTTCGCGGATTCGCTCGATTTTACGAGCCGATAGCGAGGACACGCGAGGAAAGTATAAAGGCGTGAGTTACACGCGATCGTAACGAGCCGATCCGCGTCAAAGTGGATTTATCGCGAAACCCACCGCGCTCTCCAGCCTCTAATAGAGCGATAAACACGAATTCTCTCGGCCCTTGTCCGCTAATGGCGGCCGTATATATTCGTGAGCGCGTTGCCGGCTTTCGTTTATCCGGTGTTATGAGAAAGAAAAGAAGGATAATTAAGATGCAGTTAGAGAACGCCGTTTTCCCGTTACCTCCTGTCCTTCCTCTTCTTCTCTCTTCATCTCTCTCTCTCTCTCTCTCTCTCTCTTTCTCTCTCTCAGACAGTTGCGGGATAGTTTTCACAGAAACGTAAAGCGAGCATAGAAAGAGCAAGAGAGAGACGAAGCCCTGGCCTGCGGCATAAAAATTTTAAACGAGGTCCAAGAGAGCCACTCTTCGGGAACTTCGTATCATCTATTGTTCCTGGCCGACGTTGCTACGGCGATGCTCGCTCCGAGATTCGCGGAGATTTACGAAGCAACTATAAACATTGAGAAGATTACGGCCAGAGCTCATTTTAAGTTCTAACGAGCTCCCCTCGGCTCGGTGTCGCCGGCATTATCAAATAATTGAGAGATGTAACTCAGCGCTATCTTCGCTGCGCCCTCGTCTACCGTCTCCCCTAGTCTTGTCACTCTGTTCCACCACCCAACCGTCTCCATATCGAACCTTTTACTTTTACCAACCTCTAGCATCATCTACGATCGCTCTCTGCGTATCTATGTTCCAAGAATTTTTCCCTCTCCGCTATCCATTTCCTTTTCTTTCAATATTTTATCAACCATGTCTGCTACCCATATCAAATCCAACTAATCCAACTATCTCGTTTTTTATTCTCTTCTTCTCCTTCTTTGACCAGAAGTATCTTAGCTTAAAAATCATACCTCTAATCGTTTCTACGTTTACCCTGAAAGATTTTCCCACCCAAAGGCGCGCAATAAAAATTCCCTTTAATTCGATTTCCACGCGAAGCGAGTAATTCGTTCGACTATCGAAATTAAAGTATAACAATCTTTCATTCCTGTACCTTTGGTTCCTCTTTTTTCCTTAACCATAAGTAACTGGTTCTTAGAAATTCCCCCAGAGTTTTATTACAACCGTAACTATCCGAGGCTGGCGAGTAAAAAGTCGCAGGGGGCGAGGACACAGGGGGCGTCGGACGGGGCTACACCTTTTGCTTGAATTCAGTGTAACGAAGATGCGGCATCCTCGTGGCGCTCCGACGAAATATAAACAAGATCCGCGCGCGGCTTAATGCCTGCCGTACGTCACGTGGAAAGATTAAACAGTTAATAAGAATAAGAGTCTTGGAGCGTGTTTCTCCCCCTTTATTCCACGAACGGGGTTTCTTTCCGTAGGTCGCCGCCACGGACAACGGAAGAGGAACAGAGAGCAGATGAGTAGGTGGAAGAAGGGGGACACTTGCACGGGTGGTTGGAGGGAAATGGCGGCCATCTTTCCCACGAGCTCTTCTCGAGAACCAATCGCCTTTCTCCAACGAGCATTAAGGCGGCAACTCCGGCTGAAGAATTGCCTTTGCCACGTTAGACACATTTTTCTCGCTTTTCCTTTATTCTCTTCTCTGGCTGCACGAGTCCCGGGACTCTTGCATCTCCGTCGGTCCCGAGGCCAGCAGCTTCTTTCCTCTCCTTCCTCGTCGCTCCGTCTCGCTCCATCTTCGCCTCTTCCTCTACCATCTCCGCGGCGTCGTCGTTTCGCATCTCTTATTTTCTTTGTTCACCCCACACCGTCGCTGCATCCCTCTTCCACTTATTCCTCCTCTTTTTCCTCTTTCTTTTCTTCCAATTTTTTCCTCCCTTTCTTCCCCCTTTTTTCCTTTCTTTCCTTTTTTTTTTTTTTTTTTTGCTTTACGTTCACCGTTACGTATACCTATAGCACAGAGGGGTATAATAGTGTTCATCCCTGAAGTGAGCTCCATCGAGCGGCAGGTGGCTGACCTTAATAACGCGCCACGCAACGCTTCACGGACCTCTCCTCTTCGCTCTCCTTAAGGGGCGAAAAGAAAATCGTGAGCGTGTCATCTACGAAACGTCAAGATCTAAGATTTACTATGGCGACACGGTGTTGCGAATATACTGGCGCGGAGAAAGCTGATACGTCGACTCGTTTGGCGAAGGGGGAGAGCCCCGGCAGGTCAGAGTTTCCCTACTTCACGGCTATCTCCTGTGGGAAAGTTCCAACAATCGATCCGACTATTACTATGGATACGTTTCTAGCGTGCCTAATAAACAGCTCGTAATACGGTTGATCTAAACGCGGCTTAATGCGAATGTAGCTGTCATGCTGATCGAGCTACGTTACAGTCGCCTTTTGTGGAATATTATTTTATAGCGCCAACGAGGAACATCACAATGTATTGTCGAAAGCAATCCGTTGTTTGGCAGGAAAGTGTTTTTGTTCGTGTAAGAGATCGTAAAATGAAACTTGACAATGAAATCTAATACCGAGCAAACGTATTAACTTTCTGCGCTCAAATGTCTCACGTATCGTCGGTTAGAAATTCTACTGGAGTCTTTTTTTAAAGCAAATTCAACAAGTATCTACCGTTTGATGATCTGTGGATTTTGTCAATATTTGTCTAATGACAAAATCCGCGGTCGTTTAGTTACCAACGCAATATTTGCATTGTGGAAAATATACGACAATTTTAATCAAATTATCCCGGAGCAATCGTTTTAAAATAAATATAAAAGTTGCTCTCTTTCATTTTTATACAGAAAAATGTACGGAGTGTAACATTCGAACGTCTGTTTTGCGAAATAAAATTTCTATCTACGTAGTCACGTTACAAAATTTGTTTTGTTCGCCGTTCCTTTTTTTCCGAAAAAGATAACGATGGAAAACGCAATAACAAAAGGTTTGGCGACCAGCCGAACGATCAAATATAAACGTAGAAAATGTTTTTGTTGACTTATACAGTGTGTACCGGGTAGCATACGTGTGGCTGCGGTGCTGATACGATGATATTCCGATACACAGTGGTTTTATTCGTTTTATGACTTCTTTCGCTATCACTGTAGAACATTTCCAATTCATGAACGAGTTTGCCGAGCCCGTAACGAACACCGTGTTACCGTAGATAGTCGAATGGCATTAGTCGAGGTTGTAAAACGCACGATCGTGTACTCATTGTTAAAAGAACTTTTGCTTTCTAGGAGAACTATTTACGTAGAAACGACAGCTTAAATTATTCTTTAAGAATCGTAAACGACATTCGAGCAATTATTAATTGCGATTTTATTGGTAGGTTTGTTGGGTAAAATATAGAAATGTTTCTTGAAAATTTTGATAGCAGAATTTCCTCTTGCAAATAATCATCCTTCGTTAGCCATGTAGCTTTAGGTCATTTTGCAAATTCTTACACCGTTACTAGCGTTATTCCTTCTCAAGTGAATAACAATCAGTGTAATACGAAATTGTAATAACATTTAATTTATATTCCAAATAAAAGAAGGGATAACATTATCTTAACCCTTTGCACTGCTATGTCGAGTGTGACTCGACATCAGCTTTTATCTGAGGAGCTTTGTCGAGTCCCACTCGACATTCTTTCAGTGCCAGCTTTTTTTTGTGAAACGTGCGAAAGAAACGCAGAATGGAAATTGTTTCAAGATATATCATACGCTAAAAAATTAGAAAACACCACACTGACCTCACTAAAGAAATAAAATAGTCGAACAAAAGAAGATGGTATCTCACTAGGAGTAGCCATTTCACGTGTTATTTAGCAATTAAGTTAGCAAAATTTACCAAATGTCCAGCTGAATAAATTGTAAACTACAAATTAAATAATAATATAAAAAACTTAGAAATTACAAAACACAACGATAGTGTGAATAAAACTGGCATTTAAGTGAATTTGTTTCCTCCTTTATTTATTTAAATTGTATTATTTTTTAGTTAAAGTGAATTTCAAATAAAATACTTGAAAGCATTGACAACTACTGGTAACGAAATTGAAATAAAATTCCCAGTGCAAAGGGTTATAAAGTATTTTGCAATAGAATTATTTTTCACGTTATCGTTTCCTCTAAATTGTTTGAATAATAAACAGGAAAAAGTAATAAATATAATGGAAAAATGTAATTACCAAAATTAATTTCAATTTCAAATAAAAGAAAATTTTACATAACCTTAAAAAATTTCCTAGAAGGATAATCGAACGTATCTAACCACAGGTTAAGCCATCAAAAGTGTCGCAGTAGAAGATGCCACAATAAGAAACATAGTAAACGATAGTGTGCTATGACCACAAACAGTTTATCAGTTTTTAGCATTCGCACTGTTACTTCATTCGGAATAACGAGGAACGGTTATCGGCAAGCGGATAAGTAAACGTTTAGCCCTTTTGCGTCTAGGTATCCAGCAAAACACCGATGAGCAGAAGTGGGAAACAGGGGAAGTTCCTTTTCTGAGTTTATGGCAGGCAAGTTGGCCGTGCTGTACCGGCAGCTCTCCGGCAAAGTCGTCAAAGACTTTTACGAGCGGGTAAACGGGATTTAAAGTGACGATGATGCAACCTCAAGGTGCTCACTTTATCCTTGACGGCCTCATAAATGTAACTGATGACATTGCCAGATACGTTTGACTCGTTTCGTCTTTTCAGTGCCGCTACCCATAGAAACATCGTTGATTTTGTGTTGATGAAAACGGCACGAGACCCCACTTACTTCCATGCTCGTAAAAATCAAAAGAGCCCATTGAACTGGATTAACTTTTCACGCCTTCCGACATCTGTCACGCTTACGGCCTTCTACTTTTACTGTGCTCTATTTTGGCAGACACTTTATTCTCATTTGATGATCGTTGTTTGATCGATGGATGAAGCTATGCGATAGACGATAAATTAGTTTTCTATTACGTGTAAGTGGTATTTACTACGCGCAACAAGCACGAATATTGTATTGGCAACCAAATGATTAGGGATTTTGTCATTAGGTGGTATTGACAAAATTCGCAATCATTTAGTTATCAACCCAATATGACGAATAAGTTAGAAGATGATATAATGAACGAATAAGATAAAATTGTTGGGATTACGTGTTATTGATAAATTGATTTTTAAACGACACGAAGGAAACTATTAGTTTTGAATGTCAGAATTGGAAATTTTATTGGACATCGATTAGACGTAGTGTTACTAGGATCCTAAACAGTGGAAATTAAAAAATCACTATGTACCGCAGCATACTGTGGCGCCACCTCACAAATGAAATCTCAAACTAGACGCGATACATAAAGAATCTAATCGACGGATAGTAACGCTAAAAATTCTTGAAAGATAAATAGAAGGAAACAAATTACGAATGCGCGTACATATACAACGAAGTACGTACATACGTATTTATAAAATTATAACACTATCTATAAAAAGAAACATTTAATAATAAACCTACATACCGAGATTAATTCCCATTTTCTAAAGTTACGAATTTCGAAATCCATGAACACAACCTCTTTCAAATGTCTATTAAGTAAATAAATTTTTGCAGTACTGAGAAATAAATGATTAGAAGAAATATGAATACAATCGTTTTATCCATCCCAAGAAACGAAACTATATCTTTACGAGATGACAACAATCGGAACAAAAGTAAGAGCAAGAAATAACATAAAATGCAGTAACAGAGGTATAAGATGAATCGTAAAATGCGGGTAATACCAGTGAACGGCATTTTGAACGCTACTAGCACCATCTACGATCACTTGGCGTTAACACCAAACAATGGCTGACACGGTCAAGCAGCACCGAAAGTTTCGCAGGCAGAAAGTATTTCAGTAAAGTGACGACAGATGGCCCGATATTCCTCGTCGTGTGGTCCGTGTGAAACGGTGCAAATTCTTTTCCGTTGATTTACGATCGAATTAAAACTGACAATTATTGTTATTGTACCGTCATATAAGGAGGTAACAGATAATAAATTCGACCGTAAAACGTTAAACTAGTGTGGTTGCGTTTTGTAAGGCTGGTTTAGTGCTGAGTCGCGTGCAACAGCGCTCGTTAAAACAGCCGTAAACCGACGTAACCGTCCGCGGTGTAGCTTGTCCCACGACGACCAATGTCTCGCGATCTTATGTCTGTGTCAGGAATTTTCCTTTTAAAATATCTTTTTTGTCACCATTGTATATTTACAAATTACGCTGTATCGTTGTGTTCTCACTTATTGCTGACATTGTATTACCTCTAAACGTTGGAATAATAACTTCTTATGCAATTAGGAAACAGGCATATAAATCATCGTAAAATACATGGACGAATTTTATGTAAACATTTAAAAGAAAGAATCGATTATACGGCAAACGTTTTATAGTAGTCAATTTAAATTTGCTGTTAATTTATGATACGTATATATACCTTAAAGAACTGCTAGGAACATTTAGCGAAAAACTGTCAATGAAGCCATTACTTGACCATATCCAGTTTATTGTAATGTAGACTGCAAGCTGCTATACAAATGATAATATATTACTGGTTACTTGAAATTAATGATAAAACACATTTATGTATACTTTATAAGATTAATTTAATATTTTACGATATCGATATTGAAGCTTACCATGTGATCATTAGCCTCTGCGCATTTCACGAGGATTAGGATGCTTTACCGTTTAAGTATCGTCGATCTAGTTTGTGCATCGACCGTAAGAGTGGCTCAGTTACCGATTCCATAGGGATTACACGTTCCTTGGGATTACACATAAAGAATAATCTCAGGCATTCAACTGCAAGTGCAAATTAACGTTACCAAACTATTTATTTAACTATCATTTGCAAATTTTCGTAAAGATAACAGCTTAAGCAATTCACATTGAAAATATTCATAACTGCAGTTCCTAATGTTTCTGTCTCCATTAAACTCCCTTCGTTAATCCTACTCTTTAACAAAAATTTGCCAAATACCAGAGTAATCTAAAAAAATATATAAGATCTTTCTTGTATGTTACTAATGCGTCTCACAACAACAAAAGTAAAACATAACCTTAATTCTCTCACAATCGATTAGAACTAGAAATGAATCAAAAGAGATTTTATAACACCAACGACAAAGGTGAGGTCAGTGAATTGTCTTAACTCTTTAGAATATAATTAACATTCTAATTCAGATAAATAATAACTTAATATTTACCGACGTAACGTTGAAAAAGTTTGTCGACTAAAGCAAGACAGAAAGCGTGAAAAGTCGAAACGGCGATCTTTTGGTCGCGGCTTCCGAAAAAGCAGCGGAAACGGTGCGGTGTGCAGTGGCGTTGGTTCGATTAGCCAAATATAGATTTACCGCCGGAAACAAATGCGGAGCTAAAAGGGACATCGCGGCTGCGGCTCGACCTCCCATGATTCCCTTTGAAAATCAATCCTGATTTATACGACACGGTCGCCGCGATTTCGTGGCCAAGAAAAAAAATCCATATTTAAACCGTCGCCTGATTCGCGTTGTACCGTGTACTCAGCCAATCGTGGGATCGTAATGGCCACCGGTGAGGCAGGTTGAGTTCGTGGCGCCGCCACTAGATGTCGCCGTGATCGACGGTCGTAAATCGTCGGCAGACTCCCGCCCATTGCATGCGGGTAGGCGGTACCACGGCATTCCGTGACGTCAGCCGTGTCCCCACCAGTTCCCTCTGGCGGCTCGCCCCACTACTATCTTACCCCTACCATCGCTACTCCGTCTGGCTATTCTACCGTCGCTCTCTACCACCGCTACTACCACCACCACCACCACTACCACACCGTGGCCCGTGGCGCTTTCGGCACTCTTCTTTCCCCACCCGCGCGTTCACGTTCCGTTCACTGGCTTTCTACGTATATATGTAAGTAAGTACGTGAAATTCTCTCGGGTGGGCCAGCATCCCCGGTCATCTTCATAAATGCGAGTCGGCCGTTTGAAATGGTATCGAGGCTAATTCGAGCGGCGCTTATGCGATACAGTGTTTGTTTACTGTTTGCTAAAGCGTCCCGGATTAAATATAAAACAAAGTTGACAGAGCGTAGACGTCGGACTAGACGGAGTGGCGCTAGCTGAAAGCGACGTCGTCCGACGGCCGCTCATCCTTTCTACATACAGATCCCTCAAAAATATCACCAACGCGATCCGTATCGTTCTTCGCTCGGTATACTTTTACCTCTCTATCCTCGATTCTCATTTCGTACCATTATCCAATTCTAATAACAATTTTTTATTTCTCCGATATTTGACGAATTTGCTAACTTTTTACGATTTCGAGATTGCTACTGGAATATCGCTATATGGTTACGTGCTTCTGTCGTGCTTTGGCGAATGTGCATGTGTAATGAGTAGTATATGTGAACACGGTGGTGCGCGTGTGCGTGTTAAATTGGTCCAGATCGGGGTTCTCGCGGCCGATTACAAGAACACGGACTCTGGTCGCGTGTTTTATCGGTGTACACGGGTCTTTCTGGCGTTGCTCGTCTATCTCTGTCGATGGTCGTTGTAAGTAGCTACATACATTGAGCGTGTGTATTCGCGAACGCAATATTCCCTGGTCAAATTGCGTGTTATAGGAATAGCGAAGCGTATCCGTCTCCGGGGAAATGTAGACCTTTAGTCTGCACCGGCAGTTGGATTGCGTCTGTGGAGACGGTACGCCACTAAAAAGATCAATACGCCATCGCGACTCGCCTGTTCATCGGAATCTAGCTGCCGCGAGTGCACGCTGCTCCCCGAACGCGAATGATATCGCCTGTCTGAATATCGTGCCGCGAATCGTCTCCCCTGCCTCCAACGTCTTCGATTTCACAGACTAAATACAGTTTCGTATCTCTAAATAAATAACAAATTACGTTTACTGTTCTGCCATTTTTTTCTCCTTCAACCGAAGATATTCAGCCCGATATTTTCTCCATAGTCCGAACAATATAATTTTTGTCAAGAGACAGAAAACACGGAGAACTTGTAATTTTCCAATGCATCTGAAAGAAATGAAAGAATGCTGGATGGAACTTTAATCGAGAAAGCCACTAATTTAATCGAGCGATCACGAGCAGTGCGAAATAGTTGTACATCGATTTGCTTTTATCGCATCTTTTTACGATTCGCATCGTATCGATTTCAGATAAACAAACATCGATCGTTTTCGGGGAAAAAAAGAATATTCATCGCGGCTGTATATCTTACGATGGATCTTGAATTATCCTTGGCGATATTTTGAGATACACGAGACTTATGGATGATAACTGCGACAATTCATTGGTTCCCGTTTCGATACTTTGTTAGTGTGTTTCCGATCCTTGAAGATATATATCTGATGTAAGCCGTTTATTTGCAAACAGTTTGACTTAACAAAACAAATAGCAGAGGTAATCGATGAGATTATATAAAATAAGCATCGATCAAAGTTTCCAAAATTTCCAAAAGTGGAGTTACAATCACTTTGGCCCGTATGAACGGCTCATAAATCAGAATAAAGACGGCGAAATTTCGAGAACATGGCGATAAGCAAATTTCCTGAGAAATTGCCGGTCGTGACAACTAGTGCCAAAACGTTGTCGAACGACGCACAGACGCTGTGTCGGTCGTCTGAGAAACGCCAGGGGGTAAAAGCAGAGAGATAAGTTCGACGCTGCAAAACATTTCTATCCGTGGCTGGCTCTGTTCCGCTGAAGAATCCCGAACGATCAGAATCACGACGGTGCTCTTCCCATTGTTTCCAGAAATATTTGTGTGTTTACTACGAAAGTAATGCTCCTTTCTTAACTCCCACCCCTTATCTGCCGCGGTATGACCGAACTTAGCCGACGTGTTATTGCGGCTGCAGCTTCAAGATAGAGATCTGCACGCCGGTCGAATCTATGAAAATTATCCCGTCGCATCTCTCCTGCTTTCTTTATCGCCACGCTGATAAATCGTTCTAAACAGTTCGATTTACGTGTTCCTCGTTCAATTCATTAACTCCTCAGTATACCAACTTCTCCCACAATTTATTAGCAGCAATGATTAATAGATCAAGCAGAGATTTTTTAGAAACCCACCAAGTTTTAAGACGATTAGGTGTTTTTTAGATGATTTATAGATTAATAGAGGAAGCAGAGATTCTTTAGAAACACACCAAGTTTTATAAAGATTAAGTATGTTCTAGATGCTTCATAGATTGATAGAGTAAGCGGAGATTATTTAGAAAGCCACCAAGTTTTATAACGATTAAGTATGTTCTAGATGATTTATAGATCAATAGAGCAAGCAGGGATTTTTTAGGTGTGTTATAGATTAATAGAGCAATCAGAGATTATTTAGAATCACACCCAAGTTTTATAACTTTCAGGTGTTTGATAGATGCTTCATAGATTAATAGAGGAAGTAGAGATTTTTTAGAAACACTCCCAGTTTTATAAAGATTAAGTATGTTCTAGATGATTTATAGATCAATAGAGCAAGCAGGGATTTTTTAGATGCTTTATAGATTAATAGAGCAAGCAGGGAGTTTCTAGAAACCCACCAAGTTTTATAACTATTAGATGTTTGATAGATGTTTTATAGATTAATAGAACAAACAGGGATTTTTTAGATGTTTTATAGATTAATAGAACAAGCAGAGATTTTTTAGATGTTTTATAGATTTATAAAGCAAGCAGGGATTTTTTAGAATCACACCCAAGTTTTATAACTATTAAGTGTTTGATAGATGCTTTATAGATTAATAAAGCAAGCAGAGATTTTTTTAGAAACCCACCAAGTTTTATAACTATTAGGTGTTTGATAGATGCTTTATAGATTAATAGAACAAACAGAGATTTTTTAGATGATTTATAGATCAATAGAGCAAGCAGGGATTTTTTAGATGTTTTATAGATTAATAGAGCAAGCAGAGATTTTTTAGAATCACACCCAGGTTTTATAACTATCAGGTGTTTGATAGATGCTTTATAGATTAATAGAGGAAGTAGAGATTCTTTAGAAACACACCAAGTTTTATAAAGATTGAGTATGATCTAGATGATTTATAGATTAACAGAGCAAGCAGGGATTTTTTAGAATCACATGAAGTTTTATAACTATTAGGTGTTTGATAGATGCTTTATAGATTAATAGAGCAAGCAGGGATTTTTTTTAGAAACCCACCAAGTTTTATAACTATTAGGTGTTTGATAGATGCTTTATAGATTAATAGAACAAGCAGAGATTTTTTAGATGTTTTATAGATTTATAAAGCAAGCAGGGATTTTTTAGATGTTTTATAGATTAATAGAACAAGCAGAGATTTTTTAGATGTTTTATAGATTTATAAAGCAAGCAGGGATTTTTTAGAAACCCACCAAGTTTTATAACTATTAGGTGTTTGATAGATGCTTTATAGATTAATAGAACAAACAGAGATTTTTTAGATGATTTATAGATCAATAGAGCAAGCAGGGATTTTTTAGATGTTTTATAGATTAATAGAGCAAGCAGAGATTTTTTAGAATCACACCCAGGTTTTATAACTATCAGGTGTTTGATAGATGCTTTATAGATTAATAGAGGAAGTAGAGATTCTTTAGAAACACACCAAGTTTTATAAAGATTGAGTATGTTCTAGATGATTTATAGATTAACAGAGCAAGTAGGGATTTTTTAGAATCACATGAAGTTTTATAACTATTAAGTGTTTGATAGATGCTTTATAGATTAATAGAGCAAGCAGGGATTTTTTTAGAAACTCACCAAGTTTTATAACTATTAGGTGTTTGATAGATGCTTTATAGATTAATAGAACAAGCAGAGATTTTTTAGATGTTTTATAGATTTATAAAGCAAGCAGGGATTTTTTAGATGTTTTATAGATTAATAGAGCAAGCAGAGATTTTTTAGAATCACATGAAGTTTTATAACTATTAAGTGTTTGATAGATGCTTTATAGATTAATAGAGCAAGCAGAGATTTTTTAGAAATCCACCAAGGTTTATAACGATCAGGTATTTTATAGATGTTTTATAGATTAATAGAGGAAGCAGACATTTTTTTAGAAACCTACTAAGTTTTATAACGATTAGTATGTTCTAGATGATTTATAGATCAATAGAGGAAGCGGAGATTATTTAGAAACCTATTAAGTTTTATAATGATTAAGTATGTTCTAGATGCTTCATAGATTAACAGAGCAAGCGAAGATTATTTAGAAACACCCCAAGTTTTATAACAATTAGGTGTTTCTTACATGCTTTATACTTCAATATTTTGGACGTTGCAATCTCTTTTGCGTCTTCGTCATCTTCGTTTTACTTTATGGTTTTCATAAATGCATAAAATGCACACTGATCCGTTAGTCCTCTAAAAATTCTTCTTCTTTTCTTTTCCGTTCTCTGTTAAAATTTCACTTGATCCCGAGACCAGATTATAAACTTTATTGCTTGTAGGTAAATACCCAACACTTTTTCACCGAACCACTCACGTACCTATCTCAATTATGCATCAAGAAAGCAATGGAATAATTGCTTATGGCAATTTTAAAATTCCCATATTTCCAACAAAATACAAAATACATCTACATTGGAACTCTTACCAGGTACAACCTGTGCGTTAAACTCCTACTACGTCAAGTAACTCCAATTATCGAAGAACTACAATATTTCCAAGTAAAAATACGAAGAACGACGGAAAATTTTCGCCTAATTTTCACCTAAATTTTCTCAACGTACATTTTTCATAGAAACGATAGAAACTTGACTTGGGACGCGTGGCTTGTTCATTAGAACACGATGACGCTAAGCTAAGCGCTACGATTCAAATATGTATAATACAAAGCTAACACGCGATGGACCAAATCAAACTTTTTACGTTTTCATGGTCGTTAGACCAAACCTTTTTCTCGTTGGCTCAGTGAAATACGTTAGACGATCGCTTTTTAGGAGTCCACGAGCGTGTTCACAGTTTGTTAATCCGCGTGCGTGTATACGCCGTATTAACGTTAACAGAGTTTGAACGGGTGCGTGCCGATGCCGGCGTCCATGTGACCGTTTTACACATGTAACTCCATACAATGGCCATAAATGGTATCAACAAGTGGATGCTTAAGTGCCATTATGAAACGTTGATTATGAGCGCAAACTGTATTACGTATTATTTGCGGCCGCATTAAGATACCGAGCGTGTCTTCGCGCGATTATCGTCCCGCCGTTTGTTTTATAATCAAATAAAAAAGAAGAAAGAGGAAGACAGAGGTAGAAGAAAGAAGAAAGACAAGAAACACGATGGTATCGCAAAGACGGGGAAAGATTCTAAACAGAGGGAGGCCATCGTAACGAAACTGTTCAACTTCTCGGGCTGATGCGTCCTCACTATGTACATACGCTCGCTCCGTAATTGTTGTTCCGAATCGTTTGGAAAATGAAGCCGCGTTAAATGACCGTTTTCATTATACAACACAGGGTGCACTATCCGTGATTCCGTTATCTAAACATCTGCTTTACAATGAGTCATTTTTCTTCTTGCTATTATCGCTCGTCCAATGTCCACGCTTTAAATATCGAAATGGTAATTGTTACTCCGCTTATGTTATAATAGCAGCACGTTACAGTGCTGTGTATGGAGAACGTGAACAAAGGGAAATAAAGATATAACGTTTGAATTGTAAGAGAATAAATTGGTGTAGGCACGCTAGCGTCGAAAGCGGTGAAGTACGTAAGAAAGTATAAGAAGTATAGTATATACAGAAAAGCCACGACACGTTAATTAGCGAACGATTTGCTCGATTAAGCTTCTCTGCAATCATATTAAACACAAGTATATTCTATCCAATCAAGGTTCTTTGACAAATATCCTAAGAGAGTCGTCGATCAATGAAGAAATCACTTTGATCGCTTATCAACGTCGGCTGATTAAATTAAACCAATGAACGTCGATGGAATTAGAAACGAATATTCGCGCTGGACATCGAATCGTTCGTATCTCACTCGTACATTTCCTAAAAATAATAATAATTATCCACTGACAAGTAGAAATTCTCGTGAGACGAGTAGCCGAGCTCCGTTATGTCTCTTGATAATCGAAACATCTTTTAATATCTCTACGTACGTACTCTTATAGCTTCGAAATAATCGTGTCTGGCTAACCGGCTCATTCACGATCGCTAATAAGCCTCGAATCGATCTTCCATCGCGACAGCTAAATATTTATGATTCGTGAAAGGACAGCGGTCGATGACTCGACTTGTGTTCAATCGACCAATAGATTACCATCGTTACACCATTGACCTACGCGGATGAGTTCCACTCTCGCGGGATACCGATAATAATCGTGCAAACCTCCTTTCCTCGTCCCGTTCGATTTCGTAACGCGAAAACGGTTCCGTTAATTGAACGGTCGCGGTTAATTACGGTTGGCTGGCGATTTTTCCGTCGCGAACGAGCCGCTGACTTTCTAGTTTTGGCTACCCGGCCTGTTCACGCGTGAATAATATAAAAGTTACGCTCACGGAACCAACGATCCGCCGCGGTTCAGTTTGAAGATGAAATTAATAAAAGTTGACGTTCTAAAAATTCGCAGTCGGAGTCGGAGCGTGTATATTTTATACGCTAATTGCTGTAGCAAATATGTACATACTATGTATGATTCTTGAAACAGAACGGATTAAGAGTACGAGATACGGTTCTATTACTAATACGCGTTTACATAATTATCTTATCTGTGATGTAATTGGAAGAATATGTAAAACTAAACATCTGTCACTGTTCGTGACTCCTCTATCTTTTACAGCCATTTCGCCAACAATTTCGCCATTGTCTCGCCAAGCTGTTCCTTTACTAGCGACGAACAACATTACACTGTGTAGCCTGCAATTCAGAGGAAGCTCGCAACGCAATACGAGTGCATAAGTCGTGGTTTGCAAGTACGTACCGTTTATTTCTCTAGGCCAAACGACACTGTTCAAATAACCAACGCTCGACCATATCATCAACGATCGTCGTGTTACAAAGTTTCAACCGCCGTTGGACCACCTCGTGCGAAACGCGTCCGCGACGATGCGAATGTATTTCTCTTTGACAAACGGCGCACGAAAGAAAAAAAAAAAAAAATGGTACGGTAAGAGAAAGCGGAAATGTTACGTGTCAACGGTTCGCAATCGTTTCTGCGGACACGTTGTCCCGTAATTCGGAACACGTTCCACGTAATCTGGCCCCGTGCAATTTACTCGACTCGGCCAATTACACGGCGAAGAATTTCTGACAGAGGGACACGTCGACTTTGTGACACGCGTGTGCTCCACGATATAGTTTCGTTACAGCCAATCTAGCACTTCTATCTGTCCTGTCTCGTATATGGCAGGCCTAACACGTTCTCGTGAAAGAATTACTCGAAGAGCAAAGCGGAGGAGAAAATAACGAACGCTTGCGTTAGACGACCGCGATGAAGAGGGCAGTCTCTTTCTTTCGTTCGATACTTTTATATCTCTGACGTTCTCGCAGCTTCGTCTGGCGAACGTCAAACGCGAGACGAAAAGCGTCGTAGCCAAGGGTTTTGCCGGACCAATGTCTGCACAGTGTTCGGGAAGGACTTCGTGGATGGTCCTTCGGAATATGCGTTTGGCGCCCTACAACCCGAGAATTCGAGCACGCACTTCAAGGAATCGTGATTTACTGCCAGGCCCTGTTCCGAGCATGGCGCAGACAATGTCGAGGTACGCGTATTCGTTCGAAGAACCGAGAGGCGGTGCAGCGGTGGTCCTTGGGAAAGCTTGGAGGCCGTGACCCGTAGTTTGAGACTCGAGTCGTCGTGGATCTGTATGGCGGAGCTGGTGAAACGATGAAGTGTTTCAAGTTCTGTTTTAGGATAATGATATAGGGAAACAGAATATGCGAGAAAGTAGAGAAGATACCCTTCGTTGTACTATGAACAGCAGTTCCGTATGAGAAACGTCACGATAAGTTAATTTATAATACTAACGTTTCGTAGTTCGAGATAGACACAGCTCGTAGTAATATAAAAATGGAGAGAAATATTAGAGAAATATGCAAGATAGGTTGCGATTTATCAAGATAATAATTAAGGGATGAAATATTTGGTTTACCTTTGTACAAGCAAAACTAATTTGACTTAGAAAGAGTCGGCTAATGCGAATCCGATGATCAATTTTGAGACATTTCTAACGAAGACGCGTGTTGATTCCTCAGGATGGGGTTTCCACTGCGACCATGTTCCTTCTGTGATCTTCGTATTGCCTCCGAGAAGAAACATCACGTAATATTTCACTCGTAATTTAAATTACAGCTGGCGATCTCTCGGATCGCTGCTGCAATCACCTTGCACTTTCACACGTATCTCACGATCACTATTCTTTTACGGGAATCTTTATTTACACAATGCAACACACAATTATGCGGCAAGTATTCCGCAGAGAACACACGGCGCACTCGCGAAACGGAGAACGTCGTGCCAAGTCGTTTAGAAAACACGAACTGCTTAAAAGTCTTGAAACGATTAACCCGGGGCTGACACGACGAGGAGAAACTTCTGACAATCAAGATAGCCCGTTGACGGAAGGGAAAGGTTTCCGTCATTGGCCAAAAAATATTCCCTTGTGAAAGCTGAAGACCCGGCAGCCGCGCTGGAAAAGGAAAGTCAGCCGAGATCAAAGGGCTTTCTTTAACCCTGTCTTTTTAAAAATGTGAAATTTTTATGGCCACACTTTCGCACCGCACTTCCAGTTGCCATCGACTTTCTCGAGCCTCGGATACCGCCGTAGGGGACGAGTCGAATTGTTTCGAGGGCTGCTTCGCACACTTTCTTTCATGATTTCTTTTCACAAATATTTTTTCATTTCTTTTCCTTTTTTTTCTACCTATCTTTACCTTCTTCGTAAAAGTTGGGAAAGGAAGGAAATGTACGAAATGCGCGGTTATTTTGTAGGAGAAGAATCACGAGTGTTGAAGTTATGCCCGAACGAGATACACGTGTTCAATGCTGCTATTAATAAATACACATGTTTTATATTTAGTATTTTTTAATATTCTTCGCGTATTCTTGAAGCAAAGTGAAAAGAAATAGTGGATAGTATTGTAGTGGATAGTGCGCTACAAATGTTTATACAAATGTATATTTCTATAAATACAAGTAAGAAATGGAACCTAGGCAGAAATTTATTTCACCCATTAAATTTTATCTAATTTTGATATTTCATACACTTTTGCATATTATGTATATTTCGTACATTTTTACATCTTTATGAATAAATATGCAAGGTCTACATGTGAGCCGTTCGGTATTCGCTTCAATCGGAGCCACTCCATAAATTAAAGGGCACTGAAATACAATGATGTTAGAAACACGGAGTCTCTTCAATTTACCTTGGAATTTACTAGTATTTATGTCATCTTCTTACGATAAATGAACTTGCTAGTAAAAAAGATGTGTAATAATGAAAGATGGATCTCGCAAAAGTGAAATCGATCCAACTCCACTTTTCATCAATTTCTTAATCTCTTCCGTATGCTCATTGGTTTCATTCCAGTTTGGTGCAAGGACGTATAGAAATATTAAGGAATATTATACAACCTATGTTAACATATTAATCGAGACTGGCAAGCTCCTTTACCTTTCCCCTGGCATCAAACGATATCTAATCCAAACAATGGTAAATGCCATTATGTTAAAACCACGATACGAGCAATCAGAAGCTACGCTACCAAAAATTCGTCGATAATCATCGATACCGTAAGATCTGTGGGTACGAGTGGCAGAGATAAAGAGAGAACGAAAGTGAGGCCGGCGTAAAGCGACTTAACTGGCTGCGGAAAGCGGCGGTCTACGTTAAGTAAATAACGTAGGAGCGCGATAAATTCCCTTTACACGGCCAATATGTATCGATGATCGTTCCGCGGCATTCGGCGTTAAATTGAAATCCGTATTTAGGTGACTATTATAGCCATTAAGTCGGAACGTTAACGCGGCTATTTACGCGACGATCAGGAATCGTTAAGGGACGGTCGTCGCGCTTCTTCCTTCGATCTTTGCGATCGAACAAACGGAGCACGCGGCTCCGCGTTTCTTTTCGCCAGCGACCCCCTGAATCGCGCGATTTGCATCGCCGCCGGCTCGAACCGTCCATAAACACCAAAAAGATACGATCTCAATTAGTCCCGGACCGAAAACGCTGCGGAGAAACACGGCGAATACGGAGCCGCGATAACAACTCTGGGAGACGCGACGCGAGTTCCACGTACCCCGCGATTTCTCCACTCCCTTGAATTATACTCGGTCCCCGAACTGTGAGTAATTCTCCGAAACTGCGGGTAGAATGCCTCTCGAGGGCCTCCAACTTCTTTCTCCTGGAATTAACGACTGAACTCGGCTTTTAGGTGCGGCCTTAACGCTAGCTCTGTAGATCTGTTAACGCGTGTAACTGAAGTAGAGTAACTGGACGAGTGATACGATTGCGAGGGAGTGATGCATGCGTTGAAAGTAACCGATACAATTCTCCTTATGTTCCTGTGCAAATTTATATTTCTATAGATATTATACAACGAAAGGAATAGCATTTGGACAGAGATTCCTGTTACCTTTGAACTTTATAACCAGTACTTTGTATTGTTCTACTGTATTGTATTTATATGCGCAAAGCGTATATTGCGCGTGTATGTATGTACATGGTATGCATTTTATACATTTTTGCCTCTTTGTATTTTCCATAAATGCATGGAAATCCGTAGTCTACTTATGAGTAATTTGGGTATTTTGATCGATTTGTATTGATTTCTATATGGATATTACTAAAATGTATCGTTGGTTTATTAAACGAATGGAAAGTACAGTTTTCTGGAAATCAGTTTGAAATAGAAAGTTTCAGGTGATTCGACGATTCAAAGATTCACCGGTGATCGATGATCGAAGTCCCAAAGCGATCGTGAAAAATAAAAACGTAGAACCAAATTCAGGGGTTCATACACTATCCTCTTACACGCCATAACATTTTTCGACACAGGATTTTACATGGCAAATTTTCCAACGAATTTTCTGAAAATCTTCGAAAGCTACAATGAACTCGGAGATGGTCGAACAAGGCGATTATCAAAAGAATTCTAACGCGTCTTCTCGCATATCGTTTGAGATTGTCGGCGGCACAGCAGTTTGAGGATTTTAGATCACAGACTCGACAGTGTCCAAAAGAGGGAATTCAGGTACAACGCGAAGATCGTGGATGAAAGGAGAGTGCAAAAGGTCGTGAACGCGGCTGCAGCTCGAACGCGATAAACAACCGCGATTCGTAGAAACTGCAGCGCGTGCAGAACGCTCGCACGCAGCACGGAACAGAGCGTTTCGATGCGCTAACAGAGCCGAGGTCAGCGTACGTCTTCGTACGAAGTGCGTGAAGACGATAACGAAGACTGCGGTGTTTCGAGTGCGTGTTTGAGATAAGCGAGAGGAACGGTCCGCGATAATAAACCTGTCCACGTGAAACAACCGTGAGGATGAAGCTGTGCTTCGTTTTTCTTTTTTCTTTTTCTTCTAACCCTCGATCCTTGAATGAGTAATCTTCGCGAACAGACGTGACACAACGTGAAACATGCATTAGAGATTTTTACTGTTCGCCTTTTATTTTAAAGAGTAGGTTGGTCTAAGACGAGCGAGTGGTTTTGTCGTCTGAAGAATTTTCTATAAATTCTTGTTCGAATTAGCCAATACTTTGAAATTTGAAAAAAAAAGTCACTCGAAAATTAGAGCTTGGCTAATCTACTTAAACGAGATTGAAGTGACAGACGTGGAGGCAATAAATGAAAATCGCATGGAGAAATATGTTTCTCCAATATGTTGTACAAGCTTCTCACACTAATAGGAAATCTCTGCGTGTAAACGCTGTGGCTAACCGAGATCGTCTGTGTGTATAGACCTACGTACAGTCTGTCACACAAGAGCGTGTCTGCGATATTTCTGTAAATATTTATATATTTGTAAAAAAATTTATATGAATTGAATCTACATCTAAAACACTAATACGCTATTACAGTAGGGTGTCCAATCTCCTCCATTAGCGATTATAGCTTGACATCGTTTCGGCATACTCTCGACTAATTTTTGAGCGTAGGATTCTGGTAACGACCTCCATATCTTTCGAATGTGATGTACAAGTGTTCTTATTTTTGTGATACGTCTTCCTCTCAGCTTGCCTAATAGGACACCATGCCCAAAACGAAGATTCATCAGTGAATATTATATTACTCCAATCACGATCTCTGTTTTCATTCGCCCATGCCAGACGATTTTCGACGTTTCGCGTACGCGGCACTCATATTAAAAAGCTCTGTTCCTTTCACTGTTTCAAATGAAACTGAAAGGTATTCAGCAACGCGTATTAGAGAAGTTTTCGTTTGTTTACATTCTTTTTATCTCATTCTGATTAGGTGTCAGGTTTCGCAGATATCGCAGACACGCTCTTGTGTGACAGACTGTATCTAAAATAAAAGAATTCCCATCTTGCAGATCGAACTTTGATTACTCTATCGAACGATGGAGCAACGATACTGGCTAACTCAGTCGTAGAAACGATAAGTAGCTACCAGTTTCTTGATTTACTGCCTTCGATAATAATCGGAACATCAAGCAACGTGTAATAACATCGTAGCGGCCTCTGAACAAATGCGCCAACTCTCTCTGATTTCGTCCTCTGAATCATTACTATATAATACCCTATAAACTGTTCTCTATTACGCTTAATAAGCAGCGAACGTTAGTCACTGATTTCACGTACAATGCAAGAATCAGCACCGTTTACGGTAATCCTGCCACGCCCTGCATGTAACACGGTTAGCAGCATTCCGATCCGTAAAAGGAGTGCCGCGAATCGTTTCCCATCCTGAAACGTCCATGGGAGGCTGACTGAGAAGGCGAAAAATCGCGAGGCGTATGCCGAGCAGACGCGTAATTCGGAGGCGGATGGAGCGAGCAGCTCCAAGTGTCATCCAGTCGCTCTCGTCCTTTTCTACGTTTTGATAAAAGTTCCTCGAAGGATCTCGCACCATTCACCGTGCTTCTTCCTGGTAGTGTTTCGAACCCGAAACACCCTTAAACTCGTCGCTCGACTGGTCTACCGCTTTTCTTCCTCTCGCAGCTATCCATCCGGTCGACGAAACCAATAACTAAGGGAAGGAAAAACGGGATGGAAGTCTCGCACGCCCGGAGCATATATATTTTCGCAGCGACGTGGATATACGAGCAGTCACGAGCGCGGCAACGTGTGCGTAACGCTAGGTACACGCACGTACCAGAAGCCCTAACCCCACGAATTAATATTCCATCCGCGTGGCTTACACCAGTCTCGCAGATTGCCAATGCCGTTGCTCCCCGAGAGAACAGGCACGACCCTCTCTGGAAACACCGGGATAGGGACAAAGAGGCCGCGGATAGCGCAGGATCCGTTTCATTCGGCTACGGGAACAATGCCGGTCCGGCCCGTTCTCCACCATGGAAAATAAGATTCCAGGACGCGCAATACTCGCGACTGATCCGATGAGTTACCGCTCTCGGCGTTCCACGATATTCCTCGGGCTAAACGAGATTTCGTTTGCTCGTTGTCGTGGTCGTTGGATATCGAAAGGGGACGTTGACATACGTTTTTGAACGCGTCTTGAACGAGTTGGCAGATTTCTTGGCATTTACAAACTGGTATTCAAGGATAGATTGCGAGAGCCTGGAAATATCAACATCGCACATGTTGAAGGAAACTTGATATTCCGTGTCGTTTGATTTTTCTTATCTTTCATATACTTAAACTTGTTTGTTTTCTATCTTCGAGTTATAATTAATTTGATAGAAACTTGGCAATGTAGAAACGTTATTTGTTAAGAAAAGTCGAGTATATCAGGTGGGAAGAACTTTTATAAAAAGAGACAATTCTATAAAAATAATCGACCACTATCCAAATTTTAAATCAAACGAAATGCAAAAGTAGATCGATCACGTAGAAGAACGATGTTATTAAATCTGAGTAAAATATACATGTAAATACACATATTTTGTTAGATCGTAATAGCGCGTCCTTCATCTTGTCCTTTATAGGATTGCATATGTAAGAGCTTTATGCTACCCCTCCAGGAAAACTCGAAGGGATTTAAATCGCGTGAATGCGAGGGTCTTTTCTATGACTTTCTTTTTATCCGTCCATTGATGCTGTTAAACATTCTATTATTCGACATATTTCATACACGAATCCCTATACATCAATCTATAGCATACAATTCATGTCACTGGAAAAAATTTCAGCTCGCTAGCGAAATCTTCGATCTAGTAAAAATAAACATCTTAATAATTATCACTAAGCAAATTAACATTCGCTCAACTATTATTAGCTTTCACAGCCTATTAATCCTTACAATTTTTGCAACTCCTACGTTGCTTCCATAAGTCAAGAGATTAACAAACATGCCCGCCAACTTCGACAAAATTGTCAATTGCGAGTTTTATTTCCATTGATTTAGCCTTCTCATCGGTCGCGATACCATTCATTGTTCCTTCTATTAAGCGGCATGTTTCAAATACTATTGCCAATACATCGATCTATAACGAATACTATACATGTCACTCGAAGAAATTTCAATTCACAACCAAAATCCCAGTACGGCAAGATCGACTAACAATACTCACCGATAGATAATTCACATAAATAGCTTTCAACTCTCGCAACTTCTATCGTCCTTACAATTTTTGCAATTTCTACGTTGTTTCCGCGAGCCAAGACATTAACAAACATGCCCACCAACTTCGACAAAACTGTCATTTGCGAGTTTTATTTTCATTGATTTGGCCTTCTCATCGGTCGCGATACCATTCATTGTTCCTTCTATTAAGCGGCATGTTTCAAATACGATTGCCAATACATCGATCTATAACGAATACTATACATGTCACTCGAAGAAATTTCAATTCACAACCAAAATCCCAGTACGGCAAGATCGACTAATAATACTCACCGATAGATAATTCACATAAATAGCTTTTAACTCTCGCAACTTCTATCGTCCTTACAATTTTTGCAACTTCTACGTTGCTTCCACGAGTCAAGACATTAACAAACATGCCCACCAACTTCGACAAAACTGTCATTTGCGAGTTTTATTTTCATTGATTTGGCCTTCTCATCGGTCGCGATACCATTCATTGTTCCTTCTATTAAGCGACATGTTTCAAATACTATTGCCAATACATCGATCTATAACGAATACTATACATGTCAGTCGAAGAAATTTCAATTCACAACCAAAATCCCAGTACGGCAAGATCGACTAACAATACTCACCGATAGATAATTCACATAAATAGCTTTCAACTCTCGCAACTTCTATCGTCCTTACAATTTTTGCAATTTCTACGTTGTTTCCGCGAGCCAAGACATTAACAAACATGTCCACCAACTTCGACAAAACTGTCAATTGCGAGTTTTATTTTCATTGATTTGGCCTTCTCATCGGTCGCGATACCATTCATTGTTCCTTCTATTAAGCGGCATGTTTCAAATACGATTGCCAATACATCGATCTATAACGAATACTATACATGTCACTCGAAGAAATTTCAATTCACAACCAAAATCCCAGTACGGCAAGATCGACTAACAATACTCACCGATAGATAATTCACATAAATAGCTTTTAATTCTAACAACTTCTATCGTCCTTACAATTTTTGCAATTTCTACGTTGCTTCCGCGAGCCAAGACATTAACAAACATGCCCACCAACTTCGACAAAACTGTCATTTGCGAGTTTTATTTTCATTGATTTGGCCTTCTCATCGGTCGCGATACCATTCATTGTTCCTTCTATTAAGCGACATGTTTCAAATACTATTGCCAATACATCGATCTATAACGAATACTATACATGTCAGTCGAAGAAATTTCAATTCACAACCAAAATCCCAGTACGGCAAGATCGACTAATAATACTCACCGATAGATAATTCACATAAATAGCTTTTAACTCTCGCAACTTCTATTCGTCCTTAGAATCTTTGCAACTTGCACGTTGGCTCCGCGAGCCAAGAGATTAACAAGGTTTTCCCTCATGTTCAGCGAGAACCGGCAACTAAATTTTCCAAACGTCTTCCGTAAATTGCGCGTTTTATTAATTCAGCTACCTCGTCGGTCGCGACACTCTTAATTGCTCCTTACATTAAACAGGCTTTTTCATCTGTCCGACTAGGCAAGAATTTATACGTGGGGCCCAGTCACGTCCGTAAATCCTCGTAATCGTCCGGTGCTCGATATATCCACGCGATAAGGGTGGGTGTCAACGCATGTTCAGCCATTCGTTTCAGCCGGTGCGTACGAACTCGCCCGTTAAACGTAGGATACACTGTTGACGAGATACAGATAATTGGAAATGGGGAATTATATCCAGCGATAGGTGAACGCGAGCCTAGCTTCGCCGGCACAAGGATAATGAGCGTTTTGCACATTCCATAGAACCTGTTCGCGGAAAATTATAATTCGATATAATTAGTAATGATTTTCGTTTTCCACGTAGTTGCCAGGATTTTTATTATATTTGTTTCTGTCGGCCGAATCGGTTCTCCGTTAGACAATTTTCCAAGGATCCCGTTTCAACGAAGTAATCGATATTTTACTCGTGCCGTGGATGCTCGGCCAGAAAGTAAAGTTACCGTGAATAATTCTTTTTTGCGATGATTCGTTCGAACGCGATTGCACGGCGCAAGCAAACGCCCGAATCGAGATGGTTTCTTTCCGATCGGTTAAATTCGCGTTTTAACGATTCAGTTGTAAGGGGTAAACTACCGAGTAGTTTGATGTCTGATATTTTCAGTGAAATTTGTATGTAATTCATAGTCTTTTTATATCTTTACAGGTATGATTTTTGTTCGTTCGTATAAATATGAATTTTTGTTTATAAGAAAAGACGAAGAGTTTTTAAAGAAAACCGAATAGGAGTAGACGTCGAGATAAGCAGATTGAAGCGGCAACGATTCATTAAAATAAACGGTGTGCTACTTTACTTCGAGCTTTCGTTTCTACCAGTCAAAAGTCGTTTCGTATAATCGCTCGAAAATCACAGTCTCGCGTTACACAAATTCAAAGATTTAGCAGAAACGTTGCTTCGCTGTAATCGACCTTCCGTTCTCCACGTTGCAGGTGAACCGTAGCGCGACGACAAAAACGTTTACACGCAATTATATGGCGTTTACGAGTTCTTCATCGACGATACTCGAAGGCAGTAAATTTGTCGAACCACCGCTCCACGTTACACGCCGAGTTGTACACGGTAATTTTACGGTTGTTTTCGTACTGTTCGCGTCCATCCACCGTTTTTAACGACACCTGAACAACCTTTCGTTCAAGATGGCCAGACTTCCGCTTACTCTGGGTCCGAAACTCGCACATCTCACAATGCAAAAAGGAACAACCCGGAAAGTTGCGCGATGTTGCATGGCCATTGTTTCGACAGTGGCTGGAAACGAAATTGCATCGTATCTGCTGTGTATCGCAACCTATCGCTTTCCGCGCTCTGTTGCGAATCGCTTTGTATTAGGTCGTTTTATAGAAAGCTTTTAACGTGATCAGAAAATAAGCTTCGAAGAAATAGAAGTATAAAACTGTTAGTAATCCTGGCGGGTTGCGGTGCACGATAGTGTGAAAACATGCAAATCGATAAGCTTCGTTTGACCTCCGTCTACGGCTACTTTTTATTATAATTAAAGTGTGCTTTCTGTATATTAAATACAAATTCTACACGACTACAAATTAATAGACGAATATACTGGGTTATATATGAAAAATGTTTGCATATACTTTTGTTGTATATTAGTTTGTCCAACGTAATTTAATAAAAAAAATAATAAAAGAAGTGATTTATAACGTTACACAGTCGACATTACGGTCAACTTTTTAATTAATTTACCGACGTTGTTATCATTTCCGAATCATCGAGAAAAAGGGAGATAAAAGTACTCGGAAGCTGAACCGTGCAGATCGAACAATAGTACGTACAAGTTAAGGACGGTGAATGGACACGAGGATCGTGAGGTAAATGGGTGACTGTCGCATCGGAGGAGAACCTGGGGAACCATGGCGTATAAACCGATACGGTTATTTCGGAATATCTGCAGCCATACGCGACCACTCGATGCTTCCATTTCAATGTTCCGCCCCTCTGAGCGTAAAAGTGGCGAAAATGCGTCGAGATAGGGTGAGTTTTGCGAGGGCTGCGACTGGAGAGCTCCGCTATAATACCCCAGTGGCTGGAAACGGGCAATCGAGACGTAAACTTCGATACTCTCGGAATTAGCCTCGGAGAATCGACGGAAATCGTGGGCCGTTTGACGTTTCGCCACCTTTTGCTCGAAATACCAAAAAGAAAAAAAATCTTTTTTTTTCTTCTTAAAAACACTCGCAATGCCGTGCACGAGAATGCGCATTTGAATTTTTTAAACGAGTTCGCTCGAATGCAACATCCTCGTCTAATTTCCCCTTTCCTGCGTAATTTTCGATTCTTGTTAAATTCAAATACGATCATAAATAAATAAATAAGTACAGGTCTCTGTTTCTCGGTATCGAGGGATATATCTTTGGATATTATGAAATTTGTTTCGAATAGGAGACACTTTTGGAAGCAAAGGGCTCGTACAGATTGATGATGCACCCTATAATTTACTATACGCTTTTATTTCGTTTGTATATCATAGATATAGCTTATGAGTATAATTCTACATCAAGTTTCGAAAATGGATACATTTACATTCATTGTCAATGGATTAACTTTTCGCCTGTCAATGTCATCGTCAATCGCCACCCTCGTCGTCGTCACCTTTTTCATCGTACGGTATAATACTAATTCTTGAAATAGTCAGTAGACACGAGACTCCATTATTCCGTTACTTTTATTACTCTTAACGTGGTAGGTAGGTATTGAAGGACAGCTACGCTCTCTTATCGTTCTAGCATTACATTAATTAGGTATCATCCAGCGGCACGCGAGCAACCGCGGCTCTCTCGACGACCGACCGATCAATCGAGCGATCAACAAAGTCGCCTCTCGATTAATTACATTCGATCGATGGATCGCCGCGGTCCCTCGCTCACTGAGCAACGTTAACGTTACGTAGTGTTAATATTTACATCGAAGAAACTCTTGAAGTAATACACGGCTTTCCATTCATTTAACGTAGGTACAGCAAGACGATAATTATAAGACCGAAATATTCTCGGTTTTCTGATATTTTTTTTCGTATGTTGCCTTTTTTCTTTTTTTTTTTTTCTTTCTTTCTTTTTACGTTCGAATGGTACATGTGTGAGTATGTGTACGTTACGTATGTGAATTTGCACGGTGAGGATGTGTAAACACGTGTATATCGTATGTATGTGTTCGTGTGTGTTCGTGTGTGTGTGTATGTCTGTGGAGAGATTTGAAAACGCGTGTGCACGGTTCTTCCGACGAATGGTTCACGAGTTGAACTACAACGGTACCGTGAGGAGAAATTAGACGTCGAACTGTTCTACAAAAAAAAAAAAAGAAAAAAAAAAAAGAGAAAAGAAAAAACGAGGAACAATGACTTCTGTTTTTGCGCAGAGAAAACAATAACGATCACAGTACATCGCGTCGAAGCATCGAACACTCGAAAGCGAAACTTTCGATATCAAAATCCCACTGTCATTGGCGACTCGAGTGTTAAAGAATGCGAAATGTGCACAAACCCGGCTACGTGGCTCTTACTTTTCTAGTTACGTTTTCTTTTCCTCCGTTTTTCCGCTCGTCTTCGACTTACTTTCTAAGAATAACCATCACTCGCGTATATTATACTTAATTCTCGAAACAATAAACAATATTTAAGTAACCGTGTAACGGCGCAGGACAATATATAGCCGACGAAAATTATTTATAAGGACGAAGAACTTAACAGAACGGAAGTTTTCGAGAATCGCACGATCGTTTTACTGGGAAGAGATAAGAGGAGAGGGAAATTTCGCGTTCTAGCGCGCGAATAGTCGGCGAGACAGCTACCCCTTCCTCTCTGTTCGAACGTGAAATTCTCGAGGCATCATCGAACCGCTAAGAAACTAACCGGCAGGATACACACGATGTTGTACACTCGCGAGCATAGAACTACCATAAAAAAAATCCTCGTTAAAAGTAACAGTATTCAACGCACGCGCGAAAAATGGGACAGCTGCCAATAATAGAAACAACACTTAGAGCGTAGACCACCGACACGTTCGTCCAGCCTATCGACTTCCGGAACTAGTTGTAAGCAATGAAAGCCAAGGAATTATTACGTTTGCGTGCACAACTACGATGTTTTACATTTTAATGAAAATTTTACTTGTCTCCGGAAAGAAGTGCTTACATCTAATTCCGAGTGTGTGTGCGTAGCGGTGTTGCGTAACACACGCAAATCGATCGTAAGATTCTCTAACGAACACAGTAAAAAGAGAAACTTATATAGAGATAATATATTACAATTAGATGCATTTTTTCGTTCAAATCATTCTTGCTTCTTCATTTCCTTTTGTTTTCGAAAGACGATCGAATCGTTTCGTATCATGGTCGCGCATTTTTATGGCACGGAGATCTCACTCGGATGGTCTATCGCGAAAGTGCTCTCTGATGGTTACGAGCCGAAATCGACGTCTTTCGAAGTCGCAACGTTTTTATAAATATCTGTACATAATCTCGGAAACGTACAAAAAACGATAATAGCATTAATTGTATGATAAAAAAAAAAAAAAAAAAAAAAAAAAAAAGGAGAAAATAAAACTCGGCAGTAGTCTCAATCACTCTCTTACATTTTCGCTTCGCATTTAACAAAAACAAAACTACAAAAAACATGTAAAATAAACAGCTCATAAATAAACAATCAGATTTAGTACGTAATATAACAAATTCTTCCATTGTTTTATTCTCATCTTTTCATATTTTTAACTCTATCTGCATTCCGTCAAACGGATTCCGATGTCGTATCCTTTCAAACAATTCCATCCTTTTTTCATCATTTTTTCACTACCAATCAGTGCGCATATATTCGATAATAGCTCAAAATTTAGATTTCTGTCAAATATGCCACGTTGCCCAACGCATACACGTACATAGTACAATTCACGCGAATATTCCCTTTCATTCTATTTCTCTCATTCACACGTTTCCGATTAATTATTCTCTTTTTCTCATTTATGCAGACATAGGTCGTCCTCCGTTCCAAGGACACTCACATCCCCTTTTTCTCTTCCATTCTCTCTGCCGCACTTGAGAACGCTGTGACACCGTTTCGACCAACGCTCGAGCCACACTCCACAGTGTTTCCGTTTCACACAATTTCCTTAATTCGGATTAGAGAAGTGTTCACATACGCGCGTGCACGCATCAAATTTCCTTCTTTTCTTTTCTTTCTTTTTTTTTTTTTTTTTTTTTGATCTTTCAACACTCTCGAGAGCACCGCGCGACACGCACGTATTCCATTTCATATTTATCGAATCGTCAAATTGATTCCAGAAGAGCGACGATGGGTCGTGGTTGGTTCGTCATCTTTATAATTCCTGTTCCTTTTTACGCGAGTTTGGCAAGTCGGGCAAAAGTTGTACTACTAAATAGCGATGCTTTTGTTGTCAACGTTGTTCGTGTTATTTCCTTATTTTTGTTGCTTGTGTTTTTGTGAATCTACACGTATATATATATATATATATATATATATATATATATATATATATACATATACATATACATGTATAATACATATATAGTAATATATATATATATATATAATGTGCGTGTACATATATATATATACATATATGCGTATGTATAGACCTAATCGATACAGTTTTAATTCAATATAATACATCTATAATAATGGTAAGAATAGAGCGAGTAATTCGATTAGATGTGAGGAGAGGAAAGGGTAAATGATTAAGGAAGTAGGTTGGCGAGGGATGGATGAAAGGATGGTGGTAAGATTAGGGGAGGGTGCGAAAGAGAATAAGGAAGCGTTAGGAAAGTTATATGATATGATTACGCGTCAATTATTTGGAATAATATTCTATAACAATGTAGATGCCATTAGGTAGCTTAAAGATAAGCCGAGAGAAAGCTTCGTATGTGGACGGCGCCCGAACAGTTTTTCTTCTGTTACTCTAAAAATTCACGTCTGACGCGCTGATCCTCTTCGGTTTTTGCCCGAATGATTTGGGAACGCGGGGCACGTTCTTCTGCGACGCGCTACGTTTTATTAATCTCATAAAATTAACGTCAATTTCCGTAACAAATTGGCGACACCGAGTATATCACCGGGAACATAAAATACTCGTAACGAAACTTAAGAACAGAAGAGGAGAAAAATAGACAATAATGTGGACGATCAACACGAATGCTTACAAAAGAGAAAACAATGGAAACGATGCAACGAAACGATGTAACGTAAACAACTGGCAACACGCAACGAACGATCGGTTGTTTGAAACTGTTCGTCAATGGGATTACAATTAGAAACAACGAGAGGACGGCACGCAGCCGAGGCACGTCTCGGCGCGACTTATCCTTTTAGGATGAACGAGCAACATGGTTCAAGGAAAAACGTAAAATGAGCGGAATTCGGTTACTAGGGTCCCGAATGGTGCGAGCCGAGCAGAGGAGTGGAAAGCGGAAACGCCTAGGTTCCCAAATCGTTCGTTCGTTTAGTCGAAACACTCGACACTGCTTTCTCGGCGAGAGGCTCGTGTGAATGCGCGTCACACACACACACAGCTACGTTTAATTTTTTTCTTCTTTTTTTTTTTCTTTCCTTTCGAACCGCAGTCACTAACGATTAAAGACTTAATACATACGTACGTATATAACATGGTCGCTACGAAACTCATCGTTGCGATTACTGTACAAACTTCTCTGCTAATTAATAATGATAATTAATTATACTTAGTACGCGTTACGTATATCCCTAATTTGTCGGACGTATCGGCGCCGCCACTTCCGCTAACCACGTTTCCTGGCCAGCCGCGTCACTTAAGTCGTTTTAAAAAACAGACTCTGTACACGCAAACGGTATTAACATTCAAAACAAAACGTAACTATGCTATATGTAGTAATAAAAATAATAAAAATAGTGTCGTCGATAATATTATCAATAATAATAATATTAATATTAATAATTCGTAAATAGAGTCACGTGTAAAGCTTTTCTACAAATAGTTACACCGATTCTCGGGACTCGATCGCGTCACGTGCATCTTTTCCCTTCTTTAATGTTCTTTTTGTTTCCCCCGTAAAAAATGTCTCTCCCCTTTCCATTAAATTTCTTCAGTTCCCTTTTCCATTCATCCTTTTCTTTTTCACATTCGTATTTCACTTTACGTATACATTGAGCCGAAGAAGATTGAGGCGCGATCGCACACCTTCCTTTTATTACCTTCCGTCCGAAAACTGTCGATATAGAACAGAAATAACCTTAAACCGGCAGCACGAAATGCATCACGAACAACGTATCAGGCCGATCAAGGTCGCGCGTTTATATTGCTACCCCATTAAATTCCGTGACTGAGATTACGTGGACCGGAACCGATATGCGACTCGCGTGCGTCGACAATTTTTCTCACAGTTCTCTCCGCTTCTATGTCGCTACGGCCACGTGCGTCGATTCTCCTCGATCCTGCTCCGAAGAAGGTATAGTTGTGTCGCCAGAAGTCGCAATAATACAACGTTACGCACGCAGGCGAAATCGTAAGAAGTAAACCGCGACATGTCTAACATGATCGCCCTAACGTCGGACGCGAACAGAAACGAGAATCGTGAGTAGACGGACTTTCCAAGTAACCAAGTACGATTCTTCGTTCAAATTCCTTCGAGCGAGCGCTATGAGCTTCATCTTTCGGAAAATTCGTCGAAGGTGTTCGACTTATTGTTTGTCGTTGGAAGAAACAGAAAGGAAGAAAAAAAAAAAAAAAAAAACAAAAATTATAGAAATAACATATAGGAAAGCAAAATAATCAGCAAGAAACAAGTTAACGATTCACCGAGCAAACTATTCGGTTCCATGAATTCGACTCTAACATGATCGAATGCGCGTCTCGTCGATTCTCTTAACTATCAACGTCGTCGTCGTCGTCGTCGTCGTCGTCGTCGTCGTCGTCGTCGTCGTCGTCGTCGTCGTCGTCGTCGTCGTCGTCGTCGTTGGCTGTGTTCATCGAACTGCATCAGTATTAATTGGGACCCAGCGGCAACTATATATTTTTCCGAGTATCCCGTTCCCTCGGAACATTCCATTCCTATCAACTGAACCGTATATCCTACCGTATCTTATTATATTTTATATTCTATGTCGTTCGCGTAAACGTAATATTCTTTTTTCTTCGCTTTCGTTTATCTTGCTCGTTACACGTTTAAGACATCGTTACAATTACGGTATGCAGAGGTATATTCTCTATGTGGAGGTCTGAGGATGGTGGCGTGGAGGTTGAAGGAGCAAGAAGGGGACAGGTGGGGATAAAGGTGGATGGAGATAGTTTACATGAGTACATCTCGTGCGTAAACTCGCATGCTCAGCTTAATCGTTACTTTACGTACGGCGATATTTATGTATAATAGTACTTTAGGTAATTAGCGGTATAGTATTAATATGAATACGGTTTTTATCCATTCACTCACTCTCTCTCTCTCTCTCTTCCTTTTTCTCTCTCTCTCTCTCTCCCTCTCTCTTTCGGTCTTTCGCTCGCTCAATATTACTTTTCCTTAGATTTTTCCCCCTAAAAACGATGCGATTTCACCTTGATTACGGACGTCTATTTATTCTTTACTTTTTCACTATATAATAATAGCTGCTCTAGCTGATCTAAAAATTGTTCCTTTCCTCCCTTCGATTTAACAAAATCCTATTTTTTTCCTGCTTCTTATTCTTTTGTTGCGTAGATTTTTTTTGTTCATTTCTTCTTTTTCTATTAATCTTTTGCTTTCTATGTATTTTTACGTACGTCATACGGTATTCTAAATTTCATTTTCATTACGATACTACTATCAAAATCTTTCTTTTTCTATTTCTTTGTTTGTTCGCTTGTCTTCCGAGCACGGTAGAACAAATTTTCTTCCCCTTTCGTTCATATACATATATATTTATGTGTGTGTGTGTATATATATATATATATATATATATAACGTACTCGTTATTTTTAACAATATATAATACGGTATTGTGTACACTATGATTTTACATCGTAAATAGATAGTCATTGTGCGATTCGTACAACAGATCCTCCGCCTTCCTGGAAAACAACAAACTCTATGGTTTTTCTTGCTTCGAGTTACGTATACGCGTTTGTTTGCAGCGTCTCAACGATTCGTCGTACATCTTTCTCAAACAGATTAACAAGCAATTTCTTTCAAAGCTTTCAAAATCAAACGAATCGCTGGAAATCGCGAGTAACGGGAAAAGACAAAGAAAAGACGTTCAACAGGAACACCGAATCGCGAACGAGAAATTTTCGACGCGGAAGTCTCAAGAATATTAACTTACGGAAGACCCAAATGACATCGACGATACATTCTATATTGATTCGTGATAAATAATATTAAAAACCGGTCGGCATCCGAATCGATAATCGTCGATTATGGCGGAGGAATATTCTGTACGGATCCGACATTAACGGGGAGGAGAAAAAAATAATTAGGTAATAATTTATATAATCTGAAAGATCGGCATTTCTTTCTCGGTTTCCCTTACTAGTCCTCTTCATCGTTACGAATTCTACGTAAGTAAATAGCAACAACGGCTTCTATATCTATGGAAAAAGGTCTACCCTGACACCAAATTACGTATTTAATGTACTAAGAGTGAGATACTCGTCCGGTGATGTGTCTTTGTTTGCGTAAAAATCTCTTGCGTGTATTTGGAAGTTTGTTCTCTCTCTAGTGTACTCCCGTTTTCTTCTCCTTTTCCCGATTTTCTCGCCCCCTTTTTCCTTTTTACTACGGCCGCTCGTACGTTCGATTATCGTCCGCGGAAGCACGTTGCTGTCCCGTGATGCGAAAGTGTAACACAGAGATACTCGGACACGGAAATAACAAATCGATGTACGATACATAAAAGAATTGACCAAAAAAAAAAAAAAAAAAAAAAAAAGGGAAGAAAAGAAAAGAAGGAAAAAGATGGAAGGAACAGAACGAAATAATCGTCTGTTCGTTTTTAACGATTTCGATACTCGAATTAACACGGCTATATATAATATGCTCGATATAACTATGATAACACTACGTAAAATTAACAGACAAAAATTAACATGTGTCAACGCGAAATGAGCGAATAACGTTATTAAGAAGGAAGAAGTATGAAAAGAAGAAAGAAAAAAACAATCGTAGTTGGAAAATAAATTTCTCTTAGAAGAACGTCGCGTTCGAAATGGTCGCGGGATCGATCATGGATCGTGACCGCGGCCCGATTAAACAATGATCCTCGCCAATAGCGTAACGATAAATTATCTTAGATAATATGGAAAACGTGCTGCTTTCATACAAGTTATCTTGTATTAGTAAAAGCCTTAGCGATACCTTGCGCGATATCATCTGAGATCTAACTGAAGCGATAAATGAATGTGAATGCTCATCGACGAGTCAGCCCCTCCCGAAATCCACTACTACCTGAAACGTTTCAATTTTTTATTCGAAACACAGTCGTACTGGTCGGGTTTATCGGAATGAACGGCTTTCTCGAACGTTTGAAACGTTCGTTCGTCAAGATAGTTTAAAACATCGTTATCGAGAGATCGGAAAAATACGTGGAGAAGAATAATCTCGTTCTCTGTCTGATCGATGATCTTTCCCCATGTAGTTTCGTCAGATTTCCTAACATCTTCGTGCAACGCTTCATCGCTCATCGTGGTTTCGTCAAATTTCCTCGTAAAAAAATAAATTTCCGCGCCTCGGGCTTCCTCTGGACCAATACCTGGTACTAATCGAGAGGAACCGACAGACATTCAGTTTTAGAAAAGAGAGAATTTATTGTTGAAGGAATACCAATCGAAGCAACGACGCGTTCCAACGCCGATCTTTTTCAACGTTTCGCGAGAGAACATGGCCGATCCGGGTCAGAGAAACGTATGAAAAGAATGTACAGAAAGAAAAAAGAGAAACGAAAAACTGAAGGAAACACCGATCCGCAACGGGTTCGGTTAGAACGGTTAAAGGATATTTGCGTCAGCGAGAGCAGATCTGGCGTAGTCGGCACGGACGTCAGAAATGGCAGAAATATTATCGGGAGCGACGTTAATTTACCTAATTACAACGCGAAGTCTCGAAGAGGCAATCACGAGCGTAAACCACGGTTAATTAACTCTGGAAAAGGAGCTCAGCAAATGGCATCGATTTGTACCACTAAATTCCTCTCTCGTGGAAAGAAGTCGGCCAGCGGCACGAAATTGCTCGTGTGCATACAGTTGAATGCATGCGCCACTAGTTTCGTTATAATCGGTAAGAAGCGCGGTATCCGAAGAAGGTATCTGAGGTATTCAAAGTCCGCAATCGCACGATAGGTATGTTATGTTTTAACGAGGGCGTCGAGAGTTCTCTGGTACGATCCGTTTTGCCATCCTTTCCGCCGCTCATTCACTCGCGCGAGACTAATCGCAACGCGTGTTACCCCGCGTTATCGGTTCATCCCCGAAGAACGAGCTACGTCGAATCTACCTGTATACCGTGAGATTCGATTTTCACTCATCCTCCCGCCATATCCTTTTATCGGCAATAGAGAAACTCTCTTCGACCAACTAAACTTTGATCAGGATATTTCGGAGAAAGCTGGCGGATATACGTAGACGTTCGGATACGTAGACGCGAAGAAAAGATATCGCGATGATCAATGTTGGTAACTGTCGTATGGTGAATGAGAGGTAATTAGAATAATCGATCGAACTTGAAATAGAGAAATTTGAAAGGTCAGGCCCGCGATCGTCCATGTTCCTTGGCATGGCGGAGAGCAACGAGTTTCGTGTCTCCCTCTTTTTATTTTTTTTTTTTTTTTCTCCGTTTTGATCGTTCAGCGGAATTAGACGAATTCTTCGACAGCCTCGTTTAATTACTCCCTACCACTCCTCCGTCGGTATTAATTGATCGTCTCATCGGCGCTGCCGTACACGGGATCTTCTGTTATACGGCAGGGCGGCGTTAATCCTTCGGCCTCTCCTCGTTCAAGCTAATTCTAGTTCGTCGGTTTCCGACGCGCGATCGTTGGCTCCTCGTGTATGTCTGTGTGTGGCAGTTATCGCGCCAACTGATCATCCCTGCTGTTCATCACCCGGCAATCGCGATGACTCGTCGCGCCCGATTAACAATTATTACATTATACGCTCTAGGAATCAGTCACAGGCTAGGTCCTTCCTTTTGGCCCAGCCAAATAAGTACGTAGTTTTTTTTTTTTTTTTTTTTTTTTAATATCTTTTTTCGTTTTTTCTTTTTTTTGAGGGTGTGCTTCTCGCTTCTTTTATACGCTTCGCTTTTCTACTACGCTCCTCTCTCTCTCTCTCTCTCTTTCTCTCTCTCTCTCTCTCTCTCTTTGTTTTCTAACGACTACGATTACTTCTTCCGCATCCTATTTCTCCTTCGTTCCTTTCTTCTTCCGTAAAAAACAAAAGAGACAGACAACTTGAAACATCGTTGCGCGCTTTTCTCTCTCGGTTCCCTCGTTTCCTCCACAACCTTTGCAATCCCCGCGTCTCTGCCTCTTATCGACACCGAGTCTCATCGCAGAGGGGCAATGGCACAACACGGTGCACTATTGTCGTTACTCCGAGTCGTAATCGTTCGCCTTCGTAAAACCGTCCTCTACTGCGTTTCCTCTCCGTTTCCCTTTCTTCTCTTTAAACTCGATACGAAAACAAGAGAACAGAGATCACTTGATAAAGTCTTCGTAGTACGCGTACTACGTAAAGAGTACGCGAGAACACCTTCTTCTCAGTCAAGAGAGCGGGAGGAAAAAGAAGTCCCGAAGAGACAGGCCTTCGTGTCCTAATCCGTTCACGCCGAAAGAGCAAGAAGAGGTGCGTTTTTCGTGCTTGCCCGCGTTAGTTCGATTTCTTTCCTTTTCTTTTTTCTCTACACGTTTGGCCAACATCTTATCAGCTACTACGCTTCGATGTATGCGTCTAGGCTGCGTCCAGTCTCTTGTTTCTTCTTTAAAAGAAAGACAACCGGCTTAGCAAAGTCTCCTATGTGGGCACCTTACTGACCGCCTTCAGAAGATCGCTCTGCGTCTTGTCGAGACCGCTCACGTGATGTTGCTGCTGATGCTGCAGCGCGGCGTTCTGCTGCTCCTGCTGTATCTTCGCTTGCTTCTCAGCCTGCTGCTTCTTCATCATATCCTGTTCCTCTCGTTCCCGCCTGGCCTGCTCGTTGATCTCTTTCACCGCCCTCAACTCCTTCTTCAGCTTCATCCGCCGATTTTGGAACCAGATCTTGATCTGTCGTTCCGTGAGGCAAAGGGCGTGCGCAATTTCTATTCGTCGCCGTCGCGTCAGGTAATGGTTGAAATGAAATTCCTTTTCCAACTCCAGCGTCTGGAACCGTGTGTACGTCTGTCGACCCCTACGCCTCGGACAACCGTTCGGCCCTGGAAACGTCAAAAACGCAGATTTGCCTAGGTTAGTTTTTTTTATGCAGGAAAATTTGCCTTTTAACCCTTTGCACTACCACAGTCAACTTCTACCACGTCGATATGCTTACCACGCTCGTTGTCCCCTTGGTCGAAGATGAATAAAACGTCGCGCAAGTTACTCGAATGATTGGCACATTGATGGTGAAAATTTGGAAGAAAAAGTTGACTGTTGGCTCGGTGTAACGAGCACGCGAGAGGTGCAAAGGGTTGGGTGATCAAATTATATTCAATAGCTGTACGTTTGAAATTAAAAGCTCCCTTCGCTGACGCACAGAGATCGATCTTGAAGACGAGTTTCGTTTACGAAAGCTGTTACTCTGTATGGTGCACTGACTCCATTTTGATCATCAATTATTGATGTATTTATTAATCTCGCTTACGTAATTGCTGAGCGATATGCATTAACCGGTTATTACGTATTAGTCGATCCATCAACTTCATAAATGTCATTAGCCGCGAACACCAAATACTATGCGCAATAAAACTGCTACTAATTTCACGTTTTTTCGACCATATAAATTTGCCGTCCTTGTTTCGTGACCGTCTCGCGAACGTAAGAAGAAAAAGAAGGCTACCCCTATTACGAACGAGGTTTTTCGTTACGTAAAGTTCAATTTTTTTTTTTTTTCATGGAATGACCTGCGTTTCGCCTGTCGAGTCACAAATCTCAACTCTCTCCTCGCTTTCTCTTTCGGTGAAAAAAAAAAAGCAACACGTTCGGATGGTCAGTTTATTGCAGGGGTTGAACGAGGTAAAAAATAGAAAGTTTTGGGGAAAAAAGTCTACGCGTTCATTGTAAATAGGCGGAAAGAAAGATTGAACCCTTTTTTGAAATATCTTTTCGTCCAACTTTCTCTGCACCCGCAGAGTCAAAGTCGTAAAATGGGATACGCAGAGCGCACTGAATTTTTTATGGTGTTTCGGTAGCTATCGAAGCACATGACCGCGCTAACCAGGTAAAGACTGATGCTTGTCACCTGGCTTTACCTGGTTTCGTATCTGAAAACTCCGCTTACCTAGCCCTTTAAAAACCTATCGGAGGCAACAGGCGATCCCAATATCTTCGACACTTCCATCCAAGTAATTACGTAAACCTTACATTTATCCATCCTAATTGATATCTTTTCACCTTCCATTGCTAAATACCCGAGTACTAAGAAATTACGCGATTGGAGAGATTTAGAAGTTTCAAAGGCATACACAGTTTGGTTATTTGCGATTTATACAGAAGAGAACGCAGCATAAGATGGCCGCAAGTTGCACCATAGACGCGCGATAAACTTCTCACGGGCAATTTTCGCAATTGGCTCGAACGTAATTTTACTTTTGGCCGGCGGCGTAGAAGGGTGGGCTCAGCGTTTTCAGTTCGTCGCTGAGAAACCGGTTCTCCGGCGCAATGAACAGTCAGCCATAATACCATCATTCTCGGGAAGACGCTGAGTGGCTATATGATTGCCACGTGATGAAGCAAATACGCGCTACCGACTACCAAAGATAGCGAGATTTTGTGTTCGATGAATTTTGTCGTTGATTCGTGCCGAAATCACGTTTCAACCGATTAGTTAAACACGAACAATATTCGATGCTTATAAAATCTTTAACGCGATCTTTTCCCCTTCCTGTCCCCCTATCTATCTTCGTCTTTCAGAGAAAATTCATTTCACTGCGACTTTCTTCATGGAGATGGAGAGACAGATGACTTTCGGTGAAATTTGCGCGAACTATGGCAAATCCCGAGCAAGTATCCTCCAGTACCCTTTAACCGGCGTATTTCTCCATTTTCTAGTTCGCGAACAATGCTTTGAGAACTGGAAGCTTCCGACACACTCTCAGGAAAGCAGCCAGCAACACGCGGCATCACCCATCCTGTCATCATTGTTCAAAGCCAGACAAGAAAGAGGAAAAAAGGGAAAAATCGCGAGGGAATGCAGAGAATGCTGATATTGAATTCAGCATGGCCGTTCACAGCAGTGCGGTCCAGGATTCACTGGGTGTGTATGTGCGCTTGTGCACAGCCTCCGACGAGGTTACACACATTCGCCAATTCCTATCCGTGTACTGTGTCGATGCGATAGTAGTGGTTGTGCGTACGGTGCGGGTACGGTCGTGAGATCGGTGTGCGAGGCAACAACAACGGAGCCAACGTGGTTTTTCGGCAAGCTTGTGTGCGTGAGTTTAGCTGACGTAGAAAGAGAGCCCGCGCGGCCGGTGCAGCCACAGCGACAGGGTGGTGGTTGCTGAAGCTCGAAGGGTGGGCCATAGGTTACCTTGGCAACCGGAGGGAAAACCATTCCATCCTGCTGGCGGCATATCATGCCAGGGGCGAGTCAAGCAGCCAGAAAACCCTTCGTTGCATCCTCCCTGCCGGTCCCTCCTCGCCACCAAGCCCTCGCATCTCTTCTCTCTCCTCTGTGCTCTACACGCGCCACACGGCTCTCAGAATTCGTTGGTTCCTCTCTTCTGTCGACCACCGGTGAACCCGATTGTCCCCACACGCTTCAACCACCATAAATATCTACGGGACCATCGGCCGAACGCTGGCGCGAGCATTATCAACAATTTCGCTGGATCAAGCTAATGTCCATGCAGAATTTATAGATAACCGTTCTTGCCGCCCCTCCGGAGGGAGCTGTCTGGCCAGGATTTCGTCGGACGGGGTTAACAGCTGGGCGTGAAGCTCGTTTGCTCCCGGGAATGCTTAATTTATGTACCTTCTTCCTCCTCTGCTACGAATATCTTTCAATTTCTCCTGCTCCCTTTCCTGCTTTCGTTCAAACAAGCGAAATACGTGGCGAGGAAGAGGAAAAACGCGTCCGACGTTTGAAACGTAGAGAGGAACGCGAGGCGAGGACAACGCCGCAGAGGAAATTGGCCGACGTTAGTTATTTTCAAACGGTGTGGCATCGATAACCCCCGATCGAAGATCGCCGATAACCTCACACTATGCGATTAATAAAAAAAGTGACGAAAGAAGCGTGTAATATGCGTCTGCCAGTCTGGCACAATAGATAATCCCCTCTTCCTTCCCTAACACACTACACAACGACCATTTTCACTCGTTTTATGACCATTCATTCTCGCGTCCTCTGTTTGTTAATAGCGCGATAAGCTGGTTTACATTTGCAATTGATAATTGATTAATCATAAATCAACAGACTCATAACAATCCTACAGCTTGGCGATACAAACAAAAAGAGAGACACGGAGAAACCAAATTTTTCACACAATTTCATGCTCGTCGCGAACTTTTTCCATAAGGAACGAACTCGTGGTTCGTTCTACGTTCGTGTCGAGGCATCGAAACTTCCTCGATTCTACTACATCGCAATCGCGTGACACGAAACGAGCACGGTGACGGTGATTGACGATGATACCCGTGATTTCTGCCTGTAAATCCCCGTTAATTAACAGCAAGTCGCGAGTGATTCAGGGACAACGGAGTTATAGCTGACAGGCGGTGGTCCATTTTGGCAGAGGGCAGCCGTGTGATACGGCGTGTGCGTGGTACTACACGACGCAGCCTGTAAACGAGAAGGGCGAAGGCCTGTGCCTAATTGCGGCCATATATTAAGTTTAATACCTGCTTTAGGTCGCCGCACGCGGCTTCACCGTTCGTCGAGTAGACGAGGATATTGCGGAAGTTTGCCTGACTGCGTTCGCCTCCCCCTACGATTGCCGCCCCTCGCTCGCGTTTCCTACTACCGAGATTCTATCAATGTTCCCCGATCGCACGATTGTCCTCTTAAGTTCGCGAATTTATACGAAATCCATGGAATCGAACTTTAAACGCTTCGATTACACTCGATCGTTTCTCTCGGGAAAAACTTATCTCTCGTCCACCGAAGAGACGCGAGGTTAATTCGCTGGCTGAAATAGGGCGTTCGAGGGGCGGTGCATGAAACTTGGAACATGTAACCGAGTTTATACGTTCGAGATGGATTCGCTAATGGAGGGTTGGTCATTTCGGAAGCTTCGCCCCGTTTATTCGGTAGAAAACTTCGCTCTTTCTTCTTTTTTCATCATCTTTATCCACTGCTTTATTGTGTTTTGCAGCGTTCTAGAATTTTCAACGTTTACCTTCGAATGCTCTAATCGACCTGCGTATTCTTCGATAAAATATCGTTGAATTATTCATTACGATGTCTTGTAATTATTAGCCATTTCAGTAAATAGCAATTATTTTTCATATTCCAACGATGGTTAAACTACAAGGTTTAGTGAAATAAATTTAGAGTCACCTCGATATATTCTAAATGATCTCGAAACTATCAGCTTCGCGATTCTACATGCGAATCGATAAGAAATACGCTTCGGACGACGTTCTTTCCCCTGGACACACCCCACGTTAACGTGTCATCGTATCCGGCAATCTTCGATTACTTTCCATACTCTTCTCGCCCTATACGATAACCAGAGACGCGATAAATCGTTTCCAGGACGGTTAATGTCAGTATCAGGTTGACCATCATGACCATCAAGGGCCATATCCGCTGCGATATCGAAATCGTGGAAAATGATCCTCCTGTGCGCGTTCACCCCGCAATACCTATCAGTCCTTCATATTTTTATTTCGTGCATGGCGGCAATCGTAGAAACGGTGGTTACGCAAGTCTGCTAAATACCCGTGGGGATACCTCGTCGAGTTTTTGCCGATGTCTTGGCGCAACGACCAAGGGAATTGCGCAACTGCGCGAAAAACGCATGGAAACCGCCACAAATTACGCCGCGCGCCAAGAATTCGCAATCACAAAGAGAAAGGTGCACGCCGCGTGGAAAAAATCATCCGCGTTGCGTTCCTCCGCTTCTGTGTTACTTCTGTACTATTACCGCAATTGTAAAAGAAAAGAATCTATGGCTACGTGGAAAACGTTACGCGCGGTAAACGTGACAAGTTAACGGGACGTCGATTCAATGGAAATCAATAAAAATCATGCTTAACGCGATTACGATTTACAATCGTGAAACCGTAATAATAATAATTTCGAGGGTCTAGCAAAAAGGAGAAAAGCGGCGTCAAGTGGAGCGGACTGTCGTTCATAGCGGAACGAAACGGTGGGCTGCCGTACGTACCACAATAGCGACGCCAATAGAGGCCCAGGTTATCGTAAATCTAGACGAGCGATTAAACGTCAAGCACGCGCCTCGTACGTTCCGTGTGGTTTTCGCTTCTTCCGAAACGCGGTCGAAAACAATGACGGCGTTGCTTTAACAGCCATTTTGAGTCTGGCCATTCGCCCGACGGCGTTATCGGGCGACAGTGCTTCGTGGTTATCGGTCAACAAGCGCTTTTTCACCGTCCGTAGAATATCACCGTGCAGCCTTTATATTTCGTTGCGTAAATTACTCCGTACCGTCCCTCTTTCTTTATTCGTTCGCATCGCGGACGTGGTTAACGAAACTCGATTAAGAATACGAAATGCGACTATTTAAACACACGTTTCTCATTTGTTCTACGTAAGCCACGTCGCGGAGCCAGCAAGGTTCAATAACTTAGGTTCAATAGGTCTCCTTCGACTTTGACGAGTTTGTATTAAGGCCACACAAAGGTAAAGGTAAATCGATTAATAAATAATGTGGAATATATCGAGCACACTTTACGTCCACTTCCTTCGAACAGGGGGATAGAAATAGAACGACGTTTCGTAGGACGGATGAAAGGAGCAATGGAGGAGTTAGGAGGCGTTAGGAGGCGTTTGGAGGAAAGAGCCGTGCAGTTTGAAATGGAAACGAGATACAGCCACTGACAGCCGGAATAGCGTCGATCGCCTGGTAAATTCGCGTCTCGAGTTTTATTCGTCGTACGTTTCACTTACCTTGTCGCTTTTATTCGGCATTATTTACGCGACTCTGAGTTATTATTTCACCGAAAACACCGACTGGCCGTGTTCACGGGCGGTAAACACGTCTCATTCGCCGCAACACCTAACCGTTCCCATATATTTGCGTTCCGTGTGCTCGCTTTTTCCTACGCTCCAACCCCTTTCTTCCTCCTCGTGTGTCCGCTAAAAGCAACCCGCCTCGCGTTAGCCGAGTAAATTCAAGGATGAGTCATAAAGCGCGCATAACTCGCAATGACGCCGCGAAGACCCGATCAAGCCGACTCCTAACGAGATCGGGATTCGTTAAAATTTCTGTGGAATTCTTCGTGGCTCGTTCAAAGAAGTAAGAACGCGCTCGAGTAACCGGATAGCATGGAGATACAGTTGCCAACGAGTTTTAATCGTAATGCGGTTCCGTGTTCGTACGCGGTTGATTCACGTTTATAAAAATGTCTATACCCAACTTCTATTTGCATGGCTAAGTCTTGGAATTTTATATCGACGAAGGAAAAACAAGCAGCGTTATACGTCATTCCAGACGATCGAAACGTATCGATTAGAAGAAATTACATAGACGGTGCTACCACCGATACAAACAGCGGAATGTCACGCTTAAATTAAACGACCAGATTTAATCGGCCGTCCTTTCGTGTACCGATTACAATAATCACCCACGATCAGCGGTGCGCATAAAATTACCATAAATGAATCTCGCTGGTCATGTTCGGTATCTCCTATGTCTGTTCCGACTGTTCTCTCTCTCTCTCCCTCCTTTACATTCTCTTTCGAGCAGCTGCATAGAGAGAGTTTTTCCTACGCTCATGTCGACACGGGGTGCTAGGTCGTGTTTTCCGCAATCTGTCGTCACACCTGGATTCCTTTCCAGTTCCACGTATACTTCCAACGCTAGGCGATCTCCTGGCAAGAGTCGAATAAGGGCAACCACGAGGCTACGACCGTGGAAAGGTAAGAAATTCTGGGAAGCTTTAATCGGTCCGGAGAAAGGGACAAGTCGCCGCGACCAATCAACGCCAAGTTAACGTCTAGGTTCGCTAGATATTTGCGGGGGATGGCAAATCGGCTACGAAAAGTGCGAGGATTAGCCGGATAAATCGCTCGAGCATGGTGGAGCCTGGAATTGCCACTAAGTAAGAGAGAGAGAGAGAGGGAGAGAGAGAGAGAGAGCGAAAGAGAGAAAGAGTGAGTAAATGGAGGAGTTATCGCGACCATTTTGCCCAGTCTTCGTCTCTGTCTGATACTCGTACACGAGCGTCCTTCTCGTTCAGGGAACGACAGAGGAACGAAGCCTTCTGGCTCGTTCGGCCGTTCTCTAGCGGAGGCTGCAGTGACCCGAGAAGGCGATCAAGCGATTCGTGGGTCGTGGCTGGGCCGTATCTTCTCTCCCGTTCCCCCTTCGTTCGGCCTGTCTACATTTTTCACCGGCTCGAGATTTTATTTGCCCGCAGTGCCGCGAAATTAAGCCGTTTTGAGATATTTATGAATGGATCGGGCACCAGCGCTGGACCAGCCGCTCGAACAAAGAGGGACGCCAGCGCCCTCGTCCTCCTCCACCGCACGATTTGCGACTGTTGTCAAACTAGATGCTGCTGCCTTTTCGTTCGCGCGAACCTCCCTCTCTCTCTCTCTTCCTACATCCTTCCGCCCTCTCTTCAGTATTGTCTATGGAATTCCTCGAATGGAGCCGGATAGCAGGCATATCTGCTATATGATGTCACGTATCCGAATACATTAGTCGCTGGTCATACGGTGGCTTTTTTTAGACGGCGAACGGACGAAGACGTGATTAAAAGTTAAAGTCGTCGTGGGCCTCGTTAAAACTTTTGGCAAAGCGAGCCGTGTTTCATCTTATAGAATGGCATTTTCACTTTCTATATTTTACGGTACGTGCATCTCTTATCTTTGAACGTCTTCTTTTTTTTTCTTTATCGTTTTTAAATGTAGCCACAAGTCTTTTTTATTTAAGGCGTTGCTATAAGAGGTACGAAGATAAGGTTATCAAAGTTCGATGCTCTATTTGTCGGCTGGAAATTTTACGATAACTCAGATCCGTTTCGAGAAAACGACCTCTGTCAACATGTCCAAACAGAGTTCGCTCCGACTGTTCCAGCAATTCCATTCACTCGTTTGACAAACGATCACAGCGTAATAATCTCGAAATCTCTGGCAGCGGCACCGTAGCAATAAGAACCGACGTTATTCGAATCGCCTGATCATTTTACCTAACTATGAAACCCGTCGTCTACGTACCGGTTCCTAGTGTCTCGTGTCCAGTCGCGGTAGCTACGTATGAGTAATAGCGTACTAGCCGCGACAGCACACATCGAGAACTTAAAATCGCGTAGGAGGCGGTAAAATATACTTCTTTCGAGTTTCCTGTCGCGTCGATAATCTCGTCATCGACGGGAAGAAATTTGTGCACCAGTTCGATGGGTAGCTCTTTATGGCGAAGAACGCGACAAAAGATAGCGAAGCGAATGCAATCCGAGGAGAAGGATAGACGCGAGGGATCATCCATCTGTCGTCAGCCTAAAAGCAGTCTCGGCTTTGCTGTCCACTTTTAAAAATTATCGATCTCATCCAAATACGTTACACGTACCGCTCGGTTGACTTACGATCTACACATTCTCGAGGGGAACCAGAGCAAGAAGCGATAGAAACACGCGGTTGCGACGTGGGTGTCTTTAATCTGTCGGGCAGAAACGAGAGGAAAGGAAAGAAAGAGCAAAAGGTAAATGGCAAAACGATCTCACGGGAGACTATACGTACAGGTGCTCACGCACTCTTTCGTCACGCGTGAGTGTGCGTAGGTATAGCGTAGCTTCCATCAGGACTAGCAATAGGCTTAAATCCCGATTGGTTGGACAGCTCGTTTCGCTCTGGTGTGTGTGGCGAGCTATGCGTTCCAACACGCGCCTATGTGCCGTGTCATGGAAGGGTGTAGAAGAAGGGGGGTGGATATATATGAGGGTATGCCGTTCGTATATATACGGGGTGGTAATAAAGGATTCCGACAAGGATGGATGGTGAGAGGGGAGAAGTTCGCTCCATTGTTCCCGGTGGAACCCAAACGTCATCTATAAGGGTGCCTCCCATTATCTGCCGTGTATCTGCCTCACGCACACGCATTCAGCCAACCAGAGTGGGGACGCGTTACGCACACAACAGTGAAACCGGCGAAATCGGCTCTCTACCCAGATGCGCGGCATGGCGGTGCCTTTCACGGTGTGTGGAATCGTATCTACATGGCGGCTGACTGTGCAGCTATTCCTTCTCTGGCAATAAGCGCTCTAATCTCCCACGAAATTGTAAAGTCACCTTGGCAGTGAAATTTATAAGAGAAGCCCCCGGACCCGGTCTGATGGCACGAGCAACGCGCTCACATTGCACCTAAAAAAAAAAAAAAAAAAAAGAGAGAGAGAGAGATGGAAAAAACGCACGTGATATCTAGTTGTTTCTTCTGTCAGAGGATACGCCTTTCTTTGTCTCGTCTCCCGAGCCGACTGTACAAAATATTGCTGTTTACGACACAGCGAGAGAAAGATGATCCGTGTTCGCATTCTTTCCCCAAGAGAGAACACAGGTTTCGATTTCGTCGAGAGAAAAAGAAGCGTGGTCCGATAAACGTGGACGACGATAGAGGATGGTGGTAGCGCACGTGAGAAAGAATTTCCATTATTCGACGTCATGAAACCGTGCGAGCGCGATAATTCGAATGCTATAGCGACCCGCGTAAATTGCATCAGTAGCACCGGCGTTGAGTTGGAAACGTTACTGGAAATGGTACAAAGCCGACAAATCGTCCATGTCCCGTAGCAATTGCGATATATCCTCGCCGAATACGACGCGTTATGAACGGTCTATGAGTGCGATTCGTGCGACTCACTCGCGCACGAACGTCTCATTAGCATACGTGATACCTCGTTTATTTTTTACTTCAGTTTCATTTCCTATGTTTCACGGAATGAGACGTAACGACGTTCGGTCTTTCAAATAGCGACAATTCGAAGAAATTTGATCAAAAACGTAATCTTTTACGTTTTAAACGATACAAAAAATAATGTTCTCTTGTCTGTTCATCCTTTTTCGTTGTATTTCAGCTTAAAAAGGGCGCTTACATTTGTGAATTGCGCGACACGCAGCCTGCATAACTCTCGTTGTTGGAATGGTATCGCGGTGAAGCGGTTGGCGACCGAATCTCTCAAAAATAAACCAGCCGGCAGCACGCCAATCCTAAAATACACGTAATCTCGTGCGCGCGCTAAATGGAGGGCCTCGATACGATCCTCCGGATTAAATTTTAATTTTACAATAAAGAATGACGTATTAGAATGCTGTTGGCAAACATTCCTCCCCTCGTAGGAGTCGTAAGGGAGGCGTGCGTCCCCTTTCGTACATCCTGGCTGACGCCACCCCTCTCCGCCCCCATAACAAGCCAGCAGCGCGAACAACCACCCCATAGAACCCCTAAAACTCTAATTACGGCCTTACATTCCCTACCGACCGTCTTCTACCCCTGCTCCTTTTCACCCCCCCCCTCATATTTTCCAACATTCTTCCTCTCCAGCCGGGTCCTCCTCCTCTTCTTCGCCCTCGTCACTGCTACGCAGCCCTCTCCTGTACACTATTACATGCAAATGCCACGGCTGTCTCCTTCCGCTAATAAAAGTCGTGGCCGCGCAATTTAGAACATCCGACGTACAGTCGCAACGGCTTCCGAAAGATACTCGAGACGAGACACGGAATAAGTTCGAGAAGCTACCGACACGTCGGCGAAATTATTACTCATTAGCAACACCCCGGAACACGACTGCGATCCCGGTGTTTTATGTTACCTACTGGCCGTGCACCGTTTGAATTGTTGTTTAAAATGCTGCTTAAATTATAGCGAAGCGGGTACACGTCGTCTTCAAGCGAAGCTCGTAAACGGTTTTAGTGCGCGTTGAAAAAAACCAGCTGTCCCCTTGTGCTTCCTTACTCCTCACTAATTCTTCCAGTTGTGTTCGATTATTTAAAATATTTAAATATTATCTTTTATTTGATAACATTCGTTTCGAAGGTTTTGTAATAAGGTGGAACTCAATATATATTAATTCGACAGAGGTAAAATAAGACAAGAATTGTTCCTTTATTGAAAGAAACAATTGGAGCGGATAAGATCTTGGCCGTAGGTAGCAGTATGAGCAGGAGCAGCTATCGTCGCGGTGAGGAACGTTAGGACCCACATAATGTTTAATCAGAGCACGTTGCGGCTTTACGATATTAGTTCCCGTTACGCACCCTCCTTCACCCTTTCCTTCTGTCGATCTTTGCCATTCTTCGCCCCGCCTGTTCAACCAATAGATGGTGGACCGACCTTTCAGAGTCTTCCGAATATTTCGAAAGTTACAACCCCACAGTGTTTAACCTTCGACAGGAGATGGCTGAAATGTGTTTGCTCGACTCCCTTCCAATCCACATATGGTGACAAGCACGTGTACATTGTACATATTGGCCGAAGGATTATATCGCTTCATCGAATAGAAATTGTGGGTCGATATCAAGAAGAATGTAGTAAAAGTCGAATGTATTCTGTACGTAAAAGGAAACGATATATCTATAAGAGTCGCGAACGTGAATAAGATGAAGATAGTTGGAATTGTGCAATGTAAATATTTTCATTCGATCGCTATAAGCTAAATAACTTTAAATATGACGTATTTATTTTATGTACATACTCGTGCGGGAGGATCGTGGAGGAACAGTCTGTTGGCCTAGTTCAAGCTCTATCCTATCTACCTACATGTGTTTAACTGCTAATTTAAGGTCTACCAAGTTCATTGTGGCTTATAACGGAGTTATTGAGTTCAAGGCGAACGCCATCTTCGTACTCGCTAAATAGATAATGCCTGCTCTAGATGTACCATCAGTGGACCACAGGATTTTGTTGCTCCCTGGAGGACTGACCACGGGAAAGTTCCCTATAAATCTACTAAGAATAATTCGGAGGGTACTGTTTTATTGTGAGCTATTTATCGATCTTCACGTTGCTGCATTACGGAAAGAAACAAGCATCGAACTAGACTCTCGTTTTTGCTTCGTCGAGTCCCATTTTCCGTGAACATCGAACCTTCCTACTTGCTGATCCGCCCACGTGCCTCCGCGCTGGTCGATAATCAAAATCTTGTAAAAAATATCTTGTTCAACCCAAGTTACCATAGTTACGTTAAATGTTATAAAATTAAACAGACTCTATATCCGTTGGTTTCTACGTCCGGAGGTCTTCGATAGTATCCCACATACTTGAAATTTAGGAACTTTTTTACAATCAAAAGATTCGCTGGGAAGTCATTCTCACCCCTTTCCACTATTCTCTACTAGTTTGATTACTCGATTAAATCAACCAGATAAACATCCATCCGCTAAAAACCGAGCCTTAACTTAGCTTTAGAATCGTGAACAACCTACTAGAATCGTTTCTGAAATTTCGAAATCCGACGCAACGAAATCTGCTCACGGATCGTGCTCCACGATTCTAGTTGACTGCAACCGAGGGCGAAGAAGACTTTGCCAGGCAAACACGCGTATAATAAAAGTCGTAAGATAGGCGAATTCCTTCGGGAGCCGTAGCGACCGCCGCGCACTCCTCTTCAGTTTACTCGCTTCTAACTCCTGTCTCTCTCTCTCTCTCTCCCTCTCTCTCTCTCTTTCTCTCTCTCATTTCTCCTCGCGATTCTTTCGTTCGTGCTCGCACGGATACGCCACGCGGACAAAGGGGAATCCCCCGCGCATGCGCTCTCGTCTCTTGGTTCTAGTAACGATTCCACCCACCCCTGTTATAAACTTGTCTCCCCCACCAGCGACTTCTAGCCCCTCGACCGACGACCACCATCAGCCTAACGCAAGCTACGGGAACGGACCTGGTGTACGTATATCCAGACCTTCGCACAGACTCAACAAACAAAAACGTACACCGTTCCACGATGTGAGTATATGTATGTATTGGTTTGATGACGCGGGTGATGGGTTTGATCTGATTTTCGATTTCGAACGACCGAAATGTGCAATGTATTTAAAGCATCGAGATACGAGCCATAGCCGTTCAAAGGTTACACTTTTTTCCCTTAAAACCTAATTTCCTTTCTTTTTTGACCGGCTGTTAGCTTATCTCGCGGCCTCATGAATGGGAGTGAAGAAACGAGTATCGCTATTTGTTTGAAAATCGTAAGTTATTCGATACGAGGTATTAGTCGAAGATAATAGAGAGGAAATTAGTGTGTCCCGAGGGCGGTGAGTTCATAAGGGCGTGATGAGGCACAATTATGCTTCTTGTCGACCGAAGGACAGCATAAACCGCGATTCGAACTGGATTAAAATATAATTGAATCGCGCCAAAGTTATAATTTCTTCGATCGGGAGCTCGTTAAGGGGACTCGCGCTGCGCACGAGGAATTAACTAAACGATCCGAGTACGACTGCAAAGTATCAAGGGATAAAAAAGAAGAACAAACGGAAATGACGCATATATTCTGTGCCGATTCGGAGGTTAAAGTCGCGTTTAAAGCAGTGAGAGCAAAGAATTGTCATTTTTAGCGATATTTAAGCGATGCCACGGCCTTTAATTATGTCCCAATTAACTCGCGTTCGGCATTCCAATCTCCGCCCTCGTCGCGGCTCTTTTTGTTTTTGCTCGAACCTGTCACTATCGACGCGAAGCACGAAAGCAGTTTCCACGGCCGACGTAGAGAACCAAATATGTCTACAAAGTGCACGACAACGATACGTACATGGCCTCACACAGAGTCTGTTTTCCTGTACGTGTCCGCGCGTTGTGTATGTGTGTGGGTGTGCATTGCACGTGTATGGTGCTCTTCTCCGCGCTAACACTGCCACGAGAGAAACACCCATACACATGTATGTAAGCGCAAGAACATGAAAGTACACGGAAATACACAGAGACAAGAATGTGCACTACGACTACCGGTCGGGTTGTTCACGTACATAAGTATAAAGAGAAGAGGCGTAATATCCTCCAGCGGAGCCGCGGGACGGTACAAAAGCTGGAAATGGAGCCTTTAGTTTTTATCGAGGGATAAAAGTCGTGATAAGCTGTATCAGGGGTGTACCGTGAAAGAGCACGGCGACGTACTCACGCGATATCTAGACCGGATCGGTGCCGGTGTGTGCAAGTGTACGTTGCCCCCTCTTTCTGTAATACGACGGGGGCCACAGTGAGCTTCGAAATTTCGAAGGTTATTGTACGAGATATTCCGTCGTGTCGTTCCACTCTGCAACGAAGGCGTCACGAGACTTCCATGAGCGAATCGTGGAAAGCGTAACGATCAGGTTCGAGCGTCGTTGATAGAATGAAATTTCTTAATCGTGCGCGAATAACGTTTACTTTAACGAGCAACTTAACTCGCTCGTAATACATTTAAGCGCTACATGATGTTTGTGAAAACTGGTTTGTCGAAACTATTTACCGCTATCATACTATCGCGCATATTAATTCGCATTAGAATTCGTTTATAATTCGTTAATAGTTGTTTCCTGTTCATCATGTAGGATTAATTTCCATTCGGAGGTGAAAGGTCGAGCTATAACGCGATAATTTCCAATTTGACGACAGGCTATCTCGAAGGACTCCAAGTTGCACACGCATTCCATCTTCATCGAACGTCAACTGGATGTCCGGGGGAGGAAGCTCGATAATGGTTAACCGACCTCGAACAATTAGAACGCCACCGACTAAATTCCGAGTGGCGTAAATCAAGCCTTGATCGTTATGCGAACGTAAACATCGTAATTCTGATCAGCAGTAAATCTACCTGACATCGAGGTGGAGCATTCCGGAGCAATTCCTTCGTTCGGTATTGGCTATCCGAAGGCATAGATTATACAGGCGAGTCTCTCGGGAGAGGAAGGAGGCTCCAGCTTCGACTCCTCGTGTCCTTTTCCCTTCCCCCCGCCATTCTCTCCCAAGAGCAGAGAGCCGTGGTCTTTGCCCCTTCTCTTCGTCCAGGTCTCTCTCTCTCCTCTCTCTCTCTCTCTCTCTCTCACACTTTCTCTCTCGCCTCTCACGGCTAAAGGTCTATATCGCGCACCGTCAAACCTACCCGAATTGCTCGTCGTCGTGTTATGCAAACGGGCACATTTGTTACGATAGTACTCACCAGGGGGTCGTTCTCCACCAGCGTGACATGGTATGGCGTGGCGTGGCGCACAGCCACGGAGTAGCACAGCTATCCAACCGCGCCACGCTTTCCTCTCTCTCTCTTAGATCCGACGACTACGTAGTTGAACGTCTGAATCGCATTCTCTAGCCGGTGAGCACGTTTTCTCGCCTGGACAACGTCGTTTCGCGTGTCAGCGCTATGTTCGTGCAACTACGAAAGCGTTCCTCTTGAAGAACGCCAACCACTGTCGCTAACAACGGAGCGCGCAATAATCAACTGCACTCGTTCGCGTTCATCTTTATTAAACTTTCTCGTGAGCATCTGTTCTAGTGGATAAAATAGAATTTCAGTTTCGATAGTCTGTTTCGCGATGGAAATTTCAAGATAGAATAGCGATAGAAAAGCAACAGCCGTTTTATGATTTCATATAATGAAAACATAAAAGGCGTTTATGCAAAAGGAAACGTGGTCGATTGTTCGACGTTGTCGTATTTAATTAAATACCGGTTAATTTAATCGACGATCAGGTAGAACCGATTTAAAGGATCGTCGATTTGTCGGTAGACGCCGAGGAATTCTACGGCTATTTAACGATCTTCGCACATCCTTATTCGTCACATATTTCACCGGATCGTTCTATCCTTCCCGTAAAATTTTATCGACCGTGAAAATAACACTCTGTCCGTGTTATATCTACCAAGTGACATTCTCCAAGTTTTAACGACCGTCACGCACCTCCATATCTGTCGGCTGGAACTTACCTCTTTCGATTTGATTTTTTCCAACTTCGTTCTATCGATGCGAGATGTACGTGAAACGACGTGTGCATAAGTTTTAACATCGAGAGAAACGATTTTTCCAACGGCTGAGATGTAAGAGGATGACGCGTAGGAACGATTACATTTTCAGGAGTAGGATTTCGACGAGAGGATCGAGGGAAAAACAGGCAAGATCGTCGTTCTTTCTTTTGTCTACGACCAAATGAAATGTAAAACGCTCCCATCTTCATTTCGAAGCAAGAAACTTTGCTTCCGGTTCCATTGTGCACTCGAGCGAGCGCGAAACGCCGGGATGTCCCAAGTTTCGGTCGAGAGATGCAATTTTTCTCTTAAACGCCGCGCTAAAGTTGAAAGTTTCAGGCATAGTGATGAAGACAAGTTCGACGCAAACTCGGCTGCTTGCAAGAATAGGATATCCAACGAAAACTCCAAACGAGATGTTTGTTATAGTGGAACTTTTAGCTAATCGCGGCTACGCTGTCGAGGAAATAAGGCTCGAATTCACTCGAAGAGGCGGGAATTCCCTTTTCTACGTGTATTCGCCGTCGATGAGGACAACTTTTCTCGAATTAGTAATTGGATTTTGAGGAATTACGCAGCCAACAGTTAGCCGAGAACCGGCGTTGTGTAACATTATTCCTAACGAAGAGAGAAAATTACTTCTGCCCCTTTGCAAAGAAGAAAAATCATTAGACTTTTGCCAAAATAAAGAAAATCAAGTTGGACGATTAGGATACGTTCCAAACTCGACTTCTCTTGCGATGCAAGGCGAATGCAACTTGCAATTAAGGCGCTCTCCTTTAAATCGACCGCGAAATTATTTTTCCGGTAATTCGAGCGACGACCTCATGAATTTCCAGACAGCATTGGTATGCAAGACACTGCGAGGATCCAACCTCTAAACCTAAGTTTTCATTAGAACAGTCGTACCTACCGCTATCTCAATCCTCCTTCTCGCTAGGTATAATCGTATTTTAACAAAATCCTGTTAGCAGCCGAGAGCCGGCCAAACGGCCATGACGAGCGCACTATTTTACTCTAACTACCTACCATTGTACAATGCCTCAGTCTTTTCTAATTTCGCGAGCGCAAAATGTTACTAACTTGAATATTTAGCAGCGGCTTGCCGGCTCCGCCGAGAATCAAGCCGAATTTCATGGAATAATTCAACCTGGAAACATTCTCGCCAACCCAAAAATTGCAAAACCTCTACACACACGTTGGAGAATTAGGCGAGAGAAATAACACGCCAGACGAAATATCATTCCTCTCCTTGTTCCCTTGTTATGTTTCGCGTATTTTTTACCCCACGGTGCAACTTCAGACGACTTCAAACGAAGGGGAAACGAAGAAGAAGAAGAAGAAGAAGAAATACACGCTGGTGGAAAAACGAACGAGCCAACTCGCGAGCTATCGAGAAACAGATAGCGCTGCCAGTGTAATTACGATAAATTGTTCCCCCTACGATAATTATCGGTATTCCTGGAATGGGATACGCCGCGAGTCCGTGTTTCTCCGGTTGCTGTTCACCTACAGTCTACGGTTCGATTTTTCCGACCCTTTCTTCCCGCTTGCGCAAATGGCAGCGCTGAATATACGATGGAACACGACACACACCGCCTCGGCTACGGCTCCCCTGCTCATCTGTTCGCTGAACGAGTTTATAAATTAGAACACGCTGCTCGTGTGCGGCTTCTTACGCCAGTCGAAACCGCAACTTGCATGTTCTCTTATTCATCAGTGTGAGACAAAGGTTCCGATACTATTTGTGTTTTCATAGACTTCACTGAATTTTAACTAGCTTGGTAATTTCAACTTCCCTATACACGCAGAGAACGAGAATCTTCTGAGAAATAGATTGTTTTAAACTTAAACGCTTCTGTTCTCTTCCGGTCTATACGACTCGAAGTAGATGTTATATTTCAATAGACATTGTTAAAATACAGACAGTTTTTTTTCAGATAGATGCTACTTTTGTGTATTCCACGTCTGTTGATAATAAAGTTATTATATAAAAGAAAGGAAGACATCTGGGAAGATAGAGGCAATATAAAAGTAATAAATAGCAGATTCAATTTAAACAATAATAATTCAAGAAAAAATAAAACTCTAGTCGATTAAATTGAAAAAATCTATTTAGAGTTTATCTAATCAAATTTCGACATTAAACCTGCTGTCCCGTTTGAAGAATACGGATTTATGTAAAAAGCTTGTGAAACTACAGACTGACAAACACAACCTGATTCATTCCTATAACAGATACGAAGCCTTTACTTTCACTCGGCTGAAAACTACTATGATTTACGAACGTCACCAAGAGGCATCGGCTTTTTAGCTCTTTCCTTGTCCTAATAGATTTCCCCGTAAACTTTACTGCTTTTTAAGGGATGGGAAACAACGCGCGCGATTCTCGACAAAGGGTGCGGTGAAAGTTTACGTCAGGTTTAGAAAAAAAGCCAGTCTTCCGAATAGAAGTGAAACCGTAAAAAAGGCTAAAGAAAAGGGTCGACCTTGTAAAATTCGACCAGCTCTGGAGAAAATTTCTTATACTTACTAATAAGTAGTAGACGTAGCGGCACATGAGCGAACGGAAGATTCGAATCGAAAGAGAGACACAGCGTTGTGCCTTGGAGTGCCAACGTTATAATGGAACACAAACTCCGAACAAAACGTTAACGCCGTTACTTCTAATCGTCGACCGCAGTTACGTTTATAGTTTTTGTAATACCACCGATCGATATAAACAGACGAACGTGCTCTGTAGGGCATTCATTATAGCGAGTTATACAGTCGACCGGCGAGCGTAGAGTTGAACGATAGACGACGACCGAGCGACGATTACGACCGGCATATACTACCTCTGTACAGGTATTTAAAATTATTTTAATACACACTGACTATTTTATCACTCGTCTATTTAATAAACGAACGCGTATAATAATCCATCTCGCATAGAGAATAAAATAATTCATTTGTTTTTCGAAAACAATCTAACAATTCTTGAAACAATCACTGCGATATATGTCTTTGGGGCGCCTGTTGCTTTATTCAAGAAAGAAGAAAAAAGAGGGAAATAGATAAATGCTTCGTAGTAAACATACGTCGTAGTAAATACATATATTATAGCTGCGCGAAGTCGATATTCGCCATAGGATTCTATTCGATCGCATAACATTCTGACTAGATGTTTCGTAAATCTGTAACGGCTTGTAACGTAGCACGCGACATAATCGTTTGCATATTATCGTTGTGAAAATAAAGCGTATCGCCGTGAAACGTATACGTGCCGTGACCGGGCCGGAGAATTTCAGCGAAGGAAATCAGCAAACAGGACTCGAGAACCTCGAAATAAAGCATATCGTATGAACAAGTATGAATGGAAGCAGACGATAAGTGTACTTGTAACGAAACGTGTGTATGTATATTTGTAACTGACACGTTTGACGTTTAGTTTCTATGGCCTTGAGAAACTTGTAGTTGATAATACGTTATCGTTATCAATTATAAGTACATCAAGTATGAAACTTCGACAATAAACAAAATTACATAAAACACACAAGACTAATGACTGATAGAATAAATAAGACTAATTGCTGTTACATATACACGTATACATTTTAATAATCATGATTAGAATCTAATGAGAAAGAAAAGAAAAGGGAAAGAATAGCTAACTCGTGCTTATGACGATCCCACAAGGTTTACCTTGAGTAACCGAAAATAACCGTCGAGCAGAGCTGTTCTCTCGACCTGAGAAAGAGACAGAAGGTATTTTTCCAAGAAGGTTTGAGTGTGAATCTACGGTGACATTTAGAATCGGCCGGTCGTCCCGAGGATTTGACTGGTATGATGGGTTCGGCACGCGACAAAACGGGGTACGCGCCGTCGTATGACCATAAAATAAACGTTTGGGGTGGCGCAGGCGGAGGCCAAACCTGGCAGCGCATAAACACTTATATAACAGCAATTAAACTGCTTTTAAGGCCCATAAAACTGCAGTTTCAATAATCTCAGTGACAACACGGTCCTGACCTGGCTCCGACTTCTCTCGGCCTCCGGAAACGAGGCTTCCCGCCGGAATTCTTGAACGCAATCACCTTCCAAGATTACCCTTAACGTCGCGTACTTCTCCAGCCTCTACCCTCGACAGAATTTCTTACTTGCGGCAATACAAACGAAAGGATACCCCCGAGGGGTCGAGTGAAATAGCTTTGTCGTCCAAAAAGATAAAGTTCGAACAAATAAAATATCTATTAATTTTGTATTATACTGTTCGAAGGCCCATGATATCATCATCTTCAGGAACAAAATGACCATTTTTTTATTCGAAATTTAAGATCGTGTCGCTCTTTTTCTAAAACGTATCCTACCACTTGATGAACTCTATGGTATAGCGTCGGACGAGGACGGGATAGGTGTAAAATAGGGAAGAGAGAGCGACATAGAGAGAAAATGGGAGGGAGCGAAGGCGGGTGGAAACGAGCAGAAGCCCAGGTAGGGGAGGTAGAAACGATGAAATGGGATAATACGGACGCTGCAGGACGCGGCAGCCATCATCGAATGCTAATGAGGGGTTGGCGGCTTTTGGGGCGGAAGATTCAGTCCATGCAGTGGCGCACTGTTGCCAGAGAAACGGTCTGATTATAAATTATACATTATCTCGTGCTAGACCTGTGTACACACCGAAATCCAAGTAGACGTCCGCAGGCTACCGAGCCCTCGCATCAAAATGCACACCCGTTTACGGACTAGAGATAGATTAAAGGCTCGTTGAACTGTGGTATTATGGAAAGATGGCTAACAAAAATTGCGCCAACCCGTCACACCCTCGGGTGCTTGTTGAACGTATCGTCTGGAATAATCGCCGATCGATTTATCTTTTACTGTAATAGATTATTCGTTCGATATAACTCGTTGTCCTTTTATGTAGTCGTCGTTCACTGTAAAATAATATATACTGAAAATATTATCATGACAATATAATGCTATTTGTAAGTTGTCTAGCCGTGCTTTATATTTTTGCGACAAGAAGTAAAATAAACGCGCCATGTTTCCCACAGTGCACGTCAACGTTTCAACGCTGAGGTAAAAAGAGGAGGAGCGCAGTTTGTAATTTAGAAGATTTTACTATTGTTGCTCTTCTCCGTTACGATTACGGGGGTAAACGATTCTTGGAACGACACAGCAGCAGCGAGAGTTAATCAAGGGGTGGAGAAAACACGGCACGGCTGTGGAGTATAGTCCTGAGTAAGCTAACAAGAATGTTTGCTTGCGCACTCTTACCAGCAGATCGAACTGTTTATAAATTGTACATTATCTGGTGATTGCTAACCATACACAAAATGCAAGTAAATGTTTACTAACCAACGATTCTTATCGTAAAAGCGTCAAACATTCCGCAATAAATAGAATTATGCAACTATCGTATAAGTTTCCCGTATTTTTATACTATTTCGAACGCTTCCAACGTCTTTATATACGATTAACGAAAGAAATTAATATTCATTACCTATCCAACATGACCGTTGGCGATCGTTAAAATAGTAAAGATACAATTGCTTATATTATATAAGTTATTGACTGAAAATTTGGTCGCAGTCCAGGATGAAAGTACGCAACGAACACATAAACACATACAGAAAAACAGACTCGCGGAATATCCATGGAGCCATCAGCAGGCCGCCGATCCCTGACCTCAAAATGCAGTACGTTCACATACCACCAGTGAAAGATTAGATATATACGTATCTGCAAGTTAATTCTGTATTATAAAATGGATGCGGTTCTTTCCTAATTTTACGACGCGAAACGCGTGCATAAGATGTATGTATAACTTGTCGCAATGCGCATTTCTCTCTCGGCGAAGGAAGCTACAGCGTTTCAGTTAATCTCCGTCGACCCTCTACCATACGTTTCAAAGATATTTCGATGTACATACGTTTGAAAAATATTGGACAGAGGAAAAACGCGTATTTACGCGGGTACGTAAATTTTGCTGCAGATAGAATTTTAAGGTGAGATGCCATGGTATTCTATCGGTACAGGCTTCGAAGCCACCCAGCCACCAATCCCAATTCTATACTGGAAAGCGTAGTACATTCACGTACTGGCGATAGATTATGTCCATAGACACGACGACGGATATTGCGGCGAGTGGAAGAAAAAGAATGACGCCGCTTGAGTTGAATTCAAAGTGCTATTTTTATATTACTTCATAGCGAATGCGACTGGGTATCGCGCAATTTCAAAACTCGCCCTTCTCGACGAATTCCAATTTCGGAAATCCTTTATTTATTATCACGTCGTGAAGCAGCTTTTTCGACAGTAGACGCTTTTGTTTGAAATGTATCTGTAGATTTATCGAAAACTTGAGAATTTTGGGAGTGAAGAAGCGAATGCGAAAACACGACGTGGCAGATTTTAGCAACGAATTTATCTTCGTCGTTCCACAGTCCATAAAATAAAGCCGGGGGACGTTAATAAAAACGTCTTGACTAATTTTACAACGCAATCGCTGAGATATCCCGGTGGGGAAGATGGCGGGTCTGTGACTCGCAATTGTCGATGCAAAAGAGATAGGGGAGGAAGAAATACGCCACGAATGGACGATGCATTATGCATCGTGTGTCCCCGGGCTAACGTTGATTCGCGTACATAACTTCAATTACAATTAGTCAAGCATCCTGGAGGTCTCCGTGCAACATTCCCACAGGTATTTCGGCTGACGCACCCCAACTTCCAAATGCATTAACGTCACGTTTCCTTCGCGCTCTCGACGCGCACAGACGTCTATCGTGGACGGCGCCGGAGAAGCTACGCATTATCTCCTAAAGCAGCAATTCTAAACCTGCTTACAGAATCATGTTTAAAAAACACGAATAGATTCGTCTGGGTCGTAGCGCCGATACGATGATGACTCGATGCGAATTCGAGTCGGAGATATATATGTTGGTTTAAAAATATCGCAAATCGTAATACGATTCGGATAATAATTCTTGAAAAAGGCATTAACGTTCAATGATATTTCACTGGCGAAGATATTATCCAAAGAACAGGTTTATTCCCAGAGTACGATCGGCACGACGGAACATACAAAGGCCAATTGTGCTTCGTTTATATGAATAAATTTGGATGTGATTTACCGACAGGTAACTGTTCTCATCGTACACTAGCGACTTCCTGTCGTAATCGCAGCCGTATTCCTATTTGAAATTATGATCCACCAAATGTAAACAAAACATCGCGATAAGTCCAATAGGTGAAGTTTTAATTTCACCTAATCGCTATTTACTGCGTCATTGTGAGCCCGTAATAGGCCATATAAAACATAGTCACGGGTATAATTTGCGGCCAACATTATCACGCTGACGACAGGTGTAGTTAGCCGTATACATGTCCTTCTTGCATGCGCAACTAACATAAATGAATAGAGTAGGAGTCTGTAGCACGTGCTACCGGCACCAGGATTCGAGTAAACGACCTTTAAGCGGTGCCCTTGATTTTTCTTGACACACTTTGCAGCGTCACACGGACCGTTTGCGTTCTCCAAGGACACTTTTTTTACGTCGCAATGAATCCGCGAACAGCGCCATCTTATAAAGGCGACAACTACGGGAATCATCTGGGAGAGATCAAACGGCAGAAACAGGCGTACGAATTAGCTTTAAAACAACTTATTTCACGGGTATATTGTTAGGGGAAATTGTGAATAAAGTTTAATGGCGCGCGGCCACTGTTTTTTTATCGCTTGAATCTTTTCAAGCTTAAACTTTTACTACGAAAATGAATCTTTTACGGATTGACTGTATATGTGAAAATTGGTGTATTCATTCAACCTATTTGCCTTCAATCTAATCCGATTAGCTATCATCGACAAAAGAAACAGTGAGAAGGAATTAGTTGTTCATGAGCTAACTTTGCGTCACTTTACGTTACCGAATAATTTAATTATCTGCTTTGGTATGATGGTTTTGAATAAGAATCGCGAAATCGATCATAAAACCGAAAATGTGACCAACGGTTGAAATAGAAGCCATGAAAAACTGGTAATCGTCTTGTATGATTGCGTTTCGTGAATGAAACCGGCTCTTACGTTCGAAAATATGGCTGCCATATGTGGCAACGGCGCACGCTTGAGAACAGATTGGCCCCTGTGTGTTTAGGGTCTTGTTTCATCTCCTCGGTCGTTTCAAGCCGACAATGTCAAAATTCCGCTCAGCGTTGAAATTCTTTAAAAACTCGTGAAACGTACAAGCTTCGCGTACTATGATAAGTACCAAAGTAGAAATCTCGTCTTCAATATCAACGCTCCGTAAACAAAATTTTTAGCCAAAATGTTTCAGCGAAATAACTACGATAATAACAATGAGATGGTACTCACCGCACACGACTCTGTCGAACGGGCTCATCCAATCTGAAAGCAAAAATAGAAACGTCGTAATTAGTGTCAATCGATCCGATACGGAGATTATCGGACGCTTCAACCCACCCGTGAAAAGCATGCACACTTCAGATAAACTACCCATACAGGCAGACGAACCATACACGCATAGCAAGACCAAAACATTCGTCGAGAAGAGAAGGAAAAAGAGACAAAGAATAACAGAGAAACGAAGAGGACGAATGTAAATAAGCAAAATATATTCCAAGGGATACGCAATTAGAAAGTAGGAAATTCGCGGCAACTCCAGTACGCAAAGCCTTCGCTGCAACTTCGCCTGCTAGAAAGGAGGATTAGAAGCACGATCGTGAAACGTTCCAGCGTACCAGCCGCTTAATCCCGTTCCCATTCCGTCTGTTCCGTCGATTACACGGAAATGTCACTAGATTATCCTAAACGTTGATCTCTGTACCCGTTTCGCGACAATGATCGCAACGTATGGTCCGATCAGAACGGCATAATCTCTTATTTCGACCGGAACATAGCGGTATCTGGCGACATGCGTTGCCTATGAGTACAGTACAACGTCTTCAATTAATCGCTCTGTAGACTAATCGCGGACACTAACCATCCCCGGCATAGAATTTATCCCAATAAATCTCTCAGCTGCGTTACATTCGAGTGACTACCGCGAGAGACAGCGTTCCCTTCGTTCTCGGCTCGTAAAGTTATTCTTACGCACTCGTAAACCAGATAAGGACTTTATTGAATCACGAATAGACACTTCTTGCGAACGTTGCCCGATAAAGCTGCGCCATGGAGGATGAAAAAAGAAGACGGTTCTCCGCGACTTTTTTTTCCCTCTGTTGCTTATGCTCAAAGGCAAATATTGCCGTACAAGAGCCCGATAAAAACCAACGTCGTTATAAATTACATTGAAGCACGTGTTGAGAAAAATCAGACACTGTTTGTACCGTTATGATTTAAACGTCGATTTGATGCTATCAAGTCGATACCATGATCGTTTCACGAATACCGTATGACAATAAAAAAACATTACAAGAAGCACGCATTAAAACATGTTAGAAAGACTCAGCGGGTATGGCTTACATAAGTCAAATTCTTCTCTTGTGCGTGTTTACAGTACCGTTAGCCGTAGGCAAAATTTTCTCCCTTCGAAAATACGCAATTCACAGACAAACATTTAAAAATAACCAGAAAACTGGTTGGTATATGATTTATGGTAAAAGTTAACGCGTTAGGATGTACATTACTTACAAATATAATGAGCAAATCCTTTCTTGGCATCTTCTGTACAGGAAAATGCACGGAGGCGTGGTAATATGGTGCAAGAGAAACGTTATTGTTTAGTATTGATAGCCAAACGAACTTTGAAAAATAATTTGTACATTCAATGATTAATGGCTTCATCGAACTATAGTCGTACATGGCGTACATATCGTGGCGCGCTCTATCAAATTTTGTCGTCGCTGTAATTTAAAAGATGAACGCTAGGAGGTGTTCATTCGTACAATGTGTGAAATCTACGCGCCATTTGCATCGAGCACATGACGCAAAATTTTCAAGCAATTGTTCGTTAGAAAAGGGTAAACCAGCCGGTTGATAAATGACGAAGTGAATTATATCGATAGTTATTAAAAAAACACGGTCAAAACGTATATCGTTATTGTGAAATTAAGTGTGGCCATTGTCCGTTGAAAATTCTCTGACGAGATAACATCGATTCACGCGAACGATATCGCACGATCTTTCAAGAAAACGTTCTATCTTCAGTGCACAACACAAAGCAAGTGTGCGCGTATCACGAAAGTCAATTATATATGTCGGGTTGGTTTATTTTCGTTGGTGTACGGCATCAAAACCGAATCTTGAAGAAGCCTCAGCCCCCCTCGTTACATTTTCGATGGAGGACGTGCATCGCCTCGTGTGCAACTCGTCTGGACGATCGCGACGACACGAACACGAAAAACAATGCAGACCGGTGAATTGAATTGCTTTCAAAAACACATACATACACGAATGCTTTTCACGAGCGTCGTTGAGAAAAACACAACGTCGACGACGGATTTGTTCGACCGCCACAAATACGGTAAATGGCGGTAAAATGCCGTCGGCACTTTGTTCGCTCTAATACTGCCTCGAACAAAGACGCTTATACGAGCTGTACTCCGAATGCATTATACACAACACAGTGCTGGTCGCTGGAATCGGGCAAAAATTTCAGGTCTACGATGATCACGTTGCAAATATCGCTATCGTCCGATCAACTCTATTGTTTCTGTAAATTGGAAATCGACAAAATTTTTACCTATTGTTTGTTGTGCCGATAACAACTTAAAGCAATGAGAGGAACAAAATGGAATTCTACGTAAATTAATGAATCTGTCAAAGAATGAGTTTATGTTCGTGTAACGTTTGAAAAACATACATGGCGCTATTTTCAAGTTACAAAGTTGTATGAAAGCAGTGTGAGCAACGTACCTGACCAAGAATAATGACATGCAAATGGTAAGTGCGCGTTATGGAATAAGATTATTGTCGATTCGTTACTAATATCGGATCTACTGAACATAGAATATCTATTTAATTCCGTTCTATGTATCTGCTATGACTTTTTCGACGAGTTATGGTAATAACGTAAATTGGACCGTTATCATCAATCGATCAGATATAAATTATGTTCATATTGCTGATAATAGATTGAGTTGATGTTGTAAAAGTACAAAATAAATCATAAGGTTGAAAATAAGTAGGTTAATGATTAGCTACATAAGAAAGCTACACATATTAATATCTATCCCGCTACAATTAGTTTTATGGGATACTTCTATTCTAGTTCAGGTCACGAGCAATGGCTCGAGCATGCTTCTAGCGCATTTTACGAAACATTCGAGGCATAACAATGTTCTAACAACTACATACTCTATAGTGCCCCCTGCAGAAAGAATGACTATAAACACGTGTACCGTAGGTCAGTTTCCATCTATCGTTCGAAATTCAACGATTTGTCATTTGTGAATAATCTGTTACGCTTTATTTCTATATTTTTTATGCTCTTTTTATTAACAAAAAAAGAACATGGAAGGAACATATGACTTCGCCACAGTAGTTAAAAAGTCAGCAAAAGTTTATAATTTTGTAGATAAATAAAAGTTATATTTTGTAGTTCATGTATTTTCCATGATTCCGGCCAACGATAAAACGTTGCTATTATCAATTCTACACGAGATGATAAATTTAGATTCGAATCGAGCGTAATTTATTGTTTCGTTAATTTATTACTACGAAATATGGTCGACGTTTTAGCTTGCAAATTTCTGGTATTCTCCGTGACTAGCGATAAATACAGACATAGATAAACTGGCAAATTCATTATTTTTTAACGGTCATTCTGCTTGTACTTTCATCCAACGGTACGGATACAATTATATCGTTATCTCTGACGCTGATTATTAAGAACAACATTCGAAGCTCGGTCATTAATGCGTGCAGATAGTCTGTGAAAATCATGTTGAAATAGACGCCGCGATTATCATTAATTCTAATATTGATTCGGTTCGTTTCTGCGGACAATTTAACGCCATATTAACCATTAGCGATTAAGCTCGAATCAGTGAATCTATCTTGCTTATCGTTGGTTTACATCTTTCGATCGAAAAGAGCAGATATAACAAAACGTTCATCAACCACTACGATCGTGTGATACACGATACTGATTTGAATACCGACAGCTAATTTTACTATCTGTACATTCTACGCGAACGATCACCGTGAAATGATATTCAAATCCTTACCAGAAGTTCATTCTACTTGCTTAGCTAGCCGATTCGTATACAAAGAAGCTACATACGTTTTAGAATCATGCTAGACATCAAGCGGCGTCGAAAGGAAGTCAAAGGAATACATGTTACGTATGAAATATCAGCAAGAATCACAGAGAAAGACGGGAAAACAATTTAAAGACTTACCAGTGATTGACATCCATGGATATCGTGGTATGTCCGAGATGCCGGGTTGTCCGGTGGTAGGTTGTTGGCATGATGTTAAAGGATCAACGACAGCCGATGCAGCGGCGGCCTGATGATAGAATTGTGCAGCTGCAGCCATGGAGGCGGACGCAGCGGAAACTGCCGACGAGGCTGACGCGGACGAGACCAGGCTACCAGGTGTAGCGCCGTTCTGATGATGATGACCAAGGGTATAATTTACCATCGGATCGGCGGACGTTGGTGCGACATTTCCGGTAAGACTGGCGGTATAACGGCAAGATTTGTCACCGGCGGTGGCGGCGTCGACAGCCGCGGCCGCGGCCAACGCGGCGCTCGAAGCCGCGGTCGAACCGAAGCCTGGCACCATGCTGGACGTGGCACCGAAGGCCGCTGCCGCTACCGCTTGTTGTTGCTGATGATGATGGTGCGCCGCTGCCGCCGATACGTATGGATACATGCTAGAGGTGGTACGTGCAGCCGGTGACGTAGAGGCTGAACTTCCTGAGTGCTGTGGACTCGAGCCCGTCGGGCTAGGAGAATTGTGCTGTTGCGCGTAATTCACTGCCGCGGCCGCGACTGCAGCCGCGGATAAACTCGATTCTAAACTTGCGGTGGCCGGACTTGTCGTACACGCCTGGATCGTGCCGGGGTTCGCGCTCGAGAACAACTGTTGATGATGGAACTGTTGGTGGTACTTAGGTAGCATACTATCGATTATGAATTTCGAACTCATATCGGCTGTAGCCGGTGCCGATTTCGGACTCGATGCCGAAGACACGCCCGGACACAGAGACCGGGTCCAGTGTCTCAACACCGACACCGTGCCGGCAAATCTGCCAGCGGCTGCTTCATCTTCACGCACACTCTTCCACGCCGATCACCACCGTTCTTATATCACTAAATAATATAATTTCCCGATCTAGGATCGATCCAAATTTTGTTTGCACTTAACGCACGTACACGATACTGTTCGATTATTCGTTTTCTCTTTATGTCCCGTCGTTTCTTTCTCACTTTTCGTACTCAATCGTCGTCGTAATAGTTCTTCTTCTCCTCCTCCTCCTCCTCCACCTCCTCCACCTCCTCCTTCTCCTCCTCCGCCTGTCTTTCTACTTTCCCTTGTTTATCCGTTACCTTTGACCCCCACTTTGATCGTCACTTACGCAACTTTACACATTATCACAGAAACGATAGCGGACGCGAGCGGACAAGGATGGATATCGCTAGTAGGCGGATGATCGCGATTACCGGATAGCTCGCGACGGCAGACGGCACACCGGAACGTTTCCAGATCATTCGTTTCCCTCCGTCGCGTGTCCTTTTGAATGATGGTGCAGTCGATCACACACCGGGCCGAAGAGGATCCACTGTCCAGGTATGGTTTTCGGGTTGACGTTACGATTCCTTTATGGTAATTACGATTCCTTCCACATCGGGACGACGAGCGACAATAAAGCAGCGGGTCTTTCGTCGGTCGGGCCCACCCAGCTGATCCAATACAGCGGTCCCAGTGAGGAAATTGGGCTGCGACGGCGATCGAGGCGACGGCACGAGGAGAGAGAAGAGAAGAGAAGAGCGTGGCCCCTGTCAGGTGTTAGAAGCCGTTTCTTGCGTACTTCTCGGATAGTCGACGAATCCTTTATGGGCCATGCATGAAGGTACTATAGCCCCCTATCCCGAACGCCGCGTACTACAACCCACGGCCAGCTAAATGTAACCCCTTACAATAATGGCGCCGCTTGTCTCTCCGTTCTGTTCCCCCCTCTCTTCTACGATCCTCGAGCGCGCTGGGGTACCAGCTGGTAAACAGAGCCGACCAATCGCGCCGCTCCCTTATCCGAGGTGGACCAATCGCGGCCCGCCTAGGCGCGCCAAGATGAATGGCTCTCTCTCTCCACACTGACTCGCCTCTCTCTGATCTTCGCTGCTGCCTATACTTCCAACTCTCTCTTCGTTTCTTTTCAGCCGCGGATACCTCTCGTTTGCTCTCGCTTCACTACACCACGCTCTCGCGTTTCGTCTATACCACACGTTTCTCACCGCTTTGCTCTCTTCGGGTCTGTGTGTTCAACACCGCTCTACTCTCTTCTCTGCGTTCTCTCTTGCCAGTGCAGTCCTGTTCACCACGTTGCCTTATACCCAACACTGTTGTGCAGCTTTCGGACGTCTCGCACGATACGTCTCTCTTTCTCTTTTCTCCTCCTCCTTCTTTGTCCTTCCTTTTCTCTACGCTCTCTTCTCTCGTTTTCTTCCTTGCCGCTCCCTCTTTTTCGTGCTTTGCTTTCTAGCCAGCCAGCAGTTTTTTGTAGATTAGCCTCGCACGCGTTTATCCATTTTTTTCCTCGTCTGATTCTCCTCCGTTTTTACGCTTGCCACGTCTTTCGCTTCGTCTCGTGCCTCCACAGTTCGCTCGTGTCTCTCCCGGTCAGCTCGTAAACACGCCACCCACAATTTCTCCAGTTTGAAATTTCGTATCGATCTTTCTAATCGTACCCGTAACTTTCGGTTTAGCTTGCCTGGGATTCCGTCTGTCCGTCCGACGGTCGGTCTTCGGTTTTCCTCCGAGATCTCCACAAATTTTCGCTGCGTTCCTTCCTCGTGTCTCCTTTTTTTCCTTATCTATCTCCTTTTATTATCTCGTCCCTTTTGTCTCAAACCAGACTTTTTATCTAACTCTTCCCTTCGAACAATCCACACCAGGCCTTTTCGCTCTTTTGGAACACGATTCACGCTTGCTTCGTGCCTGCTACACCGATGCCTCGTTCTATCGGATCTACGTATTTTACCACGGAAGAAGATACGCAGACTCTTCGAATCGATCAGTTAAGAGGGAATAACGTCGCCGTGTTCACAATCGGTTTCATAGCCACGGTTCTTCGCGCGAGCATCTCGGTTTCCTCTCAGAATGACTTCGATCTAGATGGCGCTCGATTCTCTTACGATTTAGCCGAGACCCGCGGTTCCTCTTCTCTTTCCCGTTCCCGCGAGGAATATGCAAGCGAAACTGGCGCGTTCCGCCAGCGTCGCGTCGTCTGCTCGACTCTTCGAAACCACTGAACTCGTCCCGGTCGGAATAGCGGCGGCATTCCTGCGTTCTCAGAGTGGTGGCGAAGGGTTGGGGCAAGAAGCGACTCGCGGGCCCGGGGGAAGGGGTTACTAGTGAGACTAGTTGCAGCCAGAGGGGGACCGAGAGGGGTAGACGGTCGCGCGAGGGTGGAAAAATAGTTACAGGGGCGGGAAAAGTTCTCGATCGCGAGATTTCTGCCGTTGCGGTGGACAGAGGTGCCTATTCGTTACTATCTCGCGTCCGCGAAGGACCTCTCCTTAATTGATCGCCTTTCTTTTTCCGTTTCTCTTTCTGCTCGTGGGACGGGCACCAAGCTTCATTACGCTCGATGGCTCGGTTTAAATATAACGCGGCTTGTTTGTTTTCATGCTGAGACTCAATGCCAAGAGGTAAATGGCTGGTCGTATTGTACGCGGTATACAACAGTTTCTTCGCCGTTCCCGATGACGCAACATAAACTTTACGAAGCCTTTTAACTTTTAACCACGGAAAACCGTATGGTCGATTTTTGATTAACTTTACGATCTACTTACAAGCTTTTGCTCCGGCTAATTAATTGAGCGATTAATATGGATACAGTGGTCGCATCGAGTTAGGTCTGATAAGATCGATTAAAGGCTGGCGTATTAACTTACCTTGGCCGCTGCTATCCGTTCCTGAAACAGAATATAAATAAAAGTGTCATTAGCGAGCCATTTCAGAATTATACTTTTTGCTAACAGATAGAAATCTGGACGATTTAGTATATGGGTATCCCCGGTTTACTCATCCTCGAAATGTAATCTACCGAATTCGTTCGAATAGCTGATTTATTTCGCCGATTAGAAATTATCCACCATGGAAATCTTTAATTTTGAGTGGTGAACAGAAATGCTTGAGAGATTGGGAAAGGAGGATCAGAAATGAACAGGCGTGGTCCCTCAGGTATCTCGGTCTATGCTTCGGAATATGGATGGCATGTAGTGCCTCTGAAGCTAATCTATGGAGATGAATGTTCCACCCCCGGCCAGAGTCCTCCATGCATTGAAACCGCTCGATCCTTTAAGACACCGCCTGTTCCAATGATATCCAACATGGCAACTCCAAGTACAAAGGAGAAATGCCTCGGCGCCCTTTGTTGCCGAGACGGCTCGATAGATGGAACGATACAGAAAACGACCTAAACAACAACGGATGGTTATACCCTTTTTTATACATGGGAAACATGTGAACTGGTTTAATCCGCTCCAGGCTCAGGAAAAAGATTCACGGGAGGGAAAAAGAAAGGGATAATCTTTTCTCGCTGCGATGCGTTGATAGATCTATTTTCTTTTTGAATATTGAAAACAATTTGTGATTTGACTGTCACCAATTATAAAGATCGACAATCTTGCTTTTTGTCAAGGTTTTTCTATCACACGATCTGAATGATCCAAGCTATTAAAAAACCTATCCACGTACGTTAACCAATCATCTATGGCCCAACGATGACGATATCTAGTTACGTAAGCGAACGATCAAATTCGAAGCAAAGGTTTCGTCAACACAGTGCCTAAATTCGACTGGTATCCGATTATTCGAAGGATCATGACTCGATCTGAGAAACACAGAATGCACAGTTTTGTCGGTCACTCCGTCGTGTGCGTAACTGTATACATACAGGGCCCGTGTCCCAACGTACGATGGTGTATACCTGTCTCGAACACCGCGGGGTGTAAATTGCGACCATGGCACCGACAGCCAGTTAGCTAGACGGACGAATATACATAGAACCTCCGCATTGGTATGCATGCCTACAGGAAAGATGCAACGTGGATAAAGAGGTAGTCTGGTTCTTTTGGAACTTTGAATGTGACGTGGAATTCCGGACATCGAGTTTCCTTCTGGTTACTGATCGAGAGAAATTCCGAGGGGAAAAAGTACGGCAGCCGCGAGTGGCAGGAAGGCAAAGAGAAATTGGGCGGTGGTCCTTTACTGAATGATCATGTAACTTGGGGTGAACCGGGGTGACGCCCTGACGATTGAAACCAGAGGCACCTAGCGCGCCATCTTCGAGGAGATAAAGAGAATTGCCGAACCGTGTGCCTGGTCGTGTACCGGCATCCTCTGTGCCCGGTCAACGGTCCAGGAATTTAGCCGAGGCGGGGAAAGGTTGAAACCGGGCAATGCAACTCGTCGACTAGCGAAAGAGAAACGTTGAACAACTGAATACGTTGGGTTGTAATTTGTAACACTATACGATGCTGCAAGATGCAACAATGTTAGCTCTTATATACTTGAGATGTTGCGCAGGCGATTTAAGTCTCGGTGGTTTGACGTTGTGTAAATATGCAATATTTTACCACGTTGCACACGATCGATGGAAATTAATTTTGTAGAACTGGTAATCGCACGGCATTTCTAAAATAATGGTTAGCTTCTTTCGTTAGATATGTGACGTAGATACAATACGATTTATAATGGTATACATACTTTGCCAGGATTTAGTTCGTAGAGCTACCTAAATAAATTTTATTAATTCCGTGTTATAGAGTATTATACAATGTACATAGCACACATCGCTTCCTGCGTATCTGTTAATAAATTATGGGCTCATGGCAACCGTTTAATAGACTTAACTAATTGCGTCCAATGATTAGTTGTTGATTATCGTCCGACTGCTATTAGTGATGACTATTAATAATAAATCAACATTGAGTAACTTCACGTAACTCTACGTGTCGCTAATCAATTAGAAACTACATGCATAATTGTTGCGAGTGAATGAAATTGCAATATATTGTAAACATATAGATACGGCAGCCTACATTCATTGGAATAACATATTATTCCCATTATATTAGACGATATATTAATGTAAACTACTAAAAGATAATGGTTATGGACAAAGTTTGTTCTATTTATTATGCAAGTCGTCATAACGACGTATTACGCGTCAAGGTCGTGATTCGTTTTACTCGTCACTGTTTTACCGACTCGCTTTGTCTAGCGCTAAACTTGTTTACCTAGCGAGGAGGAATTCGCGAACTTCGTGGGTATTTTACCAACAACCTTGTCCCAAACATTTTTTGCAATCTCAAATTGCTTTTCGTATTTCGCTTGCAATCACGAAAACGTTTCCGACGTACTAAAATTTGTTACGTATTGCACGAACTCTTTAAATGCATTGTCCACGCTATGAAAAATAAATAATAGGGTTTTATAATATATTTATAATGCATGAAACGTAAAATGTTAGCGAGGTTTAAAATACGCGAAAGTTTTATTTCGAATATACGAAATTATACTTTCTGGATGCTTATCACTTTCTACCGTACTAGTATACTTGTGTTATCAATAATCTTTGTTCACTCCTTTATTAATAATTTTTTATCAGCATTTTTCGCCAAAGTAAAGGTGCACTGTACCGCAAATAAGTTACCGCGTCACATCCAAGTCATAAAAAATGTTTAATATCCATCGTCATATATTGCACACTGCATCACGATCTAGAACGTGTCATCGTTACCGATTCCTAACACGATCCGAGACACGCTTAAAAAATTAACATCGGAAAAGGACACGTTTGCCGTTAACACGTTTTACGAGGACGATCTACTTGGTCGCAGATGTGCAGGGAATTCGACCGTCATCCGGAATCTCTCGTTTCCAGCGATAAAACGAAGCGGCGCAATCGAAGGGCGAGAAAAAGCGCGAGGACGAACCGATGGAGAAAGATTGGCCCTAAAACGCCGACGAGGCACAGATAAGAGACGATCCCGTGACGTTTCGTCTGCTCGTATCTTGCAGATTACCGATTCTTCCAAGTGTGGGACCGCAGGAGGTGAAAAGTTCCTGTCCAGCATTCGTCGAAGACACACGTGGGACAAGTTGCTAAAGTCACCTACGTGAGTAACTGTTCTCTTCTATCGTTTTAATATTAATTTCCTAATTTTTACTATTTATCTCGTTTCTCGCGTATTCTCTGAACAACCGTATTACGTAGTTCAGATTTATCGTCTTTAAATATACAGGTAGTTAGTAGTTACATAGTAATGGGCGTCGTTCGTGAAAGTGGAATGTATAACTTTAATCGCACGCTCCGTGTACCTAAGCAGCGATCTATTTTTTGCAAACGTTTCCATACTTACTCGGTGTTCCCGCGTACTATAGAAAAATGTAACGTAATTTGTTAAACAAACCTGGCGTTGTAAAAGGAGCGCTAAGAGAGTCGAGACTGGAAATATAGTCCGCGTTCACGACGCATGGCCTGTCATTACGAACAATTTTATTGGCGCTTCCGAGAAAGTACGGTGAAACCGTGATGCACGAATACGGTGATTATGGTGCACTCTGGCAATTGGTCGGTCAATTCCTGGAACGCACCGACACCAACGGCTATAATAATTTTCCATGTTCTATCGAAAAATATCAAGCATCGGTTCGCTCGCTGGCATAAAAACCAGAGCCTGGTATCGTTGAATAATAACCGCGAAATAAAAAAGAAAAAAAAAAGAAAGATAAACTTTCACTGGTCAGTTCTTAAATCCCATGAGCTCCGTTAAGTGGAACGAGATGTATCTTTTTATCGACCAAGAGAATAATTTCAACAGACGATCGTAAACATGTCAAAAGAGATTCTTATCTTTTCGCGTAATTTAATTGTCGCTACTCGGCTGGCACACTTTCTTCTACCCCTATTTAACGCTAGAAAAGTTGAAAATTACGTAAGCCCCGCATCGTTGTAGTACAGTAGTTTCCTCGAAACATACGTTGAATCGATTTGTTCGTTCCAATATTTGTCGAACGTTGCGTTGCTTAATAAATTGGTAGCAATAGGCAACTATTTCTTTTTTCATAAGAATAGCAGATTTGACAAGTTATGGGAATACAAATTCGAAATAAACAAAGACGTGCTTTCTGACCTTGATATTTTTTAAATAACCAAACACGTTCACCTTGCATCTCAACGACATTTTTTACAGTGTCCAACAAGGTCGGTGTATCAAATAGCATTTATGAAACAAGAGTTTCGTTGAAATACAGTTATGGCTACAGTCGAAAGTTTATCTCACTGCTTTCATATAAATTGACTTAAAAAAGAGAGGAATCTCTGTTTCAGAATTCCCGCCAGCATCCAACCATTCGAACACCAATGCGCACGCGCACATCCCCACTGCTCGAATCAACTCCACTCCATTGTTTCTACTTAAGGGGTGTTGCGATAAAAAAGGGTAAGTTCATTTCCCACCAATTTCGATAAATCAAGGTCAATCAAAACCAAAACGTACTATAAATGAGGTATCTCGGAAGCCAAACAGATCAACTCTGTTTGTCTCTAAGTTAAAACGCATAGGGGGTTGACAATTCCAAATATGGTATTTGAAAACTCTGCTTTGAATTTACAGTCATTTGTGCTATCTTCTTACGACAAATAAATTTACGAAACTAACGTTTCCCTTTTGAGAAGCTGAATACGAATTACGTAACGCAAAATTGATAACTTTGTAAAAGCTGGAGTTACCCAATTTGGCTTCTAAGAATCTCCATTCATACTCATCCGATAAGAGAGCTTCAGCTCTCTCCCAACAAATACAATTGCAATTTTAAGACTGCCCCCTTATTGCTACAATTTTTCAATTGCCGAAATGCACATACGCGCGCGTATGTCCACTCGCCATTGAAGTCGCAGAATTCCGATATGGATTTGTCTAACGTGCACGTGCATCACACGATCGAAGAATCGGCGCGACTGAATCGGCCGCGGTATTTCGCGACGCGTTCCTTCCCAACGAAACGAAAGAGGATCGCGAAGCGAACGACCTGCCAAACGGTGGGTTGCCAAGCACGTGACAGTCTGACGGACGCGACAGGACGCGCAGTGACGTAATGACGTGGCGGAAGGTCCGGAACGCGGGACGACAAGTGTGCGAGACAGTGACGCTACCGCGGACGGGGCGGGCCACTTAACGACATTAGCGGAGCGAGCGAGCTCGATAGGGATAGGTAGAGATAGAAAGAGCGGACTTGTGACTCGATGCGTTTTACTGCTGCTTTACGCCGGTTTATTGCGCCATCAAAACATAAAATGTGCCCGGCCGGGAAGCGTGCACACGCGTGGGTACACCCCCACTTTACTTTTACCGCTGACTGCCGGTTTAACCGGCCGACATTTCCCGATTTCTTGCCCCGAACAGCGCTCCAGTTCGTCTCTACCGATCTCCTTTTTCCTTCCTACGTTCCCAGTCCTCTTTATTCGACTTTGGACACTTCGTGATTTCATCTCCCATTATTGCTCGTTCGCATTCACAGCGCTGTACCCTTGCTCCTCTGGCCTTCGTCTTTTCTTTCGTCTTAAACCGCATGTTATGTGTGCAAAATGATCGTGAGTGAGAGAAGCGAGATTAGATGCGGATTTGATTTTTTAAATCTAAGTTAGTGTTAAGTGTTCCTGGTAAGACTAGATGTTTTTATTAGATGTCGAACGTGTTTTTGCTGCTACGTTTGTTGTAAACGTTTCTTGTTTCCTCAAACTTATTGCCAGAGTAATCTGGTTTATGTTTCTGACGCTGTCCCTGTTTCTAACTGTCAATTCTAATGATCTTCATAATACGTTCGCCAGTATTGGTTTCTTCATGTTACTACGTAGTAATTCTATCTACTTCTAATTATGATTAATGCTTAATTCTACATCTTTTTATGAAGTTTCTCATATCGAGTAATTTCCATATTAATTACCCTACTTTCAATACTTATTTTCCACGTTAATATTTACTTGTTCAGCTGTTTTCCGTAACTAAGACCAGTCTATATACATCCACTAATCCGCATAAAGAAACTGATACCATCGTAATGGCGAAATTATGTTGCGACTTACGCCTCGAGAGGTGGAATCCCCGAGTCGGAGGAAGAGTGCTCGGAACTGGTCTGAGGAAATATTATCTCAGAAAATGGCGATGCCAGACGCTGGTCGGGCATGTTGCGCGCCATTACGGCGTTTTGTCTGGCAGAGAAAAAGAGAAAGGCGGGTGCATTCCCGGTGTTTTGCGTCTCGCCGATGGCACTGGCTGCCGGCGCAACTTTTGGGAACGAGAACGCATTATTGAGAAATTTACAAAGACACATGGTCCGTAAATTGAACGGTCGCGCGTCGCAAATTTTATTAATAGTGGAAGTTGGGCCTGCCACGAGTCTCCTCGCATCCACTTTCTTCTTTCTGCTCTTCGACTTCGTTCTTTCTGTTTCTCAACTTCCTTTCTAATAACATACGATATCGCCGTTAGGTTGTTATCAGCGTAGCATGTTCGAGACCTCGTGTTCCTACCTTTTCTTAAGAAATGGACATCCACGACACGGTGGTACTTTCGAAATTTTATTTCAAATTCGACTTTGCAAACCCGTTTCGGTTGTGAAATTAAGATAAAGTCGCATTTGCACCGTTTCGCTTTGGAGAGATATAATGCGGTTTATCCGCGCTGTTGCTCCAAAGTGAAACAGTGTAAATTCGGCTTAAGCTCGAAGATCGTGAGTCTCCGTGTTAAATTTCGTCGAGACAACTTCGTGAGATTGTAAATCACTGGCCGAAACATTTTTTAATATTCTGGTCACTTTACACGTGTCTACTAAATCATAGGCGTGTGAAACGTTAGCGTGAAATTTGTTGGTTCGTGCCGTAGTGTTGCTATACCTTTTTCTGTAGTCGAAATTAGTTAGTCGATCGACTACTCGGATTTACATTATTGATCACGACAGTCAGGATTCTTGCCAATGCTTTCGCAATTCAAACACCCGATTGGAATAGGTAATGAAAAGAATTTATACGCTATCGAACACGCGTGAATGGATTAGCGTAGTAATTACGAATTAATGTTGCTTAGTTGCCTCATCCATTTCAAGGTTGGCTGTTATACAAACTTTGTCCCTCCATGACGAAATTGCTACGTTAGGATATCGAATCGATTCGCGACGTGACGAAAACTTGGCCAGGCACGTCGCAAACGCCAGGACCAATGGTATCCCTTGCCAGTAGGGTTGCTGGAATTTGCGAAAAGCTCGAAACATTGGCCGATATGGTAGCGTCATCTGCCGAGGGGTGGTCGAACGTTAGGCTCTCCCTTGTTTCGCACGTGTTGCCAACCCCTCTGCAGAACCGACCGATCAGACAAGAACTGATTGGCGAACCCTCCCTTACCCCTATGCCCCGGATGCTTCCATGGGGGTTTCAGGATACCGTCAGAGATACATAGTTCCTGAAAATCACGCCAGAGCGGATGTGCAAGGCCGACAAAACTCTGCTCCGTTGCATAGCAATAGAAACTTTTCTCAAATAACTAAACATGTTTACATGTATCATTAAATTATAGTATTATCGAATATAGCGATATTAATAGAATCTCGTTCAAATTAGTAATCGTTATAACGATATGCAGTAATAAAAAAAGATAAGATTGTATTATTTGATAGATAAATGTTTAATAGTCTATTGGTCAACAATTTGGAGAAGAAATTGTAAGGTTAAGAGCATGTTCCAAGCAGATTCGAGTAATATGGTCTATTCGATGTAATCTCGCAACTCTTTTGTGTCTGATTTGTTCGTTCACCTTTTATTTAATTAACATTCTGCGACATAAGATAAATATCTCCATCAAGAAAATACTTCGTGTTTGGAAATCGTGCATTTTAAAGGGGCACGTACCATGCATGATTTATTTAAAATCTCGAGGTGGAGCGACCAGCAAACAAGACATAGGAAGTAGCGGATTGGCGGACGTGACGAGAGGAAGCGTAACTCGTGACATCTGTCGTTGCTAAACCGAAACACCGTAGAATCGGTATGCGGCTCGCTCAACAATGCAGGTCGATGCACACTGACACGACAATCACGAAAACGTTCATAAAATTTTAACTGCTTAATAAAAACGTTACGAGCTACTGTCTCACGCAAGGAATTACCGTTGAAAGTCGACCCAGCTTTCATAGCACATGGGGGAGAGTCGTTCAAAATCCGCGCGCATCATTTTCGAGGATTCTTTTTGTACCGCGATCGCGAACAAAGCATAGCCGCTGTTATTCGGGATACACATAGCGAATATTCTTTTGTCAGCGATATTACATCGTTTAAACCACATATCCGTATGATTCCACTCTTTTTTCATTAATCAACGATTAAGAACTATAAGCAAATAAAATATAAATTTCGAGTTAACAACTTTCTAATCAAAGAATTCGACTTTTCAAATTTGAACGTCAAGTTACACTCGAGTTTCCAAAATTCTTTTAACAATCCTGCAACAAAAGTTGCAAGCTTCAAATTTTCTAATTCCAAATTTTTCCAATTTCCAAATGTCTAGATTTCCAGCGCATAAATTTCCAAATCTTCCAATGTGAATCTTCAAACCCGCAGATTAGAACTTTTAATTCTCATATTCGAACGTTTAAGCCTTGAAACCTGCATTTTAAAATTCATTTTTTTAAAAGGGATGTTCTCTTATGCAAACGCAACATTAGCGGGTAGTGCAAGCTCGGACGAGAGTTTGTACGTCTACGATGGCGAGTTTGAGGGTGACGTTGAATGGAAAGGAGCTGTCCGAGCCGTACAAGGGTTGCGTGGTTGGCCTTGGAGGGTCGTTTGCACTGTTCTTGACCGCACGTAGCGGTCAGCGTAGACCGTGGTCCTTCGAGGAATGCATGAATCTCGTCGGCTATACGTGCATTATGCTCATTGTGCACATGGTGCAGTGGTTTTCCCCCGTTTCCAATATTTTAACCTCGAGTTTCCTTTTCTTCCAATACAATTTCTTACTCCTTCGACTCACCTCAATTTACCAATAACCATCTTCCATACGTATAAATCCATCGACCTTCCAGCGCAATCGTCCTTCGCACTTCTATTTAACCACAAACACAATTTAACTCGAACCTAGTCGAAACGTCAATTTTTCCATTTCATTTTAAATCCCTAAGCAAAGGAAACACAACCGATCGATTCCGATTTTCGATCTACGCAACTTGCCAAGTAGACTCGCAATATTGGCACGAAGACGATTCGTCTTTCCGGACAAATTATCCTTTGTCTCTCGATTTAAATAACAAAATTCACAATGTTTTTGAGTCGAGCCACGAAACGAACGTTTCTAATAGCCAGTCTATAAATTTACGAATAAAGATCGATCGATGTCCGATCTTCGAACTTCACAAGCTGCGAAATAGACTTACAGCAAGAAGGCAGAGAAAATGGATGGAACAAAGAGGCGTCGGAACGCTCTATGTCGAGAAAAAGAATGCGTGGAGCGGACGTTCGGCAAGGCGGAGCGTGCATTCGTCGTGCCGTTATCGCGGTAAAGTTACGGCCGATCGATAAGGTTAAGAACCCCCGACGGATTTACGATGTCGGTCGAAGAGGATGATCGGCCGCGATTGTACGGCCTTGTGTCGTAAAGCGGCGATGACGCGGCCCTACTTGCGCGCATGCACGCATATGGAAGCCAGCGGCCAGGACGCGGCATATGGAGTCGTCTCGCGCGATAACGACTCCTTGGAAATCTTGCCGATTTACGAGTGGAAAAGCCTCTGTCCGATTCAAACGTCTCGCGACTATTCTACCTCCAGCTTTTCACCGTGTCTTATCGTTTCACTGGAAAAGTCGCACTAAAAAACCGGATGGAAATTCTTTTTTCATCTTTCTCGCGATCATAACCGTTGAAATGTGTGAAAGTTTGTTTTCAAAGTCAGGTTGTTTTTTTTTTTTCTTTTTATTACGCGACCCTCTCTTTTTAGCGGATCCTCTGGGGTTTACGATGGAAACGACGAATTCAAGGTCGCAGCGATGCAATCTCCTGAAAATTCGACGGAGATCCCAAGAACGTTTACTTGCTTTGAGAAAGGGTTTCAAGGTTACTTTTAAGGTAAGTCGTTGAATTTTTACCCGTTGTATACCTTGCCGGATTCGTGCGACTTGGCTCGATGATTAAAAAGGCAAAAGCAGTCACGCATTGACACCATTTTCTGCGTTGAATAAGCATAATGTGCTAATGATCCGGCTTGTTATTATCCTTAACGACGCAAAAGTAATTCCTCCTCCGTTTCATAAGCGAAACTTCGAGTACGGAGAAACGTTTTATGAGTCGTTACGAACACTTTGAGTCGCTATAAAAATTTATTCAGAAGAAAAATATAAGCAGCGTTTTACATCACTTGTTGCTTTCCCTCCTCTATTGTATCCACGTAATTAATGCGCATCTTAAAGTGCGACGAATTCGCTTCACGGAATCTTTCGGATTTCGCTCGATGCCTTCGAATAATTTAATAATCGGCAAAAGTATCTGTCGCGAATCGTAAATACTTCTCTGCCGCGTTAAAGACACACTGACGTCGAGCGATTTCATTTCATTTATACGTGGTCGGCCATACGAGCGTTTTAAAAGAACAAAAATGCCAAGAGTAACAGTGGAAAAGGAAGAAAGAGGAAAAAGCGAAGGTAAAGGAAGGGAGTAGAAAAAAAGAGAGGAGAAACGCGAGGTAACTCAGACGGAAGGTCGTTAGGAAAATTGAAAGCTTATCTATCAGTGATCGCGGCGGTGCACGCAGTCAACAGAGATCGTAGAGGAAAAATTCAGTCGCGATTATGTTACGTCCGCCGATACACGAAAACGCGCGACGAGATGGAGAAGATCGCGATCGAATATGAAACGCGGCTAAGGAATCGATCTCGTAATATCGCCAGGATGAAAATCAACCGACAGACATTACTAACATTCGTATGAAAATCGAGGCTGAATTCCTTACTTCTCCGCCTTTTTCTCGCATTCCAATTACCGATTTCACGAGGTAGGAAGAAAGGACGATGCAGACGAGCTGAAAACGCGGACGCGTACGCTAATGATAGACAACTACAATATACGAAGCACATTATGAGCGAAACGTGGAAGCTATAGAATCGTACGGAAATTTTATTCGGTTATAATGATTTTGAGTTGTTACGACGCGAAACTGAAAAATATCCTCTGTAATAAACGTTCTCTGTATAGATATATGGGTAGTTATGGTATTTCTATAACAGTGTATAGCTATAATTTATATAGCTATAATAGCGCATAGTGGTTTTCGCTGGATTGCGAGTACGTAAATAAAGTATCTTAATAAATGTAAGTAATTATGTAAATACTTGTAAAGATCAAATAGAAAACGTTTGAGGCGCACGATGATGGGTAAAAATATGGAATCGTATTATGGGGTATTTCTCCACTTGTTGACTTTTATTGCCAAGGTATAAGAAAATCTATTTCGCAAATACTCGGGTTATTAATGTACAACGCTCGACATTTTGACAAGACGTATAAAACATAGAATATCGCATAAACGATATTCCAGGGCGTTTGCTTTAGCGATATATGTAAAACGAAATCGGACGAACGAACGGAATACGCGAACAGTTCATAAGAATCGGCACATTGCACTGAAAGCAATTCGTAAGAAGTGGACGCGGTTGACACAAAACCAGACAAGTCGGAGGGAAGAAAGCGACTAGGCGATTTGCCATGATTCCAGAGAGCGTTCAACGACGCGAAACCGCATCTCGTGGCAAGAGGAAGGGAAAAAGAAGTCCACGATGCAATTGAGCGCGTGGGAAGTATAAATTAGAGGGTCGTAAATCGAAATTTCCGGAAATATTCCGAATATCAGGCGAATTTACGTGACGCAAAGCGCGACCGCATTCGACGCAATAGTGACGCGTAAACATGATGTAATGGCGCTTTATGGGAATCGTAATATCAGTTTACGGTCATCAGAGCGTTCGTCACCGAGAAGCTCGTCGTTCTTCGACAAGCGAAAGCTGGCTCGTTCGTTGACCATCGCGAATCAACGACGTGACAGTCCAACGCGGTGCTGCGCCACCTTCGAATACAGACAGTCGGAAGATAAAGATACTCGCGTCGGCTGCGTCTTTCAGCCGGCTACTTACGCACTTCTGCTTGTTTCGCGTCGCCTTTCGATCGGAAGTGGTGAGCACCTACACCAAAGTTGAAAACCAAACGCTGAAACAGCATCGTAAGATGATGTAAACCGACAACCGAACGAACTACATGTACATAAATAAAGAAAACTAGGAGGAATCCTAAGAGAGGCTACGAGGAACCCTCTCCAATAGCAGAAGGACAATCGCGCGAGAATTCCAGAAACCGATCGACCTAATCTCCGGCAAGCGATAAAAAAGAAAGCGGCCCGAATGCGAGGCTCGTAGGTTGCGCGTGAATTCAGCCGCTGCGCCGCGATGGAACGGTGGCAATCGCGCGGCTGACGAAGCGAGAAGAGGCAGCCGCCAGTGATGGCGTTGAATCGAACGAGGTCCGTGCGATCGGCAACGAAAGAAACGAACAGAGAGCGAACGACGAGGAGAAGGTGACGGAGGCTGGTACGACAGCAGGGGTAGAGCAGTTCGGAAAAGGATATAAAAGGAAATATATGGTAATGTGAGCGGGGTGGCAGCCTCTTTCCACGGGGGTTGCGGAACGAAGATAGGGGTTCGGATCGCTGGCCGGGGGTTGGGCGTGGTGGCTAACGCACCCTCCGTCCTGCTTCCTACCCTTCCTCCGTAGCTCTTCGTGCTTCCGTCGTCGTCGTCTGCCTCCCCTCCTCCTCACCCCCCTTCGCCCCTCGCCCGGCGAACCCCTCCGCCGCGTTTCTCTCTCTAGATTCTCTTCGGCGAGCGGAACGAAGCTGTGCCAGCACGCCGGTCGATACTTTGGGGCCGCGTGCCCGACTAGCGTCGCGACGCTGGAATTCCGCGCTCGTCATGGCCGCCCTTAGTGCCCGCGTGCCGACGTCTGGCTGCGCCCTTCGAACCATCGCCGTCTTTCCTTCACGAATCCTCCGTCACACCGGTGAGTCTGTTATCATAGATTTTTTCGACTAAAGTAGAACGACGTGGTCAGAGTGCTTTCGTAAGGTACGCGTATGGACAGGTTGAGAAACGACGATTTATGTCGTCGGTGATGAATCGTTCGAGGTTTAAATTGGTCTCTCTTAGCAAGTTTTATCGGTTCGATGATGGTACGCGGTTTTGTGGAAGAGGTTCGGCTGTGTTGAGAAATTCCGATTCAAACATGGCCGCGGAAAGTTGGACGTTAAAGGGGATGAATGTGTTTTGTAGGTGTAGGAGTGGGGGGTTTTAGGTCATTGATAGTAGAGGACGCGCGTAATTGATCTGTAGGTGGTTTGAAATCGAAGAACAGGAACGTTTTAAAGCTTTTACATATCTCGACATTTACGTAGTTGGCGTGTGCGAGAGATGCGTGTCGTTGATTCACGAGAAAACATATTTTTAACGATCTTTTACGATTTCAGATATTTAAAGATTACAAACGTTCTCGCCTTCGTAACATTGAAACGACTTTTAAAACGTTGAAACGCTTTTAAACTTGGCGTTCGTTTAATTTTTACTGTAGTCGTTCATAGACAGCTAGATTTATGTACTCGTATTATTTATAATTGCTCATCGAATTAAAATTTCTCGATTTTTCTTTTTATTCTACTCTGAGATCCTTTGAAAAGATAGCAAATTAACATGGTTTCGAATCTTTCCGGCTCCGTGCACTTTCCAAACAGATACGAAGTTTCAGCAGAGAGAAAAATGACGTTATGAATATGAATGAGCGAGCTTATGTTCGTTTCGTTGCTGGTCTTAATACCGTGGTCCTCGGTACATCGACTTCGATGCGTTCGAAACCTTCAATTACGTCCAACTGCTTTCTCGTTCGAAATACTCGCAACGTTACATTCCCGTTTCGAATATAGCACGATTAGGTCGATGAAACTTTGAACTAATTAGCCACTGCATAGTTTACTCTACTTTCCCGATTATATTCGACACAGAGATATTTTCAAAAATTCTATTTACTCCGGATATCATTTACATTTATGACAAAAGCTAAGTTCCCCAGAGATTATCGATCGTTACTTGAATTTAACTTCACTATTGTCAGGTATAAAGTTTACCTAATATTCTTGTAATCACTTAAAAAGTTGAATATTCCAAGCAGATCACTGTATTAAACTAACCTCGCTATTATCAAGTGCAAAATTTACTTATCTTCGTTCTCGTCGCTCACAAGCCTGGTTCTTCGATCGAATCAAATGAAGAAGACTAAAATTCCAAGGAATCGCTGTTTTATCTTACTATTGGGCATTAATAATTAAAAGTCGAAGAATCGAAGACTAGAACTTTTCACGCAATGACGATACACTCGCTATGGCATGTTGGAAAAGGGATAAGTCGGAGAAGACGAAACGCCTTTTGAGAGTTAAACGTTGTTGAATCGACGCATTGAAAATCTGGACGCGCGACGCGACGCCGAGCAGCGTGGATAGAGGGCGAAGGAAAGGCGCGTACCAGAAGGAGGAGTCAAGTTGTTTATTTGATGGTGCCGTAAAAGGCCTCTTTATGTTTATCTCCCATTTAAAACGCTCGCATAAAACCGGCGACCGCGTACACAAACTATCAGCCGGCCATAAATCATGCCGCGAAACGGAGTACGTTGGAAAGTCACCTGGATTCGCGTTCCACACGCGCGGAGGATCGTTTCCCGGCGTCTCGCGATCGCCGTCGGCCGAACGTCCAATTGTTTCTGCCTTCTGGCCTTTTCCCCCAAGGCTTTGCTTTATGTTGGAAACAAACGAGAGTCGAAAAGACCACTTGCGAAGCACGATTTTATGGAGAATCTCGAGGGAGGAATATTTTGAAAAAATGCAAAAGTCGGAGAGCATAGAGGTGACGACTGGCAGGTGAATTTGTAACACTGGTTTAAAAACTGTTCCATGCGATAACAGAAGCGGCAACATAGAAGAATAGATACGCGCTAGATGGACGCGTGTTTACGCGAGATGGTGATTGATATGCGAAAGATTCAGATTACATGGAGTTCGCAAAGATATATTTCACGCGGCGTTTCCCCCGAAAGAAAATATTTACGTAGATAACAGAGTACCTAGAGTATTTCAAGATTGCCAGACTAACGCGATGCAGCTCGAATAAATTTCTACCGAACAGCTTGGAAAAAAAAGGAAGGATAAACCAACAGATATCTTTTACGGCGTGTTTGCAATACTCCACCGATTCGCGATTATCCGATCATTTTACACGCGTTTACATTTACGACCCGTATGCCAATTACCGTAAATGTGAAATTCTAATCTCGCCGCTTATCAACTTGTTTATCGTAGATATTCGAAAATGAGCGAGCCTAGTTAACAACTCGCGCACGCGTTTTTCCCACGCGAGCCGTTCACCATCGTCTGTTCTTTCCGACTGCCTTCACGGATTTTTTTTTCTTTTTTCCTTTTTTTAACTCGTGCGTCAGGTAAAAAAGAAGCCTGTGGTATTCGGGTAAGCAAAGGTACCGAGTGACCTTGTTGCGAGCGTAGCTACCCCTTCTACGCGACTTTACAGAGTCGAAGATACGCGCTAACAAGGTTAAATTACGATCGTGTTCCGCGCTCATGCAAATTGGAACGAATAATTTCGAGCAGGATGGCGAGAAAGCGAGAGGGAAATTCGCCATTCGACGACTCGGATAAAGTCGTTTCTACGACGGCGCGACGTTGCGTAATTTAATCTTTATATACAGGCCTCTTCTCTAGACCAGCGTGGGGATGAACTTTGGAAAAGGCTATTACTCTTTCTTTTTTCCTTCCATCTTTCCTCTCTTTTTTATTCAACCGCTATAGGAAGCTACCCGCGCGATATTTTCGAGAGAATAGTAGCGTTCCCGCGACCAACCTCGACGAAAATGACCGTTCGCTCGTCGATATCGTAACTTGTCGCGAATTCCTCAACGAGTTCCCTCGAATCATCGAGGGGTTCCAACCTCGCGTTTATTCCGACCGGCGGCAGCTTACCTTCTCCAGAAAACGCATTCGTGCCTCTCAAGGATCCAATCAGAATTATCCCGCCATCAATTCGACACTTTGCTACTCGCGACTATTTTATTAACTTTCAGCAGCTTCCACATGTAAATAATCGACTAGTTTTAATTTTACTGCACGCTCTACTCCAACTTTGTAACCTTTTAATCTCATAATCTTGCTAGCATTACAGTAGCAACTACAGCGGCTACAAAAGCTATTGACATCTATTTTTCTTAACCACAGTCAAAGAAGAAATATCAAAGTTCAGAAACAGATACAATATAATAGTTAACAACCACCAAAACCCATTAGTTAGCCAATTACTCGACACGACGGATCAGATCCGCAGACTAAAAAGGCAATAGCCCTTAGATCGAAGCATTAGATTCAACTGGGATCAAAAATAATCCAAGTTACAGTACCACGCCGAAATAATTTATTTAAAATTCTCTATGAGAATCGATTGTAAATAATCTACTAATTAAAAAAAAGAAATATATTTTTCTTCCGACGAAGTGTTTCTTCATTAGGTTCTATAGATATTTCATTTTCATATTATTACATCTTTGTATTGTATATGAAAGAAGGTAACTAAATGAGTCGTTCAGAGGCTACATTAAACCTGTTCCATAAATTAAAAGGTACAGAGAAGAATCTACTTATTTATTCATGTCACTTTGCGATAAATTAACTTTGCGATGTATGTAATTGGTTTCTGAAGAACTGAACATTAATCGCGTAATTAAGTGATGAAGTTAAGCAAGAGTAGAGTTAATCAATTTAGATTCTAAGAAGCTCGAATGATAGAAAAATTGTACTTGGATCTATCTAGTTACTATCCAGTATGTAATGGTATGTGAATACTTCGTGTATAACAACTGTGTATTACCTTCCACAAAACTTGTTGAAGATAGTCCTGTTCAAGCCTCCTAGATCTATATAGCATCTCTAAATCACTATTGCAACCTCGACAATAGGATAGGCCAGAGAAAAAAAAAAAGAACCCTGGCGGTGCATAGACAGTGGCCAAGGTCGTGGGTGTCGATCCCGTCAACGTTCATGCAACAGTAAAAAAAGGGTTGTTTTGTGCGTTTTATTGCGGGGTCGCGTGAAGGCCGAGTCGCCACCGTGTCAAACTGCAACCCTTCCTTCCGTACACTTTGTCTTCTTCCTCGACCTTCGAGCGTTAAGAGTTAAGAGGCAAACCTTGGCCGAGCATTTCGGATTATCTCCAAGCTCTTTTTTTTCCCCTCAGGTAGTAATCGAAGGAGGCGAAGGGGGATGAAACGGAAGGAAGAGGTAAAAAAACAGGCACGTCGCGTTTATTACGTATTTTTAAGAGGCGAACGCAAGGTGACGGTCCCTTCGGGTAACTACCGAGGATCTATCCACCTAACTCCACCCGAGACCTTGGTTCCTCGTAAAGGGGTAATCAGCCCTCGTCGAGCCGGACTTTGACTGCGATGCCTGTCGTCCTCTCTTCCGTAGCGCGGCTCTCAGTGTGTCTCTGTGACAGGGTTTAGGCCGGTATGTGTGTCGTCACGCCGCGCTTCTGTCACTCTGTCGACGAAGTTTGTCTACGAAACACGCGGACGTCATGTCGGTGTCGACCGAATTCCCAGCTATCTCTGTTCCATCGTTTCATAAGCTAAACGTATCACGTTTGCGCGAGTCGTGTTCTCCGTGTTTCAATCGTAAGTTCTACATCGTGCGAATGTATATATAATATATCATAGGCTGACATTGCCTGGAATGTAACATACTATAAGATGCCTTATATCCGTGCAAAATAACTGTAACTATGTAAAGTATGGTTAGCGCGTCGCATACGTAAAGTGTAAGAAAAAGCAAGTTCTAAGTCTGTAGGGATAGTGTTTTTGTTCAAGTTAGTGAAAGTGAAGGATCGTCCGAAGAGGATACTGGAGGAGAAAAGATTATAGTCGCAACCATCAGCTTTGTTGCGTTCGCTCAGCGTGTACTGGAAGAGTGGTCGGAAAGCTCGATTTAATTAAAACGTACACAGTGGTCGACCGTTCGGGAAATTGAAGCAACGGCAAGAAGAAGCTTGGAGACAGCTGCGAGTCGTAATTATTTCTAGTCCCACATCCGACACAAGCGTGACATGCTTGTGGAGGCCTGGCTCGGCCCATCGTCGAGGGGTCACGCTCCAAGAGCTCGCAACTCGGATGTACTATCTAGTTTAGTTTATATGTTTCTTTGCTCGCGTGTGCACGTGGAAACTTCACTCACAGCGCTTCTGCCGTTCCGTGGACAAACTTTGCCCTGCGAACGTGGCCCGCCGCCTCTTTCCGCTGCTCAAGTCGTTGGTTTGTTGTGAGAAACAATGATCGTTCGGTCACCTATTGCTTCGCATCAGTGCAGTGCGTCGATGCTGTGATCTCGAGGACGAATCGATCGTGATCCATCGCCGGGAATATCGCAGGTTTTGATCCTGGTGAGTGCATTTTCTTCGTGCCATTTTCCTCTGTAGTATTTTCTCCTTCCGCGATAAATTCTTCGCTGTATTATACGCGCAACTCGACAAAAAACGAAGACAACTTTACGTGGTTCGATACGATAGCCGCTATAAATCGCGTACATCGCCTTGAAAACGTTTTTTCTGAGTGTGAACGCGATTTATTTGTACAGTGGCTTTCCTCCTACGCGTCAACGTCATTTGCTAGCACATTCTCTAGCGATTTATTCTTAGATGGAATTTCGTACAACCACAGCTTGGTATTTTACGTTGTATCGGTAGCAATATCAGTCGATGACCTTGAGCAATAATTTCAAGCCTCGATGATACTCTGAAATCTCTCTATCTACGTTTCTTTTCTATGTTCGTACCGCTTGCTTTAGCCTTCTGACTTTTCCCATCCCAATAACGGATCTTCGATTACTCGAAATTCCTTTTCTATCGACTAGTAGTCGTCTGGCGACGATTCTTCTTCGGCCAATATCCTGCTCCAACGGCAGAGATACAAGGACATAACCGTATCCAGGCTCGAGGAAACAAGAAAAGGATTGGAACAAAAGTTCTAATACGCTTTATCGACTTGGCTGTTGGAGAAGAGTTACGAAAGAAAACGATAAAACGTGCGTCACGTTACTGCCCGTTATCGCCATTATCGCGTCGATCCGAGCGGTGCATTCGGCCGAACGGTACGACGCTCTTAATTAATTTTGCAATATCTCAAGGCGAGCTAAGCATCGAGCTGGTTTTACGACCGTCCCTGACCATCAAACTTTTCCCTTTAAAAAATAACGATTCCCCGGGCAATTAGCGTTAATGGTTATCGGTAATGCGTACAGGATCGTTCCATCACTTTCGTTTAATATCGGCGGGACGATATTTTTTCGCCGCTACACCCTCGATAAATTAACGTTAACTTAACGACACCGAGTACATTGTATTAAAACCGTAAAATATGCACTCGACTGCGAGGATTTCTCATTCGGCGCGAGTTAAGCGCGTCGAATCTTCGCCGAAACGGTTTTCCTTTTTTCATAAAGTCGCGACGATTCAGAGCGAGCAACGTATAAGCCACATACGATCCGAAATTTAGAATCGAAATAAAAATATAAAAAGTAGTTGATTGTTCTAGCGTTTACCGTTACGTTTCTTTACACGCTGTGATAATTTGTTGAATTTATGTAGGGATATCCGATCTTTGTCGTTTATGGTAAGGCAAAATACTTGTATACGGTCTACACTTTCTAGCATAATATCTACTACATATCAGCGTGAAGTAGCTGAGGTAAAAGAAGGAAAAGAGACGACGAAGCTTTAGAATAGACGATACGAAGCAGGATTAAAATTTACAGTCGATAGAATGTTAAGACCGTTTATCGAAGCAAACCCCTTGTTTTGGGCAGTGTAATTCCCCTATTCTAAGTAGATAACGTTAGAAATTATTCCAACGAATAATTTGACTTTATGTTTAACAAATGGGACAACAAATGTACCAACGTTCAAAACACTAAGCGATAAAAAGTCACCTGGAAGTTTCGGCCATTGTCCAAAATCCTTTTTAAGTATCTACTCCTTTCACCGATCGATACCACGAACGTATCGAACGTTCTACACCCTTTTGAATATTCCCAAGGCAATGGCATTCTGCGAACAGCGCGCGAGATTTCGTGAAGTCACTTGTTGGACGCCATGGCGGAGTCGGCGTGGCTCTGCCTCTAAGGACGAGTCACGGTCGCCGCGTTCACGGACGCACGAACACACGTATGCACGACGTGCAGCCATTTTACCATGGCCTCGTACGCACAGCTTCGCTTCATCGGCCCCACGATCTCCAGTCTCGTAGCTTTTGTGACTAACGGTTAGCTCGAGAGGCGGCCATTCCTGAACCGAACTCAATCCAGGGGGAACGATCGAGGGAACGAAACCGATCTCTCGTGCGTAACCTTTCCTTCTCGCTTTTGAATCTTTATGCACGTGTCTTTTTCTTCTTTTTTTTTTTTTAGTTTTCAAGACGTTAAAAGTGATTTTGTACAGTAGAATTTTCTTCTCAATGGCTCTTGTTTTAGAGTCGTATACATATCGATCGAAGTTGGCATAATTCACCCTCAGATCTCAGTTTTCAGCTCTTAAGATACTAAACTGATTCTGGACAATACTAACATTGTCTTTTCGATACTTATTCTTGTCTCATATATCGGCTGAAATTAATTTACATCCATCTTGCGATGAACAAATTTTAGTTGCGAGCACACATATATATCGCTATCAGATCTCTAACGAATATTCGTTTCAATTAATCGTTCAGATATCCCTCGTTACTCGATCGTACACTTATACCATTCTCCATTGATATCTATTGTCGTATAACAATGGGAAATTTATGTGCTCCCTGACAATGAATTTTCAAAGACGAAGAAGACAAAGAAGACCTCGCCGCGTTCTTTCTTCCTTGGGCGACGGGAGAACGCTATCGAAAGAGTACAGAGTCGCAAGCTCTGAATAGCAGCCGAATTCCATTTAGTTTGAACCAGCAGCGATTTTTTTCTCGTGGTCGAAGCCTGATCGGGCTATGGTATCGAGAGCTAGCGGATAGACAATCCGGAGTTTCAGCGAAAAGACTGAAACTTGTCCGGCCATCGTGGTTAACGGTTAGCCGGGGAAAGAGAATCGTTGGTGCGCCGCTGAAATTCGAGTCGTCGTGTTCCGGGGTTCTGGCGGCCATTCCACAGGCAGATCCTCTCCGGTCAGCAGCGGCAGCAATTTCAGCGAAACTGTTTCGAGTCTCTTTCGAAACGAAGACCGAGAGAAGCGAAGAGGAAGCGAGATAGAGAAAAGGAGAAACGGTGTTAGGGCAAAAGAAGTGGCGGAGAGAGAGAATAAACCGAGGAAGAGCATCGATTAGAGGGGGGCGAGAGATTCGACAATCGCAACACTCGCAGCCAGAGCGAAATTAGGTGGGCGTGCATCGCAGAAAGATGGAAAAAAGGAAATCCATGGCAATTCCATGCGTTCGTTATTTTACGTTGATAAATGCCTTTATGCAAATGGCTGTGCGTCGTACCAGGTGATCTTCATTAACCTCGGGCCAACGCTAACTGGTACTGTAAATAAGCTAATTTATACGTGTTTATACGCTCGCAGCGTTTTCTATGCTGACCACCTTTGGTACAGCGAGCGGGGAGAAGATACACGTTGAGAAGGTGATCCAACGCTTTAACGATACACACAGGAGCTTTGGTGTAATTAAAACGTCAAATACCGAAATGACAAAGTGATACTGACTCTTCGGATTAACCTTTGGTGCAGTTCCCTTTTTCCTTGAAACGGCCGCTGACCGGAAATCGAATTAGTGACTGAACTTGTCCTACGTAGCTCAACGGATGGTCATTTTTTATTCAGAACCTCTGTTCTTCTCGTGTTCTCTCCACTGACCTCATAATAGAAACTAGGATCCATCAGACGGATTTAGAAGATCAGATAGCAGATACGCAGTCGTGTATCACACAAGGATAAGTCGTATATATGCTCGTTATAGTGTACCACTGATATGTAGTGATAAATAGTGACTGTCGAAGTATATCATTAAATTCCAACTCTAGAAAGACATAGTCTGTGCTCAAAATATCGAGTCAAATAAGATCGAAATCGTCAAAATATTAAGCGATCGAACGATCGCTGTGTTATTCAAACGCATTAAAGAATGAAAGAATTAGAATTTAAATTCTAAAGTAATTTCGAATAAACGGTGCACTTTATCCCACTAAATATCTTACCATCTTATCGCTCCCTTATTATTATTTCTCCCCTGCATTTTGCGCGTACGTCCGTGATTTCCATCGATCAATGATAAACATGTGCAGGAAGTTACCGATCAGACGAACGTCCAACTGGCGGAAAACGCAAAGAAACGTAGTCGTAGTTTCACCGGTCGCGACTGAAAGAAAAAAAAAAAAAAAAAGGAAAAGAAGAAAGAAACGATGCGCCGACGCGATAGTCCATGCGACAATGGATGCGAAACGTCTCGTTATACGTTCAAGAAAGGAAGAAAGAAGAAAAACGAGTCGGTGGCGTGCTCGAGGTCCGTTTATTAAATGTAAACTGTTCACGGAATTCAACGTTCGCTTAACCAGCAAACTGTTATGAACTAATAAAGTGTTAAACACACGCGACGACCCGTATCGCTGCAGCAACTCGTACGAAACACGGTGGACTTTCACTCGTTGGATTTACAGGGGACCCGCGGCGTTAAGTGGAAGCTCGATGCGTTGACCAACCACCGCGGGTCATTGCAATCACGAAACGACAGCTTCGCGAACCCGATTATCGATACATCTCCACTTTTTCCTGTATGTTTTCGACTCAGACGTGGCGTAAAAAACCGGTTAGTAAATAAATTCCAGGCCCATCGACAGGCTGTGCGTGCAGATCCAAGGCTTGTGAAAACGAGGTCGTACAAGGTGAAGTGTCTCGATCGTAAAATCGTCGCTTACGAGAGGAATGAAGTCGTGAACGACACGATTTTCGAAGCTCGATGGCCCGAAGCTCGAAGTTGATGTATCCCACCACTCGATGCTTCCTTCGTATCGCGATGCGTTTTGAAGAAACGCGCGAAAGAATCGACGATCTCGATCGCTGCCGCCGCTATCTTCAACGGCTGTAAAACATTGCGGCCGCTACGTCGGTGGCGACTTAAGTATCCATCTTTCGAATAGTCTGTAATTTAATAGACGATTACGCCATGGTACCGGCCCCTTAAACGGTTACAAATCGACGTGTAAACCGTTGTAAATCGTGACCGGATGCTTTGAATACCAGCAGCCGCTTTGACGCCATGGTCCCGCCGGAACGAGGTTGATCGCGACCCACCGGCAACGCTTTTATTCCGATTTTATGCCCGCCATGGCGCACACGGAAACGTCAACGTTTCGAGTAACTTTTTCCATCGAGGATATCATTCCCTGAATCTCTTTCTTCTTGGGTGGGTACACGAGGTTTATGCAATTTACGCGATCTTTCGGTCGACGACGTTTCCTTCTCTTTGTGTTTCGCTCTGGAATTTTCACGTACTGTTCAGGGGGATTTAAATGCAAAGTTTTTAATAACGTTCAACGATATCGTAAACCAATTTCAATCGCAAAATCGAGTCTGTAAGAATTCTAGGGAATTAGTATGGCATGCGAAGAGAACAGAGATTACAGTAGAGCTTTTATCGATTCCATAACACCTCGACGCTTACAGCAACGATAAGAGACGTCGATTCAATTTTATACACTGGAATGCGAGATAAACAAAGTGAGAATTTCATTAGACTCGGTTAAGATCGATTGTTTAAATATGATTTCTTCATTCTTTCTCTGCATCGAGGCTTCGGTCGATCAGATTTGCACCAGTTATACTTCATATTGGCGTATATTTCAATCGATTGGGGGGGGGGGGTGGTGGTACAATTGAGACAATTGTCACGAAGGGCATCGGATGAAAATTGGCGTGAGGTCGTGGGCAGCGATTGGGCGCGGTTTATTCAATGTAGGCGCGACCATAAATTCCAGTTGAAAAAAGTCGATGCACGTGCGAATTTAAAGCACGCTTCTCTTCGTTTTTCAAACGAAAGCCCAATAACGCCATCGTCAGCGCGATAACTTTCATCCGCACCGCTACGTGTTTGATAATTAATTTCACGCGATCGTTGGTAATAAGCTCGGTTGCACGCGACATAAATCGACCTAAAAGGACAAAGTAACTCGATAAACTTATTTTCCGTGAACAGATGATCGACAATGGCACGGTATAAATGTTACAGAAATGTCTACTTGGCGACTCGATTATACCAACTAATTGGATTCGTTACAAGTCAATAAATATCTCGAGCGATGGACGCGTACATAGCCAAGTAATTTTAGAAAATTAGCCGAGCCCTGAAGGCTGGGTAATATGGACGTTAATCTGTGACCCGTTGAACACATTACCTTTAATAGGATGTATGTACGTACGGCATATTCCTCGGTTGAAAAGTTTTGTCCCGATTCGATGACTTTGGAAACGACGCCGACTGCAAACGATGTTCGAGTTTTCAGAAACCATGGATAGTTCGAGAGACACGAAGCACTCGAGTACGCAATGTAGACTGTACTTAAAGTACAATGTCTTCGATTAATGATAAGAAATGTTGGTTTAAAACGACTTTGTGCAAACGAGTTGCAAAGAAACCAGTTATTCGAGATAGGAACAGCTGTTTGATTTTATTTCAAGCATTTCGATGTAAAGATTGGTAATACGAAGACTACGAGTATGGAAGAAATCGTGCTTAATAAGTAGATATTTCCAAGGACAACGAACTTTGTTCAACGAGCGATCAACAGAGCGCGATAAAATTTATATCGGATAATGGATAATGAATAACTGTCAGCGATACGAGTAAATCAAGCTAAGTTGAACGCGTATCGGTCGAGACGATAAAACGATCGATCGATCCACGAATAAAACCATGGTTACGGGAAAAATTGCACGCATAGAAATTTTATTACGAGCCGGCGCTTGCAACGTGATATTGCACCATTGAAAAGTCACCGAAATGATGTCATAACGGGTATCCCGGCGCGGAAATTCAATAGAATTCAACGTCGTGTCTCACGGAAATACGTTGTATCGTACGCGAAGATATAAATTAACTCGCATACGACCGCGATTAGTTGTCAATGGTGTTTCGATTGGAATTTTATGCAATCTTCGGTTAATTTAAATTTTTTACTTTTTAGATTCCTCGCCGCAATTTTTCGTAAAATTGTTTCGCAAGAATGATATGTAATTAAATGGACAGGCGTGAAATTCGATTAGATTTAACCAAACAGAGACAAAGGGACAATTAACAGATGCATACAGAAAATAATTATTGAATTCGTATTTTTGCGAATAGAATTAGAAGAGTGGGATCTAAGCAAAAATTCGTTCTGCATACCATGTGTATCATTACGTACATTTATACACATTATGCACATTTTTGCACTGATATGTAATTAAATGGACAGGCGTGAAATTCGACTAAATTTAACCAAACAGAGACAAAGGGACAATTAACAGATGCATATAGAAAATAATTATTGAATTCGTGTTTTTGCGAATAGAATTAGAAGAATGGGATCTAAGCAGAATTTTGTCCTGCATACCATGTGTATCATTACGTACATTTATATACATTTTTGCACTAATATGTAATTAAATGGACAGGCATTAAATTCGATTAGATTTAACCAAACAGAGACAAAGGGACAATTAACAGATGCATATAGAAAATAATTATTGAATTCGTGTTTTTGCGAATAGAATTAGAAGAGTGGGATCTAAGAAAAAATTTGTTCTGCATACCATGTGTATCATTACGTACATTTATATACATTATACACATTTTTGCACTAATATGTAATTAAATGGACAGGCATTAAATTCGATTAGATTTAACCAAACAGAGACAAAGGGACAATTAACAGATGCATATAGAAAATAATTATTGAATTCGTGTTTTTGCGAATAGAATTAGAAGAGTGGGATCTAAGAAAAAATTTGTTCTGCATACCATGTGTATCATTACGTACATTTATATACATTATACACATTTTTGCACTAATATGTAATTAAATGGACAGGCATTAAATTCGATTAGATTTAACCAAACAGAGACAAAGGGACAATTAGACGATGCATATAGAAAATAATACTTGAATTCGTGTTTTTGCGAATAGAATTAGAAGAGTGGGATCTAAGCAAAAATTCGTTCTGCATACCATGTGTATCATTACGTACATTTATATACATTATACACATTTTTGCACTAATATGTAATTAAATGGACAGGCATTAAATTCGATTAGATTTAACCAAACAGAGACAAAGGGACAATTAACAGATGCATATAGAAAATAATTATTGAATTCGTGTTTTTGCGAATAGAATTAGAAGAATGGGATCTAAGCAGAATTTTGTCCTGCATACCATGTGTATCATTACGTACATTTATATACATTTTTGCACTAATATGTAATTAAATGGACAGGCGTGAAATTCGACTAAATTTAACCAAACAGAGACAAAGGGACAATTAACAGATGCATATAGAAAATAATTATTGAATTCGTATTTCTGCGAATAGAATTAGAAGAATGAGATCTAAGCAAAAATTCGTTCTGCATACCATGTGTATCATTACGTACATTTATATACATTTTGCACATTTCTGCACCTTCAAATTTCCTATAAATGTATAAACATCTATAGTCTACATAACAGCATCGCAAGATTGTTCTTTCGAATAAAGCTACAAAATTCTATAGTGAAATTTGAATTCAGATATAACCTCCAGTTATAAATCTCTCTTCCGCGCAGGGAATATAAAGAATCTTTTTTACTCGGATACCTACAGATCTTAACGCTGTAACTTATTCTTTGTTAAAAGTGAAGCGAATGCCCAAGGCCATCCGAAGATTACCCCTTTACATACCCTTCCTTTTTATTTCCATTCTATTGTTCGTTCCAAATGTATTGGAAAAGTGGAAAAGTTGCTTGAACTTCAAAATTGTCCTCAAAAAAAAAAAAAAAAAAAAAAAAATGTGACGTATCTTCTCCTATGATTTTCCTTTACGATTCTCGCTTACCGTCATCGTTTCATCATTTGCTGTAATTATTGCTCGATTCATACTCGAGCGAATTTCATTGCCACATGTGTCCCCATGGCGAACAAGGGACTAAATTGAGCGATATTGTAAACGCGAGTGGCAATTTCGTCGAATAATTTACCGTGCATCGAGCGGTCGATTCCGCGAATCGAGACTGGCATAGGGTGTACGCGGCAATTTCAAGTGGAAACGTCGTAAAACCACGTTCGACGTCGGCCTCTACGGTTCACCACATTCCCATTCTGGAAACGTGTGAGTCAGGCGAGCGTCACGACGCTCGGTATCGTAAATAACCTTTCAACAATTAGCACACGCGACGAAGCGGCGTCTAGCCGAAGGAACGCGAAGGAGTGGCTGCGCCCCTTCTTACGGATCGTGGTTGGAATATAGGATTCCCGCAATAAGAACGATTATATGCCCGGTTTTCGCAATAGACTCGACGGAAACGAGCTCGACTTGCTCTCTAGCCGTCTTCGTCCAGCCACTTAACTCGAGCGTTCCCTCCCTAAAATCGTTTAACCACCCTCGCTAGGTCCACGACCATCCATCGAGGAATTAATCGTATTACTGGAGCACTTTTATTGGGACGGATTACCGTGTAACGGGCCAGTCTTCTCGAAACGCTCGTGTAAATTTTAAGTGGCGTGTTTCCCAGGGCTTTACGAAGCGTTCTCAAAGAGCGTTAACGTCGATGAAATGGACTGTAGATTTTTTTTAGGGCGAACAGGAGTAACCAAGGACGTATTTGTATACTTTTTCTTAATAAACGTCGCGTTAACACGAGAACTAACAGCGTGGTCGAAATTATCGCGTCTGATTTTTCAGAATAATTTTATACAATAGATTTGCAAAGGTTGAATTTTTGCAATTTCTCGGACAGCATTAACGCCACTCATACGGAACATAGATCTGTTTAGAGCGAACGGAAGAATGTAAGAACGTAGAGGCGTTTCCATACTTTTTCTTAATGAACGTCACATCGACGTTTGAACTAGCAGAATGGTCAGAATGAATTTCTCATCTTGCATAATAATTTTATTCCGAATGATCCTTTATAATATATACATATGGATAAAAGTTTACCTTCTGCATTTTTTTTATATCACCTCCTTGATTTCTTCGGTACCAATCTTATATTTCAATCATCGATAATTAATAAACCTTGTATTGATAATTTAGATTTGAAAGCGTATTTGCATAACTATGCTCCGGGATTTACATTGAAATAATTAAAGCGATACGTCGCTTTTGGAACGAAAAGGTCGCGCATTGATTCTTTCGCTTTTCTTCGTGACAAGCTTCTGGCACTAAAAAAGGACAGAGAATGGATAATACGAGAAAAGGGAAAAGAGAAAACATCGAGGGGCGGAATGATGGAGAGCGTGCCGGAACGCTGTCATCGTTTGAATAGCTTGGTCATCGTTCGCCACATAAGGACGGGGTAAAGAATCGATAGACGGCGGGGATAAAATTCGAAGCGAAAATCCTTGGCGAGGATTAACGGGAATATACGCACGCCGGTTTCCAATCTTTATCAAAGGATACTGGCGATCCTCCTATATCGTATGAATCCTTTCCGATATAAACACCGAGTGGAGGGAACGAGAGAGAGAGAGAGAGAGAGAGAGAGAGAGAGAGAGAGAGAGAGAGAGAGAGGGGAGTACTGGTTTCCTCTGCAGCGTCTGATGGCGAAAGAATTCGTGCCTACTATCCGAGCTGGAAAGGCGAATAGTTCCCATTTATGCTTGGCGTTATTATTATTAGCCAGCAGTTATCGCGAGCAAGTTTATTGACTTAAAATTGAACGTGCATGTAATGTACTCGTATGTTAGGTACTCGATAGCGATATGTTGGTACACGGATCGTTTCTTCAACCCTCGCCCACTCTTCCTCCTCTGTTATTTATTCCCCATGCTGCAACGCGTTTCCTGCAGAACTCGAGGAACTTTCCACGCGATAAAGCGTTCGATAAGCTAAGAAATACTCCTATTATCATCGTTGCAGGGATTAAAAGTTATACTTCGTTTTGAACCACGGTTCGAAGATTGTTCTTCTTTCCTTTCTTTTTCTTTTTGCTTCTTTTGGTTTTCTCTTTGGTTCGCTTCGAGTATGGTGATTTCTTCGAGATAGCAGTGCCGCGAATGATCCCCTAAAAGCATTCGCTTTCGTTTCGATTTTTTGACAGACTCGATGCAAGTAGTGTTTCGGATGTGCAATAGAGAAACTCTCGAGTTCACCGGAGTTGTTCGGCTCTCGCGTTCCATTTGGTATTAAGGTCGCAATTCTCGTTTGGATCTCGCTTTGAAATCTCGATTCCTCTTCCTCCCGAGACCCTTTCGTCTCGACTGCGGATGGTACGCGCAAATGTTCCGGTGTTTTCGTTCTTCGTTGAATTAAACGGCCGACTTTAACCGAGACGCGGAGAAAAGAATTCCAAACACCTGCCAGAATTCGCTCAGCCCGGAATAGTACGGCTTCCGAATCGACGGAATTCCACGCACGAAATGTACAGCACCACAGACGTTTCTCAATGAAGGCGTGTTTTTTGCGAACGTGCAAAAAGTTGCGCGTTCGAAGAAGGGCTGCTTCGTTTATGGCTTACTAAAATAGCCGTACGCGCCGTTAAGTGACGTCATTTAATGAACCGCGCATTAATGCAGTATTTATAACAGTTCCTGGCTCGTAAAATTTCTAGCGCGATTCCATAAATACACGAACCAGTTCACAGACGTTTCTTCACCGTACTCGATCTCATCTTGCGACCCCTGATTCGCTAGGTCAACCATCGAGGTCGTCTCAGCCTTGATCCTCTGCAAGCTTAAATAAAACCCGAATCAGCCTGATCTCCACGTTTCTGTTATTCCGGTCTGATGCGAGCGTGCGCAACGAACGCGTCGTAAACTATGTATGAGGATCCGAGGGAACAGCTCGATTGAGGCATTCTTTTCCCACTCCCTTCGCCCAAATATCGTTTAATCGGGCCTCCAAGTTAGATGCATAATTACGGCCCAGCTTTGAGGACGATGGTTCTAGGAAAGGAAGAGGGAGGAGGAACGTAAAGGCAGACCATGGACCGGGGCAACGCGTAGAATCACGAAAGTTCGCAAACTCGTGCTTGAACGAGCCGTTCGAGCACACGAAAAGGAAACGAAAAGGGGATGGGGCGCGCGAAGGTGGACCACGAAGAGGCGGGAGAACAAGACGAAGAGAAAGGAAAGGACGGAGGGAGAGGCGAGGTGAAGGGCATAGGGACGGGACGACAAGGAACACGGCTATGGCAAAAGAGGTGGAAGAGGGCAAAAGTTTCGATCGTAAAGCGAATGGAGGCAAAAAAGAAAAATTACATTAAGAAACTCGAGCGTAGCTGACGCGATGATACTTGGCTGCTGGTTGCTGGCTCTCTCTGCTGGTATGCGGCATGTTGGTCGGCAAGCTGCTCTCTGTCTTTCTTTTTTTCTATCCTCTTCCTTCTCTCTTTTTCTACCCTTCTTTATTCTACTAATTTTCCCGCCCTGCTAGCAACTACGGCAATGGCGAGAGCTGGCGGAAAACGATTCTCGAAAGAGCCCAGCCTGCGTACACAGCGGCGAGTTTCACGGAAAATTCAACGCGATTGATTCCTGACGCTTCAGTAGGAAAAGTTCATCAGAAAATTGATAGTTTTTTTTATGAGCGAAGATGTCTAGGCTATATGGTTACAGCGGATGCGTGTTCTGATGTTCAGAGCGAGCAAATTATGCGTATAAATTCTTACAAGTTACGAGTGATTCTCGTGCATTTTCAATTTTCAGATGTTTCATTCGTCGGAACATCCATTGTGGCCATAATTTTATGTCGAAGTTTATCTCGATACACTCGAAGACCACAAGGGGAGAACGCAAGAAACCAGATTTTCTACCTCTTCTTCCTAGAAAATATGTTTCCCTAAACATGTGCTTCATCGCGTTTAAAATTTCCAAAATATTGCTCGTCAACTTATAACAAGTTACAAATAAAACCTTATCAACTTATCTGCTTACGTCTTCTGACCTAGGTGGCTGTTTTTATCTTTTACGATGTCACATTAAAACGCTCCTTTTTAATCGTAAAAGAACGTAAAAATTAGGAAATTAAGAAAAATGTATTTGTCGTGTTTTTCTTCTGTGATCTCCGTCCGCCGCAAATGTGTTCCGCGTGACGTATCGTCGCGTGCAATTACGCAAACTCACGCGTCTACGTGTTCCATTTGACGTATATCGGAAAACAGCCATTGCGTACTTGTATCAATACAAAAGGTCGCTTCTAACGTCATTCGATAAAGTACAATGAAAATTGTAAAGTGGCGATCAAGATTTCTCTTGCAAAATCTTCTCCACTCTTCCACTTTTATACGATGGGTAACGTTTTATCGATAGACAGTATATAATCGAGTAAAACATACACTCGAACAAGATTAAATTTAGCCAGTTTTTCTTAAGCGCTTCTCGCAGCTGCGGAGAATTGCTGCCGCGATTAGAGGAGCTGCCGAAAGAAACACGAGGTATGTACATGGCAAAGGGCTGGAAATTAAAGGAAAGAAAAGGAAGCGAGAAACTGCGAAGAAAAGTAAGCGTCGAAGGTGGAATAGAAAGTGTCGGGAATGACGTACCTTCCCTCTTTCAAAATGCCAGTCAAATTCAAGTTAGACTAGTCGGAGGTGGAGCGATAACGAGTCGGCCAACGATTTACATGAATAAGTAGTTAGATGCGTCTCGGTTCCAAGTTTCAGTAATATTTCAGAAATAATCATTTCATGGTCCGTGAAGCGAGTCGTTGCTGCCTAGCCAGTTTCAATAACATATTACGCTTTAACGATAGATTCTGATCAACGTTATATACACTGGTAATGGACAATCGACATTGGATTCTAACGTTACATAGATTAAATCTCTCAGAGTGAGAAATTTTCCTACGTAATAGTCTATTAATTAAAAACCATCAACGCATCAACGAAATATCATTATACGCATTATTGTATCTCTAACAATTTCAAAGCCAAGTTTCGTTCGAAACGATCGCCCAGCGACGAAGTCAGCCACTTTCTCCGTGCAATTGCACACCGCGATTCCTCCATAAGAGAAGAAAGAAAAATATACGAATCGATATGAGATTAAAATCAGCGAAACACTAACGCGCCACTACGATCCTATCGTACAAGTTTCGCCAACTTATGGACGAAGATGGTGGCGGTGTCGGAGCGAGGAAGAAAAGGAAAAGCCGCGGCTCGGCTCGCGCGGCCACTTAAACACCGGGCGAATTTACGTATCGAGAAGTAGAATGCGAGAAAAGAGGGCAGGAGGAGAAAGGAGCCGCTGGAAGAAAGAGACGCAGAATGGTCTGCATATAAAGTGGACGCGAAATGAAGCGGGTTACGTCGGTCGGTAGGTAGAAGAGCATGTGTCGGTGCTTCTTCGGTGTGGAGTTTGCCTCGCCTTTTTACTCGGTGTACATTTCGTTTACATAGGATCCACGTGCAAGCGGGCGTGCAAATGCGAATATACGCTGCTGCGGAACGCGTACATTCTCGCGCGTGTGTTACACTGTATATGTACATGTATATAGAGGAATGAAAGAGGGCGAGGAACGAGAAAAGAGAAACCGTGGTGTGTTGACGGTGGGCAGGGCAAAACGGAAGAGAGCGAACAGGGCAAGGCAGAGCATGGTGTGGCAATGCAGGACAGAGAAGGGCACCAGCAACAGGGAGGAAGAAAGAAAGGGATAAATAAAGAGGGACAGAGAAGGTGGAGGTTTGGTTAAAAGCGCGCAGGGTGCTCGCAATGGCCGACGATTTTCAACTTTTGCTATCGCCTAGCCGAGAATGGAAAATGGAGAATCCCGGCGGCGGGATATATACGCCCGAGCTGAACTCATTTACTTTGAAAGTTTCTCGAGAGCCTCCCGGCCTTCTCTCTTTCCACCCGCGTTTACTGTTTTCTCTACCTTCTTTTTATCCTGGGCGAGCCCGTTACCTCCCGACGAGATCCTACACCGGCCGGGGATCGACCGTGAAACGCCTCCGTGAAACGCGTTCCTGCCGATTATCGATGGAGATTTCATGGATTTCGCGAATTAAAGGATTAAACGCGATGGGGTGCGATCGATTCGTCGAAATAAACGGCCGGCCGCCGCTGGCTTTTTTCCCAAATTTATTAAGATCTTCGTGATATTACAGTTTCATTTCTATCGAGTTTAACTTTTTCCTTTTAAACCAGTTTTATACATTTTTTCTATACCCATAAAAAATGAAATACGCAAACGATCGTTGGGTTCGTTTTCGATTTCTTTTCGGCAATTATAGAAATATTTTAAAAAGCTTCGTGATAGCAAAATGAATTTGCATATTATCTCCCGTTAATGGAAAAATAAATTCCTCTTGTAGAAATTAATTCAAAATCCTATCAAGATTAAGATTACTGATCTTACGAGCACATCGTGCAATCCTTCGTCGTCGACGAGTCATCCCTCCCATTTTCTCCTGGCAACGAGTTACCTGCAAGAGGAAGAAAAGCACGTGTCGCATGGTCGTACTGCCAGTGAAACATCAGCGCGGCCAACTTTTCTTCACAGCTGCGACTGGATGTTTTTAGCTTCTTACCAGAAGGTTAGGGCTTCTTTTCAGATGAATTCTCTACCCTGTAAGAGTCGCTTATTCTAAAGCGTTGCAACTTTGCTCTCAAGTATACCATTAAAAAATAATTCCCATAAAACGAACAAGATTTTCCAAGCGTTTGAGCCTACCGCGAGCATCCACCAATTTTTTAAACTTCAATTTTGTTCAATTATCGACAAATTCCAAGTGCTGCAAATAGAAAATTACGAAAATAATACTTGAGCATTGTTTCCACGAGCCTATTATTGTTCTGGTTACTAAATTTCCTTTTTTTAAATAACTTCCCTAGAATCTCTGGAATTATTTTTCGCTTTACTTGAAAAAGTCCTGCTATTTTTTAAATATACGTAGAATCTGTCGAATAAACGAACACTTTGCTTGCCCGCGTAAGAATTAATTCCACTTGAATTCACGGAAGGCGCCTGGTCCAAAAAGGTACGCGATTCTACCAGCAGGATTTTGTGAAGGAAAAATAGGTAGCCGGCAATAAATCAAGTCCATGGGGATTACGTGAACCTTTCTCCGCATGGTGGTGCGCGCCCCGCCGAATTCCGGTCAGTAAAAGTCATCGTAAAAATATAATCGCGCTAATGATAAGCAAATGGAATACACAACACGGGAACGTCGAGATCGGGGAGGCTAACGATCGTCAAAAGTCAGGAAGCTTGCTCGTAAATTCGTCTAAGACATTTATAGACGGACACCTCGCGTCGGAAATTCTTCCTAGAGCCTGGCAGAGGATCTGCTAACTTGACCAATAACAACCACGTAGAGGAACGTTAATTTGATGCACGACCGTCGTCCATGCTATGTGCAAATTACAGCGTAACTAGACCTGACCCGAACCTGACGCCTTCTAATTATTGCGACAACTTACCACCGAGACAACGGATACGTTAGAACTCATTGGCTACCATCCAAACGCGACTTTGAACAATTTTGGAACATACTGATTGAATACTTCGTCCGTTTCAAAGATCTTTCGGTGATATTTTGAACAGTCTTGTTCTTTATACTATCATTCAGGAAAATGTTACTATACGATCCTATAAAATACGTACGTGCTATAAAAAGAACATTTTCATTAAGAGTGTTGTATGCTAAGACAACCGAAATATCTTTTATTGTATGTTGCTTTATATACCAAGAAATAAATACATTGTAATGGTACATATGGTTTATTTTAATAAACACGTTCTAAAATATGCTATTCTAAAATATAGAAGACTTCTGCGACTGACTGTTGTTTTCCAGCGACTTCGTAGTTATATAGCAACGTCTAGCAGCTGTTGTAAAAATAAGATAGTATTTTGCTATATCGAATGATACTTTAAACGATATTTACAAGATTTTCCTTTACGATTCGTTGAATATAGAAAATGATCGTACGTTTTGCTCCTATTTTAACAAGCAAGGAAGATTTTTAATATTTTAAGATCGAAAGTAACTTTAATAACACATCTATGAAATGGACTACTTTCAGCAAACAAGAAACAAGTCGACAGAAAAATAATGATTTTTTATTAGAAGAGGAAAGAAGAATCCATTAGTTGAGAATTTTTATCAGAATGTTGGATAGATCTTGAATTTTAGCGGACAAACGGTAGCCCACGGTATGGGATAACGCATCTATGAAATGGACTACTTTCAGCAAACAAGAAACAAGTCGACAGAAAAATAATGATTTTTTATTAGAAGAGAAAAGAAGAATCCTTTGCTTGAGAATTTTTATCAGAATGTTGGATAGATCTTGAATTTTAGCGGACAAACGGTAGCCCACGGTATGGGATAACGCATCTATGAAATGGACTACTTTCAGCAAACAAGAAAGAAATCGACAGAAAAATAATGATTTTTTATTAGAAGAGAAAAGAAGAATCCTTTGCTTGAGAATTTTTATCAGAATGTTGGATAGATCTTGAATTTTAGCGGACAAACGGTAGCCCACGGTATGGGATCGGAACGATATCGAAATCCATTCACGTATGGTTTCTCTCACGGGATCCGAGGCTTTCCATCAGTCCCACACGAGCTCCAATGCAAATCGTATCACGAACGATGCAGGGAAGATGATACAAAGTGGCCGTAAAAATTCCTATCGCACTCAAGAAATAATGGTGGGCTGTATTCACGGCGAATCGATCTCACTGCGGAGAATTGAATTTGTACGAAGATTTCACCCGACTCCTTGGCATCGTGGAAATCTGCTAAAATCGAGGCGAAGAAGGCACAAAACAGACTAAACAAAGAGCGAAGAATTTCAAGTTGTTTAAACTTTTAAATTGCCGATTGCTATGGAACGTACGGCGTGTCATCGATCTTCGCGAAGACACGGATCGATCAAACGCGTTACCAATGGCCGTGAAAGGATGACACGCGATACGAATCCGTAAACGAGACTGTCGCCTTTGTTTCCCTCTGCTGTCTAACCATTCATTGCTTGTCGTTAATTAGCAAACCAAATCTGTCTCAAGTGTCTAATTGCGTTCTAATTGTAAATCATGGCTCTATGAGGTTTCAACTCTTTTAAAACTTTTTATCCTCTTCGCTGCCGTTCGTAGAATTTTTAATTCGTTGCACTTGATTAGACACGTTAGAGAAACCTCGATTAAAAGAAACCCATCGATCTCTCAACCGGAGGAGGGTGTCGCGAGAATTCGAAACAACATCAAGAAAAAGTCCTGGAAAATTAAGAAATTCTACCGATGGTAACACCTCGATGAATCTAACTTCATCTTAAATGTAAATCAAGTTCGTATGAATATCTTACGATCAATCCCTCTTCGCTAAGATTCTATCATGCAAATTTCTCGTCGTTAATACAATTTCTGACTCACTGTATTTAATCGGATAGTTAAGATCAATTTAAGACTTACAAGAAACTATCGACGTCGTCGACAAGTGTCGTCGAAACTCGTATCGAAATTCGTCGTATACATATGTAGCGTTTAACGAAAATCCGCATTTAGCTGTCTTTAAAATGTAAATCTACAAAGATCTAAGATTCTACCACGGAGCATATCTCCTTTAACGCTCTATTATGCAAACATTGTTCGTGTCATTTTATAGAATTTCTGATTCATTGTATTGGATCGGATCGTCGAAACTAATAGGAGACACTTTTTTTTAAAAGAAACCATCGACGTCGTCTGTCTGGGTGAAACTATCGCCGAAACTGGAGCTAACGACATCGAGAAGAGCCTGGAAAAAAGTGTATAGTACGAAATTCGGTCGGTGGTAGAATGCTGAACGGCGGTGGAACGAGTTGCGCCGGTATCGGGGGGTGAGAATCTACGCTCTTTGCCATCAGATTGCCATGAACTAATTTAGCTTCTATCCAATCTCACTGGCTCTCGTGCATTCCGCGCCGTTTTTAGATTTAACCTACCCAAATATGCAAATTGCCGCGGGAGCACAGCGAAGAGCTGCCGAGAAAGATTCCTCGAGGAGAGTGGCCGATTCGGTTGCCTTGCTGCTCGCAAAGGGGGATAGGGGGTATAATCCTCGCCCATGGGAGATTGTGGGCGGCCAAAATGAAAGAGCAAAAAGGAGCCGGGTATCAAGGTACACGAAGAGCGAACAGAAACACAGAGAGGCGGCGACACGGAGCAAAGAAATGGAAGTGGAAGAGAGATAGAGAGAAAAGACGTACGAGAATCCGGTCTCGTACGAAAGCACGCACACACGCGTAAGGACGTTGCAGTGGTACCGATCGACATCGATCCGGGGGAAAGTCGAAGAAAATGAGAAGTTGCGATCGTTTCAGTCGGAATCTTCACGACTATTGCGCTGGAATTTAGATCGAGGAAATGTTAGGGCAAGATTTCGTCTCTTTTTCAGCTTGATTGCATAGAATCTCTTACGAATCGAAACATTCGAGAAAGGATATAAGAGTGTCTACGATTGAGCTGCTCAGAAACTATGATGATTAATAATCCAGAAATAAGGAAATAAAGGAGAGTGTGTTATCATTACGATTTCTTAAAACTGTACTTGGAGTTCAGTGTTATTTGTGGTATTTCGTTGTATTAAGTAAATTTGTAGAGGTAAATAATCTGTTTCTTTGAGAAATTTGGAGTTGAGAATGGAAATAATGGAATACGCATAGTATGAAAAAATGTATAGAACATTCAAAATACTTAAAATACTCGTTTGATATTCACCGGGACAATTTCCTGTCGAAGTTCCGTCTTCCTTAATTATTTTCATAAAAGTATGAATCCGCACGAATATTTGAAAATGGTGAACGGAGTAAATTACGTAACAAGTTTTAGCTATGTGTCCTTATATTTGGCAAATAAAACTTTCAGTCTTTTATTATCTAATTGATTAAAGTGATTCTCGACTCTGTAAATAACGCCGCTACGAAAGTGACTGGGTTTATCTCGGTAGATTCGCGGGGGAATCGCGGTTACGAAAAAGGCGAGAATATACGATAGAAGGCGCGCTTAAATCGCGATTTTAACGCACTTAACAGAGGTGCACGCGGTTGAACTTTCGACCCACAAACGCCCGGTAGCAATGATTTACGCGTAAGTTAGAGTTTGTCAACGGTGCCGTGTAAAATTGTCGCTTGAACTTCCTACACGGGATTTCTGAATCCGCGTCATCCCGACGAAAGCCTCTGTGCCGCGGCTTAATAAATTCACCCTTTACGGCCAGCGCAAATTCGGTAACGAACACGTAACGCGCACCGATTGCATCACGCTTTGATATGCTCGAACTTTATGTCGGATTTCTATGAAATACGAACTGACGCAGCTTTTATATAGGTACGCTATACATTTCAGGAAATAGGAGTTAATTTATCGTTATTGAATCGCGATTGAATTTACAATAGCTATTATGAAATTCAAGACGCAAATATAATATTGTTATTTTTCCTATTACCAACGATTGTTTTATTTTATATTAAAAACAAACTACAAAGACGAATGAATCAGCTTTCTCTCTGTTTCACTCGTGTTTTATTTTATTCACTCTCAGGCAAATGACCGAGATTAAATATAGCGGTCGAAATTCTCTTGTTATTCGTTTACACAGAGCGACAAGTACGAATAGCGAGTGAAACAAAGAAAAAGCTGAGTCGTGGATCTACGTGGTTATCAAAGTATTTCTAACATCAAATTGAATTATTACTTACAGCTTGAAAAATAATCCTCCATCGATATTTTTGTGTATGTACACGCTTCGGTGCCTCGATGTTCAAAATTACATCACACAAGTAAATTCACATTTTTTCTAACATTCTGTATGAGAATAGCGTAATATTTATTTATAGTTCGATCTACGATAGAACAAAGAATATACGATCGTGAAATTGCAACGTTAGTTAACGGGAATGATCAAAGGGGATGATACATGAACGAGTGCAAACACTCGACGGAACAAATTGAAATTTGTACAAGTCCATAGAGATACCGGAGAGCGTCGTACCGGAAAGTTAGACGGGGTACGGGGTTGAAAAAAAAAATTGACAATACCGGTGAAAATAAGTGTTACAGTACTTAATAATAACGTACTGGCCGAAGGCATGATGGCGGAACAAGGCGGGGCTCTCCGCGAATATTTCTGTCCGCGTAGGTAACTTAAGAGAGGGTAAGAGAGACGCAGACACCGAGAAAGGGAACTGAACGTATTAGACAGAGAGAAAACGAAGGGAAACGAAGTAAGCGAGACAGAGAAAGATTCAGGGCCGAGAGAAGGGAAAGAGCAAAAAGGAGATGAAAAGAAAGAAGAGGCTGACCGGCTTGTAATCGTTGTTCGATTCGACCAGAAAGGAAATCTTACGTTCCAATTCCATCCAGTTTTCTTCTTCCTACTTTAATTAAAATCCGTACGGAACCGTTTTACCATCTTGTCAAAGAGAAGCTTCAACCGTGACCGAACTACGCATATCTTCTTTATTCACCGCGTCGACTCGCGATTTGCTTTTATTTCCATCTTCCGAACTCGCTCCATCCCCATGCCACACTATCACGCTTTCAGATCAAATCGAAACATTCGCGCGAATTTATTAAACGTCATGTTCGCAAACAAGCTATTTTATATTCGCGGAACGATTACACGGCGTTCGAATCCGCGAATGCGAATAGATATCATCATACCTAAGATGTTCGCGTGGATCGATAAGGGCGCGAAAGCGCAAACACGCGTCGCGTCGTTCCCCCCACGTCGTTCGAACGACCCCGTGTGCTCGATCGCTATTCCAGGTTTCCACCAATTATTCGATCTCTATTCCCCCAGAACGCGGCAAGACAATTTTATTTCCCGCAATACTGCCAGAGGACACGGTAATACAGCAGTAATATTAAGCAAGGAATTAAGAAGTTCAGCATCCAGGGGAGTCAAGACGTTTCGGCTTATTAAATGACGGTCGTTGCGGTGGAACGATGGAAATCGAGCGAAACGCAGAGACTTTCTTGTAAGTTTCGTGGGGTAACCTGTTCCTTTCCGGATTCCCTGCCGTTCCGAGCTGATAATTAAGTAACGGATAAACATTGATATTAACATCGCGTGTCCGTCTAAGGTACCGGTTCTCGACAACCTTAGCGACTACTAATATTGTAGTGACTTTATCATAGCGACAACAGTCATTGCCAGATTCGTGTCTCGGTTTTTACGAATTTTCTTTCCACTCTTCTTCAACCGAAGAGGCCGGCCGCAGTTTAATCTCTATTTTGCCCTTGTACTTGCTCCTCCGTGACTTCTTTCGAACAGAACGAGATTGCCAAGGTGATTGCACGACCGCGATTCCTCTTTCACGAGATTGCGACTCCATTAATTGGACCGGCCAAGCTACCTCCGTTAATTGACCATTTCTGAAGCGTACTTTACAGGCTGCGTTCACGAAGATTTTCGTGGCAAGAAGTTTCGCAAAACGTAAACTCGCCAATTCCGTGCGCTATCGAAAGATTCGAAAGAAGCGCTCGAGACAGTTTCGTTCATATTTTTCGCGTTCGAAGTGGATTTTGTGGGAAGGAAATTATCGTTACGTACATGGAAAACGTCATTGCACTTTCGTATGTCGATTACTTACTGACAACCCGCATCACTTATCAACGAGAATAGGCCATCGAGTCTTCGAGCAGTTATCGCTTGAAATCCTGTTCTCTCTAAGCTAGGCGGAGAAAAATGTACGTATCAGGCGCGATACATAAGCCTGGGAGACAGCGTGAATGGCATTTATAGAGAGTTTTTCTTTTCTTTTAGTCCGATTTCCAACGACGACGATTCGACTGATTACGAGTCGATAAAAAGCCGTAATTAACGGTTAACCGAGTGGATTGCCTCGACGAAATCGTACGTGATAATTAAATAACATGGCAATCAGCCTACTTCAGGAAGGCCGTAATTCCTCGTTCTTTAATCTCTGCACCGTTAATTGAGCGTAAATCTCGTATTTGTGTTAAATCGGACACGGCGTTCGATCGAATTCGCACGAAATCTCTCTACGCGGGTGAGCTTAATCTCGAAATTCGCCGACATTAATAACGTTCGCTGTAAAAAGAATCGGCTCGTTGGTCGAGAAGCGGGATAAGATAATTAGGATCCTCTGATGAAGGTTTACTCTTACCTCTTGTACCACATCCGATCCGCGATAATCGATCGTTCATCGACGCTTTCAATGACGAAGTTTGTCGGAAGGAGGAAAGTGTACGAGAAGGAAACTCGACATGCCACGAAATACCGGAATCAGCCGCCCCCCCTCTAATTAGCAAACTTTCGAAACGTTCGACGAGCGATGTCCCACGATAATCCCGATCGGATCCCCTCGGATAAGCATTACCATTCGTGTATCGGCGCGCGGAGCACCGACACGGAATCGATGGAGACGGTGGAGGCGGTGGAAGTCATAGAGAGAGCTGCTGGAAATAAAGACGAGGGTATAGGTGTCGGGGGATGGACCATTCGCCGTGACCATCCTATGAAACCGAGTGCAGTCCAGGGTATAGTAGACATCCCCTACCACAGGGAAGTTTTATTGGAGATGACCAGAGGCAAGAGCGAGACTCGGTAACAGAGAGAGCGAGAGAGAGAGAGAGAGAGAGAGAGAGGCAAGGTAAGGAGAAAATAAGAGGGACAAGGAGGAAGAAAAACGTGCACGGTGTTTCGGCCACAACGCTGAGGATCGAAGGGGGAAATAATACGAAGGATAGACGACGGAATAGGCAGGAACGTTAAAGGATGTCCTCGACCGTGCGCATAAAAATAACGAAACGCCATTTGCCGTAAGAGCACCGTCGATGGAGCTTAGATTGTTTGGCACATTGTTTGAGGAACTGAGGCGTGGTAACGCTCACGTTGTTTCAGATAATTCCCTCGTTTACACCGTAAATCCTGGCAGTTTTAACGCGATTCCATTTCGAGACGCCAAATCGTTACGACTCTCATGGGATCGCGCCGTCTAGCGGAACCGAAACACTCGTTCGAACGGACTTACTTTATGGCACGCGATAAAATATTCTTTAAACAACTCCTTCCCATGATCGGTGAATCGCGATCAAACTGTGATTTATTAATACCGAACGACTGAAAATCTTCATCAATCGTTTTTTTATAGTTTCATCGATTACGATAGATGGAACATTTTTTAACGTGGTTTAACGTCTATTAAAATAAACGTCATTACGCAACGCAGAAATTCCTTGGAAAGCTGACGATAGGAAAACAGGAAGGAGAAGTAAGCCATCCATTGAAGCTTAACTAATTTATCTTTCCCTTTAAATCAGCCATTTATACAGGTATTTGGGTTCACGAGCGAGAACCTCTTGGCAGAATCGCGTTTTAAGATTTACAAACCACCCTTGGCGACTCGATATTTCGTCGGCGATCGTCACGGTATCGATTCATCGATGGCTCGTACTATCACTAGCAATAAGGAAAACGTGGATCGCGGTGGGTACTCGCGGAGGAACACGTTCTTCGCTTTCCCCTCGTGGCAATCGCATTTGCACAGCCCGCGCGGGTATAAAATGTAGAGTAAATTTTCAAATATTTCGCATGCGTCTCGATGGGGCCCACGCATGCGCTGCCATGCTGGGAGAACCGGATATGTCCGAGGCGTCACGCGAAATAAGATATTATAATCTCGCAAGCGACCATAAATATTATTGCGGTGACGCCAGCATTACCCTGTAGAAGCTGTAAACTCGTGGAACGTGTTACACGGGGATTTGCTGCTACGCTCGCTTGCTTTCCGCCTCTTTCAGCTCGACTAGCCTCGGCTTTGCTGGTTCGACCTGCCAGCCAGCCGGTTACACAGCCTTCGCCAGTCGGTTGCTTGGCTTTTTCTTCTTCTCCGGCTGTTCCTGCTGCCGTTCGTACTCTCGCCAGAGTACTGCTGCTTCTTCTTTCCCCTAGCCGCTTCTTTTCTTTCCTTTTTCTTCTTTCGTTACTCCGTGTCTAAGGCAGCGCATAAATATATCGTCCAGGCTGGTCCGCGACGCTTGTACGACGGCTAATTAAAGGGAACTGCTTGTACGTTCGACTGACACGGCTTGGACATTGCTACATATCGTATTCCATGTTATCGACGCACCAAAATAACCATTATCGTTCACTCGCTAAGTATTTCGACGCTTCCTCCCTCCGTTTTCGACTTATCCGCTGCTTCGCGTCCGTTTCATTGCTCTTTCGTGGGCGGACGTCGACTATTATTTAAGTTCGCGCGCGCTGATCTTTTGCGCATTGAACGACATCCTCCGGTCATTAACATTTTGACGATCGAGGACGAAGAATCGAACGCTCGCAGGTAAACCGAGTGTACTCGTTCGTCATTTTCAGACCCAATGGAATGGAACGTAGTAGGATAGCGGAGACGATCGAGAAAGTTTCAACGAAGATGTAAAAATTCATTAATTAAGAGAATAATATTGCGTAGCCGTGGGTGGTCTGACGAGGTTGGTCGAGGTATGGAGGCAGATGGAATTTTTTGTCCCTTTCCCCATCCAGCCGTTCGCCAACCGAGAAGTTCTCTTCACTTTCTTCGTATTTGTATTTCGAAAAGATCTTCCACTGTACTCTTTAACTTCTTCCCCTCCTTCTGACGTTTCATTCAAAATTGAAACACTTTTCAAGCTTGTTATTAACTCGCTGTCACCATCAACGTCGCTATCGATGCACCTCGATATTTTCAGAACTGCAACGAAAATGCGGCTTCCACACAATGGGAGATCGAAGGGACTCGTAAACCGCGAGGGAATGCAACGCGGACGACGTAAATAAAAGGAACGCGGCGAATGATTGCGGAGGTAAATGGCGACCAGGCGGCTATTACGATCAGAAGGTAAATCAGGAAACGCGCGATTACGCGGGTCCGGAAATAAAAATGTATCGCGGCTCGTACACGCGCTTATTGCCTTCCATTCTGCTACTAGGCCGCAACACCATAAGCGGACACCGCGGACACGATTTAATATGCCGTAAATGGTAATGGCCGATAATAAAGTTTTACGAGCATAATTGAAACTATATTTTCTTCGGCGGGACTCGGCCTCCAAGCTTTCTTCCTCCGCCGTCGGAATTCGATGCCTTGCATCGGCGATTTTGTCTTGTAAAAGCGATTTCAAACGACGGTAATTTCACTTGAACTTTATTTTAGGTAGCATTTTATTTGCATTTTCTTTCCCAACATATGACATTTTTTTACTAGTAGAATTCAGAAAATACCTATTAATTTTAAGATGTGGAGATAATTATTAAAAAACTGAAAAATACATAAAACAGATAAAGCATCGTACAGTTTTCTTGCGCATCCAATCCTTTAGGGGGCCAATTTCTTTGCATTGATCCGAATGGTAATATGTTTCTCGATACATGTTAATCAAACTTAACTCAAACCAACCTTTGACGATGCACACAAGTCGTAAAACATGTATATCCTAACGAACGATCTTAGAATAAGGATCTTCACGGTTTAAACATATTTAGTATTTTACAATACCGTTGGTCAGAAACTGTTAGACGTGTTACAAAAAAAAGTCACAAATTCGACATGCTCTGAAACGAAGCTCGGCCGTAATTTCCAAGATCGATCTTCCAACGAATCCAATTTCTGGAACTTGACATGGCGTTCGTTGAATAAGCAGATTCGCGGAAATTTCACGCGAACTCGTTCACCACGCTCGACTTCGAGATGTAAATATATTATCGGGAGAGCGTGATCCCGATTCGGCGGCGTAACGAGCGCAATTCCCAGTGTAGGAGAGTTCCTCCATTCAGGATGACAAGCTCGAGCGCGTATCAAGAGACCCTCGCGTCTCACGCTGGAAGTGGAACAATTTGTACCAGACGAAGATCCACTCTTATGACCTCAATAATCCCTCTCCGTAGCCGACTTGTCAAGGTTAAAATTGTGGTTCCGAGTCCGTCCAACTTCACAACAGTCGTCTTTCTTCGTCCGCTTTAAGCGCGACAGTGTCTCTTTCGGTTCATCGAATGCGACCAGACTGCCGCCTAGTTACGTTGACCGTAAGTTGGCCATTATGCCTTACGTTCCTCGGCCTTTCATAACCAATGAAACGATCGTTTCTCTCGCCCGTGGCTGTCTGACGAGGAGATCGACGCGACGAAATATCTCGCTTAAGAACGGCTGACCTAAAATCGCTTTGACACCGAGGCACGCGAATAAACTGTCCTTCTTGTTATTCACACAGGCGAAGTACGCTATGACGAAATATATACTATCGATGATAGATGGAACAGCCTGGCCGTACAAACATCATAGGAATAAGATTCCGCAAATATCGTTAGCGAATCGTGTGAACTGTATTATTTAAGATATCGCGAGCTTTCAAAGCGCCTTGTACTTTGTCCCTTGTCGCGGCTGCAGCATACAAGACTCATTTTTGTAAGGTGAGAAGCGATATGTCCTGTGTGTTTCATCTTCCAATTTTGAAGCTATCCCCGAAATAACCAAATGAACGTTCCTCTGCTCGTAATATCGCGAGAGTAATTATGATATCGCAAAATTTCATTTGCTAGAGTCCGTTTGAGATCGCAAACGCAGTGTTCGCGTCTGGTCACGTTTTCCAAACCGGTCAATTTCGTCTTTCATCTGTCAATTTCTCCATCCGATTGCACAAGTACACGACTAATGTTGGATTATCAAAAAAGAAATTACTTACTGCCATTCGTTCATTAAAACTACGAGAAAACGACACGAATAGTAGCAAATTCCAAGATCAATTTAAAAAACCAGCGTTCACAACATCCTCACTTCTTTTCGTCTTTTAATTTATAGAATTGATCAACTCGCTGGCGTCTATGGGGCTCATCTACTTTTTTCAAAATAGGAGAAACTGTGTGTTGCAATGCCTTGGACTCTGAATTGAAAACACTTGGCGTGCAGCAGCAGAATGTCTATATTCCCACTGGACGCGCGTCCAGCGATACAAGGGGACGTTCTAATGCGGCTGGTCATCTCTATTCAGCATTGCTCGTACCCTCGATACCCCGTGTGTCTGTCGGCTTTTTTACCTCTATTTCCCCATGAAATGGAACTGCAGTGCACGCTGGCTTCTCTCTCGCTCCATCTCCACGCTTTCAATGTCCTCTCCTTTTCTCTTCAACAGCTCCTCTGCCTCCGAGCAACGCTGATCCGCTGGAGGCGCTGCTCTTCCCACCCTGACTCTCTTTTCCTATGGTTTTTCTCCCCCTTCCGACTCGCACAGACCCTCTCTTCTCCACCAGCCAGCTCTTTCTCATCTGCTGCTCTCATCCCCGCTCCGGTCGCCGCTCTTACCAACCGGGCCGCACCAGAGTACATATTTTACAGGCATTCATGATGGCCGCCGCGCATCTGTGCAAACCTGTCTGCCTAGCTTGCCTCAGACAGGCTCGCCCCCTGAGCAGCAGACAGAGACTGCCAATGCTCCGTGGCCAGCCTAACTTTCAGTCTCCTTTCTCTTTCTCCGGTTTCCTCTTCTTTTTCATCCTCGTTGATTTTTATCTCCTTTTTATTTCACGTATCCACAGTACTCACTTTAGCGTTGCAATGTTGCGAGTCTTGCGTTGTATCGTTGCAGCTTCTATATACGCGCATGTTGTTTGTTTCCGCGTGTTTTGAGGCTCTTCGGGCGGTATTTTTCAACAGTTCCGAATCGACCGAATGTTCATAGGCGTAGTAGCGATCGAGACAACAAGTGGATCTCCCAACTCTTTCGTCAGACTCATTTCTCTTCCTCTATTTTCTTCTTCTCCTATTTCTCCTTCTTCCACTCTTCTTCCTTTTTATTTCTATATCGTACACACATCCGCCGGGAAACTATTCGTTCAACGTCGCAGTGTTGCGTTCTGCGTTGCATCGTTGTAGCTTGTACGTTACTGTTTCCGTATAGCTCGAGGTATTTCGAAGAGCTCTAGACCGAGTTTAGTGGCAATCAAGGCAACCGAAGCTTTTCACTTTCCTGAATTTCCCTCCTCTTTTCCTGCTCCCTTTTATTTTTGTCCTACTCTTGTTAAATTTTATTTTCCTTTCATCCAGATCTCCATCGCGCAGGCTGTTCCTTTAACATCGCGTTGTTGCGTTGCGTGCTTACAATTAGCATAGCTCTATACTCTATTTCCGTTTCGAGATTCTGCGTTCTTGAAGTGGCATCTCTGTAAAGTCTCAGATGGATCGCGTCTACTAGCGATCGAGGCAAGTGGAACTTTTGATTTTTTTCATGAGTCGAGAGGTATGGGAGGCTCGTGTCGTGTTACGACGACTCTTCACGAGGGCTCGTATTGCCCTGGATGTATCTATAGGTTAGCGTTATTGATCTCTTTGTGGGGCTGGAATCTCGAACGCTTCACGCGTGCTTTGTGTTCGAAGGGCTCCTGCAAGTGGCAACTTGTCCTCCGTCTGGAATTCTTTCACTGTACAGCTTCTTGCGATTCCGATCGTCTTCGATTTCTCCCTCCATCAACATCGTTGACCCAAAAGCTTCTTTAAAATTTCAAGAAACGAACCTTGAGAAGTAACGATCGTTTTGCAGAAGATTCGAGGACGCTTTGAAACAACCGTCATCCTCGCAGACGCCAGACGCCATGCTGTTCGAGCAATCGGCATGCATAAAAGTGGACAGACGTACGGCGGTGCAAATCACGGCCGAAATGGCAGCTGTAACTGTGTAATAAGAGTGCTTGCCATTCGCTGTTAAAGGCCTCAGTTGTCTGACTAAACTCTGAATAGCGATGGGTCCGATCTGTTGCTCCAGGTTCACATTGATTCGAAATTTACAGATTGGCTTCGCTTGATTGAATAGCTTTGCAAGTTTAATCGACTTGGCCACCTTTCGATGGAAAGTTCAGAGGGTTCGCAAGTTTTTGGCCAACTAACACGATGCTATTACGTAAAACGGCTCGTATCGATTCCAATGGAAACTGAGACTGAATAACAAAGCCTTTTTACTGGCTTCTCGATGTTAACTCGATGCTATTTTCGTAGATTTAAATTTAGCCAATTTTTATAAACTTATCTGTTGTATAAAGCTTCTTCCATGTATTTTGCGTGCTATGAGTCAGAAGCAATCTCACGAGGTTAAACACCGTAGGAATTTACACCAGAAATCCAAGGGAGGAGATTTACTCCAAGATCACATTTACATGGAAAACATATTTTTTCAAATCTTCTTTTATAGAAACGATAGGAGCAAGCTTTACGTATCTAAGAATTTTTGTAATCAAGTAATAAATTCTGGTATAAAGCTGTATAAATTAAAAAGCGAGAAGCTTATTAAACTGCTGGAATCTAAAAAAGAACTGAGAAAGAACCGATGCGTATCGTTTGTTGTTTTCATCAGACGAGTCTATTCGGGGTGTATTTAAACTGTTTATCACGAGAATGCCTCGTTATATAGTAATTTGCACAAAGAGTTAGCACGAGAATCGTAATATCATAAAAATTCTCAGTCACCCGGATGCGTCGTAATTCAAGCCGTGACTCATAGTAAAACCAGTTTCCTTCGTTTTACTCGCGGCATAGGGATTTTCTCAGAGCGTTCGCATCCAGCGAGCGTTGCGCGAATAAATTTATCGACGCTACGCGCGAAGCATGCAGAAAACGAATCGCGTTCGTGCAATTAATTCGGGATGCATCCAAGAAACATGTCGATTCGTTAGCGGAAGCAAATGTCTTTTTATGCTTTTATTTTAATCGTACACGAACAACTTTTACGGCCGAATAATTTTTCTCTTTTTCCAACGCTTATAATAAATTAATACACATATAAACATTTTTATCGCACACTCAATGATTAGAAATTCCTAAACGGTTTAGATACTACGACGCTATACCGATCGTTTCGTAAACGATGGGATCAACACTTTTCCGCGATTAATTTCTCGTAAACGCGAAACCGCGGCTGGAAAATCCACGTTGAGAAAGCGCATCGGCAACTCGATAAAACAAGCACTGCTTCCTTAAGGCGTTAACGTAATAGCGAAACTAAGAGGATTCGAGACAAGCGTACGGGTTAAAAATAAATTGTTAAATTTCCTAATTTTATAATCGCAATAAATCAGTCCCGTTCGTACGAATGTCGAGTCATGACTATCAATGTTTTACGTTCTCACAGTACTTCGGCCGATATAAATTCGCACGTCATAAGCAGGTGCGCTACAAATGGCCGTTATAAATTTAACGTTACATTCTGACAATATTTCTGCCAGGTTCAGCATATTTTTTAAATTAATCCATCGTTAAATCTAACACCGCAATCCGCCAGTATATTTTCCACGCTTCTCGTATATTTAAAATTAATCCACCATGAAACATTTACTTCAACAACATAGATTTTTTTTTTCACGGAGCTTGTCGATGAAATCTACGATACGATCCCCATCGCTAGCAAAATATAATTAGCGAACGTGTACGTTCCTGCAGTTAACCAAGCGCCGTGCCTTCACGATCATTATTATAATTACCAAAAGCCATTCTCCAGTGTACCGCACAGACCATCGGCCATTATTTCCCCATGCAGCCTCCAGCGCGCCGCGTCGCCATTTCGCCCCCTTTTTTCTCCAGTTTTACGATGGTTTACCGAGCGATGCGTGGCAAATTATTGCCCCCGATTTTAGCGTGGATCTCGTGACTCCGTCTAGTCCCGCGGGAATCCACTGGCTTTTGCAGGGTCCCGTGGGTGCAACGGTAGACGCGTGGCTTCCACTTCCAGTCTCTCTTCTCTCTTTCTCTCTCTCTCTTGAGAGAGAGAGAGAGAGAGAGAGAGAGAGAGAGAGGGAGTGAAGACGCGACTCTCTCGATGGCCATTTATGCGAGATGCCTCGTAAAAGACGATCGATCGAATAAATTATCCGAAAAATCGAGGATTCTCATTGGCGAAAGTTCTCTAATGGAAAAGAAGCGCCGTGAGAACTCGATGTTTTACATGTTTCGGATGTTTAGATGTTAGTGCAAATACATATTTCATTGAATATAGTTAACTCTATTTCTTCGCACTAAATATTCCGGTACGCGTTACATATTTCTTCCAACCAAGATTACTATTTTTCAATATTAGTGATCGCTAGAAAGAATGTTTTTCAACAGACCAAAGAACACTCAATTTCGAAAACATTAAACATTGACTTCTTGAATTACTCGATTACTCGAACTGCTACCGAGTTGCTAAGAAACGACCGCGATGATTTATTTACTGTGAACACTTTCTACATTATTCTATACTATGGATATTTTCTACGTTTCGTACATTTAAGTTTCTCATAGATACATAACGTTCACAGTCTATTAATTAAATAATCGAAAGTCTATAAATTAATAGTCAGGGGACAAGTAACACAAGTAAAAGTATACTGTGTGTCCGTGGTAGTCATTGGATACCAAGTATATAGACGTCTCGAATAGATAGGATTTCCGTAAATATATTAAGGGGACAATTTATAAGTCAAGAGATACCGGAGGAAACAGAGTACGACGGGTTGCCCAGACTACCTGAGTATTTTTTATCCAGCGAAAGGATACTTTTCTCGATCGCGTAGGTTCAAGGCCCAAGTCATTCCTGTCTTTCAGAGTGTCAGGTAAAGCTATACCTGCGAACAATTATCTACAAAAAAGAATGTTTCCTTTTCCACTTTTTTTTTTTTTTTTATTATTATTAACCCTCCATAAAATAAGGTTCGAAAATCGTTGAATCTTTAAAACCCACTGAACGACGGCTATTTATCCGAATTACTCTTTCAGCATCGTTCTGCTCAAGGAAATATTTAGAGAGATAATACAATTTTGTCGGAGGTCGTAGAATTTGTCGAGTTCAGTGTCGGTTAAAATTTCAGTCCGGTTCTAGTAAGCGAGCAACGTTAGAGTAGCGTGACCGAGCTTGACGACGATGTAGCCTTTGCAGAAGGCGGCTGATCGCTAAATATACTTGCAAAAGGATCGTCAAGAACCGAACGAATGGTGTGGTGCACACGATACAGATGGCAGCAGCTAACAAGGTATGTAACCCGGATGAAGTTCAATAATCCAACTTCGATAAAGTCAGCGGAATCTAACGAGGGATATAAAAGAAGCTGTTCGAACATCTTGCTCTCGTTAAAAGGGAACGAACGACCTGTTCGATCGTTAGGGAAAAGTAGGACTTAAATTAAAAATTAAGTAATTCCGGCTTTAAATCACGATTTTCACGAAATTACATGTACGGAGGAAATTAACATTTGGGGTTGACTGGGTTATTCGATAGAGATAATGAGACCATTCGAGCATTTAATTAGCGGGCAGACACTTCTCCGCTATATTTACGGCAGACGTTCCAGATATCTTCTAACCTAACGGGCGTTCTAATCTCGTGGAATTTTATCTGCCATGTAACGGCCCGTCGTTTGTCAGCGTGTCCTCGGTGCACGGCCAAAATCCCTTTTTCATCTAAATTCCTTCGGAACCAGTAAATTTCGAACGCTATCCAGACGCGTGTTGTTCAAAGACTGTGTTATAGAATTCTCTTGGAAGATCCATCGTTCAACCCCCGCAAAGTGTCTCGTCGACGGTCTTATCGCGTTAAAAATATGCACTGTCGACACAGAGATAACGCGAGACGGACGAAGAAAAATACCAGCGTAACATAAATTATATTTCAGCAACCCCTGACGTACCACTCTGCTCTAATTCACCCAACGAAAGATCTGCCTCCCTTTGCTCCTAAACAGCCTCCTCTTACTTCCTAAAGTATCGTAACACAACTGACGTTTTAATGAATTTATTCAATGTTCACAGGTACATGTCGAAGCCAGAAGAAGGTACCAGCAGACAGTTCCTTCGGGTGTTTCTCGTGTTCCATGAGGAAGATCGCATACTGGCTAACGAAGTTGCCAAGGCGACTTTAATCGATTGCAATGGGAACGAGGTGGCGAAAAGGATGCCGTAAGGCGACAGCGGATGACAAACGAAGGGCAGACCGATTCGCGCAGCGTTTTTCACCAGACAAAACGTAATAAAAACGCGAGGTGCCGGCAGCGAGGTGTTTCGAGGTGTAAACCGGCTGGTGGCGCCAGGCTACGCAACGCTCTGCCCAGGGGTAGCACGAAGCTCGGTCTATATGCCGATCCTGGGATGGAGGGGAGGCTTGTGCCGGGGCGATATCGCACACAGACGCGGCGAAATCAAATCGACGCGGAGTCGCGTGGTAGGAAGGGCGAAGCTGCTCGAACTGGCCAGCGAGAGGAACGAGGAAAATATGGGTGAAACACGGTGCACGAAGGAGCAGGATAACGAGCAGACGAGGAGGAACTACGGAGAGGGATAGGTTGATCCTGCCGGGTTGAGAGAAGGCCGCGTTGGATGGAAAGGGACAGTCGGATAGGTGTTATTCGATTCTGTTCTTGGGTAACAAAGCGAGTTGCATCGCGTTCGCGAGAGAAAAGGACGCGATAAGCGCGCGAGACAGGTAGATCGTGGGAGGAAGGTGCTGGGAGAGAGGGGTTGGTCGACCCTGAGGAAGACCAATCGCTAGGTGGGAGAAAGAAGCGAAACAAATGGAATAGAATGACCAATGGGAGGAACGGAGAAAGGTACATCCACTGGCTCTTCGGTTAGAGCGACGAGGACTGTTTCGACGTAGACAAAGAGGCAAGAAGAGGAAAGAGCGAGAAAGAAGGGTAGTCGGAGGAAACGAGACAGCACCGATGCAAAGGAGCGAGGGAGGAAGGAAGGTAGAGCGAGCGAGAGCGAAAAGGAAAGAGAAGGGTTGGTCGACCCTGCGCGTTATCAGGAGCCGCCCCTCCCGGGCGCCCCTATATCCACCCCGACTTTATATACCCCGTCGGTGTAGCCGAAGAGTACGTGCATCGGTGTGCGCAGTGGTGAAAACGCACACAAGTAAGGCGGCAACGTCCCTAGGCGCAGCCGGGCGCAGAGCGACGCCGCATGGCGTCGGCGTCGCAAGCTCGACCGACTCTTTTCTCTCTCTCTCTCCGCGCGACGTTCTCGGCCAACGTCACCGGAAGATCGTCGTCTTCTTTCGCTGTCCTCGCGCTGCGTTTCTCCAAGGAACAACGGGACGAAGCTAGACGAAGATAACCGGAGGACAGAGGGCCAGATAGAGAGGGAGGGAAATGGAGAGTGCGCGAGCGAGCGAGAGAGACGGTGCACGACGGTGCGAGAGAGAAGGGAGGAGGGAAAGGGAGCAAGCTCAGGAGCAGCAAGGGAGAGAACTTTCGTTATCGCGCCGCGAGTGACGCGCTGCCCTCGGAGCGTCGCGACGCCACCAGACGCCCGACAGTCGTCCGTCAGACGCGCCACGGTTGTCTTGAAACTGACCGGTTTTCGAATTCGCCTGCACTTCGCGCTCGTCCTTCGAAGGATTCGCGTATCCTCACCGTCCTTCCTCGAAACCTCTCCACCATCGTGTTTCTTTCCCTCTGATTTTCCATCTTGCAACCTATCGTTTACCACGGGTCGTACTACCTCGTCACCGAAATCGACCAGACACAACGCCGTATCCGTTCGTTCGTTCCTTCTTTCTGCATTCTTCGAGGCTCGTTTTTCTCCTTTCTCTTCGGTGCGTCGTCTCTGTTCCACTGTGTGGCTCGTGGCCACGAGTCGCGCACCGTGAACGTCACTCGTCGCACGTAGACCGAGCCGAGCTGTCATTCTCGCGGCCTCGAAGCAGAAACCGATCGCTTCCTGTGAATGACACGAGCCGTGCCATCGTATTGTATTCTGACGTGTTGTACGCGATTCGCTGGATGTCACCTTTCGAGCAACCTTTCGCAAGCTGTCTTGAAAATTGGCAGACAAAAAGGACTAGAAGGTGTTTGTCGATCGAAAGGTTAGTATGAAGGTTTCGAGCTTTTCGGATTCACTCATGTCAATGACAATCTTGTGCGTAGGATCGTGAAGAATATCGTGTACCAATATCGGAGCAGGTTGTGACGGTGAATTTCAAGGGACGTTCCCACCGAGTGCCCGTGCAGCAGGCAACCGGATTGACGTGGCGGCAGAACGGGTCATCGAGTGCTTCTGGATTTTCACACCTTTCGTTCTACCATCTTCAGACACGTTATTTTCCCATATTTTTAATACGAATATATCGATCTTCTATTCTTCTGCCCGATTCTTCGATTCCATCAGATCGGTACCTGACACTATATTTTTCTTTTTCAGATTTGAATTACACCTGTGCAATCATCCAACGCCGGACCGATGTTGTTTCAATAGATTCAACAAAACAAACCCCTTTGGCAAATTGCGGATGAGAAACGTCATCGTTGTCGTCTTATCTTTGTCTCCAGCGAATTCTTCGAAACGTCGCGATAAACTTGAGAAACTCTCTTACCTGCGGTCATCGGCAAACAACATCGTCGTACATCAATGACACGAAGTTCATCCTCCTCGAAGCATCGAGTATCGTATCCCGCTGTAGACGGGTTCTTGAAACCTCGAGACATGTCCTTGAAGAGTAATAACGAGGCCTCCTGCATCTCGACGAGGAATGTGAAACCCCCTGTACGTATACTGAATGTATCCTGAGTGTATTTCTGTCCGGTATACCTTCAGTATACGTAACAGGAGGCTACACCGAACTTCGATGGACGCCATCATGGACTCCGCTGCTGATATCCACCCGTAAATTCACCATAAGCGGATTATCATGCGATAGCTAGCTTCTATTATGTACCTGTACAACCGAGCCACTTGTGTAACGGAAGTCTGCTCGTGCGTAAATCGAAATTAACTACGTTCCGTAGCTTCTTCGCGCTTTCTTGTGTACGCATTTCGGCGATTAAATAATAAATCGATTATGTCTCTGCGAGGAAACTCGTAGAATTCGTGTTAGGTTATTCATGCGACGAGGAATTTAGATGAAACGAGATTGTGTTACATAAATTGTTGGCTTTATAGATGATCGTAGACGTTTTGCATTTTAGCGAAGTACTTTAAGATAAGGAAATTAGTTGTAGGAAAATAGAAAATAGAAAATTAGAAAAATAGAAACTGTTTGGTGAAATTAGCACTTGAAGCTTGTAGACTGTTTCAACTTGAATCAATAAATATTGCTGCGTTTCATATTATGTTAAAATGATTGTCGTAACGATTATTAGCGAGTGTCTGAATTAGAGAGCTTTCATCATTTTTTATCGTGTATTTACGTCTTTCAGTTGCACGATTCGACGAAGATTAAACGCGAGATTGACAAGTCCAGCACGACTTACGAAACTATTTTTCTATCTCGCGTGATTATATTTTGTTAGTCGATTCGTTCTTAATTGTTGACGGTGATTAAAAAGGATTCGCGTTAATTTAGTCATAGAAGGTAATTTGAAGCAATAACGTTACAGTCTAAATATAGTAATTCTAAATTTTCTCTTCTTCCTATGTTAGGAAACACTTAAACGCGATCCGAAAGCTAAAATTAGTACGATGGATTCTTAAAATATCCAATTGAGTTTAGAATTTCAATCGACTTCGAATCTTTAATTAAATAATATAACGAATAAAAGTAAAATATGAATGAACGTTAAAACACCGTATCTCAATACCCGATACGTTAATCATTTAATTACACAACATACGCATCGCTGTAAACAGTTTCACGTCATATTTAATTTATTTCAATATTATTTCTGCGCTCTAAGAGACACTCGAAGATTTTCTATCAGTTTCAAATGATTCTATACGAACCAATTAGCAAACAAGTATGTAATTATATTTCTCGCGACAAGTATTCTATTACCACATGCGAATGGGATCGTCGTGTTTACCAATCCTATCGTCCGGTTCGTTTTCTCCACGCATGTAATTCAAAGGAAATAAATGCAATAACGCATTATACACATATCATTAATTCTTCTTTCACGTAATGCAATTATTACTCGTACTTATACGCATAGTAGAATTCCATTTATTCGACGTCCGATTAACCGAACTTTCGTTGATTCGATTTCATCCATCCGAACGTGAGTTTCTATCGCGTGAACGAAAGATTAAATAAATGACAAAATCAATTAGAAAAATTAGTCAAACAGGCTATTTCGTGACCTATTGTTATACGAATTCCAATTGTATAAACAGTTTGTCCATCCGACAATTTCCGATAAATGGAATTTCACTGTATTACGATCCAGCGTGAAGAAGAAGAGAAGTCACATCTTGTTCCTAGCCGATCGACAGCGTGCGCCCTGACCTGGCCGTATCGCCTGGTAAAACGTTTCTAAACTGGCTTTAAGGAAAAACAAATAACAGCGGAATCGGGCCAGATATTCGCGTCTGCGGACTGAATTCGCGCAACGATTCGCGTACGCCGCACACGAAATAAAATCGTTTACGAGGTCGGGGCGTATGAAGTTTGCCAATAAACCTCAACCGAAACAAACAAGGTGTAAGTCATCCCGTCTGGAGGATTACTTCCCCCTTTAATGCCCCCTCCCCTCTTCGCACAAAGGGGGTAATTCCTTCTCCTACGTCTCGAAGGTACAACTTTCTCTTTTAAAGCCACTCGTAAAAAGGGTTGAAGACAGGCCGAGTTGTCTGCAATCGGCAAAAGGGTTGGTGAAAGTAGCCTCTGCAATAAAAATGCTAAAAATTCGAAAGTGAAGCAAGGGTTGACCGGATAATGGCAGGGATGGAGTTTCACTTTCTTTTTTTCTGGAATAACATACCAGCGACAGTTGGCTTTCAGTTCGCGTTGCCTTGCGATCGGGTGCGTGTTACAGTCGAACTTTAACGGCGATCTCCTGTGTTATTTTTTGTTTGTGTTTTTCTTTTTTTTTTTTTTTTTTTTGTTTGATTATGTCGTCGTGAAGGAACGTTAACGGGAAGTTAATCAGTTTATGGAGTCTTGTAAAAGAACTCGACGAGGATTTGCACGGTTATCGAAGTACCTGTACTCGCTTACCTGCCATCAGGTTTGTATCCTCGTTGACTTGTAATCGCCTTCGAATTACCAGCTAATCTCATTCAGAAAACAAACCGATTAACTCCACTTTCTGAAGAGTATTTCAGTTTGATGTAAGAATATACGAATAACGTTTAACTCTTCTGCGGATCATACGATTATCCTTGATTGAGTCAATTACAGATAGTCTGGCTTCTGTGTGGCTCAATTAACCGTCTTCAGATACGTATAATAACGTCTTTAAATATTTATAACTTTTTTAAATCTGTTGCGAAACAAAAAGACCTTTCCAGTATTCGTAGAAAGACATAAAGAAAAGAGGTTCCAAGACGTTCAGTTGAATGAGATTTTATATAGGATTAGCGATATTTCTTCAAGAGCGACGTTTAGAGAGACGTTCAGCTTTTCATCGAATATCAACGTATTAGGTCGTCGGAAAAGTTTCTTTCGTTTTATAAGGAAACAATGCACAACATTTTTTCGTTTTATATTCTTTTATCCAATTACCTATGATCCATTTTGTTCTATCAACATAAAGATCACAACGTTCGACAGATTAGGTTTCGTGTTTGTATAAAGATGCGTCGTTGTAAAAGACGTGTCTGTGAAAGAAAGACACTTCTCGGACAGCCTAATAATTGAAATAATTGCGCGGTCGTATTCCCTCTGTTACGCGATGCCTCGTGGATTCTTCATTTCCTTTCTGAACTTAAAGACTCCTGTAATTTCCGAGAAATTATACGGGCGCGTAGAATTTGGGTTGTTGAAGCAGCGGGCACCGTGTCGAATGGGAAACCTCGCGGGGAGTTTTGGAGCCGCGATTATGTTCGCCATCGTGATCGCGTATGCAGACCTTGCGTCACGGACGCGGCGCATTTAGATCATTGAACTCACTCGAACCGTCTGTCCAGGGACACGGCCTCGAATTATGCATTCTCGAAGGTCTCGTTGCAACTTCTTCTTTTTGCCTCCTCCCGCCGTCCCTCTGTTTCCTCTTTTTCCCGTTTTACATCGTTCCGAAGAAACGATCGACGACAGAGAGCGAAGGAAGAGGGTCGCCGGACGGGCGGTCGAAATTCCGGCGGAACTTTGAAAAATTTACTCGCGCGCTCGATGTACCACCGATAAGGAACGGACGGGAAACAGCGATAAAAACAGGGCCGAAGGGAGGGCGAACGTTTCCGAGACTTGTAGCCACTCGAACGACTGGATGTAACTCGGCAGCCGAAAAAACTTCGAAAAAGCTGCATCTCTGGAAGAGGAGAGCGAAGAGAGAAAAAAAAAAAAAAAAAAAAGAAACACATATCCTGGAGTCCTAGAGAGAAAAGCTAAAATTTCAACAGCGACCTGGGAAAGCGACTTGGTAAAGTTCAACGAGCCCCGACCGCGCTGCTTCGTGTACGAGGACCACGAAGAGGGAAACCTGGAATTTCGAACGAGGAGGACGAAGATGCTGCTGAAGAAGAAGAGAGACAGGCTTATAGCGAAACGAACGAGGGATAAAGAGGGGCTGAAGACAGACAGGAAGCGAGAGAAAGAGGGACAGTAGGAGAGAAGGAAACTGGGCGAGATCTCTCTCTTCCCGGCCAATGAGTCGTCGTCTCTTTTGGTGGCCCAACCCTCGGGCAAATATGGCCGCCACGTGCGAAAGGGAGCTTAAGCAAGGGTTAGGTTAGGCCAGGCTGATCCTTCTGGACCTGGCAGAGGGGCAAGAGAGAGCTGGACCAGAAATTGGAGGCGGAGTGGGGTGGGCGTCGTTGTCAGCCATCATGGGATGCTGCGGGATACAAGAGCCTCGTTGTCCTCTCCTCTTTGTGCTTTCCTATCGAACCAAGCTCCACGCTACCGTGCTGCGAATAATGGAAACGAACTCTATGTTCCCGTGTTTACATGCGAACCGCGCATCGCAACTAATTGCGTCCCCTGACTGACGCGAACGTTCGCAACGCGACGAACCGCGTTCAAGCTGAAACGCGTTCCAGGGACGTTCGCGACCGTAATACGATCGTTGGCCCGACGCCATCAAGGCCTGTTCGAGTTTTTCCCCTTATCAGCCTTGTTTTCTCCAATCTGAAACTCGAGTCGATGACGGACTACAGCTTGACCTAACGCGTTCCTGGCTTATCGTGCATTTTACTATCCATAGAGATACGTGATTGGGCGTAGGGGTTGAAGATCGACCAAAGGTTAACGTTGCGCGATCCAACGACTCGTAGATTTTGTATGATCAATGGCTTCTTCGTGGAGGAAACGTCCACTTCTCCGTGTGGATTTATTTGAAGCTATTTATGTACACACGTCGTTTCTTTGCTATACTTAGGAGAGATTTTCCTTAGTAGTATGTTTGTAGAACAAGCTGTTAAGGAGAAACTCGTTGGTTGTAAAATACGAGTACCAAGAACGTTGTAGGGGTATGTAGAATAATACGCAACGAGATTAATGCGCGACGAGAGAGAAGCTTATTCCGTGTTAAATGGCCAGAGGAATGTTATGCCAGCGCGTGAAATTAATGTGAAAATTAATGCAGTCTATCTGTCCTCATTGACACCTACTTATTTACTTACTTGTCTCCATTCGCATGTCCTGGAATAATTTTATGGTTGTGCTCGCGTTGGATCGTTCATAAAAATTATTAATCGTTTTATTGCTCTTTAAATTATGACAGTGGTAATAATACATGACGGTTCAATATGTCTTAAATACAAAGTTTCAGTTTCGTAAAATCTTCAGTTTGAATATATAACGTTTTAGTTTCAAAACTATTAAAATACCCACGTAAATCATTTTTAAGACCTATCTATGATCTATTGTCAAAATGTAAAAATGTTGGTGAAATTTCGCGCACGTTCTAACTTATCGAATACCTATACGCGCTATCATCAAAGACATCGTATTCGTAAAACGTTGTAAATCTTGTTCAACATTGTTTATCCTTTAAAGCTACCGCGCGCTATGCGTAAACGACTCTGTGACATAGATCATGCCTTCTATTCGAGTTCTTGGATCTAGTACGTACTCTACAAATATTTAGGACAGACACTTATCGTCAGACAGTTTTGTGTCTCGTCATCGACGCGTGAATCCAGAGGAAAACATATTTTTAACTGTACACGTTGAAAGTTTCCTACAAGAACGCAGAATTCTTAGTATCAAGAGAACGTTCTTCCTTATGTTTTCAGTTTCTCAACAATATTTTCAGCACCGCCCCCCTCAGATGGAAAACTTTCTCAAATAAGAAAAACCCACAATTACGTAACTTCGACTGGACAAAAATTAAAAGCTCCGTTCGATTAATAATACCATTTTCAAGCGAAGTTGAGCTGCTTAGAAGCCAAAAATTACACTCTTTACCAATTTCTCAATTTCATTGCACGAGTACAAATTATTTGAACTATTTTTCGCTCTTGGATACGTTTTCGTGAACCTAAAGTACGCGATATTTTCTCATTCCTTCGTTATTACGTTAGAGACTAACGCTATCTCAAAATATACAACGAGCCTGATTATTCTCTGCGATATTGGAGGTCGAATTTTCAGACGTTGAAGCTCGGCTGATTCGAACAATCCTATCTCATTCTAATCTTCATCTATATTTCCTCAGTTTTTCGTTAGCCGTAAGATCGGTCTGCATCTCGCTCCGAATGGTCATCTTCTCGCTTTCCGATCGGGGGAAAAAATTTCGTTGTTCATCAAACAAGCAAGCAAGCAAGCAAGCAAGCAAGCAAGCAGAGGCGCGAGAGAAGTGAAAAAGAAAAACAGAGAAGAAGGGGAAGGAGATAAGAAGAGCGTTGGCTCGTTTTCGAATACGAATGGCCGTTCGCGATATCGGTTATTATAAATCACCGAGAAAATCGTGACTACCCGCCGTAAAGGGTAAAGTAAAGTAACGAATTAACGGCGTAGGGAGTGTCGCGAAGTGTAAAGTGCCGCGTTCTCGATGCCTGTTTCCGAACTCTCCGCCGACGTCGAGGCTGGGATACCCAACGTAAACGTGAATTTATAATGACGTTGTACTTTGCGGAATACCTATTACGAACTGCCTTTTAAGGAAGTTGTATATTACGTGTTTCACGGACCTTCGTATACCAACCGACAGCCAGGATATTTTAAGAATTAAGATACTGGCTACAAAGAAGCTCGTTTCTCGTTGCATCTCCACAGTCGTTCCGCGTTTTCATATATTTTTCCCGACTACCGTTACACACTGTTCTTAAATATCGAACGACGATTTTAAAACGCTTCAGAAATGATATGAAAATCCTTGGAACGTTCGCCGGACCTCCTTTCGTACGATATCCGTAGTCGCTTCTATATTTCGCTTTGTAAGCCGAGGATTTCCTTTTTCGTACTCTTATCTTCTTAATAATCCACGTTATCGATTATATAAATTAATTAAAAATCTATCGAACGACGATTTTAAAACGCTTCAGAAATTATACGAAAATCCTTGGAACGTTCGCCGGACCTCCTTTCGTACGATATCCGTAGTCGCTTCTATATTTCGCTTTGTAAGCCGAGGATTTCCTTTTTCGTACTCTTATCTTCTTAATAATCCACGTTATCGATTATATAAATTAATTAAAAATCTATCGAACGATTGTTAACCCTTTCAGGATCAAACGCTTTTGCATCGAACACGTTGTTTCTCATTTTTCCCTAAGCAAGACATAGTGCTAGCTTTTATCTTTGAGGTTGCAGTTACAGAGGATAACGTGCTCTGATGAATGTGTCCGAGCAATGAAATAAATAAACTCTGAGTACGTATGCATTTGAGGCTTCGGATGTTTCATCCGTAAGAACGTCAGAACATCGACTGTAAGCATAGCATAAAGCACAAGGTTATTACGCAACGTCGAGCGTGAAAGGGTTAACAGAAACTTGTATAAACTATAACACTGTCGTATTCTTGAGTAAAAGTAACAATCGTTGAAACAATAATCAGGAATGTTTAATCGTGAATTATTTCTTACCTCCGCATGGACGAAGTCCGACGGCCCAGCTGTGCACCAGTAATCTGCAAAGAAAACGATCTGGTTGCAATGTCAATTTTAAACATAGTCGCGAATTCTTCTAGATTTAAGAGTGAACACGCTCGGCTATTATTTCACCGTAAAGTTTAATCTTAGAATAAAGAAGCTTTGTTAAGAGCTTTAGCTATTTTCAACGAACCGCTGCAACGAGTCAAGCGGAACAACAAATTCTTTCGTTACGCTGTCTCGTAAAATCCGACGATCTTTGGAAGCATTACGATATTTTTCGTTTCGTTCCCTCGCGTTCTGGCTCCTCAGAAGGGTGAACCGTTCTCGTGAGATTCGGGGGTGTAAAAAAAAGAACACAGCACGAGAGAAGTGAAAGTTCGCGCTAGCGGATGCGCGACTCGGTTAAAAAGGGTTAGGAGAAAGTTGCTTATTTACTGCGCTGTAAAAATGTCATGGGAAAGGGTTCCCTTTTCTTCAGAGCAAACCCTTTCCATCGTCGCGCCCGACGTTCCACCTAGGTACCTTTTTAGACGAAATGTCAATTTTTTACTTTCCCTCGCGGATACTCGCTTCCTCTTTCCTAATTCTGTTCAGTTTGTTCCGAATCTTCGGTCGAACGCCAGCTTTCTTCAGCTCTTTCCATCGCGAATGTGATTCGTAGACATTGTAGTGCAATTGTTGTGGTCAGTGATTAGCTTACATACAAAGGTTGGTGATGTTTAGGCAAATTCGTATCTTTGTGAATATGTTTGGAGAAATGGAACACGAGAGAAGATTCGTTTTATCAACTAATTATCACAACAGGTAGATGTTATATTTTGGGTATTTTATTCTTGCGTGCTATGCACATTCCACGCATTCCTGTACCCGTGAATTGCATAAAAGATGCATACAGTGAAGTCTACTGATCGGAATGGCATGTTAAAGTGTTTCGTGAATTTGCGACAAAAGAATGGTGTAATAATTGGGGATTAATTTCCCATAGACCGCTTACCGCTCGCATTAACGATAATTAACATCGCGTGTTTCTCGTTGGTCATTTCTCACGAACTCTTATTTATTTCCATAAGAAAATCTCGTCGTGCTTGCAACGCAAACCGTCGCCGTTTGCTCTTCTCCTCAAACGAACTTTCTTCTCCAAACCACCATCGATAATCGCGCCAAAATCTGCCTCATCTTTTTACCTGATTTCACAGGCAAAAGTTGACACGGAATGAAAATGGAGGAGAACGAGGAACCTTTGAAAGATGGAAAGACTGTCGTCGCTGTGACCGACGGAGCGTCTCTTCGCTCGAATTCCTTTTGACGATTCGAAGAAAGACATCGCGGTGAATCAGGAAAGCTATAAAGTAGCTGGTCGTGATATCGAACGACGGCCGTCGTACGGTAATTAGCAACTCGTAGAGCCGGAGAATAAATCGGCGATGATTGTTATTCGATCGGGCGGCGGCGCGGAAAGGGAAGCTGGCAGGAAGCGGCATCCTCGAGACGAAATTTATACGGGCACGTTATATGGCGTCGTTAAAATAAATTAAAGGAGTTTTATCGTGACCCGTGCTATAATTTATTTAAGCCGTTTCCTATTATATCACAGCGCCACGAAAGGCACACTGACCGCGTAATTCCGAGCGATCCTGACGGTTTCGCGGAGAGCGACGACCAATCGACTCGGGCGGTTAAATAATATCGTAACCAGGGACCCTTAATTGCGCGAAAACGAGGCTGTAACTTCGCCTGTAATTAGCTGGTGGACTCGTTACACGGCCGAGAAAGGGGTGCAGTCACGTTTAATCGCGACCCGCTGCTTGTCCGACCAGATCCACCTCGTTTCGAAGGATTTCACCGACTTTGGTATTGATCTGCTGCCAGCTAGGTAACTTTATAGCCAGCTTAACCGAATAGAAGAGTTTAAATTACGATTTAGGAACGATGAATAGCGACTGGAATGGAGTCGTGAAAAGGAATTTTCGGATATCAGGATCGAGCCGGATAAAAGATTGTTTCGATACCGTTTCGTTGCTCCGCTCTTTACGACGCTTTACCATTACGAACACGAACGTGTACGAATTTGTTTGTGCCAAGTAGGATACGTAGTAATTGATTTTAGAAGCGATTTACAGCTAAAACCCTCGTCACGGCTCTCTCGTGTAGTACTTTACCAACTGAAAATTTCAGCGAATTGTTAAAGTTCTGGGTTAAAAACTCTCGTTGCACGATATTTTTACAACTTTTGAATTTTACAGCTGCCAGTAATTCCTGCAATTTACTCGCAGACAATTTTATTTCTCTTACTAATTCTGTTACTATGCAAGAGGATTTATCAGCACCAGCGACCAGTAACGCGTGACTTATGAAACTTATCCAACGATATTACACAGTTGAAAAGTGCAAGACGATTTTCAACGCCGTTTCTCGCGTTTCACACGGCCACGCGAATTTTCGTACGTCGTCGAATATCCAACAGACAAATGTACGCTGATACTGTTTGCGAAGTACGAACCTAGAATCGACACAGACTGACACAGACACTTGGACGAAAAGAAATTCCTCTCACGGGGTCCTCGTGAAGAAGTTAACGACACTACGAACACCTCGCCGATATATGTTACAAGTATGATCTATACTTCGACTCATGACCGTCATTAGCGATTTTATTTTAATCAGTGACATGTTTAAATCATTCAGCGGACAGTCCTACCAAGGGATTGTGTGTCAATGAGAAGCAATTGGCCGAAAGCTGAACGCCCGTTTAACAGCGATTCGTCGTCATTGTAAACGTCAGTTTCGCTCTATCGTTGACTGGGTCGTCGCTCCTCTCGAATGAGATTCCCGCCGAGTCTGCTAGTTCCCGTCGTCTCATGTACTATTTATACGTCCGTGGCTAGCGACCGAACCTTTTCGTGCGATTTTCATCGTTGCCGGAGTGGCAACGTTTCCAACGAGAACGTTCCAGCCGGCGCTTCTCTTTCGCCGCACGTTCCTCGCGTACCCAGTCGCCACGCGATGGAGTCAGCTACCATTTACGTAGTACACCGCGATGTCCAATGCCTGCAAACTTCCTTCCGTTTCCTAGCTTTCGCGTTTCAAGACGAACGTTCGAGATTTTCAGAAAATTTCAGGCAAACGAAATGAATTTCTTTCTCGAGGAGATTATGTATCGTAATTTAGCGATAATTAAAAGAGCCGCTGCAACGACCAGGGAATTGTATTACAAATTCATAGCCGATTGATTTTTATAGCGATAAACATTTTCACTTATGAATAAACTAATTGCATTGTATCTAACACAGTATTTGTATATTTGTATATTGTATATATCTTCATGTCGATAATATCAACAATTTCATACTGTGAAAATGAAACGTAAAACCTGGCGAAGAAAATACGCTTCATTGGAAAATAAGATTACGTGGAAATAATTTGTATAGCCACTGCGTAATTTAAATATTAAAGTTGCCTGGTTATTGCCGTAAACATTTTAGTAATCGCAAACGTTTGTGATATCGAACGACGAAGTTCATTAAAGACTTCATTGATTCCGAGGTCGTGCTGCAAAGTACGATTTAATTCAATTTTAAACGAAATTATAAAGGAAAAGAAGACAGAAAATCGGCAATTTTCTTAACGATTATAGTCAGCAACGAATATAAGCTAAAGTTCGTGACACGGAAAGCGACAGAGGTTTCAGAATCGCTGGCTACTATCTGTGCATGGAATTAATTAACTCTCGCATTCAGGCCGATAAATCATCCGCATTTATAATCGACATGCCCCACCATTTCTTTAACGATACGACTAATGAACTCGAACTGGTCGATTATTAAACGAACACAGCGTACGGCTATCTCGTTCTCTTTCATGGAAAATGTCCGTGTACGACCCGGCGGCCAGTAGTTTACCAATAAAACGCGATAATTAGCGTGGTTATAAAAGTCGTTGGAAAGTGACGTTGCTGTAATTTCTCCGTGTATTATTCGACTTCGCCTCTGCTTTATCCTTTTTGAAAGCACATCGCCGTTCCTCCTTTGCGTTCTCGTCAGCGCCATAATTATTCCCTTGCCTGTAAATTTCTGTAAATTTTCCATGGGAAGATGGCCGGTGATTCCTTCGAGGTAAATTTTGTTTCTTTTATTTTTACCTTTCGACATCAGCCTTGAGTTTCCGTGAAACAGCAAAGTCTCTGCGATTGGTCGTTAATTAAAAAACAAGAATGCGTTGTTTATCTCGGTCCTCGAATCAGAAATACTTATTTAATATTTCTATAGGATGTATATACCGTTCGAATTGTTCAATTAATGAATTGTAAAATACGCGAATACGTTCGGAATAGAGGATTGCGGAGGAATCGGGGTTAATATGCATCGCGTATGATGTGAATTGAAATCGGCATTTACTTTTGTAGGTTGCGTGTATGGTTTTTGAAAGTACGACGTAACGCGAAATTGAGAGAAAACGTTTTATGGTAATTCCTATCTAGACTGTGGATGTTTCTGTGATTACAGGAAATTTAAGGGCTCGTACAGTATACAAAAATATAGAACATATCCCGAATAAAGTACATTGCCTGCTCTCTGTATTTGTTGGCCGAAACAAATCCCAATTTAGATTATATAATCTTAAATAACGAAATATTTCTTCAGTTGTGTTTTCATAAATGTAAAAGTCCATAAGATCCATAAAGATAGGCAGTCTGTTTTTATTGAACGCATACAAGTTCCCGATATAAATTCCTTTACAATACAGACACAGTAAGCATCGAGTATTTATAGGAAATTTGAAGATGCGAAAATACACAATATCCAAAAGTGTATAAAACATACAAACTAAAGTTCTCGCTGTAACATTATATTTATTAAATCAGATAAATTCCGCCACAACCATCAATTCTTTTATCTTTGCCACGAAAAACATAAAACGGCATAAACATCTGCGGTCCAATAAGTTACGAAAATCGAATCCACAGTGAACGTGTCGGTGCATTACATAGCCGTGTTATCGTGAAAAAAGATATTTGGAATGGTTTTACGGGTGTCATTGAGTCACGCCGCCGCGTTTCCACTGCTATATTTTTCCACTATTTGCTTGGTAAATCTTCGAAAGTATGCGCCGCGCTGAATGTAACGCCCATCCACGGAACGGGGCTGAACGAGTCACTCCTAGACCTAGATAACTCGGAATGGAACTCCCCCGCGGATTTATCACCGAGTCTCAGACATTGTTTACGTTTGAGACGGGTCGCGTAAATTCTTGTTTTAAAGTGTCTCGGAAACCACCCATATCCACCGTTTCCGCCCTCGTATCTTTGTTCTTTGGGATAACGCACGCTCACTTTCCTTCTGTACCAGACCTTGATACTAGAACCACGGTGAACGCCACCGTTTTTGCCTCCCGGAGGATTTTTCCTCCTTCCAACGGAGGATATTATGCGTATAGAGGAAAATTGGGCAAATTTCTTTGCATCTACGTACACCTCTGATGAAGTTATAAAATAAATAAGCATAGCGCTAGGTAATTAAGTTTTATCTGTCATTTAAGACACGTGAACGAAATTCTATCTTTGAACTTGCTTCCAATGAATATTTATTTTTACTGGAAAACATTAGATAACTAGGTTTTACGTTTCACTTAAAGCAGATAAGCAAAGTTCCACTCTGAATTTTTTTCTTCATAATTTCTATTTCTAACGAGAACAGTTAGAAACATTTGACTTAACAAATGGTGGAACAACGTAGAAGACACATTAATAATTATCTGAGAATTCTCTCAGATTTATTGAAAGCTGAGAATATTAGAAAAGGTTTAAACTTCTGGAGAATACCGCGAATTTATTGTATCCAGTTAGCCAATCAAATTACGAAAAACTCTCGTTTAGCAAAACAAATGAAAATCATTTCCCGGGCATCCAGTCACTCGAAACTCGCGCAACATCGGTCGTTTGGAAGTCGGGGAAAACCTAGTTAAGTCTCGCACAGTAAGCTGGCCGATCAATATCTCGGTTACACGACTTCATCTTCTCTACATATCGCGACGTAACGAGAAGACTAGCAAAAAGGCGTATTTACAAAGGATGCTATTCTCCTGATGGCCATGAGCGAGAAAGAAAGGAAAAAGCGTCGTAAAGTCGACGGTGGCCCTAGGCGAGAAATCGCTGGAATAAAATTACAGCGTCGCGTGTGCACCGAGGATTGCATCCTCGTGGCGCGTTAATCGGGAATCGATGAGCATCCTGCGGACGTTATACGACTAAATCCCTCTGGAAGAGCGGCCTTTTTCAGCTGGCTCAGGATTTTAGCGTCGTGAGCCGCTTATTTATACAAGTTCGGCAAGGATATCGCGAACGAACCATCGTAAGTTGCACACGCCTCCAGATTGCAGGATCCTGCAGGATCCTGTTGGCTGGCCTCTGCTGCAAGAAAAAATCATCGGCAGTTCGATCGACCACCTTGGAATCGTATCCGATACTTATCCACGTCTTTTCTATCTACATAGAAATCGTGCTCGGCGTTTTGATCAGAATACTTGCTATATGTCGCAGGATGTGTCCCTTGAAGGAACGATATCGAGTGATCGGAGGAGAGAAAAGACGAGGAAACACCACGAGTTTTCCCTCAATCGACTGTCTACATATGGAGAACCTCGAGGACGAAGTAAAAATGAAAATCGTGAACGTTTAAAATAGGCAAAGGTACATCTATAAAACCGTCACGCGGTTAGAAGGTTTGAAAATTGGATACTCGGGTAGAAAAGCGATAAACGGAGAGCGTTACCGAGATTGGAAGCGTTGAATACGCAGAAAGAAGCGCGCAGGTTTCTGCAATGTGTCATAATATACGTAAGCGTCGCGGGTAGTCCATAAACATCCACATTTTATAGGATAATGGACGATAAGGGAGCATAACTCGCGTCATCCGCGTATCATCGTAAATAATTTATCTGCAGGAATATCGTAGGAATCTAAACAAAATCGCGCGAGCACGACGATTTTGCGGGTACTATGTAACACCAGGGGACGAAGAGAACGTCGAGAATGGCGCTCGACGGTAACGATCTTGGCGAACTTGTTCGAGCAAACTTTCGTACTCGAGCGATTTCGGAAATTGAACGAGGAGCTTCTCTATAGAGGCCGATCGGAATTCGAACAAGGTCTTAATCGGTAAAAACTTTGATTGCGTTAAATGTTGTAGTAACTACTAAATCGCATGATTTATATTCCAAACCGAGCGACTTTTTATGGTGGTTTCGAGGTAGGTACGGAATTTCTAGCTGAAACTTTGATTAGCTTCTGGCAAACTATGTTCGAGTTTCAGGAAATTAAAATTTAAACGAGAGTGACTTTCACAAAAATATTATCCACCTTCGTGTCTGGCGGAACTTTCCTCCATTTCGCTGCAAGGAATTTCGAGGGAAAAAGAAACATCACTCCCCCACGATTACCTATATAACTGTAGAAGATCGACATCTTCTGAAGAAAAAAGAAAAAAGAAAACGATCTCATTCGATCCCTTTCTTTCCAGGCAGCAAGCACGAAGAAACAAGAGGCCCTGTGAATCCTGGACGCAGCTGGAGGCCAAAGTCGAAGCTCGAATCGGCCATGTTTGGCCGGAGAGAGCACGATCGAGGGAAGGTAGGGCTCTCGTCGATCCGAGCATCGCGATTCAACGAGCGTCGATGGAAGGGGGAAGAGCTCGAGCAGGGATGATGGGGGCTAGAACGTCGACTACGTTGGGGTGGGGTGCTTCGAAACCACCCCTGGTGCCTCGAATAATCCCTCGTATAAATTGGATTGTCGGTAGAACGTGGAAACTGAACTCTACTGCAGCCAGAGTGGTCGGAAGAGGCGAGAGAGAGGTTCGTTGCAAATAGAGGAGAAAAGGAAACTCGCGGTGCAACTCCTCCGGATGCACGTACAGTCCGCTACCTTCGCTCACACAACTGTGAAAACTCGTTCGCGAACGCACACGTTCGTAGTGGAGAAGGATAGGTACAACGTAGGTTACACGGGGGGCGGCAATTCATACGCGCGCCCACCTTCACCCTCCGTGATTTTGGCCTGTCTGCCGTCGCAACGATTGCGGGGGTGGAAACGGTCGCTGGATTATGCTCGTCCGCGGTCGAACTCGCGTGCAACGGCGTGCAATTATGCACACGTTATTGTGCCAGCACTCTCTGTTATCGAGCTAATGTCACCGAGCTCAAACTCGTTCCCTGCCATTGACTATATCAGACAGGGGTGGCGCGGTGCACGTTTACTCTGCGATGTCGTCAGATTCCGTGTACTCTACCTTCTGGTAAAACGAGCCAAACCAAGGATCTTCTATTTTGTGCTCCGGTGAATTTGATCTGTGTGATACGATGAAACAACGATAACTGAGTGACGTTACGATACATAACGAGGATATGTAGGAAGCATTTTGTAAAATTACAATGTAACGGTATCAGGTTCTGTGTACCTTGTTTTAGCACTAGAATTGATTTATGTGATACGATCGAACAATAATATTTAAACGGTACTATGATATGTATAACGAAGATGTACATATACACATGTTGACAATAATTTGTAAAGTTGGTGGATTTCTTGAGTGAAGCACTTAGTGAATTACATGAGATGACTGTAACAAGAAACGGTTGAGAAGATGGAGCAAAGTGGTTGAAAAATATGTAATTGGAGCTATGTAAGTTGATGGTATAGCGAGTGGAAACTTGGAGGAGCGAAAATGGAACTCGTCGCGGAAATGGAAGGGATTAATCTCCAAAGATGATCTCCTGAAACAGATACCCGACGTACAATTGGGATAATTCCGAGCTGTGACCGCTACATCTTGTTACCGCGAGGTAAACGAGCGATACGTGACGATCACAGGGGAAACGCTCCGACAAATAGCCAGGGCTGGTTGTTTACAAGGTAACTTTATGCTTCTTTGCGTGGATATTAGAACGGTCACGGCGAGGCTTGTACGAGCCCTTCGCGGGGTGCTGCGAGTGTTTGCTTATTTTCTCTCTAACAGAAGATTAGAAGGCGAAAGCATAGATGCCCTTTCTTATTTGATATTTTCTTATTTCTCTTGGGAAAGGTACAACTATTGCCTCCATTAGAAGCAACGCCTATCGATCCAGACACTCTTTTTATTAGGAATTTCGAGATTGGACGTTGATCAAGGGAAAATATATGATTGTTCGGGTAACATTTTATCGATATTAGTATCGTGTTTTTGTTTCCAGTTCTACGATTTCATCTTTGAATCGTTCATGACACGCTACCATTAATAGATACATACCATTAATCCTCCTCTTTGATTATATAAGTAGCGTTCTGTAAAAATATTGGTATCGTGCTTTTTGTTACCAGTTCTACGATCTCATCTTTGACTTATGAAATCACGTAAACAACATCGCGCATTACCATTAGTAAATGAAGAGCCTCTCTATCTCGGCGTTTCGGAGCTTAATCTTTTTTCAAATTTCTTCTCCACTTTACCCAAGTTCCTGCCAGTGGAACTTAACTCGCTAGTCCCGTCACGATCGCTGCGAACGTAAAACATCTGGCCGCCCCGTCCGGCCGCGTAACATCCGAAAATAGCGTCGTGAATCTAATAAGCCTCGTGGCGAGGTCCCGCGGACGCCTCCGCGTTTCGAATCCCCGCAGAAACTTTGATTACGCTCCAGGAATCTCTACCGTGCTCGCCCTAACCGTCATAAATTTGTCGGAAGACCTAACCCGAACCTACAAGGAATGGCTCTTTGTTTCCTTTGCATCGATCGAATTACGCTTCGAGCTTAGGTTCCAGGTCGTCGGAGACTAGGTACCGAGGTAGATCCACTTTGTAGCAGCGGTATCCATGCTAGCGGCGCGACAAAAAGGCCACACCTTCGAAAGCAAGGGTTCCTCTTTGAGCCCACGTAGTCGCACGCGCGTCTGGCGCACCTTCCCTCCGCCTTCAATATGCTGCCTCCGCAGCTACTACGCTCGTTGTTTATTCACGAGAAAACGCCTTCCTCCCCTTCACGATCTCCACCACCCGTGTTCCACTCACTTTCCCACGTTGTCCCATAATGTCACCGGAGACTCCTTTCCCTTCTTATTTCTGCACCAATACCGAACGATACCGAGGTCTGCAGAGAGGAATATAGCCTCGTCGAACCCCGTCGACTTTTATAAAATATAAGCAATTTCATACTTTCAGCTCTCGAGGCTCGACTTGGGACCGTGTCGTCTTTACGACGAGCCACCTCGGATTTTGTCAGGTCTTCCTCTCCTTTTCGCTACCCCTCGCCATCACGAAGATCGGTTGGTCTTCGTCGCACGTGGACGCGAAGAGCAGTGTCGGATGGTTTGAACAAGTAGCCTCTTTATGCAGCGCAGTTTATTAGCCCCGAGATGGGCCAACCAGAGGAGCCAGGGAGCCTCGTTGCGGCACGTTAGTTATTATCCACCAGCGCCGTTTAATTATTCGAATCGCCATTGCGCTGCTACTATCGTAAAAATGTCCACGCGGCATTACCGTTTCTTATAATTTTCATTGCATCCCGCGCCGGACCCGACGGACGTTGCTTTCTCGAGGATGTCGTACCGCTATGCTGCCACTGTCCGGTTTCGTCTAAAGGCTAAGGTGTAGAGCATTCATCTTTCTACAATTGTTACTTCACGGTGGTACTACAGCTTCTGGAAAGTTTATGCGAAGGAGATGACGTTATGCGTCCGAATGGAATCGTTGAATCAATATGCTTCGCTTTGTATTATACTTTGGAGGCAGTTTTATGCAACGAGGTCGAGTCGATTGTCAATATTGAGACAAGATACATAATTAAGAGTAATTTGGATTTTGAAGTGTAGCTTTCGAGTAATATATTTCGAAATATACAGCGGCTACGGAAAGTATCTTTTATAAGCACTTAATCATTTTCATAACGTCGAATTTGCGTAGCTATATACTATTGAATGACATGAAATTTAGTATACTTATAATTAACTATAATTTAACTATGTTATTATAAAATTAACTATAATAACTATAATTTAAGATATATGTACAGCAGAATACCATTTACATGAATTTACCAGAGGACAAATAGTTTAAAGAAGCCACAAAGCAAGTTGTGACAAATGGTCTAATTGGAATCCGCTATTGGACATCGTTTATGTAAGCGAATTCAACAGACAGAAACTCATTTACTCGAGTACTACCTCAAATTTCGTTCAAACAAATCAACTTCATAGAAACGTGGTTCTACTGTATAATAATACACTCGGTCGCATTGCCTGTTCACTGTCCGACATCCAAAAGAAGAAAGAGGAAGGTGTCAGTCAGACATTGTGTTGTAACAAACAAACACGAGATTGCATGGTCAATCAGTTGTATGTAAATTTACAACCACAAATGTCGCGATTACATAATGCACGGTTTACGTTCCCTCATAAACACAACTACAAGAATCTATATTCAGCCAATTCGCTCTATGCAAATCACAACACCGTCGTTAACGGCAATCAAAATGTACCTACACATAGTCTTTTTTAATAACGCGTCAGGGTTACTCGATCTTTTCTCGGTAAACGAGTGAACCTCGTTTCTCTGGTGGTTAACCAAAGCCATCGAATTTGTTCGCTTCGTTACACGAAGCAAAATTCACTTCGTTGACCATGCTTATCGACGTCATACCACGAAATCGCCTAGCACAGTGATTTACGAGTCGCACGCGCGATTCGTGACTCGCGCGCGAACGTGATGCAGATAAACGCGACGAAGCCACCGACGTTAATATTCCTTTCCTAGTCCCTCCCCCTCTGATGAACCTCGCCTTCTCCTTTTCTCTTTCTTTCGCTATCTTTATGCAAATGACGACGGGTGCAGTTAATTCGCGCTGAAGGTCACGGATGGCCTCGTTCATTCTAATTTACCCTGAACGTCCACGATTGGGAGTTTGCCGGCAGACGATTTCGTTCCCCGCTGCTGCACCTGCATTCACGCCCACGCAGAACAGAAGCACTTATCGCGACGCGTTTCTTCGGAACAATGTTACGGATACATGGGAGGGATTTCGCAAGCTCCGTCATTGTTCAGCCGTTTTTCATCATCGAGCTCGCAGACAGAATTCGTTCGTTCGATTATTTTTATTCGAGGAATGCTACGTTCCTTGGAATAACAAGGTATATAGGATAGATAAAATATGTGCAGAGAACGTGGTATCGTACTGGTACAACTTCTATTTGGTTTATGAGTGCACAGGTAGAATTTGGAATTTTGTTTCCTCGGTAATTTTCGTGCACGGAAAGATATCCATATGTAGATGTCACTTGCTCCACGTTCAAGTGCATAGTATACGTATATAAGAAGCTTCTTCTCTGGTATTATTTTGTGTCTTGGTATTTGTATAAGATATTTCATATTGTATGGATCAGTGGTGGTCCCCAAAATGGCTGCAGCAGGTTATACATCTACGGGCGAATATTCAGATAGAAATATATACGAGAGATCTTAATATTCTTCCGCTGTATATTTCTTAAATAATACAGCGATGCAACGTTCCATTCACTTTTCGATATGCAATCTTTTTCAGACGCAGAAAGTCCTTCCGTCTCCACGATGGAAGACCCTACGTCCTGCAGAAATACGACAACTCAATTTCGTCGACGGAGCTCTTGACACTCGGAGGCTGCCGGCATTATATCTGCCAGCATTGTTTCAGGGAGAAAGTCGAGTGTGCTTGCTTAATTTCCCGTGCAGGTTCCAAAGAATTGCTGCCTTATTTCCAGACCAGCCGTTTCGCCGCACCTGCACCCGCGTTCGTAAGAAAAAAAAAAAAAAAAAAAAAAAAAAAAAAATACCATGGACGAATGGGCGAACGTACGATAAAGGGGAAGTCGAGAGGGAAACGACAGAATCGCAAGGAACAAAGCTCGATTCTCTTGGAAAGTGTAGGTAGAGTCGAGTAGATTATCTTACCAGACAGCGAAATGGTAAAGTTCTCAGCCGACGGGTATGCGTCGGAGGGCAAAAGACGAGGCAAGAGAAAGCAGACTGTCTTTGAAAGAGGGAGAGACAGAAAGAAAAAGGAGACGATCTAACAGGAAACAAGGAGAGAAAGAAATGGAGAGAAAGCTTTTTAGGCCTTTCCTCGGAACACTGCAGACACAGCTGTGCGAAAACTGCAATGACACGCCCCCTCGCCCCTATCTTTCCCCTGTGCCCTCATCTCTTTCGTCTTCCACCCTCGAGACGTCGATGGTCAGGGATAGGTTCTCCTGGAGCTCGACAAGCTTTGGCTAGCGAGCCAGGGTCGATTCGAACCACCGCCGAGAGTTTCGTTCCGTGGTGGGGGACCAACATACGCGTACATACCCTACACCTACACATAGCTAAATATATACAAAGAAACCTGATGGAAGACCACAGAGGATCATATTTTTCTTGATTTCCTAATTTTAGCATCACTTTACAACTGACCAGGAGAATTTTAATATGACACACTTAAAGATGAAAATTTGTTGATTTTATAATTTTAACGTTACTTTATAATTGACCAGGAGAATTTTAATGATACGTTTGAAGATGAAGATGAGGAACTGGCTACGTAAGAGAGATTGGTATCATGATAATAATCCTAGCGACCAAAATCTGTGGATATCTAATAAAATGTAGATGCATCAATGTCATAAAAGCGTAATCTTTACAATTCGCGCTTAACCTCCACAACTTAAAGCCACCATTCTTCCCATCTATCAAAAGCTATCATATGTTTAAAAAAAAGTAACAAATTTACGATATGCTTTAAAGTTCATTCTTCGTACGTCTATTACCCGTATGCGGCCACCGTTCACTGGCGTGTCGACGCTTTCTGGCAACGTCGATGTTGCCACCAACGGTGTATTCCTCTTCGTCGAGTTGCTGGTCCGGTCTCGAACGTCTACGACCCATACAGTTTCACACGAACGCGCAGCACCTCTCATCGGTGATGCTACATCTCCGTGGTGACGGCGGATGTTGGAGAATGGCGGTGGTGGTGGTCGGTCGAACGTGGTGGTGCTTCACCCCTCCGGCAGGCACTGGCTGCTCCGCAGCATCACGCACAGATCGATACGCGGCCGTTGGCTTCACCTATTCTGCCAGACTCTCCCCGGTGCGAGCGTTCTCTCTGGCTACCACCAGCGGAGGGTTTCGATGCCGGCGATTCGTGTAATCGCCGCCTCTTCCATCGATTGCGACCACCGCTCTCCGCACAGACGATCGTTTCGAGAGGCCAGCTGCTGCGCGAGAAAATTACGCCCCGAGAATTACGCGCGGAAACTCCAGCCGATCACTTGGCCGATGCTGCCAAGCTGCTCCATCAACGTGCATTCTCTCCGGGGAATTTCTACTTTTCTTCGGGTCCTGGCGTTGGTTATTGCACTGTTCGAGTATGAATTTGGCTGAGTCTCAAGTTTGGCTTTAAAAAATCAATTGGGGGGGGGACTATTTGTTGAGACGCGAATCGAAGACGCTGCGGCATCAAAGGGGATTCATTTTCCAGTTACTTCAAGCGACAGATATCAACTTAAAATCGATTAGAATTAAGTCATCTTCCCGAACGTGATGTAAATTTATAGTTAATTAATATTCGTGGTAATAGAGTTTTCGAGACCGAAGTTGGCTGGATATCGAGCTTAATTTCAAAAAATGAATTGGGAGGCTATTTGCTGAGACGTAAATCGAAAAGGCTGAAATAAGGAGACTTGACTTTTTCATAATCTTAGTAAAGCGATAGATAGGAAATCAATATCGGTAAAAATAAAGCGACGAAAGTAAATGATAAATTCGTAGTCGATTAATATTCGTAGTAATAAATTTCCGTGCCTTCGAATATAAAATTTTTCGATATTGAATCTCGTTGCTGAGGACTAGCGCAGACCCTTCGATCGTAGAGATGATAAATGGATCGATCGTGCATTTGTCTGTCAAACGAGAAGTCCGATTTTAGCTTGCAAATGGAGCAAGATCGTGGACGAAGGATTGATCTACCGTTTTGGAGTAACTGTGTCATCAATGACGTCAGAAGAGACTCTTTCGTTACTTCGATATTACAACTTTGTTTTCAAAACATAGCGATACAGCAGCTTACTGATAGATGAATCATTTGCAGTTAACAACCTCGAAGCAATAAAATCTGAACCAACCATCTTGTTTATGATTTCATCTTAAAAATCTCTTTCCACTCCATCTCCATTACCATACCATAAGAACTCGAACAGATGCTGCATCACATGTCGAGCTCTCCATCAGTGACGCAAAGTCGTACAAGTGTCTACTTCCGTGAATGACATAAAATAAAAGAAAAGAAATGTTTTTCCACATTCCTATCCGGTCTGCCATTTTGCTCAATAACTACTTGTGAATTTTTTTTTATTTAGTAGATTATTTACAATCGATTCTCATAGAGAATTTTAAATAAATTATTTCGGCGTGGTACTGTAACTTGGATTATGTTTGATCCCAGTTGAATCTAATGCTTCGATCTAAGGGCTATTGCCTTTTTAGTCTGCGGATCTGATCCGTCGTGTCGAGTAATTGGCTAACTAATGGATTTTGATGGTTGTTAACTATTATATTGTACCTGTTTCTGAACTTTGATATTTCTTCTTTGACTGTGGGTAAGAAAAATAGACACACCATTACATACTGGATAGTAATTAGTTAGATCCAAGTACAATTTTTCTATCATTCGAGCTTCTTAGAATCTAAATTGATTAACTCTACTCTTGCTTAACTTCATCACTTAATTACGCGATTAATATTCAGTTCTTCAGAAACCAATTACATACATCGCAAAGTTAATTTATCGCAAAATGACATGAATAAATAAGTAGATTCTTCTCTGTACCTTTTAATTTATGGAGCAGGTTTAATGTAGCCTCTGAACGACTCATTTAGTTACCTTCTTTCATATACAATATAAAGATGTAATAATATGAAAATGAAATATCTATAGAACCTAATGAAGGAACACTTCGTCGGAAGAAAAATATATTTCTTTTTTTTTAATTAGTAGATTATTTACAATCGATTCTCATAGAGAATTTTAAATAAATTATTTCGGCGTGGTACTGCAACTTGGATTATGTTTGATCCCAGTTGAATCTAATGCTTCGATCTAAGGGCTATTGCCTTTTTAGTCTGCGGATCTGATCCGTCGTGTCGAGTAATTGGCTAACTAATGGGTTTTGGTGGTTGTTAACTCTTATATTGTATCTGTTCCTGAACTTTGATATTTCTTCTTTGACTGCTACTTGTGAACGACGAAGGAAACGAAATTATTTTTCTAGACTGCTGTCAGCGAGCACGACATTTTGTCCTGAAGCCTTTAAGAATATAATAAAACGACGAATGAAAGATTTAGAAAATTATAGAAATTAACTTGCGCTTCTAGTTATAAATACAAAAAGTGTTCGTTATATGAAACGAATATTAACGCTTGATAATAGTTAATAACATTTAACCTTGCAGCGGTTGTCGATTTTTTTACTTATCCAACTTTACTTATCTATATAACAACGTTTAACTTTAATTTAATTTTTCAAAATGTTTTAATAGAAACTTGAACGAATAAAATAACGTCGAAAAAAATATTAAGCGAATCCTCGCACTGCCTTCTCATAGTAATGAGCGAAATAAATTAAAAATGAAATGTCGCGTTAGCGCAAAACTGGTCCTTAATAAGTATAAGAGTTTTATTAACAACAAAAAACGCTACTGCATGTAAACAAATCTAAAGTATGAATCAAGCTGAAGATACGAATGGATAACTTCATTGTTACGATCCATGTCGTTGCTCCATTGTGTCTAAATCATCACAAATGCAACACACGCTTCGATTTGCTAATTACCACGATATGCAGTTACACGTCGTTAAATAAACTCGCCGAGTGTTCACGGTGAGAATAATTAAGTAGTACAGTCAGGCTTGGAGATAGGCACGCATTCATATCGCAATTGCAAAGAAAGGGAGGAAGCACTGGTTTAATTAGACCGCGTGTTATGCATATCGGTTGCAACAACCGCGACTATTTTGCCTCGAGCAAAAAGACAATTCTCTCTATCGAACCGGTGATTCGTGACTGCTTATCTAACCAGTGCAATGGCCACCAGGAAGTGCAACTCCATTTACAAGTCACCGACGTTATCTGTTCCACCAAAAACGGCCGAGTGTCTTCGTTAAGCGCGGTTCGTTCGCCACTGATAAGCTATCGATTTTTTACGACGCGTACTCCTTCGTACGATCTGCTATCGAATCGACTGAAAACGATTCGCATCGTAATATGTCTACATTCGAACGAAAGAGTTCATTTCATAAGCAATTTCTCGTAAATCGTTAAATATAAAGTAATGTTTTGTAACAGTTACCGACACTCCCTGTATGATATTTGAAACACATACATGTATAGAGGCTGTCTTTAAAAACTTTCATTAACATTCTTTATGTCTTAATCTCCTATTCGTTTCGACGAATAAAAGGATTTTTAATATTCTAAGGGAATGTTTAACATTTTTTTTTATTTGGTAGATTTTTTACAGTCGATTCTCGTTGAGAATAATAAGTAAATTAATGTTTAACGTGAAATTGAAATTAAAAATTACGCAGTAACGGTTCGTATCTTAGTATTTTTTAATATTACGTAAAATTTGATAGATTCTTTGTACATCTAACGTGTAACCAAGACGACAGCTTATTACTATTTATCATCATCAGCCTGAAGAGGCGAGTTCTTAAAGTTCGTCAGGCCGCGGAACCATTAAAAAGACATGAAGAAACTTTACAGACAGGAGGTAGTCTAGCAAGAAGGGAGAAAAGTTTCGTTAAATCCACCCTCTTTTAAGGATATTTTTCTTTCCAAGCGAGACCAAATAGACCATACACGCGGTCGGATTAAATAAAAATGAATAGCGAGCCGCTCATTGTATCGTTAAGGACACGAACGTACCTACGTACGATCGTTTATACATTTGTCCGATATCGGCGTTAAAAGCATTCGGTGATAAATCATATCCTTCGAGAAATTTAACGAATCTCGACAATGAAAAATTGCTATTAAAGTATCGAAGATAAACGCTCGCAAATTTTCTTTTTATCGTGGTCATTCGTATTTATTACAAAAGTTTACCAGGATATTTCTTTAAATCATCGCGTACTTCGTAACAGAACGTAGTCTATCGCTAAACAGACTCAAACTAGGCTCATGTAAAACCTAGATAATGATCGGTCACATAGATTTTCCAGTTTTCTTGCCTCCCGATCGCTAAACCTTCATCGATGAAGAATGCATGACTCGATACTGGAAAGCTGGCGAACCCAGCTGATAAATCAACGCGAAACAAATCATGCAAATCTCTTTACTTTCAATTGTATTTTTACAAGCGATATTGCAATTTTTATAGTTGGCAATGTGTCTTGTGGACGACTCGGCACCTCGTTTTCCCAGCTGTACATAATGCATTTGCATTGTTTCGATAAGGAAATGGGTAAAAAGGAAGAGCGGTTATACAAAGTAAAAAGTTTCAAATTATAATAATTGTCTATCGTTTACTGTAATAACAAATTATCAGTTACTTCGCGGTAACCGCATATCGCTGTCGCGCCACGAGTCTTGCAAACTTTCGTCGGGATCGCGTGTTTAAAGGAGCAAATATATTGAAATTTTGAGGTCTATCGGCAGCTGGAGCACGCCAAACGCATTGTAACGGATGTGTCGTTCGTCGATTTCCTCGATGGAGATTCAGTCGTTCGATTTAGATGAATATATGTATCGATAAAAGTTTCGAAGGACAGGAGGACAGCTTCTGTGAGTGGAATATAATCCTGCAGAAAGGAGGATATTCTAAAAACTCGTAAGTAATTCTTTTTATCTTCGTTGTGGTACATAGATGGGGGAAAATATTCGAAGGTTTGTAAACATCTTTTATGGATATATCATACGCGTTATAGGAAAACAAATATAATTTGATAATCGAGTCTCGGTGAAATTTCAAAGAAACAACGCTAATGAAACTTTAAAGTGTTTGACACAACATGCACAATAGGAACATACAAGTTTTCTATGATATATATATATATTTAGTTCGACCTCGCAGTTAAGAAATGGGACACATTTTACAAAAAAATGTAAGCCTGTGCATATTCATTTCGATATTTTCTAGATAAGAGTTTTTGCTATGCCACTATATAATCACATGCTCGTCAACACGCTTATTACATTCGACCTTGAAAATGTATCACGTAGCTATAGGGGAACTTACTCAACGCTATACAATTGAACGTAAGTATTTCTTTTTCTCGTTTCGCATTCGAGATAGTTCAAATTTAAACTCGCACCTCGTATTCCTGGGATACCAAAACGATCGGGGTGAATGTCTCTCGATCAACGAGAGAGCCGAAAAAAAAAAAAAAAAAAAAAAAAAGAGAAAAAGAAAAAAGAAGAACAGAGGGAAAAGGAAAAATCGCGTGATCCTGCAGGCGTAATCGAAAGCAAAGGTAAAACGCGTTAATTTACCAAGGCAATTCATTAAAGTACGCGAGCGGCCTCGTAAATAGCTGACTGTTTGTCTTTTTTTACGGGCCAGGTTCTTGTTGCACACGTTAAGCAGAATCGTGTACGATTATACTTTCAGATACAGCGTCGTTCGACTTTGTATTTTTCACACGTACCAGCGTTGTTTTCTTATCACGGAGCCGGAGTGGCTCGTAAGTCGTGCACAAAATCGCTTCGTGGAACTCGTCTCTCACACCCTGTCTGCTCGCCATTGTTTCAGCAACCCTCCAGACGCGATTTCCGTAAGAAGAAGTAGCCTGATAGGGCTAGGAATCGAGGCAGCTTTCGTATCGTTTTTCCAGATCACATAATTTTTTAAACTTGGAAGCTTCATTTGTGAAATAAAAAGCTCGTTATTAGAATCGGAACGTCCACTTTTCGAACAGGATTACAATGATATAGTCGCCATCTCCTTATTATAGCGATATTAATTATTGGATAGGAATAGGATAGCTAAAATTTCTGTGCCTTTGAGTATTAAACGGAGTATCTAAAATTTATTAGAGTCTTTCACTGAATACAACGAGTAAGTGTCGTAATACAACTGACGATATTATTCACAATTATTCGAACAATAAACATTTTATTTTGTATTATTTATTAAAAGTTATGTAAGAATTTCTTGCTACTTTTAACACGTACAACCCTTTACTGAAACGGTGAACATCGATCGTATCGTTGGTTAGAAATTGCACGTGTCTTAAATGTAAATTATTCGAGAAATATCAATCGAGTGTCGATGTCGTTCGAATATGTAATTATGATTGGAAATATAAGCATATTGAGACGAAATCACGAGCGTTACAGCACGACAGAAAATGTTGTACAACACGACGTTATATAAGACGAAGTTGAAGTGGAGTTTCATGGTTAATCCGAGGCGAAGATCCGCGCTATCGATCGTATTTTGAAGTTGTTACCGAATGTATACATATATAGGTATTCAGGTTTCCTGTAGTTAAATTTCATAACTGTAAATAATATTATAATTTATGCGATAAAAGTGTGAAGCATCTTCGAAAGAATTTCATACGAAACGAGAGGCGTATTCTCTCAACTTTTTCTTCCCTTTTTATTAAATGTCAGATATTTGTTCGATTTGTGCCGTAGCATCGATCGATCGAACATTGATGCGTTTAACGGGACCCGAAACGTGTCGCTCTAACGAGATAAAATAAGGAACGAAGGCAAGAACCACTACAAATTGCTCTTTCTCATTAGGGTAAATAAATGAAGAAAGTAACGAATGGTTTTCATTCAGGAGAATCGGAGGATGGCTCGATAAGTGGTCGGCCGGTTTGATCCGCTTGAAAACAGGTTCAAGTAAAGAGGAAACATTACTCGCGTAATCGACAGCTGTATAAGTATAAGAAAGTATAATCTGGACACTGAGAAAAGGGCACACGCTTCAAGAGAAGGGAAAGGGGAAAGAGAAGGAGCTAGTGAAAAAAGTCCGACTTAATTCGTGGACAGATAAGAGCGGCGATTCGACTCTGAAATCGCTACCACTTTAACGACCAACCGATCTCCCGATTCATAATGATCGTTAATAATAGAGAGCATCGTATATAAATTTCACGTGGCGGGATCAACGTTACTACGCTCGTGTATTACGAGAAGCCAATTTTATTCCCATCTTCGAACCTTCTTTCATCGTCCCGATAGGCCACACGGTCTCGCATTTAATTATGCAGAGACGATCGAACTCGACGTTACCTCGTAACGAACGCGTGAAACATTCGTCCGATTTTCGATGGAATAAAATCGGTGAATTGCGCGAAAGATCGGACATAAGAATCGAGAGGTAAGTAAGTATCGTGAGTTGAATCCATTCGAGGGAAGTGGTGTCTTATATTTTACGGGAATGGTAAAGCATTTCGCTGAACGATAAAGATCGTCTCTTTCCTTTCGAGTGGTTTCTTTTAAAAGTGTTTAGCTGTTTTCGAACGGTAATTACGTATGCGCAATGGTACGACGATGAGTACAACTTATATTTCCCGATGATATAACGTTAGAAATGACGTAATCGACTTCTACGTTGGAGTTACTAGTTCACTACCTAAAGCTTAGAGCCTGAAGATACACCAACTTTCCAAACCAGTCATTTCTGCGACGTCTAACACCTTGAATTACTTTCGTGGATTAAACATTCTCTATACAACTTTCCTTCTAATCGAAGACAACGCGGGAAAAGTATGGCAGACCCAATTTCGTCGATTCTTTGACTTTTATGTCATTCGGTGACGAAAAACAAGTATATTAGTAGGAATTAGAGGAAGAAGGGAATGACGAAGGGAATAAATAGGAAGCTTTTGGAAACAGATGATAGGTTCAGGATGTTTTCTAAAGGACGGATAATATTACGTTTAGTATCGTGTTAGCTTAACTGGATCAATAATAATCTGCATAAGCGACGTTTGTTAAATATTCAAAGAGGCGACAGAAACGCATATTTAACCCCTAAATCAAATGGTAACATAGTACTTTGAATTTAAAAGTTGCCCTTTCATAGAACACAGAAAATATGACTTATCTATCATGTTTTTCACCTGCGACGTTCGACTATGGCCAGGTCCAGCTCGGAGCAAAGGAATCAGCACAGACAAAGACAAAAAGAAGTGGGTTGGCAAAGGTGAGCGACGAACACCAAGTCGGCGCAAACAGAAGAAATCGAGCGAAGCGTGGTCGACACACAATTTCCGATCGCGAAGACAGAAACGACGAGGACCATGGGCGCAACAGATGGGAAACGTGGGCGGCATCGCGGGTCCCGGAGTAAATAAACGAATTAGTAAATAACGAATTTTATCCGACGGCATTGGCCAGGAATCCGATAAGCTGGCACCGCACCGGTGCGCTGTGTGACCGTCACAGGGAGTAGGGGATCGCGCGTATAAAAAGTGCGCGTTATGCGTACCTGTCCGTCCAATGGGGTGGCTTCGCGAACCGGAAAGGGGGAACCAGCCTGGAGGATTATCGAACGACCGTGCAACGGAGAACCGTGGAGGTACGAAAAGGTAAGAGAAAAAAGAAGACGAAGAAAAAAGGAGGAAAGGAAGAGGAAGGAGTATAGAGAGAAAGAGAGAAAGAGAGGGAGGGAGAGTGAAAGAAAAACGGCAGGAATCGAGGCATGGTTCCTTATGGAGAACGGGTTCGAGCGTCGGCGAAACGTACTGGGAAAACGAAGAAAACGAGTCGGTTGGACCGACTATCCGCGTGAGCAACCAACGAGAGGGGAAAGGGGATGAAAAGTGCGCGAGAACGCAAGCAACCGAGCCAACGACTCTCGCCGAAGCCTGATAACTTTAGAACCCTCTCGAGTCTTTATTGATACTTGGCCGTTTCCACTTGTCCCATATACATACCGGTGTGCGCCCCACGGATCCAGGCCTCGAAACGCGCCATGGAATGCCGGGATTACGTGAAACGCGTCGAGTCCTTCGCGAGTTCTTCTTCTCTCCTAGCCTCGCGATAAACAGTCTTTGTTTTATCCGGGGGAAAGTTATCGGAGATGGCTTCGATATTTCAGCGACCATTGTGCTACGACTGCGACCAGTTGTTTCGATAGATATTCTAGATTGACAGGATTTTCGCATATATCTGTCGTTTGCATAAAAGGCTACGCATTTACAAAGCGAAGGTTATTCCACGAACCAAGAGGAATTTTTAACCCCTTTGTATTTGCACGTGAAATGTCCTCAGACTTAATTTCGTTTATACAACGCTTCATACTATTGCTTATTTAATCGGTATATTTATGAATACGAATAAACGTTGTTTCACGTAACAGGAAGGCTAAACAAAAAGAAATTCTTTCTGAAAGCGTAACGAATTTAACATCGTTACACAACTACTGCGTATTTATCTCTAAATATTGAACGATAATAACTTCTTCAAAGGGAAGACATTACCTCACTAGATATCCGCGTAAGTGGTGGAAGAAAAAGATTAAAAATAGGAAAGATTAGAAGGGAGGGTTCAACGTACCTGGCGACGCGAACCGCCGACCTAATTTCCTTCGCGGTACGGTAGGACCCGCAAAAACTCTGCTTTACGATTATTACGCGTTCCAGCGTCGGATCTCGATATAAATAGACGTTCGTTCCACATGCTCGAGAGAGCGCCGCTCTAAATCACGCTCTTCCGCGTCACGCGGCTAACCTCGACTCGCGTGCCTCGTTATCGTAATTCAACCCTCTCGCAACGAACCCGGATTGTCTCCGAGAGAACGTTTATAGGCGAGCTTTCAGTTCTTTTTGCAAGAATCGGCTGGAAAAGGGGAAATCAAACGATTTGCTGTAATTCTGTGGAGAATAAATTCTTCGACGATTTGCGAGACTTTAAATTTTGGTGAAACTGGTTAGGGGGTTGGTGAAATCAATTCCGACTCGAAGCCGAATGATCGTCTTATTTTAAGAAATGGAAAAAATGGTTTTCAATATTGATGAATAAATTGAGAATGGACGAAACGATTATCGAATTTTCAATTGTAATTTGTAATCTGGAAAAAGAAAGCGGTAGTTCTTGCTCGACGAACTAGGAGGAAATGAGAATTGTACGATTACAGGTATTTTTTATATATCAAACACGATAAAAGATCGTAATTCGAGTCTCACGGTGATAAATATAAACAGAAAAATACCACGATTTAATTCACGTAATTAACAGCAACATAACGATCTATTTATCGTTCTTCCACCTCTAACAATCTTGTATCAACTCGTTACGAGACGCAACTCCACCCATTTCCTTTCTAACGCCATATTTAATATTTTCCATATTATTTAACACGTTCGAGTAAATCACGCGTGTTTGTACAATGTAACGCGCGAGTCTCTTTCGTTTACATCTATCACGATGTAATTTTTACTTTGCTTCAAGACGTATCGTCTCGTACTTGACCGAAAAGACTGGAATTCGTTCCTCTGGCATTTCCATGGATTCGCAGCGAGCCATGGAAACATATACCTGTCTACGAACACCCTAGGGACCGATACCCCTGTCTTCATAAGACTGGCAAACTTATGCCTACGTTTGCTTACCCTCGTGGCGAAGCGCCGTGATACGTTATCCCTTGGAACGACACGTGTTCTCCTTGTGATTCTATCGCGACGCCGAGAGGATGCATTCGATCCCGTTCTCTTTGCAAATTGCATACGGTGAAATTCAGGCGTCAACTATAAAATTCCGATACGAGCGACAATGGTATTCTTCGTATAATCGTACAAGGCGTTAGAAGGTCAATTTTCAAGAGCGGAGTTTATTTCGTTAGAAAGAACGAACCAAGTAACGTGGCGTGGTTTATGTACATCGATAGATACGATTGTAAACTTGGATTGTGCGCACGGACGAGCAAGTAAAAGGCAGAAAGGGGGCATGTTAAAGTCGTCGCACGTTCTTTCGACGTTAGACGAGCTAGACAGCAGGTAGATACGCCTCGTTAGACGACCGATCTGCGTAGCGAATGCAAGTGGCATCGTGCCAACGAACACCGTCTGGTAGCAGCCACGTGCGACCGTTTCGTGGATCCGATCAAGCTGACACTTAACATGATCGATTTGATCGTCAGAGTTACGAGTGGAAGTCGTTAGAAAAGATTTATACAAAATTTACCGCCTTTTTCTTCCACTCTCTATCGTTGCTGTCTCCTTTAAACAAACGTGAAATATGACATACAATAGAAATACAAATGTATATAGAGTGAATAATAATAAACGCGAAGTACTAATTTGACAAATGTACAATATTAGTAAATTTACAAGCTACAGATTACGGGTTTACAGTTTTTCCAAGTAGGATTACCAGGTAGCTCTTAAAACAATGTTTCTCATTCTGAGACTCTTTACCGTACAATGTAGAAATATTTGCAAAGTGTCGTGGCGAATAAATATCGTAAATAAACGTACGTTATATTAACCCATTAACCTACGATTTACGTTCGAGAATTTTCAGCCGAAAACGGAAACAAGCTCGCGCAGCCATCGAGCCATTCGCACGACTTGTGTAATATGATGATCGGGCAAATTGTAAATATTACGGGCGATATCGATATTGGTCTTTTTAATTCATACAATTTATGCAACGAAATAAATAACGGGAAGAAACAATGTTACGTTCACTATAGGATCAACATAGCCGAATCACTATTGGAGAATACGCGAAAACCGAATTATAGAGAACGAGGACAATTATCTCCCGGAGATATGCCAGAGAGACTGCACGCGAAGCATTGGGCTCATTTTCCAAAACACATTGACCCAACAGCATCAAAATTAAGACCGTCGAAACCTTGTAGAGTTTGCCAAAAAAATAAAAAACGTAGAGGAACAACGTGGGAGTGTAAGAAGTGCAAAGTTCCCTTACATCTACCACAATGTTTCAAATCGTATCACACCATTGCAGATTATTAATTTTGTATTACTGATTTCTCTATAAATCAACCTTTTGTAGTACTTGCATCTACCACAGTTATCGCATCAGGCTGCAATTACTTGTCAAATATTCCACAAATATTTATAACTTTAGGAGGGCACCGCTGCTAATATTTGTATCTGGCCCGATCATCGTACGACGGGCTATGCCCGTGGTTGTAGATTAAGGGGTTCACACATTGACCTAACAGTATCAAAATTAGGACCGTCGAAACCTTGTAGAGTTTGCCAAAAAAATAAAAAACGTAGAGGAACAACGTGGAAGTGTAAGAAGTGCAAAGTTCCCTTACATCTACCACAATGTTTCAAATTGTATCACACCATTGCAGATTATTAATTTTGTATTACTGATTTCTCTATAAATCAACCTTTTGTAGTACTTGCATCTACCACAGTTATCGCATCAGGCTGCAATTACTTGTCAAATATTCCACAAATATTTATAACTTTAGGAGGACACCGTTGCTAATATTTATATTTGGCCCGATCATCGTACGACGGGCTATGCCCGTGGTTGTAGGTTAAGGGGTTCACACATTGACCCAACAGCATCAAAATTAGGACCGTCGAAACCTTGTAGAGTTTGCCAAAAAAATAAAAAACGTAGAGGAACAACGTGGGAGTGTAAGAAGTGCAAAGTTCCCTTACATCTACCACAATGTTTCAAATCGTATCACACCATTGCAGATTATTAATTTTGTATTACTGATTTCTCTATAAATCAACCTTTTGTAGTACTTGCATCTACCACAGTTATCGCATCAGGCTGCAATTACTTGTCAAATATTCCACAAATATTTATAACTTTAGGAGGGCACCGCTGCTAATATTTGTATTTGGCCCGATCATCGTACGACGGGCTATGCCCGTGGTTGCAGAGTAAGGGGTTGACCCGCGGCGGTGTCTCTATCGATAAAACCTAATCTCGTAGAAATATCGATACAACGCAGGGAGACTCGGTCTGCGTAATCCGTGGAGGTGCTCTTATGCCGAGAATGACGGCGGTGGAACGCGTGTCCTGTGATTCGGCGGCGAAAATCGAGGATTCGCATGAAATATTCGGCGGTCAGGTGGACGCTTCGAAATTTCCAAGAGGTTGCACGCGCCCAAGAGGCTCGCGCGTATCACCCCCGTCGTTCCGACAGATTTCAGTTCCGAGCATCGAGTGGGTAATTTTATAACGTCGTAAACAAGACGCGCTCGTATTGAGTTACGTGTCAACTATCTTCCCCATCTCCTTTCTCTTTCTCTCTGTTCCTTCTGCCTATCTATTCTTACGTCTCTTACGCGCGAATCCCCGATACCCGAAAGCTTCTTTCGCCGATTTCCGCGAACAAATCGACCGGGTTTATCGCACCCTTCGAACGTTTTATCGCATCTGTGATTGGACGGTTTAACAGGCCGCGGATTTCCAAGTTTGTCCGCCTTTTAGCTAATTTACAGACTGTTAATTTTGTATTTTAAAGGAGAGAGGCAAGGTTGACGCGATATGCCTCGAATTAATAGAGCGCGCGTAGTATTCATTTATGCTAATCCTTTCGAACCTAAAGAAACATTTCTTTTATCTACGCACTAAGTAGATGTACAGCTACTATATTTTATTTTCTGTATTTTTATTCCGCGCGTTGTCGCACGCTTAAACTTCCCATAAACAAACAAAAATCCATTATTTGCGGAAGAAAAATTTCTTTACACCGTGACGTTGTTATTAATTAGTTTTAATTAGCTACCTCGAGGAACGACCTCGTCCTCTCCAATTTTACGTCGTGCACCAGGTATCCAGTGCATCGACCCGTGAACAAAAAATGGTTATATTTTCTGCACACATCGAGACAAATGTCCTATCTCGCTCGCTACACTTACCGTTAGACTTACAAATCGAGGAGAACGCGATTCGTCCAGTTTTTCCCCTGTAGAATTTTTAATCGTTACACCGCGGGACAATAAAATTCGCTATAACGCGGAATTAAACGGGAAATTAAAACGAGAAAATTACCATTTACCGGACCCTCGTTGGGCACTCGGCGAGATAGGAAACTCGGGCGGAATTATTCCGAATAGAGTCAGCTCGTAAAGGGGTAAATGAAGGAACGTACACGGCCATTCTAACTCGGAAGGCGAAGTTTATATCGCGAGCTACGTTTTACATACAATCCTTGAGGGGGAATAAAGGTCTCTCCGAATTACCAATTCCGTCCAAAGGACATGCCGCTCAAAACCAAATCCCATCAAGAGTTACTTTAGAAAATCCCTTATTTTCATGCCTTTAGCGATTCTAACTTCGTAGAAAATCTCTTTGGAAAACGAAATTCCTTCGAAAACATTCGCCGCGTAGATGGATACGTTTTTTTAACGCTCGCAAGCTCTGCAATTTCGTGGTTTTACTTCCGGAGTTTCGAATTTATACAAAATTTCTACGTTTACGAGAGAAAATTCGTAATGCACATTTCTTAGCGCCGCTAAGATGCATTTACCAAATGTCCAGCTGGACAAATTGTAAAGTACAAATTAAATAATAAAAAAAGGAAAAGGTAAGATGCTATCTGACGGATAAAGAAGAGACACGCAAGTATCGTTTACCTGGCAAGGGTTTCCTCGTCGTAAATTTCGATCGGCAACCCTAGCCCTCGCAACGCAGAGGACGTCGCTTCTTTCAATATCTTTCGACGTTCCTTCCAAAAGAATAGTATCGACTTTTTATCGACGTTCGACTATCTGCAAGACCTTGAAAAATAGCATCGACCAGTCGTGAAAGGCAAAGTCTGCCCTATTTCGGCTCGTTTCGTCGGGCATCGACGTCTGGGTCGGATTAAGGCCGAATTAACTTTGACTTAGGTCTGGGTTAAGGTCGTAGGAAACGCGTGCGCACGATATCTCTGTTCTTGGTATCTGCCTTTTTTAGCCTCTTCGTATCCGCACGTGTTTCAAATTCCCTCGATGCCCTCGAGATCGTACGGTCTTGCATTTGCAACAAGAACGTTGCACATCCAACGAGCCACCCTCCTTCGACAACTTCCCTTCTTTACAATCTTCCCTCAACAAGGCCATAAATCGACCTGTATCGCACCGCAGGAAGCAAGAAGGCCGCGACATCGTCTCGAAGAGAAGAATAATTTTGCCGGTGCACGCACGCAACGAACGCTGCAGCCAAGTGCAACGAACGACGACGAATTTTTCTCGGCCGGCCACACCCTGGCTCGAGCTCTAAGGGTTCGAAAACGAGAAGGAAGCACGACGATGGATCGACGTTGGCTCGAAACGATCGGTCAGGTCCGCGATGCGAGCGAAGAGATAGGAATTTGCATGGGAAAAACAGCTAGCGAGAGACAACGGTGGAAGATGGCGAGGCGAGAGGGGAAGAGCGTGGCAAGAAATTACAATAAGGGATCGATCGTGGGTCGATTTTCTCTCTTTTCGAAGCCGGCCGAGTATCTCGCACCCGCGAAACCAGTCGAAATCGTCGAGAGGAAGGTCGGTCATCGGCAATTCCACGCACGGTCTTCTCTTCGTCGTTCGCCAGCGAGTCGCGTCTTCTCCTCTTTGCCTGGTCGTTTTGCCGCAGAGCAACAGAGTCGCATAACTGGCCGTAATAAACACACCGACGTAATTATCCCGCCACGGGATAAGACTCGCGTACCTGCGACTCGTTCGGACACTCGGCACAGTTGCTTCGCAACGATAATTTCAGTGTTCGTTCGAGCAGAGTGTTTTATAAACTCCACCGAGATAATGTACGAATAATAATACATATAATAAGAGGAAACGAGTGAAACAGTTTACGCGAATGATATGTCTTATCTATGAGAACTAGCGTGGAATAAGCGTGGAATATTTCTAGAGATCAACATCAGGTAAATATTTCAAGATTTTTACGCGATGGGCTGTTACAACGTTATTCGTAACGACAGATATCAATATTTTATAATACAGATTTCTAACGCTTATATTGCTAAATTGTTTAATTATTCCTTTGTATTACTAATAGCAGGCACATTCGTGTAGAACGTGATCTTGAAACTTTTACTTGTATAGCATTATTATATGCGTGATTCGCCTAAGTTTCCCGCGGGGCCCAAATTCCACCGCTGGCACGCAGAACGTAAATAGAGCGACAAACAGGAATTCATCGTTTATCGCCTTCGATTCATTGTAAAGAAAAGATTATTTATTTCTGAAACGGAGAAAGCGATAAGCTATTCAGCTAGAGTATTCCGAGGGATCTCACGGCAGATATCTCGGATCTTTCATTTAGTCGAGAAGCATACTTGTGAGACGTACATCGGTGATTTTTTCCTCCTCAAAGTGTTCAGTCCTCTAGATTTAACCAGATATTTATTTTATGTAATTTTACATATTCATATTACTTACTTATAAACTATACATATTTATAATAAGTATTAACTTATTATAAATAATTTAGTCATGTCACAGCGCCACGCCAGAAGAAATTACTACAAATTCTCAATGCGAGAATTGATTCTAAATTTTATAAATAAATAAATAAAAAAAAAAGTTCGGTATACAGCGTGAAAATATGTTTGAAAGTGAGGAGAGTAGCGATGACGATCACCCCAAATGTGTTTGGAATGTTTTAACGAATACCATACGATATAGGATAATGCAATATATTATCCAGAATATAAATTAATAAAAAGTATGGTAAAATGTGTTTTTAATATTTTTATGTTCTATATTCTATATATTATTATTTTTATTTTTATTTAGTCCGTGCCTTTCGGCTTTGGCGAACTTTCGGTTTACATTTCTTACAATTATCTGTTCTTATTCTTATCACTCATAGGAAAACTAACAACTGCCTATTGCACTTGTAACTACGCCTTATTGCCACTTTGGTCTTTTGCCTCCTTGCTGTGCCACCTTCTTGTCATTCCTCCCCGTCTTGCATCGCCTTTGCCCTTCTCTTCTCTATTATCGCTTTCGACTCTGCCAGACCTTCTCCAGTCTCATTCAGCGTTTCTTCCATGTTCTTCGCTCCTCCTGTTACCTCGCATTCCTCTAATACATGTTTCGAGTCTTCCTCTCCTTTTTCGCACAGTCTGCATCCTCTTTCTCCCTCCTCTTTCCAGTGTTCCCTTGCCTTAGTTTCGTTACCACGTCTAAATCTTGCTAACATGCTTCTTTCCTTCCATTTCATCTTCCCTTCTAAATACTTTGGTAACCCTTCTTTGGCTATGTCGTTTGAGGACGTTGAAAATCGATTGTCGATTTTCAGGTAGACATTGCACAAAGCTTGTTGTTTATTATTATAGATTGATATTAATTGTTGTTTTCTTCTGTATTTTATTTAAGTATTTTCACAATAAACTCGATCCTCAGACTTCAGTATCGATCTCCTGAATTATCAAAAGGAAAACGATATCTTATACGTATCTACGGAGAAAGATCGGTAGCTGAGGACGTTGAAAATCGATTCTTAATTTTCAGGTAGACATTGCACAAAGCTTGTTGTTTATTGTTATAGATTGATATTAATTGTTGTTTACCCCTGTATTTTATTTAAGTATTTTCACAATAAACTCGATCCTCAGACTTCAGTATCGATCTCCTGAATTATCAGAAGGAAAACGATATTACATACGTATCTACGGAGAAAGATCGGTAGCTGAGGACGTTGAAAATCGATTCTTAATTTTCAGGCAGGCATTGCACAAAGCTTGTTGTTTACTCCTGTATTTTATTTAAGTATTTTCACAATAAACTCGATCCTCAGACTTCAGTATCGATCTCCTGAATTATAAGAAGGAAAACGATATTACATACGTATCTCGATATAAATATTTCTAAGAAGATATACGGCAGTGAATATCTTTTTCTAACATTCAGCAGCTGTAATTACGCTAACCAAAGTAGCCGAAGAGAACAGTTTGGCGATGCTTGGCGATTTCCAATTAAACGTTATCTTTTGCATTGGAATCGTTATTATTATCCGGGAGGTTCGCAGCGATAAGCTTCGCATTATCAAATTGTTCTGGACACGGTAAATATTTTAATTTTTATTTTCCGACACGATTACATCGAGATGGAGGATTAAAGTTAACGCGGCACGTAGGAAGAAGCAAGTAAAGAGAGGCGCGTTACCGATACGACGATAATATTTTTCTATCCGACACGAGAAGTCTCGGCTCGCGGTGACGGCTACGCGCATGCTATAAATCAAGTCTAATGAAGCTTAATGCGCGGCGTTGGACGAACTATCCGACTGAATCTATTCGTTTAACGGCTGAGATTTACGAGCAGATTTAAGCGGCCAGATAAAGCGAAACGGGTTCTCGTGGCTGGAAGATTTAAACAGGGACGCGACTTTCCGGGGATAAAGGCGTACGAGTTAGACGATTAGAAACGAGACTCCGTGTATAACGCGATTACGGCAATTCTCAATTGAAAGGTTAATATTCATGAAATTCTTTCGGGGAAAGTGCTTCTTCAAGCAGCAATTATTTCGTCGTAAATGGATAAGAATGGAGAAGATTTACGCGCCATTTAAAATATTTAGAGCAGCGATAAGTTTCTTTTTTTAACTTCTTTATCTATGTAGTCGCAAATTTAATTGCAAAGTTAATATAAAGAGTGTCCGTAAGAGACAAAAGCTGTTAGCACTACGACTACCATAGCAGTCGAACTGACTGGTTTTGCAATTTTATTTTCAAATTCGCATAACTAAAGGAATAATGCAATGGATTTTATTTTGCTTTTAGTGTACTTAAATTTAAAATAATTTTGTATCGATAACAGGCAAAATAACCGGTACTTGTCAAAACGTAAAACCCCAATTAACCAGTTTCCTCGTCTTGTACAACTTGCCAAGCGTTTTTGAAAATTTTACCGCGTATCATTCGATATGATTATCATCATGTTATCGGGAAAATTCCGGATCGATCGCTAGATCGTCAGATGCTAACATTAAAAATACCACAGCAGTCGAACTGACTGGTTTTGCAATTCTATTTTCAAATGCGCACAATTATCTGATTTTCGCATAACTAAAAGAATAATATAATGAATTTTATGTTGTTTTTTACGTATTCAAACTGGAAATAATTTTCGATCAAGGCTACTTATACCAATACCAGTTAAAATGACTGATACTTGTCAAAGTGTAAAAGGGTGCTGCAATCAGTTTATCGAACTCCAATTAACCAGTTTCCTCGCCTTGTTCAACTTGCCAAGCGTTTTTGAAAATTTTACCGCGTATCATTCGATATGATTATCATCATGTTATCGGGAAAATTCCGGATCGATCGCTAGATCGTCAGATGCTAACATTAAAAATACCACAGCAGTCGAACTGACTGGGTTTGCAATTTTATTTTCAAATTCGCATAACTAAAGGAATAATGCAATAAATTTCATATTGTTTTTTATTTATTTAAATTGAAAATAATTTCGTATCAAGGCTACTTATACCAATACCAGTTAAAATGACTGATACTTGTCAAAGTGTAAAAGGGTGCTGCAATCTGTTTATCGAAGCCCAATTAACCAGTTTCCTCATTTTTTACAACTTCTCACGCGTTTTTCAAATTTTTACTGCGTTTCATTCGATATGATGGTATCAGGTATCAGGAAAATTCTGAATCGATCGCTAAATCGCTAGATGCCAACGCTAGAAATACCACACCAGTCCAATTTATTGGTTTTACGATCTTATTTTAAAATTCCTACTTTATATTATATTTTTTTTCGCAATTATGCAATGACTTTCGCATAACTAAAAGAACAATATAATGAATTTTATATTGTTTTTTACGTATTCAAACTGGAAATAATTTTCGATCAAGGCTACTTATACCAATGCCAGTCAAAGTGTTAAAGGGTGCTGCAATCTGTTCATCGAAGCCCAATTAACCAGTTTCCTCATTTTTTACAACTCACGCGTTTTTCAAATTTTTACTGCGTTTCATTCGATATGATGGTATCAGGCATCAGGAAAATTCCGGATCGATCGCTAAATCGCTAAATGCCAACACTAGAAATACCACACCAGTCCAATTGATTACTTTTACAATTTTATTTTAAAATTCCTACTTTATATTATATTTTTTTTCGCAATTATGCAATGACTTTCGCATAACTAAAAGAACAATATAATGAATTTTATATTGTTTTTTACGTATTCAAACTGGAAATAATCTTCGATCAATGCTACTTATACCAATGCCAGTCAAAGTGTTAAAGGGTGCTGCAATCTGTTCATCGAAGCCCAATTAACCAGTTTCCTCATTTTTTACAACTCCTCACGCGTTTTTCAAATTTTTACTGCGTTTCATTCGATATGATGGTATCAGGCATCAGGAAAATTCCGGATCGATCGCTAAATCGCTAAATGCCAACACTAGAAATACCACACCAGTCCAATTGATTACTTTTACAATTTTATTTTAAAATTCCTACTTTATATTATATTTTTTTTCGCAATTATGCAATGACTTTCGCATAACTAAAAGAACAATATAATGAATTTTATATTGTTTTTTACGTATTCAAACTGGAAATAATTTTCGATCAAGGCTACTTATACCAATGCCAGTCAAAGTGTTAAAGGGTGCTGCAATCTGTTTATCGAACTCTAATTAACCAGTTTCTTCGCCTTGTTCAACTTGCCACGTGTTTTTCAAATTTTTACCGCGTATCATTCGATATGATTATCGTCATGTTATCGGGAAAATCCCGAATCGATCGTTAGATCGTTAGATGCTAACAATAAAAGTACCACAGCATTCGAAGCGACTGATTCTACAATTTTATAAACGCGTCAACCCTCGTTTAGGAATGATATTCCCAGATGGATTAATAATAGCAAAAATGTACAAACATAACGTGGAATTGCTTCTGTAAGAAAGTAATAAATCAATAAATAAAAAAATATTTTACTATTAAATAAATTTTTAAGGCCAGTCATTTTAAGGACCAGTTTATTTTGATAGAAATAGCTTCGTTTTAACTATCGGTAGCCCTAGCGTTAAGAGATCGATCAAATTGCCTGAAATCGGGATCACTGGCGTTGTTTCAAGGTCAAAGGCAAGTTACACACTCGAGAATAACTAAAAAAATATGAAACGTCGGAGAATCGAAAACTTGTAAAATTTGTATAGCATACAAATAAGCGATAAATTTCTCATCGCTACACCGCGTATGTTACGAGAAAATATTGTAAAAGAAAAGCGTGCAATGGAGGAAGTTTCGAAGGAAAGCGTAAGCTTCGCGTTCAGAGCGCTAGAGGCATCTGTCGGCGAGAGAAGGAAGCTACGAGTTGCGGATAAGCCCGCTAGAGCGCAGGCTCGTACTTCTTCGTAATGGCTGCCGCCAGGGTTGCCGCTATTGGTCGAGAGCGCGGCGGCCATCGCGAATTTCGGGCACGAATTACATAATGAAAATCATGATGGCCGACTCGGCTGGCCAATGACACGACGAGGGTGGCGTTCGGTGAAAGTCGCCCGAAAAATGGCGTTCCTTCGCCGCGCGACGCTCTTGCGGGGGAAAGCGATCTCCCCTGTTCCAGAATATAATAGGAAAATGGAAAATGGCCGAGCGATCCGAACGACAATCGACCTACTTCGTTAACTATTCGAAATGAGAAAGATTCCCGGCGAGGAATAACTTACACGCAGGTCTGCCCCAATAGACAAAACGTCCGACACAGACGTTCACGAAAACGTACCTATCGTTCCCTCGAGCATCGTCGAAAGGTTAATACGTGCTAGAAAATTACTAAATAGCAACAACAAGACGCAAGTAACTGTTACGCGGATGCTTGAAACGGCACGGTTACGTGGCCACGGACGATAGGAGAAAGGACGAGAGCGAGGGGACGGATAAGCGTAAAGAAAGACGAGGAAGAATCGGCTCGTAAAGGACGCGAAACACTGGGTCGACCTCGAGCTTGGCCAAGAAACAGCGAGCGCGAGGAGGGGCGCGTGTAAAAACTTTTATGATGGCGGTCAATAAAGTGACGTAACCGGAGTGTTGTACGAGCGGTGGTGTTGTGACGTCAGGGACGACCGGAAGTGGCGCGCGTAAACGCCACGCGCCTCGGTCCTGCCGCCACAGCGACCGTGCGGTGGCAGACGCGGAGGAGGCTTCCGCACGGGGTGGGTGGAGATTCGTGCGTCAACGAGGAGAACGAGGGACCGGCAGAGAGCGGTTAAGGGTGACCGTGGAGCGAAGAAGAACGCGGTAAAGAGAGTGGCTTCGGCGGAGAGACGGAGAAAATGGGCTGTCTCGCGGGACAAAGAGCGAGAGAGAAGGAACGCGAAAACGAGAGGCAGAAAGAGAGAGGAGAAAGAGAGAGAGAAAAGGAGCGAGAGCTGCTTGATGGTTTACGACATTCCGTTGATGGCCATAGTGGCGTAGTTGCGGCGTCGAGCCCATAAAAATGTAACGAGCCTGTAAACGTTCGTTTATATCGGCCTGCTGCCTTTACACTCGTCCGGATTGGGATAGGTTACGGCATCCTTCTCTCCCGCTCCCGGCATCCGGTGTACCGTTCTGACCTCACGTAAGGCGAACGCGAGACACGCGCTTACGCGACTCGTATTAGGCGAGTAGCGCGATGGCGAGGACGAGGCTGATGGCCGGTCGAACGTTTCCCTGCGTCGCCTCTGTCTGCCTCGTAAGCGTTATCACCAGCAGGTAGCGTTTGTTTGCTCGTCGACCAACGCGACCTTGACCTTCCAGCGAAACCTGAATGAAAGAAACGTCTCCCCTGGCGGCGTCGCGGGTCGTAAACTGGCGGCAACGATCCCTCCGAACGAGACCGGGCTCGTCGTCGACCTCGTTAGCCGCACAACGCTGTCTTCCCGTCTTCTGTTTTCAAATTCTCGCTTCTGCACGTGGAAACTCGACACCTGCACGCGACCTTGCATGCGTCCGACGACCGACGCTCTCCTGCAACGTCTCGCAGGTGCGCGAAGTTGTAGGTAGATCTGTGCGTGGAAATGTCATGCATCTAACGTCTTAGCGTCCCTGACGACGATCTTCATCGTTGTAGTATCTCAGATTTACGTTGGACGCGTGCGAAATGTACCTCGGCGTTACGATTCGGTTCAAGTTACGAGACCGAACTTCTCGTGGAACGAAGGTTCGTCGACGACGAGGAATCCTCGCCAGGAGAACACGTGGGTGACGAGGCTGAGCGCAAAAGCGACGGACGACGGCCGACCAAGCGGCAACGTGTTTTACGATCGCTTGCGTAACGTTTCCGGCGTAGCCGTCGCCGACCTTGACATCGATCCACTTCCATAGGTAAGACGGGCCACGCGTGATTCACGCTACGACGAGAAGCTGCGTCGGAGGAGTCCCACGCCGCGCACCCGCGACCGCTCGTTTTACGAACGCTTAAAAGTTTATAGGCGGCAATAAACGGCGGCGTTTACCTTTATTTCGCCGCTTCTCGGTCGAGCAAACGACTCGTTTGCAAGCAGCCACGAGCATCGCGCCTTTCTATCCTCCCGAGGACGCTGGTCTCTTCGTTTACGCGCCAACGATCCTACGATTATACGTTTCTACCGTAATACGCCGGATCCACCTGTCTTCCACAGAACCAGATCTTTAGATATCGTTGGAATAACGAGCGCGGAGTAGCGGCAAACGAACAAAAGATCGTTAAACGCGTAATTAGCGGCGCGCTGTCTCGTCCACGAGATTAACGATATATATCTAAAGAGGTGTGAAAATGACGGAGGACGGCTTATAGCGCGGTATCGCAGACATCGGAACGTGAAACGGGATGATTTCGTTTAACGGAGCTAATATAGTGTGACGTGAAGTTTATGGCATAACATTGATCGTAACGCGAACGTTTGGTGCCAAGAAAAATATTCGACTCGCCGATGTCGATACGTGTAACATTATGTTACTACGCGTCGTTTAATTGATCCGAACAGTGTCACCAAGTATCTATAAATTCGCTTTATTTCGTCTCGCTGGTAACTTTACCCAACGTAACACGTTTATCGTATTTCATACGAAAATTTGTGTAACGTCCGATTGTCCGAAATTTACTTCGAGCATCGCGTCGTTCGATCGATGTGACCAGCGTCGCGAGTAGATATAAATTCGCTCTGCTTCGCCACTCTAGTACCTTTACCTCGATCAACCTAACTCGTTTTCCTATTAAAATTAACCTAACCACCTTCGATCTCAATTACGATCGATCGAAATTCACTTGGGGTAACGCGTCGTTCGATTGGTTCACGAGATCGCCGACGACCGTAAAAACTGCTCGACGCGATCTCGAGTAAAATAAATAACAACGATCAACGGAAAGAAGCGGTTGAAAATACCAGTTACGAGGCATAAATCCTGCTTTATTTCTTTCCTCTATCGAGACTCTACCTAACGCAACGCGTTTGTCATATTGTATATTAAAACTCACATAATGTCAACGTGAATTTCGAAAAGTCTGAGTGTCCGTATCCGAAAACTGTCGGTTCTCAGCGAGGCTGTGGCTCGTTTGGTAAATAGCCGCGTCTATCGAGCTTAAACTACGGCGTTTAAGGACGAGCACACGAGCTCGTTCGAGCGATCGAATCACCGTTGAACGACGTGAATTATTGCCGCGGTTGGAGCGGCGCAGCAGGAATGATCTACGACGATCGTAAAGCCGGTGATCGTAAATCGCCGCGGCGCATTCTAAAGCCGTCACGTAACGACAGTAATGACCGATCGAAAGTAGACCGATGCGATTGCCATTCAGGATCCGCTCGTAGCATCGCGACGATACTAACGAAACAAGTAGCAGCTCCGATCAAATCGCTGATCTCATCGATGAATCACCATCTTCGGCCAAGCTTATGTTTCCTTTTTGTATTCGTTAACTGGGCCATCGCAGACGTCGTCGTCTGGCCACTGTCTATGTCTAAATGTTATTGCTCGTAAAAACGACCTACAGTGTCGCCGCTTGTTTTGCTTCAACCTCGTTGAGGAGAATCGTACGCGTTACGTCAGTGACAAAGATTTTTCTTTTCATTCGAATATTCGTTATAATAGTTACGACATAGTTACGTATATGCATTTGCAGTTTTCTAGCTTTACGATAATGACACGTCGAACTTGATAATATGTAACGTTTGTTAGAAAGAGAAATAGAGAGGATAGCGAAACCTCGCCATGAAGGTGCTTTCGTTCGTTGATCGTATATTCAGAAATGTGCGAATTTGTTTATTCTCTGTGTTAAGTACAATATCGTATTGAAGGTTTCTATTAACTATGACTTTCTATTAAAATGTGCAAATTTATTTGCCATTGATACCGAAGCCTCGTCGTGAAGGTGCTTTCGTTCGTTGATTGTATATTCAGAAATGTGCGAATTTGTTTATTCTCTGTTAAGTATAATATCGTATTGAAGGTTTGTATTAATTATGACTTTCTTTCAGAATGTGTAAATTTATTTGCCATTGATACCGAAGCCTCGTCGTGAAGGTGCTTTCGTTCGTTGATTGTATATTCAGAAATGTGCGAAACTATTTATTCTGTGTTAAGTATAACATTGTATTGAAGGTTTGTATTAATTATGACTTTCTTTCAGAATGTGTAAATTTATTTGCCATTGATACCGAAGCCTCGTCATAGAGGTGCTTTCGTTCGTTGATCGTATATTCAGAAATGTGCGAATTTGTTTATTCTCTGTTAAGTATAATATCGTATTGAAGGTTTGTATTAATTATGACTTTCTTTCAGAATGTGTAAATTTATTTGCCATTGATGCCGAAGCCTCGTCGTGAAGGTGCTTTCGTTCGTTGATTGTATATTCAGAAATGTGCGAAACTATTTATTCTGTGTTAAGTATAACATCGTATTGAAAGTTTGTATTAACTATGACTTTCTATTAAAATGTGCAAATTTATTTGCCATTGATACCGAAGCCTCGTCGTGAAGGTGCTTTCGTTCGTTGATTGTATATTCAGAAATGTGCGAAACTATTTATTCTGTGTTAAGTATAACATCGTATTGAAAGTTTGTATTAACTATGACTTTCTATTAGAATGTGCAAATTTATTTGCAATTGTGTTTAACGATCAGCCGAAAGTAATTAAGGCGATATAAATCTTCATCGCACGTGTCAGTTGTTCTAATCATAATCGAGAGATATTTAAACGTCAGTTGAAGGATCGAGGTGTAACGTTGTATTCAGTAGCCGACGAGAAGGTAGCGTCAACTAACGTTTAATGCAACTGGCAATAAGCTCCACTTTCGGCTAACCTGCTATGTTCGCGAATACTGGCACGGCAGAGGATTAAAGCTGTTCGAAAGTAGATTATCAATATAAAATGATTTATCGAAATCTTACTCAATTTCGATATTGACAATTGACTGACGGATATGAAATTCTTCGGTTGACAAACGATGACTTCTATAGACAAAACGATAACCGACCCTTCGATAGACGAACGCTAATTAATTTACTCGATAACCAAACGGTAAACATTCTCTAACTCATACCGACTTCTCTCAGCCGCTACATTTATATCCGTCGAAGATGAAAAAACGTCGGGGTCTTTCTTTTGAAGATGTTTGGCAAGATTCCCAACGTTTGTCCAACTGCCGACTTAGAATTTATCAAGTTTACTTTCGCGCCACGGATCGCGCGGGTCGCGGGACGTGACACGAGGAATTCCTTACGACGAGCATCCTAACGATAGAAATCGCTCGCGCTTTCATTGCCAAAGACGCAGAGGCAGATCTTTAAATACTTCCGTCGCTTCTTCCTTATCTTCGGACAATCTTCCAAGATTTTACGTAAACGTTCGAGAAATTCCTGTACCTTCTTCGCAATGCGAAAGACGCGAAAAGCGAGAAAGAGAAGGAGTCGTGACACAATGGTGACGAGAAATTTCCCGTGGAATGACGGCTGGGTATGAATGAAGCCCGGATACGTAGGATCGTAGAAACGGCAGTGAGCCGTGCGACCGAGGAAACGAGCGATTACGCAAGCTTTACGATCAATCGCGAAATGGTATCTCCCAGAACAGCGAGACAGCCAGCAGACGATCAGACACGGGCCAACGCAATGACCTCGACACCCCGATAATGCTTGTCACGAGAGAATCCGTTGCGTATAATTCGTCGATGATCGATGATACGCGACACTTTTACCATGACGTTATTGGTTGAAAAAATCAACCGCTATATGTATCATAGCAGTTGTTTATGGTAACAATATGGAAGTTGTGGAAGAGATACATCCAGTGATCGATTGATCGCGGAGCAACTTTGTTACCAACTGGGTGGAAAATTGGTTTTTTCATTTCCGTGGCTTATTTTTTCCCCCGCGTGTATGTGAAAAAACTGCGGATTTGTTATACGGCCATTTAGGAATATTAAATACAGGGAGCAGGAAGTTTTGTAAGAAAACGAGAATCTTTTCTCGTTCTCTTCGTACGCGTAGACGTCGAGAAACTCTAACGACGAGTAGATCCTCGAGGATGAGAAGTACTTGCAGAGTGTGTAAAACGAACAATAATAATGTAAACGAATAACGTCGACGTCTCTAGTTGTTGCAAAGGAAATTCAATATATCAGATATCCAATGTATTCGTCCTCAAGATCGTTCGAATAGCCGCTGGATCGTTTACACTCGACTGTTTTCAATCGACGAACTTTGTAATTGATGAACGCTGTTTTAGCGCCTGCGAAAAGGTTTCGACGAGTCGAAAGCCGAGCGGCGAAGGATTGCCGCGAATCGCCGAGCGTATTACCGTGTCCTTACAGGGAGATCAACAACCCGAGGGACGCGTCTGTCTATCGCGCCGATGAAAATAAGCAGAACTCGAAGGCTCGCGAACGTAGCAGACGTACATGCAAATTCGAGTGCTGATAAGTCCGGAATGGAACTTGAAAAATAGAAGAGTTGGAGGAACAGAGGGGAAGAGGTACTTTCGATCGAGTAGAGAAGTGCGTCGATAGAGATAGCGAGAAGCGAGAACAGGCAGCGTGATACCGCATTGCGTATAAAAGGGTTTCCTTTTCAAGGTGAATCGATGATAGGAAGACTGGTTTGCCCCACAGTCACTTTGTTTTCTAGAAAAATCAAATTGGGTTGATGGAATATTCTATACATGGAATGCATAAAAATTGTTCGATCACTGACTGGTCGATCGGATAAAATACTTGAAAGAGAAAAATCTGAAATCGATCGTTCCAATATCTCGAAATTTTCGTACATTAACAGATAAAGAATTCATCCACTAGAAAACTGACTTCTATACGCAGTACGTTTTAGAGTAAGGGAACTTTGTAGTCTAAAGAATTCAATAAACTCGTTCCCACGATCTTTATGTCAATTTTGTAGCTCAATTTACAGACTGACGGAAATTGGTATGAAATGCTTCTTCGTTTTCTCCATATAAAAAGAATAACGTCCTTAAAGAGCCACTGTAACTATCGATTCAGACTACAGTTACAAATCCTCGAATTTTTTTAATTCGATTTCCTTCGATCTTATCTCACGAGTCATTCTCCCAGAGAGCTGCTCAATTATAACGCGAGTAAGATGAGAGGAAGATGACGAAGTTCTATTGGATCTTCTTACGAAGAAACATTGCATGGTTTCTCCGTATCTAAACGATCTATGAAATGTTCCTATATCAACCTCGATTCTTTAAATTCACGGTAATATATAATCGCACACAGTCGCGTTAATTGAATGTTCTATATAATATAGTTAACAGAGTTTTCGGATACTATGTTCACCTCGTAAAGCGCTCTTTTTACAGTTCTTATTTTGTGTGGTGCTGCGTAATCCACGTCTCGGTCCGCGATGTAACGCGACTCTGAAAACTGTTCTCGGCAAGATAACACGATATCGATAACGGCGGTGGTTAGTTGCGATGTCGTTGAATTTACGAGCCCTGTCGAACGGTCGTGTATGCTTCGGCCAGTTCTCCAGCTAAGAAGGGAATCGAAGTAAGAGGAAGAGGAGTGAAACCGCGCGGAAGAGGACGCGCAAAGATTCTCGTGGAAGCGTCTACGTAATTGCGTCGTGTACGGTTCATTAGTCTACTCGAAGTTGGTGGACAGAGAAGGAAAGAGGAAAGCATCGATGAGAGGCAAAAGAGAGAGAAGAGAGAGAGAGAGAGAGAGTGAGAGAGAGGGGAGAGGCGAACGTTTATTCGCGGAGCCAGCACGCTCGTTATCCGTTCGGTGCCTCGTAATATTTTGTGATTCCCTTGTCCCCATCCTTCTCAGCTTCTCTTCCTCTCTTTTTCTCTCCCGAAGGTTCTCTGCCGCGAGCACCCTTAATTACAAACTTTACTTTGCGCGTTTAAATGCATTACTCGCCGTAATATTGCACAATTTATGCTCCCAAGAGCTGTAACCGTACGCGCTGCAACAGATATCTTTTGTGAAAAAAAGCCGCACACGTTTGGCCACGATATACCAGCCTGGCTGATATTAATTAACCGTTAATCGAGCGTCTTTTTCGGATGTTGCGATCGAACCTTTTTAATAGGGCATGGTTTAGTAATGAAATGGAATATAGAAGTATTCATTCGAACGATAATCTACGTTCCGATTGATCTACATACAGGTACATGCATAGTTTCGTGTTAACACCTTTAGAGTCGTGATACGAAACGTAGAGAATGAGAAGAAATGGGAGAAATTCTCAGCAAGAAATTCAATCAGCTTCCCTAATTTCTCCCTCGATTAAAATTCACACTCTACCATATCTTTTCATAACCCAAATAAAGAACACGAATTTCTATATACGTAATGTTGTCGAGACTTTGCTAAAAACACGCGAAATTCTTATTCGATATTAATAGATTAAAGGAAAAAATCACACGATACTGATAACATCGATGTCTATGCCAGGCTTACTGGACGACATCGTATTTTATTCGAGTGTCGATTACGGGGCCGGAAACTGCCCTCGGACTTTCCTTCGATCCTTTCGTTCGTTCCTCGCCCAAGTGGACAGAACGTTTATTGGCCGGTTCGTTTTCCAGGGCCGGATTCTCCATCGAAACGCGGAGACGTCGAACCGTGAATAACAATTTTACGCGAAGATTTGCCCCGAATGCACACCACGTCGGATATTCCCTCGCCATCCGAGTTAAAAGCGTTCACGCGACTGGCCTTCGAGTCTGCGGATTTCGCCACGATTCGCAGGATAAGAATCAACTACTTTGATTTCGACCGCTTCTACGATTCTTTTCGTTACGTATGCTAACTGCTTGAACATTGGAAAAAAGGAAACACGACTAACTGCTCGAGCAGAGATACTTGTTCCTTTTTCTCAACTAGATCGCCAGTTCGTTTGGAATAACGAAGCCTCGAAATACTGAAATGACGCTGTGATTTTATTGAAAGACAGGAAACTTCATTTACTCTCGACGCGCGAGCACGACGAGCTTCTACTTTTGTCGGGCAAATCACCAGGAAACGAGGAATGTCGACGAGCGTCGTGACGAGAGAGTTACGTTCAACTCGTTTCGAACGTCGTCGAATCCTTCCTCCATTCGACGTGCTAATTGCTCTGGAGGACAGCTACCATTCGAATTCACGATGGTGTGCAGTTTTATGTCGCACGGTAGACGTTTCTTCGAGATACTGGTCGCTCTCGAACTTTTTCTTGTCGTTTAATATCCTCTGCTTGTGAAACTCTGTAGTCTTCCAAGCTACAGAGTTTGTTTTTTCTCTCTTATCGACCTGGTTAAACAGATCATTTTTATAAATAAATTTAAGTATGCTAATCTAGAATACCATTAACGATTCCATTTAGCGAAATGGTATATTTTAAAATCACTATCGTTTATAAATAAAGGAGAAGTGTCAATGTAAATATATTCTTGCAATATCGAGCACTCTGTGCTACATGTGTCTCCATTACGCTTTTTTTCTTTATGATATATGCATCTTTTAATCAAGGAACGATGTGAAACAACACATTCTTAGAATGTATCGTAATTTATTCGAACAAAATTGTATCATAACATTGGTACTGAATATCGTAGCCCATAAAGCCAGCAGGTCTTATCAGCCTCGCAAAATGGATCCTATCGAAGGACCATTGTATGTGCATCTAAGTATAAACCACACGAGTACCTATGTTTGTAGTTCGAATGGACCAAATATATTTCTAGAGACCGACAAGCTCGATGGCCTCTCAGGCAAATGTCCTTGTTTCACGACGGCCACAAATTATATTACTCCTAGAAATGTACAGCTTGGTCATTTCTGTGATACGATTATTTCGCGTCCTTCAAAAATTCCGTATGATACATGAAAATATTTATTGCGCAGTACACTCAATTCTGATATTGATTTTTATAGTAGTATCTCTTTATCGAGGCTTCAAACCAACATTGGCCCAAAAGCATTTCTTCTTTTCCCTTTTATAGAAATAGCTCTCTATGACATTCGGTCGATTATTTTTATAAATCAGAATCCTCTTGCACGATTGAACCAACATTCAAGAAATTCTTTCAAGTAAAGGTAAGGCCTGACAATAAAACGAATGAAAGTATACATTCAGTGAAATTTCACAAATTAGCTGAATATCGTATTTAGTGTAACGCTATAAGTTTACAAAAAGTAGCCCATGACCTAGTAATCTATAATAGCTGTCTAGCCTTTTCTAACTCATTAATACGATTATTATAATTGCTGAATCATCGTGGGAGGAGACCAAAGCCTCCTCCGAATGCTAACAAATACTAATAATTACGTTGGACTTTGCGTCACATTGGTAGCTTTAGATCAAAATTGAAGAGTGATACGCAAAATACAGAATGCCACCCGACACTCTGTGCATCGTTCCTCCGCTGGTTTTCGGATCTCAGAGGGAAGTAGCTACGTCGCTGTGCACCCAGGTTCACAGAGTTCGTGAACGCTCATAAATATTCCTTCGGAGTAAGACCCATAAAGAAACCGCTCGCGGGCCTCGAAAGGGTTGATTTTTTCTTCGGTTAGAAGCGAAAGAGGGGACGTGGAAGGAGAAGAAAAGAAGTCGGTCTCGCTGTCCGAAGGAGGTAACCACTCTCTGAGGTAATAACCGAGGAAGGACAAAAGGCCTTGCTGTTCGTTTATACGGCTGGTCACGGCAGGATTAAAAGGGTTGCAGCACTCACACGGATTCGCTTGGTGTACGCTTGAAACGCACTTCGCTTGTCTTTGGGCCAAAGGAAAGAAAGAAATAGAGAAAAGGAGGGAGAATGAAGTAGAACCGCGGTGAGAAGAAATCTTTCAGCGGAATTGGAACGCGACGATCGAGAAACCGCCCCGTGAAATGAAACAGAGCTGGCGAAGAATCGACGATGCGGGATGAAAATAATTTTCTAAAGAAAGGAAGCTGGAACGAGTGGACCAATGTCGAGAGTGAAGCACCATCGGCTCGAGATCCTGGGCCAGATCGAGTTTCGGAGAGGGAAAAAAAAAAAAAAAAAAAAGAAAGAAATATCGAGAGGGAAGAAGGAAGAGCCTGGTTGGTTTCGCTCGGTGAATTCCAACGTTCGGCTTCTGTCTACTAATTAGCCTCAGACCGAGGCTTCTCGAGCTTCATCGGTCCCGAATGTATTTCCATTACGATCGCTTCAAGAATATCGTATAGATCTACTCTGAAGGTAAGAGCAATGGAAAGATCTAATTAAGTCTATCGATCGTGGTGGCTGTAATTAAACCGTATGAATCCCTTGACGCGAGCTCATCGCTCGATCATCTTATCGAACTTTGCTATTTGTCATGTTCGCCTGACGTTATCTCTGCCATGCTCGATGTTTAACGAGCTCTCGGCCGTATTTCCCGCTTCAATTAGGGTTTAAATTGTGCAAGATTCAGTCGCTATCTTAAAATAATGGCGATATAATTATGTGTGGGTCTGACTGACTTTTCCATTGCTCGGGATGGCAACGTAGGATGTGATAATATATGTAGATATAGATATACTTGAAACCTGGATCCTGTTGATCGGTATAATAGAAGTAATTATCGAAGTAAAAAGCAAATTAAAAGTATAAAGCTTGTACCAGAGGAATTAAGATGAATGCTATATTAAAAAATACATAGATACAAGACTTTACCCATACAATTTACAGAAAACCATCCAAATCTCCAAAAATACATTTTTGTAAGACCATAAGATTTTAAGATTTATTCTGATAATTTTAAAGTTAAACTACCTGCATCTAATTAACTATTGGATTTAATTAGCGATACGATATCAAATTATGTATCTTCTTCTCGTATAGCGGAAGCAATAATATCTAATAAGATATTTTCCCCTTTCGATTCGTATCGAGCCGCTGAAATTTTCAACAGCAAGTAGAACCTCACGGAGAAACGCAGTCAAAGGATTAAGCGGTCACGCAGGAGATGATGTTAATCGCACGCGATGAGAAACGTTAACGACGGTTCGTTGTGTAAATATTCACGAAGCTTCGGAACAATTTCCTAGGCTGGCTAGGTGGTACCGCGACCGGGCGCCTAGACGATTCTGGAAGATGCTCGAAGGGCAAACGTGACCGGCTTCATTGACTTTACGACCACTAAAGCAAGTCTTTATAGTTCGCGCTTCGAGTAGCCTGCAAAAGCCGCGCACGCTCGCACCACATTGTTTCATCGTATTCAAAGTTGCGTTCTTAAATATGCGACATGCTGCTCCCGTGCGCCAGTCAACAGACACGTCACTCCAACCATTTTCTATCTCTCGTTGATTTTTCCTAACATTCAAAGTCGAGCGCGATTGTAATGAATTTGAGAAAGCTCGAACAGGAGGCGATTAGATGGTGTATTTTATTATCTCTTTTCTTATCGATCTTCGATAAACTGCGAATGTTTATGTATTTGTGAGAAACTCGAAGAAAGAGAAACGCGCGGAATGACTCGAAAAAGTACGTAAAGTATCGACAACATGTGTGAAATAAATTTCTAAGTTTCCATTTTCTAAATATTCATAGAAATATACATTTAAATTATATTAACAAAATAAGTAAAATGGCTCGTGGAAAAGGTAGATAAATATTCCGATTTTCGTTTATTATATCATGCGTTTTTCTTTTAAACTAAAATCATTTAAAGTTTATAGGTTTCTTTCTACAGACGCACATATTGACTATTCGGTAGTTACTGAAATTACTAGAAAATCATTCGCGAATATTTTCATTATCGGAATCGTCCCTCGGCGTTTCATATCCGTCTACCTAATCGTTTGATTAAACCGACGGGAGGTCGTAGTTGAGAAATGACCGCGCGAGTTGCATAGGATGTTACAACATTCGATGCAAACTTTTCGCCGCAGGATTATATATATATCGCTGTGTAATATGCGACTATCTTGACGAAAGTTACAGCAACGGCGCAGCGGGTCCCCTAAACATCCAACCGCCGACTAAGCTGCGGGTATTCATCAAACTTTGAAACTTTGACGGACTTATGTTAAACCGTCCGACATCATAACACGAAATCCAGCCAAGTTGTTATCTGCAACTTGTACAGCGCTCTCAAGATTCGCGATTGCAGTCGAGAGATGGGAACAGGAATCTTCGTCGATTAGAAGGAAGCCTTGCTGTTCAATCTCCTTCACCTCGATAACGTCCATCCAACTATCACGAATAATCAGCAACTCACGATCGTTCCATCTTTCATATATCTTATTCACGATTTTCTAGATTTTACTTTATGCCACTTTAACTAATTTTCTCTAAACTTCTATATTCCAGAAATCACAAGTATTAGGATATCCATTGACGTTTAGATGTTTATTCACTGCTTCTGTTATTTGATTGTTTCATTCTAAATCGAACGTTTCATTCGTAATATAAAATTTCCTTACAAAATGAAATATTAAACAGAACAAACTTTGCTAACGTTTTCTGATAAATGAAGCGGATAAGTATAATATGTAATTATCCTAATATATATGGCTGACAGTGTACGAGTACGCATACACGCTACTTACAGTTTTGTAATCGATGAATCGTGAACACGCGATACAATGTAAACGTTCTATCTGCATGTACCACGGAAAGTACGTTGCGTACAGCAGTGAGAGGATAATGTGCGAAGTTCGACTACGCTGTATCCGTCCAATCGGGTAAAAAGGATTCGTGGGAAGGATACATGTCCTTCGGTTCCTCGGGCTAAAGAGTTAAAATAGGACCTTCGGTTAAACTACCTTGCGTCGAGGTGTCCGAAAAAGCTATAAAACTATAAAAAGTAGCTAGCCAACAACGGAAGGGTTGAGAATAGCCGGGGTCGCGCACCTCGTTTCGACCTGCGCTAATTCCATTTATTTCTGAATTGCTTTTCAACGCAAGTCCTTCAAGGATCCCGTTCCGAGATGCGCTCGAAAACTCAGTCAGTAGTGGAGCAACTAGAAGGAAGGGTGCACAGATATACGTCGAACACCATTGAAAATAGCGAACAAAACACACGCGGCTCGCTTCCAAATTTCATCGTTTCTCTTCGATTGCGCAACTATAAACGGAACGTAGGCTGACGTAGCGGAAACTCGGGTGTTTTTAAACGAATTCCTCGGCGAGTCGACACCAAGAGAAAAGAAACGGGGGAAGAAGTTGGATTCGTTGGAAAGCAGAACGGTTCGAAATATTCCATTGGATCGCGGTCGTACTTTCTTTCCTCGCGCGGCGACAACGATAACTTCCACGCGGCTTGCTCACGTCGTCGAAAAACCGAGGCCTCTCGAGGCTACCGTCGATGGGATGGTTCGTCGGGATACGTGAGGTTTGCACAAATCCCTCGATTCGATCGCTGACATCCGACCCTGTCCTGGAAATAGGAGCGGACGATGGCGTCATACCCACAACGCTTCAAGATGGTGAACAGTTGCTTCAGACTCCATCTAATTTTAGCCAACCTTCGAGCAAATTGTGTGGATCGTTCGATGCAGAAAATAGAGGAAACAGCGGATAAAGACATTTTCAATCTGGTATTCTTTTTTTATAAGTACGAGTGGATCAGGCAATCGATTGTGATTTTTAAAAAGACGTCGTTCACGGGCAAACTTATTCCGTGGGATGGAACACTGAAATAATTGAACGGCTGACTGAGTTTCCAAGTAAACCGGGAAGGAAAATTACCCAGGTCCGGCATTCCTGTTAACACGGGAATTCTTATTACGCGGAACCCCCGTGGTAACGAGATCCTCCACTTAGCGAATGCAGCTTCGCGCGATTTTACACTCGTCGCGCTTCAGAAAACCTTCGCTGTGTTAATGATGAACTCTCGGGCCAAAAATACCCCGCTGGAACTCGGACACACACGGCAACTCGAAGGCGAATTCCACGAATTTTTTGGAAGAAATTGCTCTTCTTGCAATTAGCATTTTCGTTCATTGCTTATGCTAATTTCACCTTTTACGTTTACATTTCTCTTACACGATGGAAATCACGAAAATGGAACACCTCTCGTGAATTTAATTCTTTTCTTTTTCGACTCGTGTATAACCAACGCAAAACATAAAAAAAAAAAAAAAAATAAAAAATAAAAAAGAGAGAAGAACGTTATATGAAAAAGTAAACTTTAAGGGGGCGTCGTAAACAACGAATGGAGAGTTTGAAGAAACAGCGGGAGATTCGAATGTTTAAATTTGATAAAAATCACGGGCATTAATCGATATGCAAGCGGAATTTTTTCCCACTTAAACAGCTTCTCTCTTATTTTCTCTCTCTAGAGATAACGCACGAATCACACGATTTTTAAACTGCATCATGACGTATCTCCTGGTCGATATTTTTTAAAACCAAACAAACGTACGAGAATATTTGTTATTTATGCCTGTTATTTATGCGCAAAATATCGCGATACGACGCGAGCCATTGTATATGCGAGTTAATTTCCTTGCGATTGCAGCAAAATGAAACATTTCATCGGGACGCCGAATTTCGCAGTGACATGCGTCCCGATCGTTGCTCTCTTAATCTCTCCAGCTATTTTTACAGTACCGACGGGAAACAAGGATATCGCGGACGCGATGACAACGCTCGAAAAGTTTCATCTGGCGAATTGACCGTCGCACACGCGTAACGCGTTGCGATCGACTCCGCAATGGAAAATTTACAAACCACCAAGGGTCGACGAATTTTGACTCCGGAGGAATATTTTTATTTTTTTACTCTTTTCCGTTGAACAGACGAAAAGTACAGCCGCACTGGACCCTTGTGGAAACCACGTCGCACGACGTAATCCCTGGGGAGTTATGGGAAATGAATTATAGACATGGAGACTGACGCGAGAAGGGAGCAAAAACATAGAAAATGGAGCCTTGAAAGGAATGTCAACTCCATTTCTGCTTATGTTTCCGACGATGCCTTTTTCTCAGTGTCGAAAACTTTTCATATCATTGGATATTACTTTCTGGAAGAAAAGCTTCGAGTTCGTACAGTCGTGAGAGATAAGTTTGATTGGAAAGAAGGGAGACAGAAAATTTGGGCAAGTAATAAATAAGTATATATTTCCTGTTTTTTTTTTTTTTTAATCAGCGAGTCTGTGTTTTATCTTGCGATAAGTCTTCCAATATCTAAGCTGAAATCTGAGAGATGGTAGATTCCTGCGATTTCAGATGCTATTTAGAATTGCTCCAGGGCTCCTGTCTCACTTTTCATCTAAATGCTCAAATATTTTCCAAATAGCCCACCGTGTCCGATATTGATCCCTACATTTTATTGCATACGATTTATTCTGTGTATTTAAATGAAAATTCAACGTACGCGTAAATGCTCATATCTTGATCGTGTACTTACAGGAAAGGCGTGTATGATTTACTTTGATCTACCATATACTCGGAGTAGTTTTTGAATCGATAAAAAATCAATAAAAAATTAGCCATTGGGCAAAATAAGCTCGAAACTTGGGTGAAGAGTAACCCGTTCTGATAAAAATTCAACGGCGATCGAGTATCTATTTCCTCGAAATCTAAGCTGACCGTTATTTTGAACTATTACTTTTGAAATGTAAAATTCCTCCAATATGAATTTAAACCACCGTTAACCTAATCATCGAAATTCTAATACTGCCATATCGAATTGCCAGATTTATCTAACCATATAAACGACATCCACCGTTATAAGCTTTTCATTATTTTTCACTCTTCTCAGCCGACATTCCTCAACAGATGAAAGTAATTCCCGCCCAGAGGATAGCTACTTAAGACTATAGATGGTGGAAAAGGTGAATCGAACGAGCAACTAACCGGGTTGTCACCTTGATCCGATGGTTTTGTTGGAAACAGTCTCGGATGGGGTGAACCGTTCTACACGATGGACTCTCGCATACTCTCCAAGGAGAGGTACTACGGAGAGGTAGACCAGTTACCGGCGGAATTGGCGCACCAGCTAATTAGGACTTGATTGGCACTCATCCCCGCCACTGCCGCGCCAGAACACAGCCGTTAGAAACCATCAACCTATTTTCTCTTCGCTTACCCTTCGTATTCCCTGCCTTCTTCGTGCGACTCGTCTCTCTTCCTTCTTCTTCTTCTTCTTCTTCTTGCCTCTGCTCGCCTCCCCCTGTAACTGGCCTCCCATCACGAAGCGGCCATCGGCGCGGTGTACCTCGCTCCGGTCTCGTGTATAATTGTATAATTTACTCGGCAATTTGGCCCACGGTTAATTTGTATAATTTCCCCGTGGCCGTGTACGTAAATTCGACGAACCCCCTTTGTAGGTTGGCGCACCGCGCCGCATGCGAATACCGTGGCCAGTAACGGGGGAGGCTGTTTTCACCCGGGCCGCTCCCGGGGGATTATTTCGTGAGATATTTCATCGTTGACCGTTTCTTTCCTCCGCCGTTTGATCGTTTTATTGGCCGACGCTTAGCTACTCGACGTGCTGCGTTTATCCATCGGGTTCAACGACTCGGGATGATTCGCACAATGAAGAAGCTTCTTTTATTTTCACTTTGGTTACTTTGATTGATTATATCGATTAGTTAAGAGAGAAGCTACATGTTCGTAGTTTTGAAAGAAAGTTTCAGCTCCGTCTTCGGTTCTTCTCCCTCTTTCCACGCATTTCCGACGGGGCCAATTTCATTGAAATTCGCGAAGAGACTCGTGCCCGATGGAAACTTATAGAACTAAGGCGAACCTACATCTCTCCGCGAAAAAAGAAATTTCGGTGAGCTACGGTTCTCCGTTCCTGATACGTGCAACTTTATCGAGCAGAAATTTTTCGATTTGTCTAACCTTTGGTACGTGAAGATATACATGGTAAGTTAAAACTTTTAATTTAAGAAAATGAATAAATTTTGACGAATATATATGCATATTTTTAGGATGTGACATCTCGAGGGACATATTGGAAATTCCTGCACGTGACCAAATGAGAGCGGGGTGCACAGATCTTCAAATCGAATTTTCCCAGAAGTTCGAATTGGCTGCAGATGCGAGGAATTGGCACGGAGATTACGAAATTTTGTTTCCGTGTTAGAGAACCGAGCCAATATTATCCGAAGCGATATTTTTCATATTGAATAACGATTACCGCGTGAAATTATTGAACGAGCAAAGCTTAAAATTAGATTTCTTTTGCATGTATCAGTATTGTGTCATACATAAAAATAGCTCAACTCAGTGTTTTATTATTGGTATTAAATAAAGATTATCTCAATAATAAATCTCAGTAACAGAGATAATATCTCCACTCGTCAGGTATTTCCAATTAAAAATCTATAAGGTCTGTCTAATCTATAAAATCTATAAAATCTAATTAAAGATCTGTAAGGCTCACGTGAACAATGTTGATCTCATCGCTGGATTTTGTGACGATCATTTAGGCGAACGGGATGACAAAGAATAGATTTTATAGTTCCTTACTATGACGATATTAGGCGGATAAAATTTAAACCGAAAGATATTTAATCCAAACAGGTCAAAGCAATAGTTTACCATAATATTACGAATACTTTAATCTCTGTAAGTTTCATAAAATTCTACTTTCCGTGCGCGAATTCTTGGAATTCTTTCTCACAAATGCAAGAACAGAATTTAATGAAACGATTGAATAAAATTTCAAACGAAACGTTACGTTAATAGAGCACGCAAAATCTTCTCGTTATCGTACCGTCGTGGAAATATTTTCGAAAAAGATCCAAGTTACATTTCGAAGCTTCCAAGAACCCCAGGAGCCTAATGATTCAAGTTCTAAATAAGCTACCTAAAAATGTCTAGGCTTGGTGTTTTCGTGTGCTGGCTCTCGTTTTCCAAAGTCTTCTTTTCCGTCATCGATCCTCTCATAAAGACCAGATTGTCGTATCGACCCATGTCACGTCGAAGCCGAAGGCAAGAATATCCGACGAGAACACATCTCGCTTGCTCTCCATCATTCGCTCGTTTCTCCGTTCGATCTCTATTCCTCTGTCGAATATTCACGCCGCGTACCAGGAAAATATGGAACGTGACAGAAAGGGCGAGATTTACGGTGGCACGCCACCATGAACGACGCTTAACGTCGCATAGCGGTCGCGACCACTACAGATTTCTCTTATCTGGCGCAGCTAGTCGTTCCCCCGACCGTGTATACAGACGAACAACCTATCAGCTAGTGCATACGAAAGTACACCTGCTTGAGTGAGTTCAAAAAATAAATAATATACCTACACGACACGATTTACTCACGAGGAACATGTTTTCTTCGACGATGCAGAAAAATCTCTGCAACACTTTATTCCATCGAGTTACGCACTCGCGCCTTTTTCAACGTGTACATGTCAGAGTATTTACCGTTTATTCATGCACTTATATTTGGATTCGTATGGTTTCAATTATCAAAGTAACCGGAAGATATTGCATAAAATTGCGAATCCTCTTTAAATCGATTCACGATGATTGTCAGTTCGAATTGCAATTAAAAAAGGAAGGAAAAGGATTCGCCACGGAGAACAAGTTCCTCGCGGCTATATCCTTGGCCTGAGGGTAATATTCGTTGCGCATTAAGGTCTCTCGTCGCGGAATCCATTTCGTTTTAATGCAACTTGCGTATAGATACCATGGACGTTGGAAAACTGAATGGCTATCTCTTTCTCTTCGTCTTCATCTTCTTCCCAGCAGTGTCTCTATCACGAGGACATTAAAACTTTTCTCATCTTCTCCTAATCTTGAAAAATGGTCTCTTTCGGAGGTCGAAGAGGAAGAAAGTAAGTAAGTATGTATATGTATACATATCTATATGGAAGACTGCCATCGTGGTAGCGCAACCGCCAAGAGACAGAGACCCGAACGAGATACCTGTGTAATTATTCACTGGGGAGTTCGCCTCGTTTCGCGTTATTCCCGTTGCACAATTCCGCCCCTTGAAATCACCGCGTCGTTTTCATTTCGGATTCGTCCAGCTTTCCAGCCACCGCTTGAAATATTTACCTGCCAATCTAAATTCAGATTGATGCAAAGTCGTCGGTCGAACGAGTTTTAGAAAAATGCGGCATGTATTCATGAGCAATCACTAGCAGATTCGTTTACCAAACGAAGGTAAAATATCACATGTCCCGCGGAGCGAACAATGTCCATTCTCGTGGTTCAGTTTCTTCTCGATGAAATTCGAAGCGGTCCGTGGAAATCCTTGCGTTGTGGCGTAACGAAGAAACGTACAGAAGCAGGAAGGGAAGAATGGGGAAGACAGAGAGGTAGAGAGGAGCGTATTATTCGAGCGACGAGAGGGATCCATCGAGTGCAGATAGAATGCCTTTCCTGGGCTGAACGTGAGGAAACTTCGTAGGGCGGTCTGATGATGGAAGAAAGGCCGACGAGGGGCATCCGGGCGGTAGAACCAGCATCGAGCAAAAGAATAGACGGGATGCATTTTCCCGGATAGGAGGTTCGGGAGCAATCCACGCTGGTGGATGGCATGCACACACGTGGTCGAGCAACGAACAGGAGGCTGGGTTAGAGCAGCGGTTGGTATTGAGCCGGTGCGCGCGCACTATGCCTCCTTTTCAACCCCAAAACCTCACGGAGGCGACCATCGTCTGGATCTCGAGGCACACGGCCGTCCGCCCCATTGCGTCGCTTATGCATTTCGCGTGCGTTCGATCGCCTGCTTCGAGGCCGTTCGCCGTGCGAAGAATGGAATCCAGACGCACCTCGAATCGACGTATAAGCTAGAATAGCCAACGTGATATCTCATTTTTATTCTTAATATCGTAAGGTTATTCGTAATATGTATTTATCAGTCGGGATAGATACACACGGGCCGAAAGTTTAGTAGCTACCGATTCGTATTAAAAAGGGATACGTGTATGGATTTTCACGAGAGAAATTTTCTCTGTTACTCTAACGAGAGGGTAGCCAAGGACGGAGTATCGGTATTCTTCAGGGCACGTCGTTCGTTTATTGCGATCTCCATTTTTATGTGGATCTTCCGCTTCATAAGCGGAATCTCGTTGGCCAAACGGCTTTCTACCCTACGAAATATTAATGTCGTTTCAGAAGACTGTAGTCACATCCACCTATGTCTCTATTTCCCGATGCCCCGCTATATTTTCCTTAGCTTTTATATTCCGCTCTTTCGTCCAGTGTTCGTCGTCGAATTTCCACTGGAAATATATCTGCCTACCGTTCGAGTATAACCTCAACACGTGCCTCGGGTGCAAAGGGTTTAAAAACGCGCATAAAACAAGCGAGGCCAGCTAAACGTTGACGCGTTGACGAACGGCAATTTAAGAGAAAAGAAAAAAAGAAAAAAAAGACAAGGAGGAAGGAAGGGAAAAAAAGGCTCAGGCGAGTCGAAGGTCTCCGGAAAAAAGGGGTAGACAGAAGAGACAAACTTTTATAACCCTTTCCACGGCACACCGCGCCGTTGGAAATAGCAATGCAACGACTGTTGTTTACCTGATGCTCACCTTGACAATAAAACATCGTCGAAAGGGTTCAGCCTGAACACGCGAGGTATAATAAACGAATTTAACCGGACCACAACACGAAGGCTGACCAGGAAGGACGTTTTTTTCAGATGGAAAAAATAGCCATCCTTTCGAAACGAAGCAACGAAAGGGGTACGATGACCATTTTACTGTTATCTGCCTGACGAATCACGATGGACTGCAAAGCCATCGGAATGACAGGTGAAGGCTTCGAAGACAGTCTTTGCTCAAGGTCTTGAGACGCGACTACGCGAAAATCTCTATCTGTGCTCGTTCAAAGTGATATATTACGTAACAAGGTTCCAGGATAACGTGCTTGGTTGATATTTTTTGGCTGCGTCGCGCTTCCGTTCGAGGTAAGTTTGATACTCTTACGAAATTTGCATATACATAGATGCCGTTATTTTCCAACGAAGCGTAATTTTACCATCGAAGTAGTAGTATTATTAAATAAATCATCGAATGATACGAAATTTAATGCATTTTGTCCGGACCAATTGATGTAATAGCGTGGAAATATTTTTTACAATTACTGTATACGTTCTTACTAGTGCTTACGAATCGGAAAACTGAAAAGAAAAGATAAAAGAGATACGTTGATAGCTAGACTGTATCCTAATAAGTAAGAAATTCGAATCGTTTTCTCGTATCTGTTCGTTTCCAATCTCGTCTGTCGAAGAATATCTGTGGAAAGGTCGATTATGGCGGAAAAGCAACGAGATATTTTCCCAAAAACGGAAAACCATCCCACTATGGATGTTTACGATACCGCGAGCACTTGAAGCTCTAAAACAGGGAACATGCCCGCCAGTTATCTAACCACCATTAGCCTCCTTACGTCATGCTCTGTCCGACAGCTCGATCTCGAAGCTGCTGGCTGTTGCCGTACTCGTAGGTAAATTACACGTAGCCATTGCAGTTGTGTTACGTTACACGGTCTCTAATGTTCAGAATATAATGCAGAGTTTATTATAACGTGGCTTGTACAAGCTACATCGCACGCGGCAGCCTATCTAGGGACTAGGGAAACTTGTTATCGCCGTGGATATTCAAAGTTGCACGTCCGTGCGGAGAACACGGGACACGAGGATCCTCGTAAATTGCAATTCCACGCGTGGGCAGCCATTGGCGCGGATCACGCCGGGGAAATTTGTAAATTCCCTTTGTTACGGCGCTCGTCCAACGATAAGTTCCTCGGGCTATCTTACTTTGTTTCCACTTGGACGTCCGCATCGACGGAGCGTTCGGACGTTCGACGAGTTTCATCAAGAAGTGGGTGTTATTGCCGATTGTTTTTAGTCTTTTGTAAATGTTCTTTTAGATCCGATGCAACTTTATTTTACGAGTTGAATAGACACTTTGGAATTGTTTTGAAGAGCTGCGATGTTGCAACGTCAAAGTGGAAGTTAGGTGTTGCAGTGTATAAATAGAAGCACGAAATGGAAGTTTGTAATTTATATTCGTCGAAATGGAATCAGCGTAGAAGCCGACGTTTGTTCGTATTCTATTAAAATGCCTGAAATATTTCTAAAATTCTAAATCTTCGAAACATTTATGAAAAAGTACAAAAACCAGACGTATCCTCTAGCGTCTTAACAAACGTAAATTAATAACGTGTTAGAGACTTGCGGCAGAAACATTCTGCAATATCTCTTTGTCCGTTTCCCTAAAAATAACCGAAGAGGCGATTACGCGACTTCTCGAATACGCGCGAAACACACGTGCCTTTTTAAGAGCGCGGAAGTAGCAAGAAAGTTTTCAAAGTGTTTCAACCAGCGACGTAAGCCATCGACTTTTCATAACTCGGCTGACGAAAGAACAGCGAAACATTTTCACAGTTTTCTGCTTGTTCTCGTAGAATTTAGGGCTAGGGTGACGCTAGTGAGAAAAGACGATGATTCGCGCGCACGAGTACGTACGCCAGCGTGGCACAGGGTGAGACGGAAGCATTAAAGGACATTCTACCATTCAGGATGAAACAGGAGGGAAAAGCAAAGGTGAGAGGAAGGTATGGCGTGGAGCGTGACTCGGTACGATGGGGTGAGACAACAAAAGTTCAATTCCGAGGAACGACGGAGAAAAATCTTTCCCGTGATTGCATTTTCTCTTCTCCGGCTGTGTCATCCGTGTCTGTAATCCGCTCTCCTCTAGACGGAAATCGCCTCGGTCCTTTCTGTGCTAGATATTGGAACTCGATCGTGACGACATTGATATAAATATTTAAAAAGAAGAGCCCCTCTTCCTATTTCTTCTATCCGAGAATCAGCGAATATCCTAACACGGTTACGCGATGGAAAGAACAAATTTTCCTTTCTCATCTCAATGCAATTCGCACCACTGTTTCGAAAGTGTCACAACTGAAATTTTATTACGAGGACGACAAATTATTTAGAAGATTACAAAAAATTATTTATAAGCATCGAACACGGAATCAGCAAAAGGAATAGCCTGCAGGAAATGAATCTTCCATTCTTAGCCCTTGCAACGTCTTCGTGACGATTTTGATCTTCTTCTGACACAGAATTGAGTTACTTCAAGCCATAAAACTGTTCAGCGAACACGTGCGAATTTTCTATCCCAAAAGGAAACTAACTACTTCGCTCTGCTTATATTAACAACAGGATACGGAGCACGTTCTACGAATTTTTTAAAACGCTGAGAAACACCGGTTGAGGCAAAGGGGATGCATACGCGGGATTCGGCTAAAATTTAGCGAAAGGCAGCGTTGTTATTTGCGTACAGCGTGGTTGGAACAATATTTCTCTAGTATCGAGCTATAAAGGGGCGCGTGTAGAGAGATCGCGAGGAACGACGCAGAAACGAGATTCCATCGACCTACGAGAATACCTTGGAAAATAATTTGACAGCTGTGTACGTTCGCCGATAACACGGCGTTTTCTCAGTTTTCCGTTTTAGACAGGAAGCATAGCATAGACCGAAATTCTTAGCTCCTGGATTTTCGGCTGGAATTCGCGTCTCGACAGCTTCGCCCGAGAATTACGGCGGCTAAGAATTCTATACGCGCGACGGCGAGCAATCTCGAAGAACGTATCATCCGCGTGGTATTCTGACGCGATTTTGTTAAGGGAAGGAGAAAAAAAAAAATAGAGCTGAAAGAGATTGAGATTGTTCGACGAACTGAGAAGATTCAACTGGATTTTGAATACTGCTTCGTGTATTATCCCGAGAAACTATTTCCTCGGTTTTTCCTTCGCAAGTTTCAAACTCGATTTCCTTCGTGTCGAGTATAACTGGAATCCGACGGTAAGTCTCTGGACGTTGTAAGCTCCGTTGCTCTTTGAACGCTAGCGTTTTTTGTCGATTGTAGACGGAAAAGTAAGTTGGAAAATTGCTAGGACATCTCCGAGGACAAAATAGAAAATAGTTATCGAGTAGGTACGTTAGTTTTCTTTTTTATAAAAGGTTTAAAGGAGGAAGATATTATGAAGTGAAAAAGTATAATATTCGGTAAAAAATTACGTTACGTGACGGTAGATATTACAGGAAGCTGTTGCCTTGTTTCAAAAATTAGACGAATTTTTATTTTTCCACGGGTTTCCTTTTACTTCTACCTCCATTTTATTAACCTGCGTCATCCGTCGGACGCTACTCACTCCCGACTGCAATAACTTTTCTTCAACGTTTGCCTCGGTCAACCCTTCTAATTACCTTCTCGTTACACAACCTGAGTCGCCTATGAAGATGAAACGGCTCGGTGTAAAGAAAAATTCAATTTGGAAAACTACCGTCTAAAGTCTCGAGGTCGAATCACGCGAAAAACAAAAGAAAAGAAGAATCTCTGAACGCTATGTTCAAAATGTCTTCGGCAAGATTCTTCCGGGATGGAAAATCGTTTGGTATTCGTGGAATACGTTCTCGTTCCCGAGTCTCCTAACTAAAAAGTTACTGTTCGCTGAGAGAACCTCGCAGCGACCCACCGGCAGGTGTTCCACGATCCGACGCCCAAAGAAATTCTCCACTTTTGGCAGATTTCAAAATCTTCTGGATTAAGAATGTAAATGGCGCGGTTCGGAGGCGACTGCCATCTTTAGCAAGAAAAAAAGGACGCAGGTGCACACGCGGTAGGGTGAGGAAAGAGAGGGGCTAGTCGACGTGGAATTTTCTATATTTCGGGCTGATGCTTGAAATCCGGTTCCCAGGGAGGATATAGGATATGCGTAGCGCATAGCTGATGCGCGGCGCACAGCTGCGAGGATTATATTTCTCGGCGAGCAAATTTTTCTTCGAGGGCGTCGCGTAATCGGACGTATATAACGAAGTAAATTTGCCGCGACATCTGCGACACCGACAGCGAAATCTTTTCCTCCGCTTGCTTCCGGTTAGTTGGCTCGGTCGCTGGAAATTAATTAAAGGCGATTCCCTTGCGACGAGCTTGACCTCTTTCTATCGAATTTTCTTCCAGAAATACTCGCTTGCTCGAGGTAGCGTTTCTAGCTCGGCATTTATTTTTAGGAAGATTGGATTATGCAGGGGGGGGGGGTGCGAGAAATTCAGCCACCAGTTAATTCGTCCGTGTTAATTAACACACCATCGGTGCTTCGTAGACTCGTGAACTCACCTTCTCTCAAAATTCCATCAATTTGCACGCACGATTTATTTTATCGCTTACTCTAAGGGCAATTTTATAAACACGCGACTCGTGTCCAGAAATTCGACGTGGATTAGAGAACAAAATAGGAAGTTGTCGATAGTGTTTGGACTAAATGACTAGATTCGTCGAGATATTACATCGACAGTTGCACACTTCTGTTGCAAGTAGCCGACGATTAATCTGTATGGTTCTCTTAGGGTTTCTTGTTCTAAGAACTCTAGGAAAGAAATTCTCGGCGAAAGTTATTAGTGCAGGTGTAAATTCAAGCAATCACCGGTCGATCCATCTCCCACTTGGTTCTTCGATGCACGTCCTTTGAGTTCTATTACTCGTTTTCAAGCGCGAATCCGTAAACACGTATTCTCCGCGACTAAAACCGCGCAAAGTACGCCACGAGACTGCGAATGAATCTGCGACTCGCGCGCAGTTCGTTCAGAGCGAGTAATTTACGTTGGGCGCGGAATAATAATTTCTTCTTTGTCGTGGGGCGCCGCTTTCGCCTAATTACGCATATTCTAGCGGCGAACCGGCACGAAAAGTGCATCGACGCGTACAAGTTCTTAAAATGAGAAACACCGTTGCAACAAATTAGCGTCAGACGTGCGCTTCATCGTAGATTTGAAGATGTCCGTTCGAGCGAGTTACAATTTCCGTTAATACGACCAAACGGCTTTGTCTCTGGCTTCGGTCGAACGGCTATTTATAAATAGGATTACACTGGCCATCGTAACAAGAGTAACGCACTCGTAAATAACGTGCAAGCGTATCTCTTTAACCATGTACATGTAATCAGGCAACGTTAATTAGCGATTCTGCCTCAAGATCGCACGAATCACTCTGCGAAGGGGGAAAAAACAACATCGGAACTAAACGATTTTAGTATTCAGATCGTTACACCATAAACATATCTTAACCTTGTTCCATCGTCTAATTAGTAACAATGTAGGGAAGAATGTAAATTGCAGGCTCCTTACGATTTCCAAGAACAACACGTCGGGTGTTCGAAAACTAGAGGATTCCACTTTAGAATTATCCCGTACATTTAAAAAGTTATCCAATTGGGAGCTCATTTTTTTATTATGGATCCTTTTATAACATCGAAATTGTCTTCAAAAATGTTTTAAACGACACTCTTCTACTTTTTTCTTCCTTTTTATCATTTTTTATGTTACTAGTGTTTATGCCGGACGGCACGTAGATGACCCCACTGGACGTTAGGGTAATTGCATTCAGGTTTCGGGAGACTGAAAGGATACAGCGGTCGCCGAGCAGCGCAATAAAGGCGGTCGAAACTAATAACGGGTTGAATTAGGGGTAAGCTATGCGGGCTATTTCGTACCGAAGGAATTCTTTTCACCGTCAGGATAGCGTACAGTTTTCTTTTTAACAAGAATTCACCCTCGCCAACATGATCTTTTTGACCGAGCTTTGCCAGAAGCCAGATACGAAGTTAATTTTCTTTAACGTTCCTGGTCACAGGTATTTTTGCCCCCTATCATTTTTTTTTCTTTTCTTATCCTTCGTTCTTCTTCTTTTTTTTTTTTTTTTTTTATTTCAAGAAGAAGAAAACAGAAGGTGGTGATTAAGAAATGATTTGTCTACAGGCCGTTTCAAATCTGCCAGTTGGATGTCCTTAGGTATTGCAAGACTTACTTACACGTATCTATCTTGCAAGAAAGATTTATAAGCACCTTCAAAATAGACGAAACTATTGCAGTTATTTAGTCCGACAGCTTCTAATATTTACCAGGTTGTAGTGAAATTAGCGTGTGTACCGCACGAAACGGAACGTTGAAATTGAATTAATTAGACATTAGCAGGTATATGTATATTCTACTCGTTTAAAAGCTAAGAATTAACGACCCTTCGTGTCAATTTCAAACGACCGGACCTATCGATCGCAAATCATTCAGACTCTCGATAATTAAATTAACGGTGACACCCCTTGATACCCATCTTGGAAAGAACTTCACCACGAGGATGTTTAATCCCGCGAGAGAGAAGTTTCGAAAAGAGTAGGGACGCGTTACGCAAAGTGTTTACCGTTCGTGTCTTTCCTACGACGTCGGAATTCCTCGATGATTCCTTCGTTATCTAACGCTGGTCGAATAATTTCATAGAAAGGACACACGAGGGTATTAGAAAGTTCGTTTCAAGTCGCAAGGCAACGCGATATCTGCTTGTTGCACAGCTGACATTAATTAACCGAGATTATTAACTGAGAGAAATCTATTCAATGGTGAAACGCTGGTGAAATTTGAGCATAGCAATAAAGTACGTAATGAGCGTGCGTGATAAGGCGGAGAGGTTTGGTTTCTACGGATTTCCACTGGTGGACAAGTTTTCGCAGCTCGCACAGCACGTTTGCAGAGACAAGGTCGTTAAACGCGGGCCAGGCACGCGTTAAACCTAAAATCAAAGCTGACCCAGGCGAATGCAACTACCCTGAGCCGTGTTTGCGAATCGCCAGAGGTGAAAGCAGTCCTATTTCGAGCCGTTTATAAATACTCGACGTGGACCGGTTACAGTTAGAGGACGGAGGGACCAGAGGAGCACGAAAAATTCGATGGAACGTTACGAAGGCGGATAAAACGAGCGGAGAGGAGGATTGCTCTCTCGACGCCATGTCCGAGCGCCATGTCCTCGACCACGGAACACGCGATTCGAGCTGCGGCTGGACCACTCGGCTCCCAGACATCGACTGATTTGTGTCGCCATCTAACAGCCAAGCGGCCAACTTCGTAGCCGAGCCTCTGTCACACGAGGCCAAGCGCTTCTACATAAACTCGCTGCAATTCGGTCGCGGATCGATCCGCCAATCTTTCTCGGCAGAGACTCTCAAGCGAGCACGCCCGAGGAATACTTTTCCCTTCTATTTTTGACCCTTTCGCTCTGATATATCGTGGGAACTTTACTGCGATCGTCGGACCAAACCAGTCCCCACTGGATCGATGGAATTTTCTCGCGGGATCCAGCGTTTCCTTATTCGAAGAATCGAGGTCGGATAATACGAAGGGACGGACGGGCATTTTTGGTAAGGGATGATTTAAATGGCTGGGATAAGAAACTGGAAGAATATCAAATCCGCGATATGGAAGTAGAATTACGAAGGGTCTTACGTTTCTAGCGTGTCGCGGAGAGATGTTTGATCCAATAATCGGGCTAAATGGTAGGGTCGATAAGCACTGCAAATCGTTGGTTATGTTTATTCTCTGACGAGAGATTCTAGAGGTCATTTGCGATGGATCTTGCAGCAGGGATTTCTTGGAATTAAATCTTCTTGGAATTGTAAAATCTGGTAGCCATCCTGCGTAACAATCGCAGGGATGATATTATTAATTTCAAAGATACATCTAGTACAGTAATTTCAAAGAATAAATTAAAAATCCTATTCACAGCTGGCTCTTACACGGGGATTCGAAATTTCCCCAATCTTTCTCTGAAGCCGCTATGCTCAGCTCAACACCCAAACCATACCATAGTCTAGTTGGATCTCATTACCACTCGACGTTGGAGTTTCCACTAAAAAACTTGGCTAGCATCGATATTAATATCGTTTAAGGCGATGCAATCTCCGAGGAAGACCGCAGCGAGTAGCCTCGTTGCTTCGGCCCCGGCGGAATTATTCCAAGTTCGTTAGGAAAATCTCGTCGGTGTTTGGTCAAACCATTGATACGCGCCGACCCTTTCACCGTTTGAGATACTGTGGCCTCTTATTTAGCTATTTTTTAATCGTCAGTCTTTCTAATTTATTCCTCATCGCAGATAACGAACCTTAAAGCGAGAACTGGTTGTAACAGATCTTAGAAAAAGTGTGGTTGTAACAGATCTTAGAAAAAGTGTGTCGAAAAATTTCCAAAGAAGATTCTACATTTCTTAATAATAGCATATTTACGTATATTGACATAGTATGCAGTAGGAATTGCTATTATCGGACAATTAGTAATTAGGCCAATAGGTTAATGGAAACTATCGTCGCGTCGTTCAACGACGAGGAGGAGAGACGGCACAGTTTCTCGATCGTTCGTGTGCCTGAAACCTGAATTTTGGGACGACGATTTCGTGTAACATGGACACAAGGGATCGATACTGACGTACTTCCCCGACACCTCTCGGGTCATAGTAGTGGGATCGTAAGGGTTGGGCAGGGGTTGCCGGGGCGCGACCGACTGGTCTCGACTGGTTGACCCGTCTCGCCGCGTCTCAACCCACTTCACCCTGATTCCGAGTCTCCTACCCTTCGGCTGGCCGTCACCACCCCTTTCGCTCCGTCACCACCACCCCGGAAAGCTTCCTTGAAAATTGACTAGAGAGTCCGTCCAAAGATGGCGCCACGTGCTCCGGTCAGCAAAAGCTTTTCGGTAGCTAATCAATAAAAAGCCCTAGCAAGGGCGTGAATGGCCATGTAGGACTTTCAAGATTTTCGTACACGCATGCTTGCCTCGAGGTTTGAATTTAATTTTTTGCCATTCGCGATTCCTGTTCTTATCATTGCGAGTCGACAGTTAAACAGCGTCGACGATTATCTGCTATTAGTCCCGAAGCTTATCGAACGAGCTTTTGATTTTGGTTTTGGAATTTGTCTACCGTTCCTGGCTTCGGTTTACGCACCAAAGATGTGAAATTGAAACTAATACGGTTTGGGTTTCATTTCAAAATCTTTTCTAGAAAACGTATGATAAAGTCAAGTTGTTTAAACTCGAGCGTTGCAGTTTCTACTAGATCGAAACGACGAATGAAAATAATTAACGAGGAATGACGAGTAGTTACAGGTACTCGTCAAGATTTGTTAGATTTTTGGTAAATCAAAAAACCCATAGGACTAATCTACGTTGGCAATGCAGCATTGATGGAACCCAATTTGCGAAGTGAGTGCAATGTCCTGCCTTTCCGCAGGCCGATCGCTTCATCTCACACACGGGGGGAAGAGTTGCTAATCTCCTCGTTGCTCCGTTCGAAAACTAATAAAATCGTTCAGGTCCGAAACAGTTTACGATTTCTTAAACCGGGCGTTCGGACGCGAGCGTCGAAAAATCTTAATCGCGAGCATAACATAAAGAATTATAAGACGTCGCTGCCGACTGCAATAGCCGCGGTATAAAGGATTAGTTGCGTTGGAAATTGATCTGCCGCGCGTTATGAACAAGCCTTTTTATGAACTGCCCGACAGCACCGATCCTTCGATAAAGCTTCGCGATTAACCGGTCCGAGGTGGTGTAATAATAAACGCGGTCGCGTCGTCGCGTGGTTTTTCAACCAGACCGCGATCAGAAGAAATAAAGAGACGGAGGAGAGTAGAAAGAGGGTGCAGAGCAAAAACGCGAACGGAATAAAAGGTGAAGCTGTATCCAATTAACGTTTCGCGTGTTGTCCAATCGATAGCGGGGATTTAAACGACGATTCATTGCGATTAATTCATCGGAACTGGTTTGCAGAATCGATCTAATTAGAATTCTCAGCCCTCTGAACGGACTTTCGCGGAGTTCCATGCGAAACCAATCGCGTTCGGTATCATAGACCCTTAATCGCATCTTCGTTTAATAAACGTTTCGTCGCGGTAGCCGTTGGTAAGCAAACCGACCGACGTTTTGCATCTCTCCCTTCCTGAATTCTGTTCTTTTTTTAGGCTGAGAAGGCTACCGGTAATTTGAATTTTAAATTTGAAAAGCAATGCATACATATTCTACATAGTGGTCTTGAAACCTGTCGCTTTCGTAGAATGTTTTGTTAATCAGCGATCATTTAGGTTACAATTCCGCAGGAATAATAGCAATAAATGAAGAAAGACGATCGGCATCGGCCGATTTTAAGGTATATCGTTGAGACAGTGTCTTTTAGAGCATAATAGAGACGTGTAGCATTCGTACTGTGAATACTATTGATATTAAAAGAAAAAAGACAATGCTGAAGTATAGAGGAAAGGGTAAAACTAGCAAGAATAGCGAACGAGGAGGAGGGAAATTTGTTTGAAAAGCTGGTCGAGTCGGGGTAGGGATGAAGTTCTGCCGGTGCACGAGTTTCATTGGGCGGAGATAACAGAAGGTTACCAGAGTTAACTGAAATGCTGATTTTCTCCATCTTTTTCATGCACTTGCCTTCGCAAGAATATAAAATACCCTGTCTAATAAGACCGACCGACTGAAAATTTCGATTATTACGTTCTAGATATTTCCTTTATGTAGAATAATTTAGGTAAATATTTTCTGAAAGAAGCACTCAACGCTGTATTAACGAAGTTCTGGCTTGTCGAACGTTTTTGAAGAGATTATATAACGTTGTGTAACAATTAGAAATTCGCCAAAACATACGTAAAGGAGACGAAGTACTGAAAAGAGTATGTCTTCAATAGTAGGACTTTAATTTTTTAACCTTTTCAGTGTTCAATCGAGGGAAGAGAAAGAACGAGCAATAAATTCGAAAAGAATTTCCAACAAATCAGCCGGAGAAAGCGACCGCGTAAAATCGCTTCACTGAGTGACGACAGACGCTTGAACGTTCCTTTAAAAAAGAAAAAAAAAAAAAAAAAAAAAGAAAAATCTCTCGAGGGAATCCTTTTCACGACCGAAACAGCGACTCGAGAAACGCAGATAAGAAACAATTTCCTGCCATCGTCGATACGCGATCCTTTCGACTTCCCTACGTTTCTATTTCCATCAAATCGCTCCACTAAACAGCTCTGGTTTCTTTCCTTCCCTTCGACGCCTCCTTGTCAATCATCCGGGCGTTTCGATAAGAGCTTTTCAGAGAGAAAAAAAAAAAAAAAAGGAATGCCTGTTCTCTATGGTCATTGGTACTCCGCTGCAATTTTTGACCATTTCTTCTTCAAGTATGTTCTTAATCCGTCGAGAAGTTTTAACCTCTTAATCTCCTCTCGATTATTCCTCGAATTATATTCTCATATAGTTCCAAAGAATACGATAACGACAAGGACGAACAAAAGAAACGAACGAAATAAACGCGGATAAACTAGGTGTAGCAAGTGAACCAGAGGTGGTAGCCAAAGGTGATTGGATGGTGATAAGGGATAGACTCATTCCAAAGTAACTGATAAACCATTCCTCTTTCTCTTTTCCTCTCTCGCTCGTCGAAAGTAATTCCATCTCTGACCCATCTTGGTACACGACCTACGCACTGAAGCAATCCAATGGTTTTCCATTTTGTTTACTATGTATTCTCCGTGTCTCGCCACGAAACGACCCGTCCGTCTATCTCTCTCGCAAGTTCCAGTCGGTTCGACATTTTCGTTTTACCGTTTCCCTCTTTCTCCCTCTTGCGCCTGTGTCTGTCTATCGTCTTTGTCTATCCGAGAGCAGACTCCCTCCTCGTCGATCGTCCGTTTTGGCCGGGCTCGTGGTTGCTGTTCAACCAGCGGAAGCCAGCTAGACAGCTCGGAAATTCGGCTCTCTTCGTTGCACCTTGCGTGAAAGCTGTCGAAGCGACAAGGACGCGCGCTCTGGGATAGCCAATCAGAGCAAGGCTGTTCTCCTGGCCGCCGATCAATGCGAAACTCCTCTGTACCGACGTGCACAGGGTGTATCCGTGCTCTTTGTCGGGAGAGAAACCCAGCCCAACCTCTGGCTCCTCCGGCCAGCGGAAGCGGCGCTCCTACGTTTCGACACGCTATCCGATGCATCCACCATGTCACTTTGTATTGTCGTCCGACTACGTCGTGCCGGGCAAACTTCTTTTGCCTTTTTTCGCCGAACGGCGTCCTCCCTTTCTTTTTCTCCTCGTTTCTTTTTCCCCGTCGATCCTCGCGATCGCGATACGTCGGTGTATCCACTCGCTCGTGTGAGAGGATCCCAGCCTCGGCTATATACACCCTTTCGCGTTTCCCGTTCTTTCTTGTTCACTTACGTGATAGGAACGCCGATGCGATTCTTCAGTTGCAAGCGTTTCCAAGTACATGGAGGAATGCATCGAAAGCTACGTTGAATTTTGTGTTCCTTGTTCTCCGCTCGGCGGGAAGTCTTCGCTTTAGTAAGAAGTGTAAATTTCCGAATGGACGAGGAATAACTTTCGCGTCGGAAAATAAGTGGATTTCGACGATCGAAGGGGATTGGAATGATCGCAGTAAAGGTCTGGTATCTTACCTAATATGGACATCGTGTACTTACAATGATCATCAAAGGTAAATGACGATTCTTCACGGTAATTTTCGAGTTACATCTTTAACCCGGGCGTCGTTCGGAAGTCGAAGAATATCGCGGCATCGTGAACGACCGGTTCGTAAAACAAGGGGACCAAAGATTACAGGAAACCATCGCGCCGGTCCATTCGTCATGTTCGAAAATTCCGCAGTCCTTTACCGTGGCTCCATCAAATTTTATTTCGGGTAATACGCAGCGGCAGCGTCGTTCGGAATACGTGACCTTTCCAGGCAACTCTGTATCCATCTAAATTGGATATCGGACCGAGTTGTTATCGGCGTGACTCGACTCTGTTATGCTATAGAATGCATCGAGCGGGACAGCGCGCGGTCTGAACGCATACTCCATGTGCTTCCTAAACAAACCTATCCATAACGCTGAAAGCTGAGACGGTATAACCGCTTCCGCTTTCAGCTTAATTAAACGAAGAGTTCCGAAAATGGTCGCGATCTTATTCCGGACCTTGCCAAATAGACCGAAGCGGATCCCGCGAGTTCGAAACCAGCGAAACATAATGAAGATAATGAGATTCTTTCGCGTTTTCTATATCTCCGCCCCTTTCTCCTTTTCCTTCTGCCTCCATCATTGTTATACGAGAAATTTTTTTTTATTCCTTCTTTTCCACGTTTCGCGGAGTTGCAGCGATCGGTCGCGAACCGATTCCGTCGGACGATTATTTCCATATCTATCGTAAAGCAATTTCTGAAAAGCTATTTCACCAAGAATATTTTCAGCGCGATGGTTCGTACAGATAACCGACTGTCTCTACCTCGCACCAGCGATCACCTATCTATATAGAAAGTCGGCGTTTCACCAGCCCCCTGGACCGGTCTTTTATACACGCGTGCACCTCTACCTTGACGTGGCTGGTCTTGCAACTTCCTGACCTATCTGTTCCACGGAGATAGCCTCCTTCCTTCCTCTCGATTGTTCCTCGATGAAACTGTTTCTAAAGTAGCCGAACGTCTTCGTGCTACGCCCGATAACCAACTCCATTAATTCGAACAGGGCTCTTCCTCTTCTTCTCTCCGCTGCTCTCTCGTTATATAAGGTTTTCATGCTTCTTGAGACGCGCAGTTTTATTTGCATTTGCGATTTTCGAGATTGAACCGTGTTGGAAAGTTTCGAAACTCGTCGCGGATATCATACTTGGACTTTCGAACGGTATTCTTGGTATTTGTAACTTGAATAAATTCTGTTGTTCGTGGGAGGACAGCGTAACTTAAAGTCGAAGCGAGGAAAAAGTTCATCGCAGATAGCAAGGAGAAATGTTATCGTGTCGAGAAAAATAATGCATTCGTTTCGAATTCCTTTGGCGTTTAAACGATTGCTTTAACACGCCGTGCTTCACGTTTCAGCGCAAGATTTTGTATCAAATTGAAAAACTCTAGCAAATGTTTGCCAAAAATAAGGCACGTTTTCGCGAATTTACGCTAAATATTATTCTATCTAGTTTCGGATACACGATAAAATAGTTATCGCGTCTACCTTGCCTGATTAACATAGATTTGAAAACTCACCCATTGGATGCTGAGCCGTCGAATCCTCGTTTCCAACAACCTTGTCACGTTCCACATCTGAAACACCGGACAAAGGAACAAAACGTTAACGTTCAAACTTTCAAGTCTAAAATAAACCTTAATGTTTATTTCGATTTCATTAATAGAAATCTCTCTCAAAATAGACAGTATGCCAATGTAAACTTGTATGTACAATATCTTAGTTAAAAGAAAGAAAAGGTGAAATTTTTTACATATTTGACAACATACTATTTGACGAAGATATCTACTCGTTCGACGAAAAGAAGGACCAGAGAAAGCGAATTCCCGCGACATGGCGGTAACCATAGGACCAAGCTGAACAAAACGCGCATCTTTTCTACAAGAATAAACTGGATTCGATCGCGATCCTTCTTCGTATTATCTGGAATCTCCACTCGACAACAAAATATTTGCGATCGTCATCAAAGAGATTTCCATCGTTCGTGCGATTATCTGAGGCCATCGTGCGACGTTCCTCGACCATCATTGACACGTGCTATTTTTTATATATTGCAAATAGATAGATCTTGCACACACGTACGATGAAATTGGACGCGTGTGTGCCAAAATACGAGCACACTTTAATTGGATTCCTTTTAGATACGAAAACCGAAAAATTCAGCAAGCTTTATCCAATCTCCACTTTCTATTTTGAAATCTAGTTGAAACGTTTGTTAAGTGCGTCATTGATGGAAACTTACGAAGTTCGATGCGCCGGAAGCTCACCCTCATGCGGTCGAACAAACGAGTGTTAATGATGGGCCGATCGTCGCAAAGGAAAAGTATTATTTACTTGGCTACGCGGGAAATCGGCGCGGGGAGAAGCAACTGGGTCGAATACTAAGCATCGATCGATGCTGGCCAACTCGATACATCACGATATCGCATAGGCCACACGAAACACGATGCGCACGCGTACATCGGCCCGTTTATTACTCTGATTCAGCATGGCGACTTTGCCACTTTTTCTATCCCTACTCTGTCCGCTGCCAACTGTTACCAAACTGTGTTACACCCAGCCACTCAGCCGCGCCATACACACCATGAATATTTAGTACGCGTGCCGGTTGTTGCATGGACGACGCACCCTTTCGTTAACCTTGGAATTCTGATTCGTCGGGCGGTGAGCTTCCCGCAGATGACATCGAGCAAGAATTTCGATTTCCTGTGAAACGGTCGTACAGCGGCGAGGATGTTCAAATTTTCATGGAGGGAAACTGCACCGGTTAAGAGTAGAAATTACGACCTGTGACGCAACGTTGCGTAGAGGTGGCGGCAAAGTTTTACTAGAAATTTAGTACGTATTTTGGTCGTACGTAAAATTATCTATTTTTCAGCTATATTTAGAAACGAAAGATAATTAAAGTTAAGTAACGATATAGCATATCTTTCACGTTGCTTGCGATTATGCGAGATGCGACAGCTTCTTTCCTATTTAGACAACAAACGAGATATGATAAACATTTGTTCAAGGTCCGGTTAATAGTATAGACATGCTAATAGAACTGGTCTTATGAATGACGGAAGATGCAGCAATGAAATGCTATGGATACGGTCAATTTTATCTCTCGCTGTAATTACGCGAGTCGCTTAATCTGAAGGCTCAGTGTGCGTCTCTCGTAAGCGATTCATGTCTCCGACTATGTATCTATTACAATATGACGATAATACGTAACCAGAAACTTTTAAAGTAATCTCACGTTAGATGCTACGGCTGGGGAAGCTTGGCGACTTGCAGAAATAATCTCTACGGACTGTAAGTACATGGGAGAAAGTGCGTAACGCAACCCTGTGCAATTTAACACTTACATATAAGCGGCGTAAAGTATGTGTATTAACAAGCAGTCGAGAAAACTCTGGCACAATTTGGATCGCGATAAAAAAAAAAAAAAAGAAAAAAATACACACGCTCACGCCAGGGAACGGGGTATTAAGAAAACAGAGAAACGAGCAACGACGAGACGGCGTGTCGACTCGTTAAGGCTGCCATCGCGTCAAGAGGGAACACGAGTCGATCGTTTTTGTCCAATTCCAAATGAAAAGAGCGAATAGCGCGGCTAACAGGTTCATCTAGAACGTGAATCAAATCGAGATTTTGCTTTTTCTACTTGTTCCAGGCGATTTGCAGAAAAGGTGCGGGTAGACAGTCTCGTCGAGGGAGTATAAACTAGAACGAACGGCGACACGTCGTACAGGTCGAGTGATTCAGACGCGTCTCGTGTCATTAACTTTCTCGCGCGGCTAATAGAAAAGACCGTTTCCATCGATCGGTTTCGAATCCAGTCGATTTTCGTCTCGTTGTAATATCTGAAAGCGTACGATCGAAAGAACTTTAAGAAAATCACAATATATCGTTACAACGTCGAAATATTAGAAGAATTGTAATATATTACGTTGTAAAAATTCGTATTGAAAGTAAAAGTTAACAAAGATAAATCGTTTCGCACACGTAGATATATAGGATTTGGATAGGAATACAATAATGGCTAAGAGGCTAGGAGTCCGAGTGAGACAAATTAACTTGTCTTCTCCGGTTAACAGATTGAAAAAAAAAAAAAACGTGTTTCCATTTGGAAGTCCATAAAAATCGATCGATAATGATATCCAGCCGTTTTGCTACAGCGCGACTCGCGAGGAAAAGGATTAAAGGACTAATTTATTTTCAGTCGGTCGTTCTATTTCGTTTCAATTGGTTGGATGTTCGGGCGGAGAGCCAGCGTCGAGCGGCTAGAGAGTAGCGGATCGCTTTGATATGCAGGTCGGCTAAACAGCCAGCGTATTTAGCCGCGCAGACGTACCGAACATAGTAACACATATATCGGCAATTCTTTTACCTCTTTGGCCGTTTCGCTTTATGCACCCTGCGAAAGTGCACGAGCCGCTTTACTGCTCGAGAAGTTCCCGCCGGGTCGGCGGTGAAACGGCCAGGGCAGGGGAGGCGAGCATCAGAGAACAGCAACCACTAGAATCCGCCCCGTGCAACGGCCACGGCCGCAATATCTAAGCAGGAAATTTCCGTGCGAGCCAGGAAACGTAGCTAGAAGTGTACGCGAATCCGGCGAATGTAAAATAGATGTAAATGCGCAGCCGGAGAGATGGACTGCAGAAGCTGCATATTTAAATGCGGATAAAAAGCTCCTAATCTCGAACGGGGGCGTCTTTGCCCGAGGTAATACTTCTTCTGTAAAATTTGTCGCAATTTCCCAGCTGCCAATGGTGACACGCATCGGCCAACAAGAAAAATATCAAAGGACGAAGTAAAAAAGTACCAAGAGTTGATAGGGGCTAGGGTTAAGAGTTTTCACAGAGTACTAGGCACTCGGTTGTAAGCTTATAATATACGAACAGGCTGAACCGAGACTCCCACCCCGTGGATTTTAATAAGGTGGAAACAGGGCCCTCGGAGGAAGCTGAAGTTTAAGTTCATCCGTAACCTGGCGTCAACGACGAAACGACCTGAACTTTGACTTATTAAAAATATTCTCCCATCCGTTCTCGTTAATTCCGTTTTCCAGCGCTCGTCGGTTGTTTCAAAAAACATTTCCCGTCATCGCTACGGAATCACGTAGCCCGACCGACCCATCCCTATAAAAACCAGCCGGAAAATGTATACGCTGTGTGCATACACGTTCGTGTGCCGACATAGATCTGCCGGTCTTAGCCAAGTTTCTGGTATCCAATACCTGTGGAAGAAGTTGGTGGATGGATACAGGCTTACAGATGGATGTTGCTTTCTCGCGTTCGCTTTACGAGAAACGCGTTCCGGTTTTTTCGTTAGGTTCGAGCTGTAATAGAGGAAGATGGGTTTCCAGTGTTTACAGGTCGAACCACGAGCCCCAAGATCCTCGTTGCTTCGACCGAGAAACAGTCATAGGTAAGATGTATCATCCGAGCAGGTCAATTGCCTTCCAAAACCCCACCTCCGGCCGCTCTTCATCGGCAACCTACCCTTAAGTCGACCATCCGGGCCAAGAGAGCCAAATGTCGGCGTTGGTGGGGGAATAGCAATGGGCCGAGTGCAGGGTCGGGAAAAGTACGGAAAAGCTAGCTAAGGCAGCCATCGTTCGACCGCATCAGGTACCGCCATGTTTATTTTCGAGCTGTTGCTTCTCCTACCTGTATTTTTCTATCTTCGTAGAATGTGTTATAGATCATCTCTACCTTTCTATTCTTCTTCCTTTCGTTCAGCACGAGGCGTTCAAAATATAGCTACCCGTACTTGATGTAGAGTTTGCAACGTTCGCGATATCTTCGCGCAATAACCGGGCTTTATCCCCTTTTAATTAATCGTTTTAATTATCAGCTCTTATCGATGTCGGTGCGGAAACGTATAATACGTAAGAATCGTGCACGGCGCGGCGGTTTTGGTCTCTTCGTGGAATAATAAAAAAAAATTTGCTGCATCTGCACGCATTCAGCAACTTACCTACATGCGGCTCACGGATGTAACGATGCTATTGGCCGGCTCGGGAAAAAATTGTTACAGCGGTACATATTTCATTAAGACTTTTTACCTTGAAACCGGCACCGATATTCATCCACAAATTAACGTGCACGTGGTAGAAAACGTAACGTCAAAGTGCAAGATCATTAGCCGTTGCGATATAATAAAAAAGATTCCTATTTTATATATTACTGTACAACGAACTATATACTGTATGACCAAAAGAAAAAGAGGAGAAAACAGGGATCCCTATTTCTATATAAAGGGTCAAGGTTTCCTCGGAAAATCTGGCGGAAACTCAGCCAAGATGAATTGTTGGAAGGGACGCGTAATTACGTGGGGGACTTTCATAATTTGGCATCGGGTTGCAGCGTGTATTTCCTTCGGTGTTTTCCGCGCGCCATCAAAGTAACAACCGCGGTCGGTAGTTCGACGCATTTTCTGCTAACTTTCCTACGTACCGTGCATTTCCAACGACGACGAATTTTCCACGCGTGACAACGAGCGCGTTATTCGTGCCGGGCGCACACGCGTCCGCAAAGTGCAAGACGAAACGACTGCACCTTGGCGCATGCTTCGAGCTGCCTGCATTTCGTACGGCCGATAGGTACATACATACACGGTGTTACGACAATCACGAGTCAACTTGTCCTTCAAAATGAGCACTCAAATGATCAATGAGATGTCCTCGTTGATGAGAGAGGAATAATTTCATGCTTATAGTTTTTCCACCTGTGCAGAAGTTATTTCAAGGTGCGTTGAAATTTATCACTGGAAAGCAATGGGACGAATGAACTAAATTTCGAAGGTTAATCAAAATTTTGAACTTTGAGAATCTTTATGTGATTTTCAGAAAGAAAATATGAGAACAGCTTTTCAAAAACACTAGAAATATTCATGGCTTGGGAACAAGGTTAAATAAGCCAAATATTTATACAATTTTTCTCGCTGCTTTCAGGGATAATATAATATTCTCCGTTATAAGAGTATCATTCTAACTTTGAATCCTTTGTGTTTACAAATTAAATAAAAATGTCGTATATATTGATTCAATTACTTTGCTAGAAAATGCACTCGACATCTATTTGTAGGCTTTTACGATAATCCTATGGATCCTTTTTTCAGGAAGTAATCCAATCCCATTATCTTATTGTCTTCGGTTTTAGCCAGAACCTTCGATCCAAAGAAGAGTCAAAAAACGAGATGGGACACCTTGTATACTGTAGCTCGAAATAGTATTTCACAGGTGTGCGTTTGCAACAACTGCGTGAAAGTAAATTGGTGTAATCAACTGGATGTGTGTAGGAAACCGCGCGCGCACCAATCTCACGCAATATCGCGCATGCAAAATTTATAAATTGGAAATTCAACGTGGCGATTCGCGTGATGTTGTCGGAACAACACGTATCTATGCATCTATGTACAAAAGCATCGATAAGAGAGAATCCACCGGTGCTATATCGATCCACGACCCGGTGAGCGTTGCATTTTCTACCCTCAATCTTGTTGCGACTATTTATCATCCTGAAATTACTCTGCTGCTGCTCTTCGTTACACCGCGTTCCGCGGAATCGCCGCGTTTCGCGCCTCGTATTCTTTTTTTCGTCAACCACGTTTTGTCGATTTTACGAGCCGACTCTATCCGCGAACAGACCAATTTCTGTGCATATACAGTTGCAGTTAAGGCCAAACGTTGCATGCTATATATTTGTTTGATCAAATAATTTTAGCGCAAATAGTTTCTGAAAAAGTAGCTTAACTCGCATCTATTATTCTGACTCCTTTACAAGCGAATGTTCTTTTAAATTATCGATCGTAGGAATACATTTTTCCGGTCTCTTTGCAAACGAACTTAGTACGCTGAAATTAAGGCCAGTCTTACTGCAAATAAATACATTCGTCGTATAAAATACAATGTTTATACGCAGCGTCGAGTGTGAAATACGTTCTTTGAAAGTCAAGAAAGAAGCATTATTTCGTTCTACTTATCTAAATCTTTCAAAATTTTTTAAAACATTCGCCGATGTTCCCGTAGAACGCATCTCCGGCTGGCGAATTTAAAACATCGTGTGGTTTCTGTTTGATAGGAGCCGACCAAACGCAGGATTCTTAATGAGAGTGGGTAAATGTCATTTATCCTTTAATTGCAAAGGAATACTTTTATTCCCGGATCGAAGAGACGCAGATAGCCGTGCGCCTCGAATCAAATCTCCGTGGAATAATTTAGCGCGCGCCACGACGAATAATTTAATTATCGTGGAATCGCTGCGCTTCGTTCTTCGTGTTTCTCTGTGTGAAAGCTCACAAATTCAGTTTCTCTATCTCTCTCAATCTTCTTCTCGAATTAGTCTTAATTCCTGCGCGTTTCGAACACTTCGCTTGAATTACGACCGACGTTCACTAACGTCTGCAGGATAACCTCAATCGTGAAAATTCGGTAACAAAAGTGACCTACGCGATTGCATCCGTTCCAAAATATCGTTTAATATTTTTGGAAATATTATTATGCCTATTCGAAATTACCTATTATCAATTATTTACATATCACGTACATTAACATTCCAAAGGCATTTTATATTTGGAATTCGTAATTGTCATTTAATATTTAGCAATAACAGAAGAAGCAAATTCGAGAAAATTGTGTGGAAAGGCATACAAAGTTGCGCGAACGAATGAAAGGAAGGTAATGTGAAAAATGAAGACTCGGAATTAGCCACGATGTATAATACTCACGTTCCAATATCTGTACAAAGTCCTATTCCGAGATAACAGGATGACAACGTGACGGAGAAAAAAAAACGTATTACTAGAGGATCAAAAGGAATGTATAAAACGGAATGAAAGAGTCCGGTCTCTCGATAGGTTGATAGCTCGCGCGACGAAATGTCCAGACACCGGCTTTCTGCAAAGACCGAGCTATCCATTGCAGGATATTTTACGTAGGATCGAACGTTATATCCTAGAGACTACGATACTCGCGGAATAAATACCTAAGCCTCGCGAAGCCGTGGTCTAACCACACGTGATATAATTTGCGGCTATCGAAGCGACTCGAAAGTAAAAATATTCGCTGCGTTCTACGCCTATAAAAGGATAAGACGAGGAACCATGAACGTCAACGGGCCCGTTTATGCGCGTATCTCGACAGCTATAAACGAGCATTATGTAACCCGATAGAACTTATTTTTCTAAATTAACCAGTTTGGATATATAACTTAACTTCCATTTCCCTTTATAATAAACAATTTCAAACAATTCAATCAAAAATTCAAACAATTTTAAACATTGGCCCAAATATCGTCAGTTTCCAAGTTATTACAATCTTGAACTTGCTTCGCCGTGGAATTATTATTTAAATAGCACAAAGTCAGGGCATAAAAACGCTATACGTTTCTGTTACTGTTACTGAACGACCCTGGTATAATTATTAGGCAAGAAATCTGTTTCCTGTGCTTCGTTTAATGATTCGTTCAATGAGTTACGTAATAAGTTATAACACATATATGATAGATAAACAAACGATAAAATCTGCTATTCTATCACAGGCTCCCAGTTAACATCTTACAACTTCGATTTCCTTTCATAATAAACAATTTCGAATCCAAAAGAATCGAGAGTCTTAGTAAACATAGGTCCAAATATCGTCAGTTTCCAAGTTATTACAATCTTGAACTTGCTTCGCCGTGGAATTATTATTTAAATAGCACAAAGTCGGGGGATAAAAACGCTACACGTTTCTGTTACTGTTACTGAACGACCCTGGTATAATTATTAGGCAAGAAATCTGTTTCCTGTGCTTCGTTTAATGATTCGTTCAATGAGTTACGTAATAAGTTATAACACATATATGGTAGATAAACAAACGATAAAATCTGCTATTGTATCACAGGCTCCCAGTTAACATCTTACAACTTCGAAACTAATATTTGCGCTCGCGTTTGTACATTTGGCAAACATTTCGTTGCTTAAAGTCACGCGGATTTCCTAAAGCACTTCTCATCGTAAATTCTAACTTGCCCGCTGTTCTCGGAGTAGTAAGACGACAATGTGTACGGCTGCCACGATTCGCGAGAAACGCGCAAAGATTTACAACTGTCCGACAGGAAAACACTTTTTTTTTTTCTTGACTGACCAAAAAAAATTGCTACCTAGAACGAATGGAAGGGTGCTATTGACCGCAGGTTTGCCGGAAACCAGAAAAAATCATTAGAAAAAACACGGCGTAACCCTTTCGTCCGAAGAATACCTGGCTGGGAAAAGTTTCTCAACCGGTTTCGATCGACGGAATGGAGAAAACTACGCGACGAGTAATCCTTTCTACTCACGCTAAAGAAAACCATACCTGTCTGGTATTTGAAAATTGATCCCGTTAGGTCGCTAACTTTCGCTCTTTCCCCTTTATTCTCTTTTATTCTTCTTTCGTTACTTCTGCTCCCATGTCGAGCTACTGGAAGAATTTTCTGCCAAAGTCCGGGAAACTAGTTTCAAGAAGTTCTCCCCGAGTGGTGCTCGTGCTCAGGGCGCAATTCACACGATCAAACTTTTCAACTTTTTAAATCTATTTCTTTGTAGCGGAGCACGACAGAGTCCAAGTGCCGCTGAGTTTACGAGAAATCGCGAGAACGAGAAAGTACTTGCAACACGGTTAAAAAGAAATTCTTTTAATTATAAAGAAAGTAGTTGGTGTTTTTACATTTAATTAAAACCCCGATAATTCAAGAACCGTTCTCAAAATTACTTGTTGTTCGTAGGAAATTACATACCTGATTAATTTCCAATAAAAAATTATTTCATTCGTTTCTATAGTTTGAAACCTCCTTTCTTCTTTATCGAGCACATTGATCGATGTTTAAAGTGTATCAAGTGTTTAATAAAGCTATCCATACAATGGACTGGAGTGCGCCCGTGTCGATGATGATGAGTCTCTTAATTTTCCTATTCCGATATTTTTCGAACATCGTCACTCTTGAAATCAATAGATAGCGACGCAGCCCTTTCATGTTGCGTAGCAATTTTTCCGTACACCGCGCTACGTTTACTATTCCGTGTGCTAGCTTTATTACCAGCTGCTACCGGTTCAACATCTTTATGCCACCTTATCGAACGGCTACGGGAATATTTTTGTTTAGCTTCGAGTGGAAAATGTTAACCGCGAACTGTTGCACAACTTCGTTATCATGCACGCTATGTCGGAAAAAAACGACAGTTTCTATTGTAGATGTAAATTGGTAATGGAAATGATCAAACCATCGTCGTAAGAAAACGTAAAGTAGGTCAAGAAAATGAACTAAAACGAAATATTTACATAAAATTTAAAACGTACCACGTAGAAACGTATTTGAAATTTTGCGTCAATACTTCTTTATTCTGACCTTTTTGATGAGATATAAATTAAAAGATGCAAAACAATAAACGATATTTCAATTGGAACAGCGTTTATAGCTTCTAGTTGTTACCTGTTTAGACAAGTTTTGTCTCGCCTTTCATCTTGGAGGGAAAAAGGTTTGCAAGTGTCGTAACATTAAAAGAAAAAAAAAAAAAAAAAAAAAAGAGTTACACAATTTACTTCGACAAATGCAAAGAAGAGAATGAATATTCGATGTAAGTGAAACGATAACGTTCAACGTTTATAGTCCCATAATATACGATTTCATTACTAATAAGATAGCCGATGATGACGATTAATTCAATGTAACAAAAAGTTATCTCTAATCGAATGAAATTCGATTAAAATGTTTTGCACACTGACAAAATGTGTTAACACGCATAACACACCGCCATTAGAAGTGTCGGTGTTTACGATTGCTAGCGTCCATCAACTCTGAGATAGGAGAATAACAATACCTTTTATCGAGTTTGCTTTTAATTAATTATTCGCGTTCTACGTTTGTTCGCCACGTGATTATCTCTTATCGGTTCCCGTCTCGCGAATAGCAATTACAATCGGCCGATTTAATTTTATACGCTAGGAACTTCAGATTGATTCAATTTCAACATTTGATAATTATCCACATTTATAGATTCTAGTCCATTCGGTAAGCTTATCTATGTAATAACGTTACAGCGTAAAAATATACACAAGTATGTTAAAGAAATATTATTCTTCGTTGGATTTTATCAGTTTCACTTTGTACAAAGTTGTTTCATTTCCAATCATCGTTCGATGAAACAGCGAAGCAACGTCGAAGCAAAACTGTGCTTACAAGAGTCTTCACGTTGCAGATGGCAAGGGAATAGAAGAGCGTAATCGGAAGAAAGCAACGAAATTTCTGAAGAAACTGGCAAATTTACGAGAACTAGTCTGTATAGGTCACGTTTGCTTCAAAGATCTTTCGGATCTTCTACTTTGTGGAGATTGGAATGCACGATGGTCGTTTCCCTTTGGCCCTCGCTGACCCCGCCCTTTCGTGGCTACGAGGAAAATGGACAACAGTGTACGTCTGTCTTTTTCTCTCCCTATCTCTTTCCATATACTCTTTGTCATTTTTGTTCTCAGATATGAAATTGCCTGGTATCCTTTGGGAAATGCGAAGCAACGTCAGCTACGAACCATGCTAACACGTATAGAAGAAGGAAAGACAAACTGACCAGTCGGAGAAACGAAGATGAAGAAGCAGGCGCTCTGCCAGAACGAGATTGTATTTTCGTCTGTACTCAACGTCTATCCTATTTGGTTAGACGTTTCGTTTGCGTAATCCATACACCTGTGCGTTCTTAAACATCCAGATTCCACGAACATTTGCCATACTTTCTCCTTATGTACTGTTATATGCATGAATACAATATACATATATATCGGTTTACTTTGTCGCATTTATCGGACCGTTCCCGGAGCATTTACATTCGGCAACAACATTCTACGAAGCTGATAAAACCCTATGTGGATCGTCAGCCAATGCATACCGAAGCCAAATTATAAAATCATTGCGCGATCGCCGCAAAGCGTCGTTGATCTTGTTAGGCTCATCGAGCGCAATTGTAACTCTGACTAGAATGTGTATGCGGTTAAAGCGAGTTGTTGACCTTTGTTTACTGACCTGAATCTCTCTCTCCGGATCCGGGACTAGACACGTATCTGTCACTGTTTGTCAGAAGTGCCGTCAATTTTTTTTAACGAGTCTCTACCATTTTCAACCTCTATCTTTGTTGAAGAGCCGTGACACAGTAAGAGTACCGACAGTGAGAGTACTCTTTTGGCAATTCTGGCAGGATTTATGACACGTTCGGCTGGCCAACCACGAGGCAATAACATAGAACTTTCGTAACTGCAACGCTGTTGATGTTGGATCATGCTGGTTAACATCGTTTCTCTGAGAGTAGACGTCATACTACGTTCAAAGTAATTAGTATACACGAAATTAGACCCGCAGATACTCGAGGAAGAATCTGCCGAACCTCTATAACCGGATCCGCAATCACCGTCAATTTTTTCAGGACGTTTTCTCCATTTTTATGTCTTAACTCTGCCGAAGAGTCGTGACATCGCGATATCATATTTTTCAATATCGATCGATGATGATAGGTGTCGATAATGTTAATGAACCTACAAATAATCCCAGAAAAGGTAGCATTTCTTTGTGAATTTCAGATGTTGTTAAAAAGAGGAAGAAAAGATTATTTTCATTAAGCGGACGTCGAGACAGGAACGTGTCAAGATTCTTCATTCCCCCTCGTCTTTTTAACGCCATTGAAACTCCCAGAGACTCTAAATACGATCAGTGGATGGCATAAAATCGGTACATAACGTCGCCGATGCTGCAGGAAATCCGCAGGATGAAAATTTCGCGGCGAATTAGTCAAGATGCGGTCGAAGTTTCCGTCGACCGTAAATGTGCCATTTTTCCATGGGCTTCGAGCGACGCTCGTAGTAGCGGCGTAAAACATGCAAGTTCCTTTTATCTCGACCTATAACATCGATATCTATGCGTATATATCTATTTATATGACCTCCGGCTCGCTTGTTGGACACAGGCATTTCCATTCACCGACTACGGTTATCGTTTCACACTTACAAACTTCCTTGTACTCGCCGTCGGGATACAACGGCGTTGTATAAACAGCAATGAAAATTGTATTTTGCTACCGTTTCACGATATTAAACGTTCCAGTACCTACGTTTCGCAGTTGACCAAAAGTAGAATTACGGTTCTAGCGTTTCCATCAGTTTCCTTTATATATCCGTAAGATGCTATTCGATGATTCTTTTTGCCTTATTTAGCGTTTCGGAAAATGAGAAAGAAAAAGTTCCAAGATAGGAAATCTGTGCTTCGTTCAGAATACTCTCTGGTCTCGTTTGAAGGAGAAACAGAGATTCTTTCTACGCCGAACGAACGAAGGGATGATATGACTTTTGGCCATTCTCAACGTATCCGCATCACGAGTTTGACGAGCAACCTTGTTTACGGGCCAATTTCGCGCGAATACAGGCTGCGCCAAATACTATTTTCTTTTTTTTTTTTTTGCACGTAAAACTTCAAACTTGCGCTTTAGCCCCTCACTTTCGGTATACTTTCCTCGACATACGATTCCTTTCCTTTCCCTTCCTTCTCTTCTGCGCCAACGTTGTTAACGCAGAATGAACATATAAAACGTACACACGTAGTTCATACGTAGTAAGCACAAGGTTCTTCTCTGGATACACAAATTTTTCCGCCAATTAAAGGAGAAAGAAAGACAAAATATAAGAAAGAGAAAGAAACGTTCTACTATACAAAAATGGTAGGTTGTTTTATTTAAGTATCCTCGATGACGTTTCCTCGGACGAGTGCCATTTTATACACTTCCTATGTCGTTCAACTCCTCATTCTCTATTCTTCGTTTACAATTTCCATCAATTTGTCGCGGATATTTTCTAGTTAACGACCAGAAAGGCAATTCACCCGGTTGCAGCAAAGTTTCTATTTGACTGGAAAGCCCGCCGCCCGTTTCCACCCGTGTCGCTGACATTACGTGACGCCAGAGTAATGAAGAAAAGCATATCGTGAGATATACGCGCAGGTAACCCACGTAGTATCATCTTCTTTTCTACTGGTGTACGTGTGTGTTCATACGGATTGGGTTTAGCGAATGTACGTGTACGACCAGCTGCTGGAATAGAAACTGTGTGTTTGACTAGACCACGTAGAGAAGTCGTCTATATATCGGCGTCAGCAGGGGATCCGTACTGCCATTTTATCCAAACGTGATCCCAGACAAATACGAAAATTCGTACGTGGCTGCAGTGTATACGAGTGGCTTGTTCGATATTTTCCCGAAGAGACTGATAGAACGGAGCAAGATACGACGCGGGCGGAACCGTGGGAGGACTCAGGTAGGAAATATGACGAGCAAGTTCTGATATCCGACTGCCCACGCTAATAACGTCGTTCTCCTCCGCTCGAGCAACTCGACGTACTCTCGCAAATAAAAGGTCCGCAGATCCTGCAGCCCGATCGATCCACTTTTCTCTTTCCGTTCTAACTCCTCTTTCTCTTCTCTTTCCTCTGTCAGCTCCTCCACGTTATTATCTTTGCGTCTTTTACTTGTTCCTTTGATTTCACGATTCACCGTATTATCCCGGTTTTCCAAATTCTCTTTCTCGAGATTGGAGTAAAGGGTCGTTACGTACAGCAAAAATACTCGAATATCTTGGATATCCTGCGCGTTCCTTGCAAGTTGATCGAAGAAAGAGTATTTTGCCATAGGGCACCATTACATATTCGATTGATATTCGGAGAAACCGGCTTCGATAAACATCAGAGAGCCGCGAAAGGAACCTCTTCTCGCCTTCATTCCCGAAATATTTCCGCGGTGTACAGCGCCGCGTAAAAAAGGATACCTACGCTGTGTACAAATTTAATTAAATTTAATTAAAGGGTTTTACCGGGAGGTCCGCGATCTTCGTTGAGACGAAGACGGTGTAGGATAAAACCGACGATGGTTTATTAAATGTCTGCGGGAAAAAATCCTTTTTAGGTTCCTGGAACGAACGGAGCTCATAAGCTACGAATTCTTCGGCGAATGTGGCGAGACATCGTCGACGAAGCAACGTGATTTATATCTATTATATATATATATATACACCTGTCCCTTGTCCTTACGACGCTTTTCGTTCACCTTCCTTCCTCCTTTCAAACGTTAGATCGAGATTCCGACTGCGTCCACCGCCACGTAATTAAATCCGTGAACAACTACTTTTTCCAGCTTTCCAGAATACTTTATAGATGTCCCGATCTTTTCCGATTCGTACGACAATACTGATATTTATTTCTGACTTGCTTTTTTATCTAATTTAGGCTTCAAAGAACGTCGCTCGATTTAGGAGAATTATTTAGAATCTTCCAGTCAGTTATGACTTTCCCATTAATAAATTTTCCAATTTATGAGGATTATTCAATTTTCTAATACAAATGTAATATTTTCATTTGTGTGACAAAAGTCAGAACTGTGTGAGTGTTACTGTGAAATTATGTACGTACTTTACGAGCAATTCAACTTACAAACCGACGAAAATATCGTGAACAATGCGTCTTGGAATAATCTGTGGCATTGCGGAATTCATCGATGAGAATTTTTATTTATACATCGTCCGTTGTTATTTGATATATTAAATATTACGCTAATATGGCGCGTTTTATTCAAAATTGTCGTGGCTACGAGCGCTACGGTCCTCTGCCCGAGCCTCTCGAAGCCACAAATTACGCAGTTCAATGCATCGTGGCTCCTTTCATACATATTTATGCCGGCCTCTTGAGAACGAAAGCAAGAAAGTCACAGTAGATGCACATAACGTTCAATATCTCGTCATAAATTCATTTTAAATATCGCCAAGTTTGCTTTAACACATGTAATTCCTATTTACGAATATTACTTTCAAATAAAATAAAAAGAGTTTTCACGTGATACGCGAACAAAATCAACAAAATCAGAGGATAAGTTAAATAAAAAACAATCGGTTAAGAATGTACAAAAGAAAAAAAAAATCTACGTTTTCTTCGATCTCTGTAAAATGGATATTAGTCCATCGATTATCCGGGACAGAAAACGTAGGTAAGTGTTGTTAGAAGAAGAAATCGTTAAATATCGTAATTAAGAGGTCGTAAGTATGAGGTGTGTTAACGGTCTACATACTTTGGAACGCAATGAAAGTGCAAAGGTGTTTTCATCGAGAGTAAAACAGCGGATCAATAAAGAACGTCCATCCACTGTCAATTATTTTAAATACTTGATCTTTAATTAAGTAAGTCGTGCAGCGTAACCATCCCCGGAGAATAGTATGTTAATGTTTTCCGTGAAAACTTATAAATGTGTATATATGGAAAGAACGAATAAGGATTGCTTCGGAACGAAGTAGCTAGTTCTTAATTAAAATTGAATCGAGTACTTGCGATCCGGTTATTCTCTCCCTGCTATTTCATTAATTCCCATTTGTATATGCACGTATCGAGGAACGATAAAGTTTCACAAGCTTATTAGGTAAAACGCGAAATTCCGGTCTGTTTTACGGACAAAAAGGGAAGAAGTTGCAAAAACACGGAGGCAATGAAAACGCGGGAAGAAGTCGTTCCGTCCAAATAGTTTTCGGAACATCTCATGTTCATAAAACACTTAACGCTTAATGGGATACCTAAAGACCAATTAGAGAGCAAGCTTGGGTGTTAGCGGCGACATAAAACTTGGATTACAGACTGTAACAGGTGCTGTGTACTCTACCAATATACACGCTTCGAGAAACCTCGAGAAACCATCGAGCACGATAAAATGTCATCGCTGTATAACGACTCAGAAGTGGAAAACTTATAGGCTCGCGTATTGTCGAAATTGGTGAAAAAAAGGAACGAAATGTCTGATAACGAGGTGTTATCCGTATGTACGTTCTATTAGACGCGATGATACGTCGCAGTAAATGTCATCATTGGAATCGATTAACGCGAGAGAACGATGACCATTGTGTTCACCGGTTGCAGGCTAAAGAAACAGACGAATGACCTGCCTATAAATGTGTTCGCACCTAACAATTAGCGGGTACACATCAGGGAGCACGTAATAAAGCAATGATCGTAGTTTACGAGCGACTATATACCCCTGCTAGAAGACTCGTCCAACCGCAGACTCTTCTCTCTTTCGCCTATCTACTCCCTTTCTCTACCTATCCTAACGACGAGCACAGTCTGTCCGTCCATTGCACCACTTATCACGGAAGAAACACTTTGTCCTTCCGTCGTAAAAGTAATGCCTTGTAAATTGCCGAAGGGTGGCTCCACCCGGTAGTCACGCTCCCTCTTTATTTCAAAAACTATTCGAACATCCTTCGCAAGGTGTCTTATTTTCCATGTACGGGCTCCTTTTTACCTTCGTCTCCTCTTTCTTTACGAATCATTTGCACGGAAAATTTCTAACAGAAATTAGACTGCGAATTAATTGCGAACGAGTTATGAAACAACTGTGCTTCTGCGCAAGTGGAAAAGAAAATTTGAACGGATAGGATCAAAGGTGGCTATACACAGGGACAAATACAAACGGTGAGTGACAATTTGGAAATTCATGGGCGAAAGAATCGGAGAAGCTTAAGCCGCGTTTATATTCCGGCGGAACTGGTGTCTGTACGTGTTGGCAGGAAGCTTCGGCGAGAGCCGGGCCGGCATTGAAAATTACGCGATCGTTTTTACTACGCTCGCAGTAGCAAACTCGTAAATATTCCCGGTGACAAGTCCGACTTGGTTATTCGTTATGAAGGAAAGAAGGAATATGGAGGAAAAGGCGGTGGAAGATGAGTAGAGGGATGGAGCAGGGAGAGGGAGTTGTCGTTAATTGGGATTGACTGAAAGAGAACGACGAACCACCACGGTGAGGCTGGTCTCGGCGCCGAGCTCGCGGAGATATACAATGATGTAGCAATATCTCTGATGGCAAAGAACATCTACATTTTATATGCTACGTGGCCGAGTGTCTGACTGGTCCTATCCCCTTTCTCCGTCGCTGCGCGCTCGCCGAGCCATCTGCTCAATAAATTAGGTTGCTCGAACCTGGCCTCTCCGCGCACGCCTCACGAAACAGAGAAGGAAAGAGTACGAACGAACGATGGAAAGGGTAATACCGAGGCTTCGGCTGCTCGGACAGAAAAACGCGACTGGGACGACGAAGAAGGAACGAGCCGAACCAGTGGAAGGAAGATCGCGAGGAGAAAACGAAACAGTCTCAGACAAAAATAAATGAATATCCCAAGACAGAAAATCCACTCTCGGTCTGAAAATGAAACGAATGATTCCCCATGCCCCCTCCACGCCACCGTTGCCGATTCCATGATCCCCTTCTTCGTATGGCCGTCCCACTGATATCGTCTCCTACCACCACGACACTGTCGAGTTCGATGCCACCGAGTCGATGTCGTTTGCGAAATACATTTTAGCTACGAACTCATCGTCGCGTCGTCTTCGTTGTAGTCGTCATCGCAATGGGTATATAGTAGTGGTTAGACTCGCGGCGACTCGTTTCGCCGAGATACCAGAGAATAGAAGACTCGAGGATCGCAACGTCGCTGGCCAGAAGGGTCGAAGAGGGGCGAAGATGCGGCTTGCAATCTCCGGTTCTCGGTCCTCCTCGTGCACCGCTGCATCGTTCCGTCTTTCTCTCCAGACATACAGACCCCTTACGGAAATAAAAAGGCAACATCTCGGCAAACCCAGTCTTCCGTTTCTTCATTTTTCTTCTGCCGCGGCTACGCCCGCTCCCGCCTCGTCGATTTTTCTCCCATCTTTCTACGTAATCCTCTATCCTTTAGCGAAGCATCTGCCAGCCTACCGCCTTCATCTTCGTATACGGGTGCAAACACGACTTAGAGTAATGTCACCGGCGGAGGAATAAAATCCGCGGCTCCGACATCGAACAAATAACTCGAAATATCATGGCCGAAGCCGACGTCTGTGTTATATTCTGCTTTATCCCGATGCCTGTCTGCCTCTAACTTGCCCACCTCGTTTAGTTGTTTCTTTTTCTTTTTTCGATCTATTTGAATATATTATATTTTTATTGGATAGACAAGAAAATTGCAAAAGCGGGTCTGGTAACGGCGAGATATAACGACCGAAAGTTAGCGAACGAAAGTGAAATATCACCTACGACCGTTCTTGTGAATGGCGACCATAACACTATGCTAATATTTCCGTGTCTTTAATAGTCTTATCACGCTCATTGAGGGTAGTTTGCATAAATATATTATCGTAGTTATTCTCATTTTGATAGAAATAATTTTATCGTCATCCGTTCATTAACAGACTACATATTTCCTCGAATAATTTCATTTCTATATATATATATATATATATAACATAATCTACCATATGCGTTGATTTCATACGTATGGCCATAAGTAAATGTTAATGGCTTACCAAAGAAAGAAATTTGTCGTTTGAAATGTTAAATAGGCCACAGTCGTAGGCAGAGGTGCACGTTTCAAGGGTAGTAGTTATCTACCTTTATGAGAGAAGGTGGTAAATGGGTTAATGTTTCGTGCCAACAGGTGGCCGCTATTGGACCGCAAGCTTATAGCTTTACGACGACCTAAAACGCTATTCTAGTATTCCCATTGATGTATGTACGAGTGGCAAGAAGTAGTTGAAGAGAATCGTTTTAATGCGATATCGAGTCATCAACTGCTTCCGTCCAAAGAGTACACAGCGCGGAAACCACTTCCAATAGCACGTGTATTTTTAAAGTTTGTCGTTGGTTATGTGCGATATTATGGATTCATCGCGAGAAAAGGTAAACAAACATAAACTATCTTCGAATATGTTCAATATTAGCGTACCTATGTGTGTTCATACGTGTAACTACCAACGATAAATGCAATTTATGTCCCTTATAGCAAAGTCGAGCCAAATGCACGTTCAATTAACCTTTATAATCGCTCGAAGTATCGCGTGATCTTTCGTTTGGCGCTCGAACCTCGATTACAATCTCAAAAGTGTATATTTACCTGTTTCTCATTGCTGTGCGTACCATTGGGAGATTTACCGAAAGTAGTTCGCGTTCCTATGTAGCTGATTCGCTGTATTTTGTTAGTACAATGTATTTAATCTTGATTTGTCATTCGAATGCTTATGGTCCGCCATTACGATGCACATTCGAGACACGAAGTTTTGATGACGATCTTTAGGAGCGACAATTATCGCAGCGGCATCTGTATGGCGATCATTGAAATAGGTCGTAGAGAGAAGCGTATAAGACGGTTAGCCCGGGCCCATTCCGCTAACGGTAACGACCGACTCGTTGGTTCGAGTCTCGGCTAAGCTCGAAAATGAATCGAGCCGTCATGGCGGTGTTCCGCTCGATTTTTTCCCTCTCGCTCCGCGACCCAGTCCATCGGTATACCGTATCAGCGCGCATGCGCACTCTCCACGAAATTCCAAGATAGATCGAAGAGACACAAGAGAAAAAGAAAGAGAAAGAGAGCACGAACAACAGAAGGTGGGAATGAATTGCATCGTGAGCAGAATCGAAGATTTTCTAGTTTCCATCGTGACTATACGGTTCCAATATGGGATCATATCTCCTTCATTTTGATAGGATATGAAAAGTACGATAAAAAAGACGTAAAACTAAATTCTACAAATGCTATAGTTTGTATGAATGATTTTTTTTTTTTTTAATTTTTCAAATTAATACAACATTAAATATACAGAAGCGCCAGAGTCTTTCTTAAGGGATCGTTATTAAAAGTTCTGAGATTACTTAACCGCTTTGTATAGAAAACGTTTTAATTTAATTAAACTGTTTTGCTAGATCGATGTAATCGAGTTATGCGAGTAAGCAATTGGCCTTAAGGACGTAGAAATTGGAAAACTATAGTGACCCTGCCGGTAACATCCAGCGGCTTTTACGGACATCCACTAGGTGCACTTTATTACCGACGTGGCGATCGATTCCGGCCACTCAAGCGCTCCTGATCCTGTTAATGAGCCATTCACGAGAAACGTTACAAATTAATTTGCGCATTCTCCGTAGCTGTTACCAAACAATATTCCATTTGAACTATCCATTAAAACTATAATTTACCAATAAATAGCGGTATTTTTTTTAACTTGAACATTAACGATATATTAACAAATTAGTAACAATATTTTCGTTCAAAACGTAAGATATAAACGTTATGCTTTAAGAGATTGCTCTATTGCATAATATATCAAAAAATACGAGCAAGAAAAAAAAAAAAACAGAAACTTCTTTCGCGTTTTCTGTAGTTTCTTTTCTATAGCACGTTATCGTACTCAAGTCGGTGGCGTTATCAGCTTTGACCGTCAATACACACTAATGAATATCATAATCTCACGCAAAGATATGAGGTATAATTATTAATGCGACAAATAATTAAAACGCCTGTACGAACGAAATAGAGAGAAAAGGATAAACAGATAAACATAAACTTCAACTGATGATTCAAATTAATTTGCATATCTCATACACAGACAGATCGTAGATGACTAATGACTGTACGTACGATTTCGCTTGCCTTATCTCTATATCCAATTAAAAAATACCATAATTAATCTAAGATAGCTGGAAGGTATTAATTTACCAACATTACTTGCAAACTTCATCCAATATATTTTCCCTGCTTTGAAATACATTGTTGCTAATTGCTGTACGACGATAATATCTCGTGAGACACGGATGTATTTTTATACCTATTTTTATACCGTATTTTTTTACCAAATTAGATTAACTTCGTCAACGGTGTGTTGTTATAAAATTCTTTTTTCCTCTTCGATCCCTTTTATTAGTTCGTCGATAAGTAACCTTCGTGAAAGTGAAGCGAAGGCCAACTGTTAACATAATTTCTTGCTAAATAGTATCTAATAAGTTTAACCAGTTTTATTTATGAATTCATCTATCAGCGTCTATTAACGCCAATAACTGATTACAATCAGTGAAAATTGTTGGCTATCAATGGATTTTATGTGGATATTAATGAACTCTATTAATAGACCTTACTACAACTATATTCGTTTTGAATATTTGTATACGCTAACCTTGTCACATGCAGCCACGTGTTCCACGTTGCGTCAATATATGAAAACGTTCACAATATTTTTTCAACGAATTTTCACAGCCAAGTAATTTTAGATTTTACTATAAAAAAATTTCTATTTGCAAAATTACACATCGCTGAAACTAATACAATATTTCTAGTATAATTAAAACAATTAAACGATACATTTTGTATGAAAACTTATCGATCAAAAATTCGAAATGATACGTCAGTAAATTGTATAAATTTACTGTAGTCGACGATGCTATGTTTTAGGGTCGGCAGACGAAAAACCAATGAGTTTGCAAATTTCCTACACGAGAGGAGTGGTGCATTGGAAAAAAACGTGGATGCAATAACTCTTGCGTCTGGACATTATTATGTATCCTGCTGGATAATATCGGCTCGCGTGCGAGCAGATCTTACATCATTTGGTTTAAAGTCAGCCCTTGGAAAGCGATGTAGAAAGCACACGCAGCATGAAATCCAGGAATGCGCGTATACACGGACCTCCTAGCTGCCTAACGCGACGCGTAGATATTCTTTGAAAAAACCGCTTCAAACATTGACGACCATGATGTGTATTTCTTCTGACTTACGTTCAATATGCGTCAAGGGCTTATGATCCTCGGTCCTTGAAAAATCGCAACCAGTGACAACGAACGAACGTTTAAGAATATTCGTATGGCAGACGAACAGTAGAGGAATGAGATACTGTACGTCTCTCACGATTGGAATTTTAAGTTAAACACAGCGTCATTAAGTGGAGAGGTTGATACACTCGAAACTCGCTTATACGTTTCTCTCGTTCGACGAAAACGAAAACATGGCAACGTGAGAACGTTAATAACTTCTACTTTGGGAAATTAGTTACTGCGTGTAACGAACCTTGGCGTTAAGTCAACCGAGAAGCACCGAGACAGAAAGCGACCAGAAAGAAACAAGGAAAAAACTAAAAGGAAAAGCTAACGGAAGGTCAAGAGGGTGGAGACGCTGGCTGAACGAGGGTGGAGCAGCTAGGATTAGGATTGGACTTCGTTAAATGCATCTGACCGAAACGAAAATGGTAGACGTCGCCTGGTTCTCTCCAACTTTGCTTCTTTTTGTAACAAAGTATACAATTTTGAACAAATATCTTAATCCCTGAAGCCGGTTCGAATTTATGGTCGACTTTTAACACCCAGATGCGCGACATCACGGCAACATATTATTCTTAAAATATTCTCTCCACTCTTTCTTTAAACGTATATATGCTATTCCCCGATCTTCTTTCAATTTTGTTTACGCTTAGAAATGAATATTAAGGTTCTAGCGTATCTCAGGCGGGAGACGACGATTTAGGAAAAGGTTTCACGCGATAATCGTCCAATAAGAGTATGTAGGTATCTCTGCTACGATGTACGAGGCTAAAGGAAAATTAAACTCGCTAATAAATTTAACGTTGGTATAGTTCGATATTACGTCAATATAAAACCAAGTTCTTGAATGGACACAAGTGCGTTTTAATAATTCCTATACCACTTTTCGCAGACTTCATCCGAGTAATAAACGTTTATACGAGCGGCAAGACTATCCTCGAGCAGTATGCACTAAATAATAATTTGTATGTACTATTAACTAGCGGGCATATTGGCAACGATACATTAACAACGAGATATCCCTTACTTCGCTGACGTAGTAACAATCGGACGACAAAAAGACATCGGAAGACATTTGAAATTGTAAATACGAACACGAGCTATTTAGCGTCTGATCGATACGAACAAATTATCGTTTCCTATCATTCTGTGATATTTGTAAAATGGTAATAAAATTCTACGGTAAATGATTACAGTGAAACTGAAATAACTTAATTACCGATCGTATTAAAAATTGAGTTTCCCTTTACGCCAACCAGTTACAATACAAATTTTACACGAAATAAATCTTAAGGTTTCTACATTAAACGAAGACCGTATCGTGAGAAACGCGACAAGTCATATTTTTCGTCACGTGTATCTTTTTTTTTTTTTTTTAACCACAAAATACCATAAAACAAGAATGAACTTATCGTAACTTTTCCGCGTGATCTTCGAACGTAGAAATCTCTGGGCAAAGCAGAGAGAACGTTTAATGAATGCGATCATTTGAGAATCGTCAAACAGAGAAACGATAAAAATACAATATTCCTACAAGCGTTCTACACTTCAACGAGCCTCTTTTCCTCACGGACCACACCCTTCCAGATTTCGGTCCTCGACTGTACAGCGTACCTCACCGGCCAGTTCCAGCATATTCTTTTTTATAACCATCCGAGCCAACACCATTTTTTGCTCGAACCTATCCCTACCGCTCAGGTCTGATGAAACGCCCAACTTGGATTCCTTATGCCCATGGTTCCCCAGCGTAAAGTCAAGTGTCCTGAGATTCCTCTACTGTAAACGTGACTGAACGTAACCTAATATTTTACTTTGTACCCTGCTACACGATCGCCGCACTCGATTGGAGCGTGATTCTCCGCCTCTCGAACTATTTACGAAGAACTCGCTCCAAGTATCTGAGATACATTGTATCGAACCATATCCATCCCTCGTCACCCCCAATGTTATATAGACAAGTCGATCGTTTATTTAGAAACGTGGACGAAGAATTGGATCGTGGAGGATAAACTGACGTGTTTACCAGAGAAGAGGCTATCGATAACAGCCTAAACATCACCAAACGCTAACAACGTTACATGTACTTACGATGGGCCGAAATCCCAGTGATGTAAATGAAGATTTTGGGAATTTGTGTTTATATAACCATATATTTTTCAGCCCTTAAAAGCATCATCCTGTCAATTATCATAAAAGTTTCACAATTAATTAACTCGTTAAAAAGAAACGACGCGTACAAGTTACCTTAATGGGTTGGGCTATCATTTTATTCTGTGAAACCTGTGTACATGGAGCTGTTTCCATATCTATGCGAATCACTGCAAAATTGTTCGCAACCGAATTTCCGCGAATTACAGGGCAAATTGCATCCTTAGCTTAAGTCATTGTCAAATAATTCTACCTTACGCTATAGAGGGTTATTCGAATCTATAACCTCCCGAAACATCTTCCTCCTCTGGTATCGATATTTCAACAGTACGCAATATCTAGTCTCATATCTTTGCTGATTTAACTAATTGGAACTTTTCGTGCGTCTGGAAATCTTGATCGATAAATCACGAGGGAGAAACGCACTGGAAGGGCGTGGTCTTTTCGAGTTTCCCGCGGTTGAAATCGCGAGCGATATTTGTGCGCGCGCACACCGACGCGGGAAAGTGTAGCGCACTATGTAAGCCCTCTAAATTCATATTCGCGAATAAGTGTTCCGTGACTGTTGAGATAAGTGATTGGTCGGCGGAGGCCGGTAAGAGGGGCAAGGCGGGGCAGGGGAACGCCAAAAGGGAAATAACAGCAAACAGGATGCGAAAGAGAAGGCGGGGTGTTCGCAAAGGTTTGCGTGCTTCGGCGGCCGAGTCGCTATTTTCGCATATTTCTATGCGCTCGCCGGCGCAGCTCAGTCGGGGGAGAAAGAACGGCAAGGAGGATCGCGATGCGGTTTTACGAGTTATTCCATATCCGAGAGAGAAGCGTAATCCGCGCCAACTTCGCGGGAACTGTCCAACTTGAACGATTACAGTAAAATTCCAGTAGCTGGCCGACCAGAAGAGAGGAGCAAACTGATTCTGACGTGATTGACAGAGAGTGGGGACGGAAGGTAGATGCTGGAAATCGTCGACCAAGCAATTGAAGATTTTCAATACTAGTCGGAACTCCCGTCGACTAGGGGATTAAGTTGCGTTCACACACGTTCCGAAGCTCGATTATCGACTATACCTACATTTTACCTACATACCAAGAATAAAGTAACTGGGTGACTTTTTATTGATTTTTGTATTCGTTGCATCGTATGAAGCGATTACAAACAGCACTTGTATATACCTATTTTCTTATTTTCCAGCGAGGTGTATTTTTATCGAGTTGTACATTTCATTATCATAGGAAGTACCAAATTTTTTCAATCACACGAAACTACTACTACGATACGAAATTTCATTACGTTCGAACCTAATTGAATAATACGTAAATGCCATAAATAAACGCAATGGAGTGCAATTACTTGATGTATTTTCATATATCTAATACTATCCTTCTTCCGTTACTCGTCGTTTAGAAGAATGATCTTTGAAGCAATACGGCTTTGATTGATTATTTCCGATAGACGAAATAGAAATCTAAAAATAGGCAGCGTATTGGTAGAAAGTTTCACATTTACGAATAAGATCAAGCCGTTTTAAATGCCATCTTCCGAGCGACGAAGACTAGTACGAAGGCTAACAGAATACACGTTTACATGGATAGATGTTTCAAGATTAATTTACATTTCCGAAGAGCAACTCGTCAATTGATGAGATCTGCCGAATTAAGCAGTTTGAAAGTAGCGAAAGTTTGCAGGAACGGTACACCAATAACAAATGTAACGGTTAATAACAGATAACCAGAGAAACAGCTATATGCTATCTAATGATCCTTACGTTACGATGGAATTCCCATAGGAATTGTATAAAATGAATGAGAAATACGTATGGCAGTTTTGAGCAATCGAAGCCCGATTAAACGTAACTCGGTAGAAGATGCTATCGGTACACGAAGACAACCGTTCCATCAGGTAGAACACCGAAGGTTACACGCAAGTGCGTAAAAAGTTTATCGCCGCGGGAAAGCACCTTTTAAAAACGCATCGCGGCCGTTTATGAGGCAGCGATTATGTTCTAACTCGGAACATCATCGTACCACCATCGCGGCCAGCTATAAAGAGCAGTTGGTACGACGAGCTTTACATCGATCGTTTGAAATACGTTGCTCGAGTCCCTGTAACTGCAGCTGTAAACGGGGCCCCTGAACGCGGGGGCGTGACGCGATTCGATTCCGCCGGGAAAAATGTTCGCGGCACTGTGAACGCGGAAAAGCTGGCAAATCAAGCGCGATTAGGCGCGCTCGTATCATTCTAACCTAAGACCTACCTATACGTAGATGCAGCTATAGCACGCAACGCTGTGTTAACGACGAATGGAACAGGAAATCGAGAGGCAAGAACGCGTTTCCCGTAGCTTCGATACACCCTTATCGCCTAATTCTACGATTTCTTTTCGAAAATATTCCAGTTCAACATGTATCGCGCGACGGTAGCGTTCGCTTTACAACGGGCGATAATCTAACGTATAACAACGGGATCAGGAAACAAAAGGAATTTATTAGAAACGTAGATCCGTGGCTTAAAGATACAATTCCAAGCAATGGCCATAAGCTGTCGATTGAAATATCGCGTTTGCTCGTCGGAATTCACGTACTTGTAAAAATATTTTACGAACGTAGCATGATATCGGGTCGACGCTTGCGATTTTCTTACAACCATTGGTCGTATACCATAATTCAAAACGAATATGAATACAGATAGTATTACACACCTGGTGAATTGGCTCGGACCTCGCGGAAGTGAATTCGCGTTGTTGCAATTAGAAAAGTGTCAGACGTTATAAAGAAGCAATCGTTCGTTTAAATGTATCAATCGTAATAACTCATTGTCCGAAACATATCACCGGTGTAATCGATTCTTTCCGCTGTAAACGTTGCACGCGTAATATCGCGTTAATTAACGACGCCCAATAGCCGGACTCGAGGGATCGCGCGGAAGGCCGAAAAGAAAATCGGCTTTCGTTAATCCAAGCCACGTTATAGCTGATGCGCCGCGACGAACTTTACCACGAGAACGGAAAAAAGAGTCGGCTTGAAATAATAAAGAGCCGACCACACAAGACGATCAGACCGCACGCTGCGTGATTATTGGAAACGTTATTTCTCGGCCTCTGACTCGTAATGAACGCACGGAACGTCATCGGATATTGCATTCCGGATAAAAATCATTTCGGGAGGATTTTCAGGCGATCCGTGTAAATCTTGGATAATTAAGCAATTTTAGGTAATTAGAGGAACAGCATGGAGAAAGATCGCTAAATGGAAGCTTCCGCTTCTGCATTTTCTGTTTTTCTTTCGACGTTCCATTGGAATTCGAACATGAAACGCGATGGTTAAATCATGTTGTAATAGCGATATATATTTTGACAACGATATGCTGTTATAACATCCGGTATAATATATTGTGAAAGTTTAGAAGAGCGATGACATAATAAGTTTGCTAATCGGTAAACCAGATTTTTAAATAGACACGGAGCGCGTTTGGTGAACGATATTTCAAATAACGATTAAAACGTCGAAAATAGAAATAACGAATGATTAACGTCAGACCTAGCCGATAATTTTTAGATTTTAAACGCGAAATTGAGACATAAATTTTGAAATTTCTAATTTAAAGGTTAAATTTTAATTGCGAATACGTTACGTTTGGATAAGATCTTCTTGACCGTTTGTTAACTTCTTCGTGTTTTTCTAGAAATGAACTTTCATCCCCCGTTTCGTCCACCACTGTTAAAGAAAGAATGCAATGTCTGCTTTTAATAGATGCGACGGAACACAGTTTTTCTATCGCTGTGTACCTTCTGCATTTCGTCGGTTCCAGCAGTTACCTGCATTTTTTCGTGAAATTTTTTTGCTAAACAAACTTCCTTCTTTTCTTTCGCATCTTTTTGTGAAAGAGCTTGTTTTTTCCATGCGTGGTTGCTATGGTCTTGCGCTTCTTAAAGCAGAAAATCTAAACGACTTTGAACACTCGCCACCGAAATTCAAGAACATTCTAACACTTCTTTTACAGCGAATATTCTGTTATTGCAATTGTTTTTTATTTAAACTAACGCGCATGATTGTAACAACCAATAATCGATAGACATTTGTCCCGATCGAGAAGTAGACTTTCAACGTACGAAAAAAATCGCGAAAACGTGAAATCACTTGCATTAAGATCGATTCTTCGATATTTTCCTCAATTTCAAGAAATTTTCCAACACAAGTACGATCAACGACAAAAGAATACAATTCTCTCGGAAACAACCCAGGGGATGTAACACGATCAATTAAATCTTACAACGGTATAAACTTCAGTCTCTTAAACATCTCTATTCTACCTAATCAAAGATCAGGAAAGTTCAAATGTTCAAATCGGGATGAAGAATTTTTAGCAGAGCACGTCCTATCCACGAGCTAGAGAAAACGGTAATTGGCCAATGTGTTTCTAAAGCTGTCGCTCGCAATTGACCACGGCTGCCCGCAACCCGTTACCTGGCCCTTTTTTTATATGTAATTTCCTGCTCGAAGCTGGTCGCGAAAAAAAAAGGGACGGGCAGAAGAAACACGAGCGAGCAGCCGAACGAATTCCTGTCGCTGTTTACAGTGCTTTATGACGCGGAGGAGCAACGCGCGATGGAGATGAACGGAGACGGAAGGACGAAAGGAAAACGAGAGCTACACCGTTATGAATTCGAGCACACGAAAGTCACCGACACTGGGCTGGACACTTCTCAGCTTCCCCTCTGTCGTTCGAGCTTTATGGTGCACCGGTGCAAAAAAAGGGTTAAACTTCCTCGTACGTATACAGAGGCCCTAAAGGTCTCGCTGCTTCGAGGGTTACCGTTATTATACGAATGCAAAATGTCTTTCGTCTGTCGCTCACTCAAGTTCGGACTTTCGAGAGCAACGCTACCCCATCGTTTGCTGCGAAAGCTCGTTTGTATTCTCGCTATGTCATTCGTTCTATTGTTTCCACGTTTGCCCCATTACTTCGCGTCTGGTTCTGTAGTGACAGTGAAAATGGTGGTTAATAGTGAAAATGATGGTTGATGAAAGTGATGACGAACAAGAAAACAGTGGATGGCTATATAAGATAAGGGTGTGCTAGTGTATCTGTGCGTGCGTGTGTGTGCACGACGCAGACTCTCGAGTGTCTCAATGTTTGGATACTCTTATCGAGATTGGTTCGACAAAGAACACCTTTGAGAGAACGTCACGAATTGCATTGGTTTCTCGCGCGGCGATCGGATCCTCCTCCCTCGACGATGAGTTAAGGGCCAAGAAGTGCTAAGGAGAACTGCCAGACGCGGTAATTAGCCAACGTCCTTCGTCTTTTAATAGAGAGACTCATTGTTCCCTCCAGTTCAATCTACCCGATCGAGCCGAGCAGTAAATTTTCCTCGAAGCTTTACTACTTCTACCCGAAGTACGAGTAATATCCGTGTGAAATTCTTTGGCAAGATTAAACTTCTATACCGCGTCTAATGTAATCTTAGAGACGTTTCATTTCTCTCCTGCTCGCATAAAGCGATCGCGATATTTCTCGAACGTTATCTCATTTTCTCTATAACCGACTTCGCCTCTGAGTTGATCGATTTCAATTTACATCTACGCGTTGTTTAAAATGTAAAAGCTTATTTTCGGACATCTACGTTAGGAATTTAATCTACTTTAAAAGGATTAAAGAAGGAGATACGCTTCTTACATCAACTGATTGAGATATCCACGAAGTACGAGAATATCCACTTCGATTAGCGTGTTTTCCCTTATCGAATCAACTTCAAAAACTCCACACTCGCGTAACTATCCTTCCTACGTCTTTGCTGTAGGTATAACGATGCATTCGGCTGGCTTAAAATAATATTCGTGATATAATAATTTAATGCAAGCATTTAGAACAAAGTATTGGTTTGTGACGTCTTCTAAATGCAACGATCGAGCAACTAGCTAAATTTTCGCGAGAACTGATACGCGCTTTCGACACGACCTCGATCGCCTCTAACGTTGGATGTAACACGTGTTCACCAACCCTTAATGTTTACCGTGTTTTCCATGCAGCAGGGGAAGATTTCTGTCGGTGTTCTCTTAAACCGTTTCCAAGTTGAACGTTTATTTCTGGGTGGTTTCCCCTTGCGTTTCGAAGTTGTGTGAACCCGACGCAGTTCGCCGCTAGCTGCTGAAAGTGGATCGCTTCGTGGAAATCGCGTATAAATGAGTTCCGAGTAGCCTAAAAAAAATTCAAACGATCCTAAGAGTCGCTAGGAATTGAATCATATACCGCTGTTGAAAAAAGATCTTAACGAATTTCTTTGTTTCTATACGATACCGACTATTTTCCCATGTAGTCTTCGTTTTTCTAAATTATCTTTGCCAGGAATAACGAGCAAAAAGCGCGAGGATTAATTACATGAGATGACGCAATGGAATCCAGTTAGAGTAGTGCGGATGTTTAAACATTCTCTACGGTTATCTACGATCCTTCTTTTATTTGCTAGGTCGACGCCGAATCGATTACTAACTGGATATCGTAATTTTCGAAAAAAAAAAAAAAAAAAAATCACGTGCAAGCAGATTGGAATAGGAAGAAGTCGATTTCAGAGCTGATACCTCCGAGCGGAGGCTGGAGATCGATGTTGGCAGGTGACGTAGGAGGAGGGCGAACGGTGGTAATATCTTCATTTGCATTGATGGCCTTCTTCGTCGATACGATCCTGGTTGTTAGCCCTCGGGCTCTCGAAACTCCCCGTCGATCGTATTCCGCCAAAGAGTCGAGATTCACGAATATCGAATTCCCGAGTCACGCTTCTTCCACGTAGAATCAGGAATTAAAGAGGTTCGCGTTACGTGTATTCTTAATCCGGTTGTATTAAGGTAATCGTGAATCGAGTCGCCGTAGAAAAATATTTCCACAAGTAGAGCTATCTTGCGTCTCTCTCGATGTACAGGCATGAAACATTATGTAGCAATGTCTTCAAATTCGTTGATATTCCCGTCGTTAACTCGTCCTTAAAACATTTATACGTTTCAATAACAGAAACGACGAGCGGTCGATATCTCGTTCGCCATTCGACGCTGGTTTACGCGGCGATTAAGCGGAACAAAGTGAGGATCCGCGAAAGGCAAGTCAGGTCGAACCCAGCATGTAGGGGACGCGCGTTAATTCAATAATTATGATAATGCTGATAAAACAAAGCAACTGTGATCGGATATCGGGTAAAGGAGCGCGCGCTATAACTTTGTCGGCAATTACACGCGAATATTACACGGAACAGATACAGGTGGCCCATTTGTTGGGCCGAGGACGTTCGCGATAAAGAGGGCGGTGCCCCGAAGCTCGTTAATGGATCTGGTTTTGCTACCTTGATCCGGTTACCTCTCTGCTTCTTATACCCCGATTTCTCTCTGACCTATCGTATCCAATCAACTCTCACCGCACAGAACCCATCCCTTCTTCTCGTTGCCGCCGCATCTCTTTTCCCCTCCCGATCCAGGGTTACCTTGATCCACCTCTCGCTGCCGGTTATTACAAGCTATTCCCCTAAAAGGAGTAAAACCTGAAATTAGTTCGAAACTTATGTCTTCGCTACGCCATGGAATCCACCGTTCGGAGGGATCGTCGCGATGCCTTCGGAATCTCGTTTCTTCTCGATTCCGTCGTTTTTCTGGTTGCGAGGCTGGCTTCATTATTTTTGGGTGGTTCGCCATTCGATCGAGTAAGCCCCGCCGAATCGTATCGCCGCGTAACATCGTATCCTCGGATCGTTATTTAAATAAACCTCCGGTAGAATCGTTATTCGACCATATTTTCACGTTTGTCCCTCGTTGCTCGTTTCTCTCTTTCCCTTCACATCTTCTTTATATACATTTCGAAATATTCCACAGATATTTGTCGAATAACCGAGCACTCGTTTTTCCGTTATAGACGGACGAGGGAGTTATTTTAATTAGTCGTTACCCGTTTCTATTATTCCTTTTCCCTTTTTCTTTTCTTTCTTTTTCTTTAATGGACAAGCCGCGCTCGATTTCCTCACGGCTGTTTCGGAGGAAACATCTCAGTCGAGAGGATCGCGCCGACGTAAAAATTTATCGCGAACTTACAAGCGAAAAGCGGGAGAAGGGTTAAGGTTGAAATTAAATTTTCCAAGGGAAACACGCTGCAGCCTTTGCGCGCCCAGCTTTGTCTTGCTTCCTCACGACGGATCCAAACTTCTCATTTCTAAATTTACTTCCTTGCACTCCGGCATGCTCTAAACTTTTACGAATTTAAAGGCTTTTCCTTGCTCGCTTGATATCCTAGCCCGAAGGATGCAGTCCTTCTTTCTTTCTTTCTTTTCTCCTAACCTTCCTTCCTCCCTTCCTTCCTTCCTTCCTTCATTCCTTTATTCCCTCCCTGATACGCGCTTGAGCATAAATCCTCCAAGTGCTTTTAAGCTTTACAAGTTCCAAGAAAGAACCAGAATGTCGCCGACTCCGATCTCGAAAACTTTCAACTCGAGACAGCGAGCAGGTCTCGCGCAACTCGCGTGAAAAAATTTTCCCCCCTTTTTCCACGTAGCCGCACGATATTACCCGGTTTATCGTAAAAACGAGACGGAATCCGAAATTAGTTAAGAACTTACATCTCGCCTGCGGCATTCAACTTTCAACACGGCCGTCCTGATATATACCAGCCATCCCTGTAATCGACGAACCGCGTTTTACAATGATTTTCTAAGTCCTTCGTTTCCTTATTCAATTTTCCAGCATTTTCTTGAAGCAGTGAATTAATTGGCAGTCGCGGTATTCTACGTAGTTTCGCTTGTAGTTTCATTTGTTACTTCGTTGGAGAAATTCTTGCAACGTCGAAGCGGTCTTTGTTGTTTATCGCAAACTTCGAAACCTTGCTCAGACTTCGTTGTACATACTTCTTCAACAACACTGGCTGGTTTTTAAGCTTCGGCCGCTCAACACGAACGGAGAAAGACCCAAATTGTCGCTGGCCTGGATCTTGAAAGTTTGAAACCGCGCGAAAGCTCTTACGACCGAGCGGAAAGTTCTGCTACCGGGAAATAGCTTCTACCATGCGATGCTTGCAGCATGTTGCCGCTAAATTTCCAACAGAACTTTTTCCCAACTGTACAGTATCGTTAAAGTTACTAAGAGAGATTCGGAGTTCGATAAGTTTAATCCGAAGGAATTACCATCGCGAAACTTTATGCAGCCCCGCTCGTTCGTGAAAATCATTCGTTCGCATTGATAAACGCGCTACACACAGTCCAATTCCTTTAAATAGAAACGACGAATTACGGACTCGCGTTATGAAAGTCTAGGATGATGTACAGCCCGTGTTTTAGCATGTGACGTCTCTAAACGATGTTATGTGACAATGTTAAAATCGAGAGCCAAGTAGAAATATCATTACTGTTGTCAACGTGTCTGTTCTACTATAATAGATTGCTCAAAACGATTAGAAGATCTTTCTTATGAATTACGTTCCATTCCACCCATTAAAGAAACAAACGCCACGAAATTCTGTTGTACATGATAGATTAACGTGTTATTGACACCGTGACAGAGACTAATTTTAAGATGATGATTAAAATACTAAGCTATAGATAACTATCTTGCTCAGTCACAAATGAAGACCCTGGAGAAAGATATAAGACGCAGTTTCGTATTTTATGACAAAGTAAGTTTTAAATCCAAGTTCGTATTTCGAGGCATCCCTTCTTATTTCTTGTTGCTCCTTATTTCAAAACGTTCAGGTATATCTTTGGATCTAACTCGTTTTCTTCTTTTTGACTATGTCAAAAAGATGATGTTATCGCGTTTATTTCACGTGTTCTTTAAATAATAATGAAATTTCAACGAAGAACGAAGAAATTCGTGTAATTTGTTGCGCAACAGTGACCAATCAGGGTGGAATCGAACGAAGAATTTTCCAAAGGTATGCCAACGGGTTTCCACGAACGAGAATACATTTTCTATTCGTAGAAAACAAATTGCAATGGCGATATCGTTCGATGGCATAGTTCTATCGTGGAACAAAGGGTTAATTGGTAAAAGATTACTCTGACCAATCGACGATGGAACCGCGACGATACTGTTTAAAAATATATCAGCCGCGGGAAGGACGCTCGTAAATTCCGCGAGAGGGTTAATCTGCAGTGAACCGAAGCGACGGACCAATGAAGCAGAAAGCAGCGGGAATTGGCGGGCGGCGCCATGGCTCCTCGAAATTCTCCGCTGCTCGCCAATTTCCTTTCAAAACTATTATTCCTAGAATTCGCTAAAATTCGATGAAAATTACGATTATAAAAACTACCAGGCAGAAATGATTATCGGTTTGCAAAAACTTCGTTTGAATTTCATAGAAACTGCCCGGAGCTTGAAACCGTTTAGCCGTCGCGCTGCTTCTCTCTAGTTAAATACGGAGCGTTGTTTCTCTTTAGTTGAACACCTACAACGCGTTGTTTCTCTTTAGTTAAATACGAAGTGTATTTGTGTCTCGATTCTCTCGGATATAAAGTTAATTCTAACTTTCTAGATAATTAGAGATTTCGAACAAAAATGGTAAAAATGGTAAAATCTTTAAAGAAATGGGAGATACCTAGATAAATATCGAAAGTGACCGTGATGCGATTCAGCCATTGGTCGAATAACGAAATCGTCGGAAAATAGGATCGTTGCGATGAGTTTTAAAGAGTTCACTCTTGTTACTCGACAAAAACTATGGAAATATGTTTGTTTCAGTGCTGATTTTTCGTCATCTTGTGCTACAAAATAATCGTAAGAGAATTTATGCTTTGCTTGCTGACGCAGTTTCATGTCCCTGATGTTCCTCGCCGATAGTTTTCTTGATTGTGCATAGATAAAACCACTGAAGATGCATCCGAAAGTTCAGGATAAAGGAAGACAAGCAGAAGGCTGTCCATTTTATCGACCCGTCGTGCGACGCGCGCACGTCTTCTCGTTTGCTTTGTCAGGAAGATCATGGCGACGGCGCACTACGAATCTACCCAAATTCTCTACATTGAACTCAAAATATTCTCGTACTTCGTACGAAATGTCGTATCGTAAACGTTATTCGGTTATTCGCTCTCTAGCTTCGTTCAACAAACGAGATCCATTAAATTTCTGCGAAAATTCGAGTGGAAATCTTCGAGTATTTATATTTTGCTCGGATCAGACCTAAATCTGTTCAATAAAAAGACCTACAGAACTTGGAAAACGACGATACGATATCTCGTTGGAATAATTCTGCGATATCAAGTGGAATACGTTAAAGTTAACGTTGCTTGCCTATGCATTAATGATCTTTCGTCTTCTTACGCAGCTCGTGATAAAATTCGATATGTTTCGAGTAATACATTTTTACTCCCCTTCTTCTCCATTGTCCCAGCTGCGACCATTCGCTTCAATCTACATTTACGATAGTCGCTCGTTATCTGGCGGCGCTGTTTTTAAACACGCTGTTTTATCACTTTTCAATATTCCAGGCTTAAATTAATTTTCCTCAAGAGGGCATAAATTCTTCGGTCGTTTCTCGCAATGCGACACCGAGAAGGAGAAAGAGAGAGAGAGAGAGAGAAAGAGGGCGATGAGGTGAAGGGGTGGGGCGAGGGTGGAATGGAATGAAAAAGAAAGTTTCGAAGGTATTCGAGATAACGCGGCGCAGCTCGGCGCCGTGTAGCCTTAAATTATTGCAACATTTTAGGCGATACAACGTGAAATCTTGGCGTCGACATTTCCTCGTAGAACGGTCGTGATTACGTCACGAAGCTGTATGCATTATACATTACCTTTTGCCTGTATTTAATGTAGAGTGCTTGCGTGTGTAACATGGGGATAATTAACTTCGCTTTTCGCCGATGTCATCGCGCACCTTTTCGTTTGTAAAAAATATGGCAAGAAAACTGGATTCCGAGTCGCGAATATATAAGTATTTTACATGCAACGGCCCCACGTATAGCGAAGATAAGTGAATTCAGTGTTGGCGAGCGGCGTCGGCGTCGCCCTGGATGCTGCAGTTCCTGCGCATTTCACTGGTTCGCCCATAGCGCGCATGCACGCATTGTTCCACCTAGATATATCTAGGATGTATATTGTGCAACACAGAAACTGAAAAGGCCACGGCTACATAAAACATTTTACGTATATATTTGCCGACTCGCGAGTGCCAAATAATAAAAAGGAAAAAAAACCGTATGGCACGGTTAAATGCCAGAGAGCTCGAGGATTTCAAAAATAGAATTGGCCGCTTTACGAGCAAAAAAGTTTATGCATTTTTCCCCATTCTATTTTTTTTTCGTGCTACCTTTCATTTTTTTCTCTCATCTGCCTTCATCTTTTTCTTTTTTTTTTTTTTTGATTTTACGTTATTCCTCTACTCTCACGCTGTATTCGCGAAATTAATATATTTCTTAGCGATATAAAATGAAGCGAATGAAGATAGCAAAAAGGGAAACGAATTAAAGTCGTCTACGAAGAAACTCTATCGGGGCATGCAGTTTTATGAGCTTCCTTACGTTCACCTATTACGCAAGACTCCTAGCTTCCCGATGGTTATCATTACGGGTCAACGGTCCACGAAATTGTAGGATCCTTCAATTCCGTAGGGCTTTCGAAACTACCGAGATTCTGTACCTTACCTTCTATCGGTCGATGTTGCAATTAAAAGTTTCGTCGAACGATCGTTCTACCGTTACATAGTTCTTTTCCTTCAGATACGAAATTTACCTCAATCCTAATGCATAATCGCAAATCCTAAAATTTCTACCTATTCGATTTATAGGAGCATAAGCTTTCCGAGCATTGATTAACTCATTCGAGTAAAGGACTTTGTAATTAATCCCAGCAATATAATTACACGAGAACATCTAACGCACTTCAACGATTCTGACATCCAGAAAATTACCTGCATACCAACTGCATACCTATGTATATACCGTGGTACAAGTATCTCACTCCGTTAATACGTGAGTTTCCATAAAAATACAGCTACGTTTAACACTAGAAATACCACACCAGTTAAAACGACTAGTTCTACAATTTTATAAATATGTCAACCCTCGTTTAGGGATGATGGTCCCAGATGGATTAATAATACCAAAGCTGTACTACATAACACGGAATTCCTTCTGTAAGAAAGTAATAAACCAATAAATATAAAAATATTCTATCATTAGGTATTTTTTAAAGACCAGTCATTTTGATTGATTTTGGTAAAAATAGCTTCGTGTTAACTATTGGTTAATACGTTCTATTCTTCTATATTTCCCTCTAACCATGTTTATTATCAGCAATGAAACATGGCCAAAGAGAATCGCTCCTAAAAATGATTCGAAAATCAAACGATATGCCGTGATACGCATCTCGAAGGATTAATCGAAGGATTGTCGATGAACGCGTAGCTGACTCAAGTACACCGATACTTAATTAATTGCGCACAAGGAATGGAATTACGCGTTCTCTCGACCGAACCGTGAATTTCCCTGGAAGGTGGAGACCCTGCGCACTGGCTGGCCAGTATTTGAGACTGTTCAATTCAGAGGCAGACACATTCGTCCCGGCTTCCAGCTCTCATCTTTCTCGAAGTGTATTAGATTGGCTTCGAAATACGTGACCTCGCTCGAGAATCAACCTCATTCCCAACCTTACTCGTCCCCTCTCGTCCCTACCCTCTTCGCCCACCTCCCACGTCGACGTTTCTAGCAAAGCGTCGTTGCAACCTAACCCAACCTTCCCGGAATACGTCGGTCCTCCCACCCTTCGAGTCTTTGCCCTCTTCCAGAGCTTTTCGGTTTTCTTTTTCCCTTCCCCGCACGCCTTCCATTTTCTTCCAAGCTTACAGGAACCATGGCCGGTCGCGCAAGGAAGGGATCCCACTGTTTTTGCCAACCCAAAAGGGAGTGGTTAATGAAATCTGTTCGTCCGGTCAAGCAGCCATGCGTTTTTCTCCGCAACCCTTTCGCTATTTTGTACGAATGTGCGGAAGAATTTTTCCGAAGGATAGGGAGGACAGAGATATTTTCCATTCTTTTCGAAAGAATCGCTCCGATCCTTCTTCACGCAGCGTGTCATAAAAGAAGTTTTATCACTTTGTTGTCGAATAGTTTTTAAACGAAACTTGGATGGATATTAAATACCCGTTATCAATAGTTTACCGAATCATTCTACTACCTAGCACCTAGCGGTTTTATAAATTTATGCCTTTCCAATAATACTTTTCACGACATTTTCACATGTTTCTTGAATTCTTTATTTCAATTCCTAGCGAATACCTCTTTCCCCTTTTGCCCAAAGAAAACATTATTTTTCTATATAATTCAAACGATCGATAGTAATAGTAAATTTTTGCTATAACAACACCTTGTTATGATGTCAAACGTTTCGCCATAAAATTGGATGGTGCACTACTACGCGATTACCACAAAATTGCAAAACGCCAATAGAAAAAAATGACGACGAAATAAAAAGGTAACGCTTCTTTCATAACACGCTGTCGAATGAGAAGACGACGCGAAAGATTTCAAAGTTGCCTGCTTAGAAACAGGACATCGCTATTTTGCTTCGAAAAAATTGAAACTTTGGAATAATATACGCTCGCCTGAGTTTTCGTTCTATGAAGGCGGATTAAAGTGGAAGACGCCGTGGCATAGTTAGATCCAACGCAATGACCAGATCGGTTATAAAAGTTCGAATTTCATGCAGCTAGGTTGGTCTGTGCGCGGGCGCAGGGTTGAGCTTCGCCCTGCAAAGCCACATGCATGTGCAAGTGTAAGCGTAACCCCGAAGTTTAGGTACCTAGAGGAGCAAACTCATTTCCAATGTGTTCGCCTCGAACTCCGCTCTACCAGATCCAAGAAGCAATTCCTATGCCAACGACTTTCCGTAAAAACGTCTCATATCGTGAGACATTGTTAAATATATTACACCATTGCCTTCTCCCGGCCAGCACTGTGCTGTAATATATATGTATGCGAAAGCAAGAACACTCGTCGCCGATACGGGATCACGTGGCTACAAAGTTTTACAGTCCCGTGTGTTGATCACTGTCTAGACAGTCGTCCCGTTGATGCGACCTTTTTTCGCAAGCATCGCCGGACTAACCAGCCACGGGATTCCAAATTTTATCACGCGGCTACGAATTCGTCAACTTTTTCCGCCCTTCGACAGACTCGATCGACAGTTTTGAAGGGACAAATATATCTTCTTATTCGTCCGAGTAGAAATTAGCTGTATTATTCCTTCTCGTGAAAGCCATCTATTGTACATATCAATATCATTCGTAAATATTCAGACACCTGGTGCAATTCCATCAGAATTATTTAGTATTTTCGTTATACTTTCAAGATTATGATCCAAGAACTTCTTTCTCTATTGTTAATTCTTTACCTTTGGCTATTTATTGGGATCAAACGTTCTACTAAATATAAACTGAAACAAGCAATACACCTGCATCGTGTAAATCCCACATTTACTTCTAATAAGTAGCTGACGTTTCGTAAAATCTATATAAATATTTAGAATGTGGCTATATAGAAGCACGTATGTATTTATACGTATATATTTGTTCTAGTTAATATTAATAATATGCTTCATCGACATCTACTAGCAATAGCTGTATGGTTGTCTGATATGAAACGAGAGATTAAATTTAGATTACAGAGTTTCATCTGACAAGATTCCCAGCTATATTTTCTATAAAGAATTTCATTTATAATCTATCTGTGTGGATAATTTAGAAATATCCGGATATTTATACCTACATAGTAGTGTATAAACTTTCTTGTTCTTTACTTTAACTTCGACGAAAAATAATTGAATCGTCCTGGTGGCTATGTCGTTTCGATCGAAACTTCCCCTATACTTTACTCGCAACAGTATAGAAGATAATGAGCGTTTAAAGACAGCATAAAGTACGTCCGAAGGGAGTTAAGGTAAGAATACAGCGACCAGAATCTCCGCTGATTCTCTCGAGGAATATCTTTCCTCTTTCCTTTTACCTAGCGTCCCTCTCGGCTATCCGTTTATCGTTTTCCTCCCGTTGCTCGCTTTTCTATCTCTCCGTCCCTGCCCGTTTCTTCGCTCTCCGCCAACCGTCGATGAAATTCTTGCATTTTCACAATCTCCAAGTTTTCATGTCTTCCTTCGAATATCCGTGTCGCCTCAAGTTTCCTCGTCTCGTTCCACAAGACTTTGGTCTAATGAGACTTCTCCACCGTCGCCATCGAGGTAGACGCATGGCTAGATATATGTATATAACCCGTCCCTAATCCCTCGAGTACATGGCTTTATATAAAGCCGTAGGTTACATAGCGATGAAACACTCGGACACACAGGACCAAGTGTTCCGCACACATTCGCGTTCACCGCGTTCTTACGTTACCCTGAAAATTCGTCGACGACACTCCTGCCGATGTCCTCGCCTCGCCATTTCTAGCTCCACCGTCGCCCTACTTACATCGTCTTAGTTTTACGTAGCCAATCTTCGCGTCAACAATGTAATACGCCTTACATCTCGTTGGGAGCGAATAAAATTTCGCGAACGAAAGCCGTTCTTGACGAAGGAACTTTAAACCAGCCCCTTCACTTTTCCAATCGTCACGAGGAAAGCTACGTTCCTTTGTTTCATTTCGAAAGACGACACGATATCACAGAGAAGAAGAAATTTCGCAAAAATCGAGAGATATCGTCCGAACGAAAATATCGAAAGAAACAGTCCTGGTTCGCGTGTAAAATATCAAAGCGAGGATTTTGCAGATCCCGTATAATTTGTCAACAAGGAAAATATTCGTTTGGAGGCGTACTCGATGATGAGTGTCGTAAAATCGGCCGGCCAAGCTACAGTCAACGATATTCCAGGAATGACGGAGGAAGAAAAAAGGTGAAATCACGGGACTGTGATCCCGTCTTGACGCGGCTGGAAAGATATGCCTCGAAAACATCGTCAATTCATGGCATCGTTTCATGACGCCAACATTGCAACAAGTTAGACATCCCTAAAAATAATGAGGAGAATAATGGGCGAAAATAGTGATCAACAGCTGAACCGAGGCTTCCCTATACAAGCATAAACACCGGACATTGCGACTGCCAGGCCAATCAACCGCGAATGAGCGTAAAGAATCCTCTTTACGATATCGCCGCCTGCGTTTTGAACGCTCGACTCTGGTTATACTTGAGACCAGCTGGCCCAGACGGTTAATTGAGAAGTCCTAGACGCCCTCTTGGTTCAACGACGACTTCAATTTACGTATACGGATCTTTGAGGCTCCTACGGTTCGTGAATCCAGGTCTGCCATTGGCCGAGGGCTTCAGAGAACACTGTTGCTGGCACGGCTCGATAAAAGCTGTACTAAATAATCCTCGGAGTAAGACTGGTTGAAACGGGGGGCACAGTCCGCCAGGCTTGCTCGCGTTATTTTCGCGTACTACGCTCTGAGAAATTGGTATTAAATAATTCCAAGCGGTTGTCTACAGAGAGGAACTCGTGCAATACTTGGGCAATATTTTGACTCTGAGGCTCGAGTTGCCCGAGAGTCTTCGCCAAACAAGATCTTTAAACAAATATATATTTCAGAAAGCTTGTGTATGCTTCTCGAATAATACTTAAGTAAAGAATGCAAATTCATTTTGTTTTTGTTCGAGTTATCGAATTTCTTCGCTCTTTGCTCGTTAGAAGATTGATATATTTAATTTCTACCTTTGCGTTTAATGTTTACCTATTTCTACTTTTTTCAATTACTTGCATATCGCGTTTCTGGTACCTGCAGATCTATCTATTTTATTCCAAGTTGATCAAGAATCAGACTTTCTCTAAATTTGATCTTAACTTCTCATCGCTACAGATTTTTGTCAGCTATGTACGAGAGCAATAGATTCTACAATTCGTTATACGTGGATCATAAAGAAAAATGAATGAAGAAGCGGGAAACTGCGAACTAAAAAAAGAAAAAAGAAATGAAAATAAGCGGACAGAATATCGATACGATGAGCGATCGATGTACAATGGAAATACGATCGTAACTCGAACGAAATATCCTTATTGGAACCGATGCAATAAGTCCCGGGAGAAGGTCTAGAACGGAGGCTCGAATATAGTTAGGCAAATCAAACAAAACCGAGTCCAAGTACACATTATACTGCCAGCCCTCGGTCCCGCCGGCCGCATGAATCAACATTCCACGAACCCACACACATACAATTATCCTTTATATAATATAATTCTAGAGAACTACAAACTGCTATGCGCGCAGGTGAAGATAATTACCTATAATGATCGCTCATACATATGCACGCTGCAAAACGGAAGAGTCGTTTGCAAATGCAAAAAGATACATCGGTGAGTGCAGATGTAATTTTTTTGCCGTAGGACGACCGTGTGTACAATAGCCGACGAACTGACTATACAGGTGTATTTCACGAATACATAATTTCATAAAAGTCGTTGGTATTCCTTAATTACAACATTCTACGTCTCCGCGCGTGATCGTCTTTGTATAACACAACGTAAGATAGGATAACGAAGGCCAATTTAATTTAGAATTATAAGTTTGATTTATCTCTGCCATAAGCCAGCAGTAAGTATATCTAAGTATCATATCACAACGAATTGTAATTGTATCTGACTACGTGGGAGAATACCAATTTATATCACGCTTACGACTACAAACATCGTATATGTAACTAATCATAAAAATTTTTACGTTATTAGCAAATATTCAGACTACCTTTGGCCAAGAAATATCGAACTACTTCAAACGAATACATTCAACGCGCGCTTTGCAACGAAATATTTTTCACGCAAGTACGAGACATTACAGGCGGATATTGAAGCCGTGAAACGAAAACCACAGGCTTCCCGGTCATACGGTCTTGGTTGCAGGTTAGTTTCGTGAGAGATGACCATGATCTCGTTTCTAACAGGAAAGCAATCTAGCGGTATCGTTGGAGAAGACCAACGGTATCCTTCCCGGTTAAATGGCTAGTCGAGGTATAAAAAAGGGCTGGCCAATTTTTTTGCTCGTTGGCCGTTCTCCAGGAAGGACGTAACCCAGCCGTGAGCCGGTCGACGCGGAAGAATTTTTTCATGCAAACTTTTTCGCATACCCCTTTGCTCTTATAGTTGCTGTCAGGTAAGGCTTGCTTGTTACATAGTTCCACGCTACGGAGAAACGCTGCAGCGGGAATTCTTTCGTTATATTCGCACTAAATTTTACGTACAACGCTGATCTCTCGACGTATTGTAGCTTATCGAAGCGGAAGCGCTGATGAGGTTGGAGGAAAGCGGAACGAGAAAACGAGGGTACACAAACGCTATACGCGAAGAAGAGTGGAATCGCAAGAAGAAATTCCAAAGGAACCCGTGCATCCACGGTAATTTGGCAAAGGTGAGACTTCCTATTGGAAGAAACGTAAAAGGTGGCCTTAAGGGAGGGATGAAAGAGAAAAAAAGGTGCAACCTCCTGGTTGGAAGACTTGGAAGAAAAAGTGGGGAGCGCAGAATGTCAGCGTAGGCGGGTAGACCGACGGAAAGTTTCCTTCAATCTCTCGTGAGAATGTTACGATATTCGAGCATTGTCAACGAAGGCCACTCAAACGGTTACGCTACGACGAAGGATCGATAAGATCTTTGAAGAATTCTCCTCCGGTGAAAACGTTAACGAGCACTTGGAATCTTTCGTATCGATGCCTGGACGTACGTACAAACGCACCGTGCCCTTTCGGTAAGTTTATCGCGAAGTATACCTATTTGTCGAATAATCCGAAACGGTTTTATACTATGTCGGGTGATACATTGTAAATGGCCGATACGAAGAACGATTAGAAAAAAGAAACGTCCAATTAGGTAAAGAATGCTCACGGTTTCCAATTAGTTCGCGATTATAAATGGCAAACGTTGGCTTCCACGTTCCGCGAACCGGTACTCTACTATCTCGCGTTAACGACCAGAGACCGTGGCACCTACTCAAGGGCGAAGATACGATCTGGCCAGACAGTTCTACTAAATCGCATTTATCCTCGTTGTATTTTAACCTCGATTATTTAGCGTTCATTGACTCACAGCGACGAATAACTCTCGCACATTGTATGCGCGCGCGTATAGTCTCGCGTATACTAAAGTTACAAGATTAATTAACAAGATAAAGAAAATTTTCTAGTCGCGAGTAACTCGTATGTACCTATGAACATTAAACGTCGATGCGTTACATCCCGCTGTTCGTCCGACACCGATTTAATTCATGCATGTAGCCATAGACGAATGTCGAGAACCGAGCGTAGTTGGCAGTAAAAGACTAGTAGGTACGTTATTACTCAGCCAGGCTGGCTTCGCAGAAGAGGATCAAACGCGGAGGATGCGCGACGAGCGAGTTCGGCAAACGAATGAGAAAGTACGGATACGCAGGCGACGAAGGTGGATAGACGCTTCGTATGGACGAACCTCGTGAAACCGCTACAACGACTGCATTATGATGGAACTCTAGGGTTCTGGTCACTGCGGCAACGCTGCAGCTCCGAATTTATTCATGCCCGGCAAAATATTTCGTGGCTGCGCCGAGTGCCTGCGGTTTTCGTTGGATTATGCACCGGGGACATTGTACTAGCTAAAATCGTCCGGCTATCAACGTTGCCTCCTTTCACCGTACTCTCGCCGCTATGTGCACCGCGCTACCGACGCGAGTCTACGAGAAGACACACCCAGCAGATCTTTATCCAGCTCTCTCACCCTTTCATACGTTGACAAACATTCGCGTGATCCAGGAACGTTAGAAGGCTCGACGACCTACCGAAAGAACGCTGCATCAGGATTTCGCATCCCACCGCCAAACATTAGTTGTTTTATCGCGAACGTTAGCTGAGTGCTATTGTCGCGCTCGGCTATGTTTGACCGAACCTGCCTCTTTTATCTAACGCCATTTCGGACTGAACACGTAACCCTTTCAAGTTTATTGATTTCAGGAATCGGTAGAACGTAGTTCTTGGAATTCTACTTTGCTTGTGTCGGTGTTAATATATTATGTGTATGTTTGTATCGATTTATGCAGTTTTAGGAACAACTATAAAATTACTACTACTGACGTGATTTTAACTTTTTGGATAATGGTAAATAATATACACCTTCGCGAAGTAAATAATCTTATTCTCTCGTATTATGCACCGATATGCATCTCTGCGTGTATCGTTATTAAGAATAACATCAAATAAATGTTTAATATTTATAACGTATTAATATTTAACGTATTTTCAGTTTGGCTGTTCTGGGCTGTATCGCAAGGCTGAATTCGAGACGCGAGGAGGGAGGATGAAGAAGGATGGAACGATAGAAGAATTCGGTTTTCAATTTCTATCACGTCTTCGCATCGCCGAGCTTCCGTTCCGTTCGATTACGTTCTACCATCACGTGTCATTTATGTTTTGGTTCTTCTTTCTCAATTTTGTATCTTTGCTCGAATGTCTTTCGGCCGTGCAGGTAGAAAGGAAGATAAAACAAAACTATCGAACTTCAAATATTCTATCGCGATTGATATTTTTAAATTATTACGACTAGAATCTTCGATGCGCCTGTATACGTTTTTATCGCGTCGATTTATTATTTTTCACCCGAATAAGCATAGTATGCGAGCGAGTGTTGATGAAATTGCAGCATTATCGCGACTTCCTATTTTCTCTTACGAAATTCACGACCTTCGAAATTCGCAATTGCGTAAACGGGCAATCTTCTCGAGATAACACGAGATACGAAATGAGCGAAAGAAACGTACGTACGCGTGAAACGAAAGCTGAGCCTATTTTGTATCGCGGCCGCGTAATCTACATCGCGTTAACACGAGAAAAAGGCAAAAAGGAGAAAATCCAAAGAATGAAGAAAAGAACCTTACACTGACTTTACTTTACGTACCAACTGGCCCTGAATGTCAGCTGCTACAACGTTGGATGTACGCGCTTCGTATGACATTCTCGAGCATAAATCAGCCAAGATGCGTGGTTAATTGTACAATTGTGATAAATCAAACGATCAGCGGGAGGCCGTAATTACCCGTATGTGGACAATGATAAATCAAATGTAAGGACGTAGAATCATAAAATGTAATAGCTTACAGCTTATGAATATTACGGTAAAACTGCGTATCCAACGTTCCCTACCTCTTATTAAGCCTAGACAAATGTTCGTGTATAAGGCAGGATCGTCTGCATCCCGATTGCTTTTCCGCCATTTTCGTTGTAAGATTTTATACCTATGCATTGAAACATACTTTTATATACTACAAATAATATATATAAAATTGTTGGAAATAACGTTGAACCAAGATGACTTAATGATTTGTATGAAAATATAGTAAACCATGAAAAATACCATTTTCCTATTGACACACACCTTTCCTTAGAAAATATGTAACCTGAATCTTCGAATACATTCTAGCTAATTGTCACTGTGATCTCAGTTTGTCAACGAATGATTCATTATCTCGTATAAATCCGAAAGGCGTGCTTTATGAAGATTTAAACGATTTGCAACATCCCCACTGATTCGGAATTAATCGTGACTACGGAGTAATGATTCAGCAGGAGCAAAAAGATTTATATACTGTCGTAAAGATACCCCGATCGAATATCTTGGCGCGCCATCGTCAGGAATTTATCCTAACTACTAAGGTGTTCTCAGCTGTTCATGAGAATATATGTATAGTAGCTTGTTAAGCTATGATTGCTAAGTACGCGTTACGCTCACGGAATGTAATTACAATTGCGTTTGATGAACGATTGGTAATGAATGCAAAAGCCCCATTGACAAATGATGGAGAACAACGAACGAGAACAGCGGTATTCTATTTGATACTCACGACGTTAAACGTGAAAACAATCAAACGACAATTGGCGGGACATAAGAAACTCTGACGTCATTTTAGTGCCGGTAAAACTTACATCTTAACAATATTATTGTAATAACGTTAAAGAAGACTAAAATCACCGTATGAGATAGTGTTATGTTCGAAGATCATGCGTTTAACTGTATTATGACTACTCGGAACGAGAAATGAACGTCAAGAGACAAAGACGATAGTACAGGTTAGGGCATGTAATATATTTTGACACTTGTCAACGTATACATTACAATGATTTAACGTGACTTCTCTGCCCGTTCCGCATATTACATCGTCTTCGTTAACTTGTTGCCTATGTTAATGACGAACGCCTGAAAAGTTGGCATGCGAAAGTTTGTTTGTCTCTCATGGACTGTCGAAATACGTGACAACCTACGTGAATGACATTCGGCAGTTCGTCAGTAGGATACAAGTTCCGAAGAGAGCTTAGGGCGCGAGAGAATCTATGTTAAAGCATAAAGACGGTACTGACCTGTATTAAAACGTGTTGGTAGAAAATTCCGATATAAACTGTGCATTATTCAGCTCCAAAACTAAGGTGGTCACGTGGTTGTGTAACACGCATGTTGCCACTCGGAGAGAAGGATACCATATCACAACCGGACGCATGCGCGTTAACAAGTACGTTCACTGGCGTTCGCGACGTGCATAAAGCCGATAGAGTCTAAGCAAACGAATTTTCCGGAAATACTATAGCTACGGATAGCTTTACAGTCCGTCGGGTAAGATTTAATGAATCTCACGATCGACCCGGCTGCGTGTCGTGGCACGAACTGGTCACAGTTAATCCCTGCAGAGTTCCTCCTCTTCTGTCCTCGCATACATGTACGCATAGAATACCAAAGAACAGCCGCGTATCCCCCGATATACATGACGAAGGGAATCATAGCTTGATTAACCGTCAAGTTTAGGCGCGCGCGCGCGCGGGTTTATTCTAACCAAGAAATGTTCCCGATCTCATGCCGCGACGTTTTCTTAATCCTACTCTTACGATCAATCAGCGTACGTATTTCCAGTCACTCACTTACGTTCCGATACTATATTCTCGTATATCTTACGACTTCGACAGATCAATGCAATGTTTTCTTAGAACACACGCTAATGTCGCGAAAGTTAATGGATGAGCGCGCGCTTTCGCGGGATCACATCCCGATGAAATATGTAGTCTATGACGTAATCGAAAGTCAGGCGAGCGCGGGAGCCCTGTTTATTGGCGCTGCCGTCGACGTCGACAAGTCAACGTTCCAACCTACGTCACTTTCGTCGTCGAAGGTGATGCTGCCGTAGGTGGTGCGCGATCGTTTCGGCCCTAGGTAAACGTAACGCTGTCTGAAGAAGCCTCGAGAAGACCCGGACGAGGTGGGGGTTTATGGGTTTGCAACCTATGTACTACATCGTATTTCTAGTTATGGCTCCACGACAAAACCCACCTATATAACTTCGCGACATTACTATGTGTATCGAATGTACGAGCCAATGTCGATCTACATACACTTATATAGATGCAACATATATACAACACAAACGTATAGATGCAACATATGGGATACGTATTAGAGGTATGGATGTAGCTTGTTTGACATGGCGGCTGACACGAAAGCGAGACGAAGCAGGAAGACTGTCTGGCAGAAAGTAACAACGTACAGGTATATATGGTATATACAATATATATACACGTCTCCGTTGCCACGAGAGGATTTTAGTAAAATTGAGTTTCCCCACCCAGCCTATTTCCGAAGTAAACCTAAGTAAGCTTTCGTATCTCCAGGTACATAGTTTATTTTTTCTTTCTACCCGGATCTTCTACCTTAGATTAAAACTTTAATGCGAAGCTTGATGATCAACCGAGATTTTTTTTAAGACTGAAAAGCATCCCGAGAGTTATATCTTATTATCATTTATGCATACAAAAAGCAGACAAAATAAGGAAATGTAACGAAAAAGTTTTTATAAGTTTCTTACTTAATCTGGACTAAGATCTTGATTAAATCCATGAAATATATAAAATCATTGTTTGCTAAAACTGCAACGTGCAATATGAAAAAAGTTGCAAAAGTTTTCAAGTCATTACATATACAGTGGATTGTTTGGTTATGTGTTGCTCGAATACATATCTAGCAGGCAATACTTATACGATCGGTAAAGTAGGTTGCGGTAGAAGTTATCGACCCATATCGTACATAACTGAGCAACTCCAGAACTATACATATGAATATGTGTACTTATGTAGTAGTATGAATATATATATATACATATGTACATAAAGAATAAGAGATAAACTAAGTAATTTTATATAAAATTCTTACGTCAAACTTAATTTCGGTTTCATGATATAATTTAAAGAATATAAGCTCTCCAAAAAGAAATTGCTTCTATGAAATTTGAGTTTGCATTAGAATCACATACATACAATAGAAAATATAATACCAAATTACCATAAATAGTATTATTTATGTTGAAGCACGACTCGATTTAAAAATAGCAATATCGTCTCGTTAGACAATTATACTTAACGTTACTGTGATAGCTATAGTCATCGCATTTGTGTAAAATATAAATTGCGAGAATCATACGCATCGATTGTAAAAATTACAAAATGTTACCTGCCCACGAGTGAAGCTCAACTTCGTATCGTCTTACTTTACCCTCCAAGATTTAACATACGCAAGGATAGAGTGTCTGGCTGGAGGGATGGAAAACGCTGTAGGTAGTGAAATAGTGGGGGGAATGCTGGATAGAGAGCGGCCATGATGGTTCAGGCGACCATTCAGCGTGCCGCATCGTCCCGTTACGGCGTAATGGCCGCGGGACGCCGCCCAATGTAAAACTCCGTGGACGATACGCTTATTGGACACGAAGGCGTTAAAAGTTTTATTGCATGACTGACAGTTACACCCCGCGTTTCAAACCCCGCCACGCTCGTCTTTCTCCCTTAAATCGTAAAAACCAAGGTGCGGATCTGTCGTAGCCGCGGATATTCTGGAAAACCCTATATGACTGAGAATGCCCCCTGGGCTACGCCCTATGAACCGTGCTTCATGTTATTTGGAAACTCCATTTTCTAGTTACTTTTCCATCACCCTCTATCTAATCAAAATCCTACGCGAAATTTTAATTCCGACAACAGTCGAATAAATTTGTTTGTATCAATTTTCTACCTATACCAATTTGACTTTTTTTAAAGACGCGAAAGCTCTGATGTTTCTTCTACTTTCCCTTGTTTAATCTTATTATTGACACGAGTGGAATACCTATAGCGAAACCACTACACATGCAGTTTGACTATTAACGAGGTAGGATAACGTTTAACGCGGCGTAAAAGTAGATTACGTAACATCAGTTAGACTATCCAGAGTTATCGAAATCAATGTAACGTGCTCGGAATCTGTATGTTAATAATCTTACGACCTAATCGTGTTTACATCGACAACATCGACATTTGTATTGCATAGTTTATATAGTGTTATAGATTTCATGTTTATATTATGGATCGTAATGTCGTTGACATAGCAGGTAGGTTTAATAAATTCACAGACATTAGACACTATAACTATGCATATTACAATAATAAGGAGGTTCAATAGCAGACAGCTAGAAAACCAGTAAAATGCACGCGTAAGAAATCTAATGTTTGTTCAATATCTGTGCATATTATATAATTACATCGTATCGCTGCAGGTAAATTGAATGGGCATTGTATGTACGTATTCTTAAATTATTAATTTAAATTAATTGTCCATTTCTTATCGAACTACTATAATACTATAAGCCACCGATGGTAGGATAGGGTTGAGCGGTATGGCAGGTGTAAGTGGTGCACCAGGCGTTATATCCAACCAGCTCGCTCGTTTAATGAGTTCTATGCATATATCGTACAATTAACCAGCGATTTCACCTACCATTACAATGTATTTATTTTTTTATTGGTCGAAGTTTTTAGCGGTCATATACGTGAATTAATTTCGAATTTTTAATACAACTCGCTGTAACAGACAATTACTTGAAAATAAAACGTCGCTATATAGATAGTTAAACGAATTATAGTCATCTATCTACATAATAAATGAAGTATCGTGTATAACAGTAAAAATAGATTAAGGAAAATTATTTAGTAATTCGGTGAACGATTGCGAAGATCAACAGGCGTATGTCAGTTTACTCACCCTTGGTTTCGATCGATGAACTCCGATCTTGTGGTCTTAGGACACTGCACTCTATTACAGTCAGCACGCGAATGTTCAATAATAGATCACTACCGCACTACGGTCTTTCTCCAATATCGCAAAGTTCATCCATAAATCTTAAGAAACGATAATGATTATTTACGAGATGTACCGGCACAAGGAGACTTCATTGATGACTTTTTGCCCTGGGTCAAGGACGTTTAGTTTGCGACTTCCCATAACTCCTACGGCATGATTCTTCGGTTAATTCATCTTTTTTTTTTTTTTTTTTTTTTTTTTTTTTTTGAGATGGAGAGGGCAAACAAAGTTTGCCTCTCTGTTTTCTTGAAAATACACTCGTTAATTTGACCTTCCTACTTTTTTTTTTTTTTTAATTAGATATATGCAATAAATATTGTATCCTTTAATTTTGGAAATTTAAGACGTTCTCTTCCTGCACGAATTTTTTTTCGTACGTTTCTAGCGTCCATTATTTCGAGAATTAAGTATTTTTATATTTGGATAACCTTGTGGAAAAGACATTGGGTCAAAGAGAGCGACGGTGCGTTCCATAACTCTATTTATTATTGCTGGAGCCCAAGGGGCAGCATAGTGCGTTTCCATTAGCGCTCTATATTTATAACATCACAACATCTATCGGGTTTATGCACTGAACGACCATCTCTACTCTTCAACGATTGTTGCTCCTTTTCTCTTCTCTCGCTTCTTCGAAGAACATTCTCTCCAAACACTTAATATAAACCACTTGGATCAAAGTCCTGATGGATCCTTTTGCGCGGTCCCCACTTTCGAAACAAGTGTCATTCACTGATTACTGATCGTCGAACAACGTATTTACTTACAAACCTCGTAACCTTGTCTAAGAATATAACAATCTAATCGAACTTTGAACAAACAACGATCCTTGGCCATCGCGTTTTCTAAGCGGAATTCGAAGGATTATACCTCGAGGCGTCCCTTTCGTCACGGTAGCCCGTGTAAGATAAACAAACACTCTTGTAAATAGAGCTGCGACTAGGCAAAGTAATTATTTACACGGTTCAACCCCAGAGGAAAGATAGGAAGTCTAGACAGGACCGTGGAACAGGAGTCAGGGCGACCATGTGCTTCGCGAGTCTCACGAACATAACTGCGCTTGCGCCCCTTCCCTATGACTGACCCCTGCAAACGTCACACAAGCTCTTTCGAACGCTCTTTTTCCCCCCCGTCCTCTGCTCCTTCTCGTCCTCGTCCTCGTCCTTTCGTTGGTATTCTTTGCGCTGGCTACAGGAGACGGATATGCTGTAAAAGCATACGTCGAGTGAACTGTTACGGCTACCGTGTCGGCCATCTAAGCGTTGCGGCCGTCGAGAAGAAAAGGGGTGGCTGACGTGGCTGCGGTTGTCCGAGGTAACGTACTTACCTACACGCGTACTCGTCGTCGGATGACTGTATTTCTTCCTCTCGTCAAGACGACTCGTTCACTGTCCACTTTAATTGCTGCTCTCGTGCTCGCATACCGCGTTTACCGTGGCTAAGATTTCTTCGTGCGTCAGGCACTTCACCGCGCGTCCTCGTAACTGATTCGAAAGGACAGCGAGCGAAGGGTAACCGTTCGAGCGGGCGTTATTTAATGGATCGCGTTCTAGACGAGGACATCAAAAATAAATAGATTAGACTCGGAATCATGGCGACAGCGACGAGATAGTTCTGTCTGCCAACGATAATTCTATCAAATTTATCGATAACACCAACACTAACTTTCGTTTACCCTCGTTGTTCCATCGAATCGTCGGTGAAGCCGAATTATTGGAAAACGAAACTTCGTAATTGAGGCGATATCGCGAACGAGCACCACCACCACGATCGCGTTATCTTTATCTGTGCTTAGAACAACGGACGTCTTTCGAACGAAAGCTCGATGTTGCTATCTCCATCGTTGTACTCGTCGAACCTATCTCCCGTACTTTCTGGTACATATCATGATGGTGCGCGATCGAAGTCGCGGACAACACCAACACTGGATACTTGTGGCGACCCTTCCACTGCGCTCGAGGCGCATCCTGTGCACCCGATGCACCCCCTTTTACGCACTTGCTCCGGCTGCCGGCGTACTTCCTTCCAGGTATACCCATGCGCACTGCACGAAAAACGAAAGAGGCAGCATCGTCGAAGAAGGTGAAGCTTATTCGTGTATCGAACATTCGCGTCACGTTGGTAGTCGGTAGGAAGCCAGCGGTCACAAACACGAAAGGTTACGAACCAATGGCGACGAATGGGCGTTTACGCGATGCCTCTCTTTCCGTCTATTAAATCAGCAAGATGCTCATTTTCCGCCAGCCCGCTCACTATCAATTAATTTTTCCAAGAAGCAGCTACGTCCTGATTTTACTCTCGCGTTCCTTTCAATCGATTCCGCTCAACTCCGCCGACCGTAGATCAATTCCTTGTCTCCTTGGCAATTAACGACTCGTTCATACCCACGTTCTTTATTTACTTTCGTGTATGTGTATTTATTACTTTAGAGTGGAACGATTCGTGTCTTTGAATTATTTATCGAATTCGTTCATAAAATTCGAAATTCATACTCATTTTATTTTACTCTTGTAGATTGCAAGATAAAGATCCTTTGTTCCTCGTTTTTCTTCCCCTCTTTTCTTCGTCGAGGGATTACGAAACTGGCGCTAAGTATTCGTGGATTACACGCGCAAAGAATTCGCGATAAAAATAACCCGAAAGAAGACCCTAATGCTTGCAATTTGAAACTCGTTCCTCGGCCCCGCGACGCCAATAACTTACGCGAGTTTTCTTTCAACCGACAGAATTCTCCAGACGTAGACATTCAGATAAACATGGCGTTCTATAGTTTCGTGGATCAACGGATTAGCCATTTGGCTAATTTCCAGCTTCTAAAGATGTTTCTGGGTACGAACAAAGTGAGAATAATGTTCGGAAGACGACAGGGATAGGGATATTTCCTTAGATCCTATTTCCAATACTCGAGGTTCGTGAAATGGAGACAATTTAACGGGCAAAATCGATCGAAGACGTTGGAACGGTTGGCTGCAGGTTGGGCAAACATCGTAGACATTTGTTCAAAGATTATATTCCTGAGAACGGCTCGTTGGCGAACGGATAGCGACCGAGAAACTCGTACAAATGAAAAAATACACAGAGACGGGAAGTCGTCTCATAAAATTTGTGATTTGCATGCGTTATAAATTACACGATAAGAGCATAAAATCCTGATTGCTTCATACGCGTTATAAACCTGTTGTCATGCACGATCTTTGATGCAAATCGTCGCGTGTTATTGCCATTGATACGTTCGTGTCGGGGGAATAGAACACGCCTTTGTAGTTACTTTGTCCGTCGAACAACGCGACACAGCCACTTACCGACGCAAACGGTGACACCGATCCTAAAAAGCAACAATTTAAACGTTTCTCCCGATCGCGATAAGAAATTGTTACCTCGAAACAATGTGGTTACGCGATGACTAAACTTCGTTCCAAGAAATCGCACTTCCGCCTCGGTTTTCAAACTCTCGATAACTATAATTTGTATTACAGAGAGTTTGCAACGAGAAGAATCTAACGTTCCATCGGACGTAATTGATGGAAAATTTCGTACGAAATTATATATTTTCAAGCGTGTTATACTTTTATATTTCTTCGGAACTTTCGGCGCGTGAACGTTGTAGAATTCGCGGAACATAGAAAGGGAAAGCGCAAGGCGAAGCTCATTGTCTGCAATTCGTGTAGCTTTCGGAAGGATTGCCGCGTATAAAAACCCAGGTCGAAATCGAAAACATAACCTACTTTCACTTCTAAGGATTCAGCTGCATGCCAGACGAGCGTTCCATGAAGAGAAACAAAAAAAAGGGGGGGGAGGGGAACAACAGCATACAACCCCGACTAGACGAAACAAGGGAGAAGAAGGAGAAAGTACGGTACCTGCGTGCATGCTTCAGAAACCAAAAGAAACTATCGATGCCGATCTCAAGAGCGTGCATAACTCGGGATTAAGAAACAGGTTTCAAGGAAATAACTTTTCTTGAAAACTCGCGAGCCTATGGAAAACGTTCGGCCAGGGTAATTTGCGATTCTCTTTAACGCGCTGCTGTTGAAGCTTTAATAAACATCTATTTTTTATAGCCGCCACTTTTTTCACTGTTAGCGAATTTTTTACAAACATTTAGACAACCCACTGACTTACGCATATACCGTTTTTTACTTAGAAGAAAATAATCCACCGATAAATTCAAAAGGCGACGTTCAAAGAAAACGGTCATGAAAATTAATTGTGAGAAGAATACAACATACGTCGGAGAATTTAGTGTCAGATAGTATCTGTAACACGCGCGGCTGAGACCCTTCGTACCAGAATTCCCGCGTAATTTAACGCATCTAAACGTCGCCCTCATTTAACACCACACGGATTTATATCGTATTCGACCGACAATGACGAGCCATTGTTTTTATCGTGCACCGTGCTCGCTCCGCTTTATCCAGATCTTCTGTGCCGATTGAGATAAAATAAGGACACGAATTTCCATACAAATTGGACAACGGCGATAACGCTAGGTAAATTACGATGTTAAATTCGGAGTTAAACGCTCGTGGGCGTTATTTATCGCGGGGTCAACGGCGCGCGACACTATCCAAATCCGTTTCGATTGCTCTTGCTACGTGGAAACAAACGTACTCCCTGCTATGTTATTCCGTGCTAACAAGCTACCGTTTTGTAAACTTTATTTACTCTGTCGGAACGCGTGGCTGGTCAAAAGATTACGCGCGAAAACGAGTTTGCAACTGGATTCGAGTTGCTTATCAAACCAACGAATTGAAATCCTCTTATGCGAATCCTTTGATAAAAAAAAAAAAAAAAAAAGAAAAAAAGGAAAAGAAATATAGGCGGAATTATACGAGCCGCTTATTCGCCAAATCGGTTAACTCCGCGGAATAAAAAGTAGCAAAAAATCGATGAGATTATGGAAGAATCGATAAAACACTTTGCTAGTAAAATTTCAGAGATTTCCAAAGTCCAAGTTATCTGTGATATTATAACTTATGGCTCGTATATTATATAGCAACGGATAAAGAAATTGTCAGAGGAACTCTACACAATCTGCGAATCATCGCAAGAAGCAATATTATTTAAACGGTGGAGGGCAAACGTGCCGGTTTGTCCGAGCAAGGTGATCAGCGACGGCATTCGAATCACCTTGAGCGTTCACATACCTTCCCGGGAAGATGCGTCGAGGTTGTTCAACGAACGAAACGTTGCAGTTATACGATCGGCAACCAAGTTGATTTGCAAACGAGCAGAGGGTGGTGTATCGACAAAGAGCTCAATCTGATCGAGGGCTAAGGGAGTCGGATGGAGAACGCGTGGGGAGGATGAAGGCATTGCTTAACATTTACGAGGACTTTGCATCCGGTGGTCGATAACGCGGTGATCCCGACCTGCGCGAGTATTTTCCTGCATCGAGAAAATGCACACGAGAGTCACATGGCGCATGGTCGCGATACATGAAAACGGCTGACGGCGGCAGCCGATTGGGCGTGGCCAACCGCGATACGACCGTTCCGCCAATCGATAACCGGCTATCCCCACTTTTCCTGCCACCGCCGCGACAACGATGCACCGTTTCACGAGGAATTCGCCGTGTTCCCCTCTCGCGTTGCGATCTTCCTCGTTGCCGTTCTAGCTCGGAACGCCGCGTTTCCCGACCGCGAAAAAACTCCGCTAATTGAGTATTTGGGTGGCAGCGTTTGTTTATCTGCCGCGGTGAAATTCTCTTGCAAAACAGAGACAGCGAACGCGGCGACGGTCGTTCGTCGTGGAACGAGCAGCCGAGGTAATCCGTGGTTACCGGTCGAATTAAGAAATTCTCGGCTATCAACCTGCGAGAACTCGATATGTTTGTTTAGACGTCACGTATGCACGGTTCGGCTAGACGAATGAATGAGAATGTTAAATAATCGAGTCTGTTCGATTTACTCGATCGAAGGAGAACTTTGATCTTTCGTAAGCAAAGACGAGGAAATGTTGCAGGACGAACGTATGTATTGTATAGCAGGACTGATTTCATTTGTTTGTTGTGGTACGAAGAAATAAGGGAGGGACGTGATAAATACCGAGACTGTTTGGTTACGTTCACTTCGTCGAAGCACCGCTCGACATCGGCTATCGAATTCATTTAGCAATAACTGTTTCGATAAGTTTACCAAACGCTCGACTAGCGAATGATAAACGTGAAATCGAGTGGGAAGCGTTCCACGCCGCAAAAGATACGTGATGGTTGGTAGAAAGCTTACCGTGAGGGTGGTAATAACCTGGTTGGCATCCCGTTGCTCCGACGGCGGCGTTGGCCACGCTCGACGCGACGCGGCACGCACTCAACAGCATGCAACGGGCCAACTGATCCACGATAATAGCGGACAATCACGTGACTCGGGTTACTTCGCAAGGCAACTGGAGGAACGTTGAACTTTCCCTGGCACATCACTAACGTAACACGGTTCGTGTTCGCGAAACTCGACAGGGAAGTGGATCGTGTACCACGAGACGCGCACGTACGGAAGTTTCCGACGAGTCGGTTTCCGCAGTCGGTTTTCGCCAGCGATTCGCTCGCTGCGAGCCAAGCTAGCCGAGACGATGAGAAGGGAGACGGTAAGAAGGGCTGGCGCGGTACTCGAGCGAGAGGAAGCGTAGTGCTGGCGAACCGCGCGAGCGTGCTCTCGAGCAGCGGCCTGGCGAAAACGCGAGAGGAACGCGGCCGGCCCTGACGGAAAGGGCGATCGTTCCGCGACTAGAAACCGAAAATACCGGCGAAATACTGTTGGCTAACGCGATGGAACAGCCGTACGTTCGGCGCGCTATACGCCTTTGGCTTTGCTATACTATAAGGTAGTAAGTGAGTGAGAGACCAAGCGGGACCCCTACCGGCGCAGCCGTACATCTTAGTATTATGGGCAACTCACATTGGAAGATACGCCATCAAGCATAGCCCTAGCGAGAACGCGAGAGCGAGCGAGCCAAGCCGAGCGATTGTAAAAGTTTTAGGGACACTTTGCGAACGCTCTCCCCTCTCACCCTACCCTGCCGTCTGTACTGGAACGGCTTCGGCTACTCTCCTCTCTCTCGCCGCTGCACTCCATTCCGCTCTCGTCCCTCCTCTCCTCTCCTCTCCTCTTCCTTCTTTCCTCGTCGCTCTTCTCTCTTTATTCCTCCCAGCTCGCTCCTCTGCTCTCTGTTCCCCTCTACGGTTGTACGGAGCCGCGCCCCGGTTCTCTCACCCCGCAGACCCCAAGCCGATCGCAAATGTATATACGTGGGAACGCGGGCCAGACGAAGAGAAACTACGCTCGAAAGCAACTTCGAAAACAGAGACGGTCGCCCCCCGTCGAAATAGCCGCCCGCCCAACCCTCGTTCTCCCTTCTCCGAGCGGCTGGCGTTGGCCACCACTGGAGGAAGATGGCGAAGCCGGAGGCAAAAGCGAGATAGGATCCGGAGAAAATGATGATGCTCGCTTCTCTCGCCGGTACTGCTGGTTGCCTCGTTTCGGCTTGCCAGCCACCATAGACAAGCCGGACCAACAAGGACCGAGATACCTTGTCTCTTGTTTCGTTCGTTCGATACAGAACAGGATGACGCCGGGCCACGACGCTGCGCCGGAATGAAGACAACAGACCGAGAAGAGAAAATTATGTGTCGCCATGACCTCTCTCGTTCCTCTTCCTCCGACATTGGACAAAGAGGACGCGTTAGCGCGTTCTCCGCCGGATGAACAAGGACGTCGCGAAAAGGGATGCCTCGAAGGGGTACGCGGACTAGATGAGAGTATGCCGCCTTTGTATTTGTCCACGTCGCGTCGTCGTCGACATGGGCGCGGCACTCGATCAGAAGAGGAGAGTAACCGACTGAAATGGCAAAGGTGAGGCAGTGGAAGAAGAGATATTCGAGAAATGGACAGAGAAGGGGATTATGCTGGATAGAGAATCGCGAAGCCGACAGAGAAGTCGCGAGGAAGGTTCAGAAAGAGACGATAGCAACCGAAGACAAAGAGAAAATGTTTCTTCGGTGGAGGTGTTTCTTGTCACTGTGCGGTGGCGCCCTCCGCTATTCGCTTTCAAACACGTGTAACTAGTAAGCATTTTTTTTTAAATATCCTGTTTTTCAACGTCTCTGATACTTTGCTAATATCCGGACGAAGGTTCTTGAATGCTGCAAACCGTACAACAGCTGCGCTTGATCCGCGTCCGATTCTTCTGACGCGTAGTGTATTTTTCATTCTCTAACTGATATCTTGTTAATTCGTCTCGACATCTACGTACAAGGTATAAATATTTATCGTAAGCAGGATAGAAAGTCGTCGATCAAAAATTATTTTCCGTAGAATAAAATTTGCCGATCTGAATCGACGATAAGGACGAAGAATAATAAGGGGACGCAGGTTGCTTCTACCGTTGAAATTTCTTCGCAAAATGGAAATTGTGTAGCATGCTATCTGGCCGGCTTACTCGACCGTGTCTTCGTGCTCTGATAAATTTCAAAGTAATGCACGACGAAGTAGTGACGAATTTTCGGAATCGACTTTCACGCGGATAATCGCGGACAAATTGGTACGAGCGATAACGAATTTACGATTCGTAAGAACGTTATTTCTTTCGCTTTGTGACACTCGAGTTTAACTATTTAATCTGCAGTATGAAATTAAAGCGCCACCCCTGGCTACTTTTAATTACCTGTATGGAATACGAATGTCTGGGCGTGATTAATATCCTAATTACGCGTGCAGCATAAAGGCGTGCATCCATCTTGCCCGTTTTACTGTTTTATAAATGAAAATACAATTTTATAACGCATTCCTCGCGCGATACTATCGCCCTATTGCCATTTCAAGATTTCTAAGAATACGATAGTCGCTAATTACTTACACTAATTTTCAAAACAACGCTACGACGTTAAAGCGAAACATATTTCCAGAAAATTGCGAGATCGTAGCATAGACTTGCGATGGCGTATAAAGTTTGTCCCAGCGTATGACCCAGTACGATTCCAAGAAAGAAATTAATGTACCGCGACTCCATAGGCATTGTCTGAATCGATCGCGTCGTTGTGTTTCTTCGAACCGCGTAATTCCTGGTAATGGTGCTCTCCCGTGGAACAACCAACGAAAGAAACGTTATTTTCTCGTTCCGTTCATTCTTCTTGTCCTCTCCTCTCTCCCTCTCAACAAGTTGCCTTTTTACAAATATTTTTCTTCGAACGAAGACGATACACCGTTTAGTACGGATTCGCGAGCTCATTAATTATATAGCCGATCTCAATTAATATCATTTCGCGTCAATTTGCATCTCCATTCGTCGTATTATCGTGTAATGACTGTGGCTAATGGTTTTAGCCGATTGCCCCAGCACACGCTTGTGTTCTTCGCAACGCGTGTCCATTGTAACCATAGCCTTAACAGCGGTTTAACATCATCTCAGATTCCTTCTCGAATCCAGCGAAATTAAATCTGATCCCCAATAACCAAGAGCTCGCCTGTCTGTATAAATTTGTACGAAGATCCAGCGATATAAGCGAGCCCTGTCTCGCGAGTAAAGCCGGCTTTGCGTTCCAAAGTCTGAAGCAAGCGGCGTGAAACGCTGGAAGGAAACGGCTGAGGCCTCGTGGGAAGCTCGAGCGCTCGGAAACCATCGGCGCTCGAGGTATCGTCCAATTACAAACTTGCAAAGTCGGCGTGGAGTGGCTGGCGGATGGTGTTTCGCGGGCGAATCGCGAAAAACGTTAAACGTCAAGCGGTAGCTCGGGCACCGGTTCGAATTAAAACGTGAAGAAGCTTTAAGCGCCCGATGCACGCATACAGGTGAACGATTCGGTCGCAACACATGTCGCGATCGCCGTTCGTATTAATCCCAATTAAGGATACCAGAGGCGCACGCTTAAACCGCGTCCGCGAGGGGAGGACAAACGGCGATATAATAAAATCTCAAAATGACGGCACCGACCGTCTCTCGGCGTTATTATCCGGTTGCTGGCAAGAGCATCGGCCATGAGGGAGACTGTATCCTACACGACGAGCATAAAATAGCCGGTTAAATGCGCCGAAGGAATACGAAAAAGTCTAATATGAAGAACCCTACAGCAGAAGAGGCTCTCGGCTTCAACGACGGTCCGAGTTTATATCGCAGACCCTAGCATCGACCAATCGGAACGGTGAATTTCGCGGACAAGTAAATAAATTGGACGTGTCCCGCGACTGTTTTCCCGCAACCGGTGATACGCCTCGCGCGATTTTAAGTCTCTTTCGAATGGGAATCTATCCCGAAATCGAGCGACGATGCCATTGCCATCGAATCCAATGATTCCTTCTCCTATTCGTAAATCTTCTCGACCAAAAGGTACCCCTCCCCCCCCCGTGGAATTGTATAGTTTCGTTGACCGAAGGACATCTTTCAACCCGAGCACGTTATAATATCCAAAGAAATTGACAGTTGCGAGAAATGATCCTTCTCCCTAATTCGAGCGTTCTTGGTCGTAGTCAGGTACGAGGAAACGTGCAGGGGAAGAATGCGAGGCGAAGGGCAGAGAAATCAACGAATCGAGAAAGGCAGAGAGAAAACGATGTCCCAGGTTACAACGGGCAACATGGTGGCCGTGACAGCGATGATTTCGCTCTGGCGAGAGAGCCGAACGCTCGACGATGGTCGCGTCCCACCCCATAACGCCCCATATACTCGGCAATTTATGCGCCGAAACGTATTAAATACCTTCCTGCCCCCCACTACGCGTGCAATCTTCTTCGCTGCGTATGGTTCCAGCCACGACGGTCACTATATATTAAAGGCAATATTTTAAATGCGGTACACCTACATTGTAAATACGGCTGTTCTCGAGCGATCCTTTTCTAAGAATAGAGTCGCTCGCAACATTCAGACAGCGCAAAGAACCACGGCTGCGGGCGCAAAAATCACGCCTCCTTGCTTCTTGGTCGGGACCACTGTTTGCTCCTCTTTTAATATCATCCATGTTCTTCCTCATTCCTCTTAGTTTCTCGGTTATTTGAAAACTTTCAGCGGTAGAACAATCAATCGAGATTCTATCAATCGCCATTGAATTCCGCTACTTTTATTTCCTGATTTTCACAAGATATTTTCGCGTCGGAGTTTTATTCGCTTTTTAATTTATTCGAAGACGCGCAGCGTGCGTAGAGAAATTAATCGAAACTCTGGACGATCGTTGAATTCTTTCATTTTTATTCCATTGCCATCGCGAGATGAGAGGAATTCTACTTGTTTTTCTACTTATTCGAAAACGTCCGGCATCGAAGAAAAATCAACCGAAATTTTACCAACGGTCGATGAATTTTTCAATCTTCGTCTCTCTTTGCTCCGTCAAAACGAGCCCAATCTATCTCTTAGCTTCGATTTCGACTTTTCTCAAACGATGCAACTCACTAACACGACTCTAGCCATGAAGAAAATAAACGATCGCCACGAGGAATTTACTAAAATGAAGCTCGACAGCGATGCTTCGCAAATCTGCCCGTTCACCTGAAAAAGACTCCTGTCTATCTACGGTAAAACGAAGTTGCACGTGTTTGAACGAAACGCCAATTCGAACAGATTATTTTTAGATGACCGAGGAGTTCGCGGCGGACGTACGATAAAAAGTCTGTCGCATTGGCGGAGAAGCGTCGTTACACACTGAATATACCAGTAATTCATTGGACGCTGAGTGTGGCAGCGCAGGAAAAAATGTCCCGCCAAGAAACCTGCTCGTCGAATGAATTATTTATGAGGCAACCAGAGCGAAGTTCTGAGATAACGAGCTCGATCGTAAGTGCTTCTGAGTCCTCTTCTTTCGCGATCGTGATAAAAACGCCCGACAGTTCCACGATGCAAGTATGTTTTCAGCTAGTCGTTAAAACGATTGTTTTATTGTCGTTGCAAAATTATCAGACTCAGGTGACGAATGACGCACATAATGTTCAAACGAAACCGCAATCTTAATTGAATTAATGACCGGCGAGCCACTCTTTTTAACGCATTCCAACGTTACTTAGCTCCTTCCTCTTGAAACGTTCCGTCTTTCGGTGCACTATTAATCAAGCAAACTATACCGGCACCCTTCTTTGTTAAAATATCCTACGTAGTACTTGTTAATTTTTCAGACACGTGGAAATATAATATCTCGTGTTCGTGTTTTTACTTTATAAGCAATATCGTACGGACCAAATGCTTTAAATTGAAATTGTAGAAAAATAAGCAAAGACGACGCAAAATAGTAATAAAACTTCGGTTTCCTCGAATGTTTCGAAGGTCTACGTTTTAACATACGTAGGTGCTAGATGCTCTCTTATTTTTAGAAAGTAACCGCGAGCAATTTGAACGATGGCTAATAAGTGGAATATGAAATTCGACTAAGGCAAAGAATCGATGCGAACGGATTGAAAAATTTCACTTGAAACAGACTTTAAATTCTATAATTTACGACTAGGAGTTTGAAAGTTGAATTGTTAGGGGGATTTCATCTTCTCCGCCATGACTATCGGTGGGAAATAGCGGTAGAGAATCGGCGAATCCTCGAATAACGTCTCAATCGGATACACGCAGAAAACCCCACCCCGATCGAACTGGGTTCGCGACTCGGTCGAATTATTCTCTGACCCTCGTCGAGTCATCAGACTCTCGCCCGCCTCTTAATAGAATTGCTCTGTTATACGCGAATAGGATTAGCTGAAACAAAAATGAAACTCTTCTCTGATGTTATTGCCTCCAGCCGCGAGGCAATAACAACGTTTCATCCCTTTCGTTATCGTGTCTTTTTGTCGGTCGTTCGTTAAATTAATATTAATCTCGCGTTCGATCGTTTCTGAGTTAACCGGCTTTCATCTTGTTCGTTCCGTGAAACGTTTCATAATTATGACGAACGTCAATTTACTACTATCGTAAAAGTTTGTCCGAAGTAAGTAACATCGAATGATATAGAAAAGTTACAACAGGTATACAAGGTACGTATCTCTTTCTCGGTTCAACGTTGACTTCCATCTTGAATATTTTGTCCAGACCGATACGATATTCAAATATTCCGTAAAAACGAACAATATTTTTCTATCGTTTCTACGCAAGCAACCCTCGACGGGGCAACCGTCCTTATATGAAATTCAATTCGAGAAGAAGAATAAAATTCGCAGCGGTCATACGAATGAGTGGGCGTTCGTCTTCGACTGAAGAAGATACCCGGTGCCGGCGGTCGTGGCAAGTTCGAGTCGAATAGGTGGAACACGGTGGGCGGGTGTCTTCGTTGCCTCGAAAAACTGGCTCCTCCATTCCGCCTGAGAAGGACGTTTGGTCAACCTTTTATTAGTCCGCCGGCCGAACGCCTCTTCTTGGTCATTTTCCGCACAATGTTGCAGATTCCAATCCCGCCGACTGGTCGATTCCAAATTTTTATTTCGTTGAAATATAGCCGTGGAGACGATGAACCATTTCTTCCCTCGACATTAACGACTTACACTGGCAAGGAGATCGACTTTCATCCCGCAACCGCCTGATTGTGCTCGCGATGAAACTTCACAGGAATATAATAATATGGAACCTTGCGGTAAAGTTCCATGCGTGATCCTATAGCTTTCTGGAAACAACGCCGTTTTGTATTTCGATACGAAGCAATTGAGAAAGATCGTATTTTTGCATCTAGTTGGAAATAGGTTGTTACGATCGACGTTGCCGATCGGCTGCTCTCTGATGTGATATTTTCCACAAACGTTGCGCTAAGAAGGCATTACGTTCTGCTTGAACGTTCCTCCTTTCGAATAACGAAGCGAACAATCGACCTCCGTTACGACAGCCAGATAAGAAGGCTATGGTGTCTTTCGCAAGCATTTCGCGTGCCAGATTACGTGTATGCATTGCGACAAAAATGTGACAACTTTGCACAAAGTATTTTTCTCGTAATTATCGGTCACGTTTCCGCATGAGGTTATCTTTTATATTAAACAGCTGTCTAAACTTTGTTCGGAATATTTCAAGGCCAAAATAATTTACACGACACCTCTAACGTGAGAAAGCTTGGAATATTTTATTTCGAAAATTTTTTACGGAAGAAGTTAGTTGCGTGGCTTTATAGAAATAATATTGTACGAATTCTAGAGATATTGGATTCAAGAGAGAAGTGGGTTATGCAAGAACGCCTGTGAGATTGCATTTAAGACTTACTTACATATCAACGTGGGAGTGGTAATCATGAAATATTGTCCTGCAGATTACACCTACTCAATCAGTCCTCGTTATTAGACCTTCCGTTGCTCTGGTTCAATGTTTCTGCACATGTGTGCATTGTACGTGTTTAATATCGTTCGATAGTTGACTACGACTAACAAACAAATAACAATTGAGCAGTTGAACAAATAACAATTTTGAACGAACAGTAAATTATATGCTGCATGGATGCGTAAGACTAAATTTCAAATATGAAGTCGGAAAAAAAAAAAACAGCGGTTGAAAAATCCGTAAACCGATCAATTCGAAGATTGAACTCGCTGCTTTCAGATTAAATATAAGATCCATTAAAGTAACAAATTCACCTACACCACAGCACACTAGGTACGTGCGTATGTTCATTGCACTGATTATTAAACATCTCACATAATTATCTAATATAATTTTCACAAACACCGATGCACCAATTTCTCTGTACGCGTGAGCAAAGTATATCCTTAAACTCACAAACACGAAATTCGTAAGATTGGATTCTAACGAAAGTCGCTATCCTTGCTAATTTTCTATACAGAATAGGAACATTTTGTATCGCGTGACTAGATTCGAAAGTCGCGTGGTGATCGAGGAAAGCGTCTTGCGGAACTGAAGATGTAGGTGAAACCAAAAGCGGGTTAGAAAGTTGGGGAAGAAGTTTCCAATTTTTTTTTTGCTTCCCCGTCCGGATATTCAAGGGCTGCGCCGTTCCCATAGAAAGTAATAGCACAAGCAGAGCGGTCAATTTTTTTTATCGATAGAAAGTTGGTCATTTGACCCAGGCATCACCGTGTCGAAGTTTCTGGCATGCGGTTCCACAATTTCTTTCGTAATAGCTCGTCTCGACGTTTATACAATTCGTTTTATTCTTTTCATTACTTTAATAATTAGGATATAGGAATAATTAAGATGCATATTCTAGATAAATATCTATATGTATATAATATTGTTGATCGTGTTAGTATTATGAAAGCGATTAAAGAATTATCTATATAAGAAGACTCGACTATTCAAAGTTAATTTATACCTACTTGCTGCAAGCTGGTGGTCTCGGTTTCCTCCACTGTAGAAAGATTTATCATCTAAGACCGATTATATTGAGAAATAAAAACAAATTTATCGATACGCTTATGGTTACATTCCTCGTACGTTTAACTTACATACGTTTAAACGACCGGAATAGTAAGCGAGACACGACACGATATTAATCTATGAATTTTCAATAAGATCCAACGTGCTCGCTTATCCTCGAGCAGTCGGTGAATCAAATGTCAATACGCGAATAGCGCAGTAGGTACTTTTCAGTTTATTATGAACGACCGTAAACACATCGGCTCATAGTAACCGGTTAATTAACACGCATTTGCATTGATATCGGACGAAAGGAGAACAGGTTCGATTTAAGAGCAAACTCACAGCCGATCGTGACATTAAGCGTGATTTAAAAACTTTCCTCGCGTCCCTGCTCCGACACGACGTATTTTTACAACTTTCGTTTAATATACGATGATTGCTAAATCGTCGCATAAGATGGGGGCACGATTAAACTTCTGAAATTACGTACGTACGCCAGAGTGGCTGAAGTTTCATGGAAAACCGTTTATCTTCTCCCGTTACTTCCGCGATAAAGTGGCGTACTTTATAAAGGTACTTGTTCGCCGTTTCCTCGGCGGAAGCCACGAGATTCCGACCGCAGGAGGAGATCGTGTGTTATCTTCTTATCTCTGCAATTACTTTGGCACTAATTAAACATGTTTTTATTATTGCACTTCAATACAGGATAAATCTTGTGTTTTTATTTACAAGTAGCGTATAATATCTCACTTACGACCATAATTAATATCGTACAAATACAACTAAAACCAGACAGATTCGATCACGAGGGGTGAACATTTGTATCTCTTGTTTAATGAAACGCGTTCTTCCTAAAAGTATCGAAACAATTCCCCCGGAGAACTTCGTACGGCTCGACTATCATGGCTAAAATAATACCAACGGGCGATTACATGGACTTCAACGCGAAATAAAGTGACATGTATGCTCTAATTATACGAAACGCAGTTCGTTCGTTTCGTTTTTCACCGCAGAATATGTTAATCTTCGTCGCGAACGTATGCCTTTGTATCGATTCACTGATCGGCACGTGTACGGGCATACTTTTACAAAACACGTGTCAAATTGCAAGCATAAAAGGAAGAACGGAACACGCTTACCCCAACTCCAACTCGATTACTTACCTCACGGCGAACAGCTCGTTATCGTACTGGTCGATTACAGGTACAAACGACCGCAAACGTTACCAGTAAGCCGCGAACCATGTACGTTCCAACATTATTTGAGCCATGAATTCTCGCGAGGTTCGCAAAGGAAACAAAGTCTCTGCAGTGTAGCTTGTTATTTTATACCAGGGATTCATGAGAATACGCCGTTAAGAAATATGCAACGGAGGATGAATCACTTAATAATTAGGAGTTGGTGAGGGTTCGTGACAGATATACAGAGTAAACGCGGAATATGTAAATGAGCTTCGTAAAACTACAATGGATATACGTAGATGTGGAAGGACGTTAATTTTTCGTGTTCGAGGTCCGGCATTCGTTGATCGAGTAAATGTAACAATATTCAGCATGAAACAATAATATAATTATAATTCTCATCACATTTCCTTTCATCCAGGAGAAATTATAAATGTGATCGCTCGATAACTTCATCACTTAGACGTCAATATAAAAAAAAAAAAAAAAAAAGAAACGTAATAACACAAGAACAATTTGTCGCTTCTTTTCGTTTTTTTTTTTCTTCTCTTTCATTTAGTAACTTGAATATAAAAAAAATAAATTCGCGTTCTCGCAATGTATAACATTTTCTTCCTCTTTCTTCCCTTCGAGCAAACGAGATTGCCTGGCGTTCCACTCTCGCGCACATACACACACACACACACTTTCTCATTCTCTCCTTTTTTTTTTCTCTCGCCCCATCTCTTCCTGTCTCCTCGATTACTCGAGAACTTAACAAATTGTCTCCATCGAAACATTCTCGTCGATCGTTCTCGCAAAAAATGCTTTCCCGAAGATAATCGGATCGAATTCGATGGGAAGCTCGTCGATTCTCGTTTAAACGCGTCTTAAAGCTTTTGAAACAAGTCAAATTTAATATAAACCTACCCGTGGCGGGTTTGAGCAAAAAGGAAAAATTTGAAAAAAGGTAACATAAAACATAACAGGGGGGGGGAAATAACTGGGAAACGTAATCGAAAAATGGGAATATCGACTGTTTCATTAATCGAAGTAGCCTATTCGATGCAGATTCGAGGATTATCCTGCAAAAAAATGAAAATTAATCAGATTTAATAAAACCGTGTTCCTCTGTATACTTGTCGAGCTATACGCTTCCACGTACATGTAAACCTGTAGGCCCATTCGTTTCGTTACCATTTCGTAATAATAATATCATGATCGTAATTTGCTACTAGGTACATACAAAACAACACACAATAAAAACAATAACATAATATTAACGTGACGCTCATAATAATTAATATAATAATATAATATAATAATAATGATATAATAATGATAATAATAATAATAATAATAATAATAATAATAATAATAATAATCGTAATAATCGCGCTGAAGATCGTCAGCGGGGTAAACAATTAGCAACTAATTACAATGAATAATTCACGTTGAAATCCGAATGATGCGCCGACTGCAATATTGACCTTGACGTCGACCCCTACGAAATTTTCCTGTTCTTTTTTGTTTGTTTTTTTTTTTTTTTTATACGATCTCTTGTCGCCTCGTTTTCGCATCTCTATTTCCATCTTACCTATACTCGTGTATTCAATACTTTATTCGTCGTTACATAATTAGTGTATTAATAGTAGTCGCGGCGGAATCTATATATCATCTATCCAAGTCCAATCTCACTGTGTGTTTCGCGTGTATTTCCGTGCGCAGACGTATGCCACTGTGCGTAAGTACATTTAGTTTCTCCATTTTTTCATTCGTTTAAAAGTTACTCTAATTATTACAATACATGTTTTTCGCTGCTTCGTTGCTTCCTCCGTCTTCGCGACACGCTTCTATTTATCGTTATTTGTAACACTGTTTTTCGCTTTACCGCTCTTTGCATCTTCTCTTCCTCTCAATCTCTCAATCGCTCCGCGTCCCGTTGTTCTCTTCTCTCGCACACATTCCACTCACGCGCCGCGCTCACGCTCTCCCTCTCTACACGCTCGCAAGTACACAACGCACGCGGCTACGCTTTTAAAGGAATTCCGATCCTCGCCGGTCCTACTTTCTCTTCATCGATTTTTCTGTTCGATGCGAAGCCCGCGCTTACGTTTCGTCGGTCTCGTCGTACGCTGCACATGCATACACATATACGCACATACTCTCTCGCTCACACACACACGCATACACTCGCACACAAGCGTATACAGAGACGTAGGCGCGTGAGGGCGCTCGCACACTCGCACACAAGTGTATACAGAGATGTAGACGCGTGAGGGCGCTCGCACACTCGCACAAAACATTCGGAAAATACGCGTGTATGTGTATGTAATATACCGTAGGCATGCACACTCATTCAGCGGCCCTTATAATTTAGATAATGTTGCACCTTAAAGAATAGAGATCCATTGGGATATTTATTTTCATTTAACATCCGATTAAATTACCTACTTACTCGCTGACGTACCAATTAAAAGGTAAACCCTTCGTCTTCTTCGCTCTTACGGTTAAAGACCGCGTTTAGGACTTCGTTGGCTGGTCCGTTCGGTTAGCTCGTCTCGCGAGTCAGTCGCTCCCTTTCCATTCGGCTGGCCGAGATAACATCCGTCCTCGGATCTGAAAAGAGGAATTCCGGCACCTGACACGCTAGCTTTTCCGCGTTGAATTTTCTTTAGTGTGCTGAACTTTTCGAACGTTCGATAAATCCACGGTCTCGGAGAATTGAAGTTCGTTGCCGATACGTTACGATAGCTATGTAGATACAAGGACGAATATTATTTCGAACGCCCGATTTAATTTTCTTTAAAAACGTTTAAATTTGGACTTTTGCTTAATCGATTCTTTGATAAATGTATTATATATCTATATATTTACGAGAACTCTGAAATTTTTCCAAACAAAACAGTAATTTCGTATTCAACAAATAAATCATATCGAAATGACCAACAAACAAATTCCTTTCGACTCGATGAAAGCATTGTTCGATAGTACGATCCTCTTCCTCGGGAAAAATGGAAATTTACCATCGATCGATCATCACGATCTCTTCTGAATCGTGAAAATTCATTGACGTACCGCAAGTTCCACAACGTATATCCTAAACTCAGTCTCGGAATAGTACTCCCGACCACTCCACAGTCCACTAGGTATGCCTTTAAATCTATATCGATTTTTTTACATATAATATAAGAATTATAGGTACTAGTTTGCAATCCTTGGTAGGCGAATACAACACTCTGGACATAATTAAACTAATCCTTCGAACGCATGGTTGCTTTGGACTAGGTCCGCCTCAGACGCATCCTCGACCTGATTGTTCGCGAGATGGCCGTGACTTCCGTCACTTTTGTCCTCGCAAGTCGCTGCATCGAGAACTACGAACGGGCCCAGTCTTAATTTCTCACTTTGATCTTTCTGATTTCTATTAACGATTTCCTAGCTGATGGCCTCACGCAGGATGAAACGGACAGGAAGTACAGAAGTTATCTACAAAGATCAAAAGTTTAGTTCTAAATCGTTTCACCCTGCTGCAAGTCGTCAGCGATCGAACGAACATGCGCAAATCGAATTCGCTAATCTTTATCGGTATAGTAGAGAATCGGAAATCGACCTACGTCCCACTGTTCGGCTGAAACGTCGAAAAAGAAAAGCGCACTGAATCCCATGAAACGACAAAATACACCGAGAAATTAAACTAATACGCGACAACGATCGAGAGACCTGATAACTATAGTTCGATCAAGGTCGTCTGTGCAAATATTAATACTTTCCGCCCGATCACAGACAATACCGTTCGAACAAATAAACGTAAAATTTAACCAAACGAAATATTCCAATTTCATAACAACGCCGCGAGTTTCTCTATATCCGATAATTTGTTCGTTTATACGTACGCTATCGATCGTACTTTTAAAGATCGAGCTTCTTCTTCCGCTTCGATACACATCTTTCGATAGACTTACCCTTAGGAACAGATCTTTCCCAGCTGTGATTCTAGGCGAATCGCAGTGTCGTAATCATGGGATTCAATGTCGTCGTTTCTTAAACCGTCCTTGAGTAATTCTCATCGATCGATGTTTTCTTAAAAACGGTCCCGATGGATCGCGCGAGCTGAACAGTGCAAGACAAAGCAAACGTACGATCGAGAGTTTCGAGCAAGTGGTACAGACCGGCGTTGAAAGAGGAGGGGCTTGGGAGTAAGGAGGACAGAAGGTGTTCATCCAGTTAGGGATAAAGGTTGATGAGATGGGGAAGGGCAGATACTAAGTGACACTAATTTGCTTTACTATATATAACTGGAGCAAATACTACCGAATTACGAATTGGACAGATTGCTTGGTGCCGCATATGGTAATGCGCACTATTCGAAAAAAACCGACACCTGATACCGACACGCGGAAAAAGAGTCTGATGGTTGACGTTTCAAGGACGCCGTAGTTAGTCACGCTTTTCTGTACAACAGTATTCCTCCCATTAGATAATAAACATGGTTGACGATAAGGATGACGATGATCGGCAATGATAATGACAATAATAATAATAATAATAATAATAATAGCAATAATAATTATTATAATTATAATAATAATAATAATAATAATAATAATAATTATAATAAAATAATATTATAATAATAATATACTACTCGCGAAACATTATCTTTCCTTACAAGTGATAGGCAGTCTTTAAATAGCTGCTGAACGAAGATAAGTGTGCGGGTACATATCCATCTATCCGACGTTGTCGTGGATGCCGATTTCCAGTGATGACGACGACAACGGTGATGAGAAGTTGCGTTGCAAGGTAGAGCCGTGTACGATGGTACGACTCATTCACGATTTCTCTGGGGCGTCAAAACCTGAAGAATCTCGCGTTCAGGCAGCCAGGCCATGAGGGGTCTGATGAAGAAGCGCAGGATACTGCTGAGCCACGTGCGCCAACTGATGATGATGATGAGCATGTGCGTGAATGTGAGGATGAACGACAGCGGTGGGGGGCGTGACGGTGTTGGAGGCACCGGCGGCGTGGGTCGGCAGAGGTGTTTGAGGTTGGGGCGCGTGAAGCGTGTGGCTGTGACCTGTAACCAGACTCGCGTGGCCGCCGGAATGACCAGTGCCGTTTCCAGTGCCGTTTCCTGTCCCGGTCGCGGTTCCAGTCCCATTTCCGACACAACCGTTCGTCGAGCCATGGCTATGATGATGATGGCCGAAGACGACCCCAGAGAAGGCCACGGGTCACTGATGATGCTTCGCGGAACCGTTTGCGTGGTGCGCCTGCGCGACCACGTGGTGACTCGAGGGTGGTGCATGTGCGGCGGCCGGATGATGGTGACTACCAGTCGCCGCGTGATGATTTGCATTGTTGGAACTATTGCTGTTGTTGTTAGTTTGTTGCTGTGACTGCCGTTGACTGTTCTTCTTATTCTTCATACGTCTGTTCTGGAACCAAATCTTCACCTGTCGCTCGGTTAGATTTAGGTTGCGCGCGAGCTCCCATCGCTTCTGCTTCGACACGTATGCGTTGAACAGGAACTCCTTTTCAAGCTCGAGCGTTTGGAACTTGGAGTATGGCTTGCGTTTCTTTCGTACCGTCACTTGACCGGTCCATTCCAGAGGGTTCGAGCTTCCGCAACCAACGCCCATCCCGGGTACGCCGACACCGACGCCGACTCCCGCCAGGGAACCTGCGGGAAACAACGAAGATGGGGAGGAACCCCACATCACTTAACACAATTAGTTTGCCGATAACAAATAACCTAGTTGCTAGCTAGGAATATAGCTGATGAATAAATTTCCTTCGATATTGAGATTGCGCTCATCGAAAGTAATCAAATTTTCAGAATAATATATTTATACGAGATTAAAATATGTTCCATTTGATCTGTTGCTACTCGACAGCAACCACCGTATTCTCGATCTCGCGTCCCAATGTGCAAAATGACTATACCCGTTCCCTTTTTCTGCGGCTCGTGGAATTATTAGATCCGTACAAGCCGACAGAAACGGGAGCAAATACATCGGTTCGTTAGTCGACGTATCGGCGCGTAACTATATAATACCGTTAGTCTTTGTTCCGAATGAAATCTCTATCGACACTAGTTACGCGTTACAAACCGAACCAAACAGACCGATCGATATTGTAATACCGTCTCCCGATTTCTCGTCAGATGAACTGATCCGTTTACTCCATGGAATTAGTACCCCGAATACGAGAACATATCCTGCTAACATTAACAAGAGGGAAAAGGAATCTCATTTATATCGATAAGCGTAATACTCGAGTGATCGTATTAATTAACGTATGTATATTCCAATATCCTAAGTAATGCTTTATTCGTATTTATGTAGACCTTCAGAATTAACCCTTTCGAAACGGACCTTTTTCCCGTTAACAACCAATAACAAACGCGATATAATGATGTTCAATGTAGCATGTTGGGCGGTTAAAAAGCGTAAGGCTGAGCATATTTTTGAAATGTGTATTTTATAGTACATACTGTTTACACAATTTTTCACGTTACGTTATGAACCTGACGCTATTTACGTGAAATACGTTCCGAATAGCGGCCATAAACAACTTATTCGGAAAGAACTGAAGTTTGCGTTGGGATGTATTTTTCCAATAGTCTCGAAAGGGTTGATTAATTTAAAATTATCTCTTCGCGATCGTGCTCCGGTCGAGAAGAGGGAAACTGGTACGGTCATAGTCGATATTAAATTTTCCCTGAGATGTTAATAATTGCATTTACTAGGTACGAGTTTTAAACTGGTTTCTGAATACAGCGTCGTAAACGTGCAAGTGACGCTAATTCGATTTTTAAAATATCGGAAGAAATAAAGTAAAACGGAAGAGGGAAGAAAATTGTGATTTCAAATTCACACGAATATCGACATAACAAATAGAATGACTCCAAGAAATAAAAGGATCCCTGAAATAATCAAGTTTTTTCAATTAAAATTTCGCTGATTAGGAGGGTGCGAGGTCAGGAAATCGTGAAATTCACACCCAAAGCGTTTCCTGGCGCTACAGCGTGCATTTGACGAATGCGTGTATTGTGTAAATACGTGAGGCACATACTTACACAAAGGGTTCGCCGCGACGCGACGCGACGCGACGCGACGCGACGGGCCGAGGAGCCGGTATAATTGGACCGGGCGTACTAACCGGGCGGAAAACATGAAATGGAAACACGAAACATGGTACTGTTAGTACGTTTCTCGTTGTAGCCGGTGCAGCGGGTGTTCAAGACCGTGCACGAATCACACGATCGTTTGCCTCGCGGATTTTTCTACCTCGCTAATTAAAGCGTTCGTCGACGATAAATTTCAATTTTAAAAAAAGAGTTTTGTTTCTCTCGTAAATAATTTTTTTCTTCTTTTAATTTTATGATAATAAATTCGGATATATTGTATTTTAATCACAAGTAATAAGTCATGTACTCTAAAAATTTATGTACGGCCGTGAGGGGTTAATCTCGTTTGTATTATATGTTCCGTCTTTCTTGATTCACGATATGAAAGGTACTGTACGATCAAAACATTGTCTCATCATTCGTTCTTCGACATAGAACTATTATAAAAAGAGAAGTCCTTTTAAATTAGGTGCGTAGTATAGGTGGGATATAAATAACGTCTTTTTAGAAGAGGTCGCCCAATACTCGAACGTAGCGTGCACGAAGCGAAGGGATTACGAAAGCGGTCGGCCTGTCCGTCTATCTTTAACCCAAGTACGGACAACGATGGCGAGTAATCGTTGCAAAGCTACGAATGCAACAGCCTCGCGAGCCTGGCAACGTTACACGCTCGCGAGCGCAACTAAATTGCACTTTCCCACCTGCTATTCTCCTTGTTGAATCTCATCCACGTTATTCACAGCCGTGTCTCGATTCTCGAAACGCTCCTATGTCCTCCTCGGGATTGTTATTTCCTAACAAACACGTTCCAACGAGGAATTTTATTAAAGCAACCGAAAATAGGTGAGTTTATTTACAACTGAAATAGCGCGATCGTCGAGAGACGAATAAATTTTAACGTGCGGCGGTCCAACTTAAAGACTTGCTCTTTGTTATCGTTTTGTTTGAGAAAATATTCCATTCTTTTCGTCGGCTATAACTCTAGAAATGTCTTATTGTAAACGGTTGATTAAAACATAGCAAGATCAGGAAAAGTGTACCAAACATTCTCGACTCTCTTTTCTTATAGAGGATTCGGGAGCTGATCCGAGTTACGTATTTTCTTCCTATCTTATTAGAGCACGTAATATCCACCTTCTAGTCATCCGCCTATCCTCTTCTATGTATATACGTTTCTCCCGTGCTAATTCTTATTTTCCCACACCCCCTAGTTTCTATCGTTCCTCGACATTATTCGTCCCGTTCTCCTATATATCTCGTTAAATGTACTTTTGCTTTCTTCCGTTTTGTTTCGCGAACGCGATTGCATAAGCGAGAGGAAGAAATGTATCGCCCAATAGAATGTCGGAATATGCCAATGGTTTTAACGCATAGTAGGGACGCGTAAAGGGGCACACGAAACAGCGGGATAAATGACGTATCGATTTGCGGCAGGCGTGCTGGCAGCAACGAACGCGTTACGGTTATCGCGCCAACCCTCCAAACAACCACTGTCCACGATTTACCGATATCAACGCGACGAAAGCTCGCCTCTCTGATCATCTAGATACGACTGTCTATCGTAATCGATTTACGGGAACGATTTAACGCGAATAGACGAAGCGTTAATTTCGAAGGTGGACGAATCGAGTTTTCGATCAGACATTAACTGAATACAAACTGGAAAGATAAAACATCGAGGACGGTGTAGGATTAACGATGGCTCGCGCGATCAGATCGTAACTTGAAATATTCCTAATTAGACACGATCAAGAGGATCGAAAAGCGCGCGATAAATTAAAAAGCGAAACATAGGACGTCGTTTAAAGTTGCAAAGTGGCCTTTAAACGACGAGCGCACGTCGTTCCGTTGCAACCGGTCTTCTTATGAAGATAGAGTTACCCAACCAGGAAGATGTTATCTGATCGGTTGCAAACGGTGGATCGTGAACAGCGGCAGCTGTCATGGTCTGTGCAACTTGTCGAAAAACCGCGCTGGCGTGTTGGTCGGAAGCATTCGGGAACAGATACGTTGAAGACGATGTCGCGACGACGCGGTCTCGTATACCAGACAGACGAACAAAGATAATGGAGCTGCCATCTATTGGGAGACGGTTAAACTATACGCGGCGCTCGTATTCTGTTACTTTGTATGGATCGCACGCCTGCGCGTGCACCTCCCTACCACGCATACGATTAACTTCGGGGCCGAGAGTCGAGAGGATCACGCGAACGTTATCTCGTTTATCGGGCCGAGCTTGCCCGTATGAGCAACTACCGTGTCTCGTATTTTCCTATTCTTTACGATTTCGAAGAGCGACGCGCGTACATTCCACCGACCTCTATAATATCCTATCGCCGATCAAAATCTCCAGCTCGTAGCTTTAAACCGAGCCACTCTTTTCGTCCCGCTACGACTCCTTGGCGACGAGGAAAATACGATTCGGTCGTGGCATTGAATATGTTAGCAGCACGTTTGCATATATGTTTTCAACGCCGACAGAGTTCTGACTGGTTATGCAAGTAGCCGAGTAAGGATCTACGGACATTCTGTAGATGTGCAACGGGTAAAAAGTATCCAAACGGATTAAAAACTGAAACAGGCCGAACCGAAAGGATGGATGGATGCGGGAAAAGAAATTGGCGACAACGTTTGCTAGAAGGAAAGCGAGAATGGCCGTTAGTAGGAGAAGAATGAACGGCTGCACGGGTCATGGAACGGATCAGCTGATCGGAGGCGCACGCCAGAGTTTACGAGTTACGGCCGCCAATAAACCTGCCGTGGTTCGTTGTTGCTCATGCGACGTTTCATGGGTTCCAGGATCCCGAGGAAAGGACGTCGAGTGGGGACAAAAGAGAATGACCAAATACGTGAATGAACGATGACTGAATCGCTAGTGTGTGACAGGTCAGGATCTTCGCGAATTTCGACCATTTAAATTTTCTGTACATCCCTCTCTCTCTCTCTCTCTCTCTCTCTCTCTCTCTCTCTTTCTCGCTGACTCGTTTCAAGGCCGAGATAGAGAAGATTCGAAGCACGATCTCGTGACTTTTGGACGACGTTTCGTTTCCCTGCGGACTCGCCGGAGCACGTACAGTGGATGACCTTGCGTTTACGAGCAAACAAATTTTGCGCGGTTCACGAGTTACGTTAGAACCTATTCTATCGAATGGAAAGTAAAATCCTGCGCGTATGTAGAACATAGGTGTATACGTTACCTCAGTGGCGGATCCTACTGGAAGCAAATAAGGTATATTAAAGCTGAAAAAGAAGACAGAGTCGATGCTTACCTGGAGGTGGGTACGGACTGGAGGTAACAGGTTCGGGCGCTCCGTAATTCCTAAGGCCACCGTATCCGTCATGCGGGAAAGCGCCTTCGGCGGCTACCATCGCGGCAGTGACCCTTCCTCGGTCGTCCGCGGCGGACGGCGCTAAATACGGGACCCCGGCTTGCGAGTGAGGATGATGATGGCCAGCCGTGTCGACCGGATGGTGATGCCTAGCCGTGGTGTACGGCGCGTAATTGCACCAGCTCTGAGAGAAGCTCTGATGACAGGAAGAAACAGCCGGATCTGTGGCACCCGTAGCCGCGGAGGAAGAGCCAGCCCCGGTCGAGGAGCTGGTGGTCGCGACACCGGCCGAGTTATAAGATTTGTAATCGGAAGTGGAGCCGGCGGTGGCGGCGGAACCCGCTGTCGCCGCAGCTGGTGACCAGAAGCTGAGCGTGCTGGCTTTCCGGTTGTCCCTGGAGGATCCGGAAGTGGAGGTAGGGTCGGCCGCCAGATTGTAATAGGTCGGGGGATTGTTACCCCCGTAGGTTTGGTGATGATTGAGGGAGTCAGCCGCGGCTGCGGCGGACGAGTAATGAGAGTCCTGGGGATGATGGGGACTGTAACTCCAACCTCCTTGGGAGCCAGCCGAGGACGAATGGGAATGACGAATGACACCCGCTGGTCCAGCGGCGGGCGCGGCGGTGGACTCGACGCAGCCGACTTCGCCGTAGGAGGAAGCGGCTGGGGTGGCGGTCAACCTCTTGGCGGGTATATGGAGCGGTCCTGGCGCGCTGTTGCTCGCCACCGAGGAGGCGCTCGGCGAGGTCGAGCTGGCGCTGGCTGTGGGCGCGGAAGGCGCGCTCGTAGCCGAGGAAGCCGGTGCAGCTGGTGAGGTCGGTGTAGTGGCTTGCTGATGGGAAGCCGGTGTCGATGTTGCTTGTTGTTGTTGAATCGATACGAGGCTGGAGGCTGTTGGCGGGACCGGTGGCGGGCTGTCCTCGTAGAGGGAACCGTTCATCATGGCCCACCAGGTTACCCCGGTGGAATTCCCCGCTCCGGTGGCTGACCCCATCGGCGTGACGGAGCCAGGGTGGCCCACGCCGGAGCCGCACAGCGGCGCGGCGTGAACATTGTCGTACAACGTCGCCGTCGAACAAGCCACGTGATCGGCGATGGTGCAGATGGTGACAGGTGATTGCCGGTGTTATAACGATGACGCCCGGGACGGTGGCGATGTCGACGTGCAACGAGGGTCGCGACGCGGCCGATTCCGTGGTCGATCCGGCCGCGATCGTCGGCGTTGTTCGGGAGACGGTGGCAGCGGCAGGCCAAGCGCGGCAATACCGGATCGATTTTTCACCAGTCGACCGGCAAACGCGATCGCATCGTCGTTTCACGCGGTTGCGTTTACGACGTGCATATGCGATCCAAGGACGGACACGAGCGAACCGATATAACGTTGCGAGTAACGTTAGTCCGACAAAACGAGACACCGTACGCGATGAAAGAACAGCAGCAGGTAGAGCAGGCAGAGGGGTGACGGGGCAGAGAAGAAAGAGAAGAAGACGACAGAGGCCGCGCGAATGACGGCGATAGGGCAGGGGCGGGGGAGCGAGAGAAGCAGCAGAGCGGTAGTTATTCGCGTCGATTTTACGAGACGGTCTCGTCGAGCGTGGCCGACGAAATCGGTAACAAATGTAACCAATGGTCAGGGAGCGAGACCAGTTAGAAATACCGCGGCGAGTCCCGTTCACGAATTGGCACGCGAGACGACGATTTCAAAAAGGCAAGGACGGAAGAGCCGCGCGTTTCATCGTGTGCGAATCGTTACGTTGCTCCGTGGAATCGCGGAATAAATAAAGAAAACGCGTGCGGAAGGTAGAGAAGACGCGCGGTAGGTGGGGATAGGGAAAATTGTACGGGTGTATGTGATCGTGCGAGTATGGTTGGCGGAGGGAAGAGAGGGTGTGCAGCGGCGCGGCAGACAGGTGGAGGGGTAGGTAAGCGTGGGGTGGAGGGAGACGGAACACGGGAATCCAGAAGGAGAGAAACCGAGAGAAGGAGAGACGAAGAGTAGCCGCGAGAACGAAAGAAACGAAAGAAGAGGACGGAGCGAGACAGGGATAGACAGAGAAAGTAGGCGCCCAGGGGCGCGATAAAATGCGTAGCAAATCCGTCGAGAAAAGGTCCAAGCACCACCACCACCACCACCACCACCACCACCGCGACAACGCGTCCGAGACGACGACCGAGGTTGATCGAGGTTGACGGGCGGCAAGCAGGTCGAGCCACGTGCAGAAACGTCGTCGATGAGGATCGGTCAGCGGGTCAAATTCCGATATCGATGTTCAAACGATCCAGTGATCAAACAGCGATGACGATGACGATGGCGATGACGATGATCAGGTCCAACGATTATGCGCCACGCGCGACGTTGGAACGAACAGAAACAGAAAATGACACAGCACTCCTTTAGAAACGATCGTTCTCTAATATCTAACTGATCAGTCGTTGCAGCTTATTATCTTATTAACGCGTATCGATATGCGTAGTGGGCGTGAAACTGCAATTTTAATTCGGTCTCTTCTTTTGGCGATCAGTCGATCTCGTTTCGCGCGTTCCACGTAATTTCGCGATCGCCGGACGTCACCGGCAACGATGGATGCTCAAAACTATCAACGAGCGGTACGCGACTGAAACATGTCGCGACCAGGACACTTGGCAATCGTGATCTTCTCAGGACCGAGCACGTCACGTCGTCCGTACAGCACGAACACGTTTCTTTCACTGGTCGACCGATCTTGCTATCGTCGTCCCGGTCCGGACCATGCTCGAGCTGCATGTCGTCCCGTCTCCTTTCTCAAAGGAAACTGTCACGTTGCTCATTACTCTCTTCGAATACACACGCGACGTCCACTTCAGCGCGCACTTCGTCTCCACCGGTCACTTGTTCTCGCCTTTTAAGCCTATCCTTCTTAAATATCCTTCGATTTCGATTCGACGTGTTTTCTCCTTCTATCCGCCAATTCTCGAGGCAAGAGGCGCGCTATCCACGAATCGCAGAAATCCCAGTAGATATACTCGCGTCAAGGATCACTGCGGTCAGGAGAAACGGTACGTCCGTGTCGGACCGAGTATCTCTCTCAGCGCTCTTTCCTTCTTTCTTCCTTTTTTTTTTTTTTTTTTTTGTCCTGAAAAATTAGGTAACAGATCCCTGGAGAAGTATCGTGGGGTGCGCACGACCTTAGATATCTCAGGTAGAGAGTCACACAGCCGCCGTGGAATCGTAGCAGGCTATAATGATACACACACGTTCCGTGTTTACACACATGAAAAGACTCCCTTTCTTCTCTCTGCCCTCGCTGAGCCGAACTGAGCGTCAACTGAGAGCTCTGCCTGCGGCTCGACGCGCAAACGGGCTGAAAGCGACACGAGCGCGATCTCTCGGATCGTTTGGCAACCAAACCCTGGACGGACACGTCTCTCTTCTCCCTTCCACTTTGCGCTCTGCCAAGCCGTTAGCCCCGAACCCCTTTCCTACCCTCGTCCATCGCACTCTAATCTGCCTCTCTCCCTTCTCTGCATCGCGCGAGAATCAGCCTGCATAAACGCAAGCGAAACACATATACACGCGGGCCTGTTCACGAAAATCTCGATATCGCGCGAGCCACTTCTTTCGCACTTCCTAACGTTCTCTCCACTGCGAACACGACCCTTGGCTAAAGAAAGAAACGAGAATAAGAGGAAAGAAACGATTCGAACCGGGTCGTAATCCAATTGTCGAACAGCAGGTGCTTCTTCCACTATCCTGCTTACAATTTTCCCGTCCCTTGGGTTACCACGAATCAAAATTTTCGCGTCGATAGTCTACTGCGCGTTTCCACTTTTTTCGCGCCTCCAACGCGCGATAAATAAAACACTGGAGCTCGTAAAATTTCGTCCTTAACCAAAGAAGCAGGTTTCACCTTTTTCTTTCTCGATTGTTTACTTCCGTCCGATATTTTAAATCGAAATAATTCAATTTTCGAGGACTAACGTTATTTCGATTGTTATAATTTATATCGCGGTCGTTCGTGGTCGCAACTTTCGTCGATCCTCGGCAAGTCCGTCATCGAACACTGCGTCTTTTACGATACCCATTATCTCGCGGAATAACGACTAGCCGTTATCGTTGTTAAATTATTTGTTTACAATCATGTCGCTTCAACACCGAGTAATCGTTCGAATTGCCCGAGTTATCTATCGTCTTGATTTTTACTCCAAATAGTCACCGCACCTACTCATTTTAGTTCAAACCTTATATTTTTCAATCCACCGAATCCAAACTCAACAACAACAACAACAACAACAACAACAACAACAACAACAACAGAATTACCGTAATAAGACGCGAAAAGTAGTGAAAATATCATAATCGTAATATGTTACATTTCTATGTCGGTAAATCAATGTCCACCAGATCCTTCAAGACGCGCGAACATAATTATCCTAATGGCCACGTTTGCCGACGCAACCGCACTGAGAATTGATTGAAGGAGTCGCGCGGACGAATGACCGAGTCCTCGACCGTTTTCCGCTGTTCTGCACGCGTGACGTCACGCGCGAAAGGAGGAATGGATGATGTCTCGCGACCGCCACGATCTCACTACGGTGCGTGAATCCACGCACACGTTGTAACGACGCGTGTACGTGCACACGCACACAAGTGCCGACAATACGTCATGGCAGTATTGCAGTCTAAATCTCGGTACTTTTATGGGGCAGTAAAGTAAAACGGTCTGACAACAACTCCGCTGGCACATACGCCTTCCATCTGTCCATCAGGTTCGCGCGCCACTAGATCGCGTCTCGACGTGGGATGCTTCTTAATCGGCAAACAAATTATCGAATTATTCGAACGCCTGTTAGGTTTATCAGCAAATCTATGCAACGCTGGTGTCTATCGTCGAGCCTTTTTAAAGCAACCGAGTGAATTTTAAGTTGCGATCAAGTAAGACTTTGGACTTTAGGACGTATTCGTCTATCTGAATCCATCGAGGAGTAAATTGTTCATGTAACTAGAACACATATGGTCCGTGTTTAGATAAGTAGAGTCAATGAGCAAGAGTTAATTCAGCCTTGCGGAAACTAAAATTTCATTGCAATAAATGGAGATTTACTGTGCATAGTCTATGTTCGCATAGTTCCCATGGATTGACATTTTGCGTATGCTAACTCTACGATATGCATTTTTTAATGACGGAAGGGGAAAGACCTTAACGTTACATAGAAACAAAGGTGTAGGTAAAAAAATCCTGACTGAAGTTGTGCAACAGAAGGCATAGGAATATATTTGAATAAGATACTCGACGTGAGTAAACTTGACATTAGAAGTTTCTTCCGACTATTTATGAACAGATTGAACTTGAAACTAGTAATAAACGATGACGTTAAAAGGTGATTGAACTTGACTCCGATATATATATACCTACAAATGGACGATAGCCTTCGGTTACGTAATTGATCCATTAGCGAGAGTTTATTATTGATGCAATAACTCGCAAGAAATCTATAAATTTCTCTTTCGAGTTCCAACGTCGACACGACTATGACGTTCACGTTGACTTCGTTTCTAAACGGTCACGATCGTCCCTCGTAACAACGAGCCTCTAACCATCAACGTGAAATATCGAAAAGGTGGCAATCTCGCGCCATGGAAAACTTTACGACAACTACAAGGACTTTACGAGAAGATGGTGGATTAGAGCTTTCCAAGTTTTCTAAATTATACAATTAAGATTCCATTTTTCTTTTCGCATAATATAAATTCGAAACCTTTATTATCCACGCTATTCAATTTCCAAATGTCACTGAAGTAAATTTATGATGGCAATCTCGTTTACAATAAGCCGTATCTAGAATGTAGTACCAGGGCAACATTTCTGGGCAAGAATAATCCCATATACTTCAGGGAAGAAAATAATGCAAGATCAGCATAACGGACCCATAGTCCTTTACAACATGAAGGTAATTAAAAAAGGTGTGTTTGACAATGGGTGGTTCATACTATTTGCACACAAAAATATAATTATACGGGATAACTGTTAAAGAAATGCCAGAAAATTTTAAGAGAATTACAGCGGATTAGTGTAGTGTAAGCGGTATAAGTTATATATCACTGTCCTAATTTCATGTTACTTAATGAAGAATGTTGAAAATCGTACCGAGAGTGGTAACAAGGACTGAAGAAAATATTTTAAGCCGTATATATTGTATATCATTGTCCCAAGTTTATTTTAACCATCATTTACTGTTTTATAACTGGTTAACGTAGAGAGACAAAGATCAAACTGCAGTAAGAAGATGTAGGATATTCTACCCTTTGTAGTAATATCGTCCGTACTGTTCCTAAATAACTTAAATATTAAGTCGTGAAATTAGGAGTTTATTCTTCTGCTTGCATTAATATCTATTAGAAGATTAAAACTTTCGCTATTTAAACTAGCCAGTTAGCAAATCTCGTTTTATAACCAACCAAAATTACCAACAAAATCAATCCCCTTCGTATAATTGTCAATAATATTGTTGTTCTGTTTGTTCTTAAATAATGTACTAGTCGAAATAGAATATATTGAATCACTGTCTGCGTCGATATCGGAGTCGTGTGTTATTGTGCTTGCGTAGGAAGTACATAGGAAGCACGAGACTCTCGTTCGAATAGAAGTGCGATAAATCGCGGGGGAGGCGCGAGCCACCTGACGTTTGTTGTACAGACGACGCGATCATGAATGGGCTTTATAGCAACCCGCCCATTTATAGGTAGTATGCGCGGTTTAGTAGCTTTTAGTGCGACGCAGTTGTATACAATCCTCTGTTTACGGCAAGTACGTAGCCAGGAAACAGTACGTTATCGTCGACTTTTTAGTTCGAGGTTTCGAGGTCGGCTACAAGCAACGAATTAACTCGTCTAGTCCGAACGAGACGTCGGAGGTGATCGTATCGCTTTAAAAATTCACGATATCACCGTTTTCTTCGTGTTCCTCGCTTCCTTTCGTCGTTTCGCATGTCTATTCTCTTTCTTTTTAATATCCAAGTGTGTATTTGTCTCTTCGTTTAGAAATCGTTTTATAGTCGATTGCCAAGTGTCACTGAGATCGCACATTTTCCAGGTGCAACGAGTTCGTAAATTCAATAAAATGAATTTTAGAGATCGGTGTTAAGAGGATTGAAACGTTTATCGAACGTACCGTGGGCGAGTAATGGTTTCATTTGAACAAGAACAAAAGAAAGAAATATAACAGAAATAGACGCGTGCGCAACTCACCTTGTATACCGGCCAGTGTTCCCGGCTGGAACACGCGGGAAAGCCTGAAACATTAGCAAACACCATGAAATGGTCACACATTCGATCGAAAGTGTTTTATAGATATCGCGTCTGTCGGATCGATTGCCACGTTACGTTACTCCTACATGTCTTACTTTCATTCTGGACGCGTTAACCGTGCCACTTTCTTCTTGCAAATTTCAATAATAATATTTCGCGACAGTCTAATAATTTCATGGCTAGTATCTTAGACTCGATTTAAATCAAACACGTGCTTCTAAATTCTACAACTGCGAGATATATATGTTTTAGATCTAGAGAACATTTTTCAATAAGCCATCCATTTTCTGTTAGGATCGAAATCATACGAAACAATTGACGCTTGTAGAAATAATTGACTGACCTGCTGCACAGCTCGAACGGGTGGAACGTCTTCTCCACGGCGCCGTACACTTTGAGGCCTTTTATTTACAGGTTTACAAAGAAAAACATCAGCCTGAAAAAGAAAGAGAGGGAATACTGTTAATACATTACGATTCCTATATCCTTTTAACGCGAGTCTCTGTAAATATTTTAAAAACATATCGCTCCAGGTATAAAGTTCGGTACCTTGTACCTAGTCATTAACCTACCACAATAGGGTCTCTAGCCTGCTACTTTCAAACACTCGTTTGTGTTCCTATATCGATGGTGTTTCTCGCCACTTTGGCCAAAGTAACTGGGATCATGCTGATGTTTTTATTATTAAAATCATTTTTTACGAATTTTTGCTGTTGGAACGATACAGAAAAAATTGAATGCACAGAAACATTTTGAAGAGATCCGGTCCATCACGGTTCTTTTCTCAGGTCGGCAAATTCAATCATGGGCGTGACTATGAATTTCGATTCGCCGCGCTGAACGTAAATATCGAAATCGAGACTGCAGGTGGAAAACGTGGAAATGCTCTCTGGAGGTGTCTGCGGGGCCAAATCTCTGGGGGTGAGTTTACGGCGGACCGGTGAACGACGCTTTCAGGGAGAGAGGAAACATGTCGATTCAGCGGGTAAGAGAGAGACCATGAGACGTAAAGGAAAATATTTTCGCAACCAAGTACTTTAAAAATTTTCATATCGATTCAATCTTTATCGTTTGAAATCAAAACAAGTCCGTACGTTTAGAATCTTAATCAGATACCGTTCGATAAATTAATAGATATCTAAATTTTCATATAAAAATTGGAACCAGATTACAGCTGGTGTCTGGTGAAACTGGAATTGAATCCAGTCACATAGATAGTATTGAATTCTTATTGTATGAACTGTTTATCTTCCGATAAATTCAAATAAAAGAAATCCCGCCGTATATAAAATAATAAATTGTAAGAAAGTAAGAAACACAATGATTCCCAACAAATTATCGTGTCACGATTTTCCTTCTCGAAAGCGAAACATCTTATCCCCATGGTTGATACACGAATCCTGACCATTTATGCGACACAAAAGGTCGGCCAGTTTCTTGAGACGATAGATAGAACGGCACCGAGCTACAGAGAAAGGGAGAGAGACGATAATGGTAAAGCTTGGCGAAATGTGGGCAGGACGTGCCACGAGGAATATTATCGTCGTGGAGCGAAGTAAGGGCGAAGAGGTGGGATGGTCGCGTGAAAAACACGCTAGCCAACATCGGTGTGTACAGAAGAGATTGGTCGAGGGTGCGCAACAGCCGGACACGAGAAAGCTCTTGCTTCCCTGCCGTATCTAACCCCAGCGAGGGGTAGCTGCGTTATGCCATTTCTATGAAACGCTTCGCAGAAGCCGTCCATTTACCATTTACGTCGTCCAGTTCAGCCCTGAGCACGCATTTCGCCGTGTAATCGAATTAAAAATCCCATGATTCTCGACGATTGCGCGCCATCGCTGTCAGAACGATCGCAAGTCGAACGAAATATTGCTGGCTTTATGCAAATTTTAGAATAGTCCATGCGAGAAGTTTAAACGAAATCGAGAAAGCCAAAGGACAGAGGTTTTAGGGAGCGTATTTTAAATACGGACGGAGGTAAGATGGTAGGTAGGTAGGTAGGGATGGTAAGATAGGTTTGTTTGATTGATGCTTCAAAATTCATGAAAAGGTTTAAGATAATTACTTTTGAGAGTGGCGGACAAAGAGCTAAACAATCATAAAATTTACGTTCTTCGATGCGACGATAGTTAAGAATTATCGAATGGCTGTTAAAAATATAGGATTCTTAACCTTGACCTGCGGATTACAATGAAATTTATTACCCTCAAAGTTTATTGCTCTCAAACGCACGTTTTCGATAACACCCTCTGTCGCTGTAATGGGTCGATATTTATCGCCTCGTTATCCTATAAGGGTGTTTTATACGGAGCAGATAGATTTTCCAATAAATACAGACTTGTGCAGATACAACACTTCCATGCCGATTCAAAACATATACAAAGATTTCTTTTTATCAAATCTTATATATTCCAGAAAAAAGATTATTCGAACGATGAGTACCAGCTGCGTGTCATTTATCGTTCTGAGACGGTGGCAGCCGAGGCTCCACTCAAAAAAAAAAAAAAAAAAAAAAAAGGGGGCATAAAGCAGCTAAGATAATTAAAAAAAATCCGATCCCAAAGGAGCCAATGGCAGTCTTAATTCACGCCAGGCAACGGTACTAAAAGTTCAGCAGAAAGGGTTGCACTCATTACGCGGAAACCCCTTACGAGAGATTACGAAACTCGAATCATGAAAAAAGTTTCTTGCAAAATTACACTCGACGGGGAAACTCTGGCTGTTAGATGGGTATCTTGAAAATGACGGAGATTAAGCTTCAACTTTTATTTACTTAATCTAATTCTATTGGATTATATGACTGAAAACTCCAATAGACTTCGACATTTTCTTAATGTGTGTCATATATTAAATCGTTCAAGCAGCAATCCCTCGGTCGAATACATTTTAATAATAATTCATCCGCAAAATATATTCTCTTTTTTCTGCTCGAACATTCTTCGACCTCATTTCGCATTAAACTTCAACGACCTCGACATATCTTACGAGGACTATAGGGGAAGAAGTCATATTTCCTATATTTTTTTTCTCTCGCAAGAAAGCAATTTTTACATTCAATCGTATCTCGCGTTAAACATGTGCTTTTCCATCGCCTTTACAACCTCCAAAATATCGCACTTCATCGTATCAAAGTAAACGCAAGAATATTACTTATCATGGTATTCGTACGTGATATTTTGCGGTTTTCAATACAATAACTCATCCGTCTACCCCTTTATGCCAGCATCTTCGATCTCCTTAAAAAATTCAAGGCTGAGATTATCTATAAAAATCAACCCTTCCACGGATCCTTACAAATATGCAAATATTCATCGATCGTAGGTGCAGTTACTCACCCTTGTACTACCCCTATAATCGTGTATTTCCCTCTTCAAAAATTGCAACCTGAAACTCAACATAGATCGTTTATGGAAGTGAACTCTTCCATAAGGTGCAGCGTACAAAATGCTTGTTAATCGCTACCGAGAGAATTGGAATATATCGCGTTGGCCGCGAGGGGTCGAAACCCGTCGTCTCCGCGACTCGGTGAACTGGTTCTGGCGGTCGTCTGGCAGGAGGGGCGGAAAAGGGGTTGAGTCCCATAACCATGTGACGTGACGCGTGCCGTTTTTAGCAGGGCGTCGGGACGCCTTCCGCGTGGAACGCCGCCAGCACCGGGACGCCCTCTCGTTTCCACAGGCAGACGGTATGGCCGCGCGACCAATCCCGAACGCCGCTTCCGACATTCGCGTCCAACATGGCAGTGGCGTGCGCTCTACGACACCGGCCAGACCTCCAATTCCCAGTCTGGGTTTCTCCCTGCGATTCACTAGCCGAGCCACGCTGACCCGAGTTACCGTCGACTGACCTTCTTGCGCTCAATTATCTCCAGGACCCGTCATATACTCGCGAATCGATGTCTTCGATGATGGAATGTAGATTTTCGAGTTCAAAGAGAAAAATATTCGATGCTAGTCGAGAATAGTCTCCAGCTCTTTTCTAAATCGTTTGAGAGATCAACGTTATTGGTGATTTTGTTTAATAATTTCTCTATGCTTGAACGGTTTCTGGGTTTAACATATATATTAGAGGGTGGAGCATTCGTAGATTAGAATTTCGAAATCTTAGAAAGAGATTTCGAAACGGCATGTTTCTTTAATATCGATCGAAATATCTACCCTCGTCGTAGAACTTTTTCCCGAATACCTTTGAAAGGAACCGCCCTCTCGAGATAAGAAACTTTTTTACGCCGTTGTGTGATATTTTCGACGGTGAAAAGTCACACGATATTTCAAACGAAGTGATAAAGCGATGGATTACTCGATATCGATTGTCAGTGAAAAGTCGACCAAGTTTATCGAGATAAGACGAAGCAAAGAAAAATAGAGCCGTAAAGCATGCGATCTAAGGACGACGATGTTCGAGAAACGGCTTATGTATTTCTCCTAAATCGAGCCTTTCGAACGGATGCAATCGCTACTCGCAAATTCCGAAAGGAATAACAAAGAACCAGAAGCTAATTATCCCAGTGATGGCCGATTTATCTCGCTCACGTTCACTCTTTTCCCAGGAAACGTGTTCGAATCGGCAAAAGGCGAACACGTCCAAGTTCGGCGACTCCCTTAATGCCGCAATTCCGAGTCTGCTCGCGCTTTTCCTTTTCTTTTTTCTTTTTCCGTTAGCACGCTCGATCGTTTGTATTCCGCGCTCGGCCCGTCGCTCACACGAATAACCACGTACACACGCGTACACTGTACACGCGAACGGACGATATGGACCCGCAGATGGAACAAAGTATAAGCGTGGGATATTCCATTTGGCCAGGGACGTGGCGGTGAAAGTGGGCGGAGGGGGGGGGGGGGCAGGGGGCGAGGAACGGGGCAGGGGACCAGCCAGAGCTTAAGAGGGTTTGAAGACCGAAGAAGTGGTGGTGAGGTTCGATGCGAGCTACGTGAGTATATGGCGAGCCGGTATTGAGTCAAGGATGGCTAGACCGTTTCGTGTTCCTGGGGTTGCGTCGTCATGGGAACCGTCCTCATCAGGCAAAGTCTCCCAAGATCTTTCTTCCCTCTTCTGTCCGCCAACTTGCCTTTACCTTACTCTGTCTCCTCCGTCTCCACCTTTAACTCCTCCTCAGGCTACTCGTCGATTTCCCCTGCAGCTTGTTTTTGCGACACTGTTTTGCATTCTATCGTCGGCTGGTCCGAGATAAAGTCCTCCGTGATGGAGAAACCGCCTCGATGTTCCAAGACTCAGACGGAGACCCAATGATAACGCTGATGGAAACAAGGGTTGCTCCGACCGTCAACTTTACAATGTATCGCGTTCTTGCAACCTAATCGTCCGAGTTTTAAACTCTTGGCGTCTTGGTTTTTATCTTTATTCGGGCACGCTATATTTAGACTTCGTTCGGCTACGACAACCTTTCGAAGATCGTAGAATTTGCATTCCACAATTCTGATATTCTTCTACTGTCAGATCTTTCTCAAGCAAATCGAATTTTCTTCTTCTTCTTCTTACTTTCGTTATACAAAAATAAACGAAGCTTGTCTTACAGATAGTCGAAACGGCGTTAAAGAAGATTAAGTCGTATATCGGGCGGAAAAGATTTCGAGACACTTTCAGACTGATATCGCTATCGTAGGATCAGGCACGGAAGTGATGCCATAGATGGAGAAGGTTGTATCACAACCACGCCTCGAAAGATAGCCAGATGCCAAGCCTTCGATCTCGCCTCCAGCCCCGACCGGTTTTCTCCACCCTTTCGCTCGAATTTATCGGCGAATTCCTTCGTGTCTCAGCCAGCTTTTCAAGCGATACGCGAAAATACCGCAACACTGGGAAACTCGGCCACCGATCCAACGACCGTTTATCCTACGGGGAACGAAGAACCCTCGAGATTTCGTTCCTGTCTCTCCGAGAGTATTTCCTTAAATCTGAAGGTTGGATCTGCCACAATTTTGTCTGAAATTCTATTCTCGTTTCGCGAGGATACATCGATTTCCGCTTTCTTCCTCTCTTTCTATTTCGCCCCTTCGCGCGAGTATATTTTTCTTCAGGTGAAATCTTCTCGGACAACGAAGCGCGTGCCTTTTTCCTGCAACGTTCTATAAATAATTCAACTAAAATAATATGATCCCCTCGCTTGGTCTTAGCCTTTCTTTAGCATTCAATCCTGGCTTTCACCGCCGTGCGTAAACACCATAACCGTCGTGGAATTACTCGAAAGCTGCACGCGAGGAAACGTGGCTGCTTTATCCTTCCAAGTTTAGTCATTCTTTTATTTTCTCTTCCGATGCAAAGAAGATCTATTTATTCAAATTTTGAAAAGTAATTCTTTCTGGCACGATAAAAAGGGCATTATAAACCGTGAAATTTTTATTATCTTCGGATTCCAGTGTCGTTCATCTTTGTCAAAAGTTCAGTTGACATTTCGTTGACATTATTGCTTTCGTAGCACCCTGACAACCGGCTGCTCTGACAAGCACGTAGCTTGATTTCCCGCCTGTTTTCCGAGCGATTGAAAAGATTCAAAGCGATCGATATTACATCTAATATATTCATAACGATTTCATATTATTCGTATTATTATTTTAAAAACACATTCATAATATTTTGTTTACAGCATATATTGCTCTTTTTACTGTTTTATTTAACGCTAGTTAACATTTTTATAGGATACCGCATGAAATATGTAAAACGCGAATTCGCGTCTCCGGTCCCCAGCCGTTGGAAAATGAAAGACGCGAATTCGCGTCTCCGGTCTTCAAAGTGTTAATATCAGATAACAACTGTTAGTCTGTTCCAAAAAAAAAAAAAAGAAAAAAAAACAAAAGACACAGGAAATTACATTGCCCGAGGAAATTAGAGAATTCTGTTATATAAATTAAGGGAATAACAACAACGAAATATCCTAAAATTATTATTTGTACGACTTTAGGATAATAATTGGAAGAGAATATACAGATCGCCTAATTGTTTCGAGCAGTTCATACGTAATATTTTACAATAGCATTTATCCTTGTTATTACTTCTTAAATCAATTTTGTTAGTCCAAGATTATTTCGTATTATCGTTGTATTGTCTAACATTCGTCTGGAAGCGTTACGTAACTTCAACCAAGAGTTCGGCTCTTAGAAAGCACAAACTAACTATAAGTACGTTCCTCCCTTTGCTTCTCCGTCGATCGGCAGTCGGTCGAAACTTTCACAAACGAGGAATTTCCATTGATCCAAGACTTGGACGTACCGGTGGTGACCCGAATTTTCAGTGAAATCCTCTCCGATCGGGACCCAAGAATTTTTTCATACGAAGAGAAAGCTGCAACCCCAAAACCTCAAGAGAGAGAGGCGCCCGACGCGTTCCACCGGCTTCATTTGACCCTTGTCGCTCGAACCGTTTGCCCGATCAAACAGTTTACCGTGTTCCTCGACGACACGTTCGTTCGTTAAACGGTAGCTCGCATCTTTCAACGTTCGACGTATCTACGACGATAAAAGCTGGACTGGAAGATTGCTACGGGATAAAGGTGGCTTGTGTGTTCTCAATTTTATAGAAGTACTCGTTGAAAAGCCTTAGTATTGGCTCGAATAGTGCAGTGGAGAGTAATTCTTTCTTGGAAATTGTCTTATCTCGTAATGTAAGTATGGAATATTTTAACGTTTCGAAACTTCCGGCGTTACGTATTTTTAGAATATTTCGAATATTTTTCACGCAGAAAGGGATACAGCGCTTTTATCAACGCTATGACGACCGTCGAAGCCTATATCTGTTCGTTTCTTTAGATATTTCTTTTATCATTCATTTTCCTACCTTTTTATTTTCTAAATATTCAGAGAATTATTTTCGAAATATTCTTAGAAATCGAATTTTTCCAAGAACGTAACAGAACTCGTATCTTTTTAATTCTTGGTGGGAAACTAGCCGTCATAGCGTTAGGGTTGCTTGGTCTAATTCTGCATCAAGTTCGTGCCCAGATAAACAATCACGATCTAGCTGACTACGAGAGTGGTATTTTCAGCATCGAATAAACCAAGGATTTCACGGGACAAGGCAACCGAGTTTCCGAAAACGATTACAATGTTTCGGTGACGCGTATGATGAAAGAGGTCTGTGACGAGTCGACACGAGCCGAGTCGTGCAAAGCACAGCTGCGAGAAATGCACACCTATAGGTACTAAGCATCGACGGACCGCGCGCGACCATAAAATGATCGTAAAAACTTAATTTTACGAGAGGCATAATATATTTGCCACCACCAGCGCCGTCGCCGCCACCACCGGCAGCACCATAGCCGCCCAACAACAAACGGTTAACCAGCGCCGGGGTAGAATTTCGTAGACGAACTCGCGGCACGCGCGACCAACGAATTCGATGGAATTCTTCAGAGGAAGTGACTTTTTTTTTTTAACAAGAGACCTCTTTCTATAACTCACAGCGAAGGGTTTGAAAATTCTATTGAGATCAGACAGTTTCTTCGAGCTTGTTTAGAAGGGAGAAGCTTAGCTTGCAAGAAATTTTATCTCATATTCTGTTTTCTCCTAGTTTATTTTATCACTGCATTTCAAGATCTAAAAACTTCAATTTGTAGTCTGGTGTCTTTTACCTAAGTTCAATTCACGGCAAGAAAGGTCCTGGCATTAATTCGTTATCTTGGCAGCGATCCTAATTGGTTGACCGATTTTATAAGATGAAATAGCCAGGTTTTAAATTATTGGTCGAAATCTCGTTACCGAAATCCCTGTCTCGACCAAGGAACCTTCGTTCAGCGAACAATACTTAAACGAACTCGCGAGATCGTCGAACGCGAAGAAATCTCGACAAAGAATCTAATTCGTGGATCCAGTCGAAGTCCTTCCCGCGCAGCGAGTAGCGCAGTTCGCTCGAAAGGACGAGGCTGGAACATAATTTCCTTTACGACCAATTAGTAGATCCAGAAACACATCTACGCCATTCGATGGCCGAGGAGGGAGAAAAAAAAAAAAAACGAGGAAGATGAGCAGCCAGAAAAAGGTAGAAGGGGAAGAAGTTTGTGGTAATCTCTTAAAACGCGTTCCAAGCCCAAAGTCTCACGACCGTTCCCGCTTTTCGGATTTTTGCCCGATGAAATGCCGCGAGAGCCACGAAGTTGGAACGTCGAGAACGACCGAAATTGAGGTATATATAATCAGCCAGCTCCATGAGGTGGGTGGTCCCGACGCGTGAACCTCGTTTAAAATGACCGTCGTGTCATGAGAACGTAAAGAGGATCCGCACCGAACTCTTCCTCTTCTGCTTTTTTCCCTTTTCCGTGCCGCGTGTCTTCGAGGGGAGTCGATAATTGCGGATGTTCAGCGCCGCGAATTTCTCGTGTATCTTCCTGTATCCCATCTTTAGTCGGTTCTTCGATTTTTCTTTAAGCACGAAGCGGACGATGATCGTCGAAGGATGGAAGGACTCTTACATAACAGAGGTTTGGAAACTGTCTGGTATACTAATTTTGTCGTTGTATGGTAGATTTTGAGAAAGTCCATCAGGTTTGCTCGATCTAATAATCTCTATTTTGTAGTGTGTTCGAAAGATTTTACCATGTTCCATGATCATCCTGCGAGAGTTAAAGAAATCATTGTAATCGTTGTCGGTTGAACCACGCGAGTTTAACTACCTTTATCGAAGCGATAAAGCTTATTATTTACAACGCACAGTAAGATTAAAAGAACATTTCTCGAACCGTTCGCGGCCGATTAATTTCCATTTGTCGACGGGCTGAAAAGAATTTCTATAAAGATAAATTTCTTTCGATGCAACATTTCCGAAACGGCGATCCGCCCAGCCTTCTTTGCTCCACGACCGCCTTTTCCACGAACAGGCGTGAAACTGGCACGGTATCCCATTAACCGTCCGACAAAGTAGTCGATTTCTCGAGTAACAAGGTAAAGAGTCGACGATCGTGATTAATTAACGATAAGCGTCTTTTTTCTCTCTCATTCGGAAATCTTTTATTTGCCTGGGAAACCCCGTAGAATTATTAAGATCTCGTGACTCTGAAGACGTCCCGGTTTTCGAAACAATCGTCAACAGTCGCCTATAGTTCGATTCAAACGATACTATTTATACAGAATTATCAAAGTGCCGAGATCCTTTCAACCTCTAGACACAGTCAGCTACGTAATACTCATTTGCAACTTACGCCCATTAAAACAACAGCGACGTAACAACTATAAACTTAAACTCTTATTTCGATCGGATTCGTCTCGATCTTTGGCGAATAAAGAACATAGAAATTCCGAAGCTGATGAAAATTCGCGTTATATCCTGCTGTAGATATTCGCAGTAAAGTTTTCTACAAGCGACCAAATACCTTCGCGAGTCAGCGTACGTAGAAGAGAACGTTAAGAAGGCCATGAACGAAATATATAACTGGTTGTAAATAAAGACGTTCCGGGTGCGTGCAGCACGCGCGAATGCCTCCCTGTCCGAATCGATTAATCGGCGTTACAACTGCGAAGAACGTCCGCAAATTGGGAATCGCGTGTCACAATCCTCTATGTCCGCGTCTAAGATGGCTAAACGGGCTATTATAGGTGCAAGAGTAGTCCGCGCTACCGGCAATTACTTTAACGACGCATATTAATCGACACAATAAAGCCTGTTACGAGGGTATAATTACAATATTGAATTATGGCCGACGTTTATTCTTGTCACGCGATATTAACGGCGCCGTTGCTCACGCAGGCCGTTGTCGTTTATGCGTTCATTCACAACCTCGCGGACACTGGATTAGCAAAAGTCAAGTGAGAGACTTGTCTTCCACCCACAAGCCCCTCTTTTCCCGGCCATTCCCTCGTTTCTATCTTTCTTCAACCATTTCTGTCCCTTCTTCTCGCGGTTGGTTCTCTTTGTTACTGCCGGATTCATTGGCCGCGCTGATGTCTCTATTTCAATGTCCACGGAACTTGACAAACTGGTACCGCTTCGCGGAACGACTTCCCGATTTCTTCTGGCGCGTTTAATGGCGGCGCGTTGCCAGTGATGGCCCTCGACCATCACGTAGCAGTTCGTAAAAGCGTCCGCCGCCTCGTTCGTTCGTTCGTTCGTTCGTTCTCGCTGTGTCGTCGATTATCGATGCAATGCGTACCTTTAAAAGAGACTCGAGTTCGCGAGTCGAGCGGTAAATTTTCAGAGTTTACTTCCTTTCTATTGTCATGGAACTAATTCTCTTCTTCTAACGAGTCTTCCAATTTAGACATTCTTCCGTATTGGTATTGTTACCAGTACGGCTATCATTTTCCTTTTATGGTGTGTTTCTATTAACAGTTTCGCAATACAATAGGTACGTTGTCCGTTCGCGTGTTGTTTCTAAAAAGTTTGAAAACCCATTGTTTTTATCCTTGGTCAATACTATCCTATACATATATACACAATGACCTTTCTTAATTTTCCATAATAGGTTTGGACGTTTCAAATTGTGATTTATCAAAGCACACAAAGATAGTAGAAAATGTCAAAGTGATGGAAAGAAGTCATAGGACAAAAAGCGAATCGAAAGGACACGTAGCAGGTAGAAAACGGAATGCACTTTTGCCAAAGGACATTAGCCCAGTCACTGGTTGAATGTCTTGCACAGAAGCCCGCTTAAACATTTTATGAGGTGGTCGGCGTAATTTGATGGCCCATAAAAACGCCTAGTCTAGTTTTTCCCGGGGCATCGTGATCCATCGTCGAGGCGCGGGCCACGCGCCACCTCGTGTCCCTGACTTCTTCGTTCCGTCGCTCACGGATTTATTCCTCCTTAACCTCCATTAAGCCGGTAGATGCGTGGCCTAGATTACTCGATCCTCGTTTCAGCGTCAACCTTCTCTCGATCACGGACTTATTGCGGTTTGCGATTCGCTTTCGTCGTAGCCGACTGTGTTTCGCGTTGAAAGTCGAGGCGACGTTTCGAATTTACGATCGCTTCGCATCTTTTCCCATACGCTTTGGAAATAGAATCTCTTTGTAGTCGGTGAACCGGCCGATCGAGGGTCGCGTCGCTTTCGATCGACTAACTCTGAAATTGAAATATAGAAGCGCTTGGATTTGGAATTCCGCGTTGCTTACATCGAAATTTAGTTAAATCGAAGATACATATACTCGTGTCTTGCTAGACAAGTACGAGCAGTTTCAAAGAAATGACACAAGTTGGAATTGGAACTGTGCTGTAGGTACACCAGACATTTCTTTGCTTTAAACGATACTGTTTGTTCCTCTACACTTTCCATTACTTTGCCTCCGTTTCTAGACACATTACGTACAAACACATGCACAGAAACTAAAAGCCGCCTTCAGTAGCATCGCTCGTATATCTGAATCAACGTACCATATGCATCGATAGCGGAGAACACGTAAAAAGAAAGAAACATACAGTCTCTGAATATGATCTTTTAATTAATTGCTTGCATTCTATTTACGTACGAACCGTTCCAAAGCTTTTCAAAATAACAATGAAATCACACATTCTTTTAAAATTTGTCATTTTAATGACTAAAAGGCGGGGTGGTTCAGTTTCTGAAAAGCTCATATATCGACAATAACGCGTATCAATGGTCGTCAAATGAAAAATTTTAATTGCTCGACAGCAGTCTAAAAGGACAGGATCGATGAACGGAGGACGATTAAGGAACAATTTTTCCTTTCCGTGAACGCAGTGTTTCTTGTGCACCCTATGAGGCTGTATAAACGACCGTGAAGCAGTTAGCTCCAGCAGAGCCAATAGAACGAGCTTCCATTATGATGAAAGAGAGTTCGACTAGGCCAGAAGCAGGAAACGAGGAACGTGGTGGAAATTGAAAATGGGATGGACGACTAGGCATGAGGGACAGATGGCGGCCCGGATATAGGAACAGAACTGAAAGTCTGCGGAAATTACGTGATCCGCTTTCAAGCCCCTACAATTTTCGTGGACGTGACCCAGGCATTGATTTCCGAAATCGATCGCATGGACGTTAATTAACTAGCTACGTACGAACATTGTAAGTCCGGTATCTAACAATTTCTGTATGCGATATATCGTGAATAATTCCTTACAATTCAAACGAATTTTTAACCCTCCGTAGGTAAGCCGAGTCCGTTTATGCTCCTCGATATTTCACCTGCGACTTCTTCAAAGCAGATTTTGATCTTTCGTGAAATACTTTTCAGAAACTTGACTGGAAGATCGATTACATGGTAGAGACTTCGGTGAGCAGCTGCAGAATTGTCTTTGGATTCTTTAAAAGCCTAGAACAGTAAGCAAGTTAGCGTGGCAGAAAATGCGAAGATTTGTTTGCCTACGGAGAGTTAATTTCAATTGCGTTGGCCATTAAAATTTTCTTCAATTTCAGTATCAACGTCTGCTGCAATCTACCAATAACGGAGTTACGACCTAACACCTTGGATAAAACACGATTCTCGGTATCGTAACAAAACGAATATTTTGCTGCTCCCCTTTGCTGCCAAAGGCAAATCGCAAAGAGGATTCCACGACGCTTTGTCGCGGGAACAAAGAAGAAGGAGAAAATACCGTCGAGCAACCAATAAGCCGTGCACCCTACGGCGGTTGGTACGTTACATATAGTAATCTAAGTTGTGTTTATGGCTGAATATATATGCATAGCAGTCCGGCGAATCGTGGTGGCGCGAGGAACTCATTACCCTACGTCGAGGGTATTAGCATATTTAGAGGCAGCTCTCCTTCCTCGTCTCCGCGTTTCCACCTCTTATCAAACCTCCCTACCTCCGTCTGCTGTTCATTCCCCAACCTCCAGCTCTTTCTTCTCCTCTTTTGCCTCGCCCTGCTGTATCCTCTTTGCTCCACATCGAAACTCAAACCCGGTGCATCCAATCTCATCGACCAAAAAATAGCAAAGAATATTATCTTCTCTAGTAATTATCCAAACTTCATTTTTCTATCTTCATTATCCTTTTCTTTTTTTTCTTCTTCTTTTTTGATTATCGTAATGAGGGACTTTCAGAAGGAGTGAACGTTTTTTTAAAATAAATTCTAGAGAAAATAACGAGCATAAATTGTAAGAAAAAAAGAAAGAGAGAAAAAAAAACGTGAAGGAGGAACGACCTCCCAAAAAGCACGTCTGTGAATTTTCATTCCTTCTTAATTGCGATTCGACCTCAGGTATTTGCGGACCAGCGAGAAGGCATTCGACGAAGAGCGCGTACGAGGATCCAGTCTCGCGAATAAAATTTGTATCCGCGCCGGTATGCGCGAATAAAAGGCGAGACATCGGACGAGGGGAGGCAGCAGGATGGCGAGCCGGGCTAAGTAATTAAGGAAGCTCATCCTCAGAGACAATTTAACTTAATGAGAGTCAGCCAGTTCCACCCTAGCTATCTCTCCCAACTCCTGCAGATCTCCTTCCATCCTCCATCCCCTCTCTATCTTCCTCTTATTCTATCTCAATCCATCCAGCTTTACCCTCTGTTTTCTCGTTCGTAGTTTCCCCTTTACAACGCTCGTCCATCTTGGAAGTAAAATGTCTACTTTCCAGACGTCCGCCCCTTTTTCTTTTTTCCTCTCTATCTCACCTCGCAATCCGTCCAAGAATTTAGATAAGACTTTATTTTATACCAGCACGCCAGCTACTTCGCTTCTCTTCTCTTTCTTCGTTCCACCGTTTCCATTTACGTCGAGAATTGGATATGACGTCCGATACGTACAATTTACTTATACAGTTTTAATTGCTACAATTTTTTGAAACAATTCTTGAGCAACTTTATTTCAGATGTAAAGATAGGATTGGACGACGAAGGACAAATTTTTCCCCCAAATTTCCAAGATAATTGTTACCGCAAATTATTGCACAAAGCGTGCGCTATACTTAGGAAGCTTAGGAGCGTTTTAATTGCTACAATTTTTTGAAACAATTTTTAAGCAACTTTATTTCAGATGTAAAGATAGGATTGGACGACGAAGCACAAATTTTTCCCTCAAATTTCCAAGATAATTGTTACTGTAAATTATTGCACAAAGCGTGCGCTATACTTAGGAAGCTTAGGAGCGTTTTAATTGCTACAATTTTTTGAAACAATTTTTAAGCAACTTTATTTCAGATGTAAAAATAGGATTGGACGACGAAGGACAAATTTTTCCCCCAAATTTCCAAGATAATTGTTACCGCAAATTATTGCACAAAGCGTGCGCTATACTTAGGAAGCTCAGGAGCATTTTGTCATCAAATTTTTTAAACGGAGGAGCTACGATTAATATGCCTTTTCCCAAAAGTACACGCTTCATCGCAGCAAAATCTTGGAGAAACTTTTTTCAGGCTACGCTGAACGCTTGATCCTCGACAATTCGACGGTAGGCTTTTTATATACGGAATTCGTTGCATCAGACCGTAGAAAAGCCTGCGTTTACATACCAGGAATTTGTGTTTAGATCGCTACATTTGCCGTTCAGCTGTACCGCTCGCGAAAGTTTACTCGATCGTAGTCGCCGCAGACAGATCAGAGAATAGATAGTGCGCCTGAAATACGAAATACGAACGTCCAGCCGCCAAGAAAAAGAGAACTCGTTCAATTTTCCATCGAATTTAATTCATGAAGGTAAAACTTACGAGGAACCTTTGAATGAAACGTTGAATTCTATATACACCGATGTGGAGAAAGTATCTTACGTTACGTAATCTAATCTCATAAATATTAAGCAGAGTTCGTAATTATACAGAAGACATTGAAAAATTCCATTCGTTGACATTAATGTCGATTCTTAAATTCGAAACATCTTAATTAATTTGAAGTAAATCTCGCGTCAGAGATTCTACGCTTTCGTACAAAGGAATTCAGCTTCTCTCAATTAATGATCTCATGGTCGTTTAAAAATAATCCTAGGAACTTCGAAAATGTTCGAGGAACCGTGTAAACGTTCTTTCGTTACGTAAACGAATTTCGACGTTGGAAATGACTGCAACGACAGGAACGCAGACGATTAGTTACACTGCCGAAGGGTGTGAAAAGTCCAAGACGAACGGAAACGCGCGACTCCTCGAATTCGGCTGTCGACCGCTTGAAAACGTCTCGCGTTATTGGTCTCTGCTCGCTTCGATCGACTATATTCGACAAACGCGACTACGAAACGCAGAGAAGGAGCTCTTCAACCACTCGACCGCCCGTTTTGTATCCTTCGAGAGATCATTCATCGTAAAACGAAACCCTAACTCTTAAAAAAAAAAAAAAAAAAAAAAAAAAAAAGATGGGCAGGCAGAACGTGGGTTCCTTGTAAAGTACACGTGTGATTTATGTAGTTCAGAAAACGTCGAATTATCTAGGGAAACTTATCTTGGACTGACGGAATAAGGTTTGGTTAAGCGAAGAAACACGATCGTGTGCTTGCTGTACAATATGCATGCTGAGAAGAATTCTTACGAAGGTACTTTGCAGAGTATCTGCTTCTTCGAAACGCTATTTAAGAATCTATCTAGAACGCTGTCTGCTTCTTTCGCAAGGCTATGTGCTCGATGAAATGTTTGCAGAATTATCCGGAAAGATCGCAAGTGCAGGGAGTGTCGTATCTTCGCACTTGTTGCATCCAATGCCCTTCGCCTTTATCGCAAAATAAGTAACGTCTGGCTATATTTCATCTTAGCCGCGACGATACATTTATCGCTACGGTTTCCGATGAACAAACGTTTCTATACGATAGCGATGATTACAGCAAACGAATTACGATATATCATAAGAATATAAGCGATACATCGTGTAACGAACGATCGAGGAGCTTTCGAGGGAAAAAGGCTCGTAGGATGAAACGGTGAATGGCATCGGAGATTCTCCTTCTGCCTCTTTAATATTAATCTTTAATATCAGCTTGAATTAATAATTACAATAGATCCGGAAGAACTCTGTTGTTTCTACGTTTCCGAAATAATTGAGAATTTTATAAAATATAATAATGCAACTACACGTCTCGCTTGACGCTATAATTGCGAATGCAATTACGAAAATCCGCCGTGAAACGCAACCAGATTTAAATGGGGAAAACGTGGCTCGTCTGGAACGACGTGATTATACGAAAGCGTGCTAAGGGGTTAAGATTTAAAATAGAACCAGAGAAGAATAGGGCAGACGATAAATAACCTTGAGATCGGCTACTTTGCATTTTTTCCGCCAGTAAGTTAGTCGAAGCGAGGAAGATGGGAACGTAGCTGAGTCATTGGAACTGGCTACGGGACGATAGAAGGGATCGGTTGGATGAGAAGGGGCAAAGGGCGGAATCATTGTTACGGAAAATGGATGGAGATCCGCGATGAAATCTTTTCTGAAAGGTAAATGGAACGGAGATGGAAGTCGGGGCATAAAAGATGAACGACGCGACTGCGAACCGCGTGTACCTATATGCACCGCTGAATCTCAACCGTGTCGACGTGCGTTCGCTTGAATTACGATTCGTTCAAAGTTGATGGAATCTCGCGAAGCTTGATCCTATGATATCATCTATCCTGCTTCGTTTTTCTTCTTACGTCTCGTTTTAATAAAATATAAGTATACTGATTATGCTGAAACTGATCAATTACCATTCAAATTCGTCGATTAGGTTGTTTGCTAACACGGGGCAATTTATTTCTTTCCTCGCCTTCCAAGAATATTTTATCGAGATTAGAATGTCAGATTTGTCGCCCTGCGATGGATGCTCCCTTTAAGAGGCGATAGATTATGTAAATGGAAGTATTCTTAGGAAATGTATTTTATCTATAACTTTTATATTCTTATATTCCTTTGCGTTTGAAGAACAAGCAGCGAAGGTTCCACTTAATATAGAGTAAACTATAAAGGTTTGCGTTCTTCAAGCTAAATAAAAAAAAAAAGGAAATCATTGGGTTGTATACTTTGGATATTACGGGGTGGTGAAAGCAAAGCGAAAGGGAGGGTTCGAAGCTGGGATTCGATCGTAGCGCCATCGTACGAAGCACGTCAAAGGTCATTAGCCAAGAATCGATAAGGCAGGGAAGGGTGGGTCGATAAGGTCGGCTGGAAGAAAACAACCCCATTTCATTACCCGTATTGCGACGGCAAAGGGTGAGGTAATATAAATAAAAGGCCTGTTCCACGAAGATGAAAAGTTATTTTCCCGGCGAAGAAAATAGGCGGACACATAAATGTTCTTTGAGAGAAGCAAATAAACGAGGCTTCTAGAAAAGACAAACAAAAGAGGCGAAGAAGGAAAGAAATCAAATTTTCGCGTTGTATTGAAATAACTTTCGGACATCGCTCACTCGCGCTTCGTACGAAACGTTGTAGACGAAAATGCAATCGAATTCATGGTAACGCTCTTACATATTTGTACAACATTTTTTCTTATTTTAATTATAATTCGAATTATAATTTAAATTATAATTAATATTATTATTATAATTATTATAATATTAATTATTATAATATTATATTATAATATTATTATAATATTAATCATTATAATATTAATATTATAATTATAATTTAAATTATAATTCGTCAAAGTCAAACTGGTAACTCGATTACGAAGTTCTCAACATTAGGAAAAACATTGGTAATTTATACCCTATCGAAACTGGGATTATACGCCAGAAAAATCACGGTTAGAGCTGCAAAGTTTGAAACTCGGCGATAAAAGGTTGCTTTAACGCGGTAAGAAAAACAGGTGCCAGAATTCTCAGCGCGATAATTGTCGCTGATAATGCGGTTGGCTGTTTCGAGGAACTGGCGTCTGGCTCGGAGTTAATTTCGCGATCAATTACGGGCGAGTACAAGATGTAGCTTCGAGTTAGAAGCATCCAGCGCTCGACCGGCTGAAACAGTGGTTTTCAAGCTGTTGTGCCAACTTCTGTTCCTCCGAACATCTCACAGCTATAACCTCGTTGAATTTTGTTTTACAACTACGCGAGAGACCGGGATTTCCACGTTGGCCTCCCTCGTCGTTCTCCGCACACTTAAATCGAACGTCAACATTAATCAACCTAATGTCAAGCATCTAAAATCCTTACGATCGTTAAACGTTAGTATTCCCCCATTAATTGACCTCATAACTAACTGTCCGATGAACCACACTCTAGTGTTTTTCAGTCAGCTATCGGTAAGCTCTCTGTTTAAATGGAACGCTCCCAAATATTTCTAATCTCCTTCGCAACGTGTCCAGCAATGATAGTAGTATATACGCTGCACTCTGCCTTATACCCTGTCCAGTGTAAATCAACCTTAAGCACGCTGCATGAACGTAAATTCTGTATATTTACAACGTGCACACGGAAAGCTTTCTACCCCCCGTTTATCTCATTTGTAATTCCAAGCAGATCCTCTCTAATCCACGCGTAACCCTATCATTCTATTAAATGTAGAAATTAAATCGGTCCCTTTACACGAATTCCTGTTGAGTTTAATTTCATTTATTCGCTACATCGTGCGATATCAATCTTAAAAAGTTATATGTCTCTGGAACTCATAGACACAATTGTTGAGATTATTAGATGTATGCGAGTAGAAAGGAGCGCGTGCATAAATTGTAAGGTAGAAAATATGTTTTAAATAGTGTAAATACAAGTCGAAATATAATTGAGCTGATCCAGATCCACACGCTAGCAGCTGAAGTCATCGTCGCCTGTCTACAGTTTACGGTCTGTCTTCGTCCCAGTCTTTTGTCTATGCGCTGTCGATGGCTCGAGTGCTTGAGAAAACTAAAAGGCCAGATGTAGAGCTTTCTCAGAAGCGATGACCACTTCAACAACAATGACAGCTGATAAGATTTATACAGGGTGGTTGGTAACTGGTGGTACAAGCGGGAAGGGGGTGATCCTACGCGAAAAAAGAAGTCGAAAATATAGAATAAAAATTTTTCGTTCGAGGCTTTGTTTTCGAGAAAATCGACTTTGAATTTTCGGTCGGTACGCGTGCACTTTATCGCGTCTCGTTATAACGGATCTCACTGTAGAGCGTTGTCTCGATGGATATTATCGCGGTTTAAGTTTGTTTTTTGCCGTAACGGAAAATTAGGAATGCACAATGAAATAATACGAAGTAATCGTAAAGTTTATTATTACAAAAATTGCTGAAAATGTTGCCCATTCCGCCGAGCACATACTTCTGCTCTTCTAATTAAATTTCTATCAACACTTTCCAACGTATTCGATCGTTTTAAAGTATGAAAGGCTACGATAATCTTTTCTTTCGATTGCTCGCAACTTGCGATTTCTTCGGAATAGACGATTGATTTAATATGGCTCCATAAATAAAAGTCAAGCGGAGTCGAGTCAGGAGAGCGTGGTGGCCAAGCTATTGTTCCAACACGACCGATCCACCCTTGGTAATGTTGGTTTAAAAAATCTCTCGCACGACGACTAAAATGTGGCGGTGCACCGTCTTGTTGAAAAATTAAACTTCCTCTAGTTCTCAGCGGTACATCTTCTAATAATTCCGGTAGTTTGCTTTGTAAGAAATCGAAATATGCTGCTGACGTTACATTTCCTTCGAAAAAATATGGCCCAATAATTAGATGTCCGATTATGCCAGCCCCGACGTTTACGTTCCATCTTACTTGAAAATTCAAAGTCGATTTTCTCGAAAACAAAGCCTCGAACGAAAAATTTTCATTCTATATTTTCGACTTCTTTTTCCGCGTAGGATCACCCCCTTTTCGCTTGTATCACCAGTTACTAACCACCCTGTATATAAAATTGGAAATCATATTTACAATTACAAATCAATTAGAGATACATGGAATTAGTTCCTGCAGCTATACGATGGAATACACGAACGAACGATATCGTTAGGAAATCTGTGAAGTTTGTCAGGTAAAGAGATAGTTTCCTTCGATCGTATCGCGAGGATGAGTCGAGATGTTGCGCGGGTAACGAGCGATTCGCGTAAACTTGTCGTCGCTCGTAAAATTCAACGTTTACAGATCGGCCGGCCGATCCGCCGGTTTTATGCGCGCGCGCGCGTGATCCCAAACATAGGAAGTTGATATAGAAGTCTATTCTCGTTGAGTAAATAATCAGTGGACGCTCGGCAACACACGGCCCCTCGTAGCAGCCGCGCGATTTCCACCAGACCCGAAGACTCTCCGACGATCTTCGCACCGCCCCCGTTTTTTCGGAACATCCTCCACCTCATGGAGGTTGAACGGAACTATGGATGACTGTTGATGGGTCTGGTTGCAGGAATTTTTATTTCGAGACAATCCGAGCAAGGCGTTGTTTGATATTGAAAAAAAAAAAAAAAAAAAAAATACCGTGCGATAATAATTTGTACGTGTAAATCCTACATTCTTTCGACGATCCTCGACTCGATCGCGCTGACTCCGTCAATTTCCTCTTCTTCGCCAATCATTTTAGTTTCAAAGAAATTGAGAGAAGTGAAAGAATCGGTAGCGATAAGTGCAGAAAATATTATTACAAAATATTTGAGGAACAGTGTTAAGACATGGGTATGTTTAAAAGTTATTGGCTACATTCCTCTCGCAAGTAGAGTAATTTTTTACTAGATGAACTAGAATTCTTTATTCTGGCAACGAGAATTGTCTGGTTTCGCTACGAGTATCTATTGCCTAAAAGGTGCTCTATTTGCGAGGATCTCTCCAAGGACGAAATAGGAAACTTCCACGAAGTACGGTCGTTCCGAAGAAAGAAACCGGTGGCAGGGGGAAGCAGCAGGTTGAAATTTACAAGGGTCCAGTTGGAAAAACTACCCCATAGAGTATATCGATATGGAGGTAACCTTGACGCTTCGGTCGATCGATTTCCGAAGATCTCTTTCAGACACAGGTTCGAGCGATATTAATATCGGAACGACGATAAATTACGCGAACAAAAACTTACGCGAACAAAAAATTGCGAGTATCGAGTATCGAGTGAGGTCGTGGACGTAGGAAGCCGAAGGAGGAAGTCGGAGGAGGAAAAATTCGAACGGCTCTGATAAACGAACCGGTCGAACACGCGAGACGCATAATAAGCATAGCACGGTGAGGAAGGTTCGTCGCGAGGAAAATAAATTCTGCAGCTTATTAGACACGAAACCATGGAAGAAACAAGAGAAACGACATTAAGGAGCGAAGAGGAAAAGAAAAAGAGAAGGAGGACGAACCAATCGTACCGTGGAAAGCGCAAAAGGCCAGCTCGTGATAAAGACTCGCTGCGTGGAAGCGGAATACGCGCGCGGTTCGTGTAGAAAATGGTGGCCGAAGAAGCACGGGGAATTCAAATAAATTCGAGGTCGTTCCGTAAAAACACGGACATGGGATAAACTTTACGACATTATACCCCGTAAGTTATGAATATTGCGGCTCGTACGGTTGATTAAGTGGACGAGCGCGAGCGGGAAGCTTTCGTACTCGGGCTGCTCTCTATCTCCGCCAAATCGCAACCGCCATTAAGTGGAAGATATCCGACACCTCTGGCGACGCTGTGCTCTAGACGCGTCCAAAGCTCTCTCTTTCTCACGCTCATGCATCTAGCCGCCATTACATTATCGAGGCTAACGGGAAACCATCTAGCATCCTCTGTATGCAGCACGATTAAACGCGTCTCTACGTTTATGCTCGTCTCCGAATCTCTATCATCTACCAGCGTTTTCTTGATCGTAAAACAACAGATATTTAGGGATGCGGTAGACGAGGCGACTTCCATCCACCTATTAATCGGGTTCACCTTATCGTTTATTTTGTGTAATTACAGAATCAGAAGTTAAGAGGCTAAACTTCCACGTCTGAAGATTCAATCTTGAACTTTGCTCGGAATGACCAAATTTATACATAGACGAAGCACAGTTTCAGTCAGGTCGGCTTTGATCTCTGCTGCCGTAGAGATGACATGCCTTCGTCTTTGATGGAAACGCAATCTCAAGAAAGGAATTATTGTATCGCGTGGATCGGTGATCGAGCGACGAGTTAGCAGCTACTTAGTTGGCGCTTTCGATCTCCAACGTTTACTTTTGGCAGAAGTTGGATTTTAAAGTCACGATTCAAGGAATTGGAAGAGGACAAAGAGTGGAGAAGCGTGGGAAGGGGATCGGAGGAAAGCGCGAAGCAAGCTGGTAGAAAAAGAATCGACGGGAGAAAAGAAAACGGCTCTCCCGCCAAGAAGAGCGCGCAGCAGTCGAGCCCTCGAATATAGCTGCAACATCAAGTATCAACAATATTGCCTCGTGGCCTCGGTCCTTTGACATCTGAAAAATAAGACGAGGACACCGTATCCGCAGGCTCCCTCCCTTTCCGACTCGGCCGCTGCAGAAAGCCTGCTGGAATTCAAAATGGCTGGCTCGGGTTGCAGTGTGCGTGGGCAACCCGGTAACACCGTGGTCGTTCTCTCGACTACGCGGCACATGTGTCTCTCCTTTGGCTGAAACGTTTCTATTTCTCCGCGTTGGCATCGCGTTTCACGAACGCCTCCTCCGTATCGATTATGCTTTCTCAATTCTCATATGACTATACCATTCCATCGAATATAGAGTCGTAGATAAAGTGGAAAGCTATGGTTGCAGCGGATACGCGTTCCAACGAACGAAACATCCGAAGACGGAGATGCGTAAGCTTGTAAGAATCTGTATACAGTGGCGACAAAAAGCATCGACACACTGTAACGTTTACCTACCAATTAATCAAGTCTCAATATGTCATTAAATTTCGTATGATTTAGTGTCTCGGTTGCGTGATCTCGTACGACCGCAAGACTTTCATACCGCGAAAATAAAAGAATTTTATTACACCGCGTCATTGGAAAATAAGAACGTGTCTCGATACTTTGCACAGCCAGTATACAAATGCTTCATTTCCTCGACGTATCTGTCAAAACACGCATCTACTGTGACCATAGCCTGAGTCTCGATCATAGACGAACAATGTTTCGTTTGTTCCAAGGGAGAAGATGTTTGGCAGGTTCCATGAATACGCAACTTCGTTATGATTCGTGTAACTTTTATCGAATCATAGAGAAACGGATCAGTAGTTTCCCTCGGGAAGCTTAAAAGACACGTAGCTTGGTAAGGGAATTGGCCGAGGAATAAGTTGGACAGGATCCAGCGTTACAGGTACGGCTGTACGAGGCTGTTGATCGGGTTAGGTTGGGCCTGGGCTGGGTTCTGGATTGCCTGGTGCACGCTCGTAGGTTCGCACCAAATCGTGATTCCCCGAAGTGGGGATGTCGAGTGAAAGGAATAGCCGAAGGAGGTAGAACCGAGAGAGGAACGAACGGATCGGAAGCGGGAGAACGCCATAGTCCGACGGCGGCCATGCTTCTCACCGCGCGCCGCAAAATCGTTTCCATCTTTGAACACGTTTCCCATGACCTCCTCGATCGGAGAACCCGTTCACGATAAAATTGAAACTGTATAGCGCGTACCTTTTATCGAACGATATAAAAACGAGAAATCGATAAGTTTTTGCGACGACACACGCACGCACACGGTTTATCAGATCCAGTGTACATCGAATTCGTGGTGACCAGGATCGAGCGCCGTATAAATAAAAAGAGAATTAGAAAAGTTTCGAAAGAATGGCGAATTCTCCTTCGATAGTTACGCATTATGCGTGATCCATCGAAGCGGTAACACGCGTTCGAAAATCGTATCAAAATTTATAGAAAATTCCAATCTACTTTATTACGCGCAAAATAAGCCATTAAACTACCATCCGGGTCGATAAAGGCGTTGCTTTATTTTCTTGCTGTTCGATTGAAACTATCGTTTATGAATTAGGTGTCCGTAAAAAAGAGAATGAATACAACGATAGCAGAGAATGTTCGATGAACTTCTCGGACCTCCTCTATCTGTCTATACAGCGGACAGAAAGTAAAACTTGCAGTCGGCAAATAATACGAAAAGATAAGAGAAGAGTCAGCTTCGTCCGAATCGGTGTTTTCATCGCGATAACATAAACCAACGTTGTAAAAACATGTTAGTCATACATGGCAACGGTATACACGCGGACATCAGAATATCCATTTTTCTCATACAAACAGAAACACAACGCGCCGTAACCGCCTACCCATTCGACCACCCCTGGAACACTCTCTGTCTCCTTTTCCAACCTTCATCCCCCTACTCCTGCGCCCCTTGGCTATTCCATCTCGTCACGCGTCCCATTTTTATTCAAATTCATCTGGGAGCTCCTCTGAGCGTCGGTCGAGAGAGCGCTGGCTGGTTCGCCAGTTTACAGGCTGGTCCTCTCCCTCTGATTCCATCTCGCTTCTCCGACCTGCAACGTTCACCTTCCTCTTCCCCTCGTTTTCCATAAATTTTGTATTTTATCTAGTCTACCCGGTTGCAACGTCGCTGTTTCGCGTCTTTATTCTCGTACTGGGGACCGGACTTTGAACCAACGAATTGCCAGAGTCTTCTGCGAGTTCGAAATTCTCGTTCGTCGATCAAGGTTTCGTTGATCGGCTCTTAAGTTAGTATGCAATTGGCGAAGTAACAATCGACATTATCGAGATCGTGAAATTTTGCCGGTACATGTTGAGGAGGAAAGATTTTATTTTGGAAATTATAGACAGTTTAAAATTGTGTGATGTAGGTTTGAGTCAAGTTAAGTTTGTGACTCGTCAATATTGTTTGCAATTCGATAAATTTGATTATTTTGTAAATATATACCTGAAGACGAATAGTATGACTAACGCGTAACGGTCAAGGCGTAATTATTCGCAACGAATAGACAAATTTATCATCAGTCATACGACTTGAACTATGGACTCTTATCCATGAACAAGGTACTTATACATTTATTGCATAAATTTCAAGAGACACGAAGAAAAGGTAAAGTCGAAACAGCAGACACAAAAGAACATAATTAGTGGCAAAGTTTAATTCAGCCAACTATCTATCTATTCGACGGTTGATTCGTCGAGTTTCAGGGGCATGGCCGCGCGTGCACGTGGAACAGGATGGCGTGTGCGGTGCGTGCGTGAAAAGGAGTAAAATAACGCTGAACATGCGCGCACCATCGGCCGATCGTAAAAGCGGAGAGACCGGAACGAACTGTACGCGTTGATAGTTCCTACACATACGGTTTTCTTTCGGTCGCGTTTAATGAAATTGCCTTTTCGTGGCGGGAATTCCGGGGCCCTAATGAAGATCATACGGCTAACCTCGCTGAAATATAGCCGCTGATAGCCGATGATAAAACAAAGCCCCGCTGGATCGCATTAAATCCATCCTAGGAGAGGGATGGATGAAGAAAAGACGCCACGACATCGACGACGCGGACGTGTCCGACCGTTAATCTTCGGATTACGACGACCGCCTTCTAGAAACGTGACATGGGATTTCTTCTTCTTAACGCTGCGCTGTCGCGGGAAAAACGAATCGCTCGAAGCTTCCGGATGCGTACTTTGCCCTCCAAAGAAATAAATCTCGCGTTTCGATGGGATTATTACGCTTGCAGGGGTTTCGTTTAGATAGTCGAAAAATTCGACAGAGTCCAAACTATTTTTTCACATACCGTACGACTCTGCCACTCTTTTTAAGAAGTTTCATTATTTTCATGACTTTAAGAAGGATAGAATCGGTAATCCCCGGCTCGAGGAGAAAGTAATAGCTCGCGTAATTCGAGCCGTGAAACAGTAAAAACGCGTAATACACGCTTTTAAGAATCTCGAGCAACGGAAGAGAAAAGCGTATCACGTAGATCCCTGTAATTCTCGCGATACGATCGAGAAAGAACAAGGTGAAACGAAATGGGAAATCGACTCACCTTCCGGCTGAAACGACAAGGGCGATGAGATGGTTGCGAAGCGACGACGGTGCAGCGTCGTCGAGCGTCGCGACGGATGCAGGGCCGAGGGAGGGGATGCCGCTGCCCTTTTCCCTTCCAAGGGTTTCCACGGCCCGAGCGGCTAGTCCATGCCGTCTCGTTTTCCAGCTGCTGAAACATCCAATGCACGTTCAAGCGATTCGTAACGTGGCCGCCGGCCAAACACATCGGACAGTGCCGCTCGTTCCTCGGCTTTGCTCGTCCACCAATGCTTCTCTCTCTCTCTCTCTCTCTCTCTCTCTCTCTCTCTTTCTCTTTTTTCTTTCTCTTTCTCTTTCTCTCTCGTTCGCCGCGCTCCAAAGCAGAAGAACCAGCCTCGAATCGCGTTTCTGTCTCGAATCACGATCCAATCCCGAGAGAAACGCTTCCTTTCATCGTTTCTTCCTCCCCTTCCTACCGATTATACTCGGACACTCGTGTTCAACTTTTTACACGCGATAACCTACGCGGTCGTCGGGCCGGTAGCGCTTTCCGCGTTGCACTCACTGTAACGTGATCGCACGATCGAGGTTCGCGAACCGCGGCCCTTGCTGTCGCTGCTTGATCTAAAGATTACATTAGATCGTACAGATCGTCTATACAAACTGTGTACTCGTGAAACGTGCAACTCGCGAAGCAACGACCCATGTCCTCCGAATGATCCTTCGCCGAACCAAGCAGGACGAAGCACGAAGCGTTTCGTATGCACACGTGGCGTCGATACGCGATAAGAAAAGCGGACAAGACGAAGAGCCGCAAGACTGGAATCGAGGCGAAGAGCGATGAAAACGCGCGAACCTGACGTTAGCGAATCTGGCGATGCATCGCGTTGGCTGAGTTCCGACTGCGGCTGCCGGCGCGGCGGCGAGTAGCGAAGCGAAGAGATGTTACAGCTCTATACACGCATTGGCGAACGTAACGGAACGGAAATACACGCGAGGCGAGCCAGGCGAACGAGTTAGCTCGCTGCCAAAGCTTGGCAGGTCTACACTATGCGTGCAGCCCAGGCCAGATCGCCGGTAGGTACCGCGGCCAACGGGATCTACTACTATGCTCCAACTGTACCGGCCTTTTCTATCTCCCTTTCTCCTCTATTTTCCTCTCGCTTTCTCTCGCTGGTCGCCGCGACTCGCGGCGGTCGGATCTCTCGCCAGGCCGGCAGAACACAGGCCGAGAGCGGATTTGTTGCGAGCGACACGTAATAACGACCGCCTCTCTTTGCCTCGCACACGCTAGCGTCGCAAAACCGTAGGATGGAACCCGGTCGAAGCAGGCCAATCAGGCAGCCACCGTATCTACCTGCGGACTGCCTTCTGTGTAGCACCTGCGGCCAACGTGGCCAGGCCTTGTAGATACTTTGTAAAATGCCGGCGACCGTCGATGACAGATCACCTCGGCCTCCTCTAACCCCTGGTCCATCTCTTTCCCTTCTGGCAACATTAACCGAGCCCTTCACCTTTCTCCCTCTCTCCCTTTCCCTTTGGCTTTCCCGCATAATTTTACTAAAAATTTTATATCCTATTTACCAAGGCTTACGTTATTAATGTTTCTGTTCTCTATGTTAATGTCAAAGAGAGAATATTGAAGCTAATATTAATTGAATATTAATTGCTGCGATTTTCCATAGTCTTAATTTTTATTTCGTTTTATCAGTCACACGTTTCTTCGGTAATTAATTTACAATTACAATTAAAATTATTCATCTACTTATCTGCGAAACAAGGTTCCTCGAATCTTCCAAGATTAACCCTTATCGCAATACCTCCTGAACGTTACCAAGAGCTTGTCAACCTTTTACCAAGAGTGACCGAAACGGAGACCGTATTTGTCAGGGTTTCTCGGAACGCGAGAAACTTCCAATCCACCTCCACGATCGCGAGGACGGAAGATCTCGAGAATCGAACTAATTGCGAAGGGAAACGAGTGGCCAGTGCGCGAGTCACAGCGTAGAACGTCGCTTGATTGAGTCACTAGTCGCTTTTATTTCGTTGCCTATTACCCAGCCTGGAGGCCGCAAATGCGAAACAAAGGCTCTCTCGCCATTGATTGAACTCGCTTGTCTCTCGGAAACGTTTAGCGGTCGAAATTGGCGGTGCTTTGGCGCTTTCTCGCCGCGATGCCGGCTCCCCGAGACCGCTCATTATCTCTATCATCATCGTCATCTTCTTCATCGTCACGGGCATCGTAATCATCATCGGTATCGTGGCGAATCGGACCGCGAACGCGCCACCCGTTCTCCGATGCCTCCGCGTCGCTCGTAAAAATATCCGAGGCCGTTTGCGGAACGCTTCGAACGGGCATAAACGGTCCGCAAAGCACATGGAATGTCAGCGTTTATCCTGGATACGTGTATTGTTCTTATTCGCGGCATAATACACGTGCTTTCGTCAGTTACTTAACTCCCACCCCCGAATTCTTAATATTTTTATATAGCCTTATAGCGGCGGCGAAAGCTGCCAATACATAGTGATCGATAAGAGAGTTTTTCTCCCAAATTAAGAAGATTCGTTCTATCTGTTTGACGCTCTAATAATTTTTGGAGAAGGAGACATTAAATTTTGCAGATCATCTAACTTTCATCCCCAAATTCATGGTTACAAGAATTTTTGTCGATTATTCGTATTTGCATTTGATTTCTTGATTTGTAGAATTTCCCTCATCAGTCTCGCATTCTCCTGCGATATTTGTAAAAGAAGAGAACACTGAATTTCGTAAATCGTTCGAAGAAAGTTCGAGGACTTGTTTCTTTCTAACAAAACTCCTCGTGCATATCGAGCCTATCAGCCAAACGATAAAAATGTCAAATATATTCGTTGCCCTTCACAGACCGGCGTACAACGTCGAATACTTTAATTAACACGGTTGAAAAGGGAAACGGGGCTCTCTGTGAGAAGGAATTTCGAAAGAATCACTGGCACGGACCGCGTGCGGATTTTAATGTTAATTCCAGCGATTGGCTCGCCCTGGCTGTGTCGAGATTTCAGGTCCAACCCACGATATCTTAATAGGTTCCCTGCTACTCCAGTCGCATGATGGCCGCTCGTTTATTTTCGATCGCCTGCTTCGCTCTCCAACAAGGCTTCCATTCAACGAAATTATTAACTACGAGGATCTGTTACCGCTATCAAGAAGAAAAGCGAGAACACGATAGCGATAATGTTTTCGTCGAATAATAACGTCATTATCGAGAAAATTCATGCTTCAGTCTTTGGAAAACATAAAGCGTGAATACGCAGATGTTCGTGCATTGTAAAAATATCTCCTCGTTATGATATTTAGCGAGCGAAACAAATCATTGATCAGGCGTTATTTCTTCGATCATATTAACAAAAAGAACAAATTTGCCTAAAGATTGTCAGTCTATAATATTAATTTAAATCAGACTATTATATTTCAGTATCCATCTCGTTTGTATTTCTCATATCGATAGTGCAACATGGAGCGATTACAAGAAATCCAATACACGTTGTTTCCTTTCAAGAAATTAAGGTAAAATTCAATTGTTCGCTGTTATAAATAATTCAATACGTTACGAGCTTGGCACAATTTAAACTGTGTGCTATTTAAAGACTCTCACGGACTCGATAAAGATATGTATATGCAAATCGAGTAGACAACCTTCTTTTTTGTCACGTTTAAAAGAAACAAACGGCAGAAAACGATAAAAAAAATTGACCGCTTAATTGTGCACGAGAAGTGGCCTACTCGCTTTTACGTCAATCCGCCACGTGTTTTATGTTTATTATTTTATAGCAGTGTAATCTGTGGACAGTTAGGCTTAAATTGACGGCCACCGTGTTTAAATAATGACACTCGGCAGGTTTGTAAAGTCACGATTTATCGTTGATGATCGTTCGTCAAAGCAACCGTTCAAATACAAAGTTCGAGGCTATGGATTTGATAAATTTACAACCTTAGGAGGGAAATCATAAAAGCACGGTATACCTGGCGAGAATACCGGGCATGTACCCAAGAAACCCATCGCTAATCTCTTCGTATACCGAAATAACGTTCGACGTGAAACGTTCCTTGTTAGACGGTAGATTCCTTGAAAATGTGAAACAGCCAAAAGCATGGAATCAAAATGTAACTGGACTAAATATATTTCAAGGAATATCGAAAATGTCTACTACGTTTCGGAAACATTCTCACCGTTACGTCGAAATGACAGTGTCTACATGCGCGCAAGACGCTCGAGGCAATTGAAAATGAGCTGAAGATGGACGTTGACGATGCATCAATGGCCATTTAATGGATCAATGGTCAATAGGTGTCAATTCGATGTTACAAGTCACAGAAAAGGTCAGCAGGGGTTTGTTCTTAGCGCGTTACAATATTTATGTTTACCGTCGAGGGTATTCGTCACAATTATCGGCTGTTTAAATTGACGCCGGCTGATTCGCGTTCAGTACACGAGGATACGCTAGACGGTGTTGGCGACTCGGTCCACTCCTGGCACGCTGTTGCAGACCAGAGAAGCAGGCAGAACATAAGAGCTCATAAATGTGAATTTAAGAGGCGCAATAAAAACACATTGAAATTGAGAGTGAACGAGCTAGAGCACGTGCTCCCACCGTAAGATTCTCTCGTTTCCTGATATTCGAAATGTTTAGGAAACACATCGTCGTCCCCCTTCTCTGCTTGCTTTATGCTCGCTGTATTCTTTAATCAATCGCATCGTCTTCCATTATAAACCTTCGTATCGTTCAAAAGTATCGTATAATCGCTATTGGCTACGAAATGCAAGATTCTAACGACGAGTGAAACGAAAGAATCGCTTTACAACCCCCGCTGGAGGGGCGATTCGCACCCTAAGCTCGCTCAATGTCGACCGGGATATTTCGGAAAGCCATAATCCGCATATTCTTGTATTCCGGTCGAAACAGGCCGTTCGAACAGGGCCACGATCACCTCGTAAAAGCCCGACTAATGCGTTTTCACTTTCGTCGTCTCGAGGTTATGCAAAAAACGTCACAGTGAAAAGCTCAACCCTTACGATTGTTTACCTTTGTCGAAACGATGTTTCGCCTTGGATTTGTCACGATGCGGTTTTTTCTGCGGCCGACCTCGAACGAACACCACTCTCGAGACGTTATAAAATGCGTTGCTTATCTAAAATCGACCCTGAACGATCGCTATTGTAGCAATGTCACGAATGATTTATACGTCGCCCTAAGTTTCTACTATCTGGCAATTTTGGTGGTAACGTTAACAAGATATCGACGTTTTCCAATACGGATTTTTATCCGATAAAATTTAGAAAAATTAGATATTATGAAATATATGTTGGTGCTTGGTCGAACGCATTTTTTATACAGTTTGTGGATGGATAGATGTGGCGAGTAACGTAGCCTGGTAAGAAAGTGCAAATTCCAGGCAAGCCAGTTGGCAACACTGCTTTCCTCGCAGTATCGACCGCGGCCCCCAAAGGCTAAAGCATCTCAACCTCCGAGTTTCTCCTTCCTTCTGCTGTCTGAGCAACCTCCAGGATCCTCGACCCCTTCACCCTTTTACGGCCTCGACGGCAAACAAGACGACTGAATTCCATCGAATAATTAAAGCGAATTAAACACTTATCATTCTGGGACTTGCAACATTTCGCCCACAGACCACTTCATTTGTTTATTTATCACGATTTTTTGCCACCAATTTTAACAGGAATTCCTCTAATAGGTATGTTTCGGTAAATACAATAAAAATATTCGCTTACTTTCTTAGTAGCGTACAGTGTACTTTCTGTAAGCGTACAGCCAACGATTTTTAAATTCTTCATTACGTATTCTAAAAGAATCCACATTTTCTAGCGCTTTCATCGCCGTTTCCAGAGTTTCAACGTAGCGTTTAATTGTGTCGAGACAAGGAACGTCACGTCGCATCCTAAATTGCGCGTTATTCGCAGGGAAAGCGTTAAACACCTTCACGACGATGTAATCCGTGACAACTTGTAAAGTAGATAAGACGCGTGCACAGGTGTTCACGAATATTCGACATGCACGGATACACCCGTGCACGAAACCGTTGTACGAACGACACTCGTGCACACGTACATAAGTACGCAACGAGAAGACTCTACGACCAGTTTATGGTCTCTCAACGTTATATCGTCTGTGTATATCTCTGACAATTCGTCGCTAATGCTTTCGCCATTAGTTCCGATTGCATGGCGTGCCTGCCGTGCCGCGGACACGCTTAACCGCCAGAAATTATGCGAACGATTCACCGGGTCGGATCAGTTGCTTGTTAACAACCACAGAACTTTCGTTCGATGCTTCGTCCAACAACGAATTCACCAAGTGAAGAGGCTCGATCGACGAAGGTCCTTCGATTAGACGGGTCGATAATCTTAAAATTCAACGTTCAATTTTACACAGAATAATCAAGTTCGTTACATATTGCGAGACACCGTTGATCTTTAATGTAATAACGAGCAAATAAGACAATATCTAATACTTGGAAGGGAAAGTATGAAAAATAAGAAAATAATTCGAACAACCCTAGTAAAAGAAACTTGATAAAATAAACAATACACCTTCCTGAAATACATTAATGTTTGAATTATGATAATCATTACAATGCCTGGTGCTCTATCCTTATGATAGTATGACGCTTTTGTTCGAAGAGAATGTTTGACGTTAGACGGAAAGATACGTAAAAGAAAAATACGTCCAGATCACGTAAGAAAGTGTTGCATTCACAACTCTGAGCGTTTGGACTTTAATCGCCCATATTTCATATCCTAACAATATATGACAAATTCTCATGGCAAACAAATATCATATTACAACTTGCGAATTTTTTCTCTCGCGTCTTGAGCGAATCAAGTTAGAATGCCACTCATCTCGAGGAGAACATTGAACGCACGTAGCTGGTACAAAAACCGTGCGATCCGAATCCACGAGAGGGTAATTGATTACACGAGTCGAGACAGAAGAAGAAGAAGAAGAAGAAGAAGACAGGCGAAAAAAAGGCGAGGTAGAAAGAAAACGGGAGGCAAGGGTGAGCAGAATGCAGGCGTAGGAACCGAGCTATCTAATGGATGCGAATATATCGCTGTAATAAATTTCGCAAAAACCCGAAAGGGGGGAGAGAGGACGAGCAGGGGTTTGCTCGGTCGGCCAGTTTCGCGGCGGAGCGGCCTAAGGGCATGGTTCTTGCGCGAACAAGGAGGAACGACGAAGAAAAGCCGAAGGAAAGCGGTCAAACGAGAGCGCGGCGAGGCGGTCGCGTTTCCGTTACGTACACCCGACGGCCATGTTTCCCCCGGGTTGGCCAATCGGCTGGCTGCTTTCGTAGAAGGGCTGAAACAACCCTAGGACCAGTGGAGCTCCACCCCTCGGGAACGTTCCTCCGACGGATCAATAGAGAGCTGCAACCCCCGCTACACCGTCGCCCCCGGAACTCGCCGTCAGAGCAACGCTACAGACTATCCACGTCGTTTCCTAACCGTTTCGAAGGGAAGAAAGCCTGCAAGCTAACTTTAAAATGCGTTCGCTTGGCTGAAGATTGTACCGCTTCGAGGAAACGTTGTTGTTTAAGCACAGCTGCTCGTTTTTTTAGCGCTATTTAACTGCAACTCGCCAAGCCTCCACTCGATAAATGGATACCACCATCGTCGTCCAAGGGATGACCGTAAAGTCGCAGATAAGACGGCGATAGGAATAGATTGAAAGTGGGATGAAGGGTAACGGTAGAATAACAAATAGCAGAGCAGTGGTTTGTTTAATATTCGTCAGTCTACAGGAGCGAAAATAGAGCAGACAAACTTGAGAAATGACTTTTCCTTGAAAGATCTTCGAAACGCGCTCTCCCTACTTTAAAAACGAGAGTATTCTTCCACAAATAGTATCTCACGTCTTCGTTCAAGCCTGCATTTCGATGAATGAAAATATTTATTTTAAGTTCAGAACTGGTGTCGACCGTTCGCAGCTAGAAATTCTCCCCTTAATAAGATCGTATCTATCCAGAGGCGGTTTGTATCTGATGAGAAACGAAGTGGGCGACGTTCGCTTGAAAAATGCATGGCCGACGTGGCGGGGTGCTGGCGTGTATGTAGCAACGACACCCCATGGTATTCCGAATACACGGCATACGGAATACCAACAACGCTGGTCGCACGTTCCCCCGCGTGGGACCTTTTTGCTTTGAAATGGAATTCCGTCAGCATCCACCACCCTACCTTCGCGCGACCTCGCGCGGGAACATGGCGACCGCTTCCACGAACGCCGCCGCAGAAGCATCAACCGACGACCACGTTGCCTTGCGAGACCTGCTATGTGAAAACGAAGGGGTGGAGGGATGGTTAGCAGGGCGAAAGGTTGCAAACCGAGGGGAGCAAAGGGAAGAACCAAGGTAAGAAACTACGGCGAAACAAGGCAGATCGTCTTAATTTCAAACGATTCGCGTAATGAAAACTTTCCTCATTAAGGGCCCCCTTAATGTTCGTCCGCCATCTTGCTGCTAAATGCAAGACATGAGTTTGGGAGTTTCTTGAACGCGCAAACTTTACTCGGACTACAGAATTTAGTCGGCGACTGGATCGCACTGGTGTCAGAGGCATACCGTGAATATTCAGTTACGTAGTTCGAAACCGACAGATTCCGAGCTATATTTATTTAAAGTTTCATGAACTTTGTACCGATGAGAGAGTCTGAAAATTAGAAATGCCTACAATATGTAACCGAGTTCGCTGTCGAAGTAAGGAGGAATCGATAGATAGGACGAAGAAAGAAGAAACAAGGATGAAGAAACGAGAAGATGCCTGTAACAACGAGCAGCGACCGTGCGTAGGAACCGCTCTTTGATTATCCGCTGCTTGCTATAATAACGAGTTCATAAAGATGTTGAGGCGCATGCGCGTGCAATCGGCCGATCTCTCTTCCTCTCTTTCCCTGGCAGACCGTGTTCTTTCGTGCCTGAACTTGAAGAGCACTCACACGCATCGAAATAATATTCCCCATTTACATACTTATAGGCTCACACAGTCGTGAATCGAAGTAGAACCCTCCTACCGAGAAGCTTACTCTGTCGGTTTACTCTGCTCTTCCATTCCCTCGTCTCTTTTCGTTCTCATCAGCGTGTTCTGCCCCTAGATCTCTCTCTCTCTCTCTCTCTCTCACTCTCTCTACCCTGCATCACCATTTTTTCTTCTTTCTCCCTCTCGGAATCCCCTCCAGATTCTACTCTCGAACCGTATTCTCCCTTGCTCGTGGTAAACGAGTCGAACGCCTCGTCTGCCTCTTCCCTCTCGATCCTCTTGATCTTCCATCCTCGCTTCTTTCGGCCGAGCAAGCTCTTTTCTCGGTCTTATTTCGTCTTTAATCTCTATCATACGTTTATGAGGCCGCATAACCACGAATCGAAAAAGAATCCTTTGGACGAGCAAAACCATCGCGATATTCTTCTCCGTTCTTCTTCCTGTTCATTTCCTTCGCCTTCTTTTTCTCCCTGCTTCCAAGTCTTCCCTCGGCCTTGGTGGCTTCAACTGTCTCAATCTTACCGGTGCGCTTATTCCCTCCTCTCCAATCTTTAGCAACGTTTCATTACACTTTGTTAACTCTCGCCTTCCTTCCTCCGACTCGTCTTTCCTCGCAACTTCTCATCGTATCCTCCTTTACTTTTGGAAGCCATCCTCTCCGCTCGAGCTACGAGCTACCTCCGTGGTGAATAGACGCCGCACAGGTCGAGACATCTTATTTGAAACAATGTTCCTCACTCGCCCGTAAATCCTCATTTCAAATCCCGAAACTCATATAAAATCTCGCTGCGCCAGGTCCGAACCCTTTCTGTTAGTCGCTCCTCCTCGACCTCGCCATGACCTTCGTCCGATTCCACGGCTCTCTCCGACCAGCATCGTCCATTTCGCTTCGTTTCTCCTTTGATATATCGTTTTTGTGAAACGTGGCCACGCTGTACCTACTTTGCACACACAGCTCCTTCGCTCTATTGAAGAGAACTATGCTCCATCTTTTTCTCCAAGCGACCAGCGTATTACAAAGAACAAGTAGAAAGATTCGAAATGATGACAGAATGGAATTGAGCAATGGAATAAATGTGGCAAGAAAAAGTTCAAGAGACGACGGTGCATGAGAAGACTTAATCTCGTTTAATGGCAAGTTCGCTGGTAATAGGTACGATGGAAAAACATCCGCAAAATGTATCGTAAAACGACGTTATTCATGCAGAGGACGATACGAAGGAAGATCGAATCACGACGAGGGTTGAGATTTATAGAATGAACGACCAGTCAGAGAACCACTTAGGCTAAGTATAATATGGTGGTTTGAATAGAACACAGGATGGTGGAATGTGCAGTTAGAAAGACACCATTAATCAACGATAAACGAGCCGAAGACTATAAACATTAAGTAAAATAAATCCTTCGATTAAATTCCGCTCATAACGTCAAACCGTTTAATAAAAAGAATCGTTTGAAGTAACAAAACGAAACAAGCCACGGACATAAAGTGTCACGCTATTTGAAAAAAGAAAAAAAAATCACATTTGGGCACGTATTGCGAGTTTCCTTGACACGCTGGTCTCCTTGTTTTATTGAGATTCCTTTCCATTCGCGAAGAATGCTTCGCTCCAGGTGAACGTTTTACTCGATTGGAGAGAGCCCGCGCCGTTCCGTTACGTCATGAAATCCTTGCTGCGATAAATCAGCTGGGCCGAAACTCTGCGACACGTGAGTCGTAATATTTAAGTTAATGACTCGGTATAATAAAGTTAATGGCTTTATGATAGCCGTCTCGTGGGACAGCGCGAGACCGTGGCGACGACCGTCGCGGAGACACGCTCGAATACCCGCGATGAATGCGCTGTTAGCGTACGTATCGCGCGAGTACGGATAGCGAGCGAACGGAAGGACTTCTAAAGGTGGAACGAAGCTTCGACAAGATTAATTCAATTTGCTTGAATTCGAGCGACTTGAAGTCGAATGTCAAATGACTTGACTGAAATTTCAAAGAATATCCCAATCGTTTCTCGAATATGTAATAGGATGCAAAAAATAAAAATTCAATTCTGAGATCAAATAAAAAGACAATTTTGATAGAATTCGTTGGTACGATCATATTGGATATTAAAATTGTTTATTGTGTTTTTCCCCCTATAGTCTTCGTATAACATATTCTAAATAATATTATAGTAGTGTAGGTGAAACAAATCTCTGCTTAGATTTCATTTTCTTTTTTTCAATTATGATCATAAAACTATGAATTCGTATAAACGCATTCGCAGTCTATTAATAAGGAATTCCACCTTAAGAGCAACCATCGAGAGCTCGCACGTTCCAGACTACTTCCAACGACGTTATATAGATATATCCTTTTCTCACGCGGCGACAACGCACCTCGAGTTTCGTCTTTATCGCCTTATAAAACGAACGTCTCTCGCACGCGCACGCGACCGTAAATAACGGTTGGCGATTCTTGACATTCTCTCTTCTTTTCCTTATGCGTGTACGCACGCGAAAACCTGCAAATCCTGTCTGTTCCATACCACGTAACTCGGCTCTCCTTGCGATTTCCCTGCTCACGAACCGTGGAAATCTGTGCTGATAACGAGCAAACCTATTTGCTAAGCTTCAAATGGCAGAATGTTACACGAACTGGACGATAAACGACGCTGTTAATTTTTAATTCACGAATAACGCGTGTGAAATTATGAAAATCAAGGAGAAGATCAGAGAGTGAGATTAATTAGTAGCTACGTATCTCCACCTTTCGATTCGTTACGAATTTAATAAAATGATTAATACTCGTATTGTAAGAGATAAGCGTGGTGCAATTGTAGATGATTGATAAAACGGCAACGAGAACTTGCTGTTGCAACCCGTCAAATATATTTGAAATAAATTAAATAAATTATAAATAAATATAGACAACGTCCAAAGTCGCTCGTACAAACGTATTCGCAAAGACGGTGTATAATCGCTCGCAGATAACTCGTATAATAAACTGCTAATAACCGATCCGCTCGCGATCGCGTCCGTTTATTTATACTGGTCGAGAGAGAATCGGAAAATTCGAATTCGTCTTTGTTCGACGGTCGCACGTAGCGACGACATTGTTTTTCCCGGGGTTTATTTATTCTTACATTGCGCGTATGCTAACGATCTTGGTACTCTGAGGCAAAACAACAACATTATTTGAATCGTCCTTTGACTCGTGCGCCGCTACATAAAAATAGAGAAGAGCTCTGAAACATTTTGCAGCCCCTGTAACGAAGATAACAGGAATACAAGAATTCTCTGTGTTCCACGTTGAATCTTAATATCGTACAGTTTACAAACGCTATATAAGCATACGAGCCCAGTTAGCTTTCTAACCTTCTATTTAAAAAAATACTGAAAACTCGGAGCAGCAGACAAGAAAGAAGGGTTACGGTAGCAGTTCTCCGAAAGCCAGACAATACACGGTATTCCGTCGGCGAGTCGGAAAAAAAAATGTAATTTGCAACGTACGCGAAACCCGGATTTTATACAATCGCGCGCGCGTTAGCTCGTAAATATCGCAAGGCAGCGGCCGGTGGATTTTTCTGCTCGGTTTTACGATGCAACGCATGCAACAAATCAGTAGTTTTGCAATCGCATCGCGATCCATCCGAGTCCACGAACCTGGAACCCAGCTTCGGAATAAACATGCAGATTGCGTGAATCTTTCCTTTTTTATTGTTATTAACTTCGCGTTATCTACTCCATCTCGGATGAGTCTGGATAATTGCACTGTCGACAACGATGGATAACGATGCATTTATGGGAAACAATTTCCTTGCGACGCGAGTAACTCGCAGGATTCTTTAAGACGCGCGTGCTTTTGTGACGCGGATAATACGACGATGCGTCATAGCGCCGGAGGGCCTCGGATTAATTTAATGAATCTGGCATCAAGGGAAGAAGATACGACTGGCTATAAATAAACCACGTCAGCTTATCACGATACTTTCCAACTACCACCATGATATTACCACGTACACGCAGATTGCGATGATTTAAGGATAAACAAATGTTTATCCAGAGTATCGACGTTCTTTTCCTTGTTCGCCAATTCGTACAGTGACCTCGAGTGAGTTTGAAGAAATAGATCAACGGTGATTACAGAAAGTATTTGCACGTACGTATTTCGCGGTATCGAATCCTGGTAATAAAAATATGTACATAACACTAAACGATATAGAGACTAATACGGCTAGCTGCAATTAATCAGGACGTAAATACTATAGTGAATACAGTGGAGTGAAAATACTTTTTGTAGCTAGCGTGTGTATTCTAGTTTGCGAAATGTTCCACAAAATAAATATAGCTTCAACTCTTAACTTTGTTCGTTTCCTCTTTCGATGTGGACGATCGTCGATAAAAAAATGGTACGTGTGGAATAGTTTTCCAAGAAGTGTCTCTCGTATAAATCTCATTGAAGTTGGCGTGTGCAACTTCAAATTGTTAGACATTGCTCGATGTGTAATTTACTTTACTTAAACGCAACTTTACGATCGAGATTTCCACGATAAAAAGTCGAATAACAAATGGGATGAGAATCGTAAAAAGAGTTTAGTTGTACGAGGTCAAGATCACCGTTACCGATTTTTGTTGATCAATGATAATACATAACGTCCTTTTTACCTTCGCAGTCACGTTTGCCATTGCTGGACATCGTTAGCTCGCTCGTTGTATTTTCAAGTCAAGATGTACGATTTGAGAATGTCAGAGGAGTTTGTTTGATCGCATTGTCACAGATAGGAATCCAAATCCTCAAGTACGAGCAGACACACACGTAGAGGCACGAAATCCCGGCACGCGTGACACAACCTGACGCCGGCGGAGAATATAACGCACTGACTAATACCATATTCCAGCAGCCCTTATTTGAAGCCCTAAACCCTTGAAGGTGTGTCCCTGCAAATTTACGGGTAGGCACATGTGTTCAATTTCGCGGACCTGTTTGTTCCACTCCTTCGACCTCGCAGGGGAAGAGTCTTCCTTCGAATCTGTATAAATGCTTAAAAACGAACTGCCTGTACGACTTTCCCTCTTTTTTTATATATATATTCTTGCCGCAAAAACGCAATCCATTTCTCTTCGGCCAACGATTGGGCAACACTTTTAAGTAACTTCAATTTCAAATTAAATCGTACTTGTGAATATTCATCACTCGATCGGAGATTCGGAATTATCCGACGCGAACGCGTGACGAAATTTGCAGATTACTTCGTGATGCTGAGAACATAAACTGAAACCTTCTTCGAAGATAAAAGAACGAAACGAAGAAAGTGAGAGAAGGCTGTGCATGTATTAGACGAATTAACAGTTAGAAGCTGAGGCCGCGTAAATGTCACGGTGACATCGAAAGAGTCACGTGTGAAAATTCTGTTAATATCTGTCGTGAGTTACGGCTAGTAAAATTTAACTTTAATAAACGCGAACCGCTGAGAAACGATAACAGGAACGCCGCGACGGTTTACCAAAACCATGAATATCGCGCATGGGTCGTCGATTATGTTTAGGATAGATTCACGAGAGACGCCATCATTTTTGGTTGCCAGCCAATAACAGATTTGGTTTCGTATTAATTAAAAATGAATTATTTTCTTATTATAAGAATACACTTGTATACTACAAAAAACAGAAGTTCCTATGCTTTCCTTCTGCAAAATCAAGGAAAATATTTAGAAATAAGTGGCGTCTTCTCCGCGTCTTGCAGGAGAGATGCCATCATTTTTGGTTGCCAGCCAATAACAGATTTGGTTTCATATTAATTAAAAATGAATTATTTTCTTATTATAAGAATACACTTTTATGCTACAAAAAACAGGAGTTCCTATGCTTTCCTTCTGCAAAATCAAGGAAAATATTTAGAAATAAGTGGCGTCTTCTCCGCGTCTTGCAGGAGAGATGCCATCATTTTTGGTTGCCAGCCAATAACAGATTTGGTTTCATATTAATTAAAAATGAATTATTTTCTTATTATAAGAATACACTTTTATGCTACAAAAAACAGGAGTTCCTATGCTTTCCTTCTGCAAAATCAAGGAAAATATTTAGAAATAAGTGGCGTCTTCTCAGCGTCTTGCAGGAGAGACGCCATATATACTAATTTCTCTTTCTTAAATTCTATTCTGCGCTTGCTAATTAATTAGAAAGCACGTTAAACCATAAAGTAGATAGGCAGATACTTATCATCAAAATAAAATTTTAACGTAATTTTTCGTACAGTTGTTGGTTTAATGTTCCACAGACGACACGTGCAGCGACAGCCGAGCAGTCACTTGTTTTCCCAGGCACAGATGCAGGGTTATAACAAGACGCAACATATACAATACTCTTTCTCAGATCACAAGACATTACAAGTGTGTCGGCTTTTTGCCTGTGGCGTCTCTCCCGAATTTACCCTACAAGCATATTCTCGCATCTGCCTAAACTTGATACAACATTTATATATCTTTTTACTCAATAAGAATAACGACGGCAAACATGGAAAACCTTCTTATGATTACGAAATGGTGAATTCTCTATCGATGAAATTTAGAATTTTAATTCAAGTTAGGTTCTTAAACCTTGTGGTGTACACTTTTTCAAACGTTTCAACGCTTAATTTCACTTTCGTTTCAACTGAGAAATGGTTTTTAGTATCGGACGATTCCTTGAAAGAGTTTTCCAACGTTAAAAAATGTACAATTTGGTGGAAAATCGACTCGAAGAAGCTTCGTTGCGTGCAAGCTTGCGTCTTCGTTTGCCAGATTACTATAATCACCAGGAAGCATCGATTTAGATGAGCCTCGCGTTCTATGTATTCTTCGCCTGCATAACTTTCGCCGGATGCATGTTCGAGTAAATTGCTCACGATACGATACTTTCCAAACATCTTGCCGGTTTTACTCCCGAGGTACAAAATCTAGTTAACCAGTGCACCAGAAAATAGCCTTCGCATTTAATGCGTCGAAGTTACTGCTGTCTAAGACTTCCGAGTGCAACCCATTCATTCTTCCGGAAAATTGTTTCGATCCTCCATCGATATTCCAACAATTTACCACTATAAACATACGCTTGCGATTGTAATTCTTTTCCAATAGCGCGCTAGTTGGACGAGGAAAGCTCGAGCAGTAAATTACGCTCAGCCGGGTTAATCCTGTGCTTCTATTCGCCGTTGGTGAGATTCTAGACCGTCGGAAGAGGCGAAACAGAGGCAGCCTCGAACGCTGTCGTCGCGCGAGCACGCCGCTAGAATTTTACGATACGCGTATTAATCATGTCGGACGACGTAATGCATGAGTCGACCAAGCAGTGCGTTTACGTCGAAACAGATTTACGATGAACAACGTCGACAAATTTGCGTTTAATGAATGGCACACAACGAAACGCGCGAACCGTCCGCGATAGATAACAGGATTCGTCGGTGCATCATCAGCGTAATCGAGATTTCGATTAACATTCGTTTTATAATCGAAGAATACTCGCAATTTATTCCTCGATCGGGAATGGAAAAAGTTAATCGTATAATAGACGTTAATTAGCGATCGTCGATTTGTCAAACGGCGATCTGCTTTGTGCTTCCAAGAGACATGCGTTTTTCACACGTTAGCGTTAAACCAAGTTCGTTACCAGACACGCGATTCGTATTCCACTGGTTCCGTTTCAATTAAATATCCTTCTTCTCTGCCGCTTTGCGCGCACCAGTTATAAATTATTCTTTATTGTACACACTCACCTTTGATGGGCCGTAGGTGAGGCGGTGAACGAACAGCGATAACTCTTCTTCGCCACATGGGGAAACCTGCGCCGCACAAGTGACCAACAATTAGATTTTTCACCACTTTAACGAACATTTTTCTTAATGCCTTGTTCAAGGCTATGGTCACAGTGCTTGCAAGTTGCGATAAACCGCGGTTCCGACGAATACGCCGGAACAAGATTCGATGTACAGATTCTTGATACATGCATTTGGATGTTTGGATTGGAAACGACAGTTGGCCAAAATACGCGTCCACTGTAACCATAACCCTGTACATAATTATCAAGCCGTACAACGCTTGTGATACGGATATTTAATAAAAATTCAACCTAAACATATCCGTAACAAAGTCTAAGCTTCGATTCTTCGATAGATTAGTAATTATCCATTAAACCTGGAATTATTCGATTGATTGGGTTATCAAATATAAATTATGCACGGTAGTTGAATATTTTACACCTGAAACGATGTAACAGCAGCGAATATAAAATAGCTATTAAAGAATATTCAACGATACGAAGTTTACCACACTTGGATCTGATTAATTAGTATATAAATGCTATAATAAATACGATGGTGTATCACTATGTAATACTTTGTGTAGTCACTGTATTTTCTTAACTTTTATACTAATATGTGTCATCGCTATGAATCAAGAATTGTTAAGACAAAGTTGATCGTGCAAACTGACGAGATTTGCCAGAAAGAGACGGGTCGATAAGAGATTAATGCAACTAGCGACACATTGCGCAGCCGCTGTTAACGCGGACATAATGTTTCCTCGATAACGCGACATATTCGCGTTCAGTTAAGCGGGTTTATTAGCGATACCGAGCTAACGGGCGTTACGCGATGAGCGACGACACATCGTAAACCGTGGTTCGGCAAACGTACGCAAACATTTTCACGAGCGACTGCCATGTAACCGGGCAACGTCCAAGTTAACTTCTGCCGTAATGTTATCAACGAGCGGCCGCGCAATGCTGTCTGGCTGTTCGCCGATCGCCACTACGATTACGGCAGACCGCGGTCTATTCTGAGCCTTGAACTAGAAACAGACGTTCTCGAGCGATAAATCAAGAAAATAACGAAGGCCCTTTGAATCAGAACGAAAATAGCCAGCGAATAGTTCACCTCCAGCTAGTAGAGATTGTTACGATAAGAAAAAAAGAAAAAAAAAAAAAAATAGCGATCGAGAATTGATTCTAGTGGAAGAAATAAACGGGACACGTTTCGTGTAACCATAAACGACGGATCGTATTTATTTGTACGTGGCTAATCGCGGAATAAACATAAAGTAAATCGGTTATTTAATTTTTTATGCATTCGAGAAGAGTAAATTACTTTCTTTTTTATGTACTTTGAGAACAGTAAGTTGTTATCAGGAAAATTCTCGTAAACTTTATTAAGAAATTACTTTGGATGGAGACAAAAGTAACTTCAAGTCGACCAATTGCCATCCTCGATTTATTTTCACTTGGTGCTGTATATCGATGCTTCGAGGAGAAAGTTGGCATAAAACTAACGAGGTTGAAGTAATATAGTCGTTGTCTTAATTCCCCTTAATCATGGTTTCTTTAAAACGTTGTTCCAACTCGATCGAGTAGCGCAAGAAATTTTAGATAGCTGGCGTATCGCGTAAAAGTTAAGTGGAGGGATAAAAACTAGTCGAATAATATATTCTAACTTTCTGAGACAACGATTCCTTGTTTTTCATTACGCATTAAAAATAAAACGACTACCTCGCAGCTGATGACAAGCAGAGATCGTCGATTTAACAAAATGTTTCGATAAGAAGATCGACCGAGGGAACACGATAATCTTGCAAAATATACAGCTAATAAAAGTTACCTTGGACCGAGTCGCCATCGCTATGAGCGCACCAAGCATGAAGAAAGTAGAATGGCGTCGCACTGTGTCCGTCGGATAACTTACAGAGATTAAAGACGCAAAACTGTTTCCTTAATTCTTCCGTGGGTCGATTCGCGATCGCGTCAGCTCATCGTGACGACGAGTCGAAAACTGAGCAGACCTCGTTTCTTAGGACACGAAATACGTGCAGGGGCACGAAAGGGGAAAAAAAATCAAAGGAGATCGTTACGACACGGCCTTGGATCTTTGTTAGTCCCGGCTGATATCCGACGTTTGGAAAAAATTGGAGTATTGGCGGAAGAAGACCTTCTGCGGAGGAAAAAAAAAATTGCACGGACATTGGGCCCCGTTTCGATTGTTCGTTTGACCTTCGAAGGGGATATTCGGAACGGATCCTGCGTTCAGAGAAATTTTACCGCCGGTACCGAGACGTCCTCTTGTTCGATGCCGACGGAACAACTCGATGCCATTCTTCTTCAAGATCTTTGTCGTACGATGGACCACGATTGTCCGAATATTTATTAACCAAACGGTAAATCGTTAAAATATTATTAATGAAAAATTTGGAAACGATAAAAAGTAGTAGAAGGAACTGAAATTGTCGTACTTTTAATCAAAAGTTTCTATTCCCAAATAATATTGACTTTTAAAAAATATTTCTTTTGTCGTGTGCAAAGTTGTTCGATTATCCGAAGAACGTAATATCGTGATTAATTGCGATAAGAAAGATTCCAATTTATTCCTCCCAATGGAATATTCTTGTTACTATGAAAGTTTTCGTTAAATGCAGGAGGCAAGTATATCGCGATTAATATTTTCGGAATTATAAAAGACGCAATACAGTATCAGAGGTTATTATGCATCGATTCTTTAAATGCTGCGAAAGAAATGTTTATAAACCGGATTTTTAAATCTTGGTTTCCAAGATGATCATAATGTTACTTTCATTAAAAAATATACTTCATGAATTTCACGACCGTTAGTTTTTTACGATTACTCTTTGAAGTTAGAAAGAAAATGATGGCGGAAACGACGTCCGACGACCAATAAATTTAAAGTGCAACTCGAATATACCTAAATGGACGATCTATCGCGTTACTCGGAAATAAAGTAAACCGAATTTTTCGAGCATACTCCAAAAAGCAGAATTTAACCTGATTCTTAACAGGTGATCTCGGAAGTAATCATATTTCCGCGCGACTTCATCGGTCGAACGTCATTCCGTCGAGACGGTAGGCGACGCCCGGCGTCTTTTCCTCGATATCGATTCCCCCTTTTCAGTTTACTTTCACTCTGCAACCCCTTTGCCGTTCAGATTAGTCAGAGTTAGGAATCTATCCTGCGGATTCGACGGGGGAGACGAAAGAGGCGTCTCGAACGAAAACATCGTCTGATTTTCCATTTCCATGTTTGCTTCTCACAGCGACGATGACCATCAACCGGACATAAAAGGAGCAAAACATTTTGGCTAATTATAAGCGAAGCAATTTGCAGGACGATCTCGGAGTCCATCCGAAGCCAATCCCGCGAAAGAAATTCGTTTACGTGTTGCCTTAACTGCGCCCGACCGTTTCACCGATTCCGTAAAGTCTAGTCAATCGGAGGCTTCAATTTATCGATTAGTTGATTCTGACGAGAAGCTTAATTACTGGAGATCAAGTAATCGCGCAAAAATAGATTCTTCGGTAGCAAAGATCCGTTTGTTTGCTCCGTCGAAACTGTAATCTTATATATCCGCTCAGAAATGCATAAATCCAATGAACTGTTCTTTTTATTAGTTTTATCTATAGGTAGGTTCATCTTCGTAGTATGAAACTCCTACAGCCGTGCTTACTGAATGATAAAAAAGTTACTACCTATGCTTGCGTCTAATTAATTAATACAGTAGACGGTATAACGAACACAACGTGCAAATAGGTTTCGTACCCGCTGTGCGTGATGCAACGCAGCAATAGAAAGATTAATCCTTACGAAAATCAAGCGAATCGAAGATAGAATTATTAAAGATTAAGGACAACGCTTAAAGATGGATTGCCTGCTCCTTGGAAAATACAGAAGCCTAGAAACGCAGGCGTCTGATTCAAGAATATCGCGGATGAGAGATCGAGCCGAGGGCCCGTCACGTTTGCTCGTGCCGCGAATTCGCCAAAGAAATGGAAAGAGAAAAAGAAAGGAAGGAACGGGGGAGGAAACTTAAAAAGAAGAGCGATTTGGCATTAAAATTCAGGTAGACGAAAATCGAGAAAGGAGAGGAAGGATCCGGTTGGGAAGAGGGAGGAATGGGAATGGAGGGCTTTGCTGGTAGGAAGGGCGACGCGAAGCGAGGATTTCTTTGGGTAGCTCGTTTACTCGGGGTAGGACGAAAGAGCAAAGAAAAAAGTAATCGGTAGCATGCGAGGCACGCTCAGGAGCCTTCGCAGCGCGTACATTCTCGGCTCGTAATATACGACTTCCGTACGTTGATGGAATATTCGAAAAATCCGAGAGGCCGACGGTGATAAAAGTATGGAAACACCAGGGACGGGGATTTTGCTACGTGTGCGGTCGTGAACCGGCGGACAGCCGTGTTCCGCGATCTCGTTTCCGCGAGCATCGACGTTCTAACGAATCGTTGAGCGCCAACTTTCGACGCCCTATACTCCGACAAATCCGCCATGAATTTTCTAGAAACTAGCAGCTCTCCTTTATTACCTTCTTTCGCACTTCTGCCGTTCTAACGTGAGATTTTTCCACGTACCTTTCGCTAAACAAACGTTTGCACACCTATCCTCCGTCGTTGATCAAACATCGGCAGCCTTAAACGGCTCGATAACTCGTTGAACAAACCAATTGAGAAGCCGGTAATTTCTTAAGCAAGCCGGAAGGTGCGTAAAATAAGAAACAGAGCGAAGAACGGAGAAAGATTCACGGAATAATCGCAATATCAACCGCAGAAGGAGAAACAAACGCATTGTTACGGATTGAGTTGCTCGACTCGAGGCCATTGCGAAAAAGAAAGATCAGCCGACGACCACCGATCGGGTTCTCCATGGCCGGGGTCAGCCTACCAAAATCTCGTCTTATCTGCAACACGGCGCGTATTTTAACGAAGGAAGCGTCTCCATGCTCGCGTGTGCACACGTAGGTCGGCTTGTGGGCGTATAACAACCGATATAAGCGTACAACCTCGGAGATATTCTTTCGAATATACGACGGTGCCAAGTCTGTTTCCGTCACACTCGTGTTGGTACGCACGAGCTAACTGTCCGCTGGAATGCAACGTATCTTCGGGTCGAGAGCCTATCCACGAAGAGGCAACGTAAAAGAGGCAGAGCCAAGATAATCTGAGTGTTTATCGCCCGACCAGGAACGAAATCCTGGTGAACGTTCCTCGCGGCTTGGTCACCATTTTTAATGGAGAACCTTCCGCTTATACGTAAGTACGTCTGGTCGCCTCGCGATCGCGAACAGGGGTTAACTTCGAAGATTCTGCCATTTGACAATGATGCTTCTATCGTAAATTTTTTATAATTTAACACGTTCGCCGTGGATGGTAAGTTTTATTACCTGTAACGTATTACCCGTATGCTAACGAATAATTGTTATACGATATCTGTCCCTAACTCGCGATACTTAACATGCGGCTGATCGACTACCGCAGTCGTACAAATCAATTCACTGTTTTTCATAAAATAGCGTTCTACGTTCATTAGGTTTCTATGTAATTAGTAAAAGGGATCAATTATACTTTTCAAGTTATAGAAACGAATCATGGCAGAGAGTAAACTGGTGACTCGAGTAACTATGACAAATGTCCAAATCTTGACTTATGATTTTCATATTCATACGAATTATTATCAGCTATTTTTCAACGATCGACTCTCTGCTTCTTATTTTACATCTCGGCCGATAATAATCTAGAAATAAATACGTGCGTTACAGTTCGAGAAAATTCGCAAGTATCTTTAAGAATTCCTAACTTTGATTCGAGCTTTCAAAGAATGTCACCATCCATCCTACATTGTTCGCAAGATATTTTGATGGCATCGTTGCTCATTCCTTGTTCCAAGGGACGTAAGACGCGGTCTCGCCTTCTGCACGCATTCGTTCCTCAGCCTCCGTCGACAAACCGGATACGTTATGGATTATAAACTTCTTTCCTTCATCCGTTAGATCCCGCCTACCCTCGAACTCCCCGATACCGATGATTGCATCCTCCCCTTAAGAAACACGCGATGGACCGAATGCCACGTGAATACAATTACGTGAAAACTTAGGTCGGTAAACACACCCTCCGGACGTGCAACCGGGATACTGTCTCCGCTTCTAGATCATATTTTACAACTATCGGACCCGCCTCGCTTCCTGTTCCTCTCGAACGCAATGGTCTCTGCACGATTTCCACGAGATATACGAGAGATACGAGAAATACATAGAATACAGAGTCGAGGGAACGTTACAAGAGATGCTCTAGAAGGAGACATTTCAATGTCTCCTTCGTGTCGCTGGTTCGTCGCGTAACTAGTTTAATTAATAAATTCAATTAAGAAATTCTCGTAAGAGTTGACCGGAGAATAAATCGATGGCCGTGACAATTACGAGTTTCGTTAATAAACCGATATGCCGAATTTTCACAAAGATGGACGCGTTATCGTTTCTCTGGACAATAAATTCAGATGGGTACATAGCCTTTTCCGTATGAAACCTCTCCGTTTCGCTTAAAGAACACGCGCTGCTTTAATTAACCTCGCGAGCTCTAATCACGGTGAAGAGGATGTTAATGGTATCCATTAACGATATATTGTACGTTCGCACGTTCACTGTATCGCTGTGTCAGCTATACGAAGCTGCGTAAAGACAAATAGCACGAACAACATCTCCAGTATCACACCGAACATCTGAACGACGCAACGTCCGAATCGTATTCGTATCTCGTTCGCGTGTTCAACCCCTTCCAAGCACGGTGAGCCAGCCTCGCCTTCGTCGAGATACCTGATCGTGGAATCGTCCAGTAGGGGGGACGTATAAAGACGACGAGGACCTGGGTGGAACCGAAAAAGAGCGTGCGGCATGGGAAGGTGGAGCGAACATCGAACGAAACCCCGAAGAAAAAATAAAAAAAAGGGGAGGAGAGGGATCGTGACCGAAGGACGAAGGGAGGAGAAGGAAAGATAGGAAAAAGAGAAGGAAAAGGAGACGTAGGAGCGGAAGGTTGGAGAGAAAGAGCGACGGCGAGGGAGATGGAAAACTCGGCTGGTCTCTAACCGTAAGATAGGGAGGAGAAATACGTGGTCGTAAAATACGAAGCGCAGTCCCCAAAGAAAATACGAATTAAAGCCGCTAACCGGTGATCCGAGAAACTTCTGTATAATCGAACAGAGACGTCAGCGAACCGATGCCCCTTCGCCTAGAAACGAACGTATCCAGCGAATGCAACAAATTGGATTTTTCTATCGATTTTATTTCACAATCCTATGTTCTACGTGCCTATACGCGACCGATCGCCGTCCTGAAAATATCGTTTAATAAGTCGTTAGCGCGTACCGCGAGAACAACTTAAACAAGAGAACTAAACGGGGGAACTCGTTCGAGATGTTTGCGTGACATCTGCATCGTTAACATCCGGAAGCTGAAACGGTAACCGGAAGAAACCAGTAAAAACGTTAGTAAAAATATGAAAACTCGTAGGCAATGTCGTTAATTGAAATAGAAACTCGCGCGAGTTTGCTGCTTCCGACTGTTTTCGTCCAAAGCCAGGCAGCTTGGTTAAAACTTGCATGGAGGAAAGGGGACACGGCCCCTCCGGCGAGTGGCATTTAACTTTAAAGCCTCGTGACTCCGGTTACACGTAGCGAGCCGCTATCGAAGGGATCGAGCCGGTTGTTTCACCGAAAATGTCGCGGATCCTCTGCTCATCCGCCCCCGAAAGAGGGTATTAACTGTAGATAACATAGGGGGGACCCGTGTGCTGCGAGCGCCTGTGATACGATAGAACGGTATCGCGTGGTTTCAACCCTTTCGCTCTCCCTCGGTCTCTCTCCTGCTCTCTCTCTCTCTCTCTCTCTCCTCCGTCGCTCTCTACCACCCTGTCGTGAAATTCACCCTTGCGTACAATAACGCTGGAACTCGCGGGAACGCCCGTAAAGGCCAACCCCCTCCGTATTTAATTTACTGAATAATTGGAATCAAGCTGCCTCATTTGTGTGCCGCCCTCCTCCTTGCCCCTCCCTTTCCGATCGCGGAACAACAGAGAAACCCGCCCTATAATTGCCAACCCCTACGTAACTCGGATCCTGCGACAGCCTGATGAGGAGATTTGTGCCCGTTCGTAAAACTCTCCTCAACCTAGTCTCCTCTGTTGGTCCTCCACCCGACAGTCAACGGCTCCCCGTTCTCCTCCCTTCGATTCGACCATTAGACCCGCGTGGCTATGGAGGTGAATAAAGATGGTCAGATAATACGAACGACCGACTAGCTGGCAAACGGGATTACTCTTATCCAGTCAGCGGTAACGGGTTCTCGGTTTAAATAAGTGTCGGAAATTTTCGACCCTCCCTAACCCTCGCCTAATCCCAACCTAACTCTCTGTTCTAACATTTTACCGATTCAGGTAGAAATTCGATTTAGTAAATTACGAGGGTTGTGTACCTTTTCTTGGGGGATAGGATATTCGAAGAGTATAAATTGACAGAAAATTCTCAACTGCCTGACTCTTTAAACTTGACAATGCGAAATCTGAGAAAGTACGAATCTACATGTTCGACGAATTGATTTATAGTAAGCTGTTGCGTCGGACGCTGAACTACCAATTGGAGAAGAAGTTTCGCAAAAGCGTTTTGTCTTTCATAAAACGTAATGGGGAGTTTTTTAATAGCTGATCCCTTCTCTGGCGTACTATGAAAAAATGCGATCTCAAGTTACCGATGAACCGATCGCACGCTGATCTGCCGATCGGCTGCTTCGTAAAAGTCTCGGCCTTGAAAATGGCCATTGAAACGAACGTTAGAAAGCGCTTTAACGTTTGGAGAATAAAAATTCTCCTCGATATCAGAGGACAAGCGTGCATCTACGTATTTAAAAACTCGTATCGCGTCTGACAGGTAAACCGTGCAGGTGGCAACGAATCGTTTATTAAAGAAACTGTTAGATCGGAGACGATTCGTTGGAAAGCAACGGATAGCACGTTACAGGATCTTGGAACGATCGTCTAGCGGGAAAAGAAGCTGGCAGAACGAGAAGCCGACGACTCCTCGCGAGTGGAGAGCCAACGTTAACCACGCATGCGTCTCTAAAGTAAGCAGAAATCGATGGCCGCTACTCTTTACCTTCGTACGTGTATAGTATGCACGTAGCGAATGTCGACGGTAAACACGTAGCCAGACCGCTATAGAATGAAATAGGGTGGAAAGTCATAGGATACGACGCGGTGCATTTCAAATTCTCGAAACTCGCGTCCCACTATCCAGATCGTGGGAACTTTGAATGCCAATTGTTCACCGAGTCACGTGTAATGATATAATTAAACTCTGCTTCGAGTATCTACCTATGTAAATCCACGCTGAAAGAACCTTCTCTTATAGGATATTCTAAAATCGAGAAGAATATGCAAAGACGAAGTCTGAAATAATTTGAAGCAAATTTTCTAAATCGAAACAGTACTATAAAATACTATATAGTATCATACGTAGCAAATAACATGATTTTTAATCATTGGTAATTACAATCAATGCAAACAACGCTAAACCTTTGCAAGCCAACAAACCAAGTCTGTGTTTCCTTGAATTAGTCTTATTCAGTGTATTAAGAATATGCAAAGACGAAGTCTGAAATAATTTGAAGCAAATTTTCTAAATCGAAACAGTACTATAAAATACTATATAGTATCATACGTAGCAAATAACATGATTTTTAATCATTGGTAATTACAATCAATGCAAACAACGCTAAACCTTTGCAAGCCAACAAACCAAGTCTGTGTTTCCTTGAATTAGTCTTATTCAGTGTATTAAGAATATGCAAAGACGAAGTCTGAAATAATTTGAAGCAAATTTTCTAAATCGAAGCAGTATTACAAAATACTACATAGTATCACACATAGCAAATAACGTAATTCTAAATCATTGGTAATTACAATCAATGCAAACAACGCTAAACATTTGCAATCCAATAAACGAATTCTGTGCTTTCTTCAATTAGTCTTATTCAGTGCGTTAAGAATATGCAAAGACGAAGTCTGAAATAATTTGAAGCAAATTTTCTAAATCGAAGCAGTACTATAAAATACTGTATAGTATCACACGCAGCAAATAACGTAATTCTAAATTATTGGTAATTACAATCAATGCAAACAACGCTAAACCTTTGCAATCCAATAAACGAAATCTGTGCTTTCTTCAATTAATCTTATTCAGTGCGTTAAGAATATGCAAAGACGAAGTCTGAAATAATTTGAAGCAAATTTTCTAAATCGAAGCAGTACTATAAAATACTGTATAGTATCACACGCAGCAAATAACATGATTTTAAATCACCGCTAATTACAATCAATGCAAACAATGCTAAACCTTTGCAATCCAACAAACCAAGTCTGTGTTTCCTCGAATTAGCCTTATTCAGTGCGGTTTAACTCACAGAGAATCGACGTAAAGTCGTCGAAATGGAAACATAATTGAGGAAACGGAGACAAAGAGGACAAATCGTAAGTAATTACGTGTCGCGCGAGAGGAGAGCGGATTGTCGAGTAGCTTGGATCAAAATTAACATTAATGTCGGAAAGAGGCCCGTGGCGAAGGTAAATGGCAAATGGTCGGATGTCTGGATCGTACCGGCTCATGGACGAGGTCGTCTCTATGCTACGTATCAGCCACAATGTTTTAATTATAATGTGCGTCCAGAACGACGTCGCGCGATTAGAACGTATGCATTTGGCGTTTGCTCGCGACGCCAATCATCTGGCTGGAATTTGTCACGTTGCGATCGACGGAACGGCTTGGAGATATCGCGAGGCGTAAACAAACGAGTACCTGGACGATTCTGTTTCGCGGCCCCGCCTCCGCTATCCCATGGTCACCACGTTTTACAATCAACGCGAACGTCGGCAGGTTTTTGCGACGCACGCATCGACGACGACTTTGCCTTAGTAAAAAAATTGTGAAAAAAAGAACCCAAGAGTTAGCGAGACAAATAGCCTTTCTGAAAAAGAAGTTGGAAGATGAGATTACTTTCGTTGTGACCTGCTAATGGGAAGGCCACGCGAGGGTGAGATCGTGACCTTCGAGGGTAATTGCACCTGCGAGTAAAACTCTGACCTCGCGTCTTTTATTGCGGCATTAACAGGGAATAATTTAAAATGCAAAAGACGTATTCCGCAAGAAATTGTTGTTCACAAAAACACGTATCGTTCGTTCGTTAAAAATATTTGCCATTTAATATTGCGTCGTACTAATTTTTATTTATGAGATACGAAGCTATGTGTAAAAATACGTATAAAAATTGCCATCGATTTATGGAAAACGATACAATTCTCTGGCAGCACTCCTAGCGGAGTCTGTCGCAACCATTTCCGACTTTGCTGCCGGTATCTCGAATGACTGTACAGTCGATGCAGGGAATTTGATCTGTTTTACCATCATCGTATAAAAAAATGTTACAAAAATGTTGTCAACTGTGGATAAACGTACGGTCACCTATTCGCTAACGCGGAAAAAGCTGAAATTTCCCAATATACATGGCGCTGTTGTTTGTCTACATATATTCGGAATCGTAGATACCTTGGAAAACAATGGCGCCTTAAATAAATTGTTTGCGGGGTACACCGATCCTTACTTGTGTAAACTGGTATTATCGACGAAAGTTAAAGTATCCGATACGCTACTTTCCAATGTATAAACGCGTCTACATAAACGTTCCGCTAAACGTCGATCAAGTGGGACGAAGACGAATTCACCGAGGCATATTGATTTACAAGAAAAGATCTAAAATAACGCGCTGTTTAGGATCCTTAGTATCGATATTTCAGTGACCTGTTATATCGATCAAGTAGTACTTTTCTAGAAAATATAACCTACTGTAATTAATCAAGGAAACTATGTTGACAACACGAAATAGAATTTTAACATACGAACGATAATAATTTATATTTACGCGTTTGTTTATACATAATATAACATAGTGAAATATAATTAACGAATGCGATGCAGATTCTACGAACATAAACCTATATAAAGATTTCCTATAAAAACCACCAATTTTCTTAATCTTCTAACTCGTTAAAACAGCCTTTCTAACAAGGAAGAAAATTACGAGTAACGAGCTTTTCTGCTGCAAGTTTCAAGCGCAATCCTTCCACCGTAGAATGGACGTGACGTCGAAGAACGGAGGATGTCGCGTGCGCGCGCAGACGATGCATGATGGCCGCCGCGTTCGATTCCGTTGGTGGGGAAGTAAGTAAGTGGGGAGAAGCGAAGTAGGAAAGGATTCGCTAGCGAAGAAACGATAGGTTGCAGGAAGGGGTGGGTAACGATACCATCGTGAAAGCTATTGGCAGAACTTCCATGGACCTAAGCTCTGCCGCACGAAAAATAAGGGCGGCCATCATGGATTTCAACATGGCCGTTGCCACCACGAATAGAGCGTGTCCTAACTTCCTTCCATCGTTTCTCCATTGTAGAAAATAAATCGAATCGAATAACGCAACGTATATCTCCATTAGAGAATAACGATGCGTATAATTTTTGACGAACTTTGATTTGAAAAGTTTTTACGAAAATGGAGTAAAGTTGGAAATTATTAGCCTGATAATTGTATTATCGTTTTAGGAAACGGCTCGTTTCGTTTAGAAACTATATACGTTTTGTGGTGCGCGTTACGTATGGTCTCATATACGATTTACGAGCAATTAACGAAACGATTAGCTATATCACTGAAAAACACAGCTTTAGATCGGTAAACTGGTGAACTGCCGTAAGGAAACAGGTGAACCAAGCCTACACCTGTTTGTTGGCCGCCGTAAAAATTGTAAGATCTTTACACAAACCGAATGATCCGTGCATCCTAAACGCAAAGACAACACTCGTAAATTTTTAGTATCGCCTGCTGCATTTGCTCGGTCAATACTTAATTCATTCACCATCTTCCCGTTAACTATTTGGTCAACAAATTTCCACTCTACTTCTAACAACTATCGTTTAAGACTATTTTTTAAGACCTTGCCTTATCCTTACTCGTATAGGTAACAGACACGGGTAATGTAAAAAGAATTCACGATTCTTTCGCCCATACGAAAGATTCCTTTCCCACCCAATCATATTTCTCCAAAAAATATCTCCAATCTAATTTCCACAACTTATGAAAAGTCTTTTTATCGGTATACCCGGTGTCCTGCTTCTATTTTACGTGAAACGTCTTCGTAAAACCTTTCGTATACTTTCTGCCTGCTGAAACGAGAGAGCAAGATGGAAATAGAAAAATCCGACGGCTAACGTAACGTAACGGTGCTACATTTCAATTTTACATTTAGGCGAATAAATTTCGAAAAAAGGGATTCGTGGTACCCAGCGAAAGGGAAGGTTCGCGCGACACGAACGAAACGATTTCATTTACGCGACACTGGAGTTCCGCGGGACGAGAAACAAGAATCATCGTTCACCTGTTCATAAGGTCAATAGGTAATGTGATAACGACCGTTCATAATGGTTACGGACGAAGGAATTACCGTGCAAACCGACACTTAAGGTTTATCGTGTCTCTTACCACCAAGTTATGTATACTGTTCTCTTAAAAGTGAACGGTAGTGAGTTGTAACGAGATTATTGACTTTAAATCCTCACGAATGACCCTATAGGAGATTGAAGCTACAAATATATTACCAATACCAGCCGGCCTAACGCCGCGGTCGCGTGCGCCGCTTGCATACACAAATCATTTTACCACTTAACGTCGGAAAAATGTGCAAATAAGCAAATCGTCTTGGCATCTTTCCTATACACACCGTCCTATAACCGCTCCTTTAAACTAGTCTTAATCGCGTTAATCGACTAAGAACCCGTTCAAATTAACCGCGTTTCGTCCTTTTCTTTCCTATAACACGTTCGTCGCCACGTCGTACGTATCTGTGCGACGGGTATACTTCCGTAGGGGCCCCGTCACCAAAGGATGGTGACGCTCTTCTTGTTCCAGTTAATTAAATACACGATATTTTATATATAGGATATATGGACAAGAAAGGATGACAGCAGACCAAATCATAGAAGAAAGAAGGAAGAGAGAAACAGAGGAGAGGGAGAAAAGGATAAGGGAATGTAAATGTAATAGACATTACAGTAACATAGCCAAGGAAGGGTTACCAAAGTATTTAGAAGGGAAGATGAAATGGAAGGAAAGAAGCATGTTAGCAAGATTTAGATGTGGTAACGAAACTAAGGCAAGGAAACACTGGAAAGAGGAGGGAGAAAGAGGATGCAGACTGTGCGAAAAAGGAGAGGAAGACTCGAAACATGTATTAGAGGAATGCGAGGTAACAGGAGGAGCGAAGAACATGGAAGAAACGCTGAATGAGACTGGAGAAGGACTGGCAGAATTGAAAGCGATAATAGAGAAGAGAAGGGCAAAGGCGATACAAGACGGGGAGGAATGACAAGAAGGTGGTACAGCAAGGGGGCAAAAGACCAAAGTGGCAATAAGGCGTAGTTACAAGTGCAATAGGCAGTTGTTAGTTTTCCTATGAGTGATAAGAATAAGAACAGATAATTGTAAGAAATGTAAACCGAAAGTTCGCCAAAGCCGAAAGGCACGGACTAAATAAAAATAAAAATAATAATATATAGAATATAGAACATAAAAATATTAAAAACACATTTTACCATACTTTTTATTAATTTATATTCTGGATAATATATTGCATTATCCTATATCGTATGGTATTCGTTAAAACATTCCAAACACATTTGGGGTGATCGTCATCGCTACTCTCCTCACTTTCAAACATATTTTCACGCTGTATACCGAACTTTTTGTTTTATTTATTTATTTATAAAATTTAGAATCAATTCTCGCATTGAGAATTTGTAGTAATTTTTTCTGGCGTGGCGCTGTGACATGACTAAATTATTTATAATAAGTTAATACTTATTATAAATATGTATAGTTTATAAGTAAGTAATATGAATATGTAAAATTACATAAAATAAATATCTGGTTAAATCTAGAGGACTGAACATTTTGAGGAGGAAAAAATGACCGATGTACGTCTTACAAGTATGCTTCTCGACTAAATCAAAGATCCGAGATATCTGTCATGAGATCCCTCGGAATACTCTAGCTGGATAGCTTATCGCTTTCTCCGTTTCAGAAACAAATAATCTTTTCTTTACAATGAATCGAAGGCGATAAACGATGAATTCCTGCTTGTCGCTCTATTTACGTTCTGCGTACCGGCGGTGGGATTTGGGCCCCGCGGGAAACTTAACCGAATCACGCTGGGCGACGAACGTGATAAAAGAAGCTCCGAGCGAAACGATCCTAATCCTGCTATCGACGATTGAATTAATCCAAATTAGCGAGAAGCTGCAACTAGGTACGAACGATTCATTATAGTCGTCGCTGTACGAAACGAAGCGAAGATCACGATATCCGGTGGAATAATTTCGTAAAATACCCATACAAAGTGTGGCGTGTCATTGCGAGGTAGATAAAGACGCGTTCGACCTTCCACGGTATAAAATGGACAATTTCATCAAGTTCAGTTTCGTTGAACCGTTTAACCAAAAACGTAACAACGATAGCGAGCTCTGTTATGAGAAAGAATGCTAATAGTTTGCTACGATAATTCAGAGGTCCAGTGTCAAGGGATACAGCGGTTTGGATAAAACGGAAACGATGGAATCATCGTTTTTGTAGACCCTTTTACAGAGATCAACGATGTTCTTCCTGTAACCAAAACGTACCCACAGCGCAAACCACGTCGATCGTAAGTTTAGAAAAATTAGCTGTAAGCTGCGTGTTAATTATTTCTACGTATATTCGACGAACTTTAAAATACGCGTCAGACGTTTCGAAAAATATTCGAAGAAGAGAAAGATTAAAGACGCTCGGGCATAGAAATGAAGCAAAGCTGGCATATCAGACGGTCTTACGTGCAACGATCGAAGATAATTTCCGTCACGAAGCACGTAGATATATCATTTATTGCCTTACGGCAATAAAGATTTCATGCATTCTCGTTTAAACGTTCGGTCTGCACGTGCAGGCGATCAGCCGAATCTATCGGCGGCCGTGTGCATTGATAATACGCTGGAAGGAAGAGGAGAAAGAAAAATACGCTTTTTGAGATATGCGGACGCGAACGGATGACGTCAGACGGTAATAAAATTCCGGGATAGCAACGAGTATCGCGAAGCGCGATTCGAATCGACGCCGACTGTAATTTCAAAGGAAGGTCGAGCGATAATATTTTTCGATCTGCACCGATTAATTGCTATCGCGAGCGGAGCAGACTGCTTGGCTATAAATCGACGATAGAATTCGTGATAATTGGAATACGATTTGAACAATGCGTAATCGACACCGTCCAGTAAATCAAAGCGCTACGAATTGAGTTATGTCATATTTCTGCACGTTATTGATAGACCGCGGATTTATATCTTATATCTTCGTAAAGAGAACCAAAGGAATCGAACGTGGATGGAGATTTGTTCATCCTGTAAACGTTACACCTAACGTACGACATACCTTGATTAGATTATTAGATTAAGAAGATTAAGAATTAAGCGTAAAAAGAAATTGACAATTTGACGAGCCGAGTGAGAATATTATTAAGTCTAACTCTGTTTGAGAGTAGATCTGTATAGCGAAAATAACAGCTACGCTTTATGAAACTTAAAACGTTTCAAGTTGCGAGCGAGTAAAGTCGATTATTATTAGTACATAGCACGACTATGCAGTCGATGATCTTGCGTCCTCGTGTCCATCGACGTGACATCGTGTATCTAGCCTTACGAGCGACGTGGCCATCCACCGTTAAGAAGACTCGAAGACTGCTACCAAGGAACATTTCTAGTTAAGAACTGTAGGTCGTGAAAATAATTCCGAATATTTCATCTTGTTGTTGAAAGTATCGTGGGCGAAACTGCTCGAATAGCCCGCTTTTAAGAAAACTTGTGGTACCATGTACTTCGATGCTATATTACTTTTTCTATGGTAGAAATTCAATCGTGCGAGTGGAAGAAACGAAGGATAACGTGGCGGAAAATGGTGGAAAAATCAGCGTTCTCTAACGAATATGCAAGAGATGCGTGGCGATCGACGAAAAAGCAGGTTCCGTTATGTGTAGAGATTCGACGACGGCGGTTTACACAGTGACTCTATCCTATCTCCGGAACTGTTGCCTAATTGCTAAAGCAAACACGCGGATGAGAAAGTCTAACGCAGAGGTGCAGCGACGACCGACGCCTGGGATCGGTCAATTTTGTTTCTTGCTGGTCGCACGCGGTCACATCCGGCGATGTTGGCGTTAGAATTCGCACCTTCGTGGAAATTATCAGCAGCGAATCCGTTAATAATACGATTACATGTTACGAAAGAGAGACACGTGGCGCGTACACGCGGAGCACCTACGATCGTCCTCTCGATGTTTGTCACCAGTTTGACCAGTTCTTCGCGGCGGTCTTACACGACAGCGCGTTGTTTCCACGTTAACACCTCGAGCGTGAAACAACGTTGCCATTCGTTTGCTCTTGCCGCGGGATTACCGTGAGACAATGTTATTGTACGTAACGCGAAGGAATGTTTAATTACAGCGAGTTTGTACGAATGGCTGTAATCTGTAAGGATTTGATTAGATTCGAGCATGGAGAAAGCTTTAATACAATATATTTCTTATCTTAAAGGTGGTATATACTATTTTTGAACGATTACCTCAGCCCTGAGTTGCTGGACGAACCATTGGACCACGTGTCAAAGGGACGAACGTCAGTATTCCAAGAAGATCACAGCCGGGCCGACGTATCACTGCAAACAGCGTGTTTCTCACTCACACTTCTGTCCCGGCCATTTCTCGAAACAACGAATCGACGAAGACCGAACCCGTGCGTTATCTGCTTCGTAAACCTACATTACACGGCGGATCCGTCGTCTGAAATGTCAGTTATCGTCCAACTACCTTTTCCATGTCGTTATCACACAACTTGCCGCCACTCACACGAAAGAATCGTCGTAACGAAGGCCACTCGATTTTCGTCGAAAAGAACGATCAGAGTTAGCAGAATGGTTGACGATCAAGGACCCGATATACAGTAGAAATAACGCGACAGAAAAAGACAGAGCGACAGAATGGAAGAAAAGAAAGGAGAAAGAGGGGCAAGGCAGAAACAGCGATATCGCGGTTGCTAGAGATGCGCTTTCGGCTATCGTTTGTCGGTGGATCGGCGCGGGAAAAAGAAATTTGCCAAAAGTACTGGAGGACGTCTACGAGAACGTGAATTACAAAAGGAAGAGGTGCGCGCCTGCGTGTCGCCAACAATGTACTCCGCTGTTACTTTTCGAGCGCATAACAATGGACCACGTTGGTGAAACGGGACTCATGGTTTCTGGATGGGACGTACCGCGCACTGAACCAGTTGTTCGGTCGCGCACATTCTACGCCCCACTCTTTCAACTTCCCCTCTCTCTTCCATTCTCTACGCGATATTCCCGAGTGTTCGCCCCTACCACTACGGCCGAACAGCCGATGAACAACTTCGAATACCGATCCCCACCATTTGCGTTACGTTTCACCCTACCACCGGCGCTACTCGCTCCTTGGATCAGCAATCTTTTGCTTCGACGCATCGCGTCGCATCGCTACGACCGACCGGAATCCACCCCACCACCGATACACCGATTGCTGTTCCACCAGCTTCGTATACCGGGTGTGCGAAAACAACATCGACGAATGACCAAGTACTCGCGTGTTCGATTACGTAGCGATTCTGAAACATCTCCAAAGAATCGAGAACGAAGTCGAACGTTTATATGCGTACGGAATGTATCTGATCTTAAAAACTTATCCTGGAAAATTAAATCGATCGAACATCGATCGAGCATCTGTCGACCCAGTGTAACTTGCTTCTTTCCCCAAGTCGGTATAATAGCGTGCTAGAAAGTTTATAGACGTGGCAAATGTGATCTTAACAATCGATTCTGTAAGGTAATTTAAGTAGGTACACAGGTACGTAGTATGCAATGGAAAGTATGTTTGAAGGTTTATAAATACACCAAATGTACAACAAATATGCAAAATATACCAACTTTACGGTCGATTCGATGTAAAAAAAAACTAAGTGATTGGTCGAAGATTGATAAGCATAGAAAACGTAAATGGCAGAAATAGGAGATTTTGAAAGTCGTGTTGTCGTACGAACGGCGATTTTCGTTTTCCTTTGAAGAGAATTTAAACGTAAATGACGAAACGACAGATGTAGAACGTAATTCTGCCCTTTTGTATTTTGGGAACGAGTCACGCGATTTTAAGGGTAGAAAAGTAGAGACATTCGCGTGTCAACGTTAAATAAAGACATACATTTTCTCTAACCTAAAGATAGGTGTATTTTTAACGTGCGCAAGTGGACGACCCTTAATCGACGCCATTAAAATTCGTCTAGACCCTGTGGATCCCTCTTCACACTCGAAAGCAGACGTCCGTGATTGGAATGACGACCTTTTCCACGCTCGACTAATTTTAAAAAAAGTCAAACCTGTTTTCTAACTGCCTCGAGGTTGGGCTTAAAACGTCGGCCCAACCCCAATCGAAGGCGACGCAAATGTCTATTCCACAGGGTGTGGTTTCTCTAGAATCGACTTTCGACCAGGGTGGATATTTATATCCTCGGCTAACGAATAAAAGAAGAATCCATAATTCTATTTCTACTTGCGAGCCATTCCTGTAAAACTTGAAATTCTTTCTAATAAAAAAAAAAAAGCTTCGATAAATTTTTAACGATTCAGATAGGTAGATTATTAATCGGCCGAAGATAGCGGCAATCTTGCATTTAAACAACGTATTTTCTCATCGTATCGCGTTCTATTTTTAATGCTAAATCGACTGCACTAGGAAGAACACATTGTCTTGATTCTTCGTTTCACTGGTTTTATTATTCGCGCCATCGCTGATGTCGGCGTCGCTCTTTTTCCTTTTTTTTTTTTTTTTTTTTTTTTTTTTTTCTTTCTCAACGTTCGAACGGACGAAACGCTCTCACGCAGAGTTCGAGCTCGCGAGGGGGTTTGACACTTGAAATAAAATACGAGCCAGTTCTGTCTCATGTCACGGGCCGCGCCTACATATCCAGTAGAGTCGGATATGAAATACAAAAGAGTCATATACACGTATCATTCGTACACACCGAAATTTCTTTGTAAATATATCCAACGCTATTTTGACCTAAAAATCCATAAGGATAAAGATTTAAATCTGCTACAGTTGTAACTGCGATACCGGAAATAGGTCCTTAATACGATTACTGCTGTTTTCGATTCTCAATCGTGTTATAAATCGCTCTAATGATTATATCCAAAATAAAAGTTCGTATATTATCATAGCATGTTTAAAAAAATATATATTAGACATTCCGACAGGCCGTCGATCGTTAAAACTCTTCTGAAAAAGCTCCGATCTATTGGAGAAAAACATTGGAGTGGTCGAAAAAGACAGCGAATACCGCGATGCCGGTTGTGGAGAGGACAGAGTGCTCATACGGAGAAGAGAAAAAGGGAGATTCGAGGAAAAAGAGGGGGAAGCGACGATACAGGAAAGCAAGCTGCGGAGGTTACCTCGTGCTGGGTACCGAATCGATCTCTCGGAGCCAGCCAAAGCCCCGGGTACAACTCGCATCCCCTCTTATTCCTCTTCGTTGCTCATCTTGCACGCAGACGTGCAGGATACGCGAGACACGCGTGCACAACCTCTTCTGTACGCTGTAATTTACAAGTAGTCGATCGTTGCGCTTCTTCAAGGAGGTATTACACGGCACTAAAGCTCGAAATTCGCGATGTTTGCATATCAACTTCAGTCACGTCTCAGAAAAACGTTCTCTCGAAGAAGACGCTAGAATCACCAATCTCTCTTACGATTATTGTGTTTTATATCCCGTTAATGGGAGCTTTAACAGCTCCAAAGACGATCAGGATTAGAGAGAACCTAATTAATAAATTAAATCGATATAGAGGGGTGCGTAATTGGTTTGAAAGTTCTTCAACGAACACGCAAAGTCGCCTTGGTTTTTGGAGAAAAATCTGCACAGAGTCGTCAAAGGAGATGTCGCAAATCGTTTCGCGAGGGACAAGATTTCAGCCGGACGAAAGAAACGATTAATCGCAGCGTGGATACGCTCTATGTGGAAATGCTCGAGTTATTCTTGAATTAGTTAGATCACTTGGCATTGTATAGGTACGAGCGGTCAAGCATGAAACGTTAAGACACAAACAGCAAGAGTTGTTATATTTATCGTGATACTCAAACCCTCTTTACGATCTATTAAGCACCACGTCAAACATTACGTGTCGGGTCTACGACAGCGGATCTTTTCTAGAGGTATTGCATTCAAACGCGCGATTATGGTCGCGCCGTGCCCCAAACTCTTTCTAGGTCTCCGTTCGACCCATACGTATCGTGCCGGACCGTAGTCGCTTTTATCTTTCCGAGCGATCATCTAGTGGATCTCGGTAAATATTCTTTATCGATAGTAACGTGTAAGTATCTAATAGGTTGTCGAATATTTATTCCGCTGTAAATAAGGAGAGTCATTCGCCGTATTAGCTGACAAACTTGAAGTTTACAAACACTCGATTTTTGACGACAGGTACGTTAAATGGAAGAAACAAAAAATGAAAGGTAATTTCAATTATTTACGATAGATTTGTGGGAGAGAGTGGGCGATTAAGACGTCAAAAGGAATCGATTCGCGACAATTCAGCGATCGCGGGCTGCATAAAAACGAGACATGAAATATAAATGGGTTGATTTAGAGCGGTAGATTATCACTTGGCGAGCGTAACTTATCGCGTCTAACCGAAGGAACATTAACTGTACCGGCGGAGATAGCGACGAAGCCCGCGAGCGAACGCGCTTATGCGCCTATTTCTATTTAACTTCTTAATTAACATAAGCGCGCAACTTCATTATTGCCGTCACACGCGAACCTATTCACGTTGAATGGAAAACGCGAAGCCTTTGTAGCGCCTTCGTCTCTTGCACCTGCTATTCCAAGTCGTCGCTCACCTGACGCCTAGTGCCTGGCATAATGAGCACGTGCCGTTTCTTTACTCTGTTCCAATATATTCTTGTGTTTCGAAACACTTTTCAACGTTACATACGTTGCTCGAAATACTTGAACGATATCCAATGGCTTTATCACGTCGAGTTAAGTACTTTAGAATACGGTAGCAAATCCTCGGACCTTCCTTTGTTACTCGTGACGTATGACTCATTTTTTCGAAACATTTATTATCACGAGTAGACGCTTCTTTCTCATTTCAAAGATCTTTTTATAAATCTGCAATCTTATTATTCGGGTTACTAGCCCAACTGCTCGAGAAATAAATTATTTAGCTACACTCATACGGTTACTCGCTACAAGTATGAAGATATTTATGCATTTATAGCACATTTGAAAGTAAAATAGACAAATTAAAGTAACCCGTTCTAACACCTAATATGCGAAAGAAATCTCTGCTTAGGCTCCATCGTTTCAATTTCATTTACGGTAATGTAAATTTACGTAAAGATACGCAATCTACTTGTCACGAAAAATTCCATAAATAATCGTAAATTTTACTAAGCAAAGAAATTTTACTAAGTATTATAACGCTATTACTATTCTACTTTCATAATTTCTGGAACTGATTAGTATAGCTTCTGAACGGTTCGTGTTGCCTCAAGGTTTACTCCTATTCTCGATACATTCGATAAAACGTTCTTGAACAGTGGCCAAACCGAACGGATTGTCTGCTACCTAGGAAAGGATTGCGGTTGAACTGTTGCCGGAAACGGTCACGGATTTCGAGAGAAACCGAGATTCGAGGCGAAAGAATAAAGAACGACCTTGTAGAAATTTAGACAAGCCTTCGTCGTGCGAGTGCTTCCGCCTTTGTAGAAAAAAAAAGGAAGAAAAAAAGATTGCGGCCCGAAATGCTACAATTTTCACGACGGAAAGTGAAATCCGGCCACGTCGATTCTCGGTGAAACGTCGCACATTTTTAGGAAAAACGTGGCAATGATCGTGTCTCGTACTCACAGCGAAAATACGCTGTGTTGAACGAAACGATGACTAAAATTTTTCAAAACCTTTATTCAGCTCGGAGCTTCGTCAAATCTTTTCTGCTGATTTATAAAATGTTCGTGAAGGGACAATGGGTATCATTGAACGCGCATTGTTTTTACGACATGTTATTGCACGATTTGCTTCGATAGCGGCCGGTCGTTTCGTGCGTACGTAATCTGGTCGATTAAACGGTCGTGACTGCGGCGGAACAGGTGCTAGAACCAAAGTTATTGTCACTGTAAAAGATAACGATGCTCATGTATCATTCGCCGAACTTCAACGCGCGTATTTTTGCTTTCTTCCCGCGGCACTGTCGTTCGATGCAGCGGGTGAAAGAACGTTGTCAAATACCATTGTGCACGATGTTAAGTTTTATCACACCTGTTGTGTGATGCATCCACATACAGAACATCACGTGACGGAGCATTCTTGTATTATTAACGTCGTAAAAATAAGCGACTGTTGTATTAAAAACGATTTAAATTCCCCGTTAAACGTTCAGATTCTTTAAGAAAACTTGCCATACCTTATAAAAATTAAATATGCTACTTGTGCATTGATATCAAGCACGACACTTATGAGATATTTCGATTGCGTTGGTGTAGTAGAAATTGAATTATTTAACACCTATAATTCCATAACAGCTTAGAAACACATTCGTAGAGCGAACAACGTTTAGTAGACTCACTTTACGCGGGAAACTCTGGAGTTATTGATACATGTAGTTAAATCGAGTTACGATATTTACCCCTTAACCTGAGCTTACGTAGCATTCGATAGCAGAAGACGACGCTGAATATCGTTGAAATGTGACGAATCTGGAATATTTACTCATTTTGTAAACGTCTTAAACTTTACGATCCATCCGTCCCCCTACGTGCGGCATTAATCTCTGTTAGATGTATCATATATTTGCATAATCTGTTATAATACCATCACGATCGATCAAGCATAATTGCGACTGCAAATTAACATTCGGTGGAGTACCTATCGACGTTGAAAGGTGTTGATTTCTCCGATCAGTGTATACTAAATATTTATAAGAAACAACGAAGTAAAACTTCGGGTCGTTCGAAAGCAATACGGCTCTTTTAAAAACTTGATTTCAAAATACCCGGCGGCTGGTTGTAAAAAAAATTATTAAGTAGTCTTTGCTAAGGACACCGTACACGCGTTTAATGTGTACGAATTTGACGGCAAATAAATTTCCCTTTACTGTGACATAAATTTCGGTCGAATGAGAAGAAACACACTCGCGTCCGCGTCCTCGGAGCTTGCGCCGGTTGAGAAACGAAAATAACGAATTGAAGAGTTGCAGGCGCCGGATTGAAATCTAGCAGCTCAAACGATTGCATATTTCTTTGCGTCAAAACGATCCTAGGCGAGCACATTCGAGCGGTAATCTCTCCTTCAGCAACTACCATAAGCAATGGACACCGACGCGACGGTCAAGTACAGCTACGCCTAAAAAATTCAGCAGAGACGATCACATCGTAGCGACGTCTTCTCTCCTGTGTAGTCATTATCATTAATCACGAACTGAACTGTTGTTGTATACATCTATGTCATCGAGCACTGCTAGCTCACATCATTCGGTAATTTACAGTGTTACCACAGTATGGAACGAATGTTTGAAACCTTTGTTCGAAAAGATGTAAAGCTTAAAAATCTCGGAATAAATATTAATAAGGTAGAGCTCTGTTTATATAAATTTGTCGATGGACAATTAGTGTATGTAATAGTCTATTCGGATTTCTCTCTACCATCTATTACTTTTCCTTCGTATGGCAGGAATTGACGTTGCGATAAGCGTAGTCAACAAGCAGAATATTATTTTCATCTATTCGACAGGTAAAATTCCCTTTTACCGCGTAGATACGTACGAGCATAAAATTATCAAGACCCGATATTACCCAAATAAGAAACAAAACTCGAAACACTCACCGTTTGAACAGCAGAAGGCGACGATCGGCGAATTTGGCCGCAGCAACTCAGGGAACGTACGATCCTCTTGAACCACGCGACACAACGACACGAGAACTGGTGGCAAATAACTAGCGAAGTTTATGACGTTACCGAGGATAGGCGGCGACAGGTTCGGAACAAGTGATCGGACATAAGTAAAAGTGTCTTCGCCTCTCGAATCGAGTGAAAATGGTGTACGGGCATCCCGGCCGCGGTTCCGGGTTTCCGTGGATCCTGCGTCGGCGTCGTTGCACCCTTGCGCGGCTGTCACGGCGCAAATTCATCCCATCCCCCTTTCTCACCCACCTCGTCTCGATGGACGTCCGCCCTAATCCTCCTCTGTCGCCCCTCTCGCGATACCATCCTGCCGCTATTTCCACCACCGTCGCTCCATCGTGATCCTGTGTGCGTTGCGTGCGTCATACAGGACCGCTTCGAATCAACCCTCCGATATCACGACCCGTTTCGTGCCTCTTTCTCCTCTTTCTTTTCTTTCGATTAAACAGACGCCTCTGAAACATTCGAATCGTTATTTGAACCATATATCGTTTATAATTTCTAAGAGAAGAGAGTATGTATCGGAAGTACTCTTGGATGTTCGAAGAATTTGTTCAGATTTGTTTGCATTAATCGTGTCAGAGGAAAATCAGGATTCTTGCAAACGGAAGGCACGAGCATAGGTATCGATAGACACGTTTCGAGTGCACAAAAGAAGGTACGTAAGGTATAAAAGTGGCGCGCAATTTTCTTGTAACTAAATGAAAATAAATTCACGTCCGACTAATGGTATTCCCTTCGACAGGCTTCGGCCGAGCCTTCGTGGGGTTTTATGAACGTAAATTACAGAGCTCGATGGCCGCCTCCTGCCAACGCTGACACTCTTGGTGTTCCAGGGCCTTGGCAACTTTTTCAATTTCACGGTCACCGACCCCCTTTTCCAACGCCTGGCGAGCGCGTATTTCATCGAGTCCTGCTGCAAAAATATTTATCGTCCGTGTTGCGATACAGTATCCCCGTCATAAATACGAGGATTTAATTTCCTTGGTACTTTTACAAGATATTTTTCCGCTCGAAGTATTCCTGATTCATGGAACGATGGAAAACAAAGCAAAATTCGACTTCGCCGCCGCGAAAATTCCACGCGTCACAGTCTGGTCGTTCAAAGTAAAAACTTTACCGCGCTACGAACCGAAGAAGCATAAAAGAGTTATCTCGTTCGCGACTGGCATCGTATCCTTGCTTTTACTATTTCCTAGCGGGTTCACATAGCCATCGTATTCGCGATCTGGATTGTTCTTTTTCTCTTCGTTTTCTCCCCGTCCATTTTCTCATCCCACCCTATCGTTCCTATCGCCGAACGCGATGAGAATTCAAGCAATTTCCGTATCGAACCTCGTCCCACAGTTCAACCCCGTATACTGCTGCCACTTAATTAACAGACTATGGAAACAAGATAGCGAAATAACGACGAAGGGAAAGGTCACGTGGCTAAGATACCGACACCCCGTTCGCGTCCATTTCCCCGCGAAGAACTAAACATGGAATAAACGAACGAGAGGTAACAACTTTCGTCGAATTCTCCGTTGAAAATATCCGTCGAACGATGTTTCCGATACAGCAGACCTTAAATCGAATTCAACCCTCGTTCGAAGATCAAACCATTTAGCGTTGGAACGCGGAGAAGGCAACAGAGGGAGCGTTACTCTAAACGAACTTTTTTTTTCTCCCGTTCTCGAACACGAAACAGCGGCGTTTAATGGGTTAATGAGCGACGATAATTCCGGCCCCGCGGACTAGCCGCCATAAATCGGCGTGTAAACCTTTTTATCGTCCTCGTTGGTACAAACTCGAATATCATTCGCACCCAATATAAAGAGGAGCGTTCGAGCGAGCGTATAAACGAAAATTTCACCTCCGACGTTTCTTGCCACGGTATATTCTCCTGCATGTACGGTGCGCTGCTGCTTCCATCGATTTCAATTTATTAATATTGCACCGATCGATATGGGGACTCGTGAAACTCGCTATAAATTTCCGCCAGATAAAGGCGAGGCTCGCGAATCGTTCAGGGTGAACCTTCAACGGGCGTTGCATTTCCACGAGGTCGTTGTGGTCGTAGGCGAAGGTTGGCTGAAGTTGGGTCGATTTTGCGTTCGCTTCCCTGCTCTCTCTCTCTCTCTCTCTCTCTCTCTCTCTCTCTCTCTCTTGGTATCTCTGTTTAACACCAGCATGGCCGGAGACGACAGGGAAACCAGCCAGGGGGAGGAGAGCTAAGGGTGAGAGTCCGTAAGGCTGTATCGCAAGCCAGAAACACGGAGAACCAGCGGAGAAACAGCCAATGATGGCGGAGAGTGTGGCAAGGCTGGGCAAGGGAACGAGGGGATTTATGCCGCTGTGCCTGTCGTCGGAGGCTGGATTGAGAGCCGCGAAGCATAAATAACGACACGTCAACCCCTACCAGGGGGATACTCGATCGTGAGTATGGCAGAGCTACCCAGCATGCTTGAATTTACCAACGTGGGAGAGACAATGGACAGATCACAGCGATTCTCTCATAATGAATATATAATTAAACGTTGTACGCGAGGTTGCAAGTCGCATTTCCTATCTCTTTCAGGATAGCAATTTTACAAATTCAGTATACCCAGTATATACCCGAATTGTTTTTGTATTTAATTCTGGAGTTAAACAAACTGACAAGTCTTTTCATCTCTCTAAAATTTTTGTAACATGACTCGTTGTAATATTCAAATATTAGAAATAGAACTTATCGGGTATTTTTAAAAGACCTTGCGTCTTTGGACCAACAGTTGTTTTCATTTTCAATCGTGTCGTATTTAAGATCCTCCTGCTTAATCATAAAGCGACATTACATCGGAGGATCGATATAAAAATGTACTGTGATCTTCGTATTTCTTGGACGAGCTTATAATATGTGAATGTGTCGCGAGATTCATCGATGATATTGAGAAAATGATTGATCTCTCAGCGTGGTAAATATTATTGAAAGAAATAACGTTAATGAAAGATCGTGAGAGGTAATACCGAGAAACGGCATCGCTAGGTGCTATAGCAAAAACTATGGAATTGATTTCTTCGTGATCGTAATCAAAGGAACTATGGTAATTCGTATGATAATAACGTATGGTTTATCACGAGCGCGGGACTATATTCCACGATTATCTACTCGCGACCGAGCCGTCCTCGCGGTATACCTTTTTCATAGCTTGTTTAAGATCTCATAAACTACCGCTTACTGAAACTCTAAGTGCTTCCAGCCGAACCGGGAGCTGATATCGGTATGCGACGCTCGGGAAACTGGAAAAATAACCAAACTCGCTGCGTAATCCTGACCTGCGAGGACTTCATTATATAAACAGATCGCTGTAAATGTACAGTACCTAATAATTCAAGCGACACTTAGACTACGATTCGAATTTCATTGTTTCATTTCATTTGACATTAAATTGCAAATTTTAAATATTACTTTTAAGCCGCGGAAGAATTTTTTAAGCGAAACAGCAAACAATGCACTTTTGTCGCCTGGGTTTGCTAAGCCACAACATAAAACTCATACTCGAACTTTGTGTAAAATAATCATATATCTTGTACGCTATAAGGCGCTATCAGTCTATAACGTATTATAATAAGGGGAAAATAAGAAAATACCGTGCGTTACACGGCCAGCAAGAAAAAACGTCGAAGAGGAGAAAACGACTGAAATAACTTTATCTTACCGTACGCGAAGACAAAAGGAAAGTAGCGAAGATTCCGAAGGACCTCCAATTAACGCGCGACGTCGAAAAACACACGGTCGTTACGGCGATTCCGAGCTCGGTAATCAATATAATCCTTTATGTGGACGTTGTAGAATTACGTTTATCGTTCCGTGGGACGTCCTATGCAGTACGGTGTTCTTTTAACAGCACCGCTGTATTTCTTCTTATCCCCCTTAGTTTCTCGTTGGCGTCGCTTTCAGAATCATTTTCGTTCCTCCTCGCGAACAACGTGGATCCAGTCCGCCCTCGGATAGCCTCGTGTCAGCCAGCCTTAATTCATGGCCATCTTAGTTATCTCCACGAGTTGGCAGTATCTCCTTATTCCCCCGACGCGTCGGTAGAAAACGAACGCGACAAAAATCGAGGAAGACACGGTTCGGCTCGACCCGTCCCATAAAGTAACATTAATTGAAAATCTCGTATACTCGCCTCCGCTGTGCGCCAACGCGAGGACAAAGAACTCGTCGAATACGGCGCAACGTTTACATGTACCAGATAAAACTGTTAACGATCCTACCGAGACTAGTGAAACATCGAACATGCAGGATAACGACACTGATAACCACGACTTTTTCTATCGAATAACGCAGTTCCGTTTCGTTGGTTTTCCGGTGGAACTTACAGGTCAGCAGCCAAATCGATCAGCTCCGATTTTAGTAAATTTCACTTGCAGTTGGGAATATAGTCGATTCTTAATTTCTCCAAAACGTCCATAACTTTATTTATCCATCGCAGGAACATCGCATAGTCGATCGTTAATTCCAAGATAAATTTTAAATATCCTTTCGGTCGCCATCGCGTTCCTTTATTTTTCAAGTTATGGATTCGATCGGTATAGCTTCTGAGTTGGCTCGTATATAAATCAAGTGTATCAGCTTAAAGTTTTACGCGTTTTCTAGTGTACGCATAAATAAGTTAATCTTTGCATCGACTTGGGATACAACCTGAAAACCCAAAGAAAACTACCAAACTTCCTCTAAGCACTGGCGGTGCGATGTAGATAACCATCAAGACGTGCATCACGATCCTCCTCTAATCTCGGCAATAAAAAAACGCAATAATCCGCGCAAGTAGAGCAACCCCGGATCCACCCCCCGAGGTTTGCCGCTGAATAAGGGAAAAGAGAGAGGAGAGAGGGAAAAAAAGAACGGATAAGAAAAATCTCTCATGAATAAGGGATGAGACGAAATCCCGTAGTAGTCATGTCAAACCGAGGAGTTTGAATGACGAACGTAACCGGACGAAGCGGAGGCTTGGTTTCGGTGCGCGCTGCCCAGCTTACGGCGCCATTAAAATAAAATAAAGCCTTCCTCTGCCTTCCAACTCGCACCCGCCGCTGCTTCTTCTCCTCCCCCTTTCTCTCTCCCTTTCACCCCGTCCCACATCCGTTTCTTTTTTTTCTCCTTTTTTTTTCTCTTCTTATTCTCTATTTTGCCGTCCGTTCAGCGATTCTGTCTTCTCCTCGCCACGTCGCCGCAGCAGCTCACGTTTCGCTCTCTGAACCTCCTCTTTCCGACTTCCTCCTACCATCAGCGTTTTCAGAATGTTGCCAGCGTAGATAGCCAGGGCGTAAACGTAAAATCATTGCTGAGTATACGAGCAGAAGAGCCGTCTACGCGTTTCTCTCGAGAAGGAGCCACGTCGTTCGTACAGATCACGACGCTTATAATAACACTTAACCACCGACATTGAATAGCCGCAAGTTGCAACTTCTCCTCTTTGTGTTCCTTCCACCCTTTGTACTTCCTTTCACCAGGAGTATCTTCTTTGGTTTCTCTCGGTTTCATAGTTGCCCTGCCGACATTGCCCTCCGTTTTTTATTTCTGCTTTCGTCGATATTATTCCTTTTTCGAATTACTCGATACGTCTCTCTTGGTAACAGGCTACGGATATTTACGTCCATTTCGACGACCGCCCTTTGACCGATGTCCCATTCTCCGAACACTTTGACTTTTTATCTATTTTCGTAACTTTGCTTGGCGACAAATTCGCCAAGCATTGCTCAACGTTTTGCATAATGTAGAATTATCGAGTCGCCGTGTCCACGGCCGGTCCGAACGCTATGGAATAATTAGGTAAAATATTTACTCTTCGGCGTGTGCTTGAGAAAAAGCTTGTAAAATTTGCGCGAAGTATGTCGAAATACGTTACATTCAATCGGAATGAAATACTTGGAAACGTATCGAGTGTTCTAATCGTCCGCGAAGGTACGTACTACATTATCAAACCTTTCGAAATCTGTTCGTCGTACGAGAGAAGAAGGAAGAAAGAACACCAAACCGAGAGAACCGTTCGACGACTAGCATCGTCAGCGAATTCCGTAGAGAAGTGGCTTTCATCTTATCACGAAAACAGTAGGAACGAAACGAAAGATAAAGCGAAAACGACGTTCCACGTTCGAGGACCTACTTCATACGGAACGGACGAAACGATTCTATTAGCGATACCATTAACGAGTCGGGTTTATTATGCTTGACGCTTGGTTTTATAGTTATAACTCCGGCCACGTTCTTTTTCGTCCCCCTTCGGACACTTTGCCGTCGCGATAGGGGATGACTGACACCAATTAGGCCCGCTAGATGTATCCAGAGATATCCGTTTTCCGATCCAAGAGAAGATCGTTTATTCTCGCTCTAGCTTGCATTCTTCTCCGTTCAGAACATCTTCTACCGAGATCATCGCGTAAAAATAATTTTACTATAAAACGACGGTTATGTAGCGTATGACGAGGAACAGTGAAATTGATTCGCTCTTTCGAGAGGGAGGAAGAAATTCAGCTTTTACCTTTAAACAAAAACAATCTCCTAAATGAAAGACGAATTGGCAAGGTTTCTTGAAAAAGAGCCGAAGAAAGACAACACGGTGAATCAAGTAAATTACATCGAAAAGTTTCCGAAACAATCGGTAGAGAATTTCTAGAATTGTTAAAACGTTGCGAGAAAGATATCGTCGTGCATTCCTCAGAGATGAGTACGGTTTCAGTTAGGACTAGATTGTTACGTCGAATAAGAGATGGAAGATTTGTCTTAACAATCCCACGCAGGGGTGGGATTTGTATCCTTAAGGGCGGTAACGACTGGGGGAATAAAATAGGGCGAGACGAGTAATGTCCGGGACTGGAAGACGAAAAGCTAACTCCACGAACTGAGGGAACACTCCGGATATTAGAAACGCACACGCAAACCAGGACCACATGCGACCTATAAGGGTTGCTTCATAACTTCTATTTCCTCTCGTAAATCTTGCCTCTTGGCTACGCGATATTTCCCGTTTGTACCAACATTGTGCGTATTAAGTCTGGTGGAAAGATCGCGCCAGATTTCGTAGGGACCCGCTACATCTCTTTTATATTTCGTTCGTGTTTGATCAGATCTTCGCGAAATGAGATTTAACGTCGTTGAAATACTCAAGTATCTTCTTTATTGGGTGGTTTTATTTTTCGAGCCAGATACGCTATTAAAATCGTCTCTTCTCCGTACTAAAATATGTTTCCTATTATCTATAGACGAAATTTTTCACTTTAAAGAGAGGCTTGTATCAGAAATTACTACACTGCCGAATAAAAATACTACGAAAGTTTAGTTAATTAAAAATTACAGATTCTAAAATGCAAATCGTTACGTTTTACTTCGTATTCAGAATTTCTTAACAATGATGAAACTAATCTTGAAGAGCAAAGATAACGCGTTGTCTTAAAGGGTAACTTTACAACGCAATTATCCTTGCCACTTTCAAATGAAACGAAATAACCGAAACACCCACAGCGTTATCAGTTTATAAGGTAATGTATTTCAAACATCGTGCAACGATAGTTTCGAGAATTTCGAGAAAAGATCCGGGAAACGTGACGCGTTGACGCGTTAAAAATCGCCGCGAAGAGCCGTGAATGGGAACGTTAAACGACGTTAGATCGCGACGAATTGTCACATCAAATCAGGCGTAACAATATTTTTTTTACTCCGCAAAGACGCGACTTTCCGATATGGAACAGCCCTTTTAGAGTGCCTATAGCAGGGCCACGTAGCGAACGGCCTCGACTGTTAAAACGGAGATTGCTAAGGGAGAATCGTGGACAACACTCGAGGAAACGTCGCCGCAATTCAACCCCTTGAATACCTCGTCGTTGGTACTTACGTCTCGTCGTTGCATCCCTTCGTGTCGAACACGAAGATCGCAAAATCGAGGAAACGACAGTCATGATTGCTCGTCCGCATTCCAGAATATTTTACCATCACCATAACGTTCGTCTTACCCCGGGAATCGTTCGACCGTTCGCAGCGATCGATTTTATCGTTCTATCAAAAATGCCGCATAGAAATGTCGAATGCTTCCTTTGATTGCAATAAACGACGTCCAAACCACGCGAGCATTTTTAAGAAAAGAGAATCTTCCAAGGCGGTAGTTTTAATAAATTGATAAATTTAGCCGATTTCACGCACTCAAAAATAATATTACGGTCTCTGGCCATCGACTTTGAACGACATGCAGAAATTTTACTCTTCTAATTAATATTCTATTCACGCATAGACACTATGTCCTTGGTTATCCAAATTAACTACTAAATAGGCGAGCGTAATACGTAGCCGATCATATAAGCATAGCAATTATAGAATTTATATAATTTATTATCAGATCGTGTCAAAGAATAACTCTGTACATATTTCTATCCTCGTTCCCCGATTTTATTAAAGGAATAAAGAATATCGAACGTTTCGATTTGCACTAATCCGATAAGCAAAGACTGCGATAAACCGTGTTCGTTGGAGAAAACGAGCGCGACGGATGCTGTTATATGGTCGGATCGCGAATCAACGCGCCAAACTTTTTCATTTACAACGAAACCACGAGTAACGGCTAACAAACATCAAGATTTTGTTCCAACGTCCATCGAACAAACGAAAGGAAACGTCCGGCGCATCCTTAGATTCTGAATGACGAACGCAGCGAACAGCCCTTTAAATCACCAACATAATGACAATCCGAGTATTGTTTCACGGAAGTCGATCCGACCGAAGCGCGCTCGTTCAACTGGTCGTTTGATGGGCAATAGACACTCGGTGACCGTTCGACCGGTCATCCAGCACCGGACGCGACCGCCTCTCTTTCTCCCTCTCTTCCTGTTAAACGATTATTTTTGTTGTCGTCGTAAATCCTTTTAAACGCGCCACTCTTCTGGATCTTCCACGTATGTCCACACCTAGCTACGTCTCCCCCGACGACTATCGCCTCTCGTTGATGTCTCACTTAGCCCTTCCTAGCCATCATTTTGGCGACGACGGCGACGAAGACGACGTTCGACACGACGACGAGGTCTTTTCACACGACCGATTCGAGTTTCGCCGGTTTCCGTGTTAGCCGCGAACGTTTTACCTCATCTCGTTTCGCTTCCCTGCGCTGCGTGGAAACGACTGGCTACCCTTCTTCGTTCAACGAAATAATCGACCGGCCGTCGAACCACCGATGCCCGATTTCACCTCGTTTTCTCTCGAGTTTCTACCCTTTTTTTCTTTTTCTTCTTGCTACATTTCCTACACCTTTGTCGTTCCTGCGTTCTACATCCAAGTTGGACGCATCTCACGCGTGCTCCAACCAACTCATTCGGTAAGCTAATTGTCGATCGAATCGTATTTTGCTATTAACGAGAAATCCTTAGGAATACGAGAGATTTCTCGTTTCGATTTTATAAAGATTTCTTTTCAATGTTAATCTTCCTGCTAGGTTGAAAGTAAAGAGAGATTGAGATAGAAAAAGTTGGAGGACTACGACGGAGTTAATGAGCGAAAATAGAGCTTACGGTGGACACGAATAGCAGATGAAACCTAGTCGATATATTAATCCACGATAATTGAATCGAATTTTTAAAAGGCTTTAAGCGTCAAACGTTGCAGAAGAAAAGAATGCTATATGTACGTGTCGATATCATTAGCACACTAATGAGAAGTACAGATGAATTAAACAAGATCTTTAATTGCTCGACCGCGTTAGAAGCATCCATATGAATCCTTATTTAACTCTCGGAATTAAATACCTTCTTACCAGCATATTCTTACGTACTACCAGCATATTCCCACGTACAAGTTTTTGCCCAACCGTTCCAAATAGGAGGCTTTTATAGGCGGAATTGAGTTTTTCCAATCGTTTTATCGAGTTTAACATACCGAGAAAAATTTGCCAGAAGCGTCTCTCGCAAGTGTCAGGGGAATTCGTAGTTCCAAGAAGAATTTCTATTAAGAACCGATCACAACTTTCAAATTTTAAGCATCTCTGTACGTCAGTCCTCGTTTTCTTCTTAAGAAATGTTTGCGCAGAGGCAAGGGATGGGAGTTTTGAGGTTAACCCGGAAACACTTCGAAGCATCCGTCAGCTCGAAGACCATTCGGCAGTAAAATGGGTAGTCGAAAGGTTCCCGATGACCTTAATTAGTTTATTGCTAGGGATTACGTTCTGGTCGGTCAGTGAAAAGCCTTCTTTTTTTCCCCTCCTTTGCAGCATCAAAGGCTGCAGCATTTCCTCGTACCCTTTTTGTCGGTTGTTTGGGATTTTCTCGGTGGTCGAGATAGTTTCACTTGCATTCAAACGCGGTGAAATAAAAGGCTCGACAATAGCGTCTCGACGTTGAAAGACCATCTCGCGTAACGTCCTTTTACATTCTGAGAATGCGATTTTTATAAAATCGATCTAAAAGGACATCGTCGTGATACGGATATCAACGCTAACGCGAGGAGTTCCTTTCTTTTCATTTCTTTCCATCTTCAGGCCTCGTAATTGTCAGTATCTTTGCTATCGAGTCATTTTCATTATCGACCAATATTTGCTCGAAATTCAACTAACCCTACCTTTCATTCGTTTCTTCTTCGATCTCTCCATTACAGTATGAAATCTCTTGCGTCAGAAAAGTATAAGTACAAGTGCGACAGTATAGAGTGCTTGATCACTCGAAATTCGTTAGAAAATTGTAACAATTTCAATGAATTAAAAGAAATCGTTGTACCTACATCGAGACTCGTACGTACGATATACTCGTACGCGAATATCTTTCAGATCAGACATTCTGTTTCCTAGTCCTTGCACCATCGAAAAGAAGGAGAATGTCTCGGGTGTTGGAGCATTCGAAGCAGCCCGTATCTCCGTGACGTATTCGATCATAAAAATGTATAGTAAATATTTCAAAGTAAATCGTCCGTGAGAAAAGGAATCACCAAAGCCATATGTGTCTTCCTGCCGCCACTTTTGAAGTTTGAAAAAAAGGAATGGAAAGAAGAGAGGAAACAGAACGCTGGAACGTCGTGGACAAAGTAGCTTCTACGGGTAAAATAGTTCGCCACTCCCACGGGATAAGAGGGACAAGAGGCAGTGGAAAAGTCGAAATCCCACCCACTCTACTTGGTTTCAGTCGCCATTACAAATTATTCGAAACCAGTTCTCATCGAGGACCACGAATCGCTCTTGCCGGGTGTGTCACTTTAATGCTCGTTTCACTGGAACGGAGCGCGATGTTCCTAGACGGAATAAGATCGTTAAAACTGCTTATCTACGGTTGAGAGATTCCATTGAAAAACGACCCACTCGACGAGAGACTGGGCCGCGTAATTGAATCTTCGCTTCGACTTTCTGGCTCCCCTGTTTCGTTTCGAAATTGTGCAAATGAAAAGTACAAGAGACGAGGAGAGCTACGATTTTGAATCGCAGAAGACAATCGACGAGTTTTCAAGTCTCTGCGAGAAGCTTCTCAATGTTATAGCATCGACGCGTTTTCTGAATTAACCAACTTGCTCGAATGCTAACGCGAAACGTCTAAACCATTTTATTATTCGCTCGACTCGAAATATCCTTCCGAGTTTCCACGCTCGTTCTCGTCGATCGAGTCGCCTGAATTCGAAGCTAACTCGAACTAGGCCTAAGATTTAGAAAGAATTGGTAGAAAAGTTAAGAATGCGGGTACGAACGTTCCGGAGAAAATGGAGAAGCATTGGAGAAAAGAAAACGGTGAACGGAGCGGATGAAAAAGGCGCGCGCGAAGAAGTAGGATGGACGGGACGTTAAAAAGCCAGTTGAAAAACGAATCTTAAAAAAAGAGGAGGTGAGAGAGCAGCGAGCAGTAAAACGATGAGCGACTGGCCGTCAAGGAGATCCCGCGAGTAGATAATTGTGTAAGTGGATCCCGTTCCCCGTGTTCCTGTGGCGAGGCAGCTCGAGGGCGGCTCTGACAATCAGTCGAGGGATTACTCCCCGTGGAAGATCGGATGAAACACGAAAACTGCCGAGGGATCGTCGCCGATCGTTCGTCCAAGGTACCCGTGGAGTTGATGAACAAATCTCTGCGAAATGATCCGCCATAAATCTTAGCCAGATCCTCTGCTACGTTCGATTAATTTTTCCTCCAAAAGAAAAACAAAAAAAAAATCTGCATATAAGCTAACACAACAGAAACGAGGAATATCTGTTCTTTATTCGATCGTTAAACATTTTTTCACTCTATCGTTCGATAATTTCAATTTAAGCGTGATCGTATCTATTAAGAAAAGAATCATTTTCATAAAAAAAAAAAAATGTCACTACGTAAAACTCAGACTGGGACTAATTAGAACGAGACAATGTCACGAAACGTGTAAACGTCTTCGATTAACGGTATAAAGAACACGACAACGAGACAGGGATACCATTTCCGACCGTGTGATTGATGGTCCTCTGATCATCAACGTTGAATCCAGGATGCACGCTGCAAGTCCTCGAAGATCGTCGACGCACACGTCGTTGCGTCGTGCATAGTATACGAGCAACACGATACAGCGGTAGCATTTATGGGCATCGCCAGCGTGAATATTTATGCGGGGACCATTATCGTCTACATAATAGCGGGTATGGCGAATACGGATAAGCGAGGCTCTCGAACCTGACGCACGATCATTCTCGTGCTCTTGAGTTCTCTCGTGTCTTGAAACGAGATGAAGGCAGCAGGGCCGTAGCGAGAACGATTCCACGATGAATATACACCGATACATCTACTTTACTTCGATCTATATATACGCTGACGCTATAAATTAAAAAAAAAAAAAGAAACTCTGTTCTAAGACGCGTTTCCTTCGCGTAAAAAGTTAATTCTATCCTTTCGTTATTTCCATTGTCGATTCGATTTGACATTCTGTATTCTTCTGTTTTATTATGCTTGTTGGAAATTAAAAAATTCCCTGATTCTCGAGAACTTGATAGCTTTATGAACCGGTAATAGTCCATTAATGCCATCGATAATTCAATTTAACGTTTATGTCCTTTCTCTTAGCACGATCACTGTACATTTAAAAATCCCGTGATTCTCGAGAACTTGGTGCTTTTCTGTACGCCGATGTAGTCCTCTGAACGGACGTCGTTCCCTGTTCAGCTTCAAAAAGGAAAAAAGAAAGAAAGAAAAGGAACATGGTCCTTAGCCAAGACCACGAGGTAGAACCATAAATAATTTCTCTCGTATCGAAAATCATATTTCACTGGTTTCCATGGTAGAAGCTGCGTCGCCATTTTCTCAAAAACTGGCTCCAGCTCCGGTTCTCCATATCGTCCGCGGTTAAAATGGAATGGACTGGTATCGGCGAGTGCTTTGAAAATTTAATCCCTTCTACGGTCCTGAAAACGCCCATAGTGGCGGCTGGTTGGAGAACTCCGGTGCACCGCGGTTGGTATCTGTCCCGAGGAGATACGAAACGCCCATGGTGTTTCATGGTGAGCGGCGTAAGGCCAAGATCCTAAATCACATTTGACTTTGGTAATAGGATTGCTTGGAAAGCCTAAACCCTCGAGGAATGAAATCCGTCTGATAGTAAATCTACCTCTTCCTAAATCCCCACCCTCGCCCATCACGCTTTTTCTTCTGCGGATTGAGCGCGCGGTTCAACGTTTCATCCGCGCATTCCACGAGCGTGGAATGTCGATGTTTCACGGCCAACACCGTCGTGTCCCTATTACCTCCGAGATGAAAGACATTTTTCGGCTGCCTGAACTCCTCGCTTAATTCTCCCTTGCTGGTCTCGCGTTACATTTTTTCTAAATATTTAGAACAAATACGAAGCTAAGGATTTTGAAGGTAAAATACCTCGTCTGGTCTTGCCGTGTAATTTTCATCGTTCGTTAAAATTCGTCGTTTAATTCTTCCCCTTCTCGAGTCTCTCGCACTCTTCGGAATATTTAGATTGGGTGCAAAGTCGAGAGATTTAAATCTGTTCCGTTATCTTGTTCTGCGTATCGTCTTCGCTGTTTTGGACCACCGAATGCACGAAATAAAATGTTCTCGGTTGAAAAGGCACAAAGAGAACAGCGAAATCTTTGAGTCGGAGGATCCTTTTCTTTCGAACTCATAAAATCCTTCTATACCGGCAGGAAGTGAAAACAGGATGGAATGTAGGCCAGCAGGTCAGTTTTTCCTCGACGAAACAACAAACGATACCGAGCAAGATGTTTCCCGGGTGAAGTAAAATCGGAGAACGGCGAGAAGAGATCGTTGGAAGAAAAGCCGGGGGAATCTAAAGCAAACGAAAAAACTAACGCGATCCAGCGTGAAAGAAAACGTTTCTGTCACTCTGAAACCCTTCTTAAGAAAGCTAATACACGCTTCGTCGTATATTTGGAACATCCGTCTTCTCCTTCGCCAATCCGACGACGTTCGAATCTGACAATCGTTTTTAACTCAGAGCAATTGAATTTACGCGATATCTTCTCCGTACAACGAAGAGAATAAGATGCAGCAGTGAGTTGTTAACAAAAAGTATGGCCACTTACCGCGGCACGGTGACATGGACAAACAGAATGCAAAGAAAACGGAACAAAGAAGACGTTCACCTCGTGTGTCAGACATATTCGTTCGCGAGACCTATAACGTCTCGTTTCACGTGTTAATAAATAGCCGGGTTATTACCGGCAAGCTAATTCCTCAGTCACTCTCTTCATTTAACGAAGCCAATTATGAGAGGCATAAATGTAAGCACTTAATAGTTGTATACACAAGCGCCACGCGCGTGCAAAATCCCGCTGTTAGACGAGAGAAGCGTCGTTCTGATTCGCTTCTGTCACGACCTTTCATTTCGATATCTACGTAAGCGATGAGATAACTTTCGCTGTTACACGTGTTGATTGGTAGGCAGAGAACTGGATACGTTCGAATATCGCTGTATCGCTGTTTCACATCTTGACTCGAATACCTTTCAGTCCTTAAATAATAACTTAAGAAAGTTCATAGAGAAATTTCGTAGCGTATATCTCGTAAAATGTTTACATAGCTTTGTAAAAATTCGTAAACTTACGAAAAGACGCAACTCCGATTCTCGTCGATCGAAGCGACGGGGAAGAAGATCGACGCCATAGCAAGCGGAACGTCACGGCGAAATTAAAATGATCGAATACTGTTTGCGTATCATTCATTCGGCTCTCCGAAGCGAGACTGAACTATCGTGAGCGGTTCACAGTTAAACAAGTGCTCCGCTTAATTGCCATTATGATACTTTTATTGTACGTTAATTCCGTGATTGTCGTTACGAAATCAATTTGCCACGATACTTGAGGCCTCGTAAAGTTATTTAACGTGTATTATAAAAACAGCGTGCTTGCGTGGTCCCCCTATTGCGACGCGGCAGTTTTCTTCGTCGATTCCCGACACGGCCATGAGGCATCGTAAAATTCCGCACGTATCGACTTGTTTCGTTGTTCTCTTGCGCGGTTCTAGCTGTACTTCACTGGATTTACGGGCTCGCATAATTCCGATAACCACGCGACACGTTTTCATCGCGGGACGAACTTCGTCTATCGGAGTTGCGATATTTACGAAGAGAGAAATTCAAAGCGTCGAAAAACATACCTCGATCGAAGAGGCTGTTGCGATAAGGAGATGGGTAGCTTCGCCTTCGAGTAGTTTGAGTAAACCAATGAAAACCAACTCGAGATGGAACTGAAAGAAATCGCTGTTTGTAACACGCTTTCGATTCGTAGTCAAGTAATATTCGTATAAATAGACTTTTACGCTTTCGAATACGAGACCTGTATCTTCCTTTCTCTTCTAGTAAATAGATGGTTATAATTAAAATATTAGCGTTGCCTTGTTACTGCTACAAACTTTGATTCGTTAAAACGCTCCTAAGATTATAAATCTTAGTACCGTGACTGTAAAATTCATGACGGACAATACGGAAACAGAAAGGAGAGATAATAGGTAAGTAATGTATGAAAGGAAAAAGGTTAGCAAGAAAGTACCTCGATAATTCATCGCGAGCAACTCGCGTATACTCGACACGAAGCGTCCGTTGCTTGAGACATCACTGCACCCAACACGAAGCAGCGTCGATTTGCCTTTTTTCAAAGGTTACGCGACGGAACTGTGAGACGCAATGCAGTTACACGTATTGCCCGCGAGGAACTGATCATTTGCAACGGCTTCGAATCGTTCGTGGTCCGAGGGGCCGTCGTCGGTTATTTGTACGACGAATTAACACGGCTCGCAAACAAATACGCGGTGCAGCTTTAAAAGCTCCGTCGTTCGTACCTTTCGGTCAACCTTCGCTGCTAGCCTTGTTGCCTTTTTTCCATACGCGCCGTATCCGAGTAGAAACGACGCTCGTGAAATTCGTCGAACGAGGAAAAGCAAACATTACGACTACTTCGTGACTCGGAATGCAACGTTGCGTGGAATATCGATACCTCGTACTATGCGATATCGTCTAACCTGTATGTGTCGAAAAAACGACAATTTTTATTTGCAATCTAACGTGGATTAATTGGTTACATCGAATATCATTACCTCTATCAGCATTAATCCTCTATGAATAATAAAAAAGATGTGTATAAATTTATTAATTCAAAATTTCGCAGGTAATATAATTTATAGGATAAAAATAAACATGTCCGACTTACGTCCATCGATTCTCGATCGTTTGAAATCGTTGTAAATCTATCCAACGAGACGAGACAGTAAACGTAGGTAAAATTTGATTGCCGAGGCTGCAATCAACTTTTGTTTACGTTTACTGCCTCATCTCGTTGGGCAGACTATACGTATCTTCAAAGAATTCTAAAACATTCTATAACAGGTTACTATTGCCAGTTTTAAACGATGGTAACGTAGGTAGCACGCGTCCTACGTGTCTGCCCTCTTACAACGATCCTCCCAAACTTCTTTTCTGCGGAGCAAACAGTCGATAATATAGATTTCTAATACCTTTCGCAAACTGCATATGTATTTTCTACATTATGGTACGTAGTTTCACAAATAGAGCAAATAAAATGAGTAAATATATAGAGTATAGATAATGGTAGGAGACAGAAAGGTATGGTCACTATCATATGCAGATGACATTGTGTTGATGGCGGACAGAGAAGAGAAGTTAAGAGATTTAGAACATTTCTAAAAGAAGCGGAACTGGAATTGAGCACGAAAAAGACTAAAATAGTAATTATCGAAAAGAGAAGGAACAATATGAGACAAAGAAAATGGAGATGGGGTGAGCAAGAACTAGAAGAAGTGGATGAAATAAGATATTTAGGGTACATGCTACAGAAAAATGGCAGTGATGAGAATCATATCCAAGACAGAAAGAAGAGAGCAACAATAGCGATGAAGAAGACACGGAGCGTAGGAGAAAGGATATTTAAGTTGAAATACAAGAGGAGATTGAAGATGTTTGGAGCGCTCGTAGAGAGTGTGGCGCTGTTTGGAGCGGAGGTGTGGGAATGGAACGGAGAAGAAAGATTAGACAGAATAAAAAGGAGGTATGCGAAATGGATTCTAGGCCTAGACATAACAACGCCGAATTACATTTTGATAGAGAAGTGCAAGATAATGGTAATAAGAGAAAAGGCACTGGAAAGAGCTGTAAGGTATAAGGAGAGAGCCTTGGAATCGAAGAAGGAATTAATAAAGGAGTGCATAAAGGAGACAGAAAGGAATTGGGGAAAGGGGCAAGAGGGGAAAAGAGCAAGAAAAGAAAGAAGAGATTAGAGGAGATGAGAGAGGGAAGGAAACAAGTGGAAGCAGAAGATGGACAAGAAAGGATGACAGCAGACCAAATCATAGAAGAAGGAAGGAAGAGAGAAACAGAGGAGAGGGAGAAAAGGATAAAGGGAATCTAAATATAATAGATATTACAGTAACATAGCCAAAGAAGGGTTACCAAAATATTTAAAAGGGAAGATGAAATGGAAGGAAAGAAGCATGTTAGCAAGATTTAGACGTGGTAACGAAACTAAGGCAAGGGAACACTGGAAAGAGGAGGGAGAAAGAGGATGCAGACTGTGCGAAAAAGGAGAGGAAGACTCGAAACATGTATTAGAGGAATGCGAGGTAACAGGAGGAGCGAAGAACATGGAAGAAACGCTGAATGAGACTGGAGAAGGACTGGCAGAATTGAAAGCGATAATAGAGAAGAGAAGAGCAAAGGCGATACAAGACAGGGAGGAATGACAAGAAGGTGGCACAGCAAGGAGGCAAAATACCAAAGTGGCAATAAGGCGTAGTTATAAGTTGCAATAGTGTAGTTATTAGTTTTGCTGTTAGAGATAAGAATAAGCTAAGGAGTGCGATACAATAGAGTAGAGAAGAGGGGAGGTAGATACATAAGGAGCAAATAAACGTAAGAAATGTAAATCGAACGTTCGTCCAAAGCCAAAAAGCACGGACTAAAATAAAAATAAAATATAGAGTATAGATATACATGCATATTTATGCATTATGCTACACGAATTAAAATATAACCAATGAAAAAGATTAGAGATTTTTTCATCTACTACGAAATATCCTTACACATTATACACTATGTAACGTTATACGTTGTTAGATATCAGATAGACATATCTAATATATTTGATCATACAAGGAACTTTGTATTACGTTGATTTATGTTAAAGTATGATGTTATAACTTTTAATAGTGTTCAGAAATGAAACATTCCTGCCTGTGTAAATACCAAATGCTTTTTAAGTTATCAAGTATAAACGAAATCAAGTTAAATTTTAATAAATAAATTGCAATCTTAGACAAGAAGGCTTTCTCGACAATAGAGTTACATTGAGAGTATTCAGCTCTTGGAACACGCTGTATGAACTCCTCCAAAAAAAAAAAGCTGTAATGTTCTCTAAGGGTTGCCGGTTATTACCATTCATAAAATGTTACGAACCGAAAATATCAAGTCCACCGGAATATGTTAGCACGTACAAGCTTTCTGGCTTCTTCTCAGCTCGTCCAGAAAACATGCAGTTTTCTTAACTCTGTCTTCATTGCAATTATTTACGCATATTGCAATTTAGATACAAGATACGCTGACATCCATTGCTCGAGAGAAACGTTTAAAGATCAAAGAATCATCGGTATTTCTCGTTTCCTGAAAAGATAAAATTCATGAAATTGGTCTTATTAGAACGAATACAAACGGAGATCGAGCTACTAAAACCGATAGCGCGAGATTTGAGAAATTCGATAAAATGCCGTGACACGATAAAACATTTGCTTATTTGCAAAATATTCTTATTCCTTTCACGGCGCAACCATGTTCCGTGCAAAGGCCTTGCGCAAATAATACGAGGAAAATTTACAAATAACGATAACAGCCCCTCGACCAACAAAATGCGAGAAACCGCGATCACGATGTAAACTAATCTCCATTGGTGTTACGTTTACGATCTTCTTGCGGGTTTTGTCGAATACGCCGGGATCCCACTAGATTTATGAAGCGATGATTGATGACCGGCTGGACAACCATATTCTTAGACGAGTGAAAGTGATTGCTTTGGCAACATCTCTAAACTCGATTACCATAGTCGCGAGCCGTTAAAGTGCGAAAAAAATTCAATGACAAGGGTTGCTCCACGCGCTTTAAATCTGCAACGAATATATTTGTACACGGTTATGCAGACGCCACGGAAAAATTACTATTCTTCTATCCTTGAAATATAGCTTGTTTTCGCAAAATAATTTCCTGTATCTTGACGTTATCTTAAATTTATTCAGAAGACGAAGAAAGAAAAATACACGAAGCTAATGAATAAAAATGAGGAATAGAAGTCACGTGCTCTAATAAAACGTTTTGCACACGAGACATTGGAAGATAGTTATCGTGGAGAAAATACAATTTTAAACTTATTTCGAGAACGCCCACTTGCCATTCCAATGGACGAACAGTACGATAAAACACGCGATTGATGTTTCGAAAGAAAGGGGAATGTTGCTCTTATCGGTCCTCCGGATGGATCGGTCGAACCAACTGACGATTCAGCAGCTGTTACCACATCGGTAGCGTACAGAGGCGAAGGTTGCCACCCCGACGCTTTTAGGGGGACATATTGGCGGACGTTACTGCTCGAGAAGAAACGTGTTCTGCGATCGTTTCCAAGGAAACAGAAGATATTAGCGTGTAAAGAAGACCGTTATAAACTACACGCTGCCGTCCAATATCTTCTCTTTGATCCTCGCAAAGTCCCTGCCCCCGCATTTTCCTTCATTTTCATTCTAACTGTACGTTGCATAGAGGATACAACGTGTCATTAGGACAAGTACCAGTTGGTTAATGGCTTAACAAACAAGTTGGCCGGGTTCGACGTGTATGCTTGTCGAGCGTCACGAATTTTTGTATCAAACATTTTTTATCTCGTTGATAACGGTCGCCTATTGCAACGTGTACACTATGATTATTTATCGTTCTTGTCAACCATAATTCAACTTTGAAAACTTACACGTTTTTCCTCTCTATCTTTTTAACTTTCCTTTGTCATGTACATTAAAAGTGACTTGGTTTTTAGTAACTCGATCCTAATGCAATATTTACTTCGTATTTCGATCATGCGTTCAGGTAGAACATCTTTTAATAAAAATTCTCAAACTCCGTACGACTGTCCGATTTTCTTTGCAGTTAGAAGAATTATAAATTTCTTCGACGTTTTTCGGATATTCTTACACGCCTCAACTGCCTTCAGTTCCAGCTGCACCTCTTCTTTCAATCGGAAGTTTTCAGAGTAACCGTCATATAGGTGCAATAAAAACATAACTCCGACGGTCCATTCATCTAAATCCTTTGGTGGAAGGAATTCCACGTCGCGATACTCTACCTGTACCTCAAAGAGTGCATCTCCGTATTATATTTTAAAATTTTAGCTACGGCTTCGTCTCAGCCCTGTTTTATTATCTTTTTTATCTTTTTTCTCAGGGTTCGTTTTCGTCTTCGATTCTCCTCGGTACCAGTTTGCTTCGATTCTGCGGTCGAGTTGGACGCATGTTGTGTAACGTTTGCTACGCCCAAAACACCAAATGTACTCACAATTTTTTTCTTTTTTTTTTTTAGTATTTATCGTGTGTGATTAGTGAAATCTTATTCGCCACGATCTTCTTCGATTTAAACGGCGATGTTTTTTCACCGGTCAGGGAAGTAAATAAATCAACATGTACAACAGTTTGTTCGAGCAACAGAGTGAGAAACAATTGCATACGTTCTACGACACAAGGTCAACGTTTAAAACGTTCTTAAAACATAAATTGAATATTGATCGCGAGTAGGCTTCCGTTTTTACGCCTTTTAGAGCGAGTTAAACGTTTTTCTATTGCTTTAACCAGAATAGGAAATGCAACGTGACAAGGTGCTTTCCTTCTTACTTTTAATTACATTTATCTGAAAATTCCTTGGAGAACAAGTCTCGTAAGTAGATACATCGCCATTTCCAAGCAGCCTGGAATTATCGAATTTTTCATAGGGCTTTCCATCTCTCACGCCCCTGGACCAACATGGTTGCTCGTGTATCCATGGTAACACCCTTTAGCTTTTGATATAATTCTCGTGAAACGCTCACACTGGGAATAGAAGGGGCGGTACGAAAAGAGGGTGAAACTATCGCGAAGGGTGTGCTCGAGATAACGTGGCCGACAGTACGTGGTACTGACGTAACGCAAAATGCTGTCTCCTCAGCGTCAACCATTAAAAGTCCGATCGCGTGTATTTATTAATTTATTTGCAATTCAATGAGACGAGTAATCGAAGAAACGATATTAAAACGCGACGTCTAATGCCGTATAGAAATGAAAGGTACAGTCTGTCACACAAGAGCGTGTCTGCGATATCTGCGAAACCTGACACCTAATCAGAATGAGATAAAAAGAATGTAAACAAACGAAAACTTCTCTAATACGCGTTGCTGAATACCTTTCAGTTTCATTTGAAACAGTGAAAGGAACAGAGCTTTTTAATATGAGTGCCGCGTACGCGAAACGTCGAAAATCGTCTGGCATGGGCGAATGAAAACAGAGATCGTGATTGGAGTAATATAATATTCACTGATGAATCTTCGTTTTGGGCATGGTGTCCTATTAGGCAAGCTGAGAGGAAGACGTATCACAAAAATAAGAACACTTGTACATCACATTCGAAAGATATGGAGGTCGTTACCAGAATCCTACGCTCAAAAATTAGTCGAGAGTATGCCGAAACGATGTCAAGCTATAATCGCTAATGGAGGAGATTGGACACCCTACTAAGTAATAGCGTATTAGTGTTTTAGATGTAGATTCAATTCATATAAATTCTTTTACAAATATATAAATATTTACAGAAATATCGCAGACACGCTCTTGTGTGACAGACTGTAAGATTACAAGCGTGAAAATTAGTCGGAAAAGGAGATATCGTCACACAGATAGGTACACTGGTGTGGACGTACGTTATTAAATTAATTTTTTAAGTTTCCCGACGAAAAGGGAATTTATTTATGCGTGTAGATTATATCGCGTATATCTACGACCTACGAGTTCCCTGCTGGTGACGCTTCACATAGTATTTTTCTTCTCAGACATGAAAAAAGTGGAACGCAGTTGACGGTCTTTTTCTTTCATTACGATATATATATGTCGGAGATGAAAGGAAACCGGGCCCTCCCCTTGAAATTCTTTAGAAAATTTCCCAACGCTGTCTTTGTAAACTAAGTCGATCTTTGTAAACTTTTAGTGTTTATAGATCTTTAGAAGTTAAAGCGATTTCCACAAATCTTTAGTCGTTATAGTTTCCCGAGATTTGTGATAACGGGCTTGGGTTCGAGGCGACAATCAGTCGCCGAAAGTAGCCGCGGTCACGGGATGGATGTTTTGTCTAATGGAAGTATAGAATTACATAGCTCTCCTTAAGAAAAGATAGTAGTACCAATGCTCTACAGTGAGCATTCCAACGGCCTCTGCCCCGTGGATTGCCACACGCAGACCCTATTCTTCGGGCAAGACGATTGCCAGATGTCGATGCATCTTCAAAGGACATTTAGTTAACTAAGGTCCTCCAAACGAACAAACAGTCTTTATCCTAACAGTCCCCGAATCTATCACCCGCTACGGGAAGATACAGGAAATCTGCTTTTCCTCACGAACGACGACTTCCCGTTACCAACTTTCTCTCAAGGGAGGCTAGCATCCTTTTCTAACCACCAACATAGAGATTAACCAATTAACAGCAACGTCCATTTCCCTCACTTTCTGGACGAGGGTTGCCCTCGACGAATCCGATGATCTCGTACCCTGAGACACACCCCGTCATAGTTTACCTCTGCAGCATCACGATGACGGAGAGACGCATTCTTGTATGATCTCGTCCGCGAGTGGAACGGCGTCGTTACGATCAGTGGATATTTCACGTTTTAGAAAAGAGTCTGACTTAGACTTTTGAAGAGGGTATATTCGTTGTCCCGTTGACCGTGGATTCGTTATCGAACTTAGGATCATCGTCATTAGTATCTCGAGTATCTAGTTACCACGACTGCTTGTCAAATTCTGTAATGATCGTATCCGTACGATGGATAACTTCTCTATTGCGTAACCACGATGGCTAGTTCCAGAGAATATTCGTTACACGCCCCTAACCCTAATGAAAACCCGACATATATATAAAGAATGAAAAGTTACGACATTATAAAGGTTGTACCACCATGTATATAATTTAGAGCAAGTTAGATAATTTAGTACTTCTCGTACCGATCTATGATCTCTTAAATTATCCTTCGTAATGGAATTTCGCATTGAATCGTTCTCTACAGGAAGAATAGCCATCGATCCATTTAATCATTTTCTAACAACGTTCTCCAAACAAGCAAAAAGTAGCTCCATATAATAAGCGTCGGGACGAGTAGGATTAAAGTCTATCCATACTTCTTCCTTGCTAAATAGACTATCGGACAAATGGGTGGCCAGAACGAACATCGTTTCCTCCGCTTGGAGTGCGACGGATAACGGAAGAACATTTCGCGTAGCCAGGAATTTGCAATTGAACCGAGTTTATTGGACGATAAAGGAAAAACAGCAAACGGTGCGTTTTTCAAATGATAAAAGCTGCCGGGTGGCTAGATAAAAATCCTCCAAGTGGTATCGTAAAACGTACCGCGAGCCCCTCAACGGATCATCAATAAATTCCGGTCTCTCGAGAACGCCTGTAAACACCAGTCTACCATTGCGATAGTAAAATTATAAATCGACAATCAGGATGCGGTATCACGTCACGCATGCACGACAGCGTAATAATTCGAATTCGATCTCGATATAAGATTTTATTCCACAAGAGCGAAGAACATTTGATTCGCGCTTACAAGAGAACTCTATGGTCGCGTTGTATTTAGAAATTTATCTTGCTCGTCTCATTTATCGAATACTCTTAACGAATACTCTTTCACGATCGTATCTTTAGTTCAACTTTCCCAGTGTATCGCTACTGTTTATATTTCATATTTAATATTTAATTTAATGTTTATATTTAACGTTTAATCTCTACGTATTATCTACTGCTTCGCGCAAGTCAATTTATTTGCACATATGCAGCTCTAAATCATAATAGACATATGTATATGTCGGTTATAATTCAAAACACGATTATCCTCACGAATATGTCGCATTAATCCGCCATGAGAGTGAGAAATATTTAGTTTATGCTAATAGAAAACGAAAAGTATAGATAACCCGTTAGGTTCTCGCAAATCACCATTTCTTTTTTTTCTTTTTTTTTTTTTTTTTTTATTGCAATATAATCATAATTCATTTAAAATATACGTACGTAGACATATTTTATACACGATCACTGTAACGAATCCAGGTATAATACTTGGGAGATCACGTTTTGTCGAGGAAAGATATTGGTCGGAAGCCACTATAAAACTTTTATTAGGGCGCACGTTGGGGAGAAGTTACGATAGGAGGACCAATGACGTGTATTCCTCCAGGGGTTGCTACCGTGAACCAGATGGTTAATCGCAAATCGTAAACCCCGCGATAGACCAATGAGAGTCAGCTTGCTCGCGACTCAACTGCGAGACTACCCTCGCTTTTTGAAGCCCGCTCGTTTCACTCGTAATGGCGAGTATCTCGCGGCTGATATGTTCGAACGACTTTCATCAGTTGTTAAGTAGCCTTAAATTAATCTCGTAAAAAAAAATAGATAGTTACGAAGAAAGACAGTCGAAGCCAGGTTCGTTACATAGGAAAATAAAAAATTTAATTTTGGCGAATAAAGTTATTCGGAATGGTTTGAAGACCAAAAAAGGGTAACATAATTCCAATTTATCTCCATGTATTGTTGTTGGTAATCTCGCACGATATTCATTAAATCTTTATTAATGGTTTAAATGGTTCAAGTTTCTACTTACCTATATCTAAGGATCTAAGTATGATAAGGAAATGGATAGTATGTGAGATATTAGTCTCAATCCATCGATCTTACAATGGTTCCTGAAACAAATTAAAGCTAGAGAAAAATTAATGACGTTGTATAAAGCGCAATTCAATTTTCAGTAAGGGAGGCTCAAATATTACTTTGCAACTTACCCCTCTATTTTCTTTGATTATTTTCTTTAATTCATAGAATTCTATAGACGAGCCTTTATCTTGCATACTTGACATGTAAGTGCTAAATAACCAGATGTGGGTAAAATTTGTACTTCCTACAGATTGATAGATCTGTAACATATTTATTTATAGGATTAGTACATAAAAAACGGCAGGAAATGAGAGGAAGAAATATTACACGCAAAGAAAATATCACTTTATCAAGACCTTGAGTTATCAAGAACTTGATTTTGATTCAATTGAAATACCAAGATGAAAAAAGAACAGATTATCGGATGATTTGTTTCTTAACGGCCAAATGACTTTATAACGAACGATATTCGCTGTTATCGGTTTATCCTCGCGAATTTTGACGAGACATTTTTTAAATTTGATAATCTTGTCTTATTGTATGGTTTGCACTGGATTTGAATCGTGAGTATTGGATTAGATTTGGATTATTTTTTAATTTCCGGTCACTGTGAGGTCACTGTGACCGGTTACGCAGATTCCTAAAGTTAAGACCTTGTTTATAAGGACGAATTTTAAAAGTCGTTCATTTCCGTGAAAAATCTTCCGAAAATACGTTCGAGAAGAGAAACTGAGATGTAAAATTTTGCAGTCTGGATATTATAGTAAATCTAAATATTTTAGAAAATTAAAATCTTCTAACCAGCTAACTGCGTTCGACGTGTATCAATCCGAAACTTTATTTCGGTACGATTGACGTGTATACTCGTCGCGTAAAGTAAAAAAGTTACCATTTACTATAAAAACTCAAAATTTTAGTAAAAAAATAATGTAAATGACATTTAATGATATATTTCCTTTATACTTCCAGTAAAAGTATTATGTATTTTATAAAAAAAAGTTTAAAAAAAGAGTTTGAAAAAAGAGTTTGAAAAAAGAGTTTGGTTATGTGATTATTCTCTTTGTTATATCTGTTATGCTCCGTATAATGTATTGCTTTTTATAAATTGAGTTGATTATTTTCCAATTTTGGCAATTTTTAAGTTTTTAATAACAATACCTTTTTTCAACAATGAGTTGTTAATTTTTTATCGAATAAAGATGTAATCCTCTCTTGTTCTGCTTTACCTTTCTCATAAAATTTATAATACGAGCATTTGCCCTGCGATCGACATGTATACTCGTCGTTGCTTGATTTATCTGCGCACCCCGTAAAGGATTTTTGAAACTCAACTCCGCAGTTAACTGATTAATTACAAAATTAATACATTTTTATGCAAAAACTATAAAAATACCGTTTTTTTTACAATTTTGCAAAGAAGTAATTTATATGTAGTAGGTGAGTATACATATATACATATGTATGTCGTAGAAATATTATTTAATCTTACATGGTTGTATCAGTTAGTTTCGTAGCATCCTCAGTAGGAATCGTCTTACCTTCAACGGAAATCAAGGCCATTGATTGAAATTATAGCAGCTAACAAATGTTGCTGTTGCGTGGTTCATCAATTTTGAAAAACATATATGAATTAAATGGAAGAAAACAGACTGGAGTGAATTTAGAACAGATTCGTAAATGGTAAATATATTATATAACCTCACTTTGAAACGAGGTTAGATTTGTGCACTTTTGTACTTACCATAAAATTTTTAATATTATAGTATATTCAGAAATATAGAAATTATTCACATATACACACATACATATAATAATATATTGTACATATAATTCATATGTAGTAAATATGTATAATATATCCTATCTCAAGCACATCTAAGAACTCATTGTGAATTCATTGTCTCAAAGAAGTAATTGATTTAAAATATAAAATATTATTAGTTGGGCCTATCGTACGATGGGTAAACAACCACTAAAATCGGTAATAATGGCTGAATGCTTTGCTGGAACAATGTGGTGGTGGATCTTTTGGAACGCATGGCACGATTACGAACATATAACTGTAAGTAATATAATTATCATTAGCATACTTTATTTGAAAAGCTATTTTACAATAATTAGTATTTTTTGAAATACAACATACTTAAATGAATAAGTTTCTGTATTTAATATATTTTATTGCATTTTATACTATATAATGCACACACATATATTTTGTACTTTATGTTAAATATTCGATTTATATTCTTGTATATTTAGGGTCACTTCCCTGATATACGTCCGATTGAGTGGTCTGATGAAGATTTGGGAATTCCACCAGATGATTAGATAGTCAAACAGATTTTTTCTGTGCTAAAAATATTGAAACTTTGACATATATGTGTCAATGATTTTGTTGTATTTAAATATTAGATTACTATCATGTTAGAACTTGTATGTAATAATATATTAAATATATTATTTATATATGGTCAATTGATAGAGAGAAAGTCTGTATGTAATATGTTTTTAATAAAGATATCATTTAAATCATATGGTTAAAAATTTAATCCTTTATTCATTGTTATTTTATTAACAATTAGTTCATTGATAATTCCTATATATGTTTACATGCATTTGTAAATGAACTTTGAAAATATTTTGTGCGATAATTTTATTAAAGTATAGATTTATATAAACTTCGATGATACGTAATAAAATATATACATAATATTTTTAATTACGTGTTGGCACTTTAATAGATACTGTCTTAGTCTCAAGATACTCTTTTAACCCTTCTGCACCACTAAAATATAAAGGTAACAATGTATATTTTGTTTCAAAGTCTTTTGATTAAATACTGACAAACTTACAGCTCACGACCTATTCCCGACTGTTTGAATCCTCCAAACGGAGTTTGAGGTGTGATAGCATCATAACAATTTACCCTATTCAACAATAGTTTTTTTAAGTAAAGTTCCATTAAGCTCTGTCAAACATATATATAACGAATACAGAATTGCTATGAAATCTTTACCAAACACTTCCAGCTTGCACTGCTTGTGCAAACATCAAAGCTTTATCAATATCTTTACTAAGAACACCAGCAGCAAGGCCATAATTTGTATTGTTTGCACGTTCGATAACTTCATCCATTGTTTCAAATTTTAAAATAGATTGAACAGGTCCAAATATTTCTTCTTTTGCAATTCTCATATTGTCAGTCACGTTTGAAAAAACGGTGGGCTTAAATTAAAATTAAGATGGTCACACAAAACAAACAAATGATATAAAAAACATTCATTAAAAAAATTATACCTTAATAAAATAACCAACATTGCCGTGACGTTCTCCACCAACTTCTAATACAGCTCCTTCTTCCTTTCCTGATTTAATTAAACCTAAAACTTTATCAAACATTTCTTGATCAACTTGTGGTCCCTGTTGAGTTTCAGCATCAAAAGGATCACCGACTTTTGTTTTTAGCGCTAATTGTTTAGCATAAGCAACAAATTGATCATAAATTTTAGTATGTACAAAAGTACGTGAACCAGCACAGCAATTTTGTCCATGATTCGCAAATATTGCATTATAAGCAATTTCAGCTGCTTTCTCGACTAGAAGTTAATGTACATACCTATTAATTCTCTTATACTATTATATGTTAATAATTTCATAAGTATTTTGACAACATACTGTCAACATCATCAAAAATAACCAATGGACTTTTGCCACCTAGTTCAAGAGAAACACGTTTAAGATTACTCTTAGCAGAAGCTGCCATTATCAGACGACCAACCTATAAATCATATACCAAATGTTAATATAGTTTTGTGAATTAGTATAAAAATTAACAATGTATACAAGATACCTCTGTAGACCCAGTGAATGCAACTTTTTGAATTCCTGGATGTTCGGCAATAGCTGCACCAGCTGTCGGACCATAACCAGTAATAACATTTATAACGCCAGGTGGAAATCCAGCCTCTTTAGCAAGTGCTGCAGCATAAAGGGCACTTAAAGGAGTTTGTTCAGCTGGCTTCAAAACAATAGTACATCCAGTAGCCAATGCCGGACCCCATTTCCATGCCAACATAAGAAAAGGATAATTCCAAGGGATAATTTGACCTACTACACCAACTGGTTCCTTGCGTGTAAGTGAAACAAGATTTCCATCTAAATAACAAATATTGTACATGAGCATTTACGAAACACCGCTCATTTACTTACAAATGTTAAACATACCTGCTGGAATAGTGTCTCCAAAAATCTTATCACACCATCCAGCATAATAACGAATTGTATCTATGCTGGCTTCTATATCGGAAACTGCATTTGAATATGTTTTTCCATTATCCAAGACTTCAAGAGTGGCAATATATTCCAAATCTCTTGTAATAAGATCTGCAAACTATATACATCCAAATATTATAATTAAATATAAAAATTTTAACATAAAGATTATTAAAAATATTATTCAATCATAAAACAAATAATATACTTTGTTCATAAGTTTTCCACGAACAGATGGATCCATATTTCGCCAATCTGATCCTCTACTAAATGCCTGACTTGCAGCTGCAACTGCCTTATCTACATCTGCCTATATTAAAGAAAGTAAATATTTAAATATTTAAGATAATTTAATAATTTATGTAAAAAAATTTTCATAATATAATGAAGATTACAAAATTAAAGTATAATACCTTATCACCTTCAGAGATATCTGCGATAACTGTACCGTCAGCTGGATTTATAGTAGGAAATTTTTTACGACTCATTGAATCCATAAATTCATTATTTATAAATAACTGAAAATATGTGATATTAATGTTAATATAAGTTTTATTATTATTGTTCTTATTACTATTCTGGTGTCAACATCTATGATTATTTGTCAGAATATAAGAAATAGACTACGTATGTATAATTTTTATAAGATATGATTAAAGGTTACGTGTTTCTTCTTATGAAAATTAAATTTATATCTTCTATAGCTAAACAATTTACCTGAGTATATTTAATATCCGGCATTTTACGACTCATTTCTGCAGATGTATCTCGTCAGACGTACTCAGCATTAATCACCGTACTATGAGTAAATAATTCAACATATCTGCAACAGAGCATTAAATACTGCTTCTTGTTTTTATCAAATATTATCTTGAGAACGAACCTCCTAATTTTATTCGAACTCAATTATTGCATACATATGTATTTAAAGATACAAAATACTTATCATAAACGAAAACAATATTTTACAATAGACATGATTTATTGTTACATATTTTTGTTAAAACGTCTATATATTGTTTTTTATGTAATAAATATTTATATTACTACATATATTATTTATATTGTGGTTTTTGAAACAAGAATTAATTAAATAGCATAGCTATTTGAAATAAGGTTACATCTGCTCATACTTTTATCTCAAATAAATATGTACACACACATATTTATATGTGTACCTATATATATTGATGTTCAAACGCACGCAATTACATTTCTATAATAAATATTTTTTGGTAATCTATAAGATATAAAACTACACTGTCTCATTTAATTACTCGGCAAAAAAAAATATTTCGTCTCTACGGATTATTAAATCAATAAATTTCGCACACTTCTCTGTGGACATATTAACAGCATAGTTACTGTCTTACGAAAATCATTCGTAATAAAAACAGAAATTTGTATTAATGCAATCTCGAGAGCTGTAGAAATTTATTAGTAATTTATTAGGAAAACATTTAACATGAATACTGAACAAGATTCGACTAAATTAGACGACGTCCAGGATACGGTAAATTTTAGTTTAAGATAACCACTTATGTAACTTTTATATTATTTACATGAATCGAGAGAAGTAATTAATTTTACTATTTTATTTCAAATGAGTTTCTGAGCACTTTTTCTAAAAAAAAAAAAAAACTTATATAGCCTTGTCCAAGGATAGATTATACTAAAAAAAGCGACGGACCGCTTCCTCTTTATTTTCCTCAACCAGGAGATGAGCTTCCGGCGCAACCAGAAGAACGAATGGAAGCGATTGGTCCATGGGCAACCGGTCGTGTAAATTTTACACCTCAAGATGGTTTAACGGGAGTTAGACCAGTTGTTGATCGATATTCCGTAACTAGCTTTGGAGCACCTCAGTGGAGAGCTCATAATCAGAAATTTTTTAAACAGTCGGATGAGAAGATTCAGGAAGCACAGTATGCAAACAAAACCTGTACATTGATGTGATACCTTATATTATTAGCCCAAATAATAATAAAAAGCATGATATTTTAGACTTGCTATAAATAATGCACAACGATGTGTCGAAAGATCGTACAAAGAAGCAGATAAGATACAGTTGAAATCGACAGATAATTTAAAATATCGTGCAAACGAAGTATATCGTTGGAAAACTGAATTAGAACATTTAATACTTGATATCACGAAAGAGATAGAATTATTGGAAGCTGAACATCGACGAGTAAAGCATTCTTTGTCACTCCTTACAGTTCCAGAATCTATCGCTGGCGAATTCCTACAATTACGGTCAAAACGACTAGAGTCTGACCTTATTAGAGATGAAGTAGAGGAAGAGCTTAGCAAAGTTAATATCATTAATAGCATAGTAAATGTATAAAGAAACAAAATTTGTAGGAATAATATACGTGTATTAGTAAATACATATTAATTGTTATAGGAGGTAGCACTTTGCTCAGAAATACGCGATTTACTTTGTAGAACTCGGGAACATATAGAAATGCAATTAATCGAATTAAAGGCTGCAAAAGTAAGAATGGAAATTGATTGGACTGATAAAACTGATGCTTATGACATTGATTCCCAGAATATACAATTGAAAAATGATTCTCCCATTATCTTGTGGAAACTTGGAGCTACAAGATTTTCAGCAGGGTATGTATCAGAATTAATGTTTTAATTTACAATTAGCATCAATTTAGATTAGACTTTGAAATTTGTATAAATTATTAATTTCTTTTCGTTAGACAATCGACGCCCTCGAGTTATGAACATTATACACGAGAAAGTTTAACTGATGCAGAAGCAGCCAAGCAGAGATCTGTAAATTTGAGATTTAATTTAGATACTACATATAAGAATTCTATTAAAAGTCTCCGAGATCAAGCGACTCGCGTAGATCTGGTTTTAAGTCAAAAGATTAAACTTACTGAGGATATTCGTTTACAATTAGAAAAAGAACTACTTCGCGTAAGTTTAAATTCGTCACGTAAAATTGCCTTATCGTAATGATAAGAATTCTTTTAGTGTTTACACGAACTTGCAAATACTGAAAAATCTATAGAAGAGCTTCGTCATTCAACAAGAGGATTGGATTGCGTGATGAAAGTAGCGCAAACAAGATTAGCGAATAGGTTACAACGACGTAATGTAGAAAATTGCCGTGATACTTCCCAATTTGCGTAAGTATCTCATCAATGAGCTATTATATATTATACTTGATAAATATCACTAAATAATCATTATAAGATATATAAATTTAATTTACTTGTAACTTTGCACAAAACATATTTATCGTAAAGTATGCTTCATTTAGTTTGGTGGAAGAAGTGAAATTACTTAATGAACGCACATCAGCTATGTTAGCGGAATTAAAACGAGCCGAAGATACGCAGGCAGGTTTGGTAAAAGCGAGAAGTGATCTTGAACGAGAAATAATCGTAAAACGTAAAACACTGTACATAGATAAACAACGTGGGCAGTTGTTACGCTCATTTTATCCTTCAACTATTTAATGATAAACTTCATATTTTGAAGTTTTTAACAGGCTTGATAGGAACACAGCAAACACGAGTAATTTTATAAATATATTTTGGAAGTACACGATTAGTTCACGCAAAAATATAATAGTTCTGTAATATTTTTCTTTTAATATTTTATACAAAAATGAAAAATATATGGCCTGGTTACCTTGGGGTTTTTATGTGATGCTTCTTACATTTATGTATAATTAAATTAAATGTTACATATTCATATATATATATATAATCAGTTTAAGTTAATGATATTGCTTTAAAATTAGATTAGTTACAAGAAAAATATGTATAATCACAATTCGTCATGCGGCTGTATATAATTCAATACAAATTCGGTAAGATCGTCTAAATTTCGAGCACCATTGTATTCAGAAACTTTAAGTCCGTCACGATATAAATACAAAGTCGGAAAACCATCTACTTCTTGTTCATTGCACAATTCTTTACTTACATCGAGAGTACAGTCTACTTTTGCTATTTTCACATTGTCGTTTGTTAAGAATTTTTTTCCAAGATCTTTCCAAATAGGTGCTAAACGTTTACAATGTCCACACCAAGGTGCGAAAAACTTAACGAACGAAATGCCGTTTTCGATACCATGTTTAAAGCTTTCACCAGTTAAACTGAGTACAGTACGAGTTGTACTATCTAAATTTTCAGTCTTAATGTTAGCTTGGTCATTTCCTTTCTCAAGCATTTTTGATACATAAACTTTAAGCTCTTCATGAGTACGTTGCCCAGCATATTTATCCACCTATATATTCATACATACCAAGTATTATTGAAATTAATTTTTGAAAAGAAAAATTTATATTTCTGCAAAAAAAAAAGAGAAAAAAATAAAAACGATACTTAAATTTTACCTTCTTTCCATCTTCAATCCAAAGCAATGTTGGATATCCTTTTATATCAAATTGTCCACAAACACTACGATGTTGTGTACAATCTACTTTAGAAATACTAACATAATTATCATTACGTAAACTATTAGCTAATTCTTCCCAGGTAGGAGCTAATTTTTGGCAGTGGCCACACCAAGGTGCATAGAATTTTACAAAATGATAGCCAGTAGATACATGTTTATCGAAAGTATCCTCTGTTAATTCCAATAAACCATTTACTGGTTCAGGAGGTGTTGGTGCCTCATCTTCACTCTAGTTCAGAAAATTTAAAAAAGCAATTGAATACTGAGATTAGGTATTATCATATATTATAATATAATATAAGTGCTTCTTATAATTACTTCCAAGGATATACCCAGCTGAGCAGTAAGAAAAGATGTTAAAGATGGCAAATCCCTTGTACCTCTGAACTTAGTACCTTTGGCTTCTCCGGCTTTAAAAAATTTTAATCTGCAACATTAAAAACCCTAAAGTTTATTTCTTTACAATTGTACACTTGTATATCATATAATGTCACAGATATTTTGTGGAATACATCTATATCACACATACGTGGGATAACCAGTAACATCATGTTCTGTGCATAAACTATTATCCGTAGTACAATCTACTTTAGCAATTTTTATATTCTTATCCTCTAAAGTTGACATTTTAGCCAATTGTTCCCATGTAGGTTCCAGTCTTTGACAGTGACCACACCTAAAAAAAATAAATATTCTTTATTGTAAAGGCTACATAACACTGATATCAGTAATAATATTATTTCAATGAATTTATAAATATATAGAAAAAGATCTTTTTTTTATTTTTAGAGTAAGAAATAAAAATAGAGTAAAATAGAGTAAAAAATAAGATGCATACCAAGGTGCATAAAACATGATAAAATGATTTTTCTTCTGAATTTCTGTTGAAAAATTATCTTTAGTATATTGCATAGTAGTATGTATATGATCTTCTTGTTCACTGTTAACTTGACTCAGCATAAATATAAATAAAAGGATATGCTTTTTTAACATAATAAAATTCGATGAATTCGCACTCATATTGATGAATTATTAATATTTTATTAAATGATTAAATATTTAAAAATAAATATGCTACTATCAGAGGTAGTAAAAACAATAATTTAAAAAATTTTCAGCACTGCATCACGTATACTTTTGAGATTATAATTTCAAGACGTTTCCACACTTTAAGCAATCCAAATTTTTATATTGCTTAAATAGTAGTACAGACTGATTTTCTGTTATTTAATAATTTTAACAATTATTTCGACTACACATTAGCTTCCACACTCCCACACAAATGGATCGAAACCGCCGATTCCGCCCCCATATGATAATAATACCATCCTAGTGGCAACGTTTTATCTTAAAATTCCTATAAATGCTTCTCTAGTACTGTGACTTGAAAATTTCCTTTACTACAATGGCTCTGTTACAATTCATTACAGGCGTAAGAAAGGAAATTTTCTCTCATCATTTCAGTCATTAATGATTATTCCTTTTTTATGCAATGTTAAAATAGTTATTTATATTTTAGTACATAAGGAAACTAAGTTTCTACAGTACGAAATAATTAAAACAATAATTGTATTTATCTCTAATCTCTTTGTTATATCAAATAAAATAAACAATAGATACAAAAGATCGAATTCAGTAATAAAAAAAAAAAATTGTATTCGATATTGGCTATTTTGTCGCCATATATAATTATTATATGATTTACATGTCGTTGTCATACAAAGTAGGGGAATGTTCACGATTAAGTCATCCCGTATCGAGGATATCAATGTGTAAACAATGTACGTGATAAGTACAATATGAGTGGCGTAAAGAAGAAAGCTAATCATTTAGCAGTGTTTAAAAAACGAACGAAAAATGACGATAATGCTGAATTGTCTGAAATTATTATTATATCCGCGAGAAAGAGTGGAAATTTAAACCTCTCATCGAGAGGACTATTTACTGGTATCCACATTATTTAAAAATTACATATATAAATGTTATTCGATATCATTCAGACGCTTAATATCTCGATGCAGTAGTCATATACTATAATGTGCATGTTTGTTCACACATCTGTATTACACTATAGTTTCTATAATTTAGTATTTATATATTGTTTTTTTATTTATTGTGATAGGAAATAAATTATACGTTTGTTACGTATACGAAATATCATTATCTTACAAAAATATTATGCATTTTATTTAATATATATATATACGTATATATATCATAAAGAAAGTATTACGTTAGTGATAAATGTATACTTATCAGCTTAATGCTTTCTAGTTGCAATTCACTTTTTAATTTCGTTACTGATAAACGATAAAAGTTATTCATTACATTTTTGAACCTCTTCTTATTTTTTCACCCATTTATATATGTAAAGCATGAAATCTGAATCATTAAATAAATGTTATATATATTACCTTTTTAATTTCAATTGTAGCCATGAAACTACTTGTTTATATTGATTCATAGATAGCTTTGCATGTTAGATTGTGAATAATGCAATAGAACAAGCAATATTTACAGTATCATCATCAGATTATCATATGCGTATCAAGGTAAGTTATTTTTTTAAAACTGTCATATTTTATGTTTAATTGAAATCCATATTAGTTAAATTATGTTAAAACTAACAAAATCTATTATAGTACCTAATAGAGTGTGGAATATAAATGATTTAACTGAAGAAGAAATAAGGGATTTACATTTCGAGCTTGATTATGTACAAGAAACTGAAAGGTGGTGGGAACAGGAACCTCTGCAGACATTGGACTTAAGTTGTAATACTATAAAGAAAATTGATCCACAAATAGAAAATTTAACAGAGTTAACTACATTATATGTAAATATAACAGTTATATATATATAGAAGAAATTGCGTATATGTAAAACACTGTGTAATAAACTTTAATCTTTACAGCTGCATAATAATCGGTTGGAAAATTTGCCTGCTGAAATAGGAAATTTAAAAAAATTAAACATACTAAATTTATCAAATAATAAATTAGAAAAATTTCCACATGAATTTTATAAGCTAAATGAATTACATGAATTAAATTTAAAAAATAATAGTATAAAGGAGCTGGATCCAGCAGTTGGAGACTTTGTAATGTTGACCTATCTGGTATATTATAATAACTTATTTATATATTTTTAAGACAAACTTGTATACTTGATCTTCTGAAATGTTGCACATGTTTAGGATTTATCACATAATAACTTGATTGAGTTACCAATTGGAATGGGATATTTAGTACGGCTAACGTCCTTGGATTTAGGTCATAATATGTTAAAGGAATTGCCACCTGATTTAACAAATATGAGAGGTATGATTTACAATGTGTCTATATGATTTGTTTAATTTAATTTTTTTTATCATATGTTTAATGTATAATGTCAGTTTAAAAGAAAAACAGTTTCACACTGCTTCTTCCTGTATGACATAAAAATTTAATAAAAAGCACACATATTTTTTGAAAATAGCATTACAAAAGTTAAATGCAAGTTATAATCAGTTGGAAATGTTGCCACCTCTGGGTGAATTAAGGAAGGTAGAAACAGTGATGTTGCAATCAAACAAATTAACAACATTTCCTGATATATCTGGTTGTATACTATTAAGAGTACTACACTTGGCTGATAATAACATTACTGTACGTACTATTATATGCTGATCTAAGCATATATAGTGATTATTTATGGAGAAATAAATAGTTTATATACACATTTCAGTTATATACATAGAGAAAATTCTTAATGCATTTAATATGTCTATAAAAAGATATATTGTTTAATTTTTGATAAAATATTATAATAATTTATATTAATAACAACATTATATGTAATGAAATTGTATATATAACAGACTTTTAATGTTTATTTTGCATAATTTATAGGAAATTGATATGTCTTGTTTAGAAGGTGTAGGACAATTAAAAACATTAACATTAGGAAATAATCAAATTGAAACAATACCAGAAGAAATAATAAAACTGGTGTACCTAGAAATTTTTGATTTATCACACAACAAACTAACTCTGTATGTTACTTTGTATACATTATTATTTTACTTTGATGAAATATTTTCGAAATAATATTTGATGTGTTTTATAGAATACCAAAATACATTGGCCTACTGCCTAATTTAAAACAATTTGTGATTGACGGAAATGATATACAGAATGTTAGAACCGACATAATACGATGCGGTACATCTCGAATTTTGAAACATATACGACAGGGTATTAAAAGTACAAACTTGGATGTGAAAGAGCACGTGGTAGCAGATACTAGTACAAATATTTATCCGGATAGGTATCTGATTTAATTAAATTAATATTTACTGTAGTGAGAACTATTGGTGGCAAATTATTTCTAGTTAATTTATTATACTTAGGTATACAATGCAGAGTACAAAATTGCTCAGTTTGGCTGGACAAAATCTTACTGAACTACCTCAAGAAGTTCTTGAAAATGCATGCAAAGCCGATGTAGGTACAGTGGATTTAAGTAGGAATAAGCTGTCTATCATACCTGATAAATTATGCATAATTGAAAGAATTGCTGATTTAAAACTGACATCTAATCAGCTAACACATATACCAGAATGGATTGGTGAAAAATATAAGTATCTACAGATTTTGGATTTAAGCAGAAATCTTTTACAATCGCTTCCCATCAATCTTGGCTTGCTTAAATATTTACGAGAACTTAATATGTCATTTAACAGGTATTGTACGCTTATATGCAGTATGGTAGTATGCACTATTTATATGTAATATGCAATAACGTATATTATATGAATTACGTTATTGCATTACAATTTTTGCTTTTACAATATATATTCACACATATGTAAGTCGAATCTCGTTAATGCTTATTGGTATATTATATAGGTATAAAGAAATACCAGAATCTGTTTATGCTATAAATTCTTTAGAGATATTAATAGCAAATGACAATTTAATTACCGATATTGATGTACCATCTTTTCAAAAATTGCAAAAACTTGCGACATTAAATCTTGCTAATAACAACATTGGATTTGTACCACCAGAACTAGGCACTTTGAAGAACTTAAGGTAAATCGAGATAAATAAATAGTATTCATTAAATACGTATATGAATATTATATAACATCAAGTTTTTTTCAGGAATCTATCTTTATCTGGAAATTGTTTTAAACAACCTAGACAAGCAATTTTAGCAAAGTCTACAGAAGAGATCCTAGCATATCTTAGAAACAGAATACCTCAGTGAAATTAATAAATTATTACAGAAAATTTGAACTTAAAGAAGAATATGAAGACAAGGATAAGGATACAAATGAACATGTGTCAACAAAGTTATATGCCAACTACATAATGTTATTGTAATAATAATTTCTTAGATAAATTATCTAAAATAAATTAATTGATTTTATATTATGTATTATTTAATTTTCCTGCATAATATAGAAAGAATATATATTATTTAGTAATATGTATATTTTGTGCTTGTTTTATGTATGAAATATACAAAGATAAGCTTCAAAATGCATTCTGTGTTATAATCACAGACAAAATACATATAATTTATTTTCTTTTCATTTATCCCTTTTCCGTCTAGGAGATATAATTAAAATTTTCTGGCCTAGAATACTACTTTATTTCAGACTAAAAATTATGATTTTTATGCTTTCTATCTATTAATTAATTTTATTTAATCAAATTAAACGATGACACGTATATTAAATCTCTAAACTCAGGCATCCACGTTTCAAATGCATAAATTTTGTTCATCCAAATTAATTAGCTTATGCGTGTTTATGGTTACTCATATTTCCGTATTTCGATCTAATGTATTATTTGTTTATTTGGGACATAAATATGCTCATTAATGAAAATATATCCCTCTCAGAAATTTGGCATTTGAAAATTCGTATTTCTGTAAGTTTGACTTGCTGGAAGATTTCCCCATTTCTCGGTAACAAAAATTCACTGAGCAAACCGCGGCGGGGCGCGGGATGTCATTTTAGTGAAGAAAGTCGAAGTGATTAGACGTTTGTTTATGTTAACCCGCGACAGGTGTTGTGGTAAGATATCATTGTTTCTATATTGTTCATAATTTTATAGTAATGAGTCTTTTCATAGCTATATATTATTGGCTTTATCGCCTTCGATATTGATGGTATTTATTTATCTTCTGATTTTATTAATAAAATTCCCTATGGGGATTATTAGATCAGTGTAGACGAATCCAAATATTGATTGTTCTTTCAGCCATAGTTAAGTATGCAATTAAAATAACGAAATCAAAGATTAGTTTAGTTTAAAAATTGCATTTTTGGCACGTACAAATTTCATATTTTCTTATTTTCAATAAAAGATCCTGATATCGTTAAGAAGGAGTTATTATTAGCGCTTCGGTTCTTTTAAACAACCTGCTTGATCCTTAGCAGATCTCGAACTTTTATCACGAGGACTGTGTTGATAAACGGTAGAATGTGCGGTTCTTTCCGAACAGGAACTCTTCAATTTTGGTTTCTGTTTGCCTTTTCCGCTGGATGCTCGTCGAGCAATGTCTTCGATAAATCTTTGATCTTTCTCATTAATATCAGCTGTCAAACTGCCTCTTTGATATCCTTCTTGCCCTCTGTAATCACAAATTATATAAACAATTCGGGCTTGACTCAATTAGTTATAAAACTAGAATATACGTGCCGCCTTGTATATCACTATATCTATTGGTATTGGTGCTGCATGTATTGGTATTTGTGTTTGATGCTGTAACGTATGATTTTGTTATATCATGGAGACTATTATAATGTGCGTGCCTTTACGTGCAGACAACTAAGAACGAGCGAGACTCCTGCGTGTCTAGTGCTGAGAAAGAAGCTCGTATCTCTTAACGCGAAATTTGAAGCGACATTCTCGGCGGTACATTACGGCGGACGTTTCGCTAATGAAACGACTAAAATGCGGAGAGTGTAACCCGGTTTTAGAGATAGGGGCTGCGGTGCGATGTCCCAGTAAAAAGTGAGAACTCTACGCCATACTATTTGTCTTTTTTTTCTCGCATTTCCCTTTCTCTTACTTATGCTCTTTTTATCGTTCTAATGAATGTGTGTGTGTGTGTGTGTGTGTGTGTGTGTGTGTGTGTGTATGTGTGTGTGTGTGTGTGTGTGTGTGGATTTATTTCATTTTCTCTTTTTCTCTATAACCTCGTACCTTTAATCTCGGACGATTATTACGATTACTCGTAAGAATAAGGTTGAGAATGAGAATATTCAGTAGCAATTTGATGACCATAGAGAATTATATTACCTTTGATAGCTATTGTAAATCTTTGCGATCAATTTCTGTAGATATGCGTTATCCTTTTGAGTCGATTTAAATTCCGATTCTTTTTCCTAAAAGCGAACCAATTGGGATTGTTAGATATGCCGAAGTAGCCGAATATCTTAATCATCGCGATATTAAATAACCGAAGGTTTGCAATAAAGAGACTCTTTCCAGCAATTTGAGTAAACTAACAATTTTCAGATTGGTTTCTTAACAATATAGTCATGGAAGCTGTGTCTCATTACAGTGCCAATGAAATTTCAAATTGTTTTGTACAACACACACGACGTACACAGAAAAGTTTTCTACACACTTTTCTTCTTTTCCGGTAAATGTAATTTAATCACAGCTGTCTCCTCATTAGTGCAAACCCTTCCAATTATTACCTGCAGCGCGTTTGTCGCAGTTTTCAGCTCCTCGTAGCGCGTGTCAGAAAGGTGACGAGCCGTGATTGTTTCCGTGGTGAGTCGCGTCAATTGTTGCCTATAATTGTGCTCGCGTTCCATGGCCTTGTCCCATGCTTGTTCTCGCGCGATTATAGTATCTCGAAGAGTCTGCATATCTTTTTCCAACACTTCTAATTCCGATCTATCGTAATCAGATCTCAATCAGATCGATCCAACGACACCGTTTCAAACATCCCCCTCCCCCTCCCACTCTTCCCACCCCTCCCCAAGTTCCACAACACCCAAAAAGTAGACTACCGAAATGTCCTGTTTTGCGGCCAAGTTTTCAGGACAGAAATAACAATTAAAAACAAGATCACATAAAAGCTCCGCTCCCCAGCGGCTTAAATCCAAAGAATACACTAAAACACAAAAAATGTAAAACTCCGACACATAATATAGTATGGCTGCGTCGTAACGTCGCGTATCGGTACCTTTTGCCTAATCCATCTTATTAAAATTCATAGTTTATCGTGAATAACATACACACGTAATACTCATCTTCTTGGTTCAATAGACGTTATATAAAATAAAATAAAAAAAGAAGCACCGTTTCAAACAAAGCTGTCGTTCGTTCGATCGCATATTTCGAGTTATCCTGACGAACGTACACCAATCAACGTAAATGCAAGGATAACGACGTAGAAGCTATCATACTTACTTGGTGATGATGACGGTGGGTGGTTGTTTCTCGCAACTTTCCAGTTTTCTTTGACAAGCCATGCATACCGCCCAGACCTGAACTCCACGGTCAGCCTTAGATACGATGTTCGTTGTCGACGTTCCATGTGTTTGAACCATTGGCATTTGTCTTTTCTGAAAAGTCGAAGTGAAATGCAATTTCTTAAAGAAGCTAACCGCGTAGAAGTTCGTACTCTGACTTCTTCTGCCTCTTGTTTCATCCCTTCGATCTTCGATCTTTCGAAATCAAGTTCTTCTCGCAGCAACGTCAGCCTCTTCTCTAGCCTTTTCACCTCGTCCCGTTCCTCTTTGAGTCTTACAAAGGGACCGTACGTTAGAAACGAGGATTACTCAACGCACGGAATACTTCCTCTCGGTTGAAAAAAGAGAAGAGAGGAAAATGGGCGCGTGTAAGAAAAGCCAGTTGAAATTCATTAAATACGAAACCAGAATGCGAAACGTAAACCACGGTTAGACATTGATGTAGAAAGAACGTCGGGGAAAAATTATATTAATTGAAAAACTTGACTCGTTATATCTTTCGGAGGGCAGATTCTTATTGCACGTATACGAGTTAAAAGCATTTTCGTTATCGCAAATTAAAATTACCATAAAGGCTTTTTTAATTCGACTTCTGTACAAAGAGGTTCAATAATATTGCTTTAATAAACGAAGTTCGACGCGATCAACTTCACAGGACATAAATAAAATAAGATCTTCTCTTTGAAATGTAGATAAAAAAGAACTTCAAAGAAAACTTTTTGAAGAAAGTAGATAGCACATAGAACGGATAGAAAATTATGAGACGCATTAACGGTGTCGTATATGATAAAATAGACTGCAAAATTATTTTCAAATTTGTTGAAGGATAGAAAAATTCGTATTTTAAGACGATCGATGTCGATGACGCAAGTAATGACCAAGCCGCAAAAAATCGTGCTCTTTGTTTCTCAATCGTCTTTTCCATCGGGCGATCTGTGTATTCACGTGCAAGCCGGAAGAATATCGATTAAGGTTGTCCATTGTTCGCGTATTAATACTCACTGAGACGCGAGGGCTTTGTTCTCGGTGATAAGATTCTGATTGCGCGTCTGCATAACTATATTGCTGTCCTCGAGGAACTTGATCTTCGTTTGTATCTTTTCGAGCGTGATCGTGTCCCCGTGTTTCATTGTCTCTTGCTTTAACGTCGGCGTCATCCTTCCGCTTTGCATTCGAGCGTCTCCATACGATGGATCACCCCTCGCTAACAAGATAAAGAAAGAAGAAAAATTTCCATTTTAATAAATTGTACGCGTTTCATCGTAGTCGGACATCTTAATTCCCTTTGATGAAGAACGTTCGTTGTAATTTACTACGTAAATGGGTTTATCGATATTCGCAGTCTTGATTGTTATGTTCACAAGTTTCACAATAGTGATTGGTTATTTGCAACCACCAAACGCTTGCACGAAACGAACACTAATCTTAGAATTATTGATGATTAAAACGTAAAACTTATGCCAGAAATACCAAATGAAAAGTATATGAAAAAATACAGAGGAAGAAGTAAGCCTTCATCCATATATTTTACTAAGAAACATTCTACTCCGTAATACACTTACATCTACAAAATTATTATTTTAACGTTATAAATAATATTATGTAATTTATAAATATTATATTGCGAATTTAAATCATTCCAGAGATTATACTGTTAAACGCCTCAAAAACCTACGTTTCCATGTTTTTCTTGCACGGTTAACAGATTGAGGATTAAATGAACACGAGGTAAGCAAACATCCTACGTAACTTGTAAAACGCAAAAATACCAATATATACATCCGTTTGTGTGAAAAAATGAATATTATTTGTCAAAAGCAGCATACTGAAAAGATTTCGAGGGAATAGTACATCAACGAGCAATCGAAGCCGGGATGGATAATGCTCGCAACAGCCGACATCGAGAAGACGTTTCAAGTATCAAACGGATCATTCCCTTATTCATGGACGAATGCACACGTGTACGTTTCAAGAATTTTATTAGCTAGATCGATCGGCGAACTTTCGTTTTGAATACTCCACTTTACCTGTCGTCGAAATTTCGGCGCCGTTTCCCTGAAATTCCAGCGTCCTCCATCCGGCGCAATAACCTGCGAGTACAAACAAACGCTAAAGTACAGAACGATTAACTCAACTCCTATGAATCGAACCTACTGATTAACTGCTCTTCTAACCTGTTAATCGGATCGTCCATAAATCAAGAACTTTTACAATTACGAAATACAAATTTAACACGATATTATAAAAACAACCATTGTTATAAAATCCACAACTTCATAACTTAAGTAGATGCTAGAGTATTCTTTTGCTTTCCTGCAAAATTAAGAATATGCACAGGGGTTGCTATTTGTAACAAAAATTACGCTATACATAAAAAGAAAAAGGATTTATGAATAAGGAAATTATACGAGTTAACTCGTCTTGCCGGTTGACAGGTTGATCAATTAATTGGCTGTACTCTAGTACTTAATCGTCATACGTACCGCTTCTGTAAGTCTCCGGAGTTGTGACTCTCGGCGAGTAAGAGTGAGCCACATAGCGATTGTATTGGCCATCGAAGTAATTTCTTTCTTTTGGGGGGTTTGCTTGCCGATAATGAATACAAGACATCCTGGAAATAAGCTAGTCGAGAGATAATGCGACAGATTTACAGGATTTTCGTTCGCCTTATCCGACTGTCAATATCGCAGGAACCGTGATCTGAGAGGATGTTTGAAACTGATCGGCAAGTTCACTGCGTCCGGGATCACGAGAAACGTTCCTCGCTCCTTCCGTTTTCACATGATACTACGAGTGGTCCTCTAAAACAGAACGGACTGGTTTCACGCGCGGTCTTATTACCCTGAAATTTTCTCTGATGGCTCCTCGTGCAGTTGATCTTCGTTGATCTTTTGTTTGACTTTAGGCACAAACAAAAAGTGCGTTGCTTCACGTGCCTTGTCAGCTGTCTGTTAATAGCTTTACGTTCTATACAAGCAAACGAAAGCGGTGAAAAAAGATCGTGCACAATTTTTTTGTAGAGGAGAAACGGAACGACAATGCGAATGACAGGTGTTATAGATGTTCTTTACAAGTTTGCTTTGATCTACCCACATAAAATCGACCTACATATCGCGTTGTCTGTAGTCTTTGATACCCAATTTTTAATAGTTTTTTCATATAATATAAAAAGATAGAAAGATACAGGTTTCATATTCGAATTCTAATTAACTATAAATTCATAAATCAGCTGAGAAAGTGATTTGATTTTTATTAACTTTGAGTTGATTTTTGTTGGTATATTCAAATTATTATTGAAAAATGGAGTTGCTTCCTTATTGTAACGTGGTTCAGAGCTAAAACTATTACTAAAGCTAGTAGTAAAGAAAGTATTAAAATACTTTTGCGTTTTTGTGAAAATTCTTCGACAAAGGCAAATTGTGTTAAAAAGACTTCCCGCTTTACGTTTTACATTATTTAATAACCAGTGAAATGCTCTAGAATTATCTCATTCACTATGATTCACTATGGCTCAGACCGATGTTTTAAAAACCTCGTGATCTATCATACAAGACATTCTCGTCTGGAAAGGGAGCTGGATCAAAATTAATTCTCTGGTCGCAGAATCGTGGTGCGAATCGTTCCGCTCGGAAATAGAGTAAATAAGCGGCAATAAAAAGAGTGGCATGGTCGTTTCATCCCCGACTTATCACGGCGCCACCGCGCCGTTGAATTTTACAGCCGGTACAGCGTAGGCCGTAAAAGGAAATGGTGGAATGCGAAGAAATTTTATTTCGTTTCATGGTGGACGTTCCGCTCTTTTCGCGTGATTTGTCCATGTGCGTGGCCTGGTCTCGTAAATTCTTTACGAGCTCGCGCCGCGCACGAAATTACGTAAAACGGGCGAGAAGAGCGAACGGAGAAATGGAGCGGTTGTGTTTCGCTGTGAATTAGCGCGCGTTTGAGGCGAGCTAATTGTACCGATCGTCGAGAAGGCAATATCACCCAATTGCGTGTCTCTAGCGATCGCCGAACACGGTAATTGAGCATCCCGAGAAATCATAGGTGAGAAGTAATCTTGCTCGAGCAGAAGATTTATTAAAGTTTCGAGGATTACGAGGATTCTTGATGAATGACGAGGAAGATGACAAAATACTATAGAGATTTATTGGGAGAATATTATCCTGGGATTTAAAAGCGGAGAAAGTGAGGAACAGATTACGTATGGGTATTATGGACGAGTTTATTCGACGATACGTATGTACAAATTTTGTCTGCAGTGAAAATATGAACGTCGTAACAAGCCGCAGTTCTGTTTCTTCTTTTTTAATAGAATACAATAAATAATTGATATTAAATCGACATTACGATTAAAACGACATTTACAGAGGTTGACGATTCACGAAGATGATAAAGTATAAAGATTTATTAAAAGAATGTACAGCGAGTATAGCGATATTTACGATCTCCGATCATCGAATTAGGATTACTCACAGCTTTCAATAGTTTTCACTTTTCTATTATATTCTAATAGCAAATTTTGTTAATTACTAAGGCGTTATATATACATACATGTTAGTAATTGATGTTTCCTCTCTTCGTTTTGGCTACGTCTCGTAGTCTATCTAGCACGCACCGTATACGCCACTTTTATGTCGTTTTATTTTCATAAATATTCTGAATTTTATCTCTATGGGATATTATACGAGTTACGTGGATGTTCTTCGATAGGATATAGTAATAGTAACGAATCATATATATTCATGTACATGATCGCCTACGTAATTTGGATGGCGTACAACAATTCCTCATTTATTTAACTGCATACAAATATGTTCATATGATTCGCTGCAGTTAGAGAAGTAAAGTTTTCTACGCGTGGCTCTAATTCGATGGTCAGGAACTGTAAAAGTAATAGAGAAATCGAGGAAAAGATTATACGTATACTCGGCGCATTCTGCACGAGTTCATTCCACGGTATGTACAAACTTTGTGCACAGTGAAAATATTCATATCGTAAGAAGACGTAGTGACGCGTTATCTTTCATAACTTATTTCTTATTCTTGTTCCTTCTTTTCTTAATAGAGTACAATAAATAACGAATAGACGAATTACGAATACAGCTTCATCTACTGGTATCTAAACGTAGCATGTTCGTAACATCTAACTGCGTTATAAAAGGGCTTTTCAACCTTGAAACACGATACATAGTACGAAAGTTCAAGTGGTCGATTAAACAATTAAATCTTCCCGTTCCGATTCATGGACGGTAATTCTTTTCGCATGTTCGAACGAAGCTGTTTTCATTGCAGCAGTTACATTTTAGTGCTTGATAGAGTATTCACAATAGAGAAGCTCGCGATCGCTCGAAGGTACAAAGATGAATTTGTTGCACAACTGTGTTGTTCGTAGAGGTGCGAATCGATACGAGGAATCGTCTTGCTGGTAGCGATTTGTCGTTCCCGTAGATCGCTAACAAAATAGCCCACCTCAAGGGTTGAGCGTTTTCGCGTCGATCGCGAACGGATGGAATAGATGAATATATTACACATTTATGGTTTCACGTGTATAGGTATGTATCTAGCCTGCGTACAAATATGTATACGCGTATGCGTGCGCCACTGTAAAACGTGCATATGTATATACACATGAAGCTTCCGTTCATTCGCTATGTATATATGTACATGTATACTTTGAGCGCATCATTTTCCACATAGGCCGATCAATTGCCAGGTTAATGTTCCTTTCATCCTCCTGAAACTTGGCGAATGGCTTCATTAAATCGGAGTTTATTTAACGAAATGATATTCCTGGTCGGTCGTAGAGCCGTATCTTGCTATTCGGCCGCTATTAGTAAATTTCTTGTACAAATATCGCACTTCGGAACAACTTTGATGTTTCGAAAGTTTTATTAATAAGACGCTACGTTTCACTTAGAGGATGAAAAATATGAGGACCGTGCACGATCTCGCCTAAAATACTGATCACGTAAATGCGGGAATAAGAAACTTATTTTATTCACATTTCTCCGTGGTCTCCTAAATTATCATTCTAATATTTATTACATAACACGTAGATCGTACTTTGTATTACAACAACGAGTCCCAATTTCATTTCGTATTCCCTTGAATTCTCGATGAAGAAGAGATAAAGAATCGAAGAGAAGATAAGAAAAAGTTCTATGATGATTCAAAGATTCGTGTGTGGTAATTCGAGAAATGTAGACGAAGTATCGAACATAATTTCGGAGACTCGTAATACTTGCGGCCTCTTTGTCGAAGCTCAACAGGAGCTGTTAGGCGGAAGAATTCTACGTATATCTAATATGAATTTCAGATGCAGTTCCTATCGTTCGTTCCTTAAACCAGAGACACCATAACGCGTTTCCTGGTGGTGGAGTGTAGCATGGCGATGTGGCCGCTTCTTCTCGAAGACTGCGCCGTCAACGACGTCGTTACTGTTGTCCTGGTGCTGCTGTTCGGAGCACCGGTGCCGAAACAATGATGGGGATTCGTCGCACACCATCCAGAAACCCACGAGATCGCCTGTATGTTCCTATGGAACCAGTATCGTCGTATGTATTTATATTTGGTAAGTTTTTACATACTTGCTAATATTCCGTTAAAAAATATGAAGAAATACTATCTTCTTTAAAGAAATTCAATCCGCAGATTTCTAAACGTATGCACGCGTCTTTAAGTTTGTTAAAATGTTTTAAATAAGCAAAGTTTAACAAGGTCTTTATTGAAATTGGCTGCCGTATGAATACTTGTCACGTTCATCGTAGATCGTTTAAGTCTGCAGTCTAAGAAACATAATGCGATCTAATACTCTATCATGACTGGCTTATACCTTTTAGGTTTTACAATTTTTTATAAACGCATAAAATCCGCAGTCTAGTTATAAATTAATAACATGTCCACGTTGATATAGTTTTATGTAATCCATGCTTGACGTAAAAGATCTATTTTATATTCTGAGAATAAAAGGAAAAGAATTATCATTGCGAACAGCAGAAAAGATAAAATACAGTCTGTCACACAAGAGCGTGTCTGCGATATTTCTGTAAATATTTATATATTTGTAAAAAAATTTATATGAATTGAATCTACATCTAAAACACTAATACGCTATTACAGTAGGGTGTCCAATCTCCTCCATTAGCGATTATAGCTTGACATCGTTTCGGCATACTCTCGACTAATTTTTGAGCGTAGGATTCTGGTAACGACCTCCATATCTTTCGAATGTGATGTACAAGTGTTCTTATTTTTGTGATACGTCTTCCTCTCAGCTTGCCTAATAGGACACCATGCCCAAAACGAAGATTCATCAGTGAATATTATATTACTCCAATCACGATCTCTGTTTTCATTCGCCCATGCCAGACAATTTTCGACGTTTCGCGTACGCGGCACTCATATTAAAAAGCTCTGTTCCTTTCACTGTTTCAAATGAAACTGAAAGGTATTCAGCAACGCGTATTAGAGAAGTTTTCGTTTGTTTACATTCTTTTTATCTCATTCTGATTAGGTGTCAGGTTTCGCAGATATCGCAGACACGCTCTTGTGTGACAGACTGTATGTATATTGGAATGCTTTGTACTTTTTAACTTTCGAACATCGGAACTAATCTTCGATTCTAAGCTCTCTCGTGCTAAGTTCTTCTTCTCTGTCGAGGAAGCTACTCGGTTTAAATTCCTCGGTCTGTTCAAACATTGAAGTGGTACTTTATCGCTACCTCTGATAAGAGTATCCGAGGGCTTTTGGCGTTTTAGGAACTCACCGTACGGTTTTACAAAACGACGTGCTGAAGAGACAGTATATAATCGGATTCGCCGCTGAATTCAGAGGTGTTAAACTTTGAATGAAAGTGGCCACGGCGATGTTAGTCTGGGTCTCTGGCACATATCCGTAAACTTGCAGCAGATCGAACACTATGTACGGGCTCCAACAAAGAATGAATACTGAAATATTGAAAAATCTACATGAATAGAAGCTGGTCTTTGATCGTACATCTGTAGCATTTTTGATAGGATGTCTATTTTTATCCTTGCAATTAGCTTTATAATATTATCTACCTGCGATCTCGTTGAATCGTTCTTTCAAAGCAACAAAGAAACGCATAAACGGGGACTTTTAAGAGACGGGGAATGTATCGTAGCGTAGAAGAGATGACTAGTAAATCAATTTTCTCGTAATCGTGAAACGTTGCGCGAGATCCTTGCTTCTCCCTTCATGGTATGGATATTCGGGCCTGGTAATCGAGCGAAATAAATTGCCGTGAAATGGTATGACCCCTTTGTTGAAATATGTAATATGTAGTAATATCCTACAACGAGAAATTATGACGAAAGAAAGGAAATGTACATATAATGTAATATGTACGTAACTAAGTCGTATTTTAAGCCTTTCGGTGTAAGGCGTTGGCAGTGAAATACATTGGAAACAGTGGAGGATAACGACGCGATCTCAACGTTCAGGACCTTTCATCCACTCGTAAGATTGCCCAACTAAACGTAAGGCTAGGAATGAATCGTCAGAAGACCGAATGTTTCACGAGTCTTAATTTCTCTTGTCTGTCAGCTGAACAATGGTAGGCGATCTCTGCCTTGAAATCTTTTGAACATTTCTTTGTTTTATCAGATAAAGAACTTTCACCTCTGTTTCTCGCGATTAATTGTCACTTGATATTTTCACGCTTCGCGATTGCATATATTATCTTGAACACGTGTTTGTTAGATTCGCAAGTTTCGTTCGGTAAAATGAACGAAATAAAAAAATATCACTTTTGCGTTAGAACAAAGTGGCAAACGAATCTTAAGACTCAAACATACTTCTTGAGGATCTCTTGTCACGGAACGGACCACACAGAGCGCGAGAATAATCAAAATGCGTAAAAGCTTTCCCAGATTTGCATGAAGGAGGGCATTCTACGATGCGCCCTGCTTGTGGTAATGAATGAACGCTTTTATTGTTATATGGAGAGAAACACTGAATGTTTATGAGTTTGTTGAACTCGGTCGCAATGCTTAAGCATCACGTGATCATGGCACGATCAATATTGAAAAAAAAAAAAAAAAATCGCGAGAATATCGCGTTAAGCATTTAAATCATTTTTTTAAATACAAAATATCGATCTATATCGGTTGTTTCGTAGGAAAGATATGGTAATATACGTGGTGTATCCACTTGAATAGTTTTCTCGGTTTCACAGCAGCGCACCAAAGGGAGTTGCGTGGACAGAACTCGAGCTCATTTGATCGGTTGAGCTGAGAACGATCTTCGTCAGCTAAAAAAGAAGAAATTTTAGCCGAGACATCTTCGAGAAACGAATCTGATTAGACCAGGAAATTCCTGCCACACGTAAAGCCGTTCCCCCGGGAAACGAAGGAAAGAGGTTGGTGCTTTGAGCGAGGCAAGAACTCGAAGCTTCCGCAGAATCTTTGACAAATACAAACCAAGTTGTCATCTTCTCCCTAGGATCTTTAGTTTGGTTGCAGCGAAGACAATTTCGTTTGAACTTTGACACTATCTGTTGCAGTTTTCAAAGTCTTCATTCTCAATCTCACTTTAGTTTCTATCGATGGAGGATTTTAAACGTTTTAAGATAATCATTCGTGAAATATCACACACGTCAATAACGATTCTTTCATATTTTCCTCGAATTTGAGAAACTATAGGAGAACATGATTCGATCGAATGTGAGTAAAAGACTGCAGCGGTCTCAAAACCATTCGACGTCGCGTTTGTCGAATTCATAAAAAATTATACTTTCATTTTCATTTCTTTCCGTGGTTAATTTAGAAAATTACCACCGACGGGAATCGTTATGGTTGGAAGAAAATACTCGAAAAACGAATAGTATTTAATACTTGACAATACGAAACGACACCGGTTAAGATCACGAAAGAAAATTCAATCTAAAGGATTCCCTGCACCGATCTCACGAGACACAACTTTTCTCAGTACATGGTATGTATCTCTGAGCAGTGATTCGTGAGAGAAGTCGGAGGGAATTGAGACAGAGGTCGAGAACCATTTTCGCTTATCTCCTTAGCCGCGTAGCTTTTTACGCGGTGCAAATATAATCGTACAGAGAAAGGGCGAAGCAGGGATGGAAAGGACGTTACGTTTTATCGTAGCCGATTAAACACAGTTTCAATCGTTGGACAAGTTTGGTCGTTGCGAACTTCGACTACGTATGTTCATTAAATTTTTAATGCCGTCGTATCGGACGATTTACGCGGCTAACGAGTTCGATCGTATCAAGAAGTTTCAATTATTTATCGTTGTACCTCTTACGGTACGGATTTCGGTATTTTACGACGTTCAGAATTCTGATACGTAATTTCATAGTTTTCCTTTTTGCGAACTGCTCGATCATGTTCTAACATACATTTCACGAATTAGACGTCGCGAAGTTTGGCATGACCGAAAGTTTCGCGACTACCCTCTTTTACGCGACATAAATCTGTCGTCTAAATACGCCGCACGGATTTGCAGCTTCAAATATACACAGGCTCGCGAAAGTATTTGAACACTTGTACACACCTTTTATAAATATATTATGTACCTTATACGAAGTATAAATAAACATAACGCGTCTCATTATAGAGCTAATGAAATCTTTAAATGTTCTATACGATATACAGTCTGTCACACAAGAGCGTGTCTGCGATATCTGCGAAACCTGACACCTAATCAGAATGAGATAAAAAGAATGTAAACAAACGAAAACTTCTCTAATACGCGTTGCTGAATACCTTTCAGTTTCATTTGAAACAGTGAAAGGAACAGAGCTTTTTAATATGAGTGCCGCGTACGCGAAACGTCGAAAATCGTCTGGCATGGGCGAATGAAAACAGAGATCGTGATTGGAGTAATATAATATTCACTGATGAATCTTCGTTTTGGGCATGGTGTCCTATTAGGCAAGCTGAGAGGAAGACGTATCACAAAAATAAGAACACTTGTACATCACATTCGAAAGATATGGAGGTCGTTACCAGAATCCTACGCTCAAAAATTAGTCGAGAGTATGCCGAAACGATGTCAAGCTATAATCGCTAATGGAGGAGATTGGACACCCTACTGTAATAGCGTATTAGTGTTTTAGATGTAGATTCAATTCATATAAATTTTTTTACAAATATATAAATATTTACAGAAATATCGCAGACACGCTCTTGTGTGACAGACTGTAATTCATATAATATGAACATCAAAGTCCTCTGTCGTGAGTGTTGAAATACTTTCCTGAGTAACGGTACTTCAGTGAGGTAGATAGTATTTCGCTTTGGCTTCTGGGATTATAGTTACATATTCGTAAAACTCGAAACATAATTTGCTTTACTCACCGAACACTATAACGAGAGTCATTTTGACCGTCTTAACTTTAGCCCTGGGAATGAGTCCTCGGGACGACGCTCTCCTGGTGTCTCGAGTAGGTCCCTGACGTAATGCCCCTCCTTGCGACCATATAGTAGCTACGATCACAGCATAACAGCCTCCTATTATCAGAGTAGGGGCTATAAAGAGGGTAAAGCTGACCAGGCTCATGTAGATCCTCCATTGCATAGGAGATCCCAGATCTATCCAGCATTGTGTCTTCCCCTGGTAAACGATCCTGCCGATTATACTCGTAGTACGACCGATTTACCAAAACTAGGCCAACGGTGTTCGTTTAAATGTATAATTCTTAACGAAATGTTATGAAAGAAAGTTCTGCTTCGAATTGCACACTAACGTCCGGTAAAATCGATTCTCTTTTACAGGACATTAAACGAAATCAGGATTAAAGATTTAAATCGCATGAAAACGTTTTCCGTCTCTGCAATGTGTTTCCTAAGTAACGTAAATTTCGAAGAGAGAGAAGAATCCAGTAATCTGCTTGCAAATATGTAATCAGAGAAACATAACGGAAACGAGCATAATTCGAGCATAATTAATCTAATTCCTCGACTATGAATGTTTTATGACGAATGGCAAATTACTGTATACCTGTATCCGTTTTTCCTCGTACAGGAAAATAATCGGCACGCTAAACAATGCCGACAAGCCCCAGGCAGCTACCACCAGAGCCCTGGCTCTCCACCCTGCGATCAAAGTTGAATTTCCGGTCTTAGGTCGATTTCGCGTGGTTACAGAAGGGTAGGGTGATGCAATTCTAGGGAACAGATGTAAGTTCGCGGATCCGTGACTGTCGTGTATCGTCAAGTTTCCTCGTTTTCGCGCTCGTGAAACTTCCACGACAGCTGGCCAGTGACACGGACGAAAAAAGAAGAAAGAAGAAAACGGAACGAACGAACGTAATCGTGGGCGATAACGCAATAAAGGAACTTCTTCGAGAAGCATTTCGTCGCTCTAATGCAACAATTCACCGTTGTTCGTTGCTGTGAACGCTTCAAGGAACTCGCAGTGATAACGAGATTAAAAGGAATATCGCGATTATCGCTCGCTATATCATCTTGGGTTAATACGGAATTCACATTGAGACTATTGAAAGTGAGTTCGTTAATGTCACGTCATCGACGACGTTGTGGCTCGTAATTACCGTACCCGTAGTCGTTTTATCTCGCTGTGGGTTTTCACCTTTCGAACCGCAGCCACCACGCTTCTTACGACATCCGCTACGTTACAACCCAATGAAATAAAGCAGAAATAAAACCGTTACGCTTGCTAGTGTACCGCTCAAGAGTGATCTCTTGGCTAGTGGTAAATACATATGTACCGAGAAACTCCAGATGCTCGTACAAAAATCGTCAACTAGGGAACGGACTTTTCATATTATCAACCCGATCTGCTGTGCCGAATCTCTGAAAAATCGCGTCTCGTATGCATGTTTTAAACGAATCCAGAGGAATAACGATGCTGACAGATGTGATGCGATATTCGATTCTCTCCGGCAAAATATTTATTTAAGATTTAGTTAGATATTTAAATATCCAGTCGTTCTCAGTAAAAAAGAACCACGAAAATAACGCCACGTTGGGAATTTCTACTTTCACGTATCGAAGATACAACGATAATATGCTTATTATTGGTGTAAAGTTTGATGAAACGTCAAGAAGTTACAGTAAAATATAGTATCCTCTTTACGTTTAATTAAAAGTTTGAGAAGTATAAATAGACTGCGAATTTTTATGCATTTAAGGAGAATCTGAAAATGAAACAATGCACAGAATGTATACAATATGCAAAAAAATGTAAAATATCCGGAATATACAATAGTACTCCTTATAAGAATTAGTAAATAAAATATTCATAGAAATATGAATTTGTAGAAATATCTAGAATCTAGTTAAAATTATATTATTGGAATATATTATTCTAATTATTAAGATCGAATACGCGTTAAATTTAAGTAAACAGAATTAGTTGCAATACCTTCACCTATGTACAAACTACTATATACTTACACCTGCCGGTGAAATTCATGGGTCTGGTAATGGCGTCATATCTGTCGATCGACAATGCGACAAGTACGTATGTAGAACTGTACGTAACGACGGCTTGCATGAACCTTATCAATTTGCAGGCAGCGTTGCCCGCGTGCCAGGTCACCGTCGTTCTCCAAATTATATCCGTTAGCACGGATATCAGGCCTACCAATAAATCTGTAATGAGATATCTAGTGTGGAGAGATGATTCATGGGCAATGCTATTATTAAACAGTATCCACCCGGTGTTCACTTAATCTGCGAATGAATGAACGAGCAAACTCAACGGTTGGAGAATGCGATTACGTTCATTAACCACAACGACGTTTTTAAAATGTTTATAAAAAATCGTATCATGGCCAACAACGCGTGGATCATTTTAAATACATTTTTAAGTCTTTTTCAGTCTATCTTCCTTCTTTTTTTTTTTTTTTTTTTTGTATATATATTCCTATGAATTTTTACGAGACAACAGCAAAGGAATGTGTAATAGGAAATAAACACAATCGAACGCACAGATTCCAGGAAAAAACCAGCTGTTGTGGATTTGAAAAAATTAAGTAAAATTGACAATTTAAAAAGGGGTAATTCGTGATTTAACCAATTAGTCTCGCCTACATTTCCTAGAAACAATATTTCATATAAATAACAATTTGTATATGGTGTCAATGCGTTATATTGTTTTAATCGTACAACTTTTACGTACTCTTAAATAGCTAAGGAACATTGAAACACATATTTTACGAATAACCTGTGATTTTTCGTGGGACGAGAGAAGAGCTATAAAGAAGTGGTTTAAAGGATATCATATAAAGTGTTGCGAGCCTGGAAGTGCCATTCGGTTAGCCATAAAAAAGACCCTCGAAAGTAAGATTTCATCTTACGAATTCCCATGCGAAACGATCGGGTCTCAGATCATACATTACCCCTGATATTGAAACCCGATTTGGATTTATCGCCCTATAATAACGCGGATTATGCGGCCGATCTTTGCCAGCTCGACGAATTAATCGAGGCGGCTCGATACGCGATCGACCACGAATTTTCTCGGTACATTTTTTATTATATTACATCACGTTATTTTCTCAAACTCGGCGAGAACTGTTACGTCTTACGCTTCTTTTGTAATTTATCGGCTTGGGACGCGCGACAGAAGAATAAAAATTGCGCTCGAATTTGAGTTTTACGGCGTGCCCTTGCGATTGCACGCGTTTCTTTTACGACAACGGATCAAATACCGCGGTTGCCCGCTCGTAAACGAGCACGGTCGTTTACAGATTTCGTCGACGCCCAGCCGCCGCCATCAGCTGCTTAATTGCGGTCTCTTCGTTGTCACCGTATTCGCATGCAAATGTCGCGTCCGACTTTACGAACCGTTCAGTCGACAAGGTTCCGTTCCCGATTTTTTATTTCACACGCAAGATGAGATTCTTCGCATTGTCCGTCGAATTATCTCTCGCCGACTTGTTTGTCGGCTACCTCATACGCGTTATACAACTCGTCGATAATTTTTTACGCCTTTAAACAACTTTCAGCTCGAGTCCCTTAATCCTCGGTCACTTGCATAAAGAGATCCCTAAATTTATTATGTTCCCTTTTTCTTCACGATCGACGTGTCTCTTCGCGTTATTCCTTAAAACCTATTTTTTCCAGACCGCTCTACTCGTCGAACGACAAATGCACCCTTTCTCGATCCGATAAAACCATTCCGCGAGAAATATACTCTGGAACGATAATACGAGTAAAATACGAACGATTTCGCTCCACTTCTTTCGTTTTCCTTCTCTTTCCATCTCTTTCCAGAAGAACGGAAGCTGAGCTTTCGTTTTCCGATATACAGGTATGTTTGTACATTTACGAGAGCGGAGCGGGCAATTGCCGCGAAATGGAAGAGTGTTTTTTTACGTTCGTCCATTTCTATGGCATAAAATGGTATCGGCAATATTTTGGTGCATTTTCTAGCGTGCAAATAACTTTTACAAGCATCGTTCCGCAAATCTATCAAAAGGCTCGCGACAAATGGGACAAAAGAGCCCATCGAGTCGTTATATTCCATAGTCTATTACCCTCTGATGTTTCGATTGCTTTTTATTCCTACCTGCTTTCATTGTTGCTAGTATAAAAATGTGTAAAAGGAAGGATCGGTAAAAAGGGAGAATACAACGCAGAAGAATACGAAGGAAAGCGGTAGTAACAAAGTAATGTCTGCAGTTATGGCATTTCATAAGTCAGAACAGGATAGATCATCTATTTCGTGACGAATGTTCGCTGGATTGGATACAACTTGGTTAGGATAGCTGTATATTATAGGAATAAGCAAATAAGTTTGTTTTGTGAGGGGAAAACTTCCTAATTCCTTCAGATGTGCGATCGAGTTGAATTCCCTAGGGATACTAATTGTTTGCTTCTAATGTCCGGAGAAAGGCTGTTGGTCCACTGGATCGAGAACACGAGCTCGGATTTCTTGCTTTGTTGAACAACTACTTCAACCAATTAAGCTGTCCAGTCCATTGAATTTTTTCTGTTCCCAAGTCAGATATTCTGAATGGTTGACATTTATACTAATACTATCGCAAGCAGTCGCTTGGTCGCCGAACTGTCCACTCCAAGCTATCTCGTAATGGGTTCGTAATGATTATTGGCTGAATGCAAATGGTCTCGATGTATACATAACGTTATTTTCGCTCAACTCGATAACTTATTCTTCTTTCGTTTCCACCATGATGAATATCCTTCGTTGGAAACTCGATTTTCTTCTAAAAAGCACAATATTGACAAGTTTACGGTCGATGAAGTTCCCCCCGTGCCTCTTGCTACGAAACAGTTGTACGTGTAGCAAATCGCCATACCAGATTCTCGTCTAGCTTTTGATTCAATCTACTTTGTGAAAGGATAGGATACAGTGCAATTTGAGAAAGCGCTTATGTGATGCACGGTATTTCATTTTGTTCTCCAAGGAAAGAGAGGAGAAGAGAGAAAAAGAAAGAGACCAGATACGGTGGTGGCCGTGAAACGCTTCGAGAGAGAACCAACGGACGTAGGCCACCTTGAAGTTACGACCGCTTACGTTCGTCTTTGCCTTTGCTCACTGGCGCCGAGCTTTCCAACGCGAACAATGGATGCGTTTCGGGCGGATGCCGCGAGAAACATAATACCGAAGGAGGGAAAAAAGGCGGAAAGGAAGGATTTGAAAAGATTGAAACAGGACCGTTATACGCGCGAGGGTCTCGAATGTAGGCCTCGAGGAGGTCTATGACTCGAATGTCGGATCAAAGTTCGCATAATTAGGTACGTTGCATCTCGAACATCTCGACGAAGCCGATGCTTCATCGTTGTTTACGCCGAAGACGTAAAACGCGCGTATAAATCTTTATAGCTCTTTAACTCGATTTTTATTCGCGGCGTGTTTACATTTGGTCGGTGCTTCTCGAGCATCCGAAATATTCGCTGCTCTTTTTCAACGTTACAGCCGAGTCGTTTGAAAAATGGGAAATGCCGTCTCGAGACGTGTCAGACTTGAGAAACTTCGACGACAAAGTTATAAAAATACACTGGCTGTTTTACAACGTGCTTGACATACGACACCGTTTTACATGCGAATCGTCTTCGGAATATCGCTCTCGGTTCTTCCTTCTTTACGCGTTCGTTCGAATCGAGTGACATAAACGCCGAGTAAAACGTGGATGAAAGAAGATATCAGGTTGATTTAGCGAAATTCTGATAGAGAAGGAAGCGTTCGATCGGACAGTCGAATGGTGTTAACGTCGGTCTTTTGCACTCTGCCAGTTCGGCGACGACTGCTTCGTCGAAATCAAACGCATCGATTTACCAAGCGCAAACTCTCTTCGATCATCGCGTAAACAGAAATTATCCCATGTATCTAACTCGAATGAAACCTTCGAAACGAAAGTGGATCAACTTACCCGCAAACGCTAGTTGTTTGATAAAAAAATCCATGCGCGTCTTACGCCGTTTCCCCCACTGCAGGCCAATTAGCACCGCGATATTTCCGACGACTATCATCGCGAACAGCAGCCACAAGACCGTGAATTGTTCCGTCTGCAACAGAAAGAAAGGGGAACAGCGTGACGAAATTTGACGTGTGGAACGATGCTAGAGACGACGGCCGGAGTTCTAAATGGATCGTCGATGACAATGAGAAGACGTATTAGTTAAAAGACCGTGTCATTTTATTTTCAACCATTCGTCGAACCGGAGATACGATCTTCTCGATAATTGACTCGTTTCGCGTGGGTGCACGACAAAAGCGTCCTAAAACGGGGACTTTTCGTAGGGCCGGCCTGGTCGCAGCCTACCCTCGTAAATCAACGCCTATCGTACGATGCAGGATATTTATTAGCGATATAATTACGAGTAAGAGGAACGTCACCGAGGGCGAAGTTTCACAACGGCGACGATGACAACGAATCGCGGAGGTTTGGGATCGATACACGTTAAGAATTAGCTTCGTCTGTCGGCGGCAGCCTCTCCAACGGAGATCTAGAACGAGGGCCAATACTCCGAGAAATTTCCTCCGTGACAGCATTATTAAGCGAGCAAACGAATAATTTGCAACGAACTAGCCGGGATTTAGCAAAAAAACAATACGGAATTCAGGCTCGGATTCAGCGATCTCGCGGCTCACGGCCTGATAGGACGGTTGAAGTTTCCTTCTGTTACCGTCGAAACGCCAGAGACCCAACATCTAATTACCCTCTTTGATGGTAAAGGCAAACGCGCGGTAAAAATTTTGAATCGTTTCGTCGATCGAACGAGATGTCCTCTTTTATTTAACTATGTCTGACGTGTGTTATACACAGTACACGAAGTAATTTCGGTCTAATTAATTTAAGCAAGGTTAATTTCAAGGTTTTTGAAACGCAAGAACAATCGACATTGTTGACATAGTTGTGGTCGCAACTTCTAGGAAAACTCTACATCTGGTCTTTAGTCTTCTCAAGCACTGAAGCCATCGACAACGCATAGACAAAAGACCGTCGAAGACAAACCAAAAACTTTACACGTGCAACGTTGGCTTCAGGGTTTTTCAGTCTTAGGGTAACGCTGCTAGCGTGCGGATCTGGATCAGCTCAATTGTATTCCGAACTTCGTACTTACACTTTTATATTCAAATATATATTTTTCTATCTTACAATTTATCCACGCGTTCCTTTGTATTCACCTACATCCAATAACCTCAGCAGACATACACGAAGCGTTTAGTATTACCGCAATCCAGACGAAGTCTTCTCAATTACCGTTTTTAAGTAGACACTTGGTATTCAGAATAATTTCCAGCGCCGACGTTAGAAAGTTCGAGGCTGCGGATGTCACGATTTATTAGCTGCGTTCGGACGATGCGCGAAGATGAGAGTTCATTCTCAGCGGTAATTCGTTCTATGTTCGGATGAATATCGGAAAAGAGTTTCCCGTAAATTTTATTAAAATTCTCGAAGGTGTGCGCGCACGGGCGCGAGAAAAAGTAGGTTACGGAAATCATGAAGTACGTCAGCCGCAAAATTGGGGAAACGTCCGTGTTCCCGATCCGGTTAAACATATTTCTTCCCGTGCTCGATGACACTGGTCATTTATGAAAAATCGATGACCGATATCTCCACGTGTTTGCTTCGCGAAATTTGTTCCCTTGCCTTTCTGGATTCGATGACAGATTATTAGTTTCCATTTCGGAGTACGCCCATGTCGGAATCCAACTGCAAGGTGGGTGGATCGTTAAGACAGAAATTTATTGTTGTAGATTCCATAGGGAACCACCTGCGAGTGGCGAGCACGCACTTATGCCGTTTGCACCGCAGCTGCGCGTACGGTCCATCGTGCTGGGATTCATGTACATCGAGTATACCGATTATCCTGCAGTTAAATCGGTTTGCCCACCATCGCGGTCGTGGCGTAGCGATACGTTCGTGGAAACTAAACTAAAGTTATTCCTGCAAATACACGAACCTCTTCCGGTACTTGGTGCAGACTGTGTTTAATCGTTTCGTAATTGGCTCAATCGCGACCGTATACATTCGGGTAATTACTAAATTTACACGCTGCCACCTGGTAGCTGGCAACTATTTGTTAGTCAAGCTGGAATCAATTATGTGTAGGTTGGCCAGCGCGAGGCCGATTAACAGGATGCCGTTATTTAGCTGATCCTATCCGCTCTGTTTCGGTCATGAATCGTAAATCAGCTTCAATTGGAATTCGAGGCGCGTTCGTTGCACGTGTCTGTACGAAAGACGTTTAATCAACCTAGCAAACTTTCCTTTCTCTGATAAAGCCGCCTGCGTTTTCCAAGGTCAGAAAAACTACGGAGCAAAAAAGTTGGCGTGGCTCTTCCCTGTACGTTTCTCTTCTTCGATTAGAATAGAAATACTCGTCGCTGTTGTTTATCCTTGAGAATAAAAGGGCCGTGGGTGTCGCGTCGAGTAGAAACTCGCAGCTATTCCAATTAGTTGATTCACGTTGTTCGTTACCCTACGTCAAACCTGATTTTAGTGGACAGACCCGGAATCGCACCACGCGTTGCAATTTATCGCATGACTGCAGAATCCGATCTGTGTAGGATCATCAAATCCTGAGATAATTCATTCGACTAACGTAATGTAACGATGCTAAAGCAGAATTAATTTTTAATACTGCGATTAATGGTACTATTATACCAATTACCAAAATAAATTAATACGTTGACGCATCGAACGATCGACTTCTCCAGCCGTGTATCGCGATTCGTTAGCGAAATTAAAACATATTCGATTCCACGTTATTGTCGTGAACTAATTTAACTTCCTTACCTCCTGCGTTTTTCATCTACTGCGGTCTCGCGAATGGTTCTGTTCACAGACTTTGATCGAATCAACGGAATTTGAGATGGTATTCTTGAAGCAAGGATTTGTGGCATTCTATCGGCTAGAAATTAGTTAGGGATAATATCGGAGAAACGTTGGAAGACGAGGTTGCATCGGAATGGCGGTGTTTTATACGTGAGCCAATAGGCTAAGAAAAGCGGCCCGTGCTACGTTATCCACGCCTTTCACATGGTGTCTCACCTGGATACGTTAGACTTCGTTTGCCCTTTACCTGGCATATAACAGCTTCTTATGAATTCCAGCTCAACTATTCGTCGACAGGACAGTTTCATATTGCTTCGTGTAATTTATAGTTGTTTCGGTTTAACGTAGTCGCGGGATTAAAATCAGACTATGAAAAATACTTATCGAGGACACGGTATAATTTTTCGATCTTCGGTTAAAAAGCTAGATAGTAGCTTTTATACGTAAATGAAATCGACACATATTTGCAGCCGGCGTACATTTTCCACGAGGATGAAGCTTAAAGTGATTCGATTCGCGAGGCGAATAAGATTTCCACGAATCCAGTTTAGCGAATTTTTCGGGGCAGATTCGTTGGAGGGAAGTTCACCGAGTAGGTTTCAAATCCGAGGATTACACGTTCCGGCCGGAGGGCTCTTTGATCCGGGTATTTCTTCCCGAACAGCAAATTACCTTCTTCCCATTGGCGAGAAAATATCGCCGAATCGACGAAAACCGAGGTCTGCGTAACTGCCACTCTCGCCTTCCTTTTTTTCCCTCGACACAGCATTAAATTTATGCTTCCAGATCGCGCGTGTGCCTCCAGCTCCTGCGCTCTCTCTCGCTCTTCTCAATAACAGAGACATGACAGGACAGGCAGTTGAAATGATCGAATCTATGTTCGGATCTCTTCATGCGTGACTATACAAGATCATGAAACCGTTTGAACATATTTGGGCGACATATATTATGTGTGTTATACAAGATATTTTGAAATATTATTTACATAATTACGAGTCTCGGCTGCCGCGACTATATCGTTTAAAAGGAATCTGAAAATATGCGTAGAAATTAGAAAAATATTTAGTACAAGTCAATTATATCTGTTAATGATTATGGATCTTTTTCGTCGAAATAAAGGTATTTATTTAGTGAACGATTCCAACAATATTAAACGATATAATCTTGCGCGTGTCTCAGCACTTTCTTGTCTACACGACCTTCCATACCAGATGACTTTCCATACACGACTGAGGACAGAACAGTTTACATTCTTCTGTTTTCGAGACACCGCGGACACACATACCCATACTCGCATACTCACATAGTTAATTTAGCATATAAAATTACACATATCTCAACAATATCAATAAACCTCAATATTCAGTGGGAGGATATTTTACTACAAGTCAGTTACGAATTGATTTCGGATTTATTCTTAGGCTATTATCAGCGTGAACACGTACGCGCCGAAATGAAAATTATCGAGAAATCGATAACGTCGACCAAAATTTATGCTATCTTGTCCGGAAATCAAACTTCACGAACACGGTGGCAAAAATATTTACAGCCACCGAGCTGCTGCGAAATTGAATATTCATCTTCGAACAGATATATATGTATGTTTTACGTTTTTGTTTCGATTCTTCTGCTTACGTTGCCGTTAATTTTTGAAATTAGAGTAAATGGTAAATAGTTGCTGCCACCAGAAACAATCTAAGGACTGCTTCAGTTAAATTCTTTTGTTATCGCTTATCTTTTCGAAGATCCCGAACTGTCGTATTCCTTGATAATTCCGTCGGCAATTAAATATCAGTGGGTAGCGTTGATTGATGTTTAACGCGACTGGCAATTAAACTCCACGTTTCGGCTAACCTGCTACGCGCAGGAGTACTGGCACGGGAAAGGATCAAAGTTGGTGAAAATAAATGTTCGTTTAATCTTATTATATTATTAGACAAATATTTTCCACAACAAAAGTTTATTCTGATTCTAATTATCGTTGAAATTTAGAATACTCGAAATTACAATAGTTCACGATACGGTTTTACTCTTATTAATTACAAGATTTTAATTTAAGTGATTTTTCAATAATTTACAAATTGACAAATACAAACACGTGGATTAACAAAACTGACAAGAACTGAGAACTAATGAAACAAAGAACTAAAAGCTAAAGAATTAAAGGATTAAAGAACTTAAGAACTAAGAGCTAAGAAAACTAAGAGCTAAAGGAACTAAGAGCTAAGGAACTAAAGAACTAAAGAATTGAAAGCCAAAGGAACTGAGAAATTAAGAGCCTAAGGAATCGAGAACTAATCGCTATGAACCAAGAAATTACTTGCCAAGAACTGAGGAACTGATCACCAAGAACCGAGGAACCAATCACACAGAAATGAGGAATTAATTACTCTGAACTAAGGAATTATCTATATGTCTTCTATATCGCTGCGCTTATTTATAATTAGGTCTACCGTGGGAGGGGGGGGGGAGTCGTCATGTGGCGGGTTGTGAAGGTCGAATTCGGTTTCTATACAAATTGTTAAATTTTATTTTTCAAATTGAAACGCTCACTCGCGCTGTTGGTAGTTTTAGTCTTCGTTACGGTGTGTGCGCAGCGCGGGACGTGACATATGTATTATTCTATGGAGATGTACAATAAACGAATACACTATTTAAAATAACTACAGGCTTATGTTTCTGATATTATACGAAAAGCGGAATTTAAAAGAATATTTTCGAGGTTGCCTTGTTGTTATAGCGAAAAAATGGCAAAACTTGAAGAATGGGAACGACGTATAATCACAACGGTACCCTAAAGACACATCAATGTTAGATTATAATATGTTGGGTGATATTATGTATATTATATTATTGGTAACAACAGGCTGTCCTACGTGCTCATTTGTAATTCTCGTCAATTAGGATATCGACTCACTTTAATGGAAAAGGGGTTCAGCGTATGTCAGTTCGGAGAGCAATTTAAATTCTGATTCTGCAGATTGAATTCACATTTATCGATAAAAAGTCGAAAACGAGAAAAAATTGAAACAGCTTCCTAAACTTTCCTTTCAATTTCCTTTGAATTCCATCTTTCTGTACTGTTTCTTTTCCATGCTTGAAATTGCAATTGCAAATTTCGCTTATCGGGATGTTCAATCTTAAATTTTAGTACCGTGGTATTCACTAGAGACCTAGAAATTATCGAATATTTAATAACGCTGGAATTTCCAATCGATTTCCATTGGATATTATAAATTCTTCGTGATTGGATTAAGAAGGAAATTATGTAACAGAGTGGAAAGCAGGTGTACCAAACGACGTCAGAAATCTCGCGAAATATATTAAAATGCGATTTATCAATGTGGACGTGTCTTTTTCTCTCGATTTCTCAGCTCCGTTATACCTTTCTTCCACGGAACGTCTTCTTCTATAAAGCTAATGTAGGATGAAGTAGATATATCGATTGTCGCAGGTCTTGTTCTTGCTCCTCCTTTCTGCGGGTATTTCAGTAAGATTTTATTGCGATCACTGCAGACGTGGAAATTTACTTCCTTTCTCCCTTGGTGATACTATTTAGGAAGAAATGTTCTTCGGCTTTTGCGAGACATTTGTCGGGAAGCTCCCTCGACGTGCGTGAGATTTATATTACGAGAGGTCGAAAAGTGCCACGAAGAGGTACATTCGATTCGCATCTCGTATCGCAATACGTATGAGTCTTATTCGAACTGTCCCTCTCGTTTCTAAAGCGAAAATGAGAAATATGTGAACATTAGTCTCACTTTATACGACGGCCTCGTTTGTCTTATTAACACCTCATGTTCTAATAATATCGAGCTACCCTCGTGGCGTTGATTGTGAATTACCTTCTATTTGAAATAAAAATTAAAAATTTTTAATTACACTTTTACATTTTTATGTCATAAAATTGAAAGACTCATAAGGCAGGGAGTTTCATAAATATTCTCTGATACGAGTTGGGCGTGACATTATTGTTCTTTTTTCTTTATATGAAATTTTACTATTGCAGACAAGACGGCCAAATATTTAAACGCGAACAGTAACCTGCACAGAATAAAGCAATGCTATGTCGATATCGGTAAAAATCAAAACGAGTAAACGGACGCGATGAGCGGATTATTTTATTCAATTTTGGACATTTCACGGTGTAACTAACTGATCGTAATAAGAAACTTTCGAGAGCGAGTTTTGGCTCTTTGGAAATGAAACTTCCGTGAAAACGAAAGGGTAAACCTAGTGTGAAACAGATATTGGGTGGAAACGTGATGAAAAGTTTGTTATTTAACTTCCGTCGATTATCCGTCGAGTAAGACGAATAAAGTATCCCAGCCAGTAACGCACTCGTTACCCTCGAAAAATCTGATGAAACGACAATGCCCCCTAGCTCTCTTGTTCATCCAGAGAAATTGAAACGAAAAGTCAGTCGTTGACCTCTGTTCACGTGGGAGGAAATTCTCGTCGTTCCCTTCCCGACCATTTTCCAACGCGAGCCTCTGAATTGCTTCGTTACAGGCATAATCGCGATAGACCCTTGCAAGTAAGTATTTTTCATCCTTGTTTAGCAATTTATGCAACCTCTTACTTTGTTACTTTGGTGGTTGTATTTTAAAACTATTTAAAATAAAGTACACGCGATAAGAGACACGAGCAGAGAGTTCAAAGAACGGGAGTATTTCGTTTAGCAGGAAATTTCAAGATTTAAGCGTTTATATTATTCAGTAAGATTTTAACGTGGCCAGGTATTAAGTCGGACGTGCTGAAAATCTATGAATATTGAATTGATAATACGAATTGAAAATACGAAAACATAAAATTTTCTCCTCGAACGAATAAAGTATGAAAAATTTCGCAAGTTCTTATTTAAGAAGCCACTTTTTCTTTATCGTGTCTTTCTATTTTTATGTTTTATATGATATCATTTTTTGTTATATCAAAAGCATGTTTGTCATAGGAAAAGTATACTGCAACGTACTATATACGAACTAAATAATTTTCTGTGTAACGGTATTACCGTTCCAATGGTTGAAATTCTCCAATTCTAATTAAAGTTCTATTTCGTTTAATTTCCAATTGCAAATTGTAATCGATCACAGCTACACTCGATTACCGTTTCTACGATGGCAGTGTTTGAGCGTGGGTCGCTCTCCTTTAAGCGAATAAAACTGCGAAGTTCAGTGAGTCGAGAGACGATAACTCCATTGCGGCTATGGATCTTTTTTTGTAAAACATGACCCCATAAAATGCACTAGCGTTATGCTTTGTGTCAAATACATCCCTTTGGAACTGACTTTTCTCCGTTCCTATTAATCGGGGGGATAACGAATTTTAATCAAGTTAATGGAAAAGAAGGCTTTTCTAATCGTTCCTCTATAATTTACCTACTTTCTTTCATTTTCATCCTACTTTCCGTCCGATTTTCATTTTGGTTCACGCAATCTTTTTTTCTCACGTGCGTTCGTTCCTCCAATCGTAAATCGTAAATTGCGGCAAGCGGTTTTTGCTCAGCGGAGAGCCGCTCTGTTGCTCTTTAAAAATCGCGCTTCTAACGATCGAGAATGGCAACAAGAAATCTCTCTGATCTCATTTGGCCGCTGCCGTTTCTCCCTCGAGTCGTAAAGATTTAAAAAGTTTTTTCGCGTACCCCCATACTCCTTGGCGCGGTACAGTAAAATCAACGTTCACAGAAACGAAAGACTTTTCTTTTGCGTAACCGCGTACACGTCTCCGCGTTTCAGATTATTCGTAAAAGTTCATTTTCATTTCACTTGGACTTGTCGTCGGGCAGAAAAATTAAAGAGTTCCGTGCAAGCTACGTTAAATTAACCATCAAGCGAATCACCGTGCATCACGGACATTTTTTCGATCAACATTTTCTCGCACAATGGAAATTACTAGGAATTTCGCACGTTGCCGTGAAATTTGGTAGAGTTCATAAGATGCGAATGATTAAATTGAAATTAATTTTTTGCAGCTCCAAGCGTATGGTGCGCGTATGTATTTCCCATTTGAATCTGTAGATCGTGGTATATTTAATCCAGTTGAATAAATGATAATAAATAATAATTATTACAATAAATAACTCGTAACACTTACTTTAATCATAAAAGTAATCGTAATTCGAGCTCAATCGTGTGAAACTTTATACGAAGGCTTTTGTTGTTTCGTGTGCTCATATCGAGGCTGTGTGTACACTTTATGAAATACGCTTTCGCTACGCACCCTGACTTGCTTCCCCATTAAGGCTCGGCTAGAAAGATGGTCGTCTGGAAACTTTTGTAGGCTACAGCAGTTGCAAACTCTTTGGGGATACGAGAAAACATAACAGGATCGCGTTTCGAAGAAAGAATGCTTTTTGCTTTTCCAAAACCACTTTACATCCATTCACTATCGCAGAGAAACAAAATATTTCTTTCGCCTTCGTTTAAACTAGTCGTGCCAACAACGACACGTGCGAGCTCGAAATTCATTTTTCTAAATAGAACGTAACATGTGGTTTTGGTTCCTATGGACCTCGCAATCACAAGCTGTGTGCACTATTTCGGAAATGGCAAAAGGACTGTTTTCTAATCCGTGTTTTCATCGTGCTCTGTTTTCAACGATCATTCGATCTTTTTTCGGTTCAGTCGTATCACGAGATACGTATACTAAAATCAAGTGACAGAAACGTATTTTGTTATTAAAATGAAAAGGAAACGTGACCGTGAATTTGTGATGGAAGTTAATTAATCGAAACGATTAGAAATTTCATGGCAAGTGCATTTCCATTCAAAACCCAACGTTCGAGATATTTCATGAAATTTATTATTAATTTTATATAATAATTTTATTGGTGTTATTTGAAAAGAAAAATTGACTCTCTCGTATTTTTTTAAACATTACTTGTGGTTTATAAGAAACCTCAAGAGAAGTACCGGACAATTCTTGTTTGCCACAGTTCGGTTCTTCAGGGTGAAAAGACCCCTTAAAGGTAGACAGATGTTTCCCTATACCCGTAAGGCGGTATTTTCTCGCATATTTTTCAGGCTAGGAATTTATATGTAAGAAGGAACTACCGACGTCTGATGTTTTACGAAGATAAAAACTTTTGGATGTTTACAGGTAAACAACGAAACTCCAAAGAGTTATAGATTACGAGATGATCTCGTACGTGAAGTATGTTATTTCCTCGTCGATCGCTAAACTTTGCAACTTCCGGAATTCGGAGCTATGTACGTGTGCTGGTAATTACATAATATACATTGCATAGATGCAAGTATAATTACAAAATGTTTGGATAATGATGGACGTGATGAGAATATTTCATTATCAACAAATTCTGTTTTGAATTCTTAATAATTTGTGTATACAATAATTTAGATGGCTCCTCCGAACAAAGTTTCAATTATTTCAATTTCAATTAATTTAAAGAAAATAATTAAAACGCTGTTCGGATATTAATATCTCTCCTGACATTTTCAAATTAAATCTAGAAACATTTAATACATCTGGTTTTAATGAAAACAAAAATTTTATGTATCTTTTATTTTGTCTTCTATAAAGTAAATGTTCATCTCATCAAAAATTCGGGTTTATTAGAAATCTGCCTGATACCAGATGCTAGGAAATTTGCATTTGTAAAAAAATTCTCTTCGTGTAGAAAATACAATTGGACGCGTGTCATTATATAAAATCAGTAATTAGATTGTGGGTTCACTTCAGTTATTCCGTATTCCGTATTCCTGTAGACCCTGTTCGTTTCTACAATATTTTGTCCTCGGTCGAACAAGATAGCTTTTTCACGATGATTCGAACGCAATCAGGATAACACGCTGATCAGGATAAGAGGAATTTATTTCGTAGGATTTCTTTTAAAACGACGCGCGATCACCAAGATTTTGAAGCTATAGTGTTTAACGAGGTGGATAAAATCCATCGACAGTTCTTTTATGAATCTCGTGTCGATATTCATCGGAATTTATTTATTTATTTATTTATTATTTATTCGAAGTCGGAATTTAGAAAAGAATTCAAAGATTACCGTCAAATTCGATAAATTAGACTCGAGGTTTGTCTTCGTTACAATGGTATAATGTACGATATTAACTATGCAACGCTCTACGCAAAGTTGTAAAGAAACTTCTGTCGAACACAGGGGGGTATATATGCAAATCGAAGGCGACGCGACGCGTCGGCGTCGCGGAGAATCGACCATTCACTGTTTCATATAAGAACTACCTCCATAAAAAAAAAATATAATCTGGGGTAATAAGAAAACGATAACACGGTTGACTTTATCGCTTCATAAACTATCGAATCGTTATACGGCGTTTTGGCAGATATAAATATTCAAAAAGCAGAAATTGGCTGGCAGGACAGCGAGCTCATCGAATAAGAGATCCCTCGATCATCCTTTATCGATTATCCGAAACTCGGAGACAACTAACTTTGGCAACAAGAAAGATCCACGAGGACACTTATGAATATAGGTTCCGGTCGAGTGTGATTAATCCAAAATCAATGCCTGTCCGAGAAGAGGGGGTGCAATGTCACGTCGAAGGTCCAGGCTCCGTGGATAAACAAGTAAATAAAGAAGTTTCTGCTACGACAAGGCAGGAGGGAACGTCGTATTTTAAGATATCTGTCTAGGGATGTATACATAGAGATCGGGGAAATTTTTCCGGCACGGGCAACCCCTGGTATCTCGGTTTTAGTCACGAATCGAGCGAAACTGGCGGACAAAAAGCTGGAGAAACGAGCGTGATACAGCTTCGAGGGCTGGTAGGCACTTCCCTAACGAAAAGGGTTTGCCAAGATGTGGCGAAGAAATATGACCCTACTTAGCTTCCAGGTCGAAGTGGACCACTTTTTCCTTCGGGTTTTCTCGGATGTATTCTTGGCGCGGCGGGTGTCGCCAACGATTTATAACAAAGCTAGTGACGATCGATCAGTGATTTAACGGGACCAAAGGTAAAAGCCGGTGGAATTTCGTTGATTTTGTCCGAAGCTCCGACTACGAAGCGCAAAGAGTTTTGCATTGTGCTATAAAGAATCTGATAAAAGACACTTTATCGGAAAATAAAGGTTTGTGCGAGTGATTTTTGTAGCCATTATATTTACAATCGCGCTCGAGCATTATCGAACCTGCGTCGTTAACCATACGTATTTCGATCGAACGCGGCATTTGAAACGAATAAATCAAATTGAGTAATACAATTATCGAAAATATTCAAGCAGAAAGTAAAAAAACAATCGTGAACAGTTATCGACAGATACGGTCGCTTCTTTCGGAGACGTTAACGAAGAAACTAGCATGTTCTTTTAGTAATAGTAACAATCAACTTACGATATAATTGAATTCAGCGAGAGAGCGAAGTGCAATCTCGAATGCGTTGCAGCAAAGCAAGCTGAAATCAGAAAAGGATCAAGAGTAGCGCGAATCGATGCCGTAAGATCCCTGTGGGAGCAATAAATCGCAAACGGGATTCCTCTGGATTTCTTCTGGCCACATACATATGTGCAGGTGTCTATGAATTTTATTATAGTCGAATTCCAAGAACTCGAACCATGTTCGATAATGTGCTATTATCAAGGCTCTAGGATCCAGCTAATTATATGTTGTAATTTAAAGTCATCCTCCCCTTATAATCGAAATCGTTAGAGAAATTCTTCGTCCGATATTTACGCATAAAAGGTATGCCAAAGGAAAGATCAAATTTTAACTCTCGTCTAGTCTATTAAACTTATTCTAATTTCGTTTCATTATAAAGTCTTGACTATAATTGAAACTAAACTCTTAAAATGTAATTTCCCACTATGGATCTTTATTATAGGCGAGAATCTCTTTCGACGACTTTGTCATCGAACGACCGTTATTTTCTCGAATAGAGAGGAATAATCTGCGTCTGACACGGACAAATGAACGCAGTCTTTTCTAACGTGATGATTTACTTTTAGCTCGTAGAAATAGTAGACCTACTACTCGGCGTATAATAGAATAACAAAATAAATGGGAAAGAAACACGAAAGAATATTTACGAAAGAAGCGTTCGTTACATAAAGCTAAATTTGCCATCAAGTCCATATAATATAAATTTTTCCGCTTTAGCAATATCTCATCTGCTACAAAAGCACACAATAGAAATGCACACTGCACGAAGCTTTAAATAATATTAATATCGTGTTTTAACGAGAAATAAGATACACGATAATGCTTTTCAGAGACACTTAACATTCGCTATTGAATCAGCGTGGAACGTTGTTTATATTCTAGCATCCACTTGCTATTTCATCCTTTATTAATACGTACGAGCAAATGTTTATACTAAAAGATATCGAAGCACGATGAAGTGTAAAACAAGAAACGGAACCGAGAAGACGAAGACAATAAAGAGAAGATTAAATTTTGTGTTTGCACTGGGAACGGGGTAAAACGCGCGATACTCGTGAAGCGGATCACCTTCCACCGGAAGACAACTTCCGCCTCTGTTCGGGATGTAATGTTCCCTCAAAGAAATTTCACAGGATTTGTGACCTGCTTGAATATCGATTTAATAAAACTGTTACAGCGTCAACGCACACATTTCCACCAAAAGTCTTACTTACAGTCTGTCACACAAGAGCGTGTCTGCGATATTTCTGTAAATATTTATATATTTGTAAAAAAATTTATATGAATTGAATCTACATCTAAAACACTAATACGCTATTACAGTAGGGTGTCCAATCTCCTCCATTAGCGATTATAGCTTGACATCGTTTCGGCATACTCTCGACTAATTTTTGAGCGTAGGATTCTGGTAACGACCTCCATATCTTTCGAATGTGATGTACAAGTGTTCTTATTTTTGTGATACGTCTTCCTCTCAGCTTGCCTAATAGGACACCATGCCCAAAACGAAGATTCATCAGTGAATATTATATTACTCCAATCACGATCTCTGTTTTCATTCGCCCATGCCAGACGATTTTCGACGTTTCGCGTACGCGGCACTCATATTAAAAAGCTCTGTTCCTTTCACTGTTTCAAATGAAACTGAAAGGTATTCAGCAACGCGTATTAGAGAAGTTTTCGTTTGTTTACATTCTTTTTATCTCATTCTGATTAGGTGTCAGGTTTCGCAGATATCGCAGACACGCTCTTGTGTGACAGACTGTAGGTGACTGATCTAACGAAGGTATTAATTATCCCTTATACTCGCATTAACCATCGTTTATCGACTAAACTTTGATGTAAAAGGAAATTGGATAAATTACACCTGTTGGATGGATTCGCGAAATCCGCCTCTAAGTTATCGCGATACAACCGTGAATTCTCCATCGACGGGTTGAACGTACGAGGATAAGAAATGCTGTAATCTTGAAAATTCCAGCCTGTCCTTGCAGAAAAGTAGCGGTCATATATCAGTCGGCCGTTAAGATTACACGGCGCGTGCATCGATCAGCTTGCTGAAAATTATAGTGATTGCTCGGGCGGGGTGCGGGAAACGCGTCGTTCCGCGTATTACGTATTCTCTGTTCGTCGCGACACTTTAGGAAATGCGAACCGACGATCCGTTTCAGGAAAATTCGGTGTACAGTCTGGGAACGTTTCTCGGCTTCGTACCGTTCTGTCCCGAGGGACGCTAATGAGTTTCAAAGTAGCATGGAACTTAATAATGTCAAATCTGAAGATCTTCCGACTAATACAGCGAATTTTCGATTAAATCACACGTTGCTCGATCCACGCTGTTTACCGTATAATAATATCGTAAAATAATTTTCGATTGTAACGAAATTTTACGCGTGTTCGCCTCAATATTATATATATCGTGCCGTTGCTGCAAATTTATGTCGATCATCGATATAAAAAAAACCGCGGTAGCCGATCATTTGAATAATTATTTTAGATCGTATGAACATCTCTAAAGCAAATTTATGTCTTCTTTTTTCTTTTTATTTTTCTTTTTGACAGTATTAATTCATTCGAATTCATAGATCGTATTTCATATGCAATTAATTTAAAGATCCTGTGTAAACGTATTCTATCAATTTGTTAGTAATTATTTCAAAATGACGAGAGCACAAGATACCCACTGGCTAAAAATGGAACCATCATTATAGTTATGACGATTATTAACAAGCAGTTTAGAATAGCGAACGTTTGTAAATCATAGCCACATAACACGTGAATGTCACGTAACGTGTCTCTCGATGACTAGTCGAAGTGGCAGTCGGTTAATAGCGCTTTTGTTACAGCATCACAGTCGTCGAAGTTTCCTGCATCGATGCGATCGTTCAAAACACGTCGATTCGATGACTGTTACGGTATATTCTCGACGAATTTGACGTCTGTGATGCGATTCGTTCACGATGTCTGTCTACATAACTCCGGTAAAACGTGGCTGACGATCTTCTACTTAAACGCATCCGTCCGATTCGAACGTGCCGCAACGCTTAAAATTAACGTCTGTATTAAAATTGAAATTTTAAACAACAAGTTTGATTATTACATTTGGTAGACTAAACTACGAATTAGTTGGAGTTGCTCAGTTGCTTCGTTGTCAGTTGCTCGTGTGACTTTTTTCCGGATAATTTCAAGTTTCGGAAATACCGGACGATGATCGCATCGATGGCGTAGCACTTTCGAAGAACGATCTGCTGAAACATTGGAAATGCCCGTGTTGTTGACATGATCAGCCTGATCTGATCTTTCACGAAGCAAAGATGACAGAATTCCTAAAGTAAATTGATTGACCAACGCAAACACTATTATTTTCTCCGAAGATTCGAGGAAAGGCCAACGTCGCACCGTGATTCTTTTTCGTCTAGTAAACAAGCTGAAATTTTCGTATCTTGGACAAAATTGTCACGTACTGTATTATTATCTGTCGTTGGGACTCTCGTTTCTTTCTGTTATATAAATTTACAATAGCGGCAAACGAAAATTATTCGTTTCTTTTCAGAGACAGTCTCGTTAAAATTTATCGCTAAAATTATTCGTTCAAACTGGGGACAAATGTATTACTCCGTTTCATGATCCTGTGACAATCTCTCACGCGCGACGAAACAATTAATCGTCATTGATACACATTGAGCAATACGTAGGTACTTTAGACGCTGCTAGAATTGATAGACATCAATAGCAACACGTGGTTGCCGCTGCGTTCTGACAGCGGCAATTCAGCAGGATTCAATAGGACATTCCTGAAAAGAGAGATACCATTTTAATAACGACTCTAAAGGCAAACTGAAAGAATTTGAAATTGTATTATCCACGTGGGCGGAACAAAGCGAACCCAACGTACCCAACGTAAACGGAGCGAATCCAAAAGTAAAATATCACGATAAAATACACGTAAAAAATTAATACCTATGCGCGCGCGTGTGTGTATACACACATATATACACATAGTGCAGATTGTAAATTGATCCCGTACATTCTTCATATATACATGCATATATAAAGAAAGAATGTACGGGATAAATTTGCAATCTGAGCTATTAGCGTGCGCTATTAAAACATGGATTAAAAATCAGATTTACGGTTTTAATACAAGAGCTTCGAGTTTTAAAATTGTACCCCGTGTACAGCCGAGATAACTGCAAGACGTTTGACTCAAAGAAAAACACGAACGAAATTGGGCCGTCGGTAATTCGATAACGAGCCAATTGAATTTGTGACACGTTCGTCCAACGACCGCTACCGAACTCGTAAGTTTAGACGTAGATTACAGGGTGGTTTAGCGGCCAGCGAGAAACCATTAATTTCCGTCCGCAAAATCACCAAGTCCTCTGAGCGACCGTGTAATTAATTTTATCGCCATCATCTGCTCAACCGAAGCATTTATCGCGACCAGATTAACTCGCATTACCCTTGACTTACGATTCGCGTTACCTCGATCCGTTTGATCTTCAGACATCGCGAAACGAACAACATTCGACGCAAACCGAATATGATTACAAGGGAGAATTCAAATATTTCCAAGAAATTCCACAGCAATCAGGGATGAATAGTTTATACAGTCGTTCGTCAAAGTATAATGTTTAAACATTTATACAAATGTTTCACGAATAGATTATATATTTCATACGAAACCATATGAAATTTCATTAACCCTGTAGTAACAGATGTCTCTATCATTATCACATTGGTAAAATATGAAATATAAAATATGAATTTAAAACAAATTTGAAATTGTATACATTTATGTAATATCGGGAAAAGGGGGGTATACACTGGGCCTGTTGTAAACGAGTGAGGGAGATCCGGATGGGTCATACCTGTGGCCCTTTACAACATTGGGTAATTGAAAGGGATGTACCTGAGAATGGGTCAGGCACATCTGTAGAATATAAGCAGGAATACGAAAATCGTGGTACGAAGACGTTAGTCAGTTGAGTTGTAGCAGTTGAGTTGGGCAGTTGAGTTGAGTCAGTTGAGTAGAGCAGTTGAGAAGTTGGAAGCCGAGCGTCAAGACGTACGACGATATTGTAGTCAGTTTTATTTCGAGTATTGCTTGTACGAATAAACCTGAACTTAACTTTGAATGAACCATTTTTCCTTGTCCTTGCTCTAGACAACACACACACATTTGTCAGTTATTACATTTATATATAATTGAGGTAGAGAGATACGATTGTATGTAGATTACAGGATATTTATCGCGAATATACACGCAAGAAAAAATTCATTTATAGACGCGAATAATGATTTTAAACGTATAGTCTGTGCTAAAGATGGTTCTATCAAATATTGTGATTTTTCAAAGTATACTTACGTTAAACATGTTGCAGCTTCTATATACAGTCTGTCACACAAGAGCGTGTCTGCGATATCTGCGAAACCTGACACCTAATCAGAATGAGATAAAAAGAATGTAAACAAACGAAAACTTCTCTAATACGCGTTGCTGAATACCTTTCAGTTTCATTTGAAACAGTGAAAGGAACAGAGCTTTTTAATATGAGTGCCGCGTACGCGAAACGTCGAAAATCGTCTGGCATGGGCGAATGAAAACAGAGATCGTGATTGGAGTAATATAATATTCACTGATGAATCTTCGTTTTGGGCATGGTGTCCTATTAGGCAAGCTGAGAGGAAGACGTATCACAAAAATAAGAACACTTGTACATCACATTCGAAAGATATGGAGGTCGTTACCAGAATCCTACGCTCAAAAATTAGTCGAGAGTATGCCGAAACGATGTCAAGCTATAATCGCTAATGGAGGAGATTGGACACCCTACTGTAATAGCGTATTAGTGTTTTAGATGTAGATTCAATTCATATAAATTTTTTTACAAATATATAAATATTTACAGAAATATCGCAGACACGCTCTTGTGTGACAGACTGTATTTCCATATACGATATCCAGATTCGTTGAAAATTTTAACAATATAATCACGATAATCGTGTCTTATTACAGAGTGAATGAATAATTTTGTATAACACAAATGATAAATACATAAAAATGTTCCGTTATATCTCTAGATTTTTTCGTGAGTCATCGTATATGAAACTGTAATCGTCTTTATTCGATACGGGACGACAAAACTGTAAAATAAAGTGTAAAATGATACATAACAGTCGTCCAAGTGTTTATTCGAAATTCGTGCTCCATTTCAGCTGTAGTGTCATTCGTTTTATGTTACTCGTACGCGTTTCAATCTATGTATGATAGGTCTCGACTTCTCCGAATATCGATGCTAGAAAAGAAATAGGGAGCGAACGACGTGATCACGCATAATCACGCTTGACGAAATGGTACGATGATAAATTTCCGTGCCATCGATCGAAAATGAATATATATCGATAAATTACCCTTGCTATGGATTCGGCACAATTCGCCGTGTAAACTTGAATGCATATTTTTTGTAGTAAAATCACGTTAGGATTTAAAAGGCGTTGTAAACTATGCCGTGTAGTTTATTACATTATTAAGAGGAAAAACAATCTACTCGAACAATAAACAATAGAATATATTTACTTGCGCGAAATGCACGAAAGGCAACGTGTCATTAAGTTTCTGCGTTCTTCGCTGGTTTAGAATAAATTAAAAATAAACAGAAACAAACAGTAACTTCGTGCGTGCGTTGCGCAAAATGCATGTTAATAAAGCTGCATCCTCTTCTATTTGTTTCTCTTCCGTTGCTCGTTTTTGAAAATTATGCCAATTCACTTAAGTCTATTGCACACGACGATATATAATGAATTCTTTTTACTTTGATAAAGATCAAACGTAGGAAGAAGAACGGCCACATAACGCGATATTTACGATATTTAAATTCAGTACGAATGCGAAGGCGAGCGTCGAGGCACATAAAATTAGACTTCTAGTCGTCGTATTAAAAATAATGCGCGCATGTAGCGAGTGCACCGTAGACAGCCGAGTAAGAAAATATGCTTTTGTAAATGATAAACGTCCGTATTATCGGTAATTCGTGCACGCGTTGTTAGTCAGCCGTCAGGGTAACGAATGAGCTTGTTTCCTACGAAAGGTAGTTCGACCGCGAGCGGCTATTATCGCCGTAAAAAAGATAATAACTGAACAATATTACGGATTCCCGTCAGTCCTTTAACAGCTTTACATCGTTGTCTAGAACAACGTAGTCACGTACAAATAATAGTAAAATTCGAGCGCTCATTTTTCTCGCGGATAATCAATACGTTATTTATCCTGTCCATCTATTTATAAAATTCTATGTTCGATGCCGCCTTGGATAAAAATAGAAATAAAAACTGATCGAAACAATTCCTTAGCGAATTAACTGAACGAAGTTTGACCAACGCGATTCCGCTATCAAATAATCGAACTAGCTGATAAGGAATAGATAGCGCGAAAGAAGATATATGGTTTAGGGCGTAGACGAAAGCCGTGTCTTCTTTTTTCCCCTGCGTCTTAAGCGTCACTGGGATCCTCCAAGTTTTCTCCCAGCGATCGTAAACAACTCCATCGTGGTCTTCTATCTTCGGGATCACAAGAATATCCAGACGTGGACTAAACCCGTAAAAACAACTTTAGGTCTCTGTGTTTCCATGGTTATAACGCATCGCAGCTTTATTAGACACTTTTGCAATCTTCTCTTATAGATAGCGGCGGAATCATGTTTTCTTCACGACACGTCAAACGCATCGATATTCCTCTCCTTAGCGATTTCGTCTTTTGTCTTCCACTTCTCATTTTCGTTATATGGCACGATGTTTTGTATCTTCCATTACTCATCTTTGTTACGTAGAATAACGTTTCTCGAGTAGTAGATTTATCGTTCACGTTACAATTTAGCCTGGAATCTATTAAATGCTCCAAGTTTCCATAAAAGTATATCAGTTCGTTACTAATTCATTAACCTGGAATATTCGGTCTAATTGATTCTTTTATATATTTTTGTACGTAAAAGCACACAACTTTTATTCAGCTTCATTACGAGATTTTTACAACAATGTGAATCACCGTCAAAGCAACATCTTCCTATGTTGCTATTATCTAAAAACACGAACAATATTTGCTGAACGCAAACGTAAGGATGTTTACTGAAAATGTTGGTACGTTGTTGGTGGACTAACAATGCAACTAGGGAAACAATGTATTTACCACGTTCTGTTGGAGTTGCATTTAATTAAGAAAGTTCCCGTCCTAATATGTACATCATCGTGCCCGTATAACTTTCATGACTCGTAAATGTTTACCTAGTAATTTTATCGTCGACCGAACAAAATATGGCCTGGTTCGACTTTACGGCCAGACTCGGCCACCAAGTTTCCATTCTTATCGATGTCTTAAAATGTACATGAAATACATAAAAAGAGTACGAAAATAAGTAAAAATTCGTAATACGTCGAGTATACTCGTCGAGCATTTGCTAGACGAGAGGAATATCTGTTTAGGAACCAATTTACCATTTACTTGGCAAATTTTGGGTTGGCAACTAACTCCGTCTCTTCTGTATATAAATTTTCTCATCGAATTACCGCATCCGGTCTGCCTTCAACGGATGATGATGTTCAAACTAATTGCAAATGAAACGTCGAGCCGAGTTAAAGCATCGACTAGATTCCACGGTAATAACTTTTTAGATACTTTTTGAAGTATAAGTCGTACGCTTAACCGCGGAAGATTCAGCGCTTCGTATCGTTGGTAAAACTGAAGCCTCTGGTCGGACGATTGATTTCACAGTCAACGAAATAAATTGGCGGCCGGATCGTAAAAAATGGAAGGCGAAAAAGTTTTGTTTCGTGGCCAATATCACAGCTACGATTTATAATTTGCGAGAACAGAAATTTCGAATCATCAGTTTTGTAAGTCTGTTCCAGCTACGCTGCATATCGCTTTTCTTACAAATTTCCTTGCTACGATTTTCACGACTGTGTAGTAATATAATTCGGTGATAATCGTGCGCAAGGGCTGTTCATCTTGCACAATATTTCAGGAAAGGAACAGTATTTTACGAAAGACTCGTTGTTTTGTGCGTAATCAACTGGCAAAAATTGGGGGCTACGGTAATTGCGTCCGTACTCGGTACAAGCTTTAAATTCCAGTTAATGGTGAGAGGCGGAAAGAGACCAAACTGAGCAGGTAGGTTCAATAGCGAAATAACACGATTCTATTATTCCCAGTTGCAAAGACTTTTTACATAAACGACTCACGCAAAAGTATAGAAATAGAAAAAAGATATTTCGATTATTTGGTATTTCGGAGAAGATAATAAATCGTTCGAAATATCGTTCTACATACGTGCAATACATATAATGGAATTTCGTTTAGTTGAATTTGGAGTTGAATTTAATGGAGGGCAAACAGTTTATAAACTACCTGTTGTTAACAGTTTATAACTATACAGGGTGGTGCAGTAGTCGCAGTGCTACCGTGCAGGGGACGCAAAATGTGCAAAAAATTCATGTGATATTTCTTCATCCGAAGCTTCGTTTTCCAGACGATCGACTTTGAGGATTTGACAAGTATACTTTAACCTGGCTAATTTCGACACGAACAAGAGTAAATAATCGACAGGGGGTTAAGCTACGTTTGAAAATAAGTAAAAAGACGTAGAATTGAATTCTTTCATAAGAAGCTTCGTGCTTTTCGAGAAAAATAAATTTGAAAACGTATCGTGCGCGTATATCGGACCAGTTCGTAATTAAACACATTTAAACTTTACCTTCTTGATAAACGAAGCTTTAAACGAAGAAATTTTATTTCGCATTTTTTACTTATTTTTGCATGTATAATAACCGCCTGTTGACTCGTATGCTCATATCTCGTCGCTATTTAACACTGCTGAAGTATACGCTCATGAATTTGCAAACTCAATTTTTTCAGAAACCGAGCATCATAGGAAAACATTTTATTCTACATTTTCGACTTGTATGTACGCTCTGTATATAAGTGGTGTTCGTATAATTCGGAATTCACTAAATTATGTTTTCATAATAGAAGATCATCGTATTCAAATTTACTCGGTAAAGACCCAGTTAATTAAACGTTTATCAAAGATTACCATTTCAATAAATGGACTCGAGATAAATGGAATTTTGACGTAGTCTCCGAACTGTTCATATATCTCGTTCCCAAAGATAGTATTTGAATAAAAACCGCTGGTCAACAACCGCTGACTTAACAAACCAATTTATATTGATGGTTCGACAACACAACGTTTCTCAACGTTGAACGATTCAATGATTTAACTTTGTGTTTCTGCGATTCCACGTCCGTCCGTTCTCTCCCGCTATGTAATTCCGTCTTTTCTGTTCCCTCCTTTACCGAACAGTCATTTTTCAACGCCCGTTTGCCTAGCGACGAGATTAGCCATCCTCGACTTGATAACGCATCAGATAGCGTCTTCATTTTAATTACAAGTCATATACATATACAAGAGACGAGGATACGACAAATAGGAAACAATAGGAGGATGTTTCACTAAAAACGATAGATGGATCAAGAATTTTCCACGTCTTTTGCGGAATCGTGTTGCGAGCTTAATTTTATCGCCCGTCCGTTTCCAGCATCGCGTCAATGACCCCCTTCCTCCCTCGTTCCTTCTCCCACCTTCTTTGATTCTTTCGTCCTCTCTTTTACCGCGAACGCGCATTCCTAGTAAAAATAAGCGAGTTCCCATGTGGCGGGGTTTCTGCAATCAACGGCCAGTCGGTGGTGCGAAACGAGGCAACTCGTCGCGATGCTTTTACAAAGCGGTCGCGCGACTCGGATCGGTTAGCTCTGGACGTTCGCGGAAAGGAGGCAAGAAGCGGGTAGGTGACGGGACGAGATTGCAAACAGCCAGGAAATCACCTCGCGGACACCGAATACCGACGCTTTAAATTGATCGACGCGCCCCAAGGGACTAACGATCGAGACACACGCGCCACGTCCCTCTTCTCCATCGAAACAGCCGATAAGATTTTGTTTGCAAACGAGAAATTTGTCGGATACGAGTTCTGTTTTCATCGACTCTTCCGAAGAAGATAAACGGTTAAATTTTCCTCCTTTTTTTCGAGGATCGTGCAAATATGAAAAGCTTTAGACGAGACTGATATAGAGTATATGTACTTTGCCGTGACGATTTCGCTTTGCTGCTTCCTCAAACGTATCCTTTTTATCGTTTAGAGCGACAGAAGTTTGACAAACGTTGAAAACGAAACTCGTTTCGAGGATTAAACAAACCAACGAGGTACTCGGCAAAAAGTAATGTCGCGATAAAAAACGTTGTAAACCAGAAGGTCGATTCTTCTTTCGAAAATTTTCGTCTGCTGGCAGCGAACGTGTTTAAAAAGATCTGTCGGGTAACGATAGATCAATCTACTTAATTTGATCTGTGGAACGTACTCCCACGCTGCGTCACATGTCTCTTGTAACATCTTGTAGCGATTTACGAGAGCCAATAAGAGTCGTCCGGGTTGGTCGTTTCATCGTATGTCCTTACGCGAAGAACGAAAATCATTAGATCGTTTGAGTGGCGTTCGTTCAGGAAGTAAATAGCGCGAGTGTGATTTTTTGGGCGCGCGTGAGACACGTGTCAAGGAAACGAGTAGAAACAGAACAGGTGACAAGAGATCGGGGACATGTTCGGGGCTGACGAATTAACACACAGATCGGACGGACGCCCGTTTTAATTCGATCGTCGACGTTTCGTCGTGTTTTAGCTAGCCGACTGACAACACTCTTACGCGCCGTACGGTGTTCCATGAAATTTAATATGCGTCGATTCTCTTTCGAAATTTAGCCGAGAATAGAGCCTAGAGAAATACGACTTCCGAATAGTGGAATCGCAATTATCGGCGGACAGCAGCATTTTGTCGGTTCGTAAATTTCGACCCGACCAAGAGTTTCATTCAAGAAATTATTGTAATAGTTACCAAAAATACCGTGAAAATGTTTCTAGTCGGAATTGTAGTTGGAAATACGCGCGTTCAACTTTTACGTAACGAATATATCGTATGCTTATATTTGTACAGTTGCAAATTTGCAGCTCGCGGCACGGAGATATATCGCCTCTTTATCCTCAACGACGAAAGATCTCCGGAGGAAGATTTATGTCGTCAGACGTCGCGATGAAACGGAAGAAACACCACGGGATGAGAGAAAAACACGTATTCCACGTTATCACGGTTTTCCATTATGTTCCTACGAGGACCACCATAAATACGCGTCTTGCACGGTTATCCTCTAAACTTCCCTTTGTCGTGGCAACTCTTAAACTCGATGACGGAATAATAAATGAAAGAACCTTGGTATGATACGACAACGTTTCGATACGATCTTTTTGCGAGTAGACAATGGCTCCATTCGACTTCGGTCCTGAATAAAAATCGTTTTAGTCGATTTGCGAAATAAAAAGTATTGGCAACGTTTATCGAAGTGAACGCGGCGATTAAGTCTCGCAGGTATAATGGCCATTTGTCGATGACAATGAAGCTCGTTGCGAAATGCAAATGTATAACATGCAAAGGAATAATATACGAATAATTTCTTTTTAGTATTTAAAGGTTGAAACGACCAAACAGACTAACGTTTCTACATTGCAGCGAAAAGTTACTTTTGCTCTCGATGTTACGATTATTATTTTTCTTTATGTTCACCACGATTCAAGGGAAACTTTATATATGCACACGTGTATAAGAAATAGCTTTTTCCGCGTTAGAGTATACGTAGTTCTTAGTTAGCAACCGTGACCGAGCTGCTTTCCATTCTTTTAACATTTATCTTCGCCTCCAAATTTACTCGTGTGTAATTGCATCCGCTGCATTAATTGACGGGCAAAGGTAGAAATCGACTACCTTCGTTCCAAATGACCCGGTTACAGTGGGAAGTACATTACGTCACTTCGTCATTTGAGAAATTGCCGAACGTTGCGTCCACGTGTCCCTCGAGACATGTAAATGCACTGTTACGAAAACGTAAATACTCTCACTGTTCATTGCTCCGATACCACTTATATTTTCATGGATTCTCGTATAAACTGCGATTAGGTCCTAATCGAATCCAAGTGGAAAGCAAAACTGGACTAACTCCAATTCTCAATAAATTAAGTAATTTAGTAAAATATGTCAAATAGATTGGTTTCGTTTGAAAAAGAAATGATTTTACGCGATTAATACGATTTCCTAGAATAAATTAATGTTACTTAATGTTGATGTTATTAACGAATAAATTTATTATGGCTCTTTCAGCCCACTTTCTCCCGCAGTGTCCCATTTGATTTTTAAGCCATATTTAACATAATCGTATAAATAACTTTTACTTTTATTCGTTCGAAATTTAACCGCAAACGACCATCGTTCATTCGCTGACAACGGCACCACCGATGGATTTGCATTCGAACGAAAATTCAGATCCAGATGAAAGAAATTCATATTCCACGATAAGCATGTGGAATTTCAAAGGTTTCCGCTTCACGATCGAATAACAGCAACCACTCTTCTATGTATTATGAATCGTCGTCGGAATATCTATTGAAATATCGTGGATGAAAGAGTTATATATACGAGACGATCGAAGAGACATGGGAAGCGAAACGATTAATCTAATAGGCTGTTCGCTACATCTTTGCTACGGTTTTCATGAAATTACCATGTTTTCAAAGAACCTCTCTACCATCCAAAAGTTCGCGTGGCAAGTGACATTTAAGTGGAACCTCTCTCTTATTTACCGTCTCATTTACCTTTCTCCATTTTGTAATTTCATAGTCGCTGTTTCATTAATTTAATCGTAATGCAGAAATATACACGAGTAGTATCAAAGATCTTCTTCAAATGAATTAATTTGCACTAAGAAACAAGAAGATTGAAATCTAATTACATTACATTACCGTTCGATTAACTAATTTCCAGCTAATTAATGAATATTTATCTACCACACGTTACGACGATCTGATACATCCGCTACTTAGACAATCAGGGAAACTCTGTGTTTGTAATCGATTCGAGGGGCAACAGTGGAATGCTGATCATAGTTCTACGGTGGACCAAGTAGATGTTTGAATCAAAGTTAAATCGCAGTCCATGCAGATCTATTCGGTTTAGTCAGTCAATAGAAAGCTAAAGCTTTTAACGCGTTTCAAACACAGCTTAGTGTTTGTTTGCTACTGGATCATTCACAGCTTCGACTAATTATATCTGTACTGTAATAGGTAAGTAACAATCCCTAGAATGAGGCCGAGAACAGAGAAATAGCGTTTAAAATCGACGCTCTTCCATCAAGAGCTCTGCTTACGACCTCTTAGTCGATTAGCCGTCTCTGCGTTTTAAAGCGTCTCTCTTCAACAGAAGAATATATTTATAGGGGCAGCCGTGTTTTCTTTAGCTCACCTCGTAGAAGTAGAATGAGTCGATCTCGTTCGTCGCGTTGACATCGAGTGAAGTGACGTTGAAGAATTCCGGCAGGTCCTCCGTACGAGTCCCCTGAATTGGTCCGTCTATCTCGAACGTTTTATTACGATCGGCCCGTTCTGCCGTTTCTTCCTCGGACATGTCGTTCGCGAACGCTTTGCGATCGTGTCGTTCCTCTTCACCGCGATTTTATTCGCGATTCAAGTTTTTACTCGACGAAGCCGCAACGAAAAATTCATGGCTTCCAGCCGATCTCTGGCTAAGCGTCCGATGACTTCATCTCGTTGCCGTCTTTGGTTTACGTTCGACCGATTTCTACCTCGTCCACTGGATTTTCGATTACCATACAACGTGATTCTCGCACATTCTTCTCGATACCGTTGCCTGTCGAATATATCTGCACGAATAACGGAAGAAGGGTCGAAGGGATTCTGCTTGGGGTAACTTGTTCGTTCGATACTCTGTTTGTCCGTTCGAAACGAAGCGGCACCGTTCTCCGCCTCGATTAAGGAGGAAAATACTCGATTCAATGGCATCGGTTGTGCCTTCGATCGCAGAAGTTCGCCCGTACGAATCGCCATACAAAAAACAAGATAAGTACGGACAAGAACGTAATCGTATCGATCGCTTTCTTGTTTCAGCAACTTTCGAGGCGATCGTAAAAAGGTCTCTCGGGAAGAAGAGGAACGGGATACGTACGTAGAGAACGGCAACTCGGTAAGTGATAATACACGCTTTATAAACCTAGTCTATCGTTATGACAATACGCGACGGAACAAGCGTGTCGTTGAAATTCGTCTCGATGAGAATTCGATGCAAATAATAAAATACCATTCTACTCGCCTAAAGCCGTACAAATTAGAAGCATTAGAATACCTTTGCGATCTATAGAGAGGGACTGGAATGAAAATTCCGAGGAACGAAAGGGGCGATCAATTCTGCTGAAACTATCGATTCTTTTCCTAATGATATATCGTATCAGTAGGACGATCAAACGTTCGTATTGAATCTCTGTCGTTCGGGACTCTGTTAATTGATATCGCTGCTGTCTGAGACGAAGATAGGGAGCTTGGAACTCGGTTGGATCGAGGATAAAATACGTGATGTATTATCGTGATGATACCGAGATCGTAAATCATCGTGAAGGGTCGCAACGTGACCGGTTGCAAATGTGAACCTTAAAAATCGGAATATGCGGAAGAAGAAGCTGCCCCGTTAGAAGCAACGTTTTCTTCTTACGCGGGAGCATTTCGTTATGCCAGTTGCGTCTCGAGCGACCGTTCTGCGAGCTTCGAGAAGCGACCGATAGAAGAAAGGGTCGTAAGTAGCCGTGGAATCGGACGAAGATGCGATAGAAATGGAAGATGCTCTTTGGAGGCCGACGGATGAGAAAATCTGAGTAACCATGTTCCATTGGAATGTACTCGAGCGTAGCATCCCGCTTCTTGGGGTACTACTTTTATTGAAATTCATTGCCAGCTTATCCGTAAAAGAATTAGCCTCGCGGAAAGCAAGGTTTGTTATAAAAGAGTATCTTTGATATTCTGGCGGAGGACTATATCTGTATATATGTTGATGGGAAGAGACTAATAAAGAAGAACCAGGGTACTGCAATGTTTTAATTAATTCCGAAGCGTGGAATTTTTGTCCTTTCTTTTCACTAACAGGATATAATATAATAACGCCATATTGAATAGCACGTGTAGACTGATATAATTCCACGTTGAATCGCGAGATCAAAGGCAGCGTTCTCAACGTTTATGGATATATTTGGTGACAGATTTGACAAAGGAATGTGTCTGAGAATGATCACAGTTCGTATTAATCGAGAAACGCGACCGCCCCTTGATCGCCATATCCTCGGAGTGATCGTGTGAAAGTAGATTAACGCGCGCTCTCGATGACAATCTTTTATTCTAAATGCAGTCTACTTAGATATGTCTATACCAAAACTAGACTAAACATTGCAAAATTAGCGTTCTCTTTGTCGCATTATCTAGTAGTTTATACTCTGCTTGCTTTTGCACAGCCGACACGAAAGAGTAAATTCAATTAACGAAAATATAAAATTCGAACCTGGTTAGTCTCGACATTCCATCCAATTAAATAATGTGTCTATTTGTTTCTGCGTGTGGGTGTTATTGGTTGAAAACCTTTGAAGTATTCGTTGTTGGTCTCTTTTTACATGTCCGTTGACATTTTACTCGAAGCTATAGAGCGAATAGCAAAATTATTAAATGTTAAAATGAAACCAAACCAAAAAGTAAAATAATCATCTTTGAAAATAAATTTTTTTTCCCTTTACGAATATGGTTATTCTATTGCGAAGCTTTTTACTTCGACTGTAATTACAATGATATTTATGAACGCAAACGTTTGATGAATGATTTCCTTGACAGCTATATCTCTCTTAGGAATATGAACGTTTTCCCGAAATACGAGTGTTCAAAGATGAACAGCAGTACCTTCTAATAGGAAGCGGCAAAGATTACAGACTAAACTTCCGACAACTTTGATCTTCGAAGTATAATCAATTTTCCAGTAGAAATAATCTCACAATTGCAAAGATCGATATGACGCTACATAGGCAATCCCATAAGCAAACACGAAAAACAAATAGTAGGTATTGTAACAAAACTAATTGAAAAAAGTCCGATTGCGCGATTCGCAATTACGGATGTGAATGAAACAAAAAAAAAAAAAAAAAAAAAAAAAAAAAAGAAGATACGACATTGTGGCGAGTTTATTCAAAAATTTCTTTTATTCTTTTTCATTTACGTCATCGAACCGCGTGTCCGAAAGTGCGGCAACGGAGGAAACAAATCAAATCGAGCGATAAATTCGATGGAAATAAAATATTTCAACTACGTCTTTATTTTTCACTCTTATTTTAGCATTTTTCTTCCTTTCTTTTTGTAATTACGGATCCAGATATGAATGACATTTCGTTTCACCGAATCCGTTATTATCTGCAAGCAATCGATGTCCGATCGGTCGCATTTGCTTATTATCGAATTCACCCTCGTGTGTCATTGCTATTCAGTAGCTTCTTATGAATCCCGTACTTTGGACTTCCGATATACGAATAAATTTCTAAAAATTTTCAGAACGAACCCAGAATAAATTTGGTGCTTTTACAGAGTCACAATATTCTTAGTTCCGTCTTTTCTTTTTCTTCTAACGTTAGAGAACGATGAAATAATCGACGAATCCCGTGTAGAAAATGCGATAAAAGTTCTATTTCCAAATGCTGAAATGAAATAGCCTGGTTGGTAAATGGCTGGTTCTTAATCAATCAATACTCTTCTTTGTCCTCCAATTATTTTCCAATTGTTTTCCTTTTCTTCAAGCAACTTAAAAAACATTCACGCTCGAGAATCCTACATGCACAGTATCATACTTGCAAGCAACGACGGCGTGTTGGCGATCCATTCCGCAACAGGTTCTTTTACTTTTGCGTTCGTCAATCGGTTTCTGTCGCGAAAGAAATATTCTGGACGTTACCTCTCAACGGTATATTACACATCATTCGGAACACACGGTTGCCTCTCGCTGAAATCTAAACGTACGAAAGATCCTCGCTGAGAAAATTGATTCGCGTCGACGATATTTCCAAGATTTCGGTCGTGGAATACTTTGATCGAAAATAAAACTCGTAACTTTGTATTTCTGAATGAAAGTCAGCCACCAATTATTCCAGCTACCGATTTCATCTAATCTGGACTAAATTCCGATTCAAATCATGTCGAGCATCTATCTGATCGTTGCGATGAAAAAACTACCCCTGCCTTGGCATTTGTATCAGCTTCATGGAAGATTCGCAGGAGAGAAATAATTGATTGACCTTTCAATCTCAACGGATACAAGAAATTCGTATTTATTATTCCAAGAAACGTAAGGAGGGACATTTTCAACGCTACCACTACGATTATTCCGTACGGACGATTTCGTACAATCTCTGTGAGTGAAAAAAGAAAGAAGCAAGACAGCAAAACGGTGGTTTCCAGTGGTTTGTTCACCTTCGACGAAAATCCTTATGTCGATCTTTTAAATGTGATTCATTTTTGATTATCCTTCTGGTTACGTTGTTTCGCGGATTGCCGTTTCGTTTCGATCGGCGACTGCGTAAAGATCGCGGGGAAAAACATAAAGCTTTAACGAAGTAGATCGAGAGGGAGGAAGCGGAAGAGGATCGAGAGAAAAACTGCGAGGGTTACGGAAACAGAGGGCGAGAACGAACGAGAACGCACTTGCTCGTACGACGCGCCGAACGCGACTGAGGCGGCCGACAAATTCGCGGCGACTCTACGCTCGGACTTCCATCTTCGTAGACGATGCTGTACGCGTGTAGGAGTTTGCGAGCAACGTACGCATGCGCGACGAAATCCTGTCGGGACGTAGACCACCCAATTACTGTCGCGCGTAATCCCAAAAAGTCTCTTGAAATTTGTATTCATGTGGCACAACAGAGAATGCGTAGGTAAAGAAGTAATTATCAATCGACGAATTTAATTTCTACAATTCTCATCCATTTGCAATGGTTAGAGAAATTGAATGTTATACGTCTATGTAAAAATTTTACGTAGAAATTTCACAAATTTGAAAAGAGTTTTCAAAGTTTTATGTATGGTTTACGATACAAACAGATGCTCTTTTTCTTCCTTTCTCTCCCTTTCTCTTTCCCTTACTCCATGATATGACAATTCGAAAGTTTACAGTTTCACAGGAGGAATCCATAAATATCCCAACAGATGTTCCGATGTTTGTTCAATTGCATATAGTCGGAACACGCGTGGCTCTGAAACATTGTACGACGATCCGGCTCTGTTCCTTTCAATTTCTTTCTCAAAGAGAATTTATCGGTAACACGTACAAAACATTCGTACTCTGGGCGCAACGACCAACCGTGGCTCGATGGAACCTGACATTCGCAGTATCAGGGAACCGACGTTCCGCAGTCCCACGCTACAAACATCCATTTGTCAAGATTATCGACTTCGCGTTGTGCATTACCTACAGGATCGGAAAGAGGAAAGGGCGTAGGTTGAAGAGGAAGTGCGACTCGATAGATGCGCACAGAGTGGAGTAAGTAGAGAGAACGGTGGATGGACGAGGTTGGAGAACGACTATTTGCTCGCCGTTAATTATCGCGATAGATGTCGATTGAGCGTCGAGCGACAATCCCGTTAATGAACATGTATCGAATTAGGTGGGCACCCGTGGCCCCTATATCCGAAACACTCGCGTCGCTCAAATTTCGTAACGCGTATTTCGGATGCATTCGAATGCCGCTGCTTATCAGAGCAGGCGGAAGTGCGTTCACCCGCATATCGGTGTGCAACGATGATAAAACAGTTAGCCATGGGTTCGCATAGCTTAACCATTGAAATTCGGTACGTGTCGTATCTGACAAAGGCAACGTACTTCGAACGAACGACAAAGGACTTTTTTAAACGCCGCTTGCCTCGTCAACGTGTTTTTCATTAACTTTGATACGTCGCGTGCGAATCTCTTTCCTTCTGTATTTTCGTCCAATCGCGGGGAGACGCGATCGCGTTGAAGCGCGTCAACGGCAGTCGTAAATTCCCCTTACGATTATAACGATCGACACCAGGAACAGGTCGATCCCCTTATTTCTTGTCGGATAATAGAGGCGTTTGTTGTGGAATAAAACTGTAGTCTACAGTTCTATAACATGTATATTTTCAACAACTTATTACACTTGAGATTGCGTCGTGTCGGAAGATATAATTGATGTAAACGGTTAATAGTTGTGTACTTGATAGATGAGTCGTATTAATAGAGAATAGATTAATATAATGTCACGTAGGTCGTAGTGAGGACTAAGTTTTGAAGCAATAATAGATGACTTGAAAGAACAATAGATTTGACTGATCTAACTGTGTAGCAACGGTAGATGACTGCGCCGAGAATGAAGGAACAGTAGTGTTGACTGATCAAAGTTTAAGACACTTGAGTTGACTACACGAAGATTGGAAAAATAGTAGTTGACTCGTCTCGTACCATTACGGAGGAAAACTCGGTGTGGGTGTACCTTTTTGAACTAAAAACGCGGATTCGTTATCCACGCTTTTCGGTAGGAAAGTGAGGGTACCCATTGATTATGGCCAATGTTAATAAATGAAAATATGAGGAGAAAGTCTCCTGCAGATGTGGCTCATGGGTGTCCTTGTTAATGAGAAAAACCTGCTATTTCGCTAGACAAACATCCGCTTTCTCCGTAAGTTATAAGAGCGTGCAATAAACCTAAGGACTGTTTTAAGGACCATCCATAAACCGAAAATACTTATATGAATAGAAATTAAGCTAAAAACATTCGGTTTATGGTGATTCCTTAGGTTTATCGAGGGTCGGTGTAACGGTGGCCTCGGCGGCCAGATCATGAGGAACGTCGCACAGACCGTTTCACGCGACGTAACACCTTCTTTTTTCTTTTCTTTTTACTGCTTACAAACTTCCAGCAAATCTTCGATTTCAGCAACGAGGTAGAAAATTGTATTCGTTTTCACTGTATCGCTTAACACGTACCAAACGGCAGAATAAGCCTTTCCGCTGACGCAGGTTGAGATCGTTTGTCCTATTGTCAGATAATTTACTCGTCGCGTTCCCCTTGCTATGCCCGGAAGTGAACAGTATCGCTTCGTTACTCATATCTTGCACTATGTTGGGATAGTACCTTTGTTGTTTACCTTACGAATTACAAGAGATCCCATTTTTTTCATTAATTTTTGTCGCTATCCCTATCTTAGTACTTACTAATTAGTATTAAACTACTAGATGTCATATTTTTAATTCAATTTTTAATATGTCGTTTATGTTAGAAGAGCCTCCTGCCCATCACTTTCATGGTTTTCGCTTCGATTCCTGGAAACACTAAATTTCCCTTCTCATCCACAATTTCGTCGTAATTTCTTTCAGCCAGGGTTTCAAAGCCGCATCGTTCGGCCAATTTCTGTGAAATCGGTGAGGTAAATGCCGTGACTGTTACCGGGATATCGTATTCGCGACCTATTTCCGCCCTAAACAAAAATTATTTATTTAGATGGTATGAACGAGATAAAACTAAACTAAACTAAAAAGTATTGTATAGAAAACGAATTACATACAACAAAAGCAGTGACTAATACGGAACAAAAGGAAGATATTGGAAAACGTCAAAGAGAATAGTTGAACTTTTGTACCTGGCATTAAGAAGGTGAGCACCTAGAGACGCTCCTCGATACTTTGGATTTACGGAAAGGCCAAAGGCGTTCATATATTTATTCACCCCATATTTTTCAAACACATTTGCTTCTTTGCTCAATCCTATCACAGCATTCATCACAGCATTCCCCTTCTCTGACTAGAAATTAACATTTAGGTTCAATGGCCCGTCAAAATATACAAATGCAAAAGTATACAAATATTAACGTTACTCGTTCATATCGATGAGTCACAAATAAATGAATCATAATTACCTTAATTTGCTCAGTGTCGAATTTCTCGTCCTTGAAAGATAACGTAAGTATGTTAGCTCCTGCGATTATAGGTTTCCCACCATCTGGATTCTCTGTAAACGCTACGATGGACAAACCGCATTTTATAAGTTCGTCCCAAAGACATCGAAATGTTTCCACGTATTCAGGATCGCCTATCCCGTCTACAGAAACAGAGAAATCAAAATGTTTTCTGTTCCCTGCACATCTCGAGAATCTTACTCCTCCTTCCACATAAATACTATTCGACATAGATGTACATATGATAAACTGTAATCAAATGTTTTATACACTTGAAATAAAAAAAAAAAAAAAAAAAAAAAAAAAAAAAAAAAAAAAAAAAAATGGAAACCAACTATGAAAGAAACACTGTTGAATTGAAAGAGAATTAAAAGAAACGTCGCTTCGGGACGATTTTGAAACGAATGATAAAACAAGGAGCTGAAACGTGACAAAACAGAAAAAAAGAAGAGCAACAAGACGAAAAGGTTTAATGGTGTTTGCTTGCATTAATGAACGTGTATGTAAATTTTACACCAACGAACTGATCTGTGTATATTTTTAAGTTTCTATAAACGAATGATATGAAAAATACTTAAAAACTTGTAATATTCGTGTTCTTCATAACTTGTTGTCTTATGCAAAATTTTACAGCATTCTCAAGGTGCTTTATCAAATGTATAATTAAATAAAAACGTTAGTATTGTGTGGCTTTTTTGATTCGTCATATAAATGAACGGCGATGTTACATGAGAATATTTTTTCAGTCATATTATTATCTGTAATATGTTTCATAGTGTTGTCATAATATTTTTCGCCTTTGATAAAAATCCATTTCAATGACATTTCGCCGCAACGTTGACATTACAATTAGATAATGTATGGAAGAATAAAATAAACTTACTTATGCATTTACACATGGGCTCGTCGGCAATGAAATACTTGCACATGTGTTCTACTACCTCTTCGTACCTGTCTTCCGGTACCTCTTGAATGGTGAATTTTATCGGTACGTCCGCGTTCTTTTTTTTAATCTCGACAATTTTCCACACTTTCGGTGGGCCAGGTGGCTTTATCGGAAATGTAACTGACGACGGTTCGCATCCCTCGCTCTTACTCATTATATTTGTTTGTTTTATAAAGACTATATTACACGTAGAAAAATTATAACAAATAGCCGGTTACGCGATGAAAATGCGTGGAAAAATAACTATTAGAAATCACTTGCCATCTGTTACTGTTGCCTTGTTGAAGTCTACTAACTGAATGACCGATGAATTGTGTAATGCGGTAGTTGTGTTATCATATGTATACACTGATTATCGTTCCACTGCCAACTTTGCTCTTTCTCAATTACATCCTCTTATGATATGGCAAATGATACAAACATTTTTCTCGATAGCCGTTTATGTAGTGTAATTAAATATTGCTACGTGATAAGTCAAAAGAAATAATTTAAGTAAAAAATTAGATGTACTTTATGATAAATCAGGACAGATAATATATAAATAATCGAAAATAAAATATAAAATGCACGAAACAGATATATATATATATTCTTATTGTATTTTTGAATTTATCACAAAAATGCAACACGAAATTGGCAGATTTAAAAAGTGAAAGTAACGAAAATAAGAAATAGAAGAAAGTAAAGGGATTACCGTCTTAATATTTCGTCGATAAATATTTCTACAAAGACAATACTTTTTATTGTTATACATCACTTATTATTTACATTTTACATACAAATTTAGAATAAACATGTTTATGTCTGTTTTCCTACAAAATCTGTATTAAAGTCATAATCATCGGATGTTGAAATGTTGAATTCTCCCAATTGATCCGCCAATTTAACAGCCGCTTTTTCTATAAAATTCAGATAATGATATAGAAAAATATAATTTTAAATAAGACAATGTCTCAAGAAGCAATCGCGTTCTTACCTCTCCTGACTCGGTCTTTCTTCTCTTTCTTGAATTGTAGTTTATTAAGTTTATTCAATTTCTGATTGCCCTCGATTTCAAAAATCGAATCTGTCTTCTTTTTCCTCGGTTCATTTACCTGCTTTTTCGATTTTTCCATTTTTTTCTTCAGTTTGTTTTGTATCCTAATTTGCTACAAAAATTATTATCATTAAAACTTAATCGGCAAGAAAATCATAGTAAAAAAAGCTTTCTATATATATAAAATGTATAAAATCTGACTTACCGATTGTTTTTGTAACTCAACCTCCATAGCAGATATAACTGGACCAGAACTTGTAATTAATACTGGATCAATAGTTTCTTTTTTATTTGCACTTTCTTCTTCGAAATTATCGATCATCATTTTTTCTTCTGCAGCAAAACGTTCGATATCGAATTCTTTACTCATTTGGCTTACAATTTCTGCAGACAGCTGACAATTCGGCTCTTCAGGTGGAACGGTATAATACCTATTGAAATAACGTAAATTATTATACGTTCAATAGACCATGTAATATAGCATTTCATAAATACCTTATTTTTCCAGAGTTCCAGTCATCCAAAATACCGCGCGCTGCTGCTACCGTATCAGGTATACCACCTTTTTTAAATTTTCCCATCCTGGTAGCTTTCAAAGCAAAGAATTCATCAGGCGTTGAAAATTCAGGTATGTTATACATTTCCATTATTTGTGGCTTGGAAACTCTTTTCAAAATAGCAGTTGCTGGTGTGTACGGATCTTTTAAGCATTGAATTTTGACTGCATTTTTTAAAGCCACTGAAGATTCATCAGAGTTTTCTCCGGAATTAGCAAAGACTATTCCTGGAGAGTCTAACAATTTTATTTTGGAATCTAATTGTACTGTTTGCATTGCTTTTGTTATTCCTGGAGTACTTCCCACATTGCACGCTCTACTACGTTTTAGAGAGTTAATAACGCTAGATTTACCAACATTTGGAAGCCCAACAACTCCAACTGTAATACTAGTTTTCATATTTTCAACATTTCTGCAATAATTTGCAAGCAATGACAATACTAACTCGGCACCAAAGCAGGTACCGCTTTGTATCATGCTTTCAGTTTTTCTCCCCAATTTCCTTCTACCCAATCTTTTAGCTTGGTCTTGAGTGGAAGCTTTAAATGCCACTGTTGGTAAACTCCCACGCAAATACTTTAACCATTGATCTAAATTTTCTCTGGGTACTAAATCTGCCTTATTTAGAACAATAACCAATCTTTTATTTTCTTTTGCAGACAGTACAGCTTCTTCAACCTACAAGATAAACCAGTTACTTGATACCTCATTGATGCTCGTAGCATATCTCAACATACCTGTTTACATCTTGTTCCCAAAGGATCCCTAGCATCAACAACTTCGAGAATAACATCAGCTGCCTTCAAAACTTTCTTGAATTCTTTGTAATAAGCTTTTAACGAATTTTCCTCTTTAACTAAAGCATCTTTTATTTTTTCATATGCAGCATCTACTTCCATCCCTTGATGTTCCATTTGTTTATTCTTTGCAGCTGAGACTAATCCTTGAAGACCCGTTTTGGCAAGTTCTTCTTGCTTTCTTTGACGCGCAGCCTCACGTTGCTTTTTTTTTTCTTCTTCATGTTGCTTTTTCATAAGCTCTACTTCTTTAAGAATATCTTCCTTAAAAGGGCATTGATTTGGGACTTCAATTACTTTTGGTTTTCCTACAAAATCAAAAGAAACGATCACTATATTTTACAACTACTGTTAAAATGCAAATAACGCCTCAAACGTATAATTGCAAATATTTACTTTTAGGATGCTTCTTTGCTGCTTTTCGTAACCTTCGATTGTGCTCCCGAACTTTTTTCTCGATTTTATATCTTTTTCGAGCTGGCATACGCTTACTTTGTTTCTCTGCAATAAATATGATATGAAATAAACGTAAGAATATAATTAACTACGGAAGAAGTGTTATATTTCTTAAAACAAATAAGATAAGCATAACCTCCTACATATGTAATAAATAAATTCTATTAAAATAGTGTTATTATTAAACTCACTCAAACAGAATTTTGCCATTTTCGTAACTTTCGATACTAATTTTTGATAGTTACATACAATAACAAAATAAATGCGTTATTAAATGAACAAAACACGCTTGGAGATATCACATGCACGTAACTAACTATACACGCAAAAGTTAGGTTAAGAATCATTCTGGGAAACATAAGAATTAAGAATATGCAGCTCATATCGAATTCAGTGCATGCGACATAAATATAATTATTTCTGTTTAATTCGTTTTTCGAAACTCACAAATTGCGTATGTTTCTTTTTAAATTATCATTCTTTCGTAAATCATAAATCATTTTCTAATGTTCCTAATTTATTAAAAGTTTATGGGAAATTCGTAGCTCGTGAGAAGAGTTTGTATTGGATTGTTGGTCAAGTACACATTGTAGAAGTAAATTTGAGATTTAAAATGAAAATCAATGAGACAATATTTGATCGTTTTAAACTCCATAAATTATGAATTAGATCAAAATTGCTGCGTCGCCGAGAGTAATAGAATGGTATGTAGAAATTTAAGTAGCTGTATGAGAAACTGAAAATTGTTGAAAGACAGTGAAAGGTACACTTGTATGCATATGAGAATTCTCACACTTTCATTCCGCCTCGCAAAAACTGGTTGTTTAGTATCATAGAGATGAGATCGTGGTAGTAAGGTCGGAATGGAAATTCTCATAAATTATTTCGTGCCGTGAAATCGTTGTTTCGTAGATTTTCATTGAACAAGTGATACAATTTCTCTATTCTTATTCATGTAGTGTTACTTTCATAATATCAGTACTATTTTCCAACACGAAATCAAATCAAAAGTAATTCATACGGTGCTTTATTAAAAAACACGTTCCTTTTTTTTTTCTTTTTCTTTAGATGATATAATAAAACACAGAGAAAAGATCTTTTCTTTTTAAACTTATAAGCTCGTCTAACGTTAGTCACATACATATATTGTTTGCTAATGAAAGGGAACAAGGAAACATTGGTATCTTCATAAGATCTTTGCCTGTATTACGATGAATCTTTCCTGTTTAATATTCTATTCACAAGCTCGCGTGTTTTGTTCAAATTTAAGTGTTCCTAAGAAGCAAGAAAAAATTCCGCGTTTAGAATGCGCACATTCGAAAGACGTGCCCGTCTTTACATTCAATTCATTAGGATGGAAGATGGTGGGGATAAGCGGGGACGTCGGGTATTGCCGATAGACGGCGTATGGCGGAGCAGTTCATTTCTGTAATGGCCGCTGTCTGGCGTTGTCGGTGAATCGGTCTCTTTTGTAGTCTCGCAAACGAAATATCGCATAGCATCATTGTTTAGGAAAATTCAGTGCGCGGCAATCCACGTGACGAGAGGTGCGGTGTTCGCTGGTGCATAGTGTGTATAGTGATGTATATGTTGTGACTTCAGAACAGACGATCTGTCGAGAAAATTCAAATCGGATGTGCACTGGTGTCCCACTGTTTACTCGGCTCACCGATCGTTCACGGTTCTAGATTGAGAGAATATCGTACTTAGTAATAAGAAGATCGTGATCGCACGATATGCAATCGAGTATCGTGGGCTTGCGTCGCGTCATTTCGGAGTCGCAAGATTCCATTGAGCGAAGGTTCATCCTCGGACAGTAAACAAAAGTGACAGCGTGCAGATGCCGTTCGGTCATGCCTCCCGTCTCGTCTGTATTTGTCGATAGTATTTGACGTCCTGTTCTTCGCGAGCGCGAATTCTCTCAACGTAGTTCAAGGTCTTCTAAAATCAACCTAACACCACGCTGCCAACAGGCCCAGCGAATTTCACGCCACTTTCGAGATCGAACGTATCCCGAGCGTGTTTGTCACTGACAGTAACACTGACCGCGCTTTTCTCAGTTATCGCTCGCGTTGTTGTGTCTTTTTCAAGGACTTGTCCCACAATTTCTGACTCGAAAAAATTAACATCTTCTTAAGAGTTAAAGCAAGAGGAACAGTGGACGCATCGTTTTCACACCCGCAGGTATGTTGCTTCGATTACTGTCTCTCCATGCATTCGGAACACGGTGCATCGAGCTTTCTACCGTCTTTGTATTTTTTCTTTCAATCTAACGCAAGGGTCGTTGAATTATAGTACAGACTCTGTGTATCCTCGAGAAGAAGTTTCGTGACATTCCGTAATCAAGTATCGGGGACATTTACGCGATCCAATTATACGTATATTTTATTGCGATATAATCGCTGTATCGATAACGTAAAAAGTTTACTTTCGCCTGTGAAAATAACCGCTTTTACGAGTCGCTTTATCGAACAAAAATTTTCACCGTACGATATTTAAACGATAATATTGCGTTTCTAGAACTAGAACAAGACACTGGACGTTCGTCAGAAAGCATTTTTTGTCCTGTAAAAACGCATCAGGCCGCAGCGCCGTGTTATATACCAATTAAATATAGCTGGCCTCTGGTAATTGCACCGTGTACTTTTTATCATAAATTGCATTTCTCGCGTGTGAAAACGGTCATCTGCCGCAACTGGTGGAAGAAGAAGTAGCGCTGCTTTGTAAATCAAATCGCCTTGTGCACCATGTAATGTATCACCGCGTATGCTCAGCCAACCTGCACACAGGTATCCGCATTATTTAACAAATCTGTTCGCATTCCCGGGCACGAGAACTTGGCGTATCCACTGCGAGGCACGTTGTACGAGTACCGCCAAATATTTCTAGTATTTCGCACATTATCTATTCTTTCGATAAGACATCTCGTTTATCGTTGAAGAACTGCGATAAAAGTTACTTTAATAGCAAGCGTAATTTCCACACACCACATATTCTTGAAAACATCGCCTCTATGTCGGTCTCTATACGGAAGCGAGTGTATATATACATAATACATATATATACATGTATGTATATTAATAATATGTATAATATTAATTAGTATAATATTAAAGTAACTTTTATCGCAGTTCTTCAACGATAAACGGGATATTATGCGTGTGTGTATATATATAAATATAAATATATAATATATATAATAATATATATATAATTATATATATTAATTAATAATATAATATAATAATATATATATAATAATATATATGTAGGCATATATACATTATATCTATGTGTACATAGGTTTCCGCCGAGTTTGAGCTAGGTCAGTGCGGTGAATTATTGCAGAGGGATGAATCTGATAAACCGCTCTTCATTTTTACAGCTTTCAATATATATTTATTATATTAAGATTTTTGCAATTGAAACAGTTCGAGCGTGTACAATTGGTAAATACATTTAATATATATCATCAATAAATACATACATCAAATAAATACATAAATACACACAGTAAATACATCAGTTCACTGACATTTTGTTGCGATTGAAAACTGCATCTATATCGGTCACTATTAACTGGACTTCTAACGGGAAATAAAGAATCGAATAAAATTGTTTCAATTGCAGAAACGAAAAGAGGTTAGCGTATTGACTAGACTTGTGGGATGCAGATTTCTTCCAGAATAGTCAAAATCTCCTCCCCATGTTTCGAGGACGTTCGAAGAGGAGAGAGATGTGCCAAGTTTCGCCGCTGCGGATATTCCATGTGCCTCTCGAGTTCATCGACGTCGACTGGTTGCCGCACTGCGTCCCCTGCTAGGATCATGTCCTAGTCCACTGTGATTCCTCGATACGCGTGATCCCACTGCCAAAAGAGAGAGAGACGAGCGTGGCATACCGAAGTTTAAATCTGATCCTGACATGTCGGGCTACCGCTTCGAGGACGTAGCTCGTTGTCGCCTCGAGAGTCTTCCCGATCGAGAATCGACGACCTCGTTCGTTTGAACGGCGAATCAAGAGACGTTGTCACGTCCACCGACAAGACTGATAATCTGTGTAATGCAGCGCGCAAAGGTGACGACCTTCCGTCCCGATTCAAGCTGCTCAATCTCTTCACAATAACGGCGAAAATGTTCGGCAAGGTGCCACCGTCGAACACACCTGGACCGCCTTCGAACGATGGAACGTTGGTCAAGCCGTGCGCCAGACCCAGTGGAACCGCGTGTTTGCCGTGTTTCTCGGTCGACGAGACGCCAGCCACGCTCACCGAGGAAAAGTCGAAACCTTGGAGGCCGAAAGACCACTGTATGCCCGTAGTCTCCGAGGCACCCTCTACGGGAATAGAGGACAAGCAGAAGCTCTGGAGATCGAAGGAAAACTGTAACTCCTCCGTCATCTTCGATCCACCTTGTATCACCGATGACAACTCGAAACCGAAGAGAGCGAAGGAAGGATCGTGCTCTCTGAACGAGTATCCGACTCTCGCGGACGACAAGACGAAAACGTGGAGATCTAAGGAGAATTGCAACGTTAGCGTGGTACCCGATATAGCCACTTTAATCGAGGACAAATCGAAAGTAAGGAGATGTAAGGAAACGTGTACGTCCTCCGAGTGTCTCGACGATAAAAAACTCCGAAGGTCAACGAAGGAGTCCAGCGGTTCGTTGACGGCGGAGCCAGTTTCCATCGATGATAAATCTAACGTATGGAGAATCTCGAAAGACCCGAGTAATACGGCAAGCGTCGATCTATATGGTAGTTCGCAGATTCCTAGCTCTGCGTCTAATTTCTCCCAAACGTCGATCTCGTTCGTCGAGGTGAACAGACCTAGCAGGACCGAGTCGACTGGCTGCTCGGTCGCGAAGAACTCCTGCTCCAAATACTCGGCCAAGGAGATTTCTGGCCACGGAAGAAGTCACACGGTGGCGAAGGCGACGAGCGTCGCGTCGAACTTGGCCACTCACAAGTGCACGTCCAACTCTAATTGTACGAGCTACGGGAAATCTTCGAGTTGCGCGTCGACCAGTGCCACGAAATCGCAGAGGGTGTTTGGTTCCACTAGTCTGAGCAGTTTGAACGTCGACACCGGCTCGAGAGACTCGTTGAAGTTGGCAAAAAAGCACGTCGGTCCGAATCGCGATTTTCTCGCTGGTAAAGAGCAACATTTACCCGGAGGAAAGTCTATCTCCAGAGAGACGCAGAGGAGTGTCACGCAGGCTGCACCATTGGCGGCAAGCAAACAATCTACCGCGAAGCTTTCGGATGCAGGACATACGATGTCGAACGGGAAGAGTCGACCCGTCTCGGAGTCTAACAGCGAGCTAGGTGACTCACCGATGGACTTCACCGCGATTTCTGTGATTCAGTCGACCGATGAATCTTGCCAGAAGTCGTCCGCGAAGTCGTACGCTGCCAACAATGATATGATGGAGTTGGTGGTTTCGGCAACTTCGTCGTCGGGCACTTACGAGCAACGAAATTGCAGAGGGGACTTTACCACGTCCACACCGTCGAAGGACTGGATGAAATCCAACGGCGACGCGTTGCAAAGTTGCATTTCCTGTTTGCCGCAAGATCTTCCAACGGAGCTGCAGTCTTCGCCCCGAAGTTACAGGGAACGAGAAAAGTGCCGTGATCCATGGCGACCCACCGAAATGGAAAGCAATATCTGCAACCTGAATGTGTGTCCTAGTGATACGTATCAGGATACCGGCTCGAAAAGGAGGACAGGTGCTTCCTGCCAGGCGTTGAGGCATGCGGTTGCCTCGTTGAACCGATTGGATGACTTTTATATGGAGAAGATCGGTGCCGGATTCTTTTCGGAAGTGTTCAAGGTAGGACCAAGTTTCTCGTATCGCTTTATCGATATAACAATGACTTTGGATTATGCAAGGACAATAAAGAAGTATCACAGCTCGCGTTTAAACTATGAATTACAATTTGCGCTTGAGCGAGTACTTTAGCAAATGGAGAAAAGTAACAGGATCGTGATGAGTCGTTCGACGTGTTTCCGATGCGCGGACGTGTTTCATAATAGAGCCATTATCGCGAATATTTTTCTCGGAACGATATTCTCGGCTCGTTTCTCGCCGAGGAATGTACAATTAGAATACGAATAATAATTGGGCATAATGATTAGGAAAGTTTTCTCTTTGATATAACACTGTTTTGCCACCTTTTTTTTTCCTACATTTCATTTTCTTTTTCTCTACCTTTTAAATTCATTATGTATTATCACGCACTTTAATCGCTCGCTTCGCAATACAGAGCAGCGGCGTTATCTCGGCAATTGTTAGTAGACTAACATCAGCGAAGATTAGATACGAACGCGTGCAATAATTCCAAGGCGTTCTCTCTAAATTAATTCCATCCGTAACCATGCGATTACTCGTTTTTTAACGAGCAGTCAAACGTTTTTCCCTTGAAGATCTTCATGCATAGAATTCCTCGATTTCATTTGTAAACAATTGCACGATTTTTGGTCCAGTGACTGCACCTTTGCAAATTAATTAGCATTCGCTCGAAACAATAAAATAAATTCAAGCGGCTGGCAGCAATTGCTCACCTACTTGAGCTTTTTTCGGCAAATTTTCTTTCACGAATTTTCATGGAAAGTATTCGTATATTCATTGGAAGGTGAATTAATAACGCGATCGTAAACGGTAGGATAAATTGTCATTGGAATAACGGTACCCACTCGGAGAAAATGGCAATTAACCATATAGAAAGCTTCCCGTATATGGTACGTGCAATAATCAATGCTAATGGCAATTTAAGTAAGTGACACGGTATATTTTTTCGCGTACGTTGTTCTTTGATCAAGCCGTTAGGTGATTAAATTTAATTCGAAATGAAATTTGAATTTGTAAGAAAAAGGCGATAGCTGTTTGCAAGTCAGGCATACGTCGTATATCTTTATGTACACAATATGTAAGTAGTTGACAATATGAAATATCGTATCAGACCAAAGTGACTACTCAGCCAAAAACATTTGCCACGAGGTAAAAGATCCAAGGAGGAATTTGCGCCTTACATCGCGAACAAAACGTTGTGACATAACGAAACGTGGAATCATGGCCACATTTGCATAAATCACCGCTCTTCCTTCCTCCGAAGGTTCGTTAGACGTGATTCATGAAAAATCATCTGCTCGTATCTATGTTGGTTAGGGCTGGCTGCAGCTCGTCGACTTTTTACGCACCTGGAGCATCGAACACAAGCCTTTCGTATTCATTCTACCGAGCCAGGTGCTAGGCATAACTTCTCGTTGCTTTCGTGACAGATTATTTATTTCTGTTATGGAACTTTTTACGCGCAGCGGAACGTTACATCGTTTAAACAGCCTAACGGCACTTAAGAAATGACGCGCAACTTTTTTCCCCGTTTTTGTTCGATATTTCTAGAAATTATTCTTCTTTATATCCAATAACGTTACGCAACGGTCAACGTGGAAAATTCGCGCTAAATCATAGGTGAATTTCACATCGCACAAGTTGAACCGCGTAATGTACCATAATGTGCAGAAGTAGGTTTCTGCTGGTACGCACGTAGGTACGATGTTCTGGAAGGATGCTATAAGTCACAATTTCCCCCCTAGTCTGCAACCACTTCCTCTATTGCGCCTTCTTTATTCTCTATCTTCTCCACGGCACTGTTAACCGGTGCTTTTCTTATCCACGCGTATCTAGCACCGTGTAGCGTCGTTTCGCCTTTTTCTTCTCTCTCTCAGTCCTCTTTTCCACGAGACTAAGAAACACGCACGTACGTAGCTACGTATCCTGGAAGTATTTTCGAGTGCGCGCATAATTTTGCACGTAGCCGAATGCGCTGGTGACGATAGAAAGTCGGTCCAGTTCCGTTGGAGGTAAAACCTGCAATTTGCCGGGCATTTGCGGACGACTGGAGGATGACCGCCGCGTCAGTGTCATCGGAAGCTATCGAACCGAGCCGAGAATCTTGACGAGAGCGTCGTTTCTCATCGGCTAGGTACGATATAAATAGGTCAACAGGAAATCGAGTACGGCACGAACCACGTATCGCGAGCGTTCTGTTTAAAAATAAATCCACCGCGTTCTCCGGCGTTCTGGAGGGTCCTTGCGATTTGTACCGTAGGTCAAAGTCTTCTGAACTTTCGCGCTCGAACAGTCTAAGAGCGTGGCCCAACATCTTGTCGTTATCGACGCTACTTTCCATTAACGAAGTTATTTAGCCGGAATTTGAATAATCACGCGGTTCGATAGCTACGAACCTGGCCATCGATTGCTTACCCAAAAAGTGTGTCGACGCGTAGCTGAAAATTGATCAAGTTGTCGCACTTTTCTCCGAGAATTTACGTCGGCGCTGCCGTGTTGGAGGTCGTGTCCTTGGCGGCTCGGAATCGTTACGCGAGATTCGACGCGAGTCAATTTGCGCGAAAGTTTCAGCTCGGTGAAAGTCACGAAAGTCGTTCGAAGAAATTGAAAAAAATTGGAAGGACCTGACCGCGCGAGCCCCCCGATTCACGAACAGAGGAACGCGATTCGATTTCGGAGGTCACGAGTTCTTGGCAACCGCACGCGATCTCACGACTAGAGCCAACATTTTGGCAAACCGCTTCCTCCGCTCGAGCCAGACCGAAGAATTCGTCGTTTAACTCGACTCTATACCACCGACTATGCACGCACAGCAGGCACATCAGCCTCTACTTCAACCACTGTCTCTGGCCATCGTTAGAGAGATCAGCCGCGTGTACAACGTTGCATTCCTCTGACGGAACTCGATTTGTATTTCGAGACAGGAATCTTACCTATCGCCGTAATCGTTGTCGGCAAAGGACGATGTAACAACTGGTTTCAATGAGCCATCGAATCGACCGATTATTGTATGCTTTTTAAGCATCTGGACAACCAGTTTCGTTCCAACGGACCGATGGAACGTGTTACGTAGTAGCTTCCTGGATATAGCAAGGTCGTAAAATCGCCGAAGCATTGAAGTTTTCGTGCTTTAAGCATTCAGATTGTCAGAAAACCGGGAACGATGCTTTTTAATTCAAAACTATGCTGTTTCGCGGAGGTTTTATTAGTCTTGCTAATATTATAGTACTCTGCACACTATTGCTGTAAAATTTTATCGTGTCACATTTTTCCACGAATAACATTGTAACGATATTGCACTTCGTTTCTACGACGGATATCCTTTACAGTCAGCAGTATATCTTTGATATTTCAATGTCTTTTTTCTTCGTCTGTTTGCTTGTTTTCATTTATTTGCAAGAGCTACGTATTAAAGAACTATAACGTAGGAAATATAACGACGTTATAAAAAGCTGACAGGCGTTAGAATTTGGAAGTAAGCACGTTCGAACGTCTGGACAGGCGAATTGACAGAAACTCGAGAAGGTAAGGGTGCGAAACGTCAGTTAGGGTGGCATAAAGTACACTTTAAACATGGTTCAGGGCCTCGCGAAGGTCGTATACGTGATAATATATGTACATTGTATAACAAAGGGCCATTCGAACAGCTGAATCTGAACGTGATTACGAAAGCATAATATTTGGAGTAATGTCAAACGTTAAGTAATTGTTTCGCAATTGTAAAAGCGTCTAGAATAATCAAACTGTCCACGAACGTGTATTATGTTGGTTGAAACGTGTTGGAGAACTAATGAGTCGAAATGTTCTCGGATAGACGTTGAAAGATATTTTCTTTCAGATGTGGAACGCTGTTGCGCCGAAGCGTTCTTCGCACTTTGTATGCCATCTGATTCAGGTAATTCGACAAAGTATAAAACGCGAAATTCCACTTTTGTGTTTCGCGAACGAGTCCGTTAATCATAAATATATCTCGCGGACGATACGGCATGATATATTTGCCTGAAAAGTTTTATCTCAGCTCGTCCCTCACGTTCCACGTGCACGCGTATTCTTGGTCTTCCTACTCTTCTTCTTTTTCTGTTTATTCTGTAGAAAAAGTCAACGCGAACAAGTTATAATTAAAAGGACAGGTGGAACGCAGTGGCGTTCGACAAATGTTTAATCGGAGATTTCTCTCCCAGCTTTCTCGATCGTGATTCCGTGGTGACTCTCAGAAATTGAACGACGAAACTGAGGCTACCGTGGCCAAAGAAAAAGGAAAACAGCCGCGAAAGCGGAGGAGCTGAAACAGAGTGAGAGAGAGAGAGAGAGAGAGAGAGAGAGAGAGAGAGAGGGAGAGTAACGAAAAGATGCTCCAGATCTATTTTTGCGTCCCGTTCAACTTCGATCCTTGTCTCGCCGCTCTTCTTGGCTGATGAATCTGAAATTTTGAACTAAACTGCTGCTTCGAAATCGCCAACCATCTCTGTATGATTGGGAAGATAACCTCGTTCATGGAAGTGAAATACGCTTAGTAATTCAACATGTGGACTTAAGAACACTCGAAAGTGCTCAGGAATGCTCAGGAATTCTCGCGACAATTTTTATATAACGAGTTTCGAGCTCGATTGTCGTCAGATTGTCGCCCATCCGAAGATAAACGAGGCTAACAAACATGTCGTAAGATTCTTCGAAAACAGTCGACAAACGATGGGCGATTGCAAAATCCGTTTTATAGTTGGCGGTTTTTCATTTAAGATATATCGGCCTTGTTATCGTTTGCGTTAATGAGTTAGCAAAATCTCGCGTGTAATTAAAACCTGTTACGAACACCGGAAATTTCGAAGCGAATTTGAGCTACAACAGCTGTATTAATATCGAAGTAAAGTTGTTTGTAAACCAGTTGGATCATGAATAAAACATGCGAGAAACGTTATTCGCGTTCCGTCTTTCATCGCGGATTTTCTAAACGAAACGACTGCGCTTTGTTATTTCGAATAACGGTTAGTCGCCTTATGAAAACCTTGAAATGAAATCGTCTTTATCTGCTTCCACTATCACTACTACCAACGACTGTATGAATGCTTTATAAGGTGTATTTCATTTCGTCCTTTTTATCAACTTATATACTGTACACGCAGAGCCGCATTGTACGATGTTCGACCATGAAAAATCATCCTTGTAGACTAGTCGGTGTCGCGTTGAAACCGTACATCCTAGAACTGGACGATCCTTGGTCAGAGAAACTTCTAGCTCCCATCAATTTCACGATTTAGTTTCATAATTCAAGTCCGCGTATCTCGAATAAAACGAAGTCTTGCGTGTTCTCGTAACGCGTGTTACAATTGTGCAAATTTACGCGTCTATACGTGGCTGGCTGAGTCGGACACCGCGGTTTTCGCGTCTAGCCTCGACACTTTCCTTATTTCTAATTCCGTCGACGCGAATAAAATGAAATTGGCCGGGACGCGCCAGCGCCATTCGCTCTCCTTGCAAAACCTATTTGAATTTTACGTAACCCGCTAATTATACAGCCACCTTTGCTGGAATTTCCTCCGAGTATAGTCCGACGTGAACATTTTCCTCATTTCCGAGAACCTTTATCGAGCTCGTTGATCTAAGACCATTGGATAATTCGGAACACGTTTTTAAAAGTCGATCTTTCCTTCCGTCGATCTAGATCGAGAACGGAAAAATGCGAAGACTATGGAACAAGTATCGTGAACGTTGTTTCACGTGAAACTTCGTTACGGACGACTGACGTTCGATAAAGCAAAGGAAACTAGAACAAGGGAACCTAAGGAACAGGAGATTTTTTTTCCATATCGAATTTATTATCGCCGTAAAAATCACGACGTCCTTGGAGGCGCATCGACTTCGATGGAACGCGGTTATTATGGTCGTGGTAATTCCTACGTTTATGCTTGCGGATATAGTTTCAGGACAGTCGGTGGAAATGCAGTAAATAACCGGTAATGACACGCGTGATGACAGACTGCGTTATTACGGACATGCTTCGCGGAAACACAGCAGGTATCGAAATAAGGTCGTTTCACCGCGAATCTCCTTCGATTCGATCGTCCTTTTGTATACGTTCGATTTCCTATATCTTTTTTATTTCTCCTCGATTTTTCTATGCAGTAAACATCGTTTATCCTCTTTATTTTCGTTTGAGATTGTTCGTAGTGTCGTTCAAGTTTTTAATCGGGCTATTCGAAAAGATACAGAACTTTAGAATTCCATCGAGAAGCGTTTCATCGCTTATCGCACTGAATTACAAAGTCCGTGGAAATCACGCATTCCACGGTGTCTCGAAACGCAATTTAACTAAAATATACATATGTGAAACGTGAGGGCTTGATGCCTCGGAGAAAGTTCTTACAGCTGCAGTTTATGCACGCGCTTTGACATCGACTGATGAGCCGCAAACAACTCTACCCGTAGGTACATTGAACGTAATAGCATCTTCGACGTAAATTTGCAACGCACCTCGTCGAACGCTGTTCTCTTTGCTCCGTCTTTGATAACTATTTCTATTTAGATACAGTTAAGTACCATCTCAGGTGCAAGAATTCCAAATTCCAAAAGATTCAAGCATTTTCCATTTATACGAGGAAGATTGTGGTTTCGTAAATTATTTTTAGTCAAATAGTTGAATTATTTTATTTATTTTCTAAATATGGCAAGAGCAAAATTCTCTAAGAGACAGTATAATTGTCAATCAGAATATAAATTAAAAAATCAGAATTAAAACAATGCAATTTTCTTGATTTAATATTTTATTTTAGCAGCTTTCCACGATCGAGGGGTTTACACCAAAACGATAACCTCTCGACTTTTCAAACAATACTTTTTAAATAACTGTGCGATTCGCAGTTTACGAAATCCATTGAATTTCGTCGAAAGAAATACGTGGGCGTCCGATCAATCTTATCCCGCCATCTTTATCGCATCGGGGCATTAATCAACTCTCAGTAACGTTGAATTGCTTTCAATTGCGCGAGCAAAGGAAAAGAAAAGCGTCTACCATGCGAAATTGATTTAGTGTAGCGCGTAAAACTGTCTCTTGAAGTATCGTTTGCTTCGAATTTAAAACGCGGTTCGCTCGTTGTAATTAACGCATGCAACGTTACGCTAATCGATCTTAACGACGCGCCTTACGGTATTAATACGCTCCGTGATATAATTGTCGCATGACTCGTGCGCCAATTAAGCAAACTCGGAGTCCGTGTATCAAAGTGTTCGATAGCGACGCCGGGATCAAAGCAAAGCGAGTCGCTCGTTCTGGTGTTGGAGCAAATAACGTGAGCACGATATGACAACGGGATCACGCGTGACCGTGCTTCTACCTCTTTGACAACTGTTTCTCCTCTTAAACATACATAATATGTACAACGTTACATATGATTTCGATAAAAGATGGACGAAAAGAATTTTTCTTCCATTTAATGTACAATCCCGTTACGGTGTCAATCCTATAAAGTATAGAGCGTAGAAGGTATACACGATGCAGAGTTACAGTCGACCATTATAAATATTAAGCTTAGGGCGAAAGAATTTGTCCACGACCTGGATAACTTAATTGGATAAAGTCCCGGTTCAGTGATCCAGCTAGCCGCTTCTCTTCTCCCCCTAAAAAATACCAGTTAATTTCTCCAATTCTCCTAATCGAGTATTTTCACCGCTTCATATATCTCTATTTATTCCTTTCGAGCCACTTACGTAACAGACGCCGCTTCCGTTCTCAGAATAATGACATCGTAGGACGGAACAACAGGTCGCAGCGTCGAGCGATCCCGACTTTAATAACATGCAGGTGTGTTTTTCATGGTAAAGCGGTAACAGATATACGCGTTGCAAAGGATCGATCGACGAGACGACGATGGAGCAGGGATCTAAGAGGGGATCGAGAGAAGTTGGAGAGGTCGAAGGTGTCGCGTGCTCGCGCCAGAGACCTTCGTAAGGCCGCGGCGAAGCGACAGGCGAACGATCTGTCGGAAGTAGCCTCTCTTTCACTCCGGTGGCCTCACGTAGCAGATAGAAACGACCGACCTTGCTTGCGAGCGTTCGAAGCTCGCGTTCACCGCGGCATTTCCTTCCTCCGACGAAATAAGAATGCTCGAAGCAGACGAGAAAGCCGGTCACGCCGCGTTGGCCATGGAGTACGAACACTCTCTAATGAGTCTCTGTTACGGGTTCTCGTTCCTCGCTCATTTTCGTTCTACGACCGATTCATTAGCCAGCGAGATACGACCAGGTGGCCGGCCAACGTCCTATCGCGGCTCATTCCCGATTCGCGATCGAGAATCCTCTCTCTTTCCGCGGCCTCCTACGAAAATCGCCGGAAGTTCACGCCGCCGCGGCTGCCTTAATTGTGAGCACGATATTTCGAAAGTGACGGAGTTTCTTCGCGTTCTCGCCAGTTCCGTACTCGATCCCCTCGATAACCGTGCAAGTTTCGTACGCGTTAGCTCCCGAGGATGATCGAGGGGTTTCGCTACCCTCGCAAACTTCCTTCTAACCACCGAATAAGTAATTGGAAAGTAACGGATTACGTTCCCGTTGACCCAGAAACCGGTCGTAACGTTGGAAACGTCGAGCCAAGCGGCGATATTTGACCGAGGATTATTCAATAGTTTCGCAATGATCGTTACAGCGCGTTGTTTCGTTGAACGCGGGTATTAATGAAACGAAACTAAAATCGTGCGAACGCATCGAAAATGAGTACGATTTTTATGCAGGTATGTTAACGACTGTTACGAGCTCGCCTACGATTATATTTAAATTCATCGAACGGGGAGGAAAGTTGAGAAATCTGTCGTTGACTCGTACTGCTCGATCTTGGGAGAAATCTTGGTCGAGCGTTGGTATCTCGGAATCTCTCGCCTATCAATTCAATTCTCGCGAAACTTTCATCCCCGTATTTAGAGATAATTGCTAAATAATTCATGCATTATGATCCCGTAAACAACCAATAATCGTAATAATTTCGCGTTTTATCCGACTGACCGAGCGCTTAATTTTCTTTGGATAACTTTTACTTACAAGTGTAAAAGCGAGACTGGAATTTAATAGAAAAAGGTTCGATCTGGCCTGGATAGTTAACGTACTGAAATTTATTGGTTCCGCCGCGAAATAGGCCCGTTTCCGCTTGGCTGCCAAGTAAAATGTCGTTCTTCGGCCAAAATGTTCCGTGACTCTCGATTCAATCTGGCTGATTGACGAGATTCGAGAGCGAGGAAAATATCGCGCTACCGCTGGGAAATCTACGTTTATTAGACTCGTGAGTCGTTCCAACGACATGCAAATCCGGCAAGAAGTACGACTGGTTCCACTGTAAAAGTGGCGAAGTTGTCTTGGAAAACCGGTCGTATATTTTACCGTCGATCTTTCGCGCGGACTTTGAAGCAATTCGTAACCGTCGACGTAAGTAAACGAAAACAACGAAGCGTTTCGATTTTGCACAATGGTAATCGACTCGTGAAATCGGCAGAACACGGTGATCTCGAATTAGTTTTGTAATTTAACAGCGAATTAAAGGGCTTCCAATAAGAATTCCAATGAAATCGAGCGAGAACGAGAGTGCGCACCCTTCGCCAGACTCCAGTTGCCGGTTTCTTTAAACTTTAACGATGTTAATTTTTCGCTAAACTTTCCTCGCGTGGCAATTAGCAGTGCTAATTGCCCGGTAATTATACGGATCTACTTTTGTATTCTTTGTCCTTCTCTAAACTTCGTTACAAGCTTGGACAAAAAAATCGTGTTCCACCGTGTTGATCGTAATATACTTGGAAATATGGTTGATCCTAATGCGATATCGATGTCTAATCTGTGTCATAAATATTCTTGTTAACAAATCATACTCCAATTTTTTATTTCCTCGCCTAATAAGTATCTCGAACATGCTCCGGCGTTGATTCTCTGAAAGACTGCATTACGGTATACGAACGATTCGAGAGGACAAACTTGTCATATTTAGTAATCGATTTCGAAGCAAATCTTCGACGTGCAATTTATTGACAAGCTAAAACCATAAAAGGAGATTAAGCTCTTATAGGGAAAGCCGATCGACATTCACGAAGAGAAACTTTTTGTTAAAAAGTGATCGGAAAAAATATTAATATAGAAACTCTGTCAGAGAAAGTGCGTAGCGCGAGGCGAGAAAGAAATTTATCGCGGTGTCTCGCGATCGGTCGTCAGAGAAATCCTCATCGATGCTCGTGTCTTGAAATGTGGTGCATCGTCTCCTTCGATTTTGTCTTGTTCGATCGATCAACGAGTGTACAGCGTCCCTGCTGCGAGATCGCGTGACTATCGCACGAGATTTTTCGATTTTTCGCTGAAACTTTGGACGGGTGCGCTGCGTCGCTGGGAAAAAATTGTGAACTTGTAAAGCCTTTCAAGGCATGGCCTTCGAGCCGTACGTTCTTAATTGGTAAATCGCTCTTAATAGAATCGTAGCTTTCCACGAAGTGAGTTAGAACATTCGCGTCGACAATTTCCTTTGAAATTTTCGAACCTTCTTGTTCACATCGTTAATTAGGTTCAACTATGGCGCGAGCAACTGCGAATCTATTTCTACATTCATTTCATAGATCTTCTATTTTTCTAGCGAAAATGCTACAAAACAATTTGGAATCCCTATTCTTATTATTTGTAATTTGTAGTTTATATACAGACGTTTTAAGTATTGAAGCTTCCACACAAACTTGGTGATTTTGGTATTTTCATTGTCTACGTAACGATCTACTCTGTTCTGTGGTAAATTTCGAACTACGCACATTTCGTAAATTTGTATGAAATATTCTCTACTTTTCGAATTATTTTATTCGTGCTATTTCCATTCTCAGATACTCACGTACGCGAGTGAATCACATCGCTGAAAATAATTCATGGCTCACCTACTTAAGAACTTATCGTTCGCTAAAAGGCCAAAACACTCCACAAGTTCTTTACATAGTATAACGCATCCATTCATCGCTGCTACTTAAATACGCCGCCACCAACTGCATCGCATTACATCATAATTCACATCATAAAAAAGAAGGAGAGAATCAAATGCCACGCAGTATTTTTGGCCCTTTTTTTTTTTTCAAAATTTCAGCATATCCGAATTTCAAAACTCTCTTGGTGAGCAGCGTTAGTGTTACGTATTCTTGATTTCACAGACCGGGAAAAGGAAGAAAGCGATTTTAGAAAATAATCGAAAGTGTTCTCTGCACGATATAAAAATAAGACAAAGCAAAAATATTAGTCTCGGTGCAGTGAACTTTTCGTTGAGCGTGCGATCTCGCGTAAATGCAACCCTATTTGCAGTTGACTTTCGTTGGAAACTTCGTCTCACGGCACGCTGCGTAAACTTTGAACTTTCCGAATCACTCTCGACTCGTTTTAATTGGTGCGTGGATTTTAATTATGTCGAGGTTTTCCCCTTCGTCGACGTACGTCTGCGTATCTGTGATTTCCTTCATCGTGCCATTCGACGCACGTCGAGCGCGAAAGTTGACAAATCGTTGCCTGTACGAGGGATCGAAAGAGCCACGGATTGGAGAAAATGATGGATGAGCAACGATCGCGATTGTCTTTTTATCTTTAATGCAAGAAGTCATCGTTGAAGTTGTCTCGCGTGGAATAGCCGTGATCGCAAAACATCCGCGCGTTCGAGTTATCGTTAATTAACCCGATAATTCGCGCGATTAAGATACCACAAAAATAACTCATCGTTCATTTCTCATCCGTGGTCACTGCAGTGCAGCTACAAATAGACGCGGTTGACCTTTGTCGGTCTCCCGTTTTACAGACCGGCCCGTTGAATAAAACTATTAAACATCGTGTTTGCCCTTTAATTGCCGTGACGGCCATAATTGCTCGGTAAATTTGCGATCTGGCCGTTATCTCATTGGTCCTACGGCGGCAATTTAGCGGCAATACGTCATTGGACTTATTAAATCGAGTGAAAAATCAACGCTGTAAATTCGTCGGCTGTTTCGTGCTCGAATTAACTTGCCAGATGACGATCTCTCGCAGAGGCTCGCACAGGGATCGGTACTTCCTCGGTAATCCAGTCTCCGACAAAGCCGTGCAACGTTAATGGAAGTTCTGCGGTGATAGAGGCCTTTCAGGGGTGCCTTTTCCCGGAAGCCTTTGAATCCTCGAAATCTTCGACGCGCTCTAGCCGTCACTTTTAATCTTTGCAGTCCCTTTTTCTCCATGCGAGGTTCACCGAACTCCAAGAGAGTATGTCGTAAAATGCCGTGCATTTCCTACGCTATGTTCCATCCTTTGCGTACAACATCGCATAACGTACGGATATTTTTAACCGCATAAATCGAATGACTGACTAATCGTACCAACTTTGTCCATCGGAAGATTCAACGTAATTGTCAAACGCAAATTACTTTTCACATACTGACATACGACCTATATTGTGATTTATAATTTGTTCTTAATCCATCCATTTACGAGAATGTGCCTCCTAGTTTTACGGCAGAACTTCCTTCGTACGAATTTCGTTTATTTGAACGAAATCGTGGTTAGCATCGATTAAATGAACTTCTACTTGTTGAATCCATTTAGCTGAACGCGAACTAGCATTATATGAACGAAAAGTGTATCTGTTCTCCAACAACGTTATACAAACGGGGTTTCCTACGTACGTTAATGCATTTGTCCCGTAAATAAAGAAATAAAGAAGTAAATAAATTTAGCAGAATTCAATGAACAATGCTATATCGCGTGCATGGTGAAATGGTGAAATTAAGCTCGGGGCAGTGATTGGTAACAACGATACTCGTTGATAACCGATGTTGAGAAAAAGTAGCAAAAGTTGGGAACAGAAAGGGGTCAATAAGAAGCCGATCGATCGACTGTCCCGCTTCTGTCTGGATCGATGCGAAAAAGCGCCGGATGAACGAAGAATAGCGGCCTCGAGTCGTGGAAAAAAAGTCGAGCGTTTACAATGTTTGCGCGTGTGGTTGTCGGCAGTCGTTAATCACTCGCGGTACAATAATCACCGCGTGCTTTCTCTGTACATCCGCTAACAATGGAAGTCGAATGCGTGGAGAACACGCAAGGACGAGTCCACGTATACAGCGAGAATTATTTAAACGAACCGGGCCAGCTAATTATTTGGCGTTCTCGGCAGCGACTTTCGCGAAACTTGAAAGACAGCTTCTGAAACGCTCGAAACAGTTGCTTTCGACCATCGAGTGAAAACTACTTGGCATAGTTTCGTCGTTGGCAAAAAGACCGCGATGATTCCGAAGGCATTCGGAAATTACCTGATGCTGATCTTCGCTTGTCGCCGTACAGTTACGATAATTTCAATGCATGAGTAAAAGCGAAGAGCCCCGGATGAGATATTTATAGTCGAGATTGTCTGCACGTCAAGTGGAAAGTCTTAAGTCGTACACGGAGACGTTAAGTATCTGAGTCAAAGTTCCAATTTATTTATCGTGCAAAAATAACGCACGGATATACGCGCGTTCCAAGTTCAAAGTAGAATGCCATAGGTTCGAGTAACAATTTCTAGATATAAAGTACCGAAATGAATATTCTTCCTTCGCGATTCTGCTTCAGATAGCAGACAGCTGCCCGGAATAGTTTTACTAAGACGATAATAAAAGAAAATTACTGCTTGGCGACACGAAACGTGCACTTAGCTAACCTGTTTTCGTGTTCTAATGTATTCATAGGTCAAAACGATAACGCGAAATTATCGAACTGTAGGATTCAAGCAACGGGTAGAAAAAGCGCAGAACTTGTTCCAATTTTTATATTCGTATCAGCAATGCATTACCTGCATAATTCGTGCAAAAACGTTAGGAGGTAAAACTACAAAAAATCTAGAAAGAAAAAAAAAAAATAGAAAATGTGAATTCCAAATCAGACTAGAAGCATAAATAAGAATCTATCTATTGCACGATCGATAAAAAATTAGGTTCGTCAGTCTGGCCGTAATTGTGAATTTGATCAGTTCGATTTAACGGTCTGTAAAGGCCGCCGAGGCTTTCGACGAGGTGGTTCGAGGCAGCTCGTTTTTTTATCGAGTCAAGTGTCAGTTCAGTAGCGAGAGTTCGAGGGAGCGACTTCTCGTTAGCTTTGCTTCTTCTTCCGTTCTTTTTCTTCTACGCGAAACACTCGATTTGCAAGCGCTCTGTTTACCCGGCAAGTCCGCGGGTATTCGTCATCGTTTGGCCGCGGCCCAACTAAGCCAGCCACTGCCAAGGAATCCTGGCCAGATTCCCTTTAGATATTCTCGACTTTTTATCTCGTGGAATTTCCACCTCGTGCCGCTTCTCGTATTCGTTTTCCCTTGATCGAATTTCCCACCGGTTTCCGTGGCCCGTTTCTCGCTATCCATCTTTGAATCGATCGATCCCTGTCAACCATCGATTAATGCTCCAATTCGCGTGCCACGCAACGTCGAGTTTTTCGATAACTGTAAACGACGAGTGGCGCCAAGTCGCGCAGACACGACTGGCGTGTCTTTCGTTGGTTTGTTCGCGGCGTTACACGGAATCGTGGTAGCGCGGGAATTCGTAAAAGTGCGAGAAACGACGAGGCAAAGTCGCTTATTAGCAGAGTCGCTCGAAGAGCAAATTAAGACCGGAAACAGAGCGATATCGTGCACGCGAATTCGTAGCACCGCGTCGCGCGTTCCGCCCCTCGAGCCGATTCGAAGATTCGAGGCTTCCACGGTGACGCCGTCGTTGTAACGACATTCCGACGCGGTACCGTCGCGATTATAATCTCTTCGGAGTCGTTTTGACACTGATATCACGACTGCCTCTCACTGTTGACCCGTTTATTTGCAGTGAAAGAGAGATTAAATCATCTTCCTCTTTCTCACTCTCTTCCTGTTTTTCCCGTTCTCTCGAGAGAGTTTAAAGACGCAAGATGCTGTTGCGCGTTCCTTGCGATTGATATCTCGAAAAGTGGCATCTCATCCTAATTAAGATCACTCGTAGAAGTAGCTGTTTTCCATCGTTCAATGATCCTTCGGATACACTTTTGCTTTTAAATTCTTCTACTCTCTGTTTATTATGCATACCTGCTTCTCTAGTATATCGTTTTCTCGTAGTAACGCAACGTGTTTGCACCTATGAATGAATAAGCGAATGATCGAATAAACGTATAAATATATTCAAATGGTATCACTTAAGGCATCCTTGCACGGTGATTGATCCTCGTACGCGATTCACAGCGTATATCTATGTAGTTGGATCCTCTGTGGTTGTAGAAGCTGTTGTACGACCGTGCCACGTTCCTGCTACGTCGCGTCTCATTAATACGTTTCTGCCTCGTGAGAATCGGCCTGACGTTCTCTCACGCGCTCCTCGAGCTGTGAAAACGTGGTACACACAGATATCGTTATACGATTGGGAACGGCGCACACCGTACTTAATATCGCACCTCGTCGTTCGCGGGAACGCTTAATTACAGTGTAATATGCATTGAGATAATTTTCTTGTCCACGGTGGAAACGCACGGAACGATCGAGGTACGAGAAAGTCTCGTTGCGAGTTTCGATCCATCGCGAAAACTTTGCGAATAATAACATTCCTATTAACAGAGCTATCAATTAGCCGAGCTATCGGTTAACTCGACTGAACGAAGTCCTCGTTTCACACTCGTACGATCCGTGCTTGCCTCGGTTTCTTCTTCTAGTTGGACACTCGGCTTTCTAAAATTACCTTTACGCAATGCAGACATTCCAAAGCATCAGCGACCTATCGTGATACGATCGAGAACTATTCGTCCAAAGTCGCATCTCTCCCTCGGAACTGATTCGGATTAGACTGTGTTTATAGCAGATGCGTGTTCTCGCCAATAGGTCAGAACGATCAAATGGTCAAGAACCACACGCAAGAAACACAAGACATTCACATTTGTCGATTTTCTAACTTCGATACGACGGCTAAAAAGCAGCATGTATTCCAATTTGTTTGCATAGTTGGGAAGCAGATTTGTTACGTCCAAAAATTCGAACCTTTCAGGAAGATTTCTTGAAGATTTATAAATCTACGAAATTTCGTAACAAACCAATAGCGTTACGGCAGTCAATATTTTTGAAGTTAGTTTATATATTAATTTTATACATATCTTAATCTTACATATAGCATGTGAGGTGATAAGGACGTCGTGAAAGGTATCGAGCAATGACTCACAAATAGGTTTAACGAATTTTATTTTCGTGGTAGTTGCACTTACAGAGCGTCGCGGAGATGACTTGTGCGCGGTTCGGTTGCTTCTGACTCTCCCCGGGCTTTCCTTAGTTTCCCTAGGGAGAGATTTTCTCCCGGACGAGATAAACCCGAACTTTATAGAGCAATAAACTATTTGGGACCTAGGAGGCCCATTTGCTTTTTAGGAGGTCCCAGAGCTTTTCTTAATTTCGATATCCGTCTTCGGACATTGTTTCTGTCAGGTAGTTTCCTGTTTATTATTTTTTTCACGTTCTTTCGTGGCCATGTGTCCCACTCATCTGTCTTACCCTGGGGCCTTTTTTATGGCCGTGTTCCGCCACACATGTATTGGGTTAGTGCTCGATGTCGATAGATGTCACAAAATTATTTGCGAGTCTGGCTAACATTTGTTATTGCATGTGCAAACTTCATAACGGATAAAAAAGGTCATATTCAATCATTATTTCAACAGTAGTCTTTTATGCCCTGACAGTTTTTGCTTTGTAAAAAAAAAAAAAGATTTGAAAAATGAGCGAGGGAAAGATTCATTTGCTTCGTGTCATGCTCTACGAATCCCGGAAAGGTGTAACGGTGGGAATTCCTGTAAAAAGCATTCAGGACGTTTACCAAGACCGTGTAACAGTTCTTCGTATAATAGAAAAGTTTCTCTACGAGTTCCTCGGTTAAAATTCGTCGATTATTTTGCAATAAATTAAGCGCTACGTCTGGATTTTGCAAGTCATTTTTTTTATTACACTGAGAGTGTACGATCTTGGTAAACGTCCTGAATGTTTTTTACAGTTACATCTTTCCGGAATTCGCGAGCATGTCACCACGCAAACGGATCTTTTCTCCGCTCATTTTTGCCATTTATCGCCATTTTTATCTGCTATGAAGTTTGCACATACAACAACGGGTGTTAGCAGACTTGCGAATAATTTAATAACATCTATCATGGAATCGGGCACGAATTTTTGCACTGACCCAATATTACAAGTATATGCATTTCAATCTCCGAACGTGTTATTCGCCGATACAAGCATTCGCTGCATCCATAACTTTACAGTTTCGGTCTAACTGTTTGCGTACTTTGAGCACTTCAAGTAACGATAAACGTCATGTTTTATAACGTTACGAGTAACCGCTAGATACATCAGAAAACGCTTAAACGGTTCAAGGGTTCGACGATACGACGCATAACGTTCCACGACGGCGTAGAAAATTGTATTCAACATCTGTGTACACGGTTTCCAGGTTACCCACAAAGTGACGAGTCAGGTGATGGTCCTGAAGATGAACCAGCTGCCTGCGAATAGGCCAAACATGCTGAAAGAAGTTCAGCTGATGAACAAGCTCAGCCATCCGAACATACTCAGGTAAGTCGAATCGAAATCCGGTCCACTTTTGCGCTGGAGAAACTCGGCTGACCATAACGAAGAAAATCAGCCCCCTCGCTTCGCGCCGAATTTTCTCTGTCCTCGCTCGAGAAACCAGTCAACGAACGATTAATTAAGGAATAAGCGCGAGAGACGGCCCATCTGACGCGCGGCAAGTCACGCGTGTCGTTCGCTTTCTTCGCCGGTAGTTTTAAATTAAAACGGCGCGAGTCGTCGCGCGAATCGCGATGGAAATAGAAACTAGTTGGATAGAACGTCGAAATGGAAACGTCCGGTATATTCGTTAGTCGAAGCAATTAAGGGGACAACGTTCTTTTCTTCTATCGGTCGGTTCGAATTTATTTTCGCACAGATACAACGTACACATAGGCGGCGTGTATCAGGCTTAAGGAGAAAATAGCGTATCAGTGTCACAGCTGGAGCTCGGTCGAAGGAATATCGTTTAAAACGAGAGAAATCTCGAAACGGACCAATTTTTTATTCTCCTACGTGACGATTGGATCTCGATTATGGAAACAAATAAGCAGCTGGTAATTTAAGTCTCATGTGTCGACGATGCTAGTTTCACTGCTGCGCTGGGAAGTTTCCAATCACTCTCCCTGCGAATACATAATTGCAACGAAGTTGTAATAGTCGAATATCTACTCCATTTCTATACCTTGTATACGTTCATTCTATTATCAGCAAAATTCAACGTTCAGACGTCTAAATAGAGAAACTTGGGCAAAATATTGACTAAGATCTCGGCTGAAATCTTTCCGGTAAAGTAACGAAGATGGTGCATATTTGTTTATCTTCTTCGTAGGATTTCATCTCGTAAAGCAGTCAGTTCCCACGCGAAGAATCAACGTCCCTTCGAAATGGATCGTTGCTGGTTGACGCAACCGGGTGACTACGGAGCTAATGTTAAAAGAGTTTCGCGGTTTGCAAGTTACGAGTTATGACATAATGGCAGCGGGTATGGCCGTTCCGCGCCGCTTCGCTTCTCGCGGCTAGACGCGCCGCATCCGCGGCGACAACGCATTCCAACGATATAAACGGCTTGGCCCAGATTCGGCTGTGTGTGTTTATCCCGCGTGGCTAGTGGATCTTATTTCTGGCATTTCTCTCGTTGAAGGCTGCGAAAACCGCGAGCATCGTCGGGACGTGTCTTTTCATCGAGAGTGAGCCAGCTTGATGGAAAAAGAGAAGGGACGGAGAATAATCTTTGATGCGCGAATTTCGTAATTCTTGGAACGATAGGACGCGCCAGGTGTACACATTTCGTTTCAGGGAATATGGATGAATGAAATCGGTCGATAATCTCGAGATATGTACAATGTACATACATACCGTGTGTTTGGTTTTGTTAAGAGCGAGACCAAGATTTACTACTAACGCCACACTCGCGTCAATCGATCGGTCGTTTCTTCGAATATTCCGCGCCAACTGCCAGAAACGTGCTCGTGAATAACTAGTTTGTCCGAGCCGGTCCAAAACTTTGCTTCTCGAAACGCTGCAGATAATTCCTTTTTTTTTTATTTATTAAAATTTACAATCAATTCTCGCATTGAGAATTTTCAGTAATTTTTTCCGGCGTGGCGCTGTGACATGGCTAAATTATTTATAATAAGTTAATACTTATTATAGATATGTATAATTTATAAGTAAGTAATATGAATATGTAAAATTACATAAAATAAATCTAGTTAAACCAATCTAGTTAAATCTAGAGCTTAGGTCTAACGGGTAGTGTCTCTTCAGTCTGCGGATTTGGTCCGATGTATCGAGTAATCCAGCAATTAAGGGGTTTCGATGTTTGTTGATTCTTTTACTATATCTGATGCTATATTTTGCTATTTCCTCTTTGACTGTACGTATCTTGAGGTCGCGATGTATTACTTCGTTGGTGACATACCAGGGTGCATTCAATATGGATCTTATCGTTTTCGATTGGAAGCGTCGAGGTATTTCGATGTTGGAATTACTTGCTGTTCCCCATAGTTGGATTCCATAGGTCCAGACAGGTTTTATTACGGTCTTATAGAGGGTAATTTTGTACTGTGTGCTTAGGTTGGAGCGTCGGCCAGTGACCCAATAAAGTTTTTTAAGTTTGTCCTTGAGTCGCTTCGTCTTGTCTGTGATGTGATTTTTCCAAGTTAATCTCCTGTCCAGTGTCATGCCCAGGTATCTGACTGTATCCTGGCTAGGAATTGTTGTGTTGCTGATGTTGATCTGGGGGCAGGTTTGTTTTCGGAGCGTGAAGGTTACATGTGTGGATTTTTTTTTCATTAATTTTGAATCCCCATTTATGAAACCACTTTTCCATAGAGTCGAGACATCGCTGGAGAGTAGATGAAGCAATTGTCGGATCAGCGTTGGAAGCTAATAGCGCTGTGTCGTCAGCAAATGTTGCTATTGTTATCTCTGTTGATGTAGGTAAATCGGCAGTGTAGATGGAGAACAGCAGGGGTCCGAGGACACTACCTTGGGGTATGCCAGCTTCTATTGGGAATGTTGTGGTTGTGGTGTCTAAATACTTAACCATGAATTGTCTATTGGTTAGGTAACAGATAATTCCTGATCCAAATTTTATTACATCTTCCCAATATTTTTGACACACACACACACACACACACACACACACACACATTCTTCTTGATATTTTCGTTGAAAAGTCAATTTAAAGTTATTTCAAGATCGTTAGAAAATGTGTCCACTGTAACGTCCAACTACCGCAATTGAGCGATCGAGAATCATATTGGTGTAAATCACTAACCTATTACCTTTTTATGAAGTAGTATACGGAATTTATTGTTATAAAAAAATCATGTCTTCTTGTGTTATGAAAATGTATTACAACGATGAATAAAATTATAACACGTTTTTTAGTCATGAAAGTAAAGGAGTGATGCTGTTAAAAGTTTGAACACATGACTGTATTTAAAATTTGTTATTTACGCCATTATTGATTTTTAGCCAATTATTATAGAGCTTAATCCGTAAGATCCGAACAAAGACCTTCGCGTACCTTTGACTCTTAGTCATTTTCATTGATAACTTCTTTACAAATAAGAATAGAAATCGTAAATAGCAATTAGAAAGAGAAAAAGACATGAAACATTCTAAGCGTTTTTTCCATTCGTAATTCTGTTGCTAAGCATTATTCTTAATACGTTTCTTAAGATAATATCCGGTATTGTGTACATCGATACTATGGATAATGTTAGTGCGATAATATTTGTAAGAATTTCGCGTAATCTTATCGGAACATTAAGACGTATCGGCGTGTATCTGAGTAGTTTCGCCGAAGAACACGAACACTGCCGTGGTCGTGGACATGATCGATAGTAACACAAAGCTGGCCATGAAGTGAAAAATCGTGCTGCCCAGTGACACCATCGACGTGACGTGATTTGCGAGCGAGCGTGCGTGCGAATCGAGTCGCGTCGATAGTCGCACATGCTGCGGAGTTTCGATCATTCTATCGGGGATATCGCGATAACCGGTGATAGAAGCAAATTGACCGGTAATTTATCGTGGTTCGCACGCGCGAGGTCGCACACACATATGAAGATACGGTTCTGATTGTTAACGTCCGATCATTGTTGCGATAAACTCGATATAGGCCGCAACAACGTCCCGCCGATTTTTATAACTCGATTTGATATACCGCGTATTCGTCGAAATATCAGAACTTTGAATCGAAAGGTCGAAGCGAAGACAGAAACAACCCGACGAGATCGTCTTTCTTTTTTCTTGTACACGATCAAGTGGGTATCAAAGTTGATCAACTATCATCGTTACAGCATAACACTTCACTTTTTAAGTCTTGCAACTATACAATTTTTGACGTAAAGGATCGTGATACCGTGCTATACTCAATTGGAGCGAATTGGACATTCTAGCTATCTAAAAATCTCACGACGAAACCTTATTTTAATTAGTCGATTGCGATTTCTTTCCCGAACCAGGAACGGTAGTTTATCCTAAACCCAGTATACTTCGATGTTCTATTTATATGCAATTTATGCTATATCTAACTAAATATCAGGATACATTCGTTATTACAAGTGTTAGAAACTTTCCAAAGAAACTGATACTTGGTAATGTATTTACTTCGATGTAATGGTGTTTACAAATCGACCGGTATCCTTATCGAGGTACACTTTGTAGCTCGATAAGGATCGCGAGTTTCTCGCCGTTTCCAGATACTGCTCGGTTCACGCACATGAATTACAAGGATCTTAGACTCGTCGCGAGATAACGTCGCGTCAATGGAACGGATTATCGGTCGCTAATTGGCGTTTGTCACGACATTTACCTACGTTCGTTAAGCTTATGACATTTCGATGCGATGCATCGACCTAACGAACCTCAACTCTGACCTATTCAATTCGGTGCCACCTACGGAGTAATCTAATCTCTGGCAAGAATCGTTGAGTCGAACGCGACAAGCGTGCGTTTCCTATAGCGTCGATTACTATCGCTCTATCGCGGACTCGCCGTTAAATCAGATCTATAAAGCTCGCAGTAATTCGCCTCTGCCGGAGACACGTGCGGTGTATCGACAGGTAGACCGTATTTCGAATATTCTTTCTATCGGACCAGTAAAACCCACGGAATGACGTATCGAGCAAGGAGGAAGTTCTAAATTGTTCGTAATAGTATCAGGTTTTCACTGGTTTAACCCTTGTGTGTAGGCAACCAAAATGGTCACGGTTGATGAGCAACGCGTTCTATTTCGATAGATCAAACACGTAGCGATAATTTTACTTTCATACATTCTCGGAACTTTGCACTTCTCCTTTCTACGATATAACAAATGCTTTATAATATAATACGGTTCCAAATGATTTGGACAAGTAGATTACTTCTAGTTGCGATTCCACGCTAATGTTGACTACGAGATGTGTTTAAAAAGTAACGAGACTGGTCCTGTCAAAATGTTTGTGTCGTTTAATGAAAAATGTACATTATCCCCTTCAAAATTGTTCTCTTGAGAAGGTATATACCGCCGGAGGCGGTACTCCTATTCCTGGAAACATCGCTGGAATTCCCCTATCGAAACTACTTTCGATTTGTCGGTTACAACCTTTTGGATGCTGTCCGCGGTTCCAAAATTATGTCCTTCGAGATTATGTCCTCCTTAATTTTTTAGAAAAAAGGTTATATGGACTCGTGTCTGAAGGCCGTGGATACTGTAGAACCACAAGGATATGTTTGTCGACCAAAGTCTTGGTTTACAGAGAGTGCAACGCAAGGCACTGCTCGATATGTCGCTGTTCCATTTCCGTAACGCGTTACTAAAACAAGTTGCGAAATCGCTCGTGTCAGCTGAATCGAGTTTCAAATTAATATCGAAGACAGAATAGAGATATTACGTCTCGAATAGCATCGAAATCTATTTCATTGCTGTTTGAACACACCGCGTACTCCCATTCGCACGTATTCGTACTGTTCTTTACCCTTAAGACACGGATCGACGTAGAAACGTATGCAGCAGCTTCACGATATTTCGAGGGAATTTATAAATGGATATTCGGTTGGCCGTAAAAGGGTTAAAAAAAAGAATCGTAGTTCATAGAATATTCATGGCAATCGACGCGCGCGTGCATCCGACAGAAATTATAGTCGTAACGGTGAGATCGAACGGCATATATTTGATAAAGCCAATTAAAGGTAATGAGAAGTAAGCACGTTTTAGGAAACGCTTTCTCGTTTAATGCGGAAAAGCTTCTCCCCTTTTTTGATCTATTTGAAGTTTCCGGTTCCACAGCTGGAGCGGAAAATCAAGCAAATCTCGCCTTGTGTTTGACCACGTTTCGAGGCAAAAGAGGAAACTCCGACGTTCGTTGGGTGGTAATAGACTATCGCGCCAAATGTCAAATCGATACTCTCTAATCGCCTTACGTTCGTTCGCAAACGCGAAAACATCGACTGCGGCGATATAATTCATCGAAAAGTTTTACGTGTTTCTTTGAAGAAGCTGATAATTAGAGGTACCCGCGTGAAACTTATCAGATAATTCGCTTTAGATATTATACTATAAATTGCAAGATTATGTCGCTGATTTATAGGCATTAGCAACGTAGAACCTTTCTTTCAAAACACCTTGATCTTTTCTTCGTCTTGATCCTCGAGACGATTTGTTCGACTTGTAAACGCAATAATTTGTACCAAGATTATCTTCATTTTTCCTACATGAAAATTATTTCTACGCTCTTTATGCAATACATAATACCGAAAGATTATCAATAACAAGCAATTAAACTGTACTGGAATTTTTAAACAACGTATGTGTGGCTGAATAAAATCGTTAACTCATTCGCATGATACTTTGGATCTATCTAAAATAAGATAACCACATACGATAAATTATTTGTGTAACCACAATATTATTCGTGCGATGTGATTATCTCTGGTTAATTATTGACATTGGTTGCATACTTCGTTCTTCCTTAGTTTTGCTTTACTGTTAGTTACAAATTACGACTGCGGACAAAGCAAACAAACTACCGACGAGGTGCACATTAGATAGACAATGTTAATGAATTTAACGAGGCTGTAAACGCGTGTCGGTCGATTCTACTGCAAACGAAATACCAATGGATATAGAAAAACGTACTGAAATATTTTTATACTTGGAACAAAAGCTGTCGGGTGATACGCGCAAGTTTCCATTTTTGTGTTCTCTTTCGTATCGCAGTGTCTGTCCCATTCGATTCGAGCTGCAATAAAAACATCACAGATCACAATGCCCATATTTCGGTGTCGTTTTTCACGAGAAACAATTGTTTCTGTCTGCTCGTCAGCGAGTTTCGCGTCGACGTGTTTTATTCAGAGTGTTTCGTCGATCGCTCGATGATAGTCGCGTGCACATCTGGGTCGTAGACCTTCGTCCTGCGTTGTCCTCGCCCGATACACGAAGGTGGCGATCTTTATAGGGAAAGATGAGTAACGAGCGAAACGACTTCGCGCTTCGTGCGCGGATTGATAAAGAGAGCCGCGCCGCGGCCGCGACTCGCTTGGTAATTAAACCTCGTTCTCTGAACGCAAGAAAAATTCACCTCGCCGCCTTTGGTTCTTTGGCCTTTCCGCGTAAGGACAGAGAAAACGTAGCGATGCTCGGCTCCGAAAAACTCAGCTCCAACGTTTACGCTTGAATCGCCATTAGGACGAATGAGTGCAGAATCAGCCGCGAGGTGGTAGATTTTAAGGTACATTTCAAAGTGGAGTTGAAGCGAGTGCTCTTCTCTCCGTTACACGCGCTATCCTCGTAATAAGTCTCGTAAATAGAGAAAACCGAGAAACATTTTGCCACGAACCAATCTCGTGTACGATAATTATAATAATAGTAACAACGTTGATAATTATGCAGCTAGGAAAATAGTATGCGCGGTGCCCGGGGCGTAGAGAGTAAATTGAATAAAACGTGGAGCCTGAGAAACACCATCTGGCACGAGTACACCAGCTCTCGTCCGTTTTCCCCATCTTCGTTCTTGCTGTTTTCGACGATCTTTGATTCGTACGTTCCAGGTTCATGGGAGTCTGTGTACACGAGGGTCAACTGCACGCCCTCACAGAGTACATAAACGGCGGTAGCTTGGAACAGTTGATCATGTCGAGGCACACGCCTCTACCCCATCCGATCAGGATGAATCTGGCGAGAGACGTGGCACGGGGCATGACCTACCTCCACAGTCGTGGAGTCTTTCATCGGGATCTCACGTCGAAAAACGTGCTGATCAAGAAGGACGAAAGTACGTCGGAAATGACCGCCGTGGTGGGCGATTTTGGGTTGGCAGCGAAGATCCCGGATCCCAGTTCCGGATACAGGCTGAGCACCGTAGGCAGTCCCTATTGGATGTCACCGGAATGTCTGAAGGGTCAATGGTACGATCACAGGTCGGACGTTTTCTCGTTCGGTATAGTGGTCTGCGAGCTGATCGGCCGCGTGCCGGCCGATCCGGACGTTCTACCACGGTCAGATAACTTTGGCCTCGATTACCTGGCCGTGGCAGAGATCTGCGCGGCAGCTGATCCGCCGCCAGCCTTTCTGCAGCTTGCCTTCAATTGTTGCACCGTGAGTAGAATATTACTTCCTCGGCATTTCCGACGCTCGCGTACCCTTTTCGCTCAGATTTTGTTTCAACTCTCTGAGAGATCGAGTTGTTCGATTCTCAACGTTTTGTTTTACATCGAATCCGTGATTCGTACGATACGAAGTTCAAATTTACAATGTTCTTTTCTTAAATTGCTTCATCGAACTTATCGTATTCGTTAAAGATCGCCGGCATGTACGTACATACAGTTGGTGATAGCATTTTACGCGCGTTGCAAAATATCTGATGTCGCTCCGCTCGTACCGGCAAATGTATATTCTTAGTCTGTAAACATTTCACGGTCGCATGCGTCGGTCTGGTTTCAGTACGAGCCAAAATCAAGACCGACCTTCCACGAGATTACCTGCAGCCTGGACACTATGATCAGCAACTACGACGAGGAATCGAAGAACAATATCGGTAAACGTCAATCCGTCGATCCTGCTCTCATGTCCAGCATGGACGAGATCACTCGAGAAGGACGACCGACGAAGCGCAAGACTGCTCGTCTGCGGAGTCAATCGGCGGACGCGAGAGGCTGCGACAACGCAACACCCTCCGACAAGGCTAGGTGTCATTCCGTGAGAAGGGTAGCGGAACTGGCTAGCAGGAGGGACCCGCATTACAGGCCTATGACGGCGAATCCGTTCCACGCGTTGGGTGGCGTGAAGAAAATCCTTGGCAATTTGTTCTCCAGCTGCTTGGAGCTTCCGTCTCTGGAGGACGTCAGGCCAAGCGTCACAGATGCTATCGCCAAGTTCAAGCCCGCGCAGAACGACAGTATCGCGAAGATCTTGGACAGGAAGAAACCAAACTCGGAACCGAGCAGTCCGACCGCCAGGAAGAAATGGGAGAGAAAGGTAGGGATAGTAAAAGGTTGACTTTTTTACGCGTTTTAACGACCCTGGCGAACGTATAGGCGAAACTCATGCGCTAAATAGCAACGTGGTAATTAGCAGAGGTGTCTAGGCGATCAAAGTAATTAGCCAGCTAGAGATTGCGTTTCGGTGGATTTAATTGGAGATTAAACGATAATCCGGTTTTCAGGTGGCTACAAAGGCGGGCGCTGCCAGCTTGTTCACTCATCCGCTTTTCCGTGACGGATGGGAGCCAAGAAGGCGAGGTAGCTGCGAGTCGGGTTTTTGGAGCTGCGTCGGCGAAGATCTCAGCCCGGAGCCACCCAATCGTCGACATACCTCCACCTTGAGCAGCTCCGCGGCAAGCAGCTTGTTTTTATTGGACGACCATCGAACCAGCTCGATCTACACCGACTCGTCCGAAGATATAGCGAGCTTAGGAGGTGGCGACTCCTGTTGGGAGGATAGATTAAGCGGTATCGGGTCTTCCAGTAAAACTATTTCCAAGATCGTCGAGTATTTCGAGAGGAAGCAAGCAGGTAGCTTGCGACTTGCCGATCACGATGCCAGCTCTAGTAGGTTAACGTTCTTGAAAGCAAATTTAGAGGGTCCCGTTCCATTGTGCAGTATCTCAGCCGCGCAGAGGTTAGTCGTTTGCGAGGGTGCGGTGCGCAGCAAATTGCCCTTGTTTGACAAAAAGTGATACACGTCACTCGCACGTCGTACAGCAGTTCGTTCCTTAGGGTTTCTTGGTTTTTTACCGATGTTTCTGGACCGCGTGAAAGCGCCTACACAGAGAAACGCTTCGACCCGATTTGTTCCACGTGGAACAGCGATGGCTATGTCGATGCGACAAAGATATTGGAAAAGAGTAGCGATCGGAGGAAAGTAGGGTCGAACGACCTAGTCGCGCGCGAAAGAAGAGCTAGAGAGATCGAAGAACGATTATATCTTTATTGGACTTTGCGATCGAAGTGGTTAAAGTTGGAACAGGGTCAGTATTAACCAGGTTCGAATATCTGGTTCAAGTTCAATGAAAATATAGTCAAGTAGGAGTTCAGCGGACACTTCTCTAAAATCTAGTAACCCGACTGTGATGTTTTTTGATAATCTACATACATTATTGACCCATACTGCTATGTTTGAAGCTGTCGGCGCGAGTTTCCTCTTCCGCGTGCGACGATCGTTACATATTTCTCACCACGTTAGTGCACTTTAAAGGAAAAAAAAATTTATACTCGATACAATAGCTGGTAAATTTTAAAAGAAGGTTCTTTCACTTTACACATGCCACAGGATATGTCAATAGTATTTTGCATGAAAATGAAACGTTTCTTGCGTTGTAGTTCGGAATATTTAGGAATTTTCAAACACCATCAACCTATTTTCCTCGGACATGCAATTTAGTAGAAGGAGATGAAGAAGTTAGTGGTTCAGAGGATTGAAAGAAGCAATACACGTTTCATTTTGAGACTGCGGCGATCCAATCAATGCCAGTAGAAACGCTGCTCATGTTCTCACCTTTTGCAGTGCCTCGCAGTTCCTAGTTAGCCACCTCCGTCCTTATCCACGACAACCGATTTTTTATCAATTATTAACGACGATCATACGAAATGGAAATGTGAATGAACCGGTCGTATTGATTTCTAAGTTGAAAACGGTTTTTTAATGCATTACCAATCCCAACAATCGTCTCCTATTACTTGATTCGTGTTTGTACACGTTTCTTTTCGCGCCGATATCGGTGTTGACATCGTTTAGCAACGTTACACTCTTACATTAAATACCAGGATGTCGGGATAAGCAGCGAAAACTACGGCAATGTACAACAGAAGACGGTATATTTTCCTATATGAATTCGAACATTGAAAACAAAGTAAATGAAACTACTTTTATTTTAAGAGCTTCTAACATCAGGTTCTAACAGATTTTTGCGTATAAAGTAAAGTATATTGTTGGTATAATTTATATCTTTGTTCTTTGTAACGATCATTCGTACCTGTGCCGTTATTTTTTGCCGTATTGCCGTCTTTTTTTGTACAGTATCGTGTGAGTTGGTGAGGTAAAAGAATTCGTCAGGGCCTACGCTGTGCTTATACGAGTTTTTAATTACATTTTTGATCGAGTAAAGAATACTTCCCCAACGCGCGACGCCACGACGTGGTGTTTGATCGTTTTGCGCGTCGTAGATTAGTACTCAGGATGCGAAACGAGACACATAGTATATTTTGTTGACAGAGATACCGTGTCCTGAATATTTTTGTTGATATAAAAGAAATGGGACGATGGTCCACCACACACTGTGAAAGAGAGGGAGGGAGAGAAAGCATGCGCGAGAGAGAGAGAGTGAGAGAAAGAGAGCAAATGAAACTGATCTAGTCAGTGTATTATCGTCGGCGGCCTTATCTTTTGTATGTCGTAGCGCTAATTACTTAAGTGTTCCAAGGAAAGCGAACAAACAGAACACGGGCGGATACAACACAATCTGTTCGAAGATACGATACATCGGTAGTCGTTGATAAAACGCGAAACGAACGTAACGAACCATTGAGAATAACGTTTCATTGAATGTTTGTCGAAGAACACGCATGGAATGCAGAATGTGAATGACGATCTATCGAATGAATGAATGCATGTGAATATTTAGAAGCGTAAGAAGTCGTACGTGCTCCTTGGCTGCCTCGAAATCGTGTCTCTGTTATACGGTAAAATACTTAGTTGTATAATTAGAGTTTGTTGACTCGGAGCTTAGCGGGACAAGGAGACGAATTCGAGATGGCACGCGGAGCATATTAGTTTTTAGTTGCGCTCTTTTACGCGGATACAGTATCCTTATAAGTCTTTTGACGAGCACCGAATTGTTTTCCATAATGCCAGACTTTATTTTATAATTTCCTTTGTATCGTGAGTCAATCGGCTTAATCAGTTTAAGTTATCTTCAACCTGGGGTATCGTATCACGATTACAAGTCTGGTTCATTCTCTATGAGTTTCTTTTCTATATCCTTGAGAGTACTGTATGTGGGTAACAGAGGATGATTTGGGTAGGTACTACACCGCGCGTCAGCGTGTAAATCGTTTCGTCGCCCTGGTTGCGGGACGAGTCGAACCAAATTTCTACTAGAATAATAGGCAACTATACCTTTTTACTTGTCAGAGTTCGTTCACGGGTTCTACTTGATAAGACTGCGTGTTTGTTAAATATGTATGTAAGTAGTAAGTTGTCGATAATTCGCAGTCCCTTCTTCCTTGCCTAACGGAATGCACTGTCGACCAGAAGCCAAGATTTTTTTGTTTCGTCCCATCGAGTCGATACGAAAATAACGTAGAACTTTTTGACAAAGCTTTTATTTTCGAGCGTATCGATGATCGACAAACGAGTCATTTTAACTGTAGTCTTCCCAGCTATCGAAACGAAACTCTTACGTACCTGTTATTTTTGTATCGAGTCGATTATCATAGAACGATGCGTTCTGTTTTAACGCGTCAATCGGTACCTGAAGAAACATTGAAGCAAGGACTGCGAATGGGTTATTTTTAATAGTCGCGGACATATCAGGAGTGGGCATATCCTGAGAGAGTTGGTTGCTGGCGGAAGACGATTGTCGAGGAGAAGAGAAGAATTACATGAATTTTGATGAACGTTAGATGAACAGAAGCGAAGAAAAGGGTAGAGATTCTGTCTGCGTGCGTGCGTGCGTGCGTGCGTGCGTGCGTGCGTGCGTGAGAGAAAAAGAGAGAAAAGCGATGCTGTGAAAGTGTAACAGAGTACACGAGTAAAAGTACATCGGACTTGCAAGACCGAGAGGCGCATTTTTCTTCTTAAAGAGGGTTATTTATTTTAAGTAAAAACAGATATATTATAGATAAACATAGAAGTCCATTTAAATCATCTCTTCCATACTTTTGACTACCGTTCGCGTGAACCGCCATGAAGGTGGATCGCATAGACACCATCTGTACATATTATTACGAGAGAGAGAGGGGGGGGGGAAGAAGAAATATAATACTATTTCAGCGATTCGTTTTGCGATTTCCAAGATTGGGTCATCATATACAAAATGGGATTTTTCGCTCTTACGATCGTCCGTTCGACATAAATAAAATAGATGGGGGAAATACAGATGACGATGATAATAATTCTAATAACTAAGAATTAGTTAACGGTAACGATGTGAAAAGAAAACAGATTTCAGCGAAGCTATATATATATATATATATATTATATTATATATATTGTAAAAAAATTCCTATATACAAAAATAAAGTTAAGGCTCCAATTTTTACCAAAAACATCTTTAAAGCGTGCTTTATAAAGCCATCGATTTTTACTGACCGATGTTATCACGTTCCATAGTATCAGTAAACTCAAAACACAAATTGCACGAAAAACGTTAACAACTGATCATCAACAACTACAAACAATAGGAAAAACCAATAAGAAATTGGACACATTTGTAAGAGTGGAAACATATCTTGAACGATGATTCCATAAATCTTGTCCCAAACAATTTTCGCCGCTCAATTTCTTCAGCGTTCTCTATCGACCGAAAAGTATGGCCTTCCAAAGTCTTCCTCCGGTATCAAAGGTATGTACCTGGTTCTAGGATCCTTCTTCTTCTCGTACGCGTAAGGGAAGACCATGCTCCTCCTCGTCAAACTAGGTTTGCTACTTCTCGTTTCTATCGGCCTGGGGATTTTCTGAATGTGAGAGTGCGGCGAGTACGTAGAGCTGGTACTCGAAGAGCTCGGACCAACGTCTAAGATATCATTCACGCTCGTCGACGATAATTCTTTCGTGTTCGGATCGATCAGAGGAATATACTTTCTCTCGTCTTTCGCAGAGGTAACAGCCTCGTCCGAATTATTTCTAGAGTCCTTTATCGTCGCAGCTTCCGCTTGAACAGCCTTATTCTGCTTGTCAGTAACCACGCGAGACAAGCTAATCTCGTTAGAGACATTATTCAGAGCCTCGGGAATTTCAATTTCGCTTCTAATCGTAATAGGTACCCAATCGTCCACTTTTGACGTACTACTCTCTGACGTTTGTGTGGACCAATTGTACTTTTCGTGTTCCCAATTCAGAGACCTGGACACGTTGAGGTCTTTCCTAGACAAGGTGTTTAAAACGGTAGAATGTTCTATGGGTATCCATTCGTTGCTTTCGTCGGTTCCCGTTGAGTTTATCTCTTTCTCCTGATTATTTGCCTCGATAATCGCAGGTACTTCCATCGACGTGGCGTTAGAAGAAGAATTCATCGTTCTCCCCTCTCTTAAAGCAGACTCATCTCGGTTCTGTCGTTCAAAGTTCCGTTGGTAGTTATTTGTAGTCGATTCCGGTTCGTCGGGCCCTTGATCCTCCGAAGCGATCTCCCCCAAGGGTGGAAAATATTTAGGCTCCTCGTATCGCGATCCAGTCACGAAACTGGGCGTGTACTGCGAAATCAGAGGAAGAAGGGTTTGCCTAGCATACCTTTCGGCTTGTGCCAGGATCCCAGCCAACCTTTCTGGCAAGAATTGCACCGTAAAAGCTCTAGACGTCGAGGAAGCCTCCTGTATCTCTTCCTTCTGCTTTTCACGACTGTGAATTTCATTTCTGGTGTTCTGTCTCGCCGAGCGTGGCCTCAAGATCGGCTCTGTGATTTCTGGAAATTTCAAAGACCTTCCTGTTTCCTTCTTATCGATTTGCAGTACAGGTTCCCGTATTTCCGGAAGGAATTCGGTTGTTGGTTCCACCGAAGGATTTGGAGAAGGACTTTTAGCGAACAAATTCGAACCAGAGAATCCTCTGCCTTTCTCAGTCTCTGAATTTTCCAGAGAATTCGAATCTCCGTCGCTGGATATGTCGACAATATTCCAAGGGTTTGCGCTACCGCCACGATTGCCCGTTTCCTCGAAGTTGTTCGTCTTAAAGCTTTCTTTCCTCTCGATTATGCGCACATTTCGCTCCTTGGTAAATGGACCTAAACCTTTCGACGAGGACAACGACGCGATTCTCTCCTTCGAGAACGTTTCTATCGGGATACTATCTTTCGCCTCGTAATTCTGTTCTTTGGTAAATGGCCCGATACCACCTGGTTTCTCCTGCAACAGACGTTCTAATGCTGGCGACGTTGAGTTATCCGATTCCACAGGAACGTTGCATTCGCCTGCGAAGAGAGGAAGCAGCACGGGTTTCCCAGATTCTAAGCTCAGACTCTTTTTACAGACGGAGAGAGTCTTTCCAAAGCTGTCGATAATGGCTACTTTGTCGATGCTCCAGGACACCAAACCTGAAGAGATCCAGCCGCTGTACGCCGTGTACTTGATCTGTAATATTTGGAACACAGTAAATAAGGTTTTTTATTCCACTTTTATACGCATATACGTCTCTGTTCGTAAGTATTAGGACAGTTACGGTAAAACAAGATGAATTTGACAAATAGATAGAAGATTATTAAAATTCGTATTCTTAGCATTTCGATGACACTTATATTAGATATTCTATTACGTTTCATCCACTTACTTTTCATATTGAGTTACGTAATTCGCTTTAAATTCTTTCAACGATATCTAAATCAAGGAATTGTACAGGAACCAATTTTGACAACAATTGTCGCCTGATTTTTCTTTACAAATCTCGCAAACAATTTCCACGCTTCTTTACTATAAATTTCGAATCGTCATTTTGTAGAAATACCAAATTCTAACTGATTAATCCCTTCCTTAACAATCCAGTTAGATTCTACGCAAAGCTGACAGAAGTGTCCTAATATTTATAAACGGAGAATATTTATGCCGATCTGTTGATTACCTCGATAGCTTCCAAATTCGAAATCGCAGGGTGCGGTACAACAATTTTCTGAAGAATCGAGCCAACCAGAAGCTCTTCGTCCTTCCGCGTCATCGCGAACGTATCATTAAACGATCCTTCTCCAACCAGAGTTACCTGCAGTTTCCCGTAACTCCTAGTGGGCCTTTCGCTGCGACTATTATACACTTTCACCTGGTACTGGTGAGCACAGAAAGGTTCTTCGTCTCTCGTTACCAGGTAAAGTTGTCCTCTGGCCGGTGATTCATCGCTGTAGTAACCCATGTCGCCGCAAGGTCCGCCCATGCTGTTCGCACCGCAAGGAAAACACTCGCCACGAAGAAGACCATCGTATCCATTGTCGCATGGAAACGCTGGAAATCGACACTTTGGGCTCACGGAGTCAGTGAACAGCTTGTAAGCCCTTCGATGGTTACACAGGGATCTACCCTCGACAGCGCTCGCTGCAACGTGAAAATTTCTCATGAAGTAATGCTTTTAACGCTTGTGCGGCAAAGTCTAAATTATCGTTGTCGCCGCTGACGAACAGTTTATTTTACTTTACTTTGTTTTATATGCGTAAAGCGAGGAGCTAATTGAACAGGCTTTTTATTCCTGTGTGATTATTAGGCTACGGATTTTTATGTATTTATACGAGATGCAAACGTGTAAAGATGCAAAAATGCATAAAATATTCAAAACGAATCTATTAAATCTATTAAAAAAAAAAAAAAAAAAAAAAATAAAATCGTGCGTATGTTTGGAAATGTAACTTGGGACATAACAAATATCAAAATGTTAACACGAGTCGATACTAATCCAAGCTGCCTTGAGAGAAGAGAGTCAGAGGAGATCGCGATCGAGTATGGTCAGGATTTTTGTGAATATTCAAAGTATCTTTAGGCGACATTTCACGGGGCCAGCGTGACCCGCTTTCTTTAGGACAAAGAATTCGATCCGCGTTGCGGAGAAGGTAACGCTATCCCGAACGACGGCGATCGACACTCGTGAAAAAGATCCCGCTTTCTAATCTCTGATTTATTGTGCCTCTTAGATTAGATTTTGCCAATGACTCGTAATGAGAACAAATTGTTATACAAAGGAATAGACAACGGGTGTCGTTAAGAATCGTAAACCTGTGAAAGTTTCAAAGATTTTACCGGCCTTTGCTCCATTATCCTCTTGTTCCGAATAAACTCGACGATATCGTAACCTTGTCGTAAGTGCGTCAAGTACGTCAAGTTATAAAATACATAGAGTGCATTAAGTAAGTCAAGTGCATTACGTGCAGCACTTGTGCCAACGTGCGCATGAATTGTACAAAGTGTAAGTACTATACATATGTGTGTGGGTTTATATGTGACGCGTCATAGCAAGTAGGATGAATGAGACGAAGTTTTAGAATGTGAAAAACCCACACAATGCGCGTGATATGCAAAAATAAAATATAAAAGGTATACTCGTAACATTTAGATTGGATAAAAGAATTTTCTATCCAGATTCCATCTTTCTAACTATTTTCATGAGAGTACGAATTCGCACGAATATTCTCAGTTTATTCAAAGGTATTCGGATACCTGTTTGTTGCCTTTATTCGAAAATTATAATAAAAGCGGCGAGAAGCGTTCAACACGCGTTAAATATCACCAAGTGTTGTAACACTTATAGCAGTGTATAATAGAAGAGACACTTACACCAGATAATATCCGATACGGCACCAAGGAACAGATTCGAGCAGCCTGTCTGCATCCTGCCCCCATTGGGATAGAAATCGACGTCACCCATAGGCTGCCAGGATCCCAAACCACCGAGCAACAGTTGTTCACCATTACTGTGAATCACATCGACGAAGTTGGCATCTGTTTCGTCGAGTCGGGCTCTAGGATCCTGAGACTCGAACAGTGGTCCTGCAGGATCCAATCCTGTGAATTACGTAGATTCTTAGACAACCTTCTGGTTCAAGAATATTGCTCGAACAGAAATTCATTCGTACTCTATCGCTATTGCTGTTAATTAAGGTAAAAGACGGAAAGTTCGATGTTCGAACGAGTATAAACGGAATCTAAGCGGCTGGAGAAAAGCGCGGTTAATGGAAAATCGTTGATAAAGTAGAATATCGAGATGAGAAGATCGTTGACGCGTGGAAAAGATGGAAACATCTGAATGGCAACCGCGACACGTTTACTTGGAACGTTCTTGCAAAAGACCTCGTCACAGTTTCTGGTGAACGGTCGCACGATTAAGATATGGATCGGAGGGTTGCTCAACCTCTCGCCATTTTTCCAAGCCTGTCTCGATGCTAGTTCGCCGCGTTCGCGTATCGATCTTTCGCAGACTTTTTCGTTTGAATAAATCACACCGAGAAGGGCAACGAATTCATAAACACGTATACGAGTATATTTATGCTTCGATGATCACATCAATTAGCTTATTAAAGCGTAGCGAGCGTACTCGACGATTTCTTGAAGCGAAGCGTTTACCGAAGGATAGCTGCTGCGAGAGAACTCGAAGAAAAAGTTTAATCGATTCAACGATTAATAAATAATCGTAGCTGCCCCTTACGCTTAGTCGGACTGGACTTTAACAGCTTGGATCTCCTTTTACCGATGGAAACTCGGCTCTCGAAGGACATCGAGACTACAGCTATCCGTAACACGTTGCTCAACTCGAGCGCGATAACTGCATCACGTTGCCCAAATACAGAGCGAACGAGGGCAATCGTTAACACGCCACAAATAAATCACAAACAGCCGCGTACGGAGAAAAGCGTTGCACAAATGTACCTGTGATTCTGGAGACGTTTCCCAGCTCAGCGCCAGCAAATCCAGCCACGTGAGCACCCAGGCTGAAACCGATCAAATGAACCTTCTCCAAAGGTACGTTCAAACTTCGCACTAGCTTGGCTAATTGTCGGCCGACCAGACGAGTGTTGGCAGCCGCCCTTACGTAGTTGGGAACAGCGCTTCCTGGTCCCCAGTCGACGCATACTGAAAAGATACGCTCGGCTTGAGGATGAAGCTCGTTAAAGTGAAAAGAGAAATTTACGTCGACTGTATGGCCAGGTGGTAAGAGGGCAATGAAATTTTCTGATACCAACCGTGAATAAGCGTTTGGCGTGTGATCGACTCCTCGTTTTTATACCAAACAGTCGTTTCGTGTAAAGTTTTGTATGAAGTCTATTGTCACGAATAGACTGTGGAGTTTTGTGCATTCGGGAGAAATTGGAAAATGTAAAAATACGCGTAATATGCAAAACTGCGTACATAGAGTATCCGAAGTACAGCGTCTCTCGATAATAATATTCAGTAAATGAAGCAAATAATTGCTTAGGTTTCGTGTCTTCGTAAATATTCACAGTCTATCGTACGTAGTCATGGAACTAGAAAGAATTACTACGAACCTATATTACATTCATGCACGGTCATTAGCGCGGATCTCATTTCATAAACCCAGACATGATCGCAGCTGGATCCGAATCCATGCACAATCACCTTGGTGGGAAGATCGGGATCTATGGCACGGTGTGCGTTATCGTTTATGTCATCGGCGGGAACTTCCATCGGAATCGATCTTGCCTTTCTGCTACCGTACACTAGAAATCTGCAACATACCGAAAGAAATAATTAAAACCAGTTTCATATTTCGTCGAGTGCTCGTTCTAATTAATTGCCGATAGAATTACAAAAGATGTAGGAAAAAGGGACGCTAGCGAACGCGACTCGTTAATCCCACCTGGTTGATTACGAGCAAATATTCGCAGTGACAAGTTCGCACGGTCGAGTCGAAGTATCCTTTCATCGAAATGACACGCTAAAGGAAAGTATCGCAGTTGTGTTTCTTCTATATAAGCCACGCGACAACCCAAACCGATCGACCGTATTAACGTTAAATAACCCGATTTCTGCAAAGTTAAATATCGATGGTAAATTCGTGTGGTAAAATTGAGAAACTTCTAAAACACAGAGTCGATCGATTTAGCTTCCGAGTGGTTCATATATCCACCCATGCGCGATTGCACTTATTCGTAAATGCAACTAGGCGTGCTTCTTACAACGCATCGCCTTACTTATAAAAGATGTAACGAAACTACAGGCGTGCTTTTGCTAAGCTAGGTCACAAGCCAGATATCATTTCTATCTTCGTGTTATCTCAACGCTGCACGAAATAACGGTAATCGTCGGAAAGGAAACATAGTTTAGTCGCGAGAAGGAGTGCGATCGCACATTAAAGCTGCATCGCTGCATTTACCGAAAGGTTCGTAAGAAATGTAAAAATCTGGATACATTTACGACGAGACCGACGCAACTGATCGAAATAGACCATAGATAGAATAAATCACGGTCTGCTCCGTATTCGCGAATCATTTCGAGCGGCAGTTTACGTTCCAATACCTAGTGCCAACATCCTTAGGTGGTGACGGCAGCATCTCCAGGTAACTGAACGGCCCTGTGTCCTCGAAACAGCCGACATCCTCGTAGCAAACCTTCGAGACTTCTCTCTTGGTCCTATGATGAAATTGCTTGTGCAACGTCCACTGTCGCATAGATTCGACGACCGCTCGAAAAATTTCGGCATCGTTCTTCTCGTCCGCGGATTCGTCGAGAGGCGTCGGCCACTCTTGCGCAACCGTCGGGTCTCCTGTAGAAACGATGCAATAAATATGACTGAAACGCCTTGTGCTTCTTTCGCAGTCGAAGTACCGATTCTTTCTTTCCCTTCGATCGAACAGCGAACTGTTAAGAATCGCGCCGAGTTTTTTATAAACAGAACTACTCGTACGACAAGATGGTGAATCGAGTAATTTGCGTCGGAAATTTTACTTCCATCCTACTGGCAAGTATGTATTTACCATAAATCTATTTTGGTTTTATTATTATTATCTTTTTCGTATATCCTGTCAAGCTTCGAGTATAAGAAAATTGATACACCGTGCATCATCGTAATATTATCTTTTTAGTCACGTATATTTTTCTACTCTATGCAAGTTTGTATACTCTAATGGAAACTTCCCGAAAAAATAAATACATTTTTTTTTAGAATACTCGGCGATTATACCGCTCTCGTCGCATGTTTCATTTCCCGCTAAACCGTTCGACCTTCGTCCAACGAGACCTGTTCCAACAGTTAGCGACTCTTCTAACGCGTATAGCGCGGGAGAGCGTCTTTTAGTTTGCGCATCTGGGAATGCAAAGAGTCGATAACTCGACTACCGATGCATCTGAACCAGATCGTCGGACGAGAACGGCTACCAACGCTCGATCGAGCAGCAAAGTCGCTGGACCGATCGGTACACCAAATTGTTCGGAACGAATCGAAGATTTGGGATCCGAACTACACGCATCGCAGGTCAGATTGATAGATTCGCGCGAAACTTCGTAACGGTTTCCTTGGCTCGTTGCACCGCTATTAGCATAACGCCTGAATAACAATCTCCTGGAACGCAATTTTTTTTTCCTTCAAGCTTGACGCCACACAGGAAGACATCGATGTAACTCGGCAAGTAAACCAAGCCTGCTTCCTTCTCTTACGTTGCTGCCGGCCAACAAAAGGCCGAGATTTCGCGAACGAGAAACTCAAAGATCGAAACGCTAACGAGCTGGCTCGAAGACACCCGTCCAACAAAACCTGTCCACTGGCCGCAGCCTCCGACGCGATATTCGCGTGAAGGGAAAGTCTAAGCGATCGATAAGTCGATCTAGCAACCTGTCGGCCCACGAGCATTAGAAAATTGCGGCTGATTTATCGACCGGCGGATCGATGCCGAAGAACTCACGTGTCCAGCACGGAAAGTGTAATTAGACTCGCAGTAACTGCGAATCCTTTCGAGATATCGCGCGGATACTCGTTTGCAATATTTCCAATTATCGCGTATATTGAAAATTCTACATTCTGTGGTGCCATCGCTGTGACACAGCGATCTAGTGATTTACAGGTCGGTCTTCGCTCATAAAATCGGGCTGACCTTAACCTTAATTTCGAGCAATTGGATACCAATACCGGATTCGAATTTCTAAATTTCTCTTTTAGATATTTCTACGTCGAAATTTATGCAAAAGTTCGAAGTTTTACGGCACCGGATTTACTTGTACGCTGTTTGGGCCGTAGAATTTTTATTGCCTACACCGTAAGCGTTAAAAGGATCTTGGGAAGGAACGTTACATCGGAGATCCGATTTTATCCAAGGCATACTCCTTTTAACGGAAGAACTTTGGACGGCGGAAAATCGGAAGCACCAGGGACTCGCTCAGGGACTGGGGGTCGAGGAGCCGCGGATCAGGATTGCGACTGTCTCCTGAACTTACGACCTAGATCCGCGAGCCGACGTGAAAAAACTGAAAGGCAGAGGGATCGCGATATCTGAAAGAATAAGCGTCTGGAGGAACAAGTTCTGGAGCAACGGTGCCGATCTTAAGAAGCGAATAACCAACGATTCCTCGATAATTGGAACGTCTGGATAAAAGTAATAAAAAGATAGCGATGTGCGAGACGAGACAGAGGCGGCTAAAAGTAAAACGCGGAAAGAAAATCGGACGAAGAAAGTTGCTCGTATCGACGCGCAGCGGCGGCGAGGTCAGTCGAGATAAGAAAGAGAAACTCTTTTTGTTCGAACGGTCGATTATCTCGCCAGAGATCGGAACAGAATACGAGCGCAGGCGGTATATTCGCCCGCGAATAGGCAACGACGATCGCAGCGGCGGTGGATGAACCGACCGGACGAGTCTAGCCGGGGAGAAATTCGGGAAAAGAAAGCCAGGTGCCCGAGGAATAGGCCGTTAATGGTCAGCTAGATCGGAGAGCGGTTCGAGTTGCTGGAGTTTTTGTTCGTCGAACGAGCGTCTGGCAAAAGGAGCATAGTCTCGAGTCAGGGAGAGGCATGGAAAAGGGAAATCAGCAGAGTTGAAATCAGGACTGACCGTGTGTGACTCGCGCGACCGATCCGAGCACCTCGTCGCCTCGTTTAAAAGCCGGCGGGTGACTTTCCAACGACGATTCGCCGCGGAAAAATCGCAGGCCAACAGCGCTTCCACGCGTAAACATACGTTTATACGGCGATTTCCGTGCGACATAATACGGTAATACGGTTTTGTGTAGCCTGCCCTCGTCGGCCGCGTAACTTTTTCATAGCAACGTAGCAACGAATCGTTACGTTCGTAGAAGAAACAGCGTCGCTCGGTCTGATCGGTTCTCCGTCGTCTGTCGATTTTTAACTAAAGATTGGAATGGAAAGATTCGTATCAACCGCGTAAAAAATTGTCCAAGATCGCTTTAATTCCGATATGGACGACGAAAATGATGCGACTATCCAACAAAGTCGGCCTCTCTTGCTTCCGCAATTACAGAGTAACATAAAATAAATGTACTGTGTCGTATGAGTATCTCTCTATATTTTACTCTTGAACGCGTACTTTATACTTCTTAGCTTCGTCAGAAAGAGGGCTAGCTAAGCGTCCGTCTATTCGAGTCTAGTCGAGGAGGCTGTGTCAAGGTTTCCGTAGGAATGACTCGCACAGACGATCGAGTCTGACCGTTTTACGCATCGTCAATGACAATTAGTACGTGCCACTTGATCGACGAATCGAAAACGAAGCCAACGGTGCCGAACGGAACCACAAACCCGGCAATTCTTCGATTCCTCCAATTTCATTTCTACATCCGTTCGTATACTAATAAATTCCAGAGTCTGTAGATTCCGACGTCGCGATGACTCGAGCGAAATTGCATTTTGATCAACGACGACGTTCGGATCGTTCGTTCGGACGGCATAATCGCGTATTTTGTATAGCTAGGGAGAAACATAGACAAACGTAATTGCCGGTGTTAACGGAGATTCGATCTAAAAACCGACGCGATATCTTGATAGCGCAGGCGAAATCCATCAATTATACACCTGGCAGAGTCGTTAGATCGCTCGACAAGCGTGTATCCTGCGGGACAACCAGACGGCGTGAATAATTAAACACAGATAGCCGATCATTTAACGAAATGGAAAACACCAGGGAAAACATAGCTATGACGTGTCGAGCTTGCATTCTACTTTTTCGTATCACTAATAGGTCGACAAGTTTACGTAATTCCAGGAAAAATTCTATATCGGTTACGAAATAACTGGAATATACATCAGTCGGGCAAATATTGAACCAGATTTCGTTCTTTCGTTGGATCGAGGCAAAATTCGCTTACATCATGGTTAATTCACGAACATCCAATTACGGTATAAAAATTTTCTCTCCTTTTAGGGCTACTGGAAAAACTTTGCAGCAACTTGTTATAAAACGCGAATATCACGATTGAACTGATTCTGATTGCCATGCGATCAGAGAACGACCAAGTGGTATACCATTTTCGATCGATCGAAAAAATCTAGCGTTTCTTCGTCGTGAATATGATTGATAAGATTAATGAAAGCGTTAACTAGAGGAGTAAGACGGACGCTAATCGCATACGCAATCGTTTCAGCGTAGATGATTCCTTGGATGACACGAGCGAGGCTTTCGAAATCGCTTTAGAATATTGCTTCACCTTCGATAACCGCGATGAAACCACGTTCCAGTGCATTTATAATTCGATCGCGTATATATACGTTGATGATGTCGTAACTGAGACGTTTGAATTAATAATTCAAGCCCGATGATCACTTAGTCTGGAAACTACCATTGCATTTCAGCCAACGAGAGCGTCAAGTGCGCATAACGTTGATTTCAAGCGAGATGTCCAAGCTACGATTATGGTCGAGCGACAATACTCATTGCGAATAACGATTAAATCTTCCAACATGTCCTTTGTAATTCTAAATAGATGTTAGAAGAGATTATACATTGGACATCTAGCCGACACAAAGATGGTATCGGTACAGAGGTTTAACGGTACAGAGGTACTTTAAACGCTCTCTGCAACGGGATTCCTTCGGATACGTCACCTCTATTAGTGCAACGACGATGATTTATCACCTGGTTCTTAAATAAAAACAGCTGATGTAAGTTCAACGATGCTTTAACCCTCTGTTAATATAATATTCAAACGATCCATTACTCTATACAACACGAATACATTTTTCACTTCGTTTTTAGTATATACACTTAGAAACGAGCGACTCTATTATACTCTGTCCATAATCTTTGTTAATTTACACGCGTTAATAACTTTCTCTATATTATTCTTACTTGATACAGATGAATTTTTATTACTAGATATCTATTACATTTATTTTCACTTGTTCCAGATTCCCATGCATTTAGAATGTTCCTCGTTCTAGTCAGAAAATCTAGTAGAGCAATTTTAAATTTGATTATTGCGCGAACGAGTAAATCTTGGCCTCTTGATCGCGGTCTCCTCGTTTTGAGAAGCTATTAGCACATTCCGCATGCACGACTCAATTTATTGCTCTCGAACAAAAGTGGACACAGAGGAAACGACTGACAAAAACAAAACACGCAACGATCGCGCTTACCCAACACCGCCATTGTTCCGATATCTCTGGTATCGCGCGTATCCGGATCCCTCGTAATCGCTATCGACGAATTTCTAGACCGAACAATCCCATCATAGAACAATGGTGCAATAAAGGAACAATTTCTTGCGCGAAGAACACGAAACTAGCTGTATGTGGGACACAGCGGTGATCTGATAGCGAGCTGGTTCTCACGACAAGAAGGGATAATTTCTAGTAGCACGTTGAATACTCGCTGTTTGTCCTTTTCACGACCGTGTTTGTTCTTTGAACAACGTAACAATGAATCGCAGTGGATGTAGACGATGCGATGCATCGATTTGGATCCTAGCGTGTACAATCGAATACCCAGGAACTTTCTTATTTCTATATCTTCTTTGACAAATTCTTTTTATTTTCTAATGGATATATCGTTAAACATTTTTGAAACACAAAAGTCTGGATCCTTCGTTTTTGGATGCTTTTACGTCGAAAATGCGAACGTTTGAAATGTTAAATAACAAAGCCCGTATCCTCGATCTTTGGATGTTTCTACGTCGAAATCGGCAAAAGTTTTAAATATCGAAACTTCATTCTTACTCACACACTCGTTGTATATCTGTAGCACTTTAGTTACCTACATAAGGGTTAAAGAACTTAGTAACACAGTATCCAGCGAGTCGAGGTCATCGAACTCCGATCGCATAATCAGCGTTCTCTTATCCACGGATCAGTGTTCCGTTCGCGAGCTGTCCATTCGTCATGCACCAGTCTTCTCGATTCAATTCACTTTTCACGACCCAAATTCGGACACGAACGTACTTACATATGTTAGATTTATATTTGAATGTTGACCAGGTCTTTTAGGTGGAAAATGTCGACTGTGGAACCGTTATACTGTATTCTTCTACTTGGCACCGATACTCCGCTGTCCCTATCCTGCTGACCTTAAAAATGAATTCATGGCCTGGCCTCTGGCATTCACCGAGGAAACCCGTTACGAAACTCTGCCTTCGACCTTAAAGGAATTTCGCTATATATCACACGTTATCGAACGACACGAGTGACTCATGAAAAAAAAGAAAGCCGAGTCGGGTTTTCTTCCTGAAGAGGAGGAGATATGGAAATCTGTCGGTAAGATTGGAAGACGAGTGGCTGATCGTTTTGGAACGGAAATGCGGTTCGATTCACGGATATGCGGAGGAGCTTGAAAGCGAAAAGAAAGTGACGAAAGAGGAAAAATAGGCGTGAATTAAAGATACGTCGCGTGTCGTGGTAATGGGTCATGTTGAAGTAATTGCTTCAAGAAAAAACTTACATCATTACTTTTATATATCCGTCACCCGGAGACCGCTGTTACGAAGAGAATAGAATTTGGCGAGACAAAAAGTTCTAAATAAGCAGAGGTCCATATTATTGTGCCCCTGAATATAAATTATGTTTTCAGTTACAAGGTTTAGAAACAAAAGAACTATAAGTAGATTTCTATTGCTGTTTCTTGTTGCCTTCGGCTAAAGCTACAAGGTTAACTTTTTGGTAATGTCCTTTGTTGCTACAAATATACGAACGTGCTCCTTATCGCGTCTATTTTATTCTAACACTATAAGAGTAAGGATCTGGCTCAACATACATTGTACTTATACCTATACCTTTATTTATTCCAATATATTTTTCTATTACAAATTTATCCACTCGTTCTTCCGTCAGTCAACCGTCAGTCAACCTCATGATAGTCAGGTCAGAAAAGAACAACACGAGGAATCAAGCGGAGAGCCTTTCGATTAGTTATGTTCGGAGACAAGGAGATGGAAGCATTTTTTACTCTGAGCAACGAGCCTCCCGCGAGCTGACTGCCTTTGCATCTGAAAGGATCCACGCGGAAAGTGGCCGTATCACGTGACGATAGTAGTCGATGAAAGTTACCGATCCTTACGACTACGCCTTTCTCGTTTCACCGTTCACAAAGATACAATAAATCTACTCTCAAGGTCTCTGAGTGTTGTCGCCTCTCAACGGTAATCAGATCGCCGAATTAACATGGTATGTACTCCTTTCGCGGTACTCTATTTCCGGAATGATCGGTACTGTGTAGAGAAAGGACGAAAAGTGTAGAAGGACTAAAATTATCCATAACGTATTTCTGGAAATATGATATTACGATGTAATTATAATACCGAGATTTGCGAAACAAAAAGAATTAAACCGGAAGTTAATGGTCGTGTACTTCATATATGAAGGGAAATAGGAAGCGTTTGTAGCCAAATGCGTCCATAAATTGGAACGATCGCCACGAGAAGTCGGAAGATCGTGAACAGCTCTCACTGGTCAGACTAAGCACCGATAAATTTCTAACCGGAAGGCTGTCGGTTAAAGAGAAAGAGAATAAGAGCGGCAAGTGGACAATAGCTCGTTCTTTCGCAATCTGTAACGATGAGCGTTCACCTTGCTTCGAATGTTCGTCGCGTTTTTCGTTTCCTATTTCGGAAATCCGAGCGCACATTTTGGGACATTAAAATCATTGGAAAGTTACAACGTCTGAAAGTCGATAGATCTTTTAATGGATAGAAGAAAGTCGTTAGATATTTGCTTCTTTAAACGCAAAATATAGACACGTTTGATCGACATACGTGCGCGTTCAATAATCAACGGTGAAAAATGAAATAGTAATAAGTACAGAGAAAGTTGGCGGAGGCGGTGAACGGCAATGAAATATGTGAAAATTAAATTTTCAAGCGATGTCGTATACGATAATTGGAAGAGGGTGCGGTTTAAGTATTACGCTTTCAAGAATAACTTCTCTCTTTGTATAACACTTAAGCGTCTCGTCGACATCTGCTGAAGTAATGTTTGCCTTCGAAGCGGTGTCTAAAATGTCTGAGATATTTGCACAAAAGTAGGCTCGCGATTAGTGAAAGTATTACTTTTAAAAAGATTGTATTTTTAGCCATTGATATCATTTGTACGAGTATCCTTAAACAATCTAATCGGTCGTTTTAAAATGGCTCCTAAAAGGAATCTCGAAGCTATTAGCTGATCCCGAAGAGGATTCACGAGGAGAGCGGAAAAAGGAAACGGACATCGTTTGGCGGAGAAAGTATCTGGCAACTTCGACACAGAAGTACTCGGTCTCTTCCTACGCGCATCGAAACACTCGTAAAGATTTTACGTCCACTGTATATTTTGGTTCCTTTCCTCGTGCAAAAGTATGTTAACCCGGATCCAGAAGAGATTGGGAAATGTTTCAATCGCTGCACCGATTACCTTTGCTTCTCGTGGGCGAGCCAAGAAGAAGTTGTCCGAGTTTATTGACATAGAAATATCTAAATTCCATTGCTGTAACGAGATAGCAATTCCTATGGAACTATATGTCCACGGTTAATTGACTTTTCGTAACGTGTGGCGTTAAAAAATAGTATGCATGTGAAGAAACAATTAACAGAAATATTTGATATATTTAAAGTAATGAATTATATCGCACAATTGTTGACCAGTGTTGCTCGGTGCTAACTTCCTTCCTACGTTTTCCTGGCAGAACTCGATCAACGCTATTCTGTTTACGGTCACGCAACATGGAAACAGTCGCGAACATTATTATGACCCATTATCACGTTAAGAAGAAAAAAATTACAGGTAGTACTTAGCAGCAAAGAATAATATTTTTCGTAAACTTAGAAAATTTCTGTCCTTTCGGAGGCAACAACGAATTTGAATAGACCACAGACCGTGTTAACGTTTCACGGTGTACGATCGCAAAATGATCATGGGAACATTCCTAAATATAATATTACCTTGAGAAATATTACGCCATAGAAAGAAATTAACTTCCTCAAATTTATCACGACTATGACAAAATTATTTCCAGCGAACGTTTACTTTTTACTTCAATCGCAACGATTTGATCGCGTAACTAACTGATTTTGATCTTGTTGTGTAATGACTAATGGGAGCGTAATTGATCTCGAGAGAAGTCTAGTCTGAAGCTTTGACGAGGAATAAATTACGCGATAGACGTCGATTGTCCGGTCGCGCGCGAATTCATCCTCGCATCATCGAATTCTCACGTTCCGTTCCCGTTCGCGACATAATCGGAATCAAACCTACCGAGGATTTCTTTCCATCCTCTTCCTTCTTTTCTTACTGTCGTAACACGTCGTATTTCCGCCCTGTTGACTACGATGACACCGAAATCGCCAACAGGATAAAGCCAGAGAATGACGTGCAATTATATTCCGGACGTGCAACAACGGAAGAGGAAGATAGTTTGCTAACCCTGGCCTGTTGTGGAACGGCATTTCAAAATTACTCTGCAGCTCGATGGCTGCGCGGTTAACTACCACTTATTATCTACACGTAACTTTCTATTTAATTGATAAATTGAATTCTATTAGCGAGGCGTTTAACAGTCATTTCCATTTGACAGTAAATTAAAAAGTAAGAGAATTTTACAAAGTGATCCTCCTTTTCATTGACATCCTATGATGATGAACGAGCATGAGCTTCACATCAAATTCAATCTTTGCTTCAAAGGGAAATTATTTTATGTATACGCACATTGACCCTCTGAAATCGACGAGACACGTTGAACGTATTAATACGCTAATTTGCAATGCACGTATCAGCTAGCTTTCTGGCTTCTAACATAAAATTTAGAAGCACACAGATGTCCTAATATCCTGATGACCTACTGCCGAATCATTTTAACGTTGCGCGTCGACGCAAGAGCCGACTGGGTCACGAAATTCGAAGGTCCCGTTTACGAACCGATTCCTATCCGATCACCAGTTTGACGCGTCCAACTCTACCATCCTCTTTCGCTAGAGAAATTCTACGCGCGAAAAACTACAGATAACATTCTGGCCGAGAAAGGTTGGATCCGGCACGAGTCGGTTGACAAACCTGGTTCGTGTCAAAAGCTGATGACGTGACACTTGTATCAAGGATATTAGACGCGACGCACAATAGCCGCAGTAACAATTTGAAACGATAGCGCATGTGAATCATCGAGAATAGAAAATGGAGGTGTGTATCCATCTCGATGAATTGTCGTGAACGTACTACGCGTCCGAAATATACGCCGATAAAATCTGCCATTGTACACACCGCATTGAAAGTAGGTTATTACTGAAAAAGAAAGCGTTTACAGACTGAAATTTGTTCGGGACATTTTCATTGTTTTGATTATAGAGTAGATTCTGTGTGAAAACGTGTCGAATTAATTATAAAGGAAAACAATTAACAGAAGGAGTCTTACATAGGTACGAAATTTTCCTCGTTCCGAAAATTCTTCCTTCTTTCCATATTATGCCAAGTATTAAATAAATAATTTCACATTTTTTACTTTCTGCAGATTTTTTTTACATCGACCTATGAGTCATGAGATGACGAGAATTAAAATCTCTCTGTTAAGTACAAGGAAAGTAAATGGATCGAGTTTCATGGTCATGGGGGCAATAAAAATTTATGTATACACACGTATGCATGCCACGATTTTATGTTACACAAATGTAACATGATTGCGCCGTCTAAGCAAATAAAAAGTTCGTCGAACTTTGTCTTTTTTGACGATCGTCAAAGTACCTTATACGCTTTAGCGTTACGACATTGAATATTTTAACGCGCCAGTCATGCACAGTACGTGTTATCTTTTTCATTTTTTGCTGAAATAATTTTTACTCTAATTTTCGTGGAATTTCACGACCCTATCATAGACGCCACTTTCGCAAATGATCGTCGCGTGTTTCGCACGGTGAACGCTCGTGAACGACCGAAACGCGGGGAAATTTACTCGCAAATTTCGTGTACCGATCGACTCGACTTTTCGAGACAACTTACATGAAACCTCGGCGATGCGTGCAATAATATCAGTGCTGTGACAGAGTTGCTTTCACCGACTCTGGAATAATTTCATTACAATAAGCTGGTCATGAAATTTTCGTACTCACGTACGTGTTTTCGTATCCGTCATGGTTCACCATTGTCAAGCGATCGTCTATCGATCATTAAACGCGAATTGACGGTATACATTACCATTCCTTTTATTTCAATTCCGTACATTGCAATCGTAATAAGTTTTATAAGCTGTGAGTTTTTCCAATACAAAGCAAGATGATCTCAAATTGAGCTACAGAAACATAAAAGAGCGATTTGTTGGTTACTTGTATCGAATATTATAATCTTTGTGCACTGCAATCTTTTAGCGATGGTAACGTAAATTGATGATGCGGTTCACGAGTGCAATCAGACTCGAGGAAAAAGTTCCTCGAGCCTCGCCCAACGACGTAAGTGAAAACAGACGTTAGTAGATAGGTACCGGTTAGGAAACACGCTTAAAATTTGAGGCATCGTCGTTGATGACCTCAACGTCCGATTACATGATTAAATAATTGTCCTCGATTCGTTAACGGTTAATGGAACGGAATTTACAAATTGTACGCTGAGGGAATGAAGATGCACTGCGATTAATAATACATGTCACCCGAACACATTAGGTGTTTACCTCGTTTATTGGACAACTTCTAATTAATAGTTTCCATCCAACATCATAACAGACGTGCTAATCGAATCAAATAAAAAAAAGTCAAACGACTAATAATACTAATAAAATATGGTACTTATAACTGAAAATGATTCAAATTTGGTCTACAAATTATTCAAAAAATCACCGGTGAAAAATAATAAAAATATAAAGAAACATACCATAGAGGCTGATGCATCCGAGTATCCAAAAACTTAACAAGAGTTTGTTAATCATCTCACGTTGGTGGGCCGGCCGGAGAGACGAGTCTTTTCTTCAAAAATCCATCGTTCGCGTACCGATTTGAAAATCCAAGCAGACCACGTGTTCACAGTTCCCGAATCTTTCAAACACGCAAGGATCAGTGTTCTTTCATTCTCTTGACCGCTTCGTTGACCAACGAAAAATTGTACGAAACAATGGAGAAACTGTTAAACGCTTGAAGTCGGACAGAAAATATAGACGATCGATCAAAGTTGCCGTGACTTGCTCGATCCTCGAAGCAATCGTTTCTTTTTTTTTTTTTTTTTTATGCTTCTCTTTATCGATTTTCCCTCGTTGTTCGATGAATAACAGTGTCTCTTAGAATTTACATAACTTTCCTTCCATAGCGTTTATCCACTTTCTCCAAATTGCCGATTTAATCAAAACAAATTTCGTTTTATGGCGAACAGTCTACGATTTTAAAGGAACCTCTTTTAAAGGTAGTTCTCGAAGGAAAGAATGGAAACGAGATCGACTTTAAAAAATCGTAATTGTCAAAGAAAGGCGCTTTTTTCAACTGGCTGAATTCTTCAACTTCTCCTGCTTTCTCCTTCTAAAGACTTGCCGTACTTTTAAACGCTCAAGCGATCAACAATCGAGCGCACCGCTCGTACGATTTATACTTGCACGATGGTGTTTACTTGACTGATGAAAAGTTTGTTCGCGTGGTTTATCGATCGTTTACGACCCGGACACTCTTGCAATACAATCGCATTATTAATCTGCGGATAACCGAAAGAAACGACGTCGTTTCATGTCAATGTTTTATAATCGACGATGAAATTGCAATCGAGTACTCTTCCAGCGAACGTAGCGATGAATTAACGGAAATCGATAAGATTCAATCAACGTCGATTCGCTAAATTTCCGATAGCTTGATCGTTCGATCACCGATATATCACGCGATACTGCACAGATTTCGCGTTTTCATTGTCCGGATCGCTTTCGAGGCGATCTCGAAGCTCGGTTTTCACAGAGCGGCGCACTCCGGCAAAACGAGAAGCCTGGAGCGCCAGCAGAAACTAAGAGAGAGTTTGTGCGATCGTGCTACACCTGCAGGAACACCAGAGCTGCTACCTCGTGGCCTACTATAACAGAACTGACTCCCACCATAGTGTGACCACGTCTCTTTACTTGCCATAAGCGAACGGTGTTTACTCGCCGTGTCTTCCGACGACAATCATTCCCTCCATTGGGATCTCTTCACGATGTTATCCACGACAACTTTGCCTTTCCGTTGTTCCATCGGTGCACCGAGCATTCAAAGGGATTTATCATCGTTTCCTTTAGGGTATTTAAATGAAATTCCTCGTCTAGACTCTCTTTTCTACGCCTATTGATCCTTGATATAATACTGCTAAATAAAAACATACTGTATATATATAAATAAAATTCTAATATTCAAAATAGAACATCGTATTGCAAACTGTCTTCTTTATTTAAATTGCAAACTATCGTTTTTATAAAACTTTTTTGTAAAATTTTGATAAATAGTTTTAGAATATTTTAGAAAACGATATTACTTTCCTGTTGCGTAAAAACATTAGATGTGCAACGAACCACTATTTAATTCTTAATGCGTCCTAGCACCTTATGGCCACGGTGTATGCCATGTGTCGTTGCCTAACAAAGGCCGCAAAATTTTCTCGTGCTGTCGCAATAGAGGAGTTTCACTATTATCGAAAGCATCCGCACAATCACATACAAACACATTACTAAATATTATATCATCGTACCGAAACCGAAAATGGATTGTTGACTGCTCCTTCTCACGATAGAAAGGATTGTGACTCGCTTTCGCGAACAATCGCTAACTAAGATCGATTAATGCAATCGGCGCAAAGTTGTCTTTTCCTCTTATCTCTTCCGTTACATCTTCAAGATTTCTGTTTGATGTTTAACACACACCTACGTATTTTCGAACATTTTATGTTTCTTTTTACATATACATATCTATCAAATTTTTTTACCTCTATATCTGTACAAACTATTAGACTATTTTCGATTCATCGAAAATAAATTAGAGTAAAATGAATCTTTAAGAAAATAGGATAAAAACTAAGTAATCTTGGCTCTTTTCATTTCTTTCCTAATATAAATTGATAAAAATTTATATCTTTAAACAATTTGTTACTTTCATCTTTCGTTTTTTCTTTCTTGTTTCGTTGAAAGTTCGTTCACGACTTTTTTCGACAGTAACTCATGATTAACGCAAAGACCAATGAAAGCAGACGCATGTATTCAGACACGGTAGCCAGAGAAAGTCCACTAGGGAGATAGCCATAACTATTGATGTTTACCAAAGCAAAGAAAAAATCGAAACGAATAATCAATGCAACCGTCTTGCGCGACACGACCCTGGACAGAAGAGTAGCTTTGGACGCTAGAGTAATTTTTTGATTGATATGTTACATCTCTTCTGTCGTGTAATATATGCGGAGAAAACATCCGTTTGCGAGACACTTATTGGATTCAAAGAATACTATAATCGTTTACTTTCACTTTTTCATTGGTAATTGCGATGTGCATACGACGTTTATGACTGACGACTTTTGCATACCTGAAAAATCAATTTTACAAAATTATAACGAATAATTTTATTGTTATTATTATTTTATTGTCAACTACCGGTGTCGATAACTTTTATCATATAACTTAAAACATATTAGTATTATATTTCTGTAAATATTGTAATATTTATGATAGGAAGACATATATACTTACATCTAAATACAGTTATTATTTTATTAAATTACATTTAATATGTACATGATGTGTTTTTATAGTACAGATCATTTCATATACTTTGAGATTTACTGTACTAGGTCTATTTATAATCAAAAATAAACATGCAAAAAGCTAAACGATTATAATATAAAACTGTTAACGTAAATTCCATGTGCAATATTTAGAAAATGATACAGTTGGGTAAATTATTTAATAGAATTTAGTTTCATCAAAGTCATCTTGGTATTCTTCAACTGTTTTTATTTTACTTATGGTCCTGCGTTTCTCCAATCTAATTCGTTTCTGTTCTTCGTTAAGAGTCTCAATGTCAAGAGGAAGAATAATTATCCTTCTTGGTTCATCGTGTTCAATATTAATACTACTGCCATCTGGTAAAACAAGATGCACGGGAAAAGTATTTAAATAAAGTTTTCTATGCTTCTTTGTTATTGCTGTTGTCCAACAATTCAATTTCCTATGTAAGAATAATGCAGATCGTGCTGGTCGTAAAAGGGAGAATATATTCATTCTGAAATATGAATATATATTTAAAAAATCAATGAAAAACAGTAACTTAGTAACAGAAACAGTAATTTTATTTTGTCATTAGCAATCGATAAAATTATAATGGAAAATTACACATATCAATATCTGGGCAAAGAGGTTATATTAGTCATTAAAGTTAAGATCTATTTGCGAATCATAATTCCACTATTATGTATTATATTCTTTACCCGTTGTTTGACCATAACATTTTATAATCTTTCTATACTTAAACTGAAAGTAAATTGAACTTACCTCTTTTCTGAATAAACACTGCTACTCCAACTATATGTGTACAACACGTTCTGTTACACGATTAATACACAGTCCGACCAGTAGGTGGCTACGTATTATCGAATCGAATTAAAATATCGATACTTTTTAAAATTGTAAAACCTTGGCCGTTTTGAACATGTCTTATTTCGGTACGAGTGATATATATTTCGTTATAAAAAGAAGTGAATTATTTGATTTCGCGAGTGATAATTACACAAGTGTATACATTTTGTTGTATAATTGCATGGCTTCGTAATTTTCATGGATGGATATACTGCACGTTGCTTGGTAAGAATAAAATTTTAAATAACGTATGCAAATAGATGGGGTCATGTCGTCATGGGATCGGTAGCAATGTCAGCGTCGTTATTGCTATTTGAATCACAGATTAATGGACTTTCTTCCGATCTTTCGTAATTGTTACCAGGTATTCTAACATATTCTTTATGATCCCTGTGGAAAGTAATCGACATGTATATAGTTCTTCTTTATGATAAAAGGATAAATAAAAATAGCGCAGTTGTGTGTAGTGAGTGATCTTATTTTTATATGGCACTCGTTTTCTTCAGTAATATATAATTAGTCCTCACTCGTTATAAAATGTTAGTTTAATTAGTTCTGTTAGTAAAGATACAACACAACACAACACACGTGTATATATATATATATATATATATATATATATATATATATATAGAATTGCACGCACACATACACACATGCAAACTGATTTACTCAAAGTGGGCACACACCATTTATTTAAATTTTTTTGCGATTTCAAAATTTGAAAGGGATTTTATTGCTTTACTTTGTAGGAGTTTAATGAAGATTGATATAGTAGAAAGACACAGAAAAGATTATTAAAACTGTTGTAAGTTCTAATAATTAGACAATACACAATCACTTTATTATAATATACCTTTGATATAAAGGTAGTTCTAATATCATGCTGCATGCCTAAAAATCGCAACACTATAAGACAAACTGTAATTTAAAATGCTTAATCTTGAAATGTAACAAAATTTTAAAATATTCGTGTTCATAATTTGATCGAAATGTACGAAGTCATGCAGATAATATTTATTGTAATTTCAAGGTAAACATATAAATGTAAAATCATAAACAATTACAGTTCTCAATAATTTATGAAAATTTTACTTTTTTGTAACTTTTATTTTCATACACTACCAATATCATTTGATATCTGCAATATTGTTTGACATATCAATGCGGTTAAAATTGTTATAATCAAGCTTTTTCCTCTTTTATTTATACACAATTAACAACCGAGATTCGTTAAAATATTTAAAAATATATCAAAATAATCTTATTTACAACAAATACACTTCAAATTTTTCACTGGATAAATTTTGTATAACTAACGTATACAATAACGATATGTGTTAAAACGTTTTAAATACTGAACGTTGAATTTCCATTTCGCAACTGAAATGAAATTCTGTACAACTTCTTTCCCTATCATATTACTACTTCTGACTTCGGAAACCACAACAACACACATCTTTCAGAAATGCCTCCGAGTCTTCGTCATATGAATTCTCTTGTTTATGCAGTATTTCGTTACTTCTTGCATTCTGGCTACCTACTCTGTAAGAATTTATGATTTTGCAAGCTCGTGCAACTTTGAAGGGGAAAATGCATGGTTGTGAGATGATCTTAAAACAAAATTGATGATGATAGGTACTTATATTCTGTTTTTGAGGTCAATCATCTGTTCACGGATAAATCTGTAAACAAATTTTTTTGCTGCCTCATATCTACGATTCATACTAGCGAAAGCATGTACACATACTTATAAGAATTGAACTGATTTAAGCGGATAATAAGTAGTGCATATGAAATTTTCTATTAAATTCAAATTTTACACATAGATAGATATGCATATTTATATATTAGCTTCTACATCATGTTGAGTTTTTGGCTCATTTATGAATAGTAGTCGATATTAATTTTTGTTATGAAATAATTAAATATAAAGAATTAAGTAAATAGAACTTATAAGACGTGCAAGTTATTCATCTTTTCACACGTGCGAAGACTATTACTTCCAATGCAAAGTGATACATAGAATTTCTACTAATATCTCAATAATGCTGTTAGTACAAACAACATGCAACTTGTAGTATGTTTTTCATGTCTGCATATTAGTAGCTTTTTAAGAAATATAATTATTTTTATTATTTAAATGGTTGTTAGTTGAATGGTTTATGACGATGAAAAAATAAAGATAGAGATATACGTACCTGTATAGTACATAGTGTTGTATAATGAAGAATATATCAAATGCGACTGAGAAAAATCCCAAACCAAATTTCGTGGGATCTCCGAAAATACTTTCCCAATCATCTAAAAGAAAAAGCAATCATTACTTATTTGCCATTAAAACAGAATTGGTATTAGTTTGAACTTTTACATTTATTTTATATACATTACCATAATTATATGCATTAAGTATCATTTGTAGCATTGACAACATACCACCGGTAAAGTCTAAAAATATATTGCCAATACTCCAACCAACGGTGGATTTTCTTTTGTAATTATAAAATGCTTGTGGAACGTATTTAATTAATGTTATACTCAATTTAACATAGCTACAATAATACAGAAAGTCAAGCCATTTTATCGTTGTTACTATAGCTAATATCATAGAAATTAAAATAATGACTACAAATATTCCGTGAATAATACGTGCTGTGGTAGATACTCTTTGATTTCCTGTCTAGAAAGACAACGTCTTCGTTAAAATTTAAAAACATTTACAGAACTGCAATATGTTTGTCTGCAGTAAATTTTAATTAATTACCTCATATATAAAGCACTGAATAATAGTTATCACAGTCGCAAATGTTGCGTGCAAAGCGAAGAAAATATCATTCACTTGTACAGGGTTTAAACCTTTTGGATATCTTCTAAAATACTCCAACTGAAAAGTGTGACGTTAAGTAAGGCCATGGTTAAAAAATACTATATCAATTGCATTTATTGTACCATTTAATTTACCTCAACTTCTGGTATCCAATATAAGCCGCAATTGAAAAGCGCATACATAATAAAGCCAACAAAATTCAATGACAAATAATCGAAATTTAATCCTACAACACTTTTGCGTTTGTAATTACTGTATATCTGTGGATAGAAGCTTACACTCCATGCTAGAAAGTATGTCCATCCTACTACGGTACTTATGTGGTAAAGTGTATCTGATTTTTCAATAGTCACTCTAACAAATGCTTGGGAGTAACTGTAAAAATACAAAATATTAGTCACTATAATAAAAACACAAGAATCTGTAACATAGCATTTAACAATTTTGTAATTCTTTTCTTACTTTAAATCAATTTTGTTTAATTGGTCTTGAGGTATTAAAATCACTCTAAAAAGTGTCATTATTTTTGGTGACAATTTTTAATTTTAATTAATTGAATACAAACTTGGTGATACGAATACCAAAATGCAATAATGGTAAAAGAAAATGGTAAGAGCAATTACACTAAACTTGGTTTTATTACAAATTATGAAAATAGATAAATTAATATATTTGTTGTAGTAGCTGGTATATCATGTTCTATTTAGAACAGATGAACACAGACTGATTGAACTTTCAGTAGGGGAACCGATGACAAGTATAGGTCAGGAGGTTATCTGTACAAACCATTAAATGCTAATGTATGTAATGTAGATCAAAATCTTTAGCAAGTTAATCGTAAAAGTAAAGATTGATGTTACCTTTGATCGCAACGCAACAGTACTTGATAGTGATGAAGTCTATTTGTTCTAATCTATTGTATCTTTATTTTTTTGTGGATCAATGTGTTCCTTATTTATTAATTTGAATGTTTATTTGCAAATTAAAGAGAAATAAATAGTATACTTTGGATTTTGATTTTAAAGGTACTTATTCATTATACGAAAGATATACTTACTCTGTAACATTGTTAGGCGTGACATTAAGACTAATAATCGAGTGTCCTGCACTGCGACCATTTATAAGAATATCCCATTTCTTCTTTGTATCGTTTTTAGTAATATAGATACTGGATGTGTTAACAGAAACTAAATCTGGGTGTTGCATTTCTATTGTCACTGATACATCTTCGGATAAGTTCTTCCTGTATGAAAAAATTAGATAATTATTAACATTACTTTATGTTCTTTATATTCTTTAATTATGTAGCAATGTAGCTAATTTATAATTACTCGAAAACATAGGAAAGTTTTATCTCAAATTGTTCTAACTATATTTTATATACTATTGATATATTATTGATATTATTGCTTTATATAAGAAACATTTCTAAACAATAATGCAACATAACAATCAATTTGAATAATATTTTAGAAAATATGCTATGGAATTGAAGTAATGAGAATATTAAACTTATCGTTAGTTTTCAATTAGATATTAAAGTAATATAAATAAATGATACAACACATCACACAGTCAACAATGAACTCTTTGCGTCTCATTCAATAAACATGTTGTACTTGTTTCTTTTAGATAATTTTATTTTTATTTCTTTTATGTCAAAATGTTTACTTACGTCAGGTACAAGACAAATGATTCTTGACTATCTATGTGAACTATTAAATCTTGATTTGATACCTTAAAATCTGCCCGTGCCTTATCTGCAACTGAGGTATTAATTGTTATTTAATATAAGACAGAAAAATGCAGTTAAGACTATCTTATGTAATATAATTTATAAATTGTTCCATACCTAGGATTGTGATAATCCCTATATACCACATCAAGGCCATCTTTTGTGGCTTCTGAAATAGATCAAACAGACCTTTAATCTCAAACTTTTCTTGAACCTTAGATTTTGCATAACACTGTATTTAACTGTATTGATTATCTGTATTGATATCACTGTATTGATTGTAAGACAATTATACAAAGCAACCAGCAATTATGAAACAACTAGCTTGATTAAAAAGTTATTAAAATTCTAATCTCAAAATATCACTACTATTTCGTGCTCTAATACATCAGTTATAATTCGGTTCTAACAAGACTGACTAAATGAGACGTCTACTCTATACGTCTAATCGAGAAGAGAATTTTTCAACTTCTGAAGGCTTTGACCGCTTAATACTCGGAAGAAACAAGGAAGTCATAGAAAGTGCCGGGCACTTTGTCGGATGCATGCTACTGATACAATCGGATAATCTGTACCAATCCTCCAGTTGTCATTCACGGTAGCCAGAATATGATAATGTTCCGTATATTTTCGGTCGAACATCGGGTACCGTTAATTCAACAATTATTTAGAAAAATCGATTGCCATGTTAACGCGATTTCGAACGATACGTTCGCTCGTGCAGACATTACGACTACAAAAGCTCGGTTCCTATGGAAAGACACAGAGAGTATCGGTCGAACTTAACCTCGGAAGCGCGACGACCTCGATGAAACATGCCACGAGGCGTTAAAGGCGATAAGACCTCCCGTTCTGGAGATTTTCAGCATTCCGTCCGAGTTTGGACGAGCATATCGTTTGACTAGAGAAACTTGACATCACCGAATATTTCACGGCGACTCGACCGAAAAATCGATCGAGCCTGTACACTGTACACCTTTGAACCAGTTCTGAGCAAACGTAAATGGAAACTCCTGGCCCCTGGATAGCATGCATTCTCTGTTTATGTCATGCAACGATGCAACAAAACGCGGTGGCGTGAGATGAATTCGAGGCAGGGACGTAACGAAAGCTCGTCTTCAACGAAAATTTGTCGTACTTGTAAAATTTTGCATTACTATAGTTACATATAAATGAAATAGGAAATTGTATTTTATGTATATCGATGAGGACCGACTTCGTTTAAGATAAAACCTTAGAATTGATTTATTCGAATCTGACGATGTCTTTCGAAAGTTTTGAAATTAATTTGATGTAAATTTTTCGCGAAATTACATATTCAGGTAGAAGAGTAAAAGAGGTTTCTCAGCCTCGTATCGAGATATTTGCATGTAAATTGCGAGGCGATGTCATTAACGAGTTCCATAACGTGATAGTTATCGTTTTGATACGCGATGTTTCATTATGCCGCGGTTTTTTTTCATTTCATCGCATTACATTCTTTTTCCTGCTGTTCATTTTCGTAATGTTCTCGGTAGACTGGCACCATCCTTTTTCTAGGCGAATTATAGACCTATTCGGAGATAATGGACCATCTATTTTTTTCATTATTTCTCTTCGCTGCTATAAAATGCTCCAATATTATAGCCACCCATATTATTTTCCCTTCTTTTTAGTTAACCTTGTACAATTAATCGTTTCACAGAGGTATATTATTCCATTGCTACGCATTTGTGAAAGTAGAAATTATTCTCGTTCAAATTTTTCTTCATTTCAAATTTCTTTTTTATTCATTCTCGAACACGTATCTTTCCCTTGCAGCTTAATCGACAATTACCAATTATTTTGGAACGGAGTTTAATCTTCGAGGAAAAATTATTTCCCGAGGTGAAGAACTTTTCGCTGTTAATGAAATTCAAATGAAATGGTTAAATAAAATCAATGGTTCCACTGGGACGGAAAAAGTCGCGCGTTTTAGCACGTTCAAGCAAGATTCAGCGAGAATCAGAAAGCAGCCGATTTTCCGCGATAACGTTACGTTAATGCTCTGCATTCGGCAATTCGGAAAATTCTGTTCCGACAAGTAGTTCGTGAGCGAACGGTACTCGTAAGCAGCGGGAGAGGCGGAGGCGGTGGCGGAGGCGGAGACGGAGGCAGAGGTGGGTGGGCGTGTGTATACTCTCTCTGCACATTTTGAGATAGAATAAATCGAAAGAGAGATCGACGTTCGAGTGCACTCCGTGTCCCAAAGGGGCCTTCGCGAAGCTTACACGGAAACAGCTCTGAAAGTCGATCGGCAGTCTGCTGCCGCTTTTGTTGACGTATACAGGCTACTTCGCCGTCAATATTTTCCTTTGCATCATAGCTGGCCGAGTCGAACGGACCTAATCCTTGAAGATAGTCCCCCGCCCCCACCGCCCTCTTCGTTCCTTTCCTTTCTATCAATTTCAATTCGTCTTCGATATGGATAAACAAGATTGTTCCTGGCCGGACGTTCGTCGATATACCTCCGAAATTATTCCTTCGAATCGTCCGCATGGAATTTCCCAGGAAATATTCCTTTCCTCGTTCTTTTCTTCAGATTTCAAGATTCGGGAGTGCCTGTCGGCGTATCCTGGAAATTTCCAAAGCGTTTGAAAATGTTTTCTTCGACGAAATGGTCCATGGAAATCTGCGAGCACCGTCCGCCGATCGATTTCGGATAAGCGAATAAACGTTTACTTATCGTCTACAATCTGCAGTATATGTTAAAACATCCTGTTGTTCGAACGATCTTCAAAATTCACGAATTTCTACATCTTCTAAAAATATGCTTGAAATTCTAATCTTATTTCTTATCGTCTTTCTATTTTCAACTTGCGATTACAACAAGATCAGATAATTTGGTGTACGTTCGACGTATCGCGATAAGAACGTTCGAATCGGCTCGTAAAATCACGTAAATTATCGCGAAATGATCTCTTACAGTTTTTGAATTCTATCTCTTCTTATATAGATCGCATCCCCCCAGTATTCTAGTTATTTGCTGCTTGATAAACTTAATACACTTGAATGGGTCTCGAGTGTCGATGCAGTTGAATCGACATTTTGGAAACATTGTTATTCACGTTGGAAGGCATGAAATGGATATAACAGAAGAATTTTATCGAGATGATAGAAACGAGAGAGTCAGCTAGATAGAGCAAGACGCTAATAAACAAGTAATCGCATATATTAAATTATATCCAAATAAATGATAAAGGGATTGGAACTTATCTACATATTACATAAAGACTGTAATATTCCGAAAAAGTGGAAGACGAATGAAAGATACATTACGTATTGACGATTGTTATGTATTCCCTCGTCAAGCTTTCTATTTATCGACACCACGATGTTTTCTTATCTGGAACGTATGTGTTTGCATCCGTTGGTCCCTTTTTTAACCTTTTCGTTAGATATTTTTTGCCATCACACACGGTCGCGTTATCTTTCGCCCAGCAGTTGCATTATCCTTTCATCCTGGAAACAATTTCGCGAACAGTTTTGCGTGAGCAGTATTAAAGGCTAGTCCGCCAGGTAATAACGGTTAGCATAAATTAAAGATTAACTTTGCCGGCTGGATCGGGCAACGTAATGCTCGTTCCATGTTAATTTCTTATCGCCGGCAATTACTTAATCGCACGCAGTCAAATGCACGTTGAAGCCACGTCCCTGGTTAATTGGGATGTGAAGAAACATTCGTGGAACGAGCTTCGTTTCATGAAATCTAGCAACCGCACTAATGAAAAGAAAACGAGACAGGGAAAGCAGAGTATCATAATCATAGAAAGCTTACTGGTAGTTTAAGCAAAAAAAAAAAAAAAAAAAGGAAAAAAAAATACACGAAAATACAGATAACGTTTAGAGAATGTTAACTTCAGATAGAAATACTATTGCGTAAGATTGGCAAAACGTCGAGTTATGGAACCGATTTGTTGCGTTTGCAATTTCAAAGTTATTGAGCGTCACTGCAACGATTTTGTTGCGCAGGATGAAATTAGACTTTACAGTGTGAAACGCGCGTACCGATACCAGATGCAGGTCACACGTTTCGTGCACCACGAACGACAATCACCATGAATTTCATACAGAAAATTTAAAAAATAACGGAAATAACGGAAATAACGATCTCGCGGCAAGATTTTATGGCAATATATTGCTGTTTTTCCATAGTATTTCACGCGATTTTCATGTCTGCTGCTGCATGCTGCTGACCTTATCTTAATATTTTAAAGCGTCTTATTTGTTCGGCATAGCGTTATCGCGTTTCATTTCACATTTTTAATTTAAATTAATCAGAACGTTGCATAATCTGCTGGGGCGGAACGCACGAACCTATATATTTCTCAAATATGTATATTATGTCTATTTTGAACCGAATGATTCAATCAATTCAGTTCACTCCAAGTTCATAGATCAAATTTCCGGCTCACTTCTGTTAATATCCCACATACATTAACTTCGTGTTTCGAACACATTATATCTTTCTTCTCGTCACTTGATATATTCCCTGGCTTTTCAGCCTTGCTTTTTCTTTATATCGTACCGTTCTCCAATGTAAATTCACGAGCTTCGTTGCGCTGGTCTCGCCTATTTCACGAACCCGATCCTTATAGAATATTAATGTAGCTCTGCGTACTCCATTGCCGTGGAATCGCATTTCTCTGGACGGTTTTGATAACGCGAAATCGCAAGTAATAACGTACGCAAGATAAAAGATTTTATTCCAAAGTTCCGCCGGGTTAACGTATTCTAATTAACGATCGACTCGGTCGATAGAGAACTGGTAGGGATCTGATAGTGACACCTATAGCGATATCGCTGGAAAAAACGTTACGTGAAAGTAGAAACAGATAGCAGAAAAGGTTGACCGATTCCATCCGACGATCGTTCGATCGTTCGATCGTGTAATTTGCCCGGGTAAACCGAAACTTGTATTCCTAATGTCTCCTGAACCCATTGTTTCGGCACGTCGGCCCGTATCCAAGGAAAACTTCTTTTTCTGAGCGTTTCAGGCGTTCCAGCCGATTTCCAATGTAAATTTACAAGCTCGTGGCGGCAGTTTGGCTCGGTCTGCGGATTCCATTCCTATCGAATATTAATGCTCGGAACGCGGTCTGCTTTTGACCTTTTCCGAGATCCGATTTTACGAGGTACGATCGAAAACAAGAAGAAAGAACAAAACAACGGCCGACCCGTGTCGGCCTAGTTTCGAAGAATATTACCCACGATACATTCGAACGCTACCTCGAAAAAAATGTCCTTCTCTTCTTTCTCCCTTTCTCCGTTCTTTCCTACATACACTCGAAAAATTTCGTTCGGAAATGGATCGACGGCGAAACGAAAATGGATTTTTGGAACTGTTGGCGGTGACAGTGGTCGACAGGCCGCCTGCTCGAAAACTTAATTACTCGCTCGGACGAAGAAAGTTCGGACGGCGAGGAAATTTATTCTTCGTTATTACGATCGTTCGCCGTGCTGTCAGCATCTCGAACGAGTTCTGAACTTCCTGTCCTGAGATTTATATCTGATTTTGTTAATTCCGGAGAAAGCGTTTCAAAGAAAGTTTCCCAACGTAATTCCTTAACGAGCGTTTTTCATTTCAGATATTCCTTTCATCGTGGTACATCTTACCGCTTAACGATATTATCTCCGCTGGTTCATAATGGTATCATCGGTAAAAGAGAATGCCAGATCGCTGCGGCTGAAGTAAGTAATGTAACGTACGAAAAAGGAGTACAATTTTTTTATAATAAATTCACAGGACCGTGCGCATTACTAATGCGATTATCTTGACGAGTCATAAGAGACATAATTTATTATCGAATAACTATAATATAGTAATGTATACACTAATAAAACGATCTTGGGCAAAGTATGTTAGGAATATTGATACATGCCGCGGTAGAAACGTAAAAACATGCGTAATTGATTACTCGTTAAATATACGTGTTATTAGAGTATGGAAGATACTATCGACGCTTCTTCTTCTTACTATTTTATTATTTTATCTAAGACACGATCGAGTAGAAGCCTGTTTAATATTTAAGTTGCTTTGCGATATGGAAGACAGGCTCGTTACGATATGATCTTGCAGTTGAAATGTTTCAAACAGTCACACAAGATAGCTTTCCTCGCTAGCAATAATTAAGGAGGTCGATAAGTCGATCGATCGATCGACCGCCTTGATGTTTCAGCGTTCCCTTTCGTTTGATCCAAATACTTGGTTATTTTCTACCGTGATTGAGAAAGATCATAACGGTTACGTATTCATAATGAACATAATTATTCTGTGAATAAATCGCGCCAATGAAGATATCCTCGATTTTTTAAATCGATTGCGCGAGAAGGACGGATGAATGGAAATACTTTTGAAAGTACGTGCACACACGAGAAACATTTGCGAAAAAGGAATATTTATTATTTTGAAATAGCTGGCTCCTCCGCAGAGATACTTTTCGAAGCAGCGACCAGTTTGAGATGCGTCTACCTTAATTGAAGCGTGATACGTTGCTTGCGTGTTGCATTTTTAATTCCGTTGTAAAAAAAAAAAAAAAAAGAAGCGAAACGTTGTTGAGCTCGTGAGTCTGCCTGATTATACGCTTGCTTCCGTCCGCGCGTTTATAATTATTTCTCTCAACGGCAGATGAAAATTCGGGACGGAAGATCTTTGGACACAGCGGGAAGAAGAAATAAAAATAGAGATGCCTCGACAAAGTTTTTAACCGACATGACGGAACGAATTATAACTAACGATAGAGTATAAAAGCGTACGTGTGGAAACACATTACAAATAATGAAAATGAATTATGTTCATCTATAAATCATAACGCGAACGTATTGCTTTATCACTCATTGTCAGTAAACAAATTATTTCGAGTATCCAATAAATACGCGCGCGCTCGAAAATAAATTTCCAATTATTTTCTTCGTCCATTCTGTCAACGTGAAGAGCTTGATAAATGTTAATTCATCGTTGGTCATTCGGTCGATAAATAAAAATAAAAGCGATGAAAGAAATATGCACCGCATTAATATTACGCATTATAATGCTTGAAAAAGATTCCTGGAATAGGTACATTATTTCTGGAATTAAAATGTCATATTAATTCCGTTTTTTTTTTGTTTTTTCATCCCCTCAACGGAGCGAATCGTAATTTCGCAGCTCTCCAGATGGAATAAAATTATCCTGATAACGCGAGCTTCAACAGCGTAGTTCCGCTGAAATTGATTTAATCATTTTTCGAATAGCACTAACATTCCTTTTAATTCGGCGACGATCGATCGAAATCAATCATTCCTATTTCCCAATAAATTATAGTTGTTACGGAAGTTAAAAGAAATTGTAATTAAAAAACTAATCGATTAATTACACGAATCACTAGAAATCTAATCTATATCTTTATAGTCTATTGATTCTATCCTACAATTAAATTTAATATATCGTCACAGGTGGGATCGATAAAATTGCTTTAGAAGATAACTCAGGAAGATTAACGACAAATTTTTCTATGGTATTATAAGTTTGTATATATATCTTCTTGATCAATGGACTGTTCGAATTTGATCCTTTATAAGTCTCTAGGAATTTCAGAAAAGATAATGAATTATAGGGGCAAAGTAACAGCCGCTAATTATCGTGAGATTCTTTAGCGATAATTAATCTTGAACGCTTTGTTGTATACAACCCGCTACGTCCCCATTAATTGACCCTTTTCTGGAGTTAAATGATTTATCGTTTCGCGTGAATCACTCTGTCAACTTGTACACCATGTCATTCTGTTATTGAAAAATTAAGACGCCGACCACCGATCGGCTCGACGAAAATTTAAAAAGCCGCATTTTTCATCGTTCTTCCACTCGACTATATTCTAGGTATTTCTACTTCTTACTCGACAAGGACACGTTCTTATCCATTACGGCACTACACTATTTCCTGCGACCTTGTTACTTCAAATAAGAACAATTTTCTACACTTAGCAGCGTTTCTCGCAAAACTCAAACAATCGTACGAGTCGTAATTGCCCTTTTCATATGTAATTTTTGTAACTCGTTATCTTGTCTTGCTTCGGTTACAAACAACCTTGTTATCGATTGGATGAACGACGATTTTCAGGCGTATCACGTGGAAACGGTGTTATTCATTTACGAATGTCTGCTCATATGCAATCGTAAATTTGAAATTCTGCTTAGTTAGAACGTATAATTAAATGACTAAATCAACTAATTCTCAGGATTAATTTTAAAAAGAGCATCATAAATTACAATTGTTATCGAGTAATTGGGAAAAAGCAAGCGATCTAATTCTTCATCCATCGCATCCATGTAAATCTACATGCTACAGATACCCGACGTTCTTAGACAACGATAAGCTGATAATAGGTGATGAAAACATCTCTTCTTTTGACTCCACTCAATTCGATAAACTTATCCGATGACAATCTCTTACCGCTTCGATATTATCGTCTGTTCTTTTTTCTCAACAGCGTCTATGTTTAATAATAGATTACGCGCCGTTATATACACAAGGCGTTTCGAATCGAAAATATGTCGACGGAGTTTCAAGAAATTCATGTCCCCGGTTACGATTTGCAAAGTACTTTACTTGCGAAAGCTGTCAATGGCGTTTGGCAGCGTATCGCGCGTATAGAAACGTGTCAATGACTTTTGTATTCGGCCTCGTTTCCCGGTTTCCACCAACCGACGAGTACCGAATCGATTTCGATTTCACGGCCAGTTTCACGGGAATTATATTGTGTTACAGAACCGACGAAAGTGGCGGACGTGCTCATCGCGAATTTTTGTCAATTCGATCAATTTAGTCCCTCGAAAAAAAAAAAAAAAAAGAAAAAGAAAAACAGAAGAGAAAGGAGAAAATACAACCCGGTTATTTCTTCTCGAGCCCTTTTGAGATCTTCCTTTCGAACATGATTTGCAACTTAAAAAAGTTTAATTTCGAAACAAGAAAGGCGTACGCGTATATAATGTCAAGTTTACGAATCGTATTTATAACTGCTAAAACTTCTTGCAACTCGACCATTCCCTTCCTATTTTTCTTCACTCAACTGTATTAAAAGTCTTTCCATGTTCACCGCTTTATTAATTGAAGGGTAAGACTTTAGGAGTGTTTTAGCATAACTCGAGTTGCGGTAAGTAGAAGAGGTCTAATCAAACGAAGGTGGAATAGCGTATATTATGGCAGGTACTCGTTTCTAGAAATTATAATATATAAATTTTAACATAGAATGAGAATGAAAATTTTCAGCTGACGCTTAATATCCAATGTTTAATCTCTATCCTACATCCGGAATAATATATCACGTTCGTTCTACCGTCTATAACAGATTGCAAGACAGAGACATAGAACGAATAAAGTGCCATTCGATGCTTGTTCGGTAATTCGTGACTGATTTATTCATCGGACGGCGACTCAAATTCCGCATCCTTGGCTAAACGTTCAATTTATTTTTCCAACGTTTTGTCCGGCTTTTATTAGATCACGATTTACGGATAAATTGCTCCGCGGCTTCGCTCACTCACCTGTCGAATTTCGTTCGGCCGCGATAGATCAGGTGACAGTTAAAGCCTGCAGTAAGCGAATCCGATACAGAAACGTCCAATTTCTCCGCGCTTTAAAAACCTCTTTCCTCTCTTTCGAGCTACCTGCAAGAATAAGCTTTCCATTAAAATTCGTCGAGACCGAAGTGTTTCTTCCGACGACGAACGCAAACGATTTAATTTGTCTGCGATACTTTTTTTTTTTATAGTGGCATCGTTAACTTTTATGCAATTTAATCGATCAATCTCGAATCGTCGATTTATTTAATTTTTCGAGTTTTGTTCCTCGACGTAATAATTATATCTTAATGTAATTGATGCAAATCTTTCACGCGATTCGTGACTATGATCGAAGGAAAAATTTAACAAATGTACGACAGTATACCTGTCTATCGTGACGCTCACCCGTCTGCGTTTCTTCCAATCATCCAGTCATTCGGTGCAATTTCATCCAGGCGAGCACGCACTCTCGACACCCAATTTGTCCACATTCAATGGCTCCAGTTTGCCGATCGAAAAACTTCTCAGGGCTTCAGCCTTGAACTTGCAACGAAACTGTCCCTCGTTCGCACCCGATATCTTTTCCGACTTGGACCAAACATCGGCTCTTCTTCTCTAGGTCGAATCGCCTATTTTCTTCTCCTGTCGGTACTCTCTCTCTCTCCCTCTCTCCCTCACTCTCTTTACCGAAACGAGAGAAACTCGAACGTTTTCTATGCGCGATCACGGCAAAACATTATCGGTCGGAGCGACGACGAAAAATAACCCAGTCCGAGGTATAATTATGACGAAATCGCTGGCTCGTTCAAGGTCTCGGGCAAATTCTATCGAAAGTAAAAGGAGAACGGCTCGTTTCTCTTTTCCCTCGCCCGACCAATATATCGTCGAACGATAAAAGAGAACACTATCGCATTGGCGAACGCGATTCGCAATGGCTAGCGCGAGCCTGTCGTACGTACATATAAATCTGTTGTAAGAGCCTCTCCCCTCCCGGCAAAATCCTCCCTCTCCGACCCGTCCCTTTCTCATGCGACGCTCAATTTCATGACCGTCTCGGCTATCTCGGCTTTTCCCAATGTGCTTTTACCGTCTCTTCTGTGTTAGATCCTATAGATTATTCGATCATAACGCCAATTTCTGCGAATCTGATTTCAACGGAATTTGCAGAAATCGTCTTACGATCGGATAATCTGTGAATCTGAATTCTGTTGCGAATGGTGCAATAAACCAATCACGTTAAACTAATGTCGTCGATCGATACAATTTTTGAACAACATAGGAAATATATTTTTCTTGCGTTTTAACGCCAAGGAATGAAGGATTTGCAAGAAAATTAATGATAAATCTAGCAATGATAAATAACGATGCGTTATTTACGCGAATCGAGTTATTAACGTTAAAATGCTGGCAAACAAATCAATTTGTCTTTAACTTTCCCTGATCCTCGATTGAATTTATACTCTCCGCTTGATAGACAAGATAAAATATCTCTCTAAAAGTAAATTGATTCCAACAATTGGCAATGACTAGGTATTAAAATCAGCAAGATGAAAGATCAATAAAGTTGACAACATAATTGATCGAAGAAATGCTAGCATTGCAAAACCACGGCCATAAAATTTATATTACGACAAAAATGTATTATTATTGTTGAGGCAGATAAGTTTGATATTGGGAAATATGTGCTAAAAGAACGTAATGTTAAAGCTGATGAATGAACGGTGTTAATAGTATGAGTTACTCCCTTCCTCCCTTTCTGCTTCTCACTCTCTCGCTCTTCCTCTCTCCCCCTTTATTGATATATTACAATATTACTAAATTATATTAGACCGTTCATCGGAGGTTATTGACTCGTATCGGACATCTATTTTGATCTATATGTACATATATATGTATGTACGTAATATATATAATATATAATACATATAATTTGCGGCTAGCTCAGCGAATCGAGGGACCAATAGCTTCTAATTGATCGTGAATTACAATGGCTATATTTAGACTAACGGTTTCGCAAAAACTCTATGGGTAATTGGTTCGATCAAGATTCCTCTGCGCATATTTTCTTCTGCTCGACGAAACCTTTGAAATTGTTAAAATCATATTTGTCAAAACTTTCAGTGGATATAGTACGTGAGAAATATCAATGAGTTCGTGCTGTTTCGTACCTACTAGTATATACTAGTGGCAAAATCTCTATTTCTAAAGGAAGTGGTCTCCTGTCGCAATATTTGCAATGATGGCATAACGTATCTATCAAAGAACTTCGTGATTAAGCCTTTGATGTAATATTTTCTGATGATTGTGTGTATCGGTGACGGAAACGTTTGTTTCTTAGTAATCGTACAGCTACTCATTCGCCGATAGATAACATACGGAATTGCGATGTACTTACCTGTATTGACACGCCGATGGATCAGTTGGTCTCGATTGAATTTAATTGGCCAGGTCGCACGTTCGTTACGTCTAAGCTAACACGGAATCGTCGAAACTGGCTCACGTACAGTTTCGATACCGTGATCTCTGCGTTATCCTCGTTTCCGAAAATTTCGATGGAATCGGAAACGTGGCACGACGAAATTAAAGGAAATTTTCAGTTTGCAGATTCGGTACAACGCGATTGAAGCACGGCTTTAATCGAAAATATATTACTGCCGTAGATTATTGGGTACTTTGGAGTAATTAAATTTCCAGTTGGTACACGAGGATGGCAAATATCGAAATTCTATCGCGAAAAAGGGTTATAAAATATTTAATAATATATTAATACCAGTTTATATTTTTATTCTTCAAGTCTGGAATTACCTGAATTTTTTTCCTATTGCATGAAGCTTTGCAATGTTTATATTTATAATGACTTGGTAAAAAGAAGTAGTTCTCCTTTATCTGGAGATAAGAAAATGAATTCAAACGATGAGTATGGAAAAGATTGACGGTATAGATACGTCGGACAAGTCGCCTCGTGATGTCATCGAATGACGAAGCGGATTTTCTCCAACATGTAGCTTATAGCGTGCTATTTCGATCGCGCAGATTGCACGATTTTGGCACGAATTCCAGAACTGCGTTGGCTGTTCCGCTAAATCTCTCACTTGCCAGCGAAAAACCATAAATTGTCGATCCGTTGAAAAAAAAGGAGAAGAGGAAGGGAAAATAAAGAGCGGCACGAAGGGATAAGGAAGTAAAGAAGGCGAAAATTCATAAGCAACAGGAACAACTGTGTTCTCAACGTGATATAGAATTGGCGAAATTAAATCAGGTCTGATGCAAAGTTTTCGGTGACAAATGCCGCTTGGTTTTCCACCGATCTTGTTTCGCGTTTGAACACGTCGGCATGGATCGAAGTTTCTACTCGTAAACCTACGCATACGAGAATTGTTCGTTGATTAAATTATTACCTCCGACAACATGGTTACTTACGATTGATATCGGATATGCTTGAATATAGTGTGAACGAACATATTACGTTCTAATTCATTTGGATAGCAATCAGAAATTTTTGAAAAATCGAACGAACGAATGGAATATGCTGACGTTTCGTCGATACTCGCCAGCACCCTAATTTATAAAAATATGTAACATACTTCAAATTATCTATTTAAACTAGCAAGGTAACCAAATGGAGCTGATAAAGAAAACTTTATTTTTCAACTCGATGTTACTACGTTGCTCGCGCAATAGCCACAATTGCTGGTCATTTCGTTAAAGTTAAATAGTACGTGTGCAGGGCGATGTAATTTTTCATCGGTCACGAGACAAGATTGAACGGAAAAACGCGCGTTTTTGGCATCAGTTCCAAAGCCGACGACGAACATTCCTCTAAATCTCCGACTGGGCACAGCTAAACTAAAAACTCGGCAAAGGGTAAACAAAAATTGAATGAAAACGTGTATATGTACAGTCTGTCACACAAGAGCGTGTCTGCGATATTTCTGTAAATATTTATATATTTGTAAAAAAATTTATATGAATTGAATCTACATCTAAAACACTAATACGCTATTACAGTAGGGTGTCCAATCTCCTCCATTAGCGATTATAGCTTGACATCGTTTCGGCATACTCTCGACTAATTTTTGAGCGTAGGATTCTGGTAACGACCTCCATATCTTTCGAATGTGATGTACAAGTGTTCTTATTTTTGTGATACGTCTTCCTCTCAGCTTGCCTAATAGGACACCATGCCCAAAACGAAGATTCATCAGTGAATATTATATTACTCCAATCACGATCTCTGTTTTCATTCGCCCATGCCAGACGATTTTCGACGTTTCGCGTACGCGGCACTCATATTAAAAAGCTCTGTTCCTTTCACTGTTTCAAATGAAACTGAAAGGTATTCAGCAACGCGTATTAGAGAAGTTTTCGTTTGTTTACATTCTTTTTATCTCATTCTGATTAGGTGTCAGGTTTCGCAGATATCGCAGACACGCTCTTGTGTGACAGACTGTATTTCTGATCGTTTACGAATCCGATGTCAACGAGATTTCAATTTCAAAGGAAACGTAATTAATATATTTAATTAAGACACTGCAACGGAAATATAAGTAATAACGACAAGAATGTTGTTTAGTTTACGAGAATATTTGTCACCTCGGGTTTATTCGTCTTAAAGATGGGAAATACATATCCAGGAGAGCAGGAGATGAATGTAGAAATTCCTCACTTTCGAGAGAAAAGTTTCTATGTTTTCTAAGTCAAATGTATATAAGCAACTAGGGAATCTAACCACTCAAGAAGTTGCGAAACAGAAGTAATGGCAAAATGAAACCAACAAGCAAAATAACAAGCAGTGTTATAGAGAAAAAAATGAGAAGGAATAACGTCAAGCCACAAGGTGAACTTTCTATTTGATGTAAAAGTATGATTAACAGATTCTAATGATTCCGCGAGAAAAATGAATTTCGAGTTACTAGCATTCTAAGGTATCCGTGTCAGAAATCCGAGAACATTAGCAGCTTTGGGTGAGGACGGAGTTGAGTTACGGAGTTGTCGGCGTATTATACACGAAGAATACAGGAACAGTAGCGTATATGTAAATAACACTACACTATTATGAAAATTATTGCAAATATATAAAATTGATACTACAAATAAAAGCCTTTAGTCCCTAAAGCAATCATATACAGTTAGCAGGTATTGGTGAAAGCAATGGTTAATATTAATTAGTATAATTAGTATAGAACAACAACTGAATGTGAAGGAAAATTGATTCTGAGCTAGGCGACTTCAGGTCTATCTGTTTCTAGCCACAATTCTAAAAGTTTATGTAAATTTTACCAAGTTTTAGCTCTTCGTTACAAATGGAGTTAGAGCGATACAGATATATTCGTGGTTTCAGTTTAACTTTAGCAGAGTATCTGATTCCAGTTATGGCAGGAGATAAACAAAATCGGCAGCAGAGAAAGCCTGTTGGATCGTAAATTTGAAAATATCAGAAAAATAAGAAACCCTTTGATCGGGTATGCATCCAATATCTACATATGTACTAGTTTATGATGTATACTTATCGCGTGTACGTGGAGATTCTCCTTCGAGTGGATAATTTGATCGATCGGTCGACGATCGATGCGGCCGTGGTTGTGCAGTGTGTCGATCAGCAGGAAAGGAAGTGATTCTCACCTGATCGGCCGCTTTATTTTTCGTGGAATATCGCGTTCAGGTGAACAGCGGTGCGCAACTTTCAGGCCGCGTGCGGCCTGTTATGCGGTCCACGCTTGGAACGCGGCTCGTTACATGGCAGTGCGGTCTCATGTGCCGCGTGCGGTCCACCGCGTGCAGTTGTGCGGCTTGCGGTCCTTTACGCGAACCTCCGAAATTTAAAGCTTCTGCGGAATTTTGCGTTCTAACGATTCACGACCGGCTTGTGCGTTGACGCGATGCACAGCCACGGAGCACGCTCGGCAAACCTTCGCGTGCCTCTTCGTGCGGCCGCCTCTCTCTCGGTCAACAACAACTTACAGCCGATAACGATTACGATCGCTAAAAGTATCTAAGACGCTATAGATATTTAAGGGAGAATAAAGCGATAAAAAGTATAGGCGAGAGATATAGTTACGTATATCACAGAGGCAGGTAGCCGAGACGACAATTTAGTCCTTTTTTTACTCTTTCAATCGCTAAGCGGAAGCACCACGATCGATTTTTATCTCACAAGCGGGAATATATTTGCTATATTTGATAGGAATTAAAGAAGTTCGATATGTCACTGAGGAATTTCATCATCTGTTACAAAATCAGAAAAGTTCAGGAAGCTTAACTACGGATTCGTTACCGAGGGATAAATCTTTGGCAGGGTGGCAGGATAGGGGCGATCACGCGATTCCGGGCTATTAGGTTTTACGTTTCCCGAATTCGTAGCTTCTAAATCTCGCAATCGTCGACAAGGTTAGCGGAACTTGGCTACGTGTAAAGTGCGCTTTACGAGCCCTGTCACGATCGTATAAAATTTCCGAACAAAAGTTTATATTCATTTTGTGTATTACCTTTAAACCGTGTTCGATTGTCGCGATATATTCCATGTTGTGCGACTTACGCTCGTTGGTCTTCCGTTAAGTGCAGCTGAAAAAGAACTTTATCGATCATGCTACTCTCCTCTTTTACTCCTACGTTCCCTTACGACACATTAATCTCAAAGTCATTTATTTCTCGGACGCGTATCGCGACATAATTGCTGTCCCGCTACGGGCTAATCAACGTAATAGTTGGCTCGTTAAGATGTACACCTCTAAATCTTGGACAGATCCTCTCTTTTTTTCTCGTTACTGTCAGTTATCGCTAATATTTATAGGTACTCCTTTCTCGAATACCCTGCGCGAACGAGATCGTATCGGGCGATAGAGGCGAGTTTAAATGAAATTTTGACAGAGAAACGTCTGGACCGAGCCGGAACGAAGACATGCGTTCGAGAATCACCACAACAATGTACGCTTTCAGGATCGTTAAACTCGCCGAGGGTTAAAGTGTCCTTTCGGCTAAGGCTGTTTTAAACGCTGCTACTTTTCCCTTCTTCTTACAGAGCATTAATTTTAACATTATTCATTCTTGAACGTTTCACGAGGGCGAGCTTATTAACGAAACAGTCGGTAATTAACCTTGCCCCGTTCTTGCGGCACCTTGCAGCGAATTTAGGTAATTCGAAGTTCTCGAGACGGGCGAAGAAAAAAGGAATATCCGGATCCCTTTAAGAAAGATTGGACGGGAACAAGGAACTCGAACTCGAATTCACGGACCTTACTGTATTAGTAAAATTGTCTTGCTTTTAGGCAGCAAACGTTTGCGCGCTCGTTAATATTCTTTCTTTCGATGAAAGCATTTTTTTCAAAATCGTTCCAAATTGTCCTATCGTCCACGCTTCGCTTATAATTAGCTCTCCATCGTTGAATAAAGAATTCCGACTCGATTCTGCCAATCTTATTTTGTTAACAAAATTGCCTTGATTTAAAAATTCCTCTTTTTAACGAAACCTTCGGCAGCAATCTTTTATAATTAAGTTCAGAAACGCGACGCGAACATAAATCCTGTTTGCTGCCAAAACTCTCGTATCGTCTACACAGTCTCCAATATTATTCTCCAATCAGAAATTCAAACTCGATTTCGCAGATCTCCCGCTATTAGCAAGATTATCTTGTTTTAGACAGTTCAGATTTATAAACTCGTGCAAAGTCTTCCCTTTAACGAAATCTTTGCCCAATCGTCAAATCCTAGATTGGAAAATAGAACGTCGCTGTCGGTTCTGCCTTCATCTAAATTTTCGTATCGTCCACGTATCTCTTCGTTACCGTGCTTTCGACGTAAGGAAACTAACAAAGTTATGAAACCAGCCGACTTCCGTACGAAATACGATTTTTGAAAGCGCGGTCGGAAATTGTCGGAATTATGGGTCCCGAAGGACTGTTCGTTAAGGATAGACTTCCCTCGAAGCTCGCCGCAACAATACACACTTCCGTGGCCGTTAGGCACGTAAAGTCTACGTTAAATCAACGTCGGCGCACAGTTAAGGATAACTTCGGTCGTTTATAATCATTTTACGGGTACTTTGGAAATTTATGGGGCCTCCTTAAAAGGAGCTTGTACAGCCTTCTGCACGCGTATAAACGTTATCGCAATATTAAGGGAGCTTTTCAGCGAGTTTCGCGTCTGCGAGCGCAGTCCACGGCTCGCGATGTGCATCGCGATTAAAATGTACACGATTAACTTCTTCGCCGCGTAACAGTTTGTCGAGTAATGGCCAATAAAAGAAATACGGCTAGTTAAAAGGTTATTACGAAACGAAGATTCCAATGTTGGACATATTTTTCAAACGTTTCTTCCCACTTTTACGTATCGTTAATTCACGAGATAAGTTCCTGGGCAATAAACACGCGACTTTGTATATTCAACGATGAGAAGAAGACTTCCGTATCTTTGGGAGACGATTACGCTTTTAGTTATTTCAGTTGGCAAAAATTGTCTCGATAATTTAACGTAAAAATATACTTATAGCGGTTAAAGTGAGAACAACGATCGAGTTTTCGCATATATCTCTCACTCTCGGTCCTCTTTTATAATTCGAAACGTAACATGCAAAAATTTCTTCGCGTTACTATATATTAAAATAAAACATCAGAGAGAAAGTTTGGCTCTGTAGAAACACATTCGTGTGGAACTAGATAGAGTCGTCGAACTGACACACGAGCTCAATTGGGTCCACGACGCGGAAGAGTAACGTTCAGGTAACAGGATGCGAAACCGGTCGAAACGGCCAGTAGCGGGCCACTGTGCACGGGGTCACGCGTTATTTTCCAATTTGGAAACGTCGGCTAACGCTGCCTCCATTGATCTCCCTTGGATGGGAACCTGTTCCGGCCGCGACACGACCGCCAGCCATGTTTCGTCTCCGATAAATCGTTCGGTTCTGTCGGTTCACTGGACAAAAGGAGACCTAACTCCAGCCATGCAGTTTGAAACGTAACGTCATCGTTACGTCGGTGTACTGCTCTTTGTTTCGGAATTTTCAGCCGTTCTCGAGTGCTGCCTCGAGCCATTTCACGGTATCTACTTGTAAAAGATAAATCCATCTTCGGGGAAAAATCGTCTGTTTGACTGACGCGATCGCGATGGCTTTTTTTGTTAAACTCGACATCGTTCCTCCGGCGTTTTGTTAGACCTGATCCATGGATCGGTGCTGATCCGTGCTAACAAAGAGCCTTTCTCGGTAAAAACAAAAGCGGCCCTGTGATGCGGCTGCATAGCGCATGCGACCCGTACAAATGGCAGCTTTCGTCACGCGAAAACGAGCAAGATAATGTCGATGGTACGACCGACAGAGCGCTGATACAAAGCCGCGTCGTTTAAACATAAATTGCTGTCACTTTGTTATCCGTTTCTATTGTGTGACGGCACACGTGCTTTTTTTCCGAGTTACAACCGCGCTTGAATCTCGACTCTTCTTGATACCTGACGCGGTATCGCTTCCAAGATGTCGATGGAAAAATCACAGGGAAGCTTTCCCGTTTCGACGCGTAACGAAAAGCTGATAGGGCCATTATTCTTTGGTTTCGTGACCAGTCGCCTTTACTCTTATATCACGACTAAACATGAACCGAGAATGCAAAGTCTTATCATAGTCTTGACTTCTGCCACACCGCGATATATCATCGTCGTGAAGCGAATTTCGATCGGCACGTGCCACCGGCTGGAAAGGATTTATGCGAGTGTGCGTGTCGCTTAACGCGAGACATATTCGGTCAATCGAAAAAAAAAAAAAAAAAAAAAAAAAAAAAGGGAAGAGAAATGGCCTTAAATCAAAAGAAGAACGACTGTTCGCCGGCAATTGACCGCGTCGACGTAACGCACAGACCATAAATCGAGCGAATTGGCACTGTCGAAGGGAAAAAGCTTCGTTTTCGAGGCCACGTTCCTTTCAAACTTGAGCCAAGGCGTCCGTTTTGCGGAGAAATACAAAGATCTATGGCCTATCGAGAAAAACCTAACTCGTGTGATTTTGATGCTTTTTCTTTTTTGCTTGAAAAATGTTTCGTCGTTGCGTAAATTTCGCGTTGATTCGAGGAATAAGGAAGGCGATCCGGCGAAATGTTTCTAAACAAAGAAGGAATTACGTAAAAATATAGTTTCGCTAGAGTGAAACTGCATCGATTGAATCACAAACTTTAAACTGTAGAGGGTAGCGCGACCCCTTGTTTCATTCGTCCGTTTGTTCGTTCTCGCCCGCGTGTCTCCTGAAAGGAAAAAGGGGGAAAGAAAACAAAATGTGTGAGTTTATCAAACGAGTGCGATGAAACTCGCACGAGAGCCAGCGAATAAAACCATGCATGTTCGAGCTTCGAGATTTTATTTTAATCTCCCCAATGTGTGTGTAGCAAGACACTGTAACAGTATTTATAATAATTAACACGCTCGCGTGTCGCCGCCGCGACAACAAAGATTGCGGTGTAATATTCAATTCTTTCCCATTCTTTTTTCTCTTTTTTTTCCATTTTATAATTCAGTCTGAGATTCGATTATTGCTATTTTCGTCATTTTCTCTCCTGTGTTTTCATTCAATTCAACAAACATATTTCACTGTATTTGTTTCCTCTGTTTTACGATTTTTTTTTTTTTTCTTTATTTCATTCCGTAAGATTTTTTATTTTTTCCCGTCACCTCTTCCGCCATCCACCTCCAGGTATCTTCGTCCTGTCGATCATTACGCGCGCGTTGAACGAAATTTTGAGAGGGATTCTCAATTTTCTTGCTGCGTTTCAGAAGAGACGGCAACGATTGTTTTTTTTTTTTTTTTTTTTCTTTTAAATATATAGATTACCGTGAGAGTTTACGTGTGTTACATGTGTGGTATGTAATGTACTTCTTCTTTCTTCTTCTTCCTCGTGTGACCATGTGTATATAATACGTATATACATACATAGTTTGTTACAAGGCACAGGTAGCTTACACACTTGTCATTCGCTGAGCATCTCTCTCTCTCTCTCTCTCTCTCTCTCTTTCTCTCTTGCCGATACATGCTTATCTTTTTCGCGTCTGTTTCGCTTCACTCTCTCGCAAACTCGCTTCGCACGCGTACCTCGTTCATGCAGTATTGCTTTTCTGTCATTCATCCAACAGAGACTACAGTAACTCTGTTTCCTTTTTACGCTTTTATCTTTCTTCTTATCGGTTATTTTATTTAACTTATTTCTTTTTTTTTTCTGCGGAACGACACTGGGGACGATCGGAGCACGATCCGAATTCTTGTTGAACTTCGTGAATAGATCTCGCAAATATAGAAGAAACAGCGATCGCGAATTTCGATTTCTCGCGCGTCTACTTTCCGTTTTTCTTCGACGCCGATAGCGGAGTTGGATATCCTGCAAATTACCACCGGGAGGAGGACGAGATCGCGTGACGATCTTTAACGATCGTGCTCGGTTACATCGGGCCGTGTCGCTTCGTCGATTCGACGTGATTGCACATTGTACAATTTGCAACGCGCGGTGCGTCGGAAAGTTGGAATCGAGGAGGGTGGTCAAAACTAAATTCCGATCGGCCGGCTCGATCCGTCTATTCTACGCTTGACTCGTCAAATTGAATCGTTCGACGCAATTAAACCTCGCGCAGTTAATGATCGATGGTTCGTGCTCATCGTTGAATCGCACGCGTCGTAAGTGATGAAATTGCGAACGCGATAAGTGCGCAACTCGCGACACATCGAACATTAAGCAACCACGCGAAAAATCCTGGATGCGCCGGCGTTCTCTTAACCCGGCCATTTCCGGTCCATCAAACGATCTCGAGTTGATAAATTTCGGTTGAAGTGGCACGCCGTTATCGCTACTTCGAGCGTGTAACGTTCAATTAGCCACGCCAAGTCCATTTCTGATGTCGCAAAATCACGACGATCGCGCTAAAATAGCTACATTATCACGATTACGACAAGAACAGATAGTCGTACGTGAACTTACGTAATTTTTTGTCTTGCGCTCGATGTACATAAGTTACCAATACGAACGGGTAGTAGATCGGTTGTTTCCATGCGGGAGAAAATCGTAATAAATAAATAAGAGAAACGCTGTTTGCACGGGTGAACGTTCGCGAACTGCTGTCGCTTTATCGACTCCATTCGTCCGTTGTCCTGGCAGCTTTTATCCCCGATCACATCCGACACGTGTCAGCCAGAGAATCGACATTCTATTAACTGTTCCAGCGATGTATATTTTTCTCAGAGGCCGCTATTTTTACGCGGTATGTTGGAAAATCATTCGCTCGGCTGCCAGCGTAAAACTGCCGGCAGCAATGTCCTTGATCGCTTGCCCCACTAAATAAGGAGAATCATCTTTTTCATTGGTTGCTGACCGTGACCTGGTACACAGAAACGAACGGTTCATGAATCACACTTTGCGAGAGTGATTGCGCTCCTCCTCGTTTCGTCTACAGATTGCTTACGCGTGTACTTCTTCTACTATCTTCCATCCGATCAACCAACCAGATCGGCCGTTTTAGAATTTTGCAAATATTTGAAATTGAAATACGTAATTTTTGTAAAAGTTCGCACGAAACTTCGATCCACGACTTGATTATTCAATGATAATTTAAATGTAAATTCGAGATATATTAAAACGTTGACGATGCACCTACCGTCCCCTGGTCGCCGATCAAGCAAGGATCGATGCTCTAATTTAAAATCGAATCGGCATACAGTTTTCCCTCTTTCTCTTTCGTCTCGTCATTGCCCCGCGGTTCCATCGTTCGCTAAACACGCAACGCGTCGCTCACCCGGCACTTCCCACGAGACCAAAAATTATACACACGGTATGCGATCATATATGTATGTATATCTATATACATGCGTATCCTAAGGTGTGCGCAAACATACATAATAAGGGCTGACTGCCGGCATGGGCCTGGTTACGCTCGGTTCGAGCTTCTCCGTAAAAGGGCGAACGTTCGAGTGGCTCGACTCTTTCGACGAAGAACGAAGAAAAGAAAAGAAATTCCGCCAAAGTAATCGACGCGTCTCTCGACTCGATTACTCAAGAGGTGCGTCTATCGTTTGTCGCGTGAGGAATTCAAAGAATTGATCGTACAGGCTGAAGTTATTGTAACACCGATAATAATTATTTATTGAAAATTAAAGTAACAAAGTATTAGAAACTCTGAAGCGGTATGCTTTGTCAGTATTATAAAATATTGCCTCCTTCGTCCAGGTATTCTTCTGTCTACTCTCGGACTTTGTTCTTTATATCGTAGTTGAATCGGTCTTCTCACTCTCTCCCGCTCTCTCGCTCTCGATCACTTTCTCTCCCTCTCTGTTTCTCGTGAACGCACACTCACTCTTATATTGCTCCATATGTACCCTCGCCGCGAAAAAGTATTCTCGTCGTTGTTCGATGATCGGCCGCTGACGTTTCGTTCGAAGGATGGAAACGACGGGCCGCGATGATTCGATAAAAAGGTTCGATTGCTCGTCGAGGGATGATTGTCCCTTGATTGAAAACGTCCTCGGTTCGCTGGAGCGTACGCGGAGAGAAGTTTCGAGCAGGGGTGCACGTTCGTCCCCATATGGCACGCGATGCCTTTCTAATCTTTGAGCGACGGTTTCGAATCGGCCCGGATGCGTCACGCGGGATCATTAAGGGTTGCCTATTGCTCTAACAACGATAAGGGGCTGAAACTCGACCGAATTGAACGCCGATCGCACAAAAAGACACGCTTGAGATTACCTAGCGGAGAGCTCGTTAAATCGCCATTTAATAAAATCGCACGTGTCGAACTAGGAGAGTCAAAAGACATTAGAAATCTCGGAAAATCACACCGCTTTGGCGAACAAGCGATTACGTTTCTCACCGTATTATGCGGCGAAACGTTCGAACTCTGTGCTAATTTAGCGCGCGAGTAAACCGCAGCAACCGTTTCGCGCGCCGGCAAATGTCTGCAAATGTGCCTGCATTTCTGAATGACACGCCGCTACCAGGACCTATAGAAGAAGATTCAAGAACGAGCGTATAATCCACTGTGCGAGAATAATAAACTGCGGTAGAGCACCCGTACCGACGCGGAAGTAATCCGATAATCCCATTAGACGGGTTTCCATAAAATCGTTAACCAACATCCAGGCCGCGTAAACGTGTCCTGTTTCTGACTATGACGTTGCTTCTCCCCTGGATTCCCTCGACAGCCAGCTTCATCTTTATCCCGTAGTTTTGCTCGCCACTTCCTTTCCTCTTCCTTTTCTTCCTCTCTCGACCGACTAATTTCGTTCTCCCATCCTACCCGTCGGTCTTTTTTTCACCGTAATTAAACTTTTTTGTTCGCAGACAGTGGGGCACGTTGGCGCGTCAAAGCGGTCGACCTCGAAAATGAACGCGTAAGAAAATTATACCGTTCGTTTACTCTCGTTATCCACGCTTTAAATTCGATCGCTTCTCCAATCGTTCCTCTCGATCAGTGCCCCCTGCCTATCGTCAAGTTAAATTAATTCGCGATGCTCCGTTGAAAATTTCAATGGAAAAGCGCACGATGATTCCGGACGAGTCGAAAAACGTGGAGAGTACGCGTGAAGTCGAAATCCTGTCGAAAGCGAACTCTGGCGCTTGTCCGCGTACGCGCGTTCAGGGGGATGGGAAAGGGAGCAGTTTGTGCAAGCAATTTTCTGTTTCTCATTACCGACTGCATTAGCGGAATATTCGCGTGCGATATTAGGACCCAATGTAAATTAACCGGATTAAATGCATCGGCCGATTGCATCAATCTCATTAAGCGGAGCGCATGTTTGACGAGAGGCCGGGTGGCGCGAACCTAGGCGGTCGGTCAGTAACGATGTTTGAGGATGCTCTGATAATTATCAAATCCCTCGGCGTTGTTTGTGTCTGGCAAATCGAAAATAATAACAAACTTCTAACTATTGTTCGCGAATACGTCCCTCCTACCCTCGGATAAACACCAGGCTATCGATTCAACGATTTGCCGAATCTCCGACCTTTTCGTTTTCCTATCGAATGTCCGCGGTTTTGTCCTAACAGCGAATTCGTGTAATGCTGATTGATCGTCGAATCGGTATCGTGCAGCAGCACGCGGCAACCCGCTCGCTGGATCCAACTTGTAGAATTTCGATCGTCGAGGTTCTCCGCTAAGGCTCCGCACCCCGAATCTACCGTCGTCGTCGTCGTCGTCCCGAGTAATATTTGACTTTCAGCAAGATAACCGTAGTTCAAATATTCGCGTGGAACGGAAGTAGTCTAAACTCGAGCTGTCGAAAATTCGGATATTTATGCGGACCCGATAGCCGAGCGATTCGAGTAACCGACGCTTCGTTAGATTAATAGAAATCCTTGCCGCGCCCCTGCTCGCTTCTCTCCCTTTTTCTGACTCGTTCGTATCGATTTGAAACATCTCTTACGCACGCTCCAGACAGAATTGGCATTCGAGACTGTTCGCAAGAAGTGCACGCGCGACAGACGCGAGATGGGTGATCGAAAAACGTGCTCGGGGAAAGAAAAAGGTTGTTTTGTTCGCGCTTCGACCGCGGGGCACCTCTGATTGCTGTCACAATGAGCTTATTACCCCTATGAAGCTAGAGTAATCCTTAATCGCTATGTTTTTCACCTTAAGGTTATGCTAAATACGTTGCATCTTCTTAGGTACAGTACGGCATCTAAGGTGCTAATCGTTAAAAGTCCTAAACCACTAAGTATTCTACTCGTCTGGCGAGGAAACGAACAAAAACGTGTAAAATAGAGTGAACGAAACAGAAAAAAGAGAAGAAAACGCCTCGTGGCTCGCTAATCCGCGTTTTTCTGTGCGCAACGACGGTAAGTAACTTGTCGAGAAGGTACTTGCCGAGAAGCCTAACGAAAGTCGATCGATCTTTCTCTTCCGAGAACCCTGAAAAGGAGAGCGTCTTTCACTCGATTAAATGAACGCCTCTGAGAGAAGGAGCCTTTGATCCACCGCATTTTTCCGCAGGTCGCGCGGGCATTTTTTCCACGCTTCGATATTTTCTTCCCGACGAAAAAGCACGTCGACAGCCCCCTTTTTCCTCTATATAGTGTTACGCGCCACTCTGTTCATATCTAAAAGAACGTTTTTTTTTTCGTACGGCGCCGAGCCTTTGCGACGCAACCAGTACGATATTCCGAAATACCTATGTTTCTCATCTCGACATTAGGGGAGTAGATCTCTCGACAAGGTGCAACTAAACGAAAAATGCCGATAAAAAATGGAACATGCATTTAAGATAGCGGAGTCCGCGTGGCCACAGATATATTTACAGACGCGAAATTCTCAGGGATCAGAGGCTCGTCCTCGTCCGCGTCGCAAAAATGAGCATGAAGAGAAATTTAACGGCGTGAAAACTACGCGTACCGCGATTGGAAAAGTGGTAAAATAGCGATTGGCTTTTCTTATGTTTCATTCTCTCTCTCTCTCTCTCTCTCTATTCACCTTCTTTCTTTCTTATCTTTTTTTTTTTGCTTCTTTTTAAACATTTTTCTCGCTTTGTTTTATGTCTGTTTTCTATTGTTGCGTACTCTTCTATCGTGCCTCATTGCTCGTATTTCTCTTTTCGTTTCATCTCGTCACTCGGTTCGGGTTAATTATTACAAAGATGCTTGTACAATAATATAATATAGACTCTATATTAGTTACAATAATATCGTAGCGTTCTACCTCGCGATCGATCGGTCCGTATCCACTTGCGTCTCCCTTTTCTCTCCGGTTTCGATCGCTGTGGCGAAAATCCGATTGGATAAACCAATATAATAGAAGATCTCTGGCATAACGTGATGGTACAACAGTTTCCTCGTGAAACGCAACATCTTTTGTCTACATGATCGAACCGTTGCGTGACTTTATTGCTTATTGCTTACGTTAACGCGGGCGCTGTCGAGTTCTTGGAAAAATTCCGTCGTCTCCAGACTTTTTAAATAAACCCGACCGTTCCTCGAAATCCTTCCGGCATACCGGAAATGATATCGTTTGCGATGTTTACGCGCGATCGAGAATCGTGAACGCGGACCAATTCGATAATCGCGCACGATATTCCGATCCTTTCAACATTTGTCATGGTAAATTTCATTTTGATTCGCAAGATCAACGTGACGCTACGATATAGCTCTCGGAGTTTTCAGTTCTCTAATAAAATATCCGATCGACTCCTTTTTTTTCCCCCCTCGGCGTGATAAGGGTCGAACAAGTGGCCAATTTGTCTCACGCTGTATTCCACGTTTCACCTTCTCGATCTTGGTTTGCATCGATAAACTACCGCGGGAATATCTGCCTTGGAACTTTTACCAACAGGAATTTTTCCACGAGACCCATCAACGCTCGACAAAGAAAAATAAACGTGACCAAGATCGTAACGAGAAAGAATCAGTGTCGCCAGAAAAGAACGAATAATCCGGAGCAAACGCACGAATGAGAGGGGAACGTTCCCGATTGCGAGTCGGTATAACGGACCGGAAAATCCATCACAGTTACAATTTTACACTTTACACGTTCGGTCGTTTGTCTACCGATATTTTCCCCTCTCGAGAATGATCCTTCGTATTGTTCGGAGAACTTAACGAATCCTTATTCGAAGTAAATCTAATTTCCGCGCAGTAACCCGATCTCCGTTCGTAATTAATGAGAAAAGAAAGTGGCATTTATAGAAATCGATTAACGTTCGAAACATTAAAATGTGGCGTGTTCGAGGAACACTGATATTCCGCAAGTGGCGATGAAATAAATTTTACGGCGCTTTGAAATTGCCTATCGTTGTTCACCGCCCCGATGCGATGGAAGTTAATCGAATCGTCGAAATAGTGATGTTCTCGAAATACCAGAAATATTTGGATTAAATTTATCATCGGGCACGACGTTTCTGTTTAGCCATGCAGAATACATTGCGATCGCTAGAACGTTAAAGTTATACGTAAATAGTTTCGGGTTAATATCCAATTGATACGATAAATTATTAGCGGGCAGGATATAGATTATCTTGGTGCAAGATAATTCATTATTCGAAGAATTTTCACAAAAATAAAATTTCGGCCGAGTGGACTCTGATTCTTTCCTCGTGTCTCTCGTTCCTCTCCGCTCTTTAGCCCATTGGCGCACCAAATAATCCTACTACACGATAGATTGTATTGCGTTAATTACTTCATTAACACCTTTTGACACTGTTTGCTACGCGCGTGTATCGGTGTCAATTTCGTTTCACTCTTCGCGATCATTCTAACAGATCGAACGTTTTACTCGGCGAATAATATTCGATGCGATAATAAATTCGTAGCATCGATCATTGTGCCCGGCTCTCTAAACATCGTGGACGAGCGACGCGTGCTCTTTTTTTGTATCGTACAATAGAAAAATAACGCAGTTAACTCGGAAGCTTTGAAATATGTTTTCCCCTTCGGTCGGTTATTAATATAGCCAGCGGCTATTACAGCTATTATATAATAGTTACGCTATACATTCAGCTATAACACGGCTAATAGCCCTTTGTAGCTATTATATAACAGCTACAATGCAATCAACCTTTAATACATCTACTAATATTTCGTGTGGTAATTGAATTCTGCCGCGAGCTTTCTCGATGGATCTAAAATCTGTTAACGGATGCAGAATCTTCCGTGTTGTTCGAACATTGTACTTTTCGGTGAGATTAAACTTCAAAATGGTACGTCTTTTTTATCGTATAATTTAATGTATAACGCTCAAATTGTTCTAAAAAGCGATGCGTTGCTACGATTGAAATAAAAGTCGATGGCACTTTAGTAACAACGATCCACGATGTTTCGAGATACAGGTGCACTCCTGTTTTCTTCGTGCCAGCTTCCATTCTTCGAACTGGTAATATAAGATACACGGTACACCCACTTACAGTACTCTTACAGTAGGGTAGTGGAAAGAAAGGAGCAGCCGGTGTGAAAAATATTTGCCGAGTAACCTGTTCCCCTTCACGCCTTATTAAAGCTATTCTCTATGTAGTTTCTACCTTAAATGATAACGACCTCTGCCGGTCGATCGCCTTACTAACTAAAACGTGATGTTGCTTTCTTCTCTCTTCGGTATCGTTCCGGGCCGGCAATCGATCCCGTTCTCATCGCTCGTCACCTTTCGCTAAAGAATCCGATCGATCGTGCGCCGTGATCTCGCTCGTGATATGGTCTAACCATAAAAACTTGTGTAATTACTTTGTTATCTTTACCCGATTTTTAATTAGCTAGTGCCTACGAGCTACATCGGTAAAAAACCTACTGGCCAGGGGAAATTCGCGTTCGATCTTCACGACCCCTCTCACTCTCCTTACGCCGTTCCTCTCGAAGGAACAATCGGTTCCCTTTCCCGTCGTTGAGAAAAAAATTTCCTTCGAAAAGTAATACCCTTTCCTTTCTTCCTTCCTTCCTTCCTTCCTTCCTTCCTTCCTTCCTTCCTTCCTCCCTTCCGTCGCTAAACCGTTCATCTCGATCGGATCCGTCTCCTTTCCAAACGATGTTCCGCTCTCTTCTTTCGTCTACTTGATTTTCCTTCTGGTCTGGAGGAGCACCTCTCATACGGAAGAAATCAGAGTTTTGCCTCTTGTCTCTTTATTATAGGTGACTTTATTTTTCGTTCCTCGACATCGAATCGAATCAGGGACCAGCACTCTTAGCTAGGACGAACCTCGATATCTTTCCTCGTCTCTCGTTGCGCGAAAAAATTTTGATGGTCGTGCGAGCACGAATTTCTCCCGACGAATCAGAGAGGCTAGCAAGAGCTACGGACACGAGCGTTCGAAGCCAAAGTATCGATTGTGCCATTTTCTCTTTCAGTTTCTTCTTTCTCGTTGGCCCGGACGCTCGACCGATCTTGTTCGGTGATTCGTGCCAAAGGCGATTATATATATTATATATGTATATCATATATGTATAATATATAATATATATATTTCTTTTTATACACGTGTACCACCTCGTTTCGTCACCCACACGGTGTCCAGTAACGCAGATTACAAACGTTGAGTTTTAACGGTCACTAGATCGTCGTCCGTTCGATTAGAATCACCTGTATATCGCGACGACCGCCGCCAGGCTGACGATCATCAGGTACGTCGATCGAGTAACAAAGCCCCTGTTCTCTTCCATGCACTGACCTGCAAGCAAAAAACCATGTTTGTTCTTAGGCTGGATTGGGCTAAGGTAAGGATCAGGTAAACATCGATGGGCTAAAGCGTCGCCGCCGTTTAATTCGACGTTTATCAACGAGTTGTCACGGTACATTTGTCAGGTGAAGTCGTCTACGTGATGCAGTAAATTATGCATGGCTGTCGCGCACCATCTGGCTATTAGAACGCGCTGGATGACAATCGCTGACGCGACGATTTTGATTGGACATTGCAGTCTGTCGCGCTGTCAAACTGCATTCCGTGCCGCGTAAGAAAATTCGCATCTCACGCCACTTCTTCTCTCATAGACAGCTGCGATAACTTTCCCCGAAGACGCGTCGAATCTCCCATCGATGCAACGTAACCCCCCAAACGTATGAAATAAGGATACCGCTGTTTCGAAACTTCGCGAAGTATTTGGGAAGCAAATCGGTAGGTCTTTCAATAAGCGTGGCGAAGTCTGAGGTGAAAAGGCGTAACAAACAAAGCAACGACGGGGTAACGAAACTGGAGGATCCTCCGTCGAGTGACAAGATAACAGTTCAAGTCCCGAGGATGCTTCAACCTGAAGCACGCAGATGAGCGCTATACAATCTGATAACATCAAACAAATAAGGGAACGATGCCGTAAGCAAGGACGACGTAAAGCAACTTCGCGTCCGTATTTTTTTTTATTAATGAAGCTTCTGAATGATCGTATCTTGCGGAAAATTAATTGTTAAATAGCAACGACGGTAAATTATATAAACGCGAAGAATCGCGAAAGCATATAAAATAGCATCTTACGGGATCAAAGAACGGAGTCACAGGAAAAGATAGAATCTAGAGAAGAACGAGCGCCATGAAAGTGGCCTAATTTCTTTGACAATGCTCTTCCGTTGGGGGCGGGGAGTCTCTAAATCTCGAGACAAAGTGCTCGAACGAAGGAAGATTCGCGGAGCGGCGGTAGTTGCGGAACAAAATTGTTAGGTTCGTTGCAGCGGAGACGCGTCCTCGGCAAGGCAGAACGGAGACCTTAAGGATGCTCAAGAGTGAAGTGCTGAAGGAAAGGAGGAGGTACTCACCGGTACTGGTAGCATTGAAGGCCAACATAGGTGGGGGCGGCGGGATTCCCCTCTGGCAGGCGACCTCGCTGGCAGTCAAACTGACAACTCCGCCGCTCTCTTTGTACATGAAGCACAATCTTCGACTGTTTCTATACGGCTGGGGCCTGTTATTCTCGCTGGACCAGCTCGTGCCTGGTGCCAGTTGGGTGGCGATCACGAATTGGGTGCCCTCCGCGTCGAACCACCTACCGTGGCAGGAGTACGCTGCGAAAGAGAAAGCAAAGGCTTCTTTATCCCTAGCACTCTAACGGAACGAACTTGCAGAATAACGGTGGGAGGTATTTCGAGTCGCTCGTTAACCGTCGAGTGCCATTATCCTTTAAATAAACTCTGACAACTTTGGAAGTTGAACGTCGACGAATAGAGAAGCTACAGATAGTAAAGCTGAAAGATCTTGCTACAATAACTGCACGGACGAATCTATACGCGAGTTGTATTATTGATGCAATTTTAATTATCAGTGAGCGTAGCGACTCCGCTCAGACCGGTGGTACTTTCGAACGAAAATTTAAATAACGTTTTATTGTTAAGCCGTAAAAATAGAAATGATCGAATTTCTGTGAAATTGAAATTTCCACTCACCGATCGCGTTGTCTTCGACGCAGTCCGTCTGAAATTCCATTCTGTCCGCGGTAGAACATCCTATGGTTATAGTAGTAACCTCGGAGCTGCATCTAGAGATATCTTCCTCTCTCTTCTCCCTTTTCTCGAAAGATCCGTTGCTAGGATTCAGCTGCTCGACGTTTCTCCTCATCCTCGCCAGGAGGTTCGACGTCATTTCTCTGTCTGACCTCTTTTTCGGCAGGTTGGCGGTGTCCGGATAATCGCCGAAATAATCACCCTGAATCTCGAGCATGCTCGAGCCATTCGGATCGTCGAAATCGGTTGCCCAGAATTGCCTGATTCGTGCGAAATCGTCTGCGTCTACCCGGAAGTCCTCCATCTTCGGGCTTCTTCTTGATCTATTGCTCGTTCGCTGGATGCTAACCGAACGTTTGGCAAGGTCGTGCGTTCTTCTGAGTTTCGACCTCGATACGCTTTCGGTCGATCGCTGGTCCTCCGATCTTCTGACCTTGGATCTAGAATGGTCGCGCAGCAGGTCCTCGATATCCAAAGTTCGCTTTGACGACACCTCCTCGAGGCTGTGATCGCGATGGTTCCTGTTGTTGCGATTCGATCTGGCGCGCCTGCCCATTCGCTCATGGACGAGGTATTCGTTGTTCGCCCTTCGTTTCTCCACGTCGAAGTCGAGCTTCCGGCCGCGTCGATCTTCCTGGGTTCGTTCCTGGGCGTGTCGAACTTTTTCTCTGTCACGCCTGACGCCCTCCTGGTGTTGGTTCCTCCGGCTTTCACGGATGTTCCGTTGGTTCCGGTTCACCCCCGTCACCGTAAATTTGCCCAAGTACGGGCACGTACGTGGCTCCGGGGAACTGGCTGAAATTTTCAGAAAATCGTTCCGTGAGAAACGAGAAAATTCTTTTCGAGAATCCTCGCGGCTGTTCCATTAGAATACCGTTTATTTTCGTCCGTTCCTACCAGTCCCTAGGCACGTTTTCTTTCCGATCGATTCTACCGACGCGTTATGAGAGCTAGACGTTTCGAAAAATCTTACAAAGTATCGGTGAGAAGAATTTAACGCATTAGCAGCTGAGCGTACTTCGTAATTTTCTATAGAAGAAATGGGAAATATCGACGAAAAGGAGGAGGGGGATACTTTGTCGAAATGCCAAGCGTGTTCTGAATCGATTAGGACCTTTTCCTAACGCCACCGACCCGGCATCTCGGTAAACCAGCTGTCTATAAACTTTCTCTGCAAGATCCCTTAAGTAGAGAGACACCGGCGAAGTTACCGAGAAACATCGCAACCGGAGATCAGCTGAATTACAAATTACCTGGTTCACGTACACCGAAAGCAATCAACAAGAAACTTTCGATGGGGGTCTATCGATCTTCCCTAACGACGCTTTCTTGCCGAAAGATCGATCGGATCGGCCAACTGCGAAACACCCCCAAAACACACTGATTCGGGTCAGAATTCAAGGCGACCCTTCTTGCATCGATCGATTAACCTCTAGAAATATCCAGTCGTCGACAAGAAAGATGACAAAGAGTAAGTCGTCGGATAGATAGGACGGAACACGTTATTATACAGAGTGGCAAAAATCGCGAAGCGAGCAAGAGGAGCGCATTATGGCTTTAATGGAAGCTCGTTAGATAGCGAGAAGGAGAAAGAAAGGAATTGCAGGGATTCGTCTAGGAGACGAAGAAGGAAGGCTATAACGAGAGAGCGTAAATCGGCCATAGGCAGGCAGAATGCGAACTCTAACGAGACAAATCTGACGTCGCACCCTCGGGCTAGTCCCTCTTCCTCCGCTTGGCAACACCCCTTCTCGCAGCGCTCGCTGTCTTGCCGAAGATTCGCGACAGAATCCCGGCTTTTCTGTTTTCTTCCGTTGTTTCGGGACCACCGCCACTCGCCGGGGTATTATTTTCCGGCCTAATGAGGCGGCTCGAGATAGGCAAGAATGCAAGATGCTAAACAAACATCGCAGACCCGACGTGGCGAAATATTTGCTAAACTTTCGGCCGCGCGGGCTGAACAACTGTTTGCCGGGAGCCATCGATTTTTTCCCTTTCAAATTTCACCTCGACCATTTCGAGAAAACTTTCGACCCGCTATCTCTGTTTGCCAATGTAAAGGATCTGTCTCCTATCACCGATAGATTTCATTGTTCCTCTGGCCGTCGAGTAGCTTCCGTCACCTTAGACGAATACCGGTGTCTTATCTTTATAGTTGCACGTTTTATATTCTTTTCTAAGTCTTCAGCTGTATTTTACGAATCAGTTTTATTCCGGTGACAAAATACATAGCTTTAGGAAATCATGTGAACATTTATCACAGACAATTTGTACGAATATATTATGTGTGCTGTACGAAAGTTTTTGAAATCTCATTAGCATTGTAACGAGACATTTTCGATCTGAAAATGTGTTATCGAAGTTATAATTTTTTTTTAATTGCAAATATATAAATGTACTTGGTATAATGTTGAGGTTTATTAATCGTTGAAATAATTACTTCAAGAAAAACTCTGCACCTTTTCTTTTGTATATTCGTGACCTGGCGATCACTGTTACGAAGAGAACAGAATTTTGTGAAACAAACGGTTCTAAATAAGCAGAGGTCCATATTATTGAGCCCTTGAATATAAATTTTGTTTTGGATTAGAAGATCTATAAACAAAAGAGCTATAAGTAGATTTCTATTGCTGTTTCTTGTAACCTTCAGTTACAAGCCTACAAGGTTAACTTTTTTCGTAATGTTCTTTGCTACAAATGAACTACGAACGTGCTTCCTATCGCTTCTATCGTATCGTAACACTATAAGAGCGAAGATCTGTATCAGCATATACTAATACCTATACTTATATTTATTTCAATATATTTTTCTGTTACACTCCACGTCCACTCGTTCTTCTAGCAGTCAATCTCAATATTAATATAACTGACTAAATATTTTAAACTAAACTTACACTAACGTATTCGGTAGTTTCCACGTAGATTTCCAAATTTGTTTCAAACTTTGCCAACATAATCATGATAGCCGGGTTTCATTACCGCGCTAATGAAATTTCAAAACGTTTCGTACAACAAGTACAATATATTTATGAAATGCTTCTACAAGCGGTGGAATACTTTCATGAGCCAGTATGTGCAAAGTATGAAATTATAATAAATCTAAGCGGGAAAGACGTGATAATTTGGGACATTTTCTTCGCCCTAAAGTTCCTTCCTCTCGATACGATCGAGAAATCGTTTTCGATGCTCGTTTGGGTAAAACCAGTCACAAAAATCTCGTTATTTTTATGGTTAATTAGACATGTATTACATCGGGTCAAAGGCGATTCCAGCAAAGGAGGCTTGATTTTTCCGACTCGTTAGGCGATTCCCTCTACGAAGGTCCTGGCCAAAGGGACGGGCCAAGGGTGGAATCCCGGTGAGGTCACCCTTCGAGTCCTTTTCTTTCTCTACTTTTCCCTTTTTGTATTTCGATCGGGAGAACAAATCGTGAACTTCGACGATCGTTAATTACGTTCGTCGAGCGAAACTTTCGACAATGTATTGTGGAATTGCTGCCGGGCCACGAATTTCAATGGCAAAGTAGCAAAGTTCTATGAGTAGTTACCCCTGTAACTTTTCACTTTTCGTTTAATTTCAACGTGCTTCGTTACGTCCATGTCATAAAATACCGTACTTGATATAATCGAAATTTATTAAGGATTTTATATACAATAGAAAATTAATAATACCGCTGGATTTCCCACGCAATTTAACGAATCAGATTTTATTCTCACGTTTTAATCACGTTCTGCAGGAATTTCACATCTAATTTACTTCTTCGACCCGCCTGTGTCACTTAGCGCGTCTTAATTTCGTTATAAGTATTCGTACGAATCGAAATACAGGGAAAATTATGCCACGTATCAGCTAGACGTTGTATTATAGATTGATATTAAAAAATTCCAACAGCTTCTTTCGAGCGTTCCTTCGAGCAATCAGCAAAAGTTGGCCAAACAATTAAATTTAATTGACGGGTGGTCGACTGCCGTGAATCGCGTGTCGCTCTCTCGACAAAAAAAGGAAACGGAAATGGACGCGTTATCATGGCCGCGGATCAAGGACGGCTCCTCGACACGGCACTTCCAACTTTTTAATTAATCAATCGACCGACGCCCGTGAACGACTTTCTTTGTCGGCCGGCCGAAACGAAATGGCCGACCGCGGATCTGATCGATCAGGAAAATTTGCCGCGCGCGACCTCCGCAGTATGCGCACGTACACCACATACGCAATCTCGTTGCTCTTTTCTGTTCAAACCGTCGAAAATTTAATTACATGATATTGGCTTTCCACGAGGATACTTTCTGTGACAATGTCCAAAGCGTGGAAAAACGCGGAATGAAATTTCGCCAACCGCGGTCCGGCCGCAATTTGCGTCGGCGAAGCAATAACCGCAACGGAGCTTTCAAAAAGTCGCAACATCGACAATATACGTATACATAGATTTTTTTGTTTACGTTCGCTCTTGGTGAGCCATAGACGCGAGAGAGGCAACAATACGTTATACAATACTTAGAGCGGTAGCCCGAAATAAATCGCGTTAAAGAGCAAACACATTATTTACCGCAACGCCGGAAAGGGACGATAAATATCCAGGTTTCTCTCCTTCGAAAGCCCCGGGGAATAAATCAGCCGAGGCGTAGGTACATTTAACAATCGTCAGCTTGCGCAACCGTATAGCTCCTGCGGAAAGAAATCTACAGGGTTGGCTATGGCGAGAAGGGAGCGACCCGCGGGCGAGAAAGGACACGATAGAATGGCATGCCAATTATCTTTCGCGCGAGTCGCAGTCGAGACGCTTTCTTTGTTTCGTTCGGCCGGAAATGACGCCTCGATTCTCCGCAGAGCGATAAATTTCCAGCGGAAATAACTTTTGGCAGTGAAAGAGGGCGTGGACTGCCGCTGCCCTCGTCGAAACAGGGAGGACGCTTCGCGCACTCGGAAAACCGGAGGAGACATGACCGGCTTTCCAAAGATATTTCTCGCTACACTCGAGCAAACTTCTCCATCGTTTTCGATCGCATTTTCTTCCATAAAAATACGTAAAAATACGTATACATGCATACAGTTATCCGTGTTAACTTTGGAAACATGTCTTGCATCGTTCCTATCATCTATTGCGTTGCTCCAATGGAATCACAGCATTTCTGAACGTATTTGTTCCTGCGAAAACACTGTTTTATCTTCTAATCGACTAGCAATATTGTTTAAACATTCGCGAATGGAAAATGGAATATTGCTTCCTTTATGGCTCGCTGCCCTGTCTTCGTTCTACAACTTGTCTATCTCGTACGACTCCTTTCGAACATGTTATTTTACAACTAAGTGAAAAGTCATATCCAAGTAAACGAATCCACTACTGTGTATAAAATCCAGTAAGAGAAAAATAGATTTTTTTAGTAAAACTCGGATATTTATCCTCGCTACTACGGACAGATTGATATATTTTAAACGACCAAGATACGAGGTATACGATATTTGGCGCGATATTTGTAACATGTACGCGCCGTAACATATCCATTGATGAAAAGGGAATGATCGGTGATCGGGAAAATAGGATTCAGAATATAGGAGGATCGCTCATAAAGTAAAGGGGCAACAGGTTCAGAACGTGTTCGAGAAAATCCGAAAAATGTTTTGTACGGAATAAAAACATTGGAAAATATGTACGGGCTACCAACAAAAATATTTTATTATCGGCGAAAGCACACGCGTTCACTATATATTTATATTCGCTGTGTAAAACGTTTCCTTTTCTGCTCCGTGTAAATTCTCCCTTCTAGTCTCTGCTCATTGCCCCCTTGGTCGACCCCGTTTGCTACACGAACTTCCTGTTTTCCCCGGTCACGAAGATGCAACGTTTGGAAATGGGTTCGCTCGTCGGCGGAATTGGATTTTAATTCGCATTAACTTCCCACCGTGGACTCCGGATTGATTTTCTCCTCTTTGATTTCGCTCGAACGAGTACGACCAATATTTTCGCTTAGTCCCGCTCTTCCACGTCAAACTTCTTTATACTCTCTCGCTCTCTCCCCTTTCTGTTCTCTTTGCTCCCTATCTCTCTCTCTCTCTCTCTCCTCTTTTTCCTCCCTTTTTTCCTCCCTTATGCCTCCTTTTCTTCGTGCTTTTCTTTTTTACGTAAGCAACTACGAGGAAGACCGAGGGTACGCCCGGTAATTTCTCTCCCCGATAAAAGAAAAGCTTTGTCATCCGCTCTTATTTTCCGAGTTAATGGATTGTTGCGCGACACGATAATGGAGAATATTTCGCTGCAGACGAACGTCATATAATATTACAATTTTTTTAACGAACATCGATCTTCCTCTGTTTCTTCTCTGCGTCTTTACGTTGAGATCGCTCGTGATCAACGCGGATCAATCGCGACAAACGCAGCCGCTTAATGAAAACGAAATGACTGGACGACGAGCGGCCAAATGCCGTACATTCAACAAAGGCATTTTTGCAGAATGGCGCGTCACGACAGATGACGTCACGTCCACCAAAATAATTGCCAGTTGTTCGCTCGAAAGTCGCTTTGCACAATTGTACTCCCTATCCTCCATGTTTTCTTCGTTTCGAACGACATGTTGCGTTGGTCCGGCGGTAAAATAAGAGCGATCAGACCGACGTGGCAACAAAATTCGCCAACTGGGAAAACAATCGCGTTCTACTGTCGTTTCGTAAATCAAAGGCACTGAGAAACGGTCTAGCAATTTTCTGCTGGCTGGATTCGGGGATGCATTACAGGGAATAAAATACACGTCTCTCCGGCGGTAAACACGCGTGACAAGCGATGTAATTAAAGCTGAGTGCAGCGCTAAACGACATCGAGCTTGGACGGCTTGATTATTATTGCCCGGCCAACATTTCGACCCGATTCTGTCAAATATAGCTGCCTACGTAATTTTGTATCGCGAATATTAAACCATTAGGTGTAATGACCGATGCGAACCGCGATGCCGCGAAATTCATCGGACCAATCGTCGCCCGATCAATATCCGTTCTAGCTGGATCCGGCGTGCAGAACGGATCCACCGGCTTTCAAACTTTCAAATGGATTTTCCGGGAATAATGAATTTTATTATCGAGCCTTCGTTTCATCCAACAGCCTATATAATCTGTCCGGTTCTCTATCTCTGCAACTGGACAACGTAAATTTATTTAATTAGCAGTTAAAAGTCTATTCGTGTATTATCGTTGATTTACGCTTTCGGTTATTTTCTCATTAGCTAAATTACCAATTTTCCAAATGTCTCGTTGTTTTTCGTCGAAAAGTTTCGTCGTTTCGTTAACCCTCCTCTCTTTCCTTGTAAGGCAATCTTCTATTTGCCACGAGATCCGCAAATTTCTCAACATCCTGCCAAAAGTCTGTAGCTACGAGCGCGTTTGAAATTGCTTGAAATTGTTTGAAAAAACCGGCGAAAGGACGATGCAGGTTCCCATCACTGGCCTCGATACACCTTGATAGACTGTGTCGAGCGACTACAAGACGTGGCAGAAAATTAAAGGAACAAGAGTAGGGGAATAACACGACGAGTTGCGGTTAACGTTCCAAACGGTACTCCGTTCGCTGTACATCGGGGGTTGAAACGCCGACAGAGAAGCCAAGGAGATAGAGAATCCGTTGGAATGGAGAAAGAGCGAGACAGACGGAGGAAAACAGCGGAAGCACGGGATAGCTTTGAGCAGAAGCAAGGGGGACATACTGAAGGAGCAAGGATCCGAAGAAGAGGCTGAAGCCGCAGAGTCAGGTGACCCGTGTCAAGTTCAAAGACGCGAATCCTAACCCTAGCAACGTTTACTCCGAGCTCTTGAAAGGAGGCCTTTAAGAGCCACGATGTTATAAGGTGGCCCATGGTCGATCCACCGTGAAAACGCAGCTACCCTTTGACGCAGAAATTATTTCTTCGCCGCTTCAATCCTCGTTTACCTTTCCTTTTCATCTGCCTTCGGAGCCGTCATCTGAAATCTCGTGTCGAACCAAGAAAACACGGCTTGGAATAGGGAAACGAACTGGTAAATGTTTAAACTACTCCACGACTAGATGGATCATATTTATGAAACGAATTAGTCATGCGGCCCAAAGCCTTCGTACGAGGACAACCGGATCCTCTGAAAAGAAATCGAGTTTACGAGCGGTCGAAGTTGAAAGAAATTCCACGCTAAATCCGTTGGCCAGTTACTCGAGTTACCTAGCAGCGAGCTTCGCGATACCGAGCAACGTTCGTTTTCGAGCGAAAAGTGTTTTCGAGATTGCACGGTTTCTTCCTCGGAATCTAAATATCTGCGCACGCGAGAGGCATTCGGAGGGTTGGTTTACGTATGTCAGGAACACTTTGCGTTGCAGAAAATGGTTTTCGCGTCGATTCGATGTCCGTGACTCGGGCGAATACTTCAGGACAGCGACACGACGACCGACGCGCGTGCTCGGGGCGTTTCTAACCCGGCCGAAACAGATTTGCCCGCCCGATTGCAACATCGCTGTTGGCAGAGCTCTCGCGGCCGACGTCGAGCATCGATTCCAAATTAATTTCAATTACATTCCGCATAACCCAACCGCGATCATCTGCATCTCCACGTCTATCTGCTCGAATTGAAATTTATAGGCAAGTTTCGGCAAACGACCGGACGCGTTTTCCGTCCTTTTGCTAAACTTTGGCACCGCAGTGTAAGTCGTATATTTCCTTTCTTTGTACGTACCTATGTATTTTGCGTGTAAATTACGATTCCTCGATGCTCGGATCGACGATAGTACCGAGAAACTTTTCGATCTCAACGCCGATACATTTTCGTTGGTTTATATATTGACACGTACTACTTGCTTTCAGCGCTTTAGCAACGTTCAGTCTCAAAATCTAAAAACTGCTCTACAAATCACGCACGTGAGACAGCAGAATCATCGCTGCGTTTTCTCAGAAAGATTTATTAACAATTATCCTGCTAATACAATTGATTTCTATCGTAGCAATGCGAGACACTTGCTCCCTATCAAGACCGGTTTTAATTAATTCAAGTGTGAGAAACGACCGTCAACTGCATTAATTCTGACGACACGTAGCAGAATCGTGATTTTCCTGTATTTATCGCGTCTTTCCAATTTCAAGAATCGCATTGCAAAACCTCCGATTTTCCCGGAATATATCGCGCGAGATAGAGCATTCTGTACTTATCGCAAATACTAATCAACGATGACTAGTCGAAAACAATGAGAAATACATTTTCTACACTGCTGCACGTGTTACCTGACGCGCGTTGTATCGCGAAACTTTTAAAACATGAACGACCAGTAACGAAATTGCGTATCTACTTCGTCTATCTGGTTCTTCGGTCGATTGGTTTTTAACAAATAACAAGTCTTCGCGGATGACCGAGCGAGCATTGTCGATTCTTCGTTTTATCAATCGAGCGGCCATCTGGACGCTGTAGAACGTCGTCTAGTTGCGTAACTCCTGCATCGAGGAACGTGGATAATAATCGAAGAGCAACAATCGGCACAAAGGGAGGAAGCCGGACACGTCAACGGATATCAAAACGGCGAGCAATTCGCAGGAACGATCGGACGATGGAAATTCAATTTTCCAACTAGCTGGAGTCGTCAATATGTAGATACGTATTTTCGGACAGGTTCGCGAACAGGTTCGACGTTTAACAACGTCCGATGAGCGTTGAAATTTCATGGACACTTTGTTCCGTGGTATTTTTTTCGTTGTTCAGCACCGAAGAGCTGTCAGAATAAATTGTCATAATTACGAAGCTACAAAATTAATCGTCACGATTTTCACTAATCATCGTGGCGCATCTTTATACTCTTGTTTTTCTAAAAACTTGTTCTATCTTTAAACATTATTCGCGCTACGAGATTACAGCAAACTGAATATCGTTACGTTTATATCTTTGGTCCTATATCAAAGCATCAGATTGGTCGGTCTCTGGCATTGCGTTCTTTACAGAAACTACTACCATGCATCTCTATCGCGATTTGCCTGTGTTTGCTTTGTACGTTTATCGGTTATTGTTGATAACAGTATTATTATTGCATCAAACAAACCGAATATGCATCCATCGACCGTAATAAGTGATTATCACGTTATTAGCGTCGGATTTATCGGTGCCAGTGCGTGTCATCATAACCGAATCCGAATATCATCGTTGATTCTACCGATTAGAATCTTTTCAGAATTTTTCGGAAACTGTCATTTTCCTTATGCAGATGAAGAAGAGATTTTGTTGGTGCAGACAAAGAAACGTTGGAATTCGACGGAACGAAGATCGCGAAACGATAAATCGAGCAAACGGAGAGAGACGTGTTCCATGAACCACAATGCAACGTCACGATGGACCGGTTTGTTCGATGGAAATTCAATTCTCAAAACGGAGAACGGCGCGTAAAAGTGACGCGTTCATCGGCATGGAATTTCCGAATACGCTTCGACTTCGTTTTTCGCCCAGCACCTTCTTTCTTGTCTCTGCGACTGATAGCCTTAACAGTCATTTCTAGCCTGCACGAATCGAATTTTTTTCCTGACTCGTGCAACGATAAGAAGTTTTGCTCGTTACTCCCACCTTCTTTCTTTTTTAGGGAAAAAGCAGAGAACGAAACGAGTACGAATGTTTTTAAAGAGTTTAAACAAATGGAAAAGAGAGTAGCTTGCGAGATAAAATCGACTCTTTCCATCTTCGATGTTATGCAACGTTATTCTCTTCGTTCCAGTCGTACGTCCCGTTCAACGCGACAGCCGTACAGAACACGTAGTTGTACACCATTCTTCTCTTATTTCAATTTATACCGGCAACCATAACCTCCGCAACAAACAACAATCGCCTACCGTATTCTGTGCACCCACTTGTTCCCATTCTCTTCGTCGTCTTGGCCGTTCGCTTTCTTCGAGGCACAGAATGAAAACTCCTTCGTAGTTTCTCTTCTCTTTTCCGTTGATGCTTGATAAGCGTTCTTCCGGTATTTTTCGATATGAAAAATAGGAAGCAACGAAATTAATGTGGCTATTCTCCTTCACGACATGACCAATTCACCGAAAACTCTTTCCCTCTCTGACAATTCGCCAATTATTTATTATTCCTGCTAGCGAACTCCTCGACGGCTTTACGTTCAGACTGCCACTTCGTCACGAATGAAACTCTTGCCCACGATTTCACGTTGTCGCAGTTTCGTTATAACGTACAAAACTATGATCGCCGCGTTTGATGGCCTATGATCGATGGCTTCGTCGTTTAACGCGTATTAATTGCTAGGAACTTGGATTCTATAAAAGTCGTCATCTTTACACGAGGACGAACAGACTATCCCGTATATCTGTTTGTCATTTTGCGACTATGTAGTCACGCGATTCCCGTCTAATCTATTTGCACTGGACTGCACATAGGACTGAATTTTCGTAGGATCAAACGCGTAGTTGCTGTCACTACAATTTCGTCTTGATCAAATTCAAAGGAAAAGATGTTTCAAAGTTTCGATATGCTTTTGTTCGTGCTTCTAAGAAAGCACTTTTGATTTCGACATCGACGGTGAAACGATGAAACATTAAATTCGCGTGGAACGTTTATAAAAGCGATTTCCAACGGAGGATGAGATGCGTAGCCCGAGTGGCCACGATACTCTCTGGGAGAAGTTATAATTGTGTCTAACTATTCGTCCGGGTGGTACCTTAATTTGAACGTTAGATGGCAATTACATATTGCAAGCATGCAAATTACCTATTTTCCAACGAACGCGCGCGGGATACATATTTTGCGCTGATCCGCTAATCAAATTTTGTACGCGCATTGAAACAAAATCCTCCTGGTCATGGTCTATTATCTAAACTAAACATGGCCGTTACAGCAATTATCCAATATATTTGGTACGTTATTTTCTTTCTCGTCCTGGCGAACTTTAATTGCGATCGATGACATTGGAAGTATGCGAATTCGCGGAGGATTCACCATTAATTATTCTTAGTGTGGTTGAAAGGAAAAGAGAGTATAACCTTTGATCATACACCGGATCATAAAAGTGATGAGATTTATGCATATGTATGTAGTATCGGGAAAAGGGATGTACCTGGGAATGGGCCAGGCACATCTGAAGAACATAAGCGAAGAAGACGAAAATCGTGGGACGGAAGACGTTAGTCAGTTGAGTAGAGTCAGCTGAGTGTAGCAGTTTGAGTCGAGCGGTTGAGAAGTTGGAAGCCGAGTGTTAAGACGTACGACGATTCTGTAGTCAGTTTTGTTTTAAGTGTTGCTTGTACGAATAAACTTGAATTTAACTTTGAATAAACCATCCTTTCTTGTTCTTGCTCTAGATTAAACAAAACACCTTGGTATGTTACTACATGTATATACACAAATACATACATACATAAATATATTTATATGAAATTTCATCAGCACCGTAGTGAAACATTACGTAAAGTATTGGAATACCTTCGCGAGCGTGTAAAGTAATAAATTTTCTTTCCTAACGGTTGTTCCTGCACTTAGAAATACCGTGGAATAACTGATACGACAAGAATCAAGTGGTCCAATAACGAGTAACTTTCAAATGCTAATTGTTCCCAGTATGCAGTGAGAATCGTTTCAGCGGGATTGGGTCCAGCTAGCCAGTTAAATTCGTACTAACGTTACCGAAACGCTCTGTACACAGAATGTCTTCCTCTGATCCTCAAATAGACATTATCTTGGTAACGTCGTAATTACCCACGTAATACATTGTCTTCGTAAAAATGAATTCGCCGTGGCGCGGTGCAATGAGATCCCTCGGTTCGGCAAGCTAGGTTTCATCGGATCTCGTCACACGAGGAAAAAGAGAGGGAAAGAGATAGACTAGAGATAGATAGGAGGGGGCGAAAATTCCGTTAATTAAACGCGAGAATTCTCCGTTCCATTATTTGCATACGCGAAGCTTTCGAGCGCGCGCGACCGTGCGCGTACCCGGTGAAAATAAGATTGTTGGGAGACGCACGTCGCGTAAAATTCGCAAAGTGAACTTCCTGCTTTGCCCGCGGCTCGAACAGAAATTCTTGCCACAGGGCTATTAATACACCGCTTCCGCCCTTTCGCACCTTCCATCCTCTGAACTCGGCCTTGTCAATTCTTTTGCGTTTAACTATGACAAGCTGTCCATAGGCTGCGGTAGATGTCGTGAAATCGACGACAGTACGCGTTAAAGAAAGTTATGGAACTGGGATGCTTTTAGCGAGGGTAGTATATTCAGTCGCTTATGTAATCAATATGCGAGGGTGAGAGAAAATCGACGCGGGAACGTGGCTGATATTAGCGCGTGCTGATACTACCGTAAGATGGTAAAAACCGACTCGAAGCACACCTTCCACCACTAACCATCGTCCAGCCCTTTGTTCCTTGGTTTCGTTCGGGGAAATGGAACAACGCTGGATCTTCGCGTGGATCTGAGAATGAATGTTTAATTAGTGTCGTAATTAAATGGCGCAGCGAGGGACAAGGGAAACCTTTAGCTAAATACACAAGCCCGCCGTCTTCTTCTCCGCGCTGCCATAAATTCCAGGGAATTTATAAAGATACGCAACGGAGAAATGAAAAGACGCGGATTTTCATTACGTAAACACGATAGATAAACTCTATTTCTCCGGTGCTCCGTGCTACGCCGGATGCGCGAATAATCGGTTAATTCATCGCGCGTCGCGACAACTCACCCGAATAATTAGATAACGACTCGGGGACATAAAGATTATAAATGGACACGTAAGATGACAAGCGGCGTAGACAAGTCCTCGAACGAAAAGAAACATGAAAGATCAAGCGAAGAAAGATATATAGAAGTGAAAGGCAACCAGGGTGTGGTAGACGGCGGTAGATGTAGGAAAAAAATGTACAAAGAGGAGCGCGAAAAGGATAGAAGGAAGGAAGGAAGGAAGGAAGGAAGGAAGGAAGGAAGGACGAAGAAGGACGAAGAAGAAAAAGAGGAGTGAAACTCGCTGCGTTCCAGTATGCGAGCGAAATGGAGTGCAAAAACCGAAACTGCAAGATGTGCAACTGCAAGCTCGGTTGGACGAACGCAGGGATTGCCAGCGACGTCAGCAGAAGGCTCTTTCACTACCCTCCCCTTTCTTTTCTTCGTGGATTTCTTCCAACTCTTCGAAACGGCTTACGAGACCGGTTACTCTCTCTTCTACTCTCCTCCTTCCCGAGGCACTCGCACGATCCTTTCAATGATCGCGGAAGAGGATTTCACGTCGATTTCACCACGAAATCTTCAGCTTCGTACACAAATGATACGATTGCGCCGCGATGCAATTATTGAAATGTCATTTCCAGCGGAAAATAAATGTCTTTTACCTTCTTCCGATTTCTTACTTCTAGAGTCTGTTTTCTAAATAACAAACCAACGCTTATGCTTGGTTCCGCGACGGGAAAGAGAAGTTTCTGCGATTTCTTTTTTCACCGCGAGCTAAATTATAATTCTCAACATCTTCCGCTTTCCTCTCTCGCCAAACTTTTATTCTACGTACTATTGTTGTTGGAAACTTGGTAATTCGATAAGTTTTTCGAGTTAGCAATTCGACCACCGATACAAATTCGAGGAGTCCCTCTAGTTCATCGTAAACACATTTTACGTTGTAAAAGGGCTCGCAGGCTTTCTTTCCTTCGGCCATAGGAAAGGGGAAACAATATCGGAACTTACAGCGTTAACAGTTCAACGAATCCTTTTGTCCTTTGTAAATTCCCCGAGATTGTTCGTAAAGCTTAGCGGGCTTTTATCTCTTGCCGGGCTTCGAAGACATTTAAGGCCCTTTAAAAAGGACAAGTACGACTGCAGACGATGATCTCGCTTCGTGTTAATGGAGAATCCTTCTAGAAATACAAAGACCTTTCCAAGGGCTCACTCTAAAGAGCTCGAGTATTAGTTAATTTAATGCGGCTTTTATCTCACTTTCCGCGAGCGAGTAGCGCGTAGAAATTAATAATCGATATCCGGGGAGAATCCTTTGGCAAAGAGGCAATCAGAGGATAACATCGAATCCGCAAAATACTTCTTGGTATTACGATCTTTGTGTTTCATGAGAGAGAAAAAAAAAAAAGAGACGGAAGAGGATTTTTGTAACCGGAGATTTTTGTAAGAAGCGAAGTAAACCGGGAAACGAAACGACCGTGAAGAATTTAATTACGTGGCGAGAGAATGAATTCGCCCAAGTGAATTCAAAATAACTGGGCGGGTCAAACGAGGAAATTTTTCGAGTCTTTCTCGGATGTTCCCTGATGGACGTTGTCGGCCGTGTCGGTAATTCGCGAAACGAATTTCGAGCTATGGACCGTCGCGACATGGCCTCTGGGTATCCGGACGCAGCTGGGCTACCTACCTGCCGTCCACGAGAATCTACCTACTCGCCACTCCTATCTCGGCACCACCTAAGAATTGGCAATTTGCTTGCAAATTTCGTGCAATGTTTCGTCCCCTTTCGACGCCTGCGGCTTCCTCTTATCCTCCCCGAGCATTCTTCCAAGCGAACGTTCCCCCAGAAACGACCGAGTTTACTTCAACTTTTCATCGAACCCGTCCACCAACACGCCTTCCGATTATCGTTTCTTTCTCCAATTCGCAATTTATCGGACCATGAACTGCCACTGACTCCCTTTCGCGTTGCATCCTTCGAGTCGGAACATCTTCCGATTAACATTTTCGCATTATTTCCATTCTACCATCTCCTCTTGCTCCTTTTCTCTATCGCGAAATGTCTGGATACCCTTGTTATTCGCAACCCTTAACGAGCCATCTGTCTGCCCGCCTTAATTCCGTTATACGGTCTTTCAAAAGACTGCCGGGCAAAATGAATTTTCAACTTTCCGTCGATTTCATATTACCGAGTGCTGACTCAGCGAACGAACCGCCGAGTTTATTCTTTCTTTCCTGTCCTTTGTTCCTTCCTTGTGTATCGGAAATTTCAAAAACTTTTACCACCGCGCTCGAGGCGACGCGTTCGACCCCAGTGTTCCGCGCTACGTGTCTATCATCACGCTCTACCCTTCTCAATCGTCCCCGTATCGTTAATGCTCGTCTATCTATTTATTCCACGGATACAGGGGTTGCGGTGACTTTGAAAGTCACTCGGGTGCACGCGCACTTCACTAACAAGCAACCCTAACAAATCATGCCGCGTAATTCTCGCCTCGAGCTTGTGTACGTGTAACGCGTTCAAGATCGCGTGTTTTCTTTCTCACCAGCCTTGCTTCTCTCTGCGAGGCCTCTCTCCATTTTTCTTTCGAATCTTTCTCGCTATCTAAAAACCAGTCTCTTCACCTTGTTATCGATTACGAAAATTTCAACTGAACGTCGATTACGTTAAGTGCTGCCGCGCCAAAGTATCTATTTCCCCCGCTAAAGATAATCGTGGAATAATTCCTTGTAAAACCCTAATCGATCCTCGTTTGGAATCTTTCACCACCCGATCAAGCGCCGTAGATCTGCCATCGATGGCGAAAATTTTACTCGACCGTCGTTTCGAAGCTATTCCGAGGAAATGTGTACTTCCTGCTAAAAATAGGTTTCTGGCACGTTTCCTTCGGGGAACCGATACTTTTGGAAGCAAAACCGAATCAAACAAGAACATGCAAGCTGTATCGATCTTCAGAGTCGGCCTTCTCGAAGCCGAAGTTACAAAGAACTTGGCAGTTCGAACCCTACCGAGAACGATCGGTCTATCGATCTACGTGGTGTATAGGTACGTAAATGAAATAACCCGAAGTTTAGTACGGCTCTGCCCGCCAGGTAAACGGGGCGAGACAACTTCGAGAAGAACTGGGCTAAGAAACACAAAGGACATAGAACGTGGGAACGCGACCTTTCTGTTGGGAAAAGCGAAATGAGGCGAAGAGTCCAGAACAAAGCGCCAGGTGTCATGTGACAGCAACTGTGTAATTAATTAAACGTCTCGCGGTCTGGCAGAACGTGCTAGATTCAAAGTTTCCTATTCCTCTTGCGATAGGATGATTTCCAAGCGTTTAAACCCTGACAAATAGAATATTCAAATGATCTCGATGACCAACAAATAACATTTAGAGAATTTTGTATGGACCTTGAGAGAACTTTAAATAATCTTAGATTTGATCTTAAATTTTGAGTTCTAATGGTATCGTATTATAAAGTTGCGATCATATTTCAAATAATTGTGTAATAATAAGCGGGCTACGAATTTTTATGTATTTTCCAAAAACTTGAAGATACATGCGCAGAATGTACATAATTTGTAAAAATATATAAAATATCCAAAGTAGGTGTAATACTTAATAGGTGAAATAAATCTCTACTTAAGTTCCATTTCACTAATTGCGTTCATAAAGATAGGAATTTGCATAGATATTGCAATTTTAGTAGAGGAAGACAAGATTACATAAAAGTTCGTTCTCCACTGTGCAGAAAATACCGAACTCGTCCGTCGTCACGTAATATCTGGAAAAAGTCGATGCTTCGCCCGTAATAAGTTGAATCGACGAGAAATCAACGTGTTGAACGCACACACCTTAGGATTGCCTGTTCCGTACGCACTATTGACGTTTATTAGGTCCAAGGAAGACCGATTTCGCCATATAGATGTTCGAGATTGAAACAGCTCAGAGAATGGCAGGAGGAAGGAACCTGCCACGACAATTGTTTTCCTTTAATTTACTCACAATTCCTCTCTAACACGGAATTGGTCAGCTACGTCGATTACGGTTCGCTTGATTGACCGATCGAAGAGAGCAATCGTTCCTTTATTTTTTCTATTTTCTCGTCGATTCCTTAGACATTGTCTGATTCTTCCTTGACGAAACTATGACTCCATCTTTCGATGGAAGCGTGGAAGAAGCACGATACTTTCGAACGTCACGTGGATTTGATTCATTAGAGTTTGCAAGCAACTGTGTTAGAAGTTCGAGTTGTGGAAATTTAACAGTGAAAAGATTGATACATTTACATGTCTTTCAAGAGTACTAAGCAAGAAAGATATTATCAATTCCTAAATTAAGAACTTTTTAAATTAAAAGTTTCGATGATTTCAATCATAGAAATCACGCTTCTGCATCAGTCGAGCAGCCTGGGTTTGGGGTGTAAAAGCAGAGACGAGAAATCGAAAAAAGTGCGAGTTCGTTCAATAGTAGCGACGAGAGTTCGCCTCCGTACGTCACGTCATTTCCGGTTGCCGATCGCCGCGGGCCGCTTGTCCAGCGTTCCATCTCCGTTTCTAGTCGAGCGCGTATCGCCATCAACCATGTTTATTAATCGAAACTAGCACGATCGAAAACAGGAAAGATTTGTTTATCCGATAAGACCAACAATTTTTAACCTTTTCCATTTCGTTCCACGCATAAATTGGTTATTAAAATTCTGGTTATTCTGGTTGTTTTTATCCCACTACCTAAGAGAAAAGAGATCAGTGTTCCTGACCAAATAATTGCACGTTTTAAAAAATTCTTACGACACATCGGTTGAAAATTTTGGAGGTCGGACGAGCCTAAATCGTCAAAACCTGGATACACGCGAACAACGCGAATCAACGGAATTATTTGTACGTAGAAAATTACGGGCCAAGTATCAAAGGATTATCTCGATAGGGCGACATTATAATGCGCTTAGTATTCGCATAAATTAATTCCATAAATCTCATCGCAGATTAATTCCCGACAAGATCGTCGGTATAAATATTTCGATGATCGCGACATCGCGCTAGACCCGGAGCGTAATCCTAATTATAATAAACTGGTGGAGCACGTATCGACGATTAGTAACAAGTTACGGGCGAACACATTATCTCGGAAAATGAATGTTTTCGGATCGAGACCCGGATGCAACGGCGGCTCGCTAATTAACCGACGTGTACATGCTCTTTATTAGCGCGGGCGGGGAAGGGCGAGGCTGAATTTATTTTAATTTCAACGAAATTAAACGAACTATACCAATAAATGGATACGGTAGAAAATGCCGAAAGATTTCGCGGTGAACGTGAATACGAATCGCTGCAGAGGAAAATCCTAATTGAAATGGAATGTCACGAAATAGAGGAGAATCATTTTTGATGAAACGATGATTTCGGATTGAAATCGTTATCGTCCGTTCGATCGACATTTCATTGATTGTATTCGTTTGCGGACTTTCGCGTGGGAGTGGCAACGAGTTAATTGACGATTCGATGTTAATTCGACGTTTTTTGCGTTATCGCGAATGCATGCTTGGACGGGGAAATTCTGATAGAAAAGACGCGAAATGTATCGGGAATGTAGTTTTCAACGAGCATAATAGGATTGATCATGATCGTTATATTAATGTATTCGATGAACAATTTCGAAAGAAAGAAACCAATTATTTATTACTCGATTGTTTCGTCGTTTTCTATAGTCTTCGAACGATGAAGCATGAGAATTACACTTTTTCTCGGTGAAGTGTAATTCACTTCGCGTCTAATCCTTGAACGTTGTACCCCTTCCGCGGGTAAAACGGTTCGTTCTGCAGCTATTTGTTGGCAGGCAGTCGGCCGCCGTTCCATGAAATTTGTCCAGCCTATTATTCGACGTCGTACTCGTAGAAGCGAATTCGATCGTGCGGATTAATTCGAACGACTTCGACCTTGGTGGAAGCGAGCGCCCATCCACTTTACCGAACTTTCCGCAAGGCCGAAGGTCAGCTCACCTTCGAAAGTCGCATTCGTTGGCGTTTACGGCGAGTTTCTGGAGCGAGACGGCTCAGTGGATGAAAGGAGGCCGTCGTCGTCGACGACAACGACGTCGTTGTTACCGTTGAATGAAAGGCTTGCCACGGAAGATGGGAAGCCGGTTGTTCGAAGAGAGTGGAAAAAGGTAGGAGACCGTACACGACGAGAGGACGTAAGTGACAAGTTGAGGGATTGCTGCGCCTACGCGGTTGCATTGTACGCAATCATCCACGATGAACGTCCTCCGTTGCCTCCTGTCTCGCGATTTTCACCGTTTTCGAATCTACCTGCCGCCCCTTGACGTTCCTAAGACATTCGGCAAATGCGCTTCCGCTCCTCGGAGAATCCTGTTGCGTTTCGTGCAGATTACCGACTACTCGAACGTCGAACGATCGATATTCAAATATATTCAAAATCATTCTATAAAGCTCGTGCAAAATAAGGACGAACGATTCTCGTTATTTCCTCTGTTATCGCGTTAATTTCCTTGCCGGGAGCAGCAATTATTTAATCACCGCTTATCGCATTCCAATAATTCACGAAGCGAGTATTATCGGTGCGACCTGGATCGTGCCTCTCGACGAGCGAATCGATGTTCCTTCGAGAGCTAGTTTCTACCGAGTTCGTTCTAAACGCGGCTAATGACTGGCCGTTTTCGAGCCGCGTTTTCGAAAACGGCAGAGCTTCGTATTCGATTATGGGAAGCTTGTAACGGTGGAACCCTTCGGGGAATTGCGGTGGCTGACAGCGCAACCAGCCGTCCCTCTTTCTCGTGGATCTCGCTTCCACGGGTAAAACAATGACGAATGCGTTCTCGCCCTGGTGCGGCCACACGTTCATTCCCGTGCACGTGCACGCGTATCGACACCGACGTGTGCCGGTGGATGTACGCGCCGAGAACATGGATACGCGCGGAGACACCCGGAAATGCGGGCTAACACGGACCCGGCAACGCTCGAGATCGAGTTGCGGTGTTATCGAGACGGTTTCCCATCGCTGTTGTACACAGACTAGTTCCAGTCCTGCCGCGTGTCTAGACAAAACGGCCAGATATACCTATTACGAGAAAGTTCGCACACCAACAGCCTGTCTATCGTTTATCTTCTCCAACACCGCGACATCGCACTCTTCGTATTTTTCTCCCTCTGTTGGCGCAATTGTATTTTCATCTGGTCCCGAACATTCGAACACGCGCACCGATGAATTTCTACGATAGAATCGTTCGTGTTGCTCCATGTGCTAGCGTTTACCTTTTTTGTTTGGTATTAAATTGACCACAAGAATGTGAAAAATTTGAAAATGCCACGGTGTGGCGATTCGAAAAATTTGTCACGGATCGGCTAAATTTAATCGTTTTGCACTTGTAAAACGTTAATCCTTCTGCTTCAGTCGATTTCCGGCATGTGTTTCATGCGATCTGGCCGAACGTTGGCGACAAATCACGTACAGCGAAATATATGTTCGTATACCAATTGCTTGTCCTTTCAACCCTAAACCTATGTTAATGGTACCTGGAAATTAGTATTAAACGGCCGACTATAACTCGCGCTTTAATCAACGATTAATTTAATCTAATAATTCGCCACACCGATAATTACATTCTCCAATTTCTATATAATTTCTGTATAATCACGCGCGGACATGCTTGGAATAAGTTGCACGAGAAAAAGTCGTCGATCGATTCCGTAAAACATTATTGTACGATCCATTTATATTTACAAAGTATAGCAGTTTTTCGAGGGATCGAACGAAGAGCATGAAACGCTAATCCATGATCGAGAACATAGGTAAACATTCAACGATATTTACATTGCTGAAAAGTATCGTTTTCACGGATGAGTCGACAAGATTAATGGAATGTCGAATACCAACCACACCGAACAATATTCATATCGAGCTGCTGGTTTTCATGCTGCAAAGTTTTGAAAAGTTTCCGTAAACAAATCACGTGCCCGAAAAGGGAGAAGGTTTAAGTGATATGTCCGCAGGAAGAATCGGAAACGCGTTTCCTTGAAACGCGAGTCGCTTATTCTCGTACTGCCCCATCGTAACGTAGGCGAGGTAACGCTTCGACGGTCCATCGATGGTCGCTTATGGGTTAAAGCAAAGTGCGATCGCTGATACGATGGCCGCGGTAGGGGAATGGCAGCTTCAATAAGAAGGAGAAACGGCGTTTTCGCAAGCCGCGTATTCCAACGGGTTTGCTGCGGTAGAACGAAGGTAGCGGCGAGGAAAGAGGGAGAAAAAAGTCGTTCGAAATTCCGCGCCATATGCTCAATGGCCCTTCCAGGCTGCCCCTTCCCTCGAGGAACAGTCACGGCGCCCGAGCCATGCCGTAGCCACGGAGAAATTCAAATTTACGCACCAACTGCCCCGGGTGTGTTTTTCGAACTTATGAAAAATGAGTCTAGCCGAGGGTCCAGACTACTCTCCAAACCCCTTGTTATACCTCCCACGCTCGGGGGTTTACCTCCTTCGGCTTCCACGCCTTTTTCCTATGCCCTATCGTTTTAATTTCCTCTCTCCCTTTCCGCGAACCCGAGTACTTCGAGAACAAACACGATCGTTAATTGCCTCGAGAACGAATAATCGTGAAATCGACGCGAAGAATTTGATGGATATTAAAAAAAACTCGTTTCTTCGTCTTCTTTCTTGTTTGTTTATCGATAGGTTAAAAGGCTGCCTCTTGTTTCATCGTTTCAAAGCAAATAAAATTCTCGACGTCGTCATATCGATTACCTCGAGAGTTCCTATACAATCAGCTGCCCAGTTCTATAGTTGCGGTATTTTTCCAACTCTAACGTTGTCCGATCATTCGGTGAAAACAAACAAAGCTGTTAACCGGTCACCGAGGTCCCAAAATCAAGACAGTCGTACGTTTAGCAACAACGTAGAAATACCACGGAACCTCTTCCTCCTCCGCATTACCATATCTTTCGCGTATCTGTTCTCATTTTTCTTCCGTTATTGCGGCCGGTTCTTTAACTCGGTTCATTTTTCACTTATCCGGCGTGTTGCTCGCTACGTTACCCACTCTGATACGAGATCCTGCTTGAACTCGGCCAATTCCGGCCTCCACCGCCGTAACCTTCCCTACGATATTTCGCGAAAGTGCCTTTCTCCGAATGAAATTTCCACATAAAGCGGTCCGTCGACGGTTCACTCGACGGTTCATTCGACGGGCAACCGCGCGTCGCCTCATTTTCTTTGCGACCCTATTGTGCAGTCGCGTAGGGCAAAAATGAAAATGATTTTCAATCTCGGCGGGACGAAAATGAAAAATAAGAGGGCGACGCCGCGATGCATCCTGGACAAGCTTCTCCCATTTACAACGCTGACATACCGAGATAATCGAAGTTTCCAACGTCAGGGAAATCAAGATGGTCGACCAAGACGAGCACCAGGCCCCTCGGCACACGTTTTCACGAGCATTTTTTGCTAGCTGCTACGACCGCACTACGATGAATTATGGTGCACAACCTCGAGAGACACGGAACCGCAATGTATATAGCCTATATTTCAAGTTCTTACCGCGAAACGTGCGCCGGTACAATTCACGGCGTAGCAACTCGATCCAGTCTGACCGGAACTAAAATTCTGTATGCGAACAAACGTTATCGATATTACGCCACGCTCGGTTCTATTTTGACTGATCTTCCTTACGTCTCCAACGTATTTTTAACACTCTGTTTCTCTAGGAATACAATCGTATACATGTCGTGAAAGTTGGTTGCTTCAGAGTACAATATCATCTTCAATTTCCCAATGATATCTTTCTAGTTTTATATCTTTGGTTTTCGCAATGACGCCTCCCTAGGAATAATTTTTAGTAGATTGCTAATGTTGATTATGCAATTTGATATTTTCACGAACAAACATTACTAAAGAATTCTAGCCACTGTCTGTAATTTCGACGAAATTCTAACCACGACCAGATAAAAGACATTACTAGAGATTATCCGCCTTCTATTTCTCTTTCCTTGCTTCCTCCTGTGCTCCGTAACACGGAGGAAGGAAAGGTCAAGAGTCCCTGCTCTCGGAGAGTAAGTCCAGGACAGATACCAGTACCGGTTCCGTTCGTTTACGATCGTTCCGAGTCTTAACGAGGTTCATCGTACAACTAGGAACAAACGAATCGCGTGTAAATTTTGAATATCTCCACGCGCCTCCAGTTTGCCTTTATTGCTCATCCCATGCTATTTTCATATATATTATACGCCTTGGCATTTATTTTTTGCCGTACAGTCTAACATGGAAGAGAATTCTGAACTGAAATCGATCTGCTCCACTTTTCGTAAGATACTCTTCAATTTACAAGAAATAAACGATTTAATTGTATTTTATCGAAGTTCGTTTTTATCTCGTAAGACGATGACACTGATAATATTGAGTTTCCAGGTAAATTTGATCATCTCCGATCCATCTACGATTTGGATAAAATGATTCAAAGAATGCAAGAGGGTAAAAAAAGAAGTTGCTCTACTTGTAACTCTGCTTGTCGATTTGCGAATTTGCGATTCGATATGGCTTCTTAACGATTGAAAATCATAGTGCTTACGTAATCTCGAGCTAGTTGCGCCATTTCTACGTAGGAACAATTCCATTCGCGTTATAGCCGCCCGGCTAATAGAAACGTAATATTCTTGGCAAACAGCATTAAGGCAACGAAAGAAATCGTAGCCATAAGTACCATGGCTTTATCGATGTATCGTAAACGCGAAAACACACGCGACGGATTAAAATTGCTAGATGCGTTGGTGCGCGAGCACGCGAAGCATTCACGCGGGTCGCATATACGGGAATACAAACCTGCGGCTATCTGTGTCGCGTAATTGTCAGCGTAACATCGTTCCGCGAAGCAATTCGATTCCTTTTTCATTATTCAAATTTCGAGCCGAGTGTTGGATCGCGGATCGACCAGTGAAATGTACGCATCGTCGCGCGTTAACACCGATGATCGCGACAATTTTTTACTTTTTTCGATTCATCCCTCCTACCGACCAAAGCGAACTACCAATCGTTTCATTCCGTGGGAATGCGATTCGATTTTTTCAAGCTCTTCGATGGCCGTTCACGACAAAGAACATCAACGATTTCAAAAATATATATCTACTATCTCTAAAATCCTTTATCGCGAAAGCAGATAAAGACAAACAACTGTAACATTTATCGCATCGATTTTCGATCGATCGAATCATCTTTCGTCGATAAATTTGATTAGAAAACACGAATCATATCAGACGTTTTTCTTCCACGTTCCGATAAAAATCTCTAAACCGCTGTTTACATTCCGGTAGCAGGTTTTTTCGAGGGAAAATATACGGCGGGGAGATAAAAATCGATTCGATAACGACACCCGGTGCATGGGCTGCGCACGAACTCACGTAGAACCGGTACGTGCTTCCGTTGTCTCGATTAAATTGACGGAGGTTGGGTTATACGATTTAGTAACGGCGTACTATTGATTATTACAGCATTACAAAAATGGGAACCGGTGTGTGCGCGCCGCCTGGATAGACCCGTCGCTTTTTATAAACTGTCGTAGCTGATGGCCGGAAAACAAACGAGGAAAAAGCCAGGGCGAGAGGAGAAACGAGAGCGAATCGAATTAATGCCCAAAGCTGCCGCTTTAAACAGCGAGCCACGCGGTTTTCCCAACCTTGCTTTAATAACGAGAGAATCGTAAATTTTCGAAACCGGTGTCGACTCACCCTCTCGAGTCCCTTACCGCCTCCGTGGTCCGTGTCGCAGCGTATTAAAGCCGGCCAAGAAATTCAACGCGACTTTTTGTTCCCGGGCGCAGAAACGAGTCTCTCGCGGCGAAAAAGGGTCGGCCGTTTTCGGCTGATTATTTCACCGATAATTGCCGAACGATTGCCTCCGCGTGCATTTAAGTCTCTGCCAGTTAGTGCGTGTAGCAATATATCCAATAGGATACTAAATATTTTGTGAAAGACGAATGATTCTGTCAAATATATACCTGTTCGTTTAAATTTCAACCAGATTTTCCGGTTTTTTGTTCGCGAAAGATTTCTGTCCTCATCGAGTGGACTAATAAAATGCGAGAAAACCCGAATAGAAAAGTGAAAACGATATCGAGGACCGTCCCGAAAGACGATCGAACCGAAAAAAATTCATCGGAACGGAAAGAGCAAATGGGGAAAAACGAAAAGCTCGAGAGAAAGGGATTGCAATTGGTCGATCGCTCGTCCATCGATAGCGCCAATTACTACATACAATGTTCATTTTTCCTTTTTTTTCTGCTTCTTTTTTTTTTTTTCGTCAAACAATTCCTTTAATCGTCAGCTTGATCAAATTCGTTTCATTTCTTTCTTTCGTTAAAGACATTAAAGGGATACAAACAAGGAAAAAGTACGGTTCCGTGTTAAAGAATAACGTTAAGCTCGAAATATTCTTGGCACGCGTACGTATCAAGTTTTATCCACGAATTTTCTGCTCGGCCAGTTTTAGTCCGTAGGCGTTTAGCTTTTTCGGTCTATACAATTTTCCCAGATATATCCGGTTAGAAATTAATATGGAACACCCTGTATACAGGGACACGTCACATAGATTTCGCGTGTAGTTACAACACGTTCCAACACGGGTATCTAGACACGCGGCCATGTTTCTGCCAGCGCACGGAAGCAGTCAGCGTGTCGATGATTTAAAAATATAATATATTCAACGGTTGACCGCCGTTGCGCCGCTTAACTAGCCAGCCGTGTTCAACTTTCAAACACTCTTTTTCTCTCTATCGTTACCCACCCTACACTCCCTTTCCCCTGTCCTTCGTATCTCTGTTTTTTCTTTTTCGTTTGTTTTCCACGGTCCTATCGACTCCACCGATATCTCCACAATTGACGTTTAACTACATTTTAATCGGTACGTGTTTACAAAAAGGAACAAAACAAAAGGAATTTTCCCGCTTGATCCACTCGTCCCGATATTACATCCAAGTTATACGATGGTTGCTTATGCCGTTTTGTTTCAAGCATGGAAACATAACCGTTGAGATTTATTTCGATCATCGAGCGGATAAAGTAGCTGAAAGGCGCCTGGCGTATTAGCCAATTCGACGTCGACTTGTAAATTTCAAAGAGTCACGCCGACGTGGAAAGGGCGGCCAAGTTTTCGCCTGAAAAATGCCAGCCATTCCCCGAGCCGATCTGCAAACACGCGAAATTTCGATCGCGTTTCGTGCCTCTGCTCGTCGAAAGAGCGAGACCGAGTCCCCGATGAAGAGATATCGTTGACGGTTAACACCGTGCCGCCGCTAACTTTCGACGGCTATTACGGTTTTTCGTGAAACGTAACGCTCAATGAGGTTGTAAATAGTACGCCAGCGATCAAAAGGTTTATAGTCGGCACCGTCAGCTCTTCGATTTCTAAACAACGAATTAATATCAGCAATGCAGAGTTCGAGCTGGCTGACCGATCGTAATTTCAAACGTTATGGTAATTTCATGATTTACACGACTGTAATAAGAACTCGAGCACTATCACGGTGACCTATATTTCCATCGATTCTGTACGTGTACGTATCGCTCTCCAACAATTTCCAACCCCTATTCTACTCAATTTATATACAAATTTCTACGTTTCTGTATTATCGATCAAACGTTTAACACGGTAAATTCGAAATCGCTAGAATTTCAATCGTACACGAATGTCCGAGAACGTAATCCGAATCTGGAACACCTTTGAACCGGTCGCGGATAATGACGTCGGGGACAAGCGATTTATAATGGCACCGCGGTGCGTATCGTCGCGACACGCGTACGCCCGTCACGGCGATTTTTTACATCACCGTGTGGTACCATAAATCAATTAAACAAAAAACCGCGGAGCCTGCGAGTGACAAATTCAGCTGCGACTCGGTCGAACCACCTGCAGCGAATTTGATTTGCGCGTCGACCGCTGTTGCCCTTTCCTCCTCGTTACAGTCCGGCTTTGTTGTTGACCGACGCGCCCTTTTTTATGCGGATATTTCCACGAATTCGTGACAGTCAGCCGTGCATTTTTATACGTTTCACGGGAAACACGAACATTGAGACAAATGTAAATCTCTAAATCGGTGTTTCCAAACTTTATATTTACGTACAATTAGATATATTAATCAGGATCGGTTGTCGATAAAGTAAATTTATATCTCGCGTCTCAATCAAATTAGAGCACAACGTTCAAGAACGAACGTTTCAATCCATTCGTGATTTAATCTATAGATAGTAGTATCTATCAAAACAGTAGCTATCAGAATAGTATATTTGTGTAAATACAGCTGGCGAAACACGATTGATGAATACTTTTAATAATTATTTGTCTCTTTCGTTCCACGTTCGAAAAGCAACTCGAAATCGGTTTTGTACGCGCGCAGGTATTTCAATAATTAAATAATTTCTAACTTGAGAAATAATCCTCAACTTTCCTACATCAATTTGTTTAATTTTCTTGGTGTCTGGAATCGGCTCTACAAATTCCAGGATACCTCGTATCTCTGAAGAAAGCGAAGACAACGTTACCGCACCGTGAAAACTTAATTGCTTGGGGATTCGAGCTCGTTAGACACTGCGACCCCGATATTCTCCCGTTCCTTTTGCCGTTGTTCTCCCTCCTCCCGCAGTTATGTAATACGCGCGCCAACATTTTAAATAATCATTCGATTCCATCGTTATTCGACGTGTTAGCTGCTCGAGAGAGAAAAAAGAAAAAAAAAAAGAAAAGAAAAAAAAAATGATAAAAAGAGGAAATCTATAAAACTGAAAAAGGGTAAACATATTACTCTCCGTCTGGATTACTTCGCTGGTATGTTTGAGAAAGAGCGTACGCAATGCGTTAATGGCCGCATCGTTCACGTTCCACATCGAATATATTTATCGTTACTCACGGCCCTTCTATCTTTTCAAATTGTTTCGCTTTATTCTTCATTAAGGGGCATTTTTTTATTAGAGTACGGGCACGAAGCGAAATGGGCTCGCTCTCGAAGAACATTACGCTTCCCAAGGGATTCATTTCTCTCCGGTTCTATTCCACTCACTCACGATCAATTCCAGACTTTGCTTCTTACCCTCGTGTAACTTCGAATTGGCCGGATTCGTGCTCGTTATATCCGATGTCGTGAGTGCACTTACACCATCGCCGCCGCTTACAATCGTTTCACTCATCCAGTTGATGATTTTGCTTTCGGACCTCTTACAACTTCCAGCCATCCCGCAGGAATTCTCTGCCGCCTCTTATTACGCTTAGTGGATCCCTATCAATCTAACTTCAAAATGGAATTTCGTGATTGCCCCGCGTCTCTGCACCAGCCATTAAGACCCCTTGTCTCGCCGGGCGAAACAAAATTGACCCGCAAATTGCCCTAATTATTTACGTGTCGAAGCTGTTTCGCGCGCCAAGAATAAACAACTCTGTTACGCCGGATAAGTGGAATGGTGGGTGAATTTCTATTTCGATCGAGTTATCCGCGAGAACACGGACCATAGTCGAGACACTTTGTTCCAAGTTAAAATGCAAATCGCTCTATTTACGAATTCCAGCAACTTGTTTTCATCAAATTGCTTTTCGCTGTTCTTTCCGACTTACATCACGAGCAAATCGCATTTCCACATTCTAGCTTCGAAACGTTCATAAATCGAACATTTCTGGCTTCCATATAGAAATACTTCCATTTAATCTACCAAATAAAATTCCTCTACAGATATATACAGTTAAACGATATTTTTCTACTCAGTCGTCCCTACCTCCTACGTTTATCCTCGTAGAAACTTTCGATCGTAGAAATCTCGGAGCCATAATCCGCGCAATTTCGCGTCACGTAATCAAGCTGATGAACAGGACATAAAACTATAAGCCAGTGAGTACACGATAAAGACGATTATTGCGCTAAATCGTCCTCCTCGTACATTTACCGTTATTCGTGACGACAAATTCGCGGCTAATCTCAAACTCTTGTCCACACACGAGAACCGAAACGCGTAAGTTCTCGTTGAGCCGGCCGAATCCACGAAACCTTCTTCTTCCGAAGGTGTAACTCATCGCCGCCGACGGAATACCAGTGTCGTTGGCCGCGTTTCTACGCGGCTGCTCATAAAACTTTGGACGAGGAGGAAAACTGGAGGAGCTGAAGAAAGAGAGAAAGAAGAAGAGAAGGTGGAACAGCAGGCGAACGAAGAAGAAAGCGAAAGGAAGCTTGCGAGCTACGAAAAAAGATGGATGGCTGGTGGATGGTCCACTTTATTGCACCGGCGGATATTGTATAGCTTATGGCTGCAGGAGGAGGAACGGGAACAGTTCTGGGAAAGCATTTTCCCTGTGAAACGAATGATCTATCGCGCGCTGCACGTACCCACGGACGCGGTTACGGGCAACGAATTTTTGGTCGGTCCGGAGTCTCTGGACAGAAACTCCGGCGAATTACTTGGCGAAACTTCTTGATCCTTCGTACAAGTTGAAACTTGGATTCCGCTTGATCGATTCGAACCCGGCCGCAAACTTCCTCTTCAATTTTCGGACGATTATAATTTTATCATCTGACAGCGTCGTAAAACTGTGACGAAACTTTGACCGCGAACCGTCAGTTTTTTAATTTTCACCGGTTTCAACGAATTCGTCTTACCTTACCGCGAAGTTACGTCGGAGGAGGCAGTTCCCAATGCGTGTTTCGAAGCTGAGTAATGTTGTTCGTGATGCAATCGTGGGACTTTGCGATTAATTAGCTTTAGTAACACGGACCTCATTAAAAAAAAGAAAAAGAAAGAAAGAAAAGAATTGGAAGCGTGCTTTCGGAATCGAAGCTGGCCAGACGATAGAGGAAGGCGAGGAGATCGAATAGGAAGGTAGAGCGAACGAATACTGGATCAAACCGAATCCAATAACTCCCACGGGATTACAAACCCGACCCTCGGGAACCGAGCATTCCCCGAAGATGTGTAAGTTGCGGCGAAGAGGAGACTACGATCGAAAAGAGGAGAGAAAGGTGTAGGACGAAGAAGGTGTTGGGATAAGGGAAGCTAGTTCGGAAAGGTAGATCGTCGCAGGGCTAGGATATTTCGTTGTGACCAACCAGACGTATATCGCAGCTTGCATTCGTATCAGCTGCACTTGTAGATGCAAAGCTACGCGAATGAACCGGCTACGTGAGATATTTTCTTTGAAAATTGTCAAAGAATATTTCACAGGACAGGAGATGCGGATCCGTAGAAAGCGAAAAGTTTTCATCAGGATATCGATCGAGGGAAAATAGAAAGTGATACAAAAGTGTAGCAGAGAATAGTTAAGACACGTTGTACGTAGGAAAAAGAATTCTACTGTTCTTCACTGTCCCGATATTCGGATGGCACGCACAAAATATCTTCGCGTCGTTTACTCGTTACGGTAATTTATTAACGGCCAGTCTATGAATTTTAAAGCGGGAATTATTCTAAATTTGAACGTAGTTCGTGGAACACGTTGCGCGACGTACTTACGGATCATTGAAGACTCTGACACGTTTTTACAATGCAAAAAGATCGACAGATAAAGCGCTTTTGACACGAGAATCAAAAGGGCGAAACCGCAACGGTTCGATTAAAAAAGAATAACCCCCAGCCTGTGGTCACGATACACCTCGAACTGGCAACAAATGCAGAAACAAAAAACAAACGAAGAAAGAGGTGATCGGCAAACAGAGCCACCAAACCAAACCACACGAACCATCGTCGAAACGATGAAACAAAATATTTGTGCGGTTTCAACGATTTTCGTGACGCGCTTCACCAGCTCCCTACAAAATTGAATTTCTCCAGGAAGATTCGTTTACCACCCGTTGCATAACATAGCCATACACGCGTGCACTGACTGCAATACATCGTCGTGTTACCGTATGTGTCGAAGTACGCTCACACTCGCCTACATTCCGATCGGTCGAAGGAACTAGAGGTAGCCGTTCCGACCAAACGATAGGTATATAACTTAGAAGTCGTTCATGGGATTTTGACAAATCGCCGAGGCTACCGCTGCCCTATTTCTCCTTCCGTTTTTCTCCTTTTCGTTCGATCAACCGAGCTCTTTACTTTTAGCAATGTCCTCGAACAAGGATCGAACGAAAACCATATCTTTTTTCACAATGTTGTTAGAATGTTAATGAAACTTCAGAACAATCGCGTAGCATTTTATAAAATAGTGGATTTCGAATGTATACATATAAAAAATTACAAAATTGTTGAGTCTGACAACAAATACGAAATGGTACTATGATACCATGTTACACGGTATTACGAATTACTATACACGTATGTATAGAACAATAATCGTGGAGCTTCGAGTAGATTGCATTGGAGTTTTGTTCTTCAATTGATAATTACGGAATCTCTTAAAGAACGTTGCTTTTTCCACGCATACGAAAATAAATAAGAATTTCGTAATAATTAGGCTATATGACCAGAAAACAAACTGCACAAGCTCTTTTTTCAGAAAGCTTCTCAGACTGGGTTCCGAGTTATTCGAACGTTGTTCGAAAGGTATCGAGTTAATTCCATCGCTACGTGGCTCCTTCTGCCAATAAAACGTAGAAACATTCTCAATCTAAATCGATCGAAAATTACAAAAGGTATCGGTCAAGCCTCACACCATCCGCCTGCTTTTCCAGCCGAGGCAACAATGTTGCCGCACTAAATCCTCTAGCCGCGCACTACCAGAAACTTTTCCACGTAGCTCGAGTTCTCCGGGGTTTATCGGCATTGGAGGCAGTTTCCGGCAGCCAACATTCCTTTTTTCTTGCTTGATATTTCTCTCTTTTCGGACTCTGCCCCTCTTCTACGGAGCTAATAAAATTCAAGGGTCACGCAAATCGAGCGTAACCGGGCAACCTACTCTTTCGAGAGCGATCGAACTTTTGCCTCTCGCTAGAGCCCGATATTACCGTCACGGCACCGCAGCAAAACGACCTAACGACCGACTCAAGCCGAGAGAAACTGTACTCGACGATCGCCTTTTACATTTCACAATTACCAATCGTAATTACACTGTTTAAAACAATGAGTAACTAAAATTGCCACGAGTGGCTTTATCGCACGAACAAAATGAATAGAAACGTAGAAGTCATATACATATATATATATATATATATATATATATATATATATATATATATATATATATATATATCGCCGTGTTATTCGAACGAAACTGTGATAATAAATATTGATTTTAAGGCAATGATTGAAACGAAACGTGCAAACGTAAGGAGCAGGTATTAAAATCAAAGTGACACAAAACGGTGAGATTGGAAACGACGTTCCATTTTGATCGATCGTACTCGTCGAAGCACAAACAGATCATATAACTGGACTTTAGACGACTTTTCCCATTTTCTACGATTTTTCTCGTTCTCGTATAACAGAAGTTCGCATTCGGATAACTGGATTCAATCGCCAAGATTTCGTACGAGTAAATGGAGTTTAGACAAATAGGACTGCCACCGTAATTTTGTTTCGAGCAATGTACTTTTTCACAATCAAAGTTTTCAAAATCAAAGATATAACCTTCCACCTCCATTGACATAATTCGAATCGCTTACGAAGCATAGATCGATCACGAACGACGATAGCGCTCTCCAAGTAAAAAAGGACAGACGCGGTCAGACCCGAATTCGAAGCGAATCCAACAGGATAAAAGAACGATATGGAGACAACGCTATTGTACTTACTGACTAAGGTGAGGAAGGGTATGTTGTGCTGTTGAAAATGGGGCGTGCTGCAAGCTTCTTCCGGCCTTGAAACGGCGCTTCCGGTTTGCACTTCTATCACGTGACCGTCCCTTCGGTAGAACGTCATGCACATGAAACCGCTCCGACTGAAAACAGGAAGAATACCGAATAAAAACCGCACATTCCTTTGCCCTGTAAAAGACTGGTAAAACGTTTCGCCACGCGAACAATAACAGGACTGTTTACTCTGACAATGGTACCGCGATTGTAGCGCGCGTCCGGCACAATCCGTTTCTCAAAACACTGTATTCTTTTTTCCTTTTATCGGCAGAGTTCTTTGCTCTTTTTTTCTTTTCCTCTGCGTTCCTGCATTCGGAGACTCGAACTTTTTCCCTTTTTATCGTTCGCGTTCTTAACTTTCTTTTTTTTTTTTCTTTTTCCTTTACAGAAAGATGAAAATTTTTACTATTTCTTTTTTTTTTTTATTCTTTTTTAACCACTCGTGGCATACAAACTACAAAATAAACGTGCAAGAATAGACAAACTTTGTACTAGCGATTCAAAGCGGTTTATACTCACCAACCGACGGTGAAATGCGCGACCAACATAGTCATCGTCATCGCTTGAGCAGCGCTAGACTGTTTGATGCTGTTGCATAAGATCTTTACGTCCTGATCTTCTTGACCTGGAACGTACTGTCCGTCCAGAGGACTGTTTTCGAATCTCGAGGAACTGCTATTCGATCTGGTTACGTGCAGGGAAGCGTTCCGAGGATGGAACGTGTAAGATCTGGTCAGGTCGAGGGTGTGCCAGGTCAGTCCGCCGCTAGAGTGGCCGGTTAACCAATTGGGAAATCGGCACTGGCCGGGTGGCGAGACTGAAAGCGTACGGAAACCAATTTATTTAATGCTGATTGGACTGTTGCCACGAGTTGCCCTCCCGCTCTTTGAACTTCCCTACCGGCGTTAAACGGAACAGCTCCTTTCGTTTTAAAACGTATTTAGAATACGGACTTTGCGATATCTGATTGTTCGTTCGTTTGCCTCTCGTTTTTATCCGCGTCGTTTAAACGGTTCGTTTCCGCCGACTCGATGGAATATTCGAGAGTGGCACGGGCCAACGTCAGACTTTGAGCGTAATCGACTCGACCTTGGAATCGTTGCTTTAATTCTATTGAATCGTAGTCGATGATTGCGCGCCGTCGAGAGACGAGGTCTAATAGCCGTAAGAACGGAATTATCGCGATAATATTCAACCGGCAAGACGCATCCCGTACTCTTTAAATGAACGCTTCCGTAGTTTGATCCAGGCATTTGCATTCTCGCATCGATCGACTAGAATCGTCGACCATTTCAATGAGATCGAGAATTAAGCGAGCGGGAATAAGAGGAGAAGGACGAAGAGGAACGAAAGAGACGAACAGGAGGAGGCGATCTCCGAAAATTTCGCAGTCAGTCCACACTGGCTCATAAAGTCCTCGACGTTACGAAACGACAGCCGGTAAAACGTCGACGCAGGTATTCGATAGCGAAACAGAATCGTTCGAGTATCTCGCCGGTCCACTAGAGCTACCCCTTCCCCACTTTCTCCCTTTCTCTCTCTCTCTCTCATCTGTTCTTCTTCTATTCGCGTTTCGTCTCCTGCCTCTCTCTTTCTCTCTCTCTCTTTCTCTCTCTCTTTCTAGAAACTTCCCAACGTGTTCCACTTCTGGCTCGGGGGTGTAAAATCCGGACGTGAGAAGGAGCCACTTCGACGGTGTTGGGTAGAGGGGAAAAGGTTGACGCAGGAAAATGGATAACAAAGAGGGAGCGAGCACGAGCATCGAGAAAAAGGAACAAGAGGAACGTGGTCTATAGGCTGGTAGATGGATGAAAAAGGAGCAAGCAGAATGGAGCAGAAGAGAGCCAGGGATGAAGCGAGATAGGAAGAGACAAAGAGAGGACATCACGAAGCACGGAGAAAGGGATGCCAGAATGGGACGCGAAGAAGGGAAAAAAAGAGAATGGCCGGGCTGCAACGACGGAAGGGTAAAAGGCACGATATAAAAAGTATAGGGAAAAAGGATGGGAAAATACGAGGAAGATGGGGATATTCGAAGAAAGAGATGGGACAAGTTCAAAGGAGAAATACCGAAGGAATAGTATGATAAGGAAAGAAGCGCGGACTAAAGTTCACGAATGGAGGATTGACAGAGTGTACGTTCGGCCAGTTTTATGGCACGTAAAAGCATTGTTGCACAGCCTGGAAAAGAATGGAAATAATTCAGCGGCTCCCTCGATAAGTCCACGACGCGGACGAGCGGGATACAAATTCCGCGATCGTAAAAATCGAATGGCATTTCCCTTGTTTTACTTGCTGTCGTCCTTTATCTTTTCGTGGTATCAAGCCGCGCGCCGCCTTTTTCCTCCTCGGTTCTCTTTCACTCTCCGTGAATCCGTCTCTCTCTCTCTTCGATTTCGCACGTACCTTTTTCACCCTAGCATCCCCCGTCCGCGTCGACCCTTTCCGTTATTTTTCCCGTTCCCCGTCGTGTATTGCCAATCTGCATTTTAACGACACCGATAAAAATCTGACGGAAAGTTGAATTTGTAACTCCGTCGTATCGGGCTGACTGCAAACGATTCAGCCCAGAACGTTGAAAGAGATCCGCCGATGTCGCGATTGATTTCTAATATTTATGTTCCTAGCTACGTGGAAATTCCAGCTCGTCAATAATGAAGCGGAGTAACGCGCCGAGCTCGCAACTAACTTCACTCCCTTCCAACTTTTAACGAAATCAGTAATTATAGTTTGTAAAATCTCAGAAATCTCTCCGTTAATCGGTATACGTTGAAAGTTTCCACGTATAACTGATGGTTGTTGCGCCTCTTTCCAATTTCCTCTAATTTCATTAGGTTAGAACAATATGAAATCAGAGAAGGGATATGGTTGTCTCGCGTGACAGCACACCGATCAGGTGATTTTATTTGTCCAGTCGATGCTGTCCAAATATTATCGAACGTAGTAGCTTACCACCGGAAATTTCGCAGCACGTCCGTTCGATTAACGAGCAGAGGTTCGCCGACGTAATTGCCTATTCGGCAAGGGCCTCGTGGCATGGAACACGGTTCGGAGGCTCTTCTCCTCCATGTTTCAAGACATCTCTCCTTGTCTCGGACTTGGTCTACGGCCTCGGCTAAGTTCCCTTTCGCTGGTTAAACCTCACGTTTCGAGCAGTTATGAAAACGCAGCCGAGTAATTTTCCCGCGGTATTGACTCTGCGGAAGAGTCCAGGCTAATTGAACAAACTTTCGAGCCGGCCTGTGGGTGCAGTTAGAGGTACTCAACGACGACTAGAGAAAGAGGCAGAGGGGGAGGCAGGAATAAGGAGAGAAGCAGGTCGAAAAGGAAAGGGAAGGGTTTGAGGGAGAGTAGGGGGGAGTAGAGAGAAAGAGAGAGAGAGAGAGAGAAAGAACAGCCGCGAGGGAAACCAAGCAGAAAGAAGAAAGAGAGGAAAAGATTTAATGTTAATCCATTTCCCGGGCTGTTTCTTGGCGTCGCTCCCTTCCTATTTCTCCGGTGCCGTTTCCACAAGAAGAATCGAGATATTAACGACACGGGTGCTTACAAGCAGCGAACCGACGCTGTGTGGCGCGCTTGGATGCGAGCAAACCCCTTGTCTTGACCGTTTGCCGGCATCTACCTTCGCCATTCCTTCAACCGACAGTTTTATCCGCGCGTCGGCGACTCTCGCTCGACTAAAAACGATTTGGGAAAGAAAGTGGCGCGCCCACGCCGCGACGAGGCTGCGGGGCGCCGCTTAAAGCGAAAGACTCTACAAATCTACTCAAGTGAAATCCGTTAACGAAGTTTGCCGTGAAACTGTACGCAGTAAGATACGGGCTGGCAAACTCTCGAAGAAGAAAGTGCAAGCCGAAGAAAAAAGAGAGAAAAAAGAGAGAAAAAAAGAGGAAAAGTTCGGTGGCTAGCGCTCGCGCGAGGGCCGAAGGAAGTAGAAGACCGTACCGAGGAAGTGGAGTAGCGTGTAAATATTCCTTCTTCGCGCTATGGATCCGCCATTTCGACACGACCCGTTAATGACACTGCGAGAGAGCTAAATTTTTCAGACCGTGATTCCTCCGACGATACAGGTTTTCCTTCTTTTCTCCCGAGCTTTCTCGTGTATTTCGTAACCCGACCTTATTCTCGCCGTACTCGTTTCTCTTGACGCGAAATTTAACCTGATCGTTAAACTCTGAATACAACTTGGGAAAATACGCTTCTTCGTGTAATTCTTTTACGCAAGTAAACACCATCTGTAACGAACGCTTCTACTTCTCCAAATACTCAAAAACGAATTATCTAAAGAATTATCTATTCGAGACAATTTATTCGAAGGAAAGATCTCTCTTGAAAATCAATTGTATTCAGAAGCCCACGTACCTTTCATGAGCGTCATGGTTCGAGATCCTTCCATAGGGCTGAACAGACCGTTGCAAGTGGCGTCACCGCTCTGTGCCACCCGGTAGATCTCGGCCGCACCCTCGGGCACCGGTCCACTCTGTAAACCGACATCGTGATCCATAGCTCCTATGCCCATGGCAGCTCTGTGTAGATTACTCTGCACTGTCTGGCCGGCCTTCTCGTAGACGAAGCATCGGTATCGATCTTCGTTACTGGACGCGTGTCCGTGATGTAAACGGCCCACCAGGTAACGGCTGCTGCCCTCCTTCCAGGTGGCCAGGCATTCCAGTTCCTCCACTGAAACGGGCAAAATAACCGATTTCATCGTAAATATGAACGATCGATGGGAGCGTAGACGCGATCGGTCGCGCGTCATCTGTCGTTTCGCACTCTGCGATTTTGCTCTTTGTACGATGCGTTTCACGGTTGCGTATATTGGAAATTTCGTTCGACGCGATTTCGTTTTTTTTTTTTTTTTTTTTCGCTAACTCTCAGTTCGGGATGGTTTCGTGAAGAATCGTTCGTTGGACCGGCAAAGGTATATCATCGCGTCTCTTATTTCTGACGCGAATCACGAGAATGAATTTCGATTCGGTAAAGCGAGTGCTTAACGAGTTACGCGTCCGTTTTCATAAAATTTTGCCGGCTGATGGAGAACCGACGAACATTTTCCCATGTTCGACATTTTCCCCGGACCCGCTGTAATTTATAGGATATTCCACAATAAAAGTTACGTTTGAACGAGCAACACACGCTCACGTAGCACTCTCGTACTACTACTTGTATACCAACTATTGGCCGAACGTATCGTTCAATTTGTAGAGAATTAATACTAACGTTAAGTGAGTTTTAATCCCACAGAAGCCCAATAACAAGGTATATAATTCCATTGTCCAGTGATTTGATTAAACCAACAAAATCCATCTCGAAACCAATAATATGCAAATCAAATTCTTCGAAACATGCCATAAATTCATTGTAATAAACTTTTGCGCTTTTCAATGTAGAACCTATAGCTTTATTTCTCTTCCAATAAATATAATTTTTTAACCCGAAGCTTGTTCCCATAAATCTGTTGATTTCTAAATTTTGTAACGTTTCTTACCGAGTACTATTGTCAACATCGTAATCCGCGACGCGCTACACTCTTATTTAATATCTGCAGAGAAAGCTTCGTTCCAAGTACCATTTATCGAGTGACTATTCCTTCACTTTGGTTTAAAAGCAGCCCCACGTTACTTAGAACAGTCCACCGGCATTATTCTCATCCGGCGGCAGCGTTGCAAAGCTCGAGTCTAATCCGAGAAAAACGATCCGCCGTTCATCACGACGAGCAGCGAGTAATTTTCGCCAGAGGGTTCGTGTTGACGAGCTGCGGAGGCTGCTAGATGCGGAAAGGCGGCAGGATTCGCGCGGGATCTCCGCATCTATCGGCGGGGATCAAATTCGACGCGGGAACTCGCGGAAACGAGACTGAGCCGTCGTATGCGCCGGAATCTGGACCGGCTGACGAGCAAAAGAGCGAGGACCGCCACCGGGGGAACGAGCTTTTTCGTTCGAATCCTCGCAAATTGCTCGCGGCGTCCTCGCCCCGAAGGATCAGGGATCAAAAAAGGAAGCCGGCTGTGGAGGTGGAACGAAGAGAAATAAGGCAAGAAGAAAAAGTACGGAGGAAGAGCAAAAGAGGAGCGTAGCGAAAGAGGAATGGTCGGGGATGGGGATAAAGGGCCGAGAACCGTGGGGTTGCACCGGCGGGCAGGAGGGGACAGGAGAAAGAAACGTCAGGAAAAAGTGGTAGCCGACTCTTCCGCGAGATGTGATTTAGATACGCGTCTATGAGATCTTGGCTGGCTGCTTCTCTCTGGAAAACCTCGTCGCATAGACGCTGGTTAAGAAGAGAGAGGAGGAAGGTGCCAGTCGAGCAGATGCGCCGATAGCATCGTGTTCTTTAGCCGTAACCTCTTGAAAGTCGCGTTTTCGCCACACCGAACCGATAATTGTTGGTTTCTTCGTGTCGACGATCCTTCTTTGCTAACCTTGCTCGCCTTCTACGCCTCTCGAAGAGCTAGTTGCACACCTTATCCTCTTCTGCGCGGAAATCTCGGTCTCCGATGTCATCCTGCCTGCTTTTATTCGTCCAATCGATCATTGGACCTTGAGTTTCTTTTCACATATTTGTTTTTTTCTTTCGTCGATCGGTGTTTTCGATATCGATCGAACGTGATATGTTACCCGTAGAAGAGCAAATGCTGGCAATCGAGCTTCCCTTTACCGTGGTTTCTACGTGTTTATAATACATTATTCCGTTTATTACCGTTTAGGATTTAGTTATATATGTTAATAATTATGGATCTTTATCGTTAAAATAAAGGTATTTATTTAGTGAACGATTCCAACAATATTAAACGATACAATCTTGCGCGTGTCTCAGCACTTTCTTGTCTACACGACCTTCCATACCAGATGCCTTTCCATACACGACTGAGGACAGAACAGTTTACATACTTTTGTTTTCGAGACACCGCGGACACACATACACATACTCACATACTCACATAGTTAATTTAGCATATAGAATTACACATATCTCAACAATATAAAAAAAAAAAAAAAACACACACACACACAGCGGCTGCGCTAGAATGGATTTAAGATATGTAGGAAAATAAAACAGCAAGTGGCGCGATCGTAGGGAGAATAGAATTAAACCGTGATAAAGGTTAATCCGCGTCAGGGTGTAAAAGCGAAATCGCACGGGGGAGTCGTAGGTAGATTCACTGTGTGACTTTCTACAATTCATTTGAACTAAGCTCTCGCCTCTTTGATTAATGTTTTTCACGCTTCGTTTCGACGTTTTTATGCGACTTTTCACTTGATATACAGTGTTCACCGGATGATATATTGTTTCATCTGTATCGCGGTAATCACTAGGAACGTTGTTTTGATTTTATACCCTTTCTCATGTTCTTCCGTTTATCGAATCGTAAATCTAAAATGGTAATTCATCAGGAGCAACTATCTCGTGTGTGTGTGCGCGTGTGTATACGTTAAAAGGAAGGATCGCTTAAACGCTTTTGGCACAACGTAATACGAAAAAACGTATAATGTTCTTCGACGCTGCTAAGTACTGTCCAAAACTACGTTGCACGGGCTATAAAGCTACATTTTTTAGTGTACTCAAGCGATACGGTGCTCTATGAAAAAACAGTTTCGGTGCACTTTGCGTCGCTATATGCAAACGCGAGAATCATAGCATGGTAAAAAGAAAAAATTCTGCTCGTTCTGCGAGGCAAGGTTTAAAGCCGCTACGTTTTTCTGCGCCATCTTATGTACCATATTTGCCCCTTATTTATTTACCACGCTGATTCGACGCGACGTATCTACTCGGGGCTCGCGGAGTTGCACAAATAAAAAGAGAGAAATATCGGCCGTTAGAAAATTTCTTGTCGTGACAGAGGCAAATCGATCGGCTTTAAATAAATTCCGCGGTTTCATTCACCACGGACCATCAGGCTGGATTTCTCACTCGCTTTGGGACGAACGTGACTTAATTAAGTTTGAATTATGCTGAATTCGCATCGGCTAACACTCCACAAAGGGATTAAGCGGCATCGACGCACAGTTTACTTCTCTCCTTTCCCGGATGCGCGTTCAATTTAATATCGGGCCAGGGTTATAGCCAGCCAGGCATTTGGCTCTCCCCAGCAAATCATCGCGCTCAAAGCCGGGATATTACGCGGACAATTTCGTGAAATTACATTACGCACCATTTAAGTGCACGTGAACGGGTTCCTATTCGGCCGGTATTTCGGCCGGTATCCAGTCGATCTTATTAATTATCACAACATTCGATCGCCTTTGAGGTCACTAGGACTTGCTATACGTTTCGACGTAATTTGGTAAAAACGATTCTTTTTCGTTGTTTACGATTATGGTACATCCGATATGCGTATGGGCATCGAACGTGTCAATACAAAGATCACGCGAGCGAGATGGACCTAAAAGAGCATCGCCACGCTTGCTTGTTCTACGTTGTTTACTGTGTGTTTTTCTTTTTTTTTTTTTATATATGTTTTCCTGTGTTTCGCATCAGGGGTTAATTCGATTTAACAGCGATACGCCATGGTGCAGCGTTTTCTGCTAAAATGTCCATCAAAATAAAAACAATTTCGGTCGGTTGTAACCGACGAGACGAATCTTCCTCCGGCAGCTGGGACCAGTCGATCACGTGCCGAATTTTCCAAAGTTAAATCGATACGCGATACCCTATGCTTTGTGTAGTGTCGCGATCGCATTTTGCAAAATACGCTCCTGTTACTCGTACATCGTTGTTCTTCGATGTTTCGCCAGAGTATTATATGGAGTGTATGGACAAAAGATTCGAACGATTTGTAGAATTTCGTTTCGACTCCTTGTTTCAACAACTGCTCGAATTGTCTCGAGAAAATCCGAACATCGAATCATTGACATTTCGCAGGCGTGTCACTGGCAAACTTTTTGGCCAACTGCTGAGAAAGACAGCGAGCTGTGGAACTTTTCTTCTTTGTTACTTGGTTCGTTTGTTCGTACGTTCGTCCATTAAGATTGCGCGCTACTTCAGCTGTAAAAACGACGAAAGCCCTTCGAAAATAGGGAAACTGTTCGCGCCTGGCTCTCGATCGAGAACTCCTGCCGCGTTCAATCCGCCACGGAAGTTCAACGAAGTCCAAACGGAGCAAAACGATTCGGTGGTTTTGCGAGCGGGGACCTTCGTTAGGAAGTGAAAGGGATGATTCTCAGCTCGTTCGGCTATTTAACCCTGTACCTCGTTTTACTCCAACGACGTACAGGTTCTTTCATAAAAGGCATTTTGTTCAAAATATTAACACGAAAATTATTGAGAATATTTTATAGATTATTCTTTTTCCCTTTTCTTCATCTTTTTCCCCTCTACGTTCCGTTATTTCGAAATATTCGCAAGTATTTGTTCCAAAATCCTCCTTCGACTCGGGAGCGTTCTTAAAACATTAATATATCAAGAACGACACGTAAACGTCGTGCTTTCCGAATCGTTCTCCAACCATCTCCGATAAGAGGGACGCGACAGGTTCGACATGGCGGCGACTTATCGTTTTTCCTGGCCGTCCTTCCGTTTAATTTTCCACCACAGAAATCGTTAGCTCGGCAAACCCCTTATCGGATGTGCGTCTAATGGCAAACGTTCGTTCCCTCCTCCGGAAATCGAGCTCTCCCTCGTGTCGGGCCGCGACTAACGAATGCACGGACGAAAATCACATCTAATCGTTGCCCGACCCCTGACCCTTTGAACCATTAATCGAGCGTACGGCCTGGAGGAGACTTCGTCGAAAGTTTGGAGTGTCTGTCGCCGAACGTGCTCCCCAAATTATGGTTTCTTAAGTGTGACGATTTCGAACGGGGTAGGACTATAAATGTCGTTTAACCCTCCGAGTCATTTGCTATTCATCTTTAACGTTATAACATCTGACATGAATATCGTTCATTCGATTCCCATGAATCCATCGATACAGTGGAAAAGATTAACCGTGAGTCGTAATGGTTCAATTCCGAAATCGCCATTAGAATTATACTAAATGTGCCGTTCATAGGCTAAACTGTTAACTCCACTTTCCGAAATATTCTAAATTTTAATGCCACGGCACTTGATTTATACACCCCATCTTATATCATTTTCTGCAAATAAACGATTAAAATAACGATATAATAAGATATAATAACGATAAGTCATTAAAACTGTAATGAATCCATAGGTTATTACCTAATGCTCTCCATCTGATTTTCCGATTTGTTATCTCTGCTAATTGTTTTCTTAACTACTTCGACTCGTTCGGTGAAACTATCATTTTACCAAAAATACCTTGTACACATTTTTAATGTCAAATAGAAACCCGGTACGATTTGCGTACTTTTCGCTTTCTCGCGCTTTCTTCTTTTCTTACACATACCGTGCATCGGCCCATCAATGAAGTATAATAATAACAATAATAATATAAATAGGTAAACGAGCGAAACGAGATATTTTAAGGTAGAGAAATCTTAAGAAAAAAAAGCTTACCTGCGCTCTCGGATGCGGATATATCGGGACACGCCTGGTATCTGAACAACAATCTACTATCGTCGGTGCAGGTGTCGACGTTGCTGACGGGTACCGAGCAAGTTCCGTGACCGCGGTTATAGGAGAAGGTCATGGGTCCTCGAAAAGGGCACGGCACAGGTGTAGCCTCCTCCCGGAACATCGAATAGAGCAGGGCATCTCCCGTGATGTATGAGCACAGTGATGACAATGAATTTCTGCTGTGACAGTAAGCTGAAACAATCGATGGGAACGTTTCAATTTCAATTTCGTACTTGGGAGCTAGATTCATCCACGTTCATCTAGGAAAGTAATAATATTCACGAAGAATTTTTAATCCTATCGCTTATTTCGAAATTGCACTTATACATTATCGACTGTTCGTTATTCTTACTGTAACGGAAATAGATGTCGATTATTCCACGATAGAAGCTTCCTTATTTAAACTCTATCTGTTGCAATGGTATCTTAGTCAGTGACCGATTAATTGTACCTCTGTCAATTGAATCGACTTATCTATACGTGGACACCCATTATCTGAATGAATAATAATAGACAGCGAGGAACATTTATAAACTCTTACTATTACGATCGTTCGCGGAGAGACGCGATCGCGAGGAAGCACGTCAACGGGAGTCGTAAATTCCCGTTACGATTAAACGATCGACGCCACGAACCGATCGATCCCCTTATTTCTATTACGATAATAGGGGTGGTTTGATTGAATTTACACTGACTTAATAAGTATAAATTATAGTTTATTCCAACAATTTGCAATGAATATAGTTACGCTGGTGCGTACGTATTAGTTAAGTAGGTGACTGATCTAAAGGTAGAAACTCGGTCAAAGGTGTTGACCGTTCGAAAGATGGAAAATCAGTGGCGTTTGGCAATGATGCGGTGGCGGAGGAGAGCTAGCGATAGGTGGGTCCGAGGACATGAGAATGAGCTGATTCGTTAAGGACAAGGTTTCGTTATGAGAGAGGAAAATAGGCTTCGTTGTCAATTGGTTATTTGCTGTGTTGGTAGGTGAAGAAGGGTACTAGCCACCCTCGAGATGAGGTTGCTAGTGGGAGGCCTCGTACGTGAGAAGAACCAACTTTCCCGTGTCAACCTGTGGTGGACAATAAGCTTTGGAAACATAATTCAATGAAAGAATGTTTGTTCGGTCTGAAGGACCTTTAGCTAGAAATTCCTGAGGTTTTTTATGGAGGGTACTTGAGACTATTGAGGGTACGCGGTAAGGATGCGAAGACACCTGGTATCCTGCCCGCGACGTGTGGTCTGGTCTAGGTAGAGAGTCGGTCGACGGTAACACTTACGCATACGGTTTTACTATAAAGAAAGGACGTTAAGCTGATATAAATAATTCAGCTTGAAAAATGAGACGGATGCAAGTTAGATTTTCTTCCAAATACGGAGTTATCCCTTTCAGAGATATTTTGTCATTCGTATTCTCCGGCATTGTACTGTATACTCTGACTAGGGAACTACATCTTGTCGTGCAATTCGTAACTATCTACAAATTATCGTTCGTGCAGTTGCGCAACAATTCGAAGCAACATCTTACCGTAGCACATGAACGTGACACACGCATACTAGGATGCATTAACTTTCGTCGAACAGCTATAAGTTTTTTCCATGTGCAGGCCGAGGTTGACAGAAAGTCGGGCCTCGTGGGAAGAGCAAATGGCGCGGGGAGTGTACGAGGTAAGCAGACGATGACGAATCTTCCTGAGTAGGAAGTTCATAGGCGGGAGTAACTTTAACCAAGGATATTCTCCGCGATTTCTTTCTCTTCGGCTGGAAAAGTGGCGAGACGCTAGGCGTTGCGACTCGGACAACTTTTCCACGCGCAGGTGTTGCCATAGTTTGAGAAAAGTAGAACGGCCACCGACGTTTTTTCCTCCGACAACACTTAGATAATAAATCTGCTTCTTTCAGACAGACTTCTACCAGACAACGTTCGTTATTCACCGAGCGCGAATCAGTTGTTTCGATCGGCCATGCGTAACACGGTATACGTTCATCGAGAAAGCAAAACGGGCAACGGTAGGGAAAGCTTTTCCTTCGCAAAAATTATCCGCGAGGGTTGAAAATCATCAAATCGTTGCCAATGATCGTTTCAGTGTCTTCTCTCCTCGCTTTGACGTCGTTTATCTTCGAATCCGCTCGCGTTTCGTCTTTATGGTAGTTTATGAACGGCATCGGATTGTATTTTCAAGAGTCGTATCGTAAGTTTCTATCAACGTGATTCGAATAGCGACTTTCGGCTATTTCGTACGTTCGTTTTCCGTTTACTTTACGATAACCGGAAATTTAGTGAAAAGAGTATTTCGAGCATCTACTGCTGCGCGAGAAAAATTATTCGAACAAAGGAATATTTATTTAGGCGAACAGCTGCGCGAACTATCATCGAGAAAAGGGAATAGGAAATGAAAAGAGCGAAGGAGAAAAGAGAAAGGAAAGCAAGTTGATGGGAAGAAGGTAGGCAGATGTAATTTTCAAAGCGTGGAAATGGAAAAAGTGCAATGTCGTGTCCTTCCCCCGTTTCCCAGTTTCCCTCGCTATTTTTCCCGTTGGCTCATTTATTTATTTATTCTCGCGTGAATGTTGGCTTCGTATCGTCCTTTTGTTTCTGTGCTCGGCCCGGCCAGGCCGGCTTTTCAAATTTTCATTGTCATTTATTCGTTATTAGGACTGACTCCCTCTGCCAACCCCGCTGCGTCGCGCCACGCGCCCCACGAAATTGCGTCCTACCGTCGTTTCAACATAATTAATTTGCCCTTCCGAAGGTATGTCCCACTGATTAATTAGTCGCGCTTTATTTTCGTCAGTCACGAATGACAAACCCGAACGAAGAGAGTATCGCGGAAGAGGGTGGCGTTAGCGAAATTAAAACGAATTCGATCAACCTCTCCCTTCTCTCCAATCTCCACGCCTTCGCAGAGGAGTTCGCCTATCGAAAAATGTTCAGTCGATAAAGTTTTCTTTAGATTCACAGATTAATAGGATTTTCGATCGAGCAACGTCGGACTTTGTGCCTCCTCGAATCGGTCATACGCGAGCGAAATAATTCGAGAATTATAAGGCGGCAAAAGGCGCGATCTCGCGTTTCGTCCGGCGAATAAGTTAAAGTCCGGATTTTTCTTTATCCGGTCGCGCTCGCGGTCAATTAAATTTAAAGCGCGCTTTCCGCCGTTGGCGGTAATTCCGTCTTTTAAACTTTCCGACGAACCGACTGTCAGCAAACGCTGACGAACCGAGTGCTTGTTAAAAATCTTTCCTCCGTTCGGTGGATTCTGGCGCGAGCCAACGGCAACTTACGTTTTTATTTCGCCGCCCCGTATGTGTAGTTAATGAGTGGAGGCGGAATACGGGACAGGAAAGTTAATTTTTCTAACGAACGGCAGGGGACGATAGCCGAAGGAAAATAGGCCGCGTTCTGGAGGACGAATCCGGCGACGTTCTTTGTATAATCTTTCTTCTTTTCCTTCTTTTTTTGTTCTTTATCGGAACGATGTCATATTCCTTTCAAAAACTTCACCGCTGCTCTCTAGAATCGAGAGGTAGGTCGAAATGGAAGGAGTAACAATTGCGCGAGTTTTCAAAACCGCACGCGAACTCCTTCAGGGTAGATATTGTTCCCGACACACCGTAATCCGTCCTACTTTCGTCCCAAGATTCCACAAACGTAATCAGACTTTTCGAGTTGTGGAGAACGTCCGCAGCTGGGCAAATAAGCGAATGATCGATAACGAACCAGCTACGAGAATCGTATTTCGTTCCGAACGTCGTGGCGCCTCTCGGATGTATCAGAATGATCGAGAAACTTCGAGTTTCCATTCGTTTAGTTGCCCGAAGCGTGACGTGCCTTTTCCTCGGTTCACCTTGTCGTTGTCCGACTCTCTTCCTCATTTTTCTCCTTTTCTATTCCACAAAACGACCCACATTTTCCCGCCAGTTGTCGGTCCGAATGCAGCCTGCAGGCAACGGTATCTCCGGCGTGACACTATGCAGATTAAAATCCGATAAAAAAGAAAAAGAAGAGAGCGATGGAGGGTGGACGAGAGTGAGAGAGAAAGAGGGGCCCGAGGGACTTTGACAAATCGTCGAAAAATGCGAACGCGAAACAGCAGGGGGGCGGTACCGGAGGTCGGTGTTCTTCTTTTTTTAACCTGTATATAACGGATCCACCCTCTTCTTTCCTCTTCAGGTTGGCTCGAGTGCCAAACTCCACCTGTCTCGCATTGTTGCCTCTCTCTTGAGTCTCGCTTGCCCCTGTATAGGTCGTTTCAGATTCGTTTATCCGTTTCAGGAGTCAGGTAATCACGAGTCGGTATTTCGCGGTCCTTGACAATGGTCGACGTTAGAGGCTCGAGTGTTCGGAGGGGTGGAAAAATATCCGAATTTTCGAATGAGCGAATCTCGGTGGAGGAAGTTGTAGGAATTCATAATCTTTGGACAAACTGGTGAACCCGGCCAACTTACGGTTAGAATGAAAGTTAATAATTCCCACGGGATCTATAACGATTATCGAACTTCTCGAGATTTTGTTCCGAGCGTACGAACCTATTAAAATAATTCGCAATTTGCAAAAAAAAAAGAAAGAAAAAAGGAATCTCCGTGGTGAATAAAATACGTAGAACGTTAGATTCATCATTTATAGGTCTGTGCAACGTTGATCCAAGTAACGTAACGTGTTTGCTTAAAAAAGTGAATAGAAATTGAGGCAACCCGAAACATTTACATATTTGCCAAGGTAAAAACACATGAAAATTAAAGATTTAAAGATAAACCATCAAGGATTATTATAAATTAAGGAGAAATAAGGAGGAAATAAAGGAGAACCATCTCCACCGCCGAATGGTTGTGGTTTTCTCGTTTGAACGAGCCAGTACCTATGCGACCGTGCACACGCTTTTCATCCACGCCTAACCCATTTTTTATCCGGATCCATATTTACTACCCTGGTCTCGTGAGTCCCTCCACCGCTCCGGCCGGCTCGTTTCCCCTGTCCGCGAAGCGCATCACTTACGACCACAGTCGGAGGATCAAAGTGTCGTTAGCGGGTTTGAAAAAAAGAGGCTGCCATCGTCTATGAGCTACGTTGGGGCGAATAGAATTATCAGGAAACTTCGTTGCGCGATCCTAGGTAAAAGCGCCTTTCGAGCGAGCACACCGCTTCAAAGCGGACCCTGACTGGTTCGAGATTCAACGACTTTCATGAAAATCCTTCGTAACCACGCGAAATTTCGAGCGTGTACCGACTTTCCAAGCACTTCGAGTCCGCAAACAACAGGACGTTGATATATATCTTTCCTGGCCGGTCCATGAAATCTACGCGGAACGAAGTACAAATTTGAAAGTTCGTAGGACTCGAGTTCTAAGTATCCTTTTCACTTAAATATATCCCCGTAAATGATAAATTACACGAAGAAAGGTATCAGTTCCAGGTACACGAAGAAAGGTATCATCCGCTCCAGGTATCCGAATACACGGAAAAATAGCCAGCAAAGATATCCAGGACGTTTCTCGGTTCTGCCTCTTGTTTCCATTTACCTTGGCCTCGACGCGAAAACATAGACGCCTTAGACGAATAGACCGCACGATAGCCACGATACCAGTGGCGTTAATGGAAAGCAAAGCGTTGGAAACGCGACAGAGAACCGAGGTATCCCACAGCGGAGGCCATGTTTCGGTCCCGAGCAACGGAACCGATGTCGCGCAATAATCTGCAACGATCTACATAACGATCCTCGATAAATATCCGGCAACGAGAACCATTATCACGTCCCAGAAACTTCGCTATCCATTCGGTTGTCGGTGTATTAACGAGACACAGGGCTGATTGCACAATAGAATCTGGTAAAGTGCTCTCGATTTCTTTTCCATCGTAAACGAGGTTCAGCGGCCCCGGCTCGGAATTAGCAGAACCATCGGCCCGGTGTTTCGTTCCGTCTCTTATGTCGTCGTTTCTCTCGTTCCTATCGTCATTCTGCCGTTTGCACAACGAACGAAAGTCGTTAAGTTCTTCCCCGAGAATTGTTCCGGCAACTACGCCTTGCTATCCGCTTCTCACCCCCTTCGTTGTCCACCTTCTCGTCATCTTCGAGCTTTTAATTACCGATCGGCATTCTAATTAATGAATGGATTTGCCCGAGGCACCGGGCAAATCGTTATCGATCGTGCGAAACAACGGCTATTAGGAGGTCGCTGAGGACGAAGACAACGACGGCCAGGAGAAGACAGCGGAGGACCCCGGACAACGAGTACTACCGAAGAAAACGGAGAAAGGGGAATGACATCTTCCAATGTTCTTTGAGAATTGTACTTACTTTCTTTGTACTGGAGAACGTTCGAGTGCTTCTCGTGAATGACGACGCAACGGTAGCAGGATTTTCTGTAACAGAACGGAAACGGGGTTTTCTCTTATTCAAGCCTTTCATTCGATATCGCTAGCTGGAATTAGAACGCTTTCCCCTATTCCCGATTCTTTTCTTCCTCCCCCCTTCAACCGTCCGTTGTTCCTTGTTTTCTCTTTCGTTTCTCGTTAGGCGACGACGCGAACTCATCCTCGAGATTAACGGAGGACTCGGCCATCTTAATGAGAACCGCCTCGACGAGCTTCGAAATTCGCGAGATCGAACCGATCAATTGACCGAATTAACGCGACCTCGTGGCGAATGAAATCTATTTTTCGTCTGTGCGTACTGTTTTCTAGAAAATCCGATTCGCGTAATCGCGTATCGGAGCAAGAACTTTTTATAGGAAATTAACCGCGCCCCCTTTTTAACGGCGTAAGCTATAGGAAAAGTTTTTATTTCGTACTGTCTTCGATTAGAAAAATTCATTCGATAACCGTTCTTCCGCGTCGTGTAACTTTTATTAAAGAAATTTCCTTCAGGATTCTAACTTTTGCGGTTGCTCTTATGATACCTGCAGGACTATCTCTTTTACGACAGGTTTTACTTCTTTCGCTGTCGTTAACCATTCCTTACTTTCGAAAAAGCTATGTTCCATACATACGAATATAGTACCGAAGAATTTTTCTTTTTTATATCTTGGAAAAAACTAACATTTAATTTGATACCTAGATTAAAAGTACGATAGTACAAGTTTTCTTGATTTCCTGATTTTTATTTTAATTATTGGTTGAAATGACGTGTTCTAACATAAGATAGCTAAAAAGCGGAACGATTTATCCTATCCCATCCACACCCTCCAAATGTAAGCCTTTTAGCATTACATGGCAAGTCCATAAAGTTTTGTGAAAAAATTAGGACTCCGCGTAATAATACCAGTACGTTGTCGATCAATCTCTATCTCGACTGATCTTTACCAAAATTATTCCTTTCTCTGACCTTTACTAGCATGGATTAGCAGACGTATTATTTCGCTCTCTCATAAATTTTGAAGACATTGCTTATCATGATGTTAAAAAATAGCTTGTCTTAATGCTCGTGCCTTCACTAAAGCTTCGTGAACTTGTCAGCTATTTTTAAAAGACTCGCATTTTTGAATCTAACAAGTTCATTTTAATCAACCATGTCGTGTAAAAGTACTACGCACTTCTTGGTCATAAAGTAACATGAAAATCTGAAAATCTGAGACGTATTTACCATATTTTTCTTCCATGATCTTCGTATGGAAAGCAAAAGATGCGACTTGTCGTATCTTTCCCCTGTGCTCTTCGTATTCGAATGGAAATGAAACCGCGATTGCCGTTTAAACTTCGCCGAATCAACCGGAAACCACGATACCTCAGTCCCAGTGCCATTTCCGCGTCTTTTTTTTTTCTATCTCGCTCGACGCTATATCGATCGGACACTTTGCAGGCGAGCCCGATAGAAATCTCTACGAAAACTTCGGTCAGCTCGTGTGACACGAACATTACGCGGCGAATCGACGCGGTTCCCTCTTTCCTCCGCTCGCGTGTACTTCTCTTGCGAAGAAACAACTGCAACCCCCTCTGGTAATACCGCTTTTAATCCCCTTCTGGCTCGGGGGCGAAACTCGCTTCCAATCGTATTGCCTCGAATCTGTACGTCGCGTCGCGTCGCCTCTTTCTAACGAGTTGACATTCCACGAAACTTCCGTTTCTGGATTTAACCTTTCGTTTCGTGATTTTCGACGAGATTCGGAGATGATTGGCCTTCCGCGTTCCGAATTTGCCTTTGACGTGATCCGATACCAGGAAACGTTATCGTTTCTAGTGCCAGGATATTATTGCGTAAGCAGAGTGGCATTAATAATGAAATTTTTATAATAATATTCATTCAAATGTCATGAATTATAGATAAAAGATATAGATAAAAGATATAGATAAAAAATAAATTAGAATAGAAGCCTGATTGTCCGTTCTAATCGTAGCACATGCTGTTTGAGTAAATCAGACCATTGAACTATTTTATAAAAATTAATATTGAACAAGAGGAATAAGGATGTTTTAATAAAAATGCAACAATTTACAATAGAAGGTTACAACTAATAATCTCTAGCTTCTTAATGTATTGTGTAATAATATTAGTGATGAAATTACTGTACAAGAGAGTCCAGATATCATCAAACCGATACATTTTACAAGGTACGAAGGAAAATAGCGTGTACTCACTGATCAACCAGGAGAAACTTGTCGCCCTCGTTGTGCAGGCACCTACCCTTGCTGGACAATTCATTCCTGGAGATCACGATCGGCTGTCTGACTCCGCTTTGAAACCACGTGCCTTCCCATTTCAGTGGAAACGTGCATTCTGAAACAAATATCGCAAACATCCACGTGAACAGACTCGATCGGTCGACGCCATCTGCGAAAAATGTCATATCGCGGCGTGTCCATTTCTGGACGCAATCTTCGTTCGAAGCCGCGTCGCCGTCGAACGCGATACGTTCCCTTCGCCGAACAAAGAAGAGACAACGTAATATTCTCGTGGAAGTAATATGAGACAAATCGCGGCGATGTTCGAAGACAAAAGGGCCAAGAACCGTGGAGACGGCGATGATACGCCGACGAAAGTAAGGGTTGAACGGAGCGCTGTAACGGGAAGGGCGCATAACCATGGCGCCGAGATGGGAATTCCCCGGACGGGATAATCCTAGGGGCGAAGCGAATTTCCGGAAACTACAGCCATAGCACGGAAGGGATACATCCAGCCGAGTTATCGACGATAATCGAAACCCGGCGATGTCCCTCGTGCATCGTTCCTGTCTCTCTCCGCGCTACCAACCCCTCGGTGAACACCTGACTGTGCACACGCAGCGAAAGCGATCCATTTTTGCGACAATGCGATGTATCGCTTTCTTTCGTTCGGCCGATACATTCGTTCTCCTAAGTGCGCAATTAGTTTATTAGATTACAGCTGGTTGAATAATTTTCGCTAGGGGAAGGCCGCACGGCAAGAACATTACAGGGAAAAGTAATAGAATTATTCGAGTCGAGCTAAATGCGATTGATTTTCCTTCCAATTTGTTAAATTCGATTATGAACAATTTTTAAACGATCCACATTTGAAAACAGATTATCTGACTGAATGGCGTCAATGGCGTGATAAATAGCGATATGTATCGGGTAAAATATCGTTGACAGCTCTCGATACCCATAGTTTTCGACGAGAATAGAACTTTTACTCGTAAGAAAGAGGCAGGGAAGTTTGTTCAATCGATGTCAATTTACAATGTTTTGCGAGAAATGGATAATATTAGTTTAATTATTGTTTTGGTTCAACTTAATTGAAATTAATATCCGCAAACGATCAAAAAACAATCGACGTTGTTTAATAGTTCGAGAAGGGATGTGTAGGCGCGAAATTGATTGCAACGTATCCAATTTTAAAATCGCTATTCTACGACAGACAAGAAGCGTGATATATCGTGCTGTTCACCCCTTCGTATACTAAGAAGAGAACCCATATAGAAAGCATAACAGCTACGTATGTAATCCTATTTCCAATTTCCACCTGGTAATTCCAGAGTCGAATGCAATTTGTAAATCGCATGGTATAATACGATAGTTCCACTTGCTACTTCAAGCGGCTAACAATAAGAAAGAATGAGATTGTAGAGCAGTGTCGCGTGACCGAATGACGTCTGGCAAAAAGTAGACAAGTCTCGACAACTGATAAATAAGTCAATCCTTCTTACTCGTTGAACCTCGCTTTGGCGCTCTCTCTCTCTCTCTCTCTCTCTCTAGGAGAAACACAACGGCGCAATTGCCGTGATGGTAAAAAGGAAACGACAGGGTAAATAAACAAAACGTAAACGGGCTTTTCGTTGCGCGATTCTTAATGAGGGGTTAATTAAATCTCATTCCTGGCCTGAACGAGGGAGAGCGGGAAAAATATTATTCCAGGGAGGGTCGCTGAACGAAAGTAACAGGCGAGTACAAGCGACGTTTTCCAGTCGTGTCTTTAAGTAAAAGCTTCGTAAATAAAAGCTGTTATTGTCGTCCCTCGTCAGCGTGTCGGAATGTTGATTCATCTAATTGTGGCAATCGTTTTCGCGTCTCTGTTAAGATCGAGCGTGGCACGCTCGGAACGAACAGCGTCGCATCGGAGAGAAAATAATCGAATTGGATTCTTCTTTGACGACACGCCTCTTCCTATCATCGTTCCCCTCTCTTTCCGTCTTTCTCTTTTCCTTCCCCTTTTCTACCCGTGTGCTATTTTTTCTTTTTCTTTTTTTTTCTTTGCTCTTAATAGGACGTTTCGCGACGCGTCTTCGGTCGATAGAACAGATGTCTGGCCGCTTTTAATGTGAAATAAAAAAATTTATTCTCCCCGGAGAGCAGCCACTTTCCCCGGAGGGTTTGATAGAATAATAAAGCGCGAAGGAAGCGTTTTAAGAGTTCCCGCTGTTACACTTATCTCGAAGGGGACGCTCGCTGATATCGACGCCTGTCATTTTCGAAAGTTTTTTCACCGACGCGTCCCTTGGAAAACACACTTCCAGCCTTTCGTTACATCCACAGAGTGTCAAATCGTGTTTCTTCTCGCGAAGGAAAAACAATTTCCCCTCCTCGATATATGAAACGCTGTATGAAATGCTCCTGCTGCACATGAAAAATTGAATTCAATTCCTAGAAGAGGGGTGGGAACAGACGCATTCGTTAACGGGGATCCTCTGTTTTCTCATTCAAGAAGTTAACTACGACCCTTAAATAAACAACGACGGTGTGCCCGTAACTCAGCGACCGCAAAGTGTCGTACTTCTTCCGCTGTCACCGTTTCTTCGGCCAAAGAATTAAACCGTAAAGAAAAAGGAAAAGCTGGCTGCCGACATTTACGTGCAATCCCAAGTTCTTATCGCTAACAGTATCGGCGAGGCGCGGTAACAGGGCAAATAGAGAACGAGAGAGAAAGGGATCGAGGAGATTCGATTTCGCGACAGGATGGATAGGAAAGAATCACCGCGAAACATTCGACCGTTTTTCCCCCTCTCGTTCCATTCCGATGCTCTGGTAGCTGGTCTCGCCCCTTCTACCCTAGGGGCGAGATTCTCCATCGCGACTGGGCCGCTGCGCCGCGCTGGTGCGAACTGTGATTACGGATTTCGAGTCTCGCCCGCGGATTTTACGAGCCCGCCGTGAATCGCGCGTGGCTCACTCTCTCTCTCTCTCTCTTTCTCTCTCTCTCTCTCTCTTTACCCTCTCCACCCTCGAAATCCACCCTCTATCCATCCTCTCCCTTTCTCTCGATGTTCTCTTCTCCTTTCTGTTCCAGGCACGTCGAAAAGCAGGAGAGAGGCAACCCGCGGCATTCGAACCGCATGAAAATAAATAAATGCCCGAGGGTGGCCGGCGTCGGTGAGATGCGAGGATGAAGGGGTAAAGGGGCGTAGAGGTAGCGGATTCGCTCCAGGGACTCACCGCCACCACCTGCTATCGATTTCATCCTCGAAACTCAGCCGTGCCGATCTGACGAATCGCTTCTTTTCTGCCGATTTTCTTCCAGCTTTTCACCCATTGTTCGCTTCTTCTCTATTTCCGGTCTGGTTCGATCTTTCGGCCAATGTTAGATACACCCGGACGAGGTTTTGGTCATTCAGCTGGTAGAATTCGAATTTGTTGGAATTAAGGTTCATGGCATTTATTCGTACGCAAATATGTTATCCGCCGAGGTTGTGTGCTAGACTATAAAACGTTTCCAATGATAGAATGAAAAGAGGTAGTCACGTCGTAAAAGAGACTCGAGCAAATAAAGGCGATAGCCACGGGGCTTGGTACATTTAGAAGCGGGTAAATTGAAATACTACAATCAGCGATCTTCTGCAACGGCTGATTCGGTTGCAAGATTTCGTTGTCGGCTTATGTGGAAATGGGTACAGGTTGGAAATCGAGATTTAAACATTGTAACATTGCTCGAAATTTACAGATTTCGCAATATTTCTTTATTGATTTCACATGCACGATAAAATCCCATTAATGTGTAGCGTGAAACGTACATACGTACGTAAAAAGACGTGTCACCAGCTACGATTCCCAAAAGTAAAAAAATCATAGAAAACGTCCGATACAACGTCAAAAATATTTGCAAATATTACACAGGAGATTGGTAGAATCTTTTACTCATTGCTGTAGCATTAAACGACGCGCAAGACTATTAGATAAAATTCCTCGGAACCCGCGAAGATCCACCAGCCTTATTTCCCGTTAATGAAACGAGCGTGGGCACGTGTTCGAGAATTTAAGATGCGCAAAACTACGCTAGGTTTATTCTCACGAACGAGTCGTTACTTCTCTACGACCGGCTTCTTGCCGGCGTATCCAGCCCACCCATTCTTCCTACGAACAACGATCCCCGGGTGGCCGTATGTCTCCCCGGAAATGCGCCGCGTTCTCCAATTGGACAATTATAATAAGGATAATAGCGACAAGAATAATAAGGACGATGATTAGAAAAATTGCACGAACGACCCCCTTGGGATCTCTACTGTCTACCACGGCGTTCGTTTCTTTGCTTTCGCATCTTGTTGAACGTTACGCCAATTAAAATTAATTGCCGGGAGGAAGAGTACACGAGTTGCCTGAAATCGTGTCGTTTTGTTGTAACGCGAAAGCGATGCACGTTCGTTAAACATACGGTAAAGAAGATGGTATAGAAGATTTGCTGTGAAAGAACTATAGTTCGCTTTCGCGTATAATTGCGAACGTCGGTGAGGTTCAAAATTCTCGTAAATCAAACAAGATTTACGATTCGCTATGATTTGTAGTATCGTTTCCGAGAGAGAAAAAAAAAAAAAAAAAAAAAACAAAGAAAATCTTTCTCCGTTCTCAATCGTAAAATATTTTATATTTTTTACGATGGAAAGAAAAAGAAGGGTGCGACATTAGCATTTATAAAACGGGAATAAACTATCAATCGGTGATAATAAACGACAGACTTTAATCACGGCGGTAACGTAGCGCGAGCGTTAACGAAAAATGGAATTTTTCGTTTATTTTGCCGTGAGCTGTTTTTTTCCTTTTTTTTTCAGAAAACCGTCGGACAATACACGCGATATAACGGTAGCGGCAATTTTTCATTCTTTATCCCCGGCACGATCCATTTCACCGGTATTCAAGCAGCCGTAACGACTCCTGCGTGGCTGTAATTTACCCCAGAAATGGCCCACGACAAAATACACCCTGCTTGTAGCGACGGAGAGGGCGCGTCGGAGCTCGAGTCACGTGGCCGGCCCCGAAATTTCTTGATTAAGACGACGACACGCGATCTTCCGTGGCCGCGTGCGCTCATTTTTCTTCCCGCCGCTCGATCAATCTTTGACCAACACCGCCCCGTTTTCCGGATTCGTAGAAAACCCTCGCGAAAAATCGCTGGTTCACCGCGACTGGCTGACGCCGCGTAAAAAGACGCCACCCTCGCAATCCCATTATCGACCAGGGGAAATCGATCGTTTGCTCTCTCCGTGTATCGAACGTTGATTTCTTTAGAAAATTAAAGGCTCGCCGATGATATTTTGTCAAATATAAATTTGATCTCGCGGGATCGATGAGAGGTGGCGAGCGAACCGAAGTAAAATCAGTCCCCGCTCGAAAACTGGCAGATTGAATATTTATTTAATTTCGAATCTGCTACGAGACATAATCGCCTTTCGCTTGGTACATGGAGGAATTTTAATAAAATTCAGACATACGAGATTCTATTGTCGGATCGAAACGTAATTTACAGAAAAAGAGGGAAACCTTGGAATTCTCTAGTGCCTGTTTCTAAATCTCTGGATCGTGATTGCGTTCGCCCACTGGGGAACAATATAGCGCTTTGAAGAAGCGAACGCACGGCTCGCATCATTCCGTCGATAAATTGTTTTCAATATCACGGCGGACACGGTACTATCGGCGCTTCATCGTGCAAACAATCATCAGCGGCAACATCGTTAGTTCGTAAGTTCGAGATTACAATAGAGGCCTGTCGCGTCCCGCGAGAGGGATTCGATGAGAGAGGTGCACAGATCTAAATAGTGCAGATCGAATCGCGGAGATAGTATACAATCTCTCGGATGAATTCCCGTTTGCAGAAGGTATAACGGCTCTGCTTTCAGCTCTTCGGATTGAAATCGAACTAATGGCAGAAATTTCACGCGCGCCGGAATAGCTTCGCTATTAAACTGAAAAAAAGAGAGGCGAACGAACTGTGGCGTGAGATCCGATCGAGCGCCAGTATACACTTCGATTACTCCGATATTCGCTGTGATAAGAAAGAACGTTCCTTGAAACATGGAACGACAGACGGCGCAAGTAATTTTCTAATTCGAACAGCTCGACTTCTCGTTTGGCGTTAAATTTGATATCCTCGATATCGAGGGAATTCCAGCTTCGCAGCTATCGTTTGTTTAACTTCAAGACCACGGCACAAGCGCGCTAACCGTGCACAGAACGCAAATCGTATTACACTGATTAATTAATAAATATTGATATCGAGATTAGATGAATTTTCGTATAAATGCCGTCGCGAAATGGAAATACTCGTTGTTGTTCGTGGCATGACGCGGTGAATTTTCACATCTAACATTATCGCCGGACGCAAGTGGCAGGTCGTACCGTGTTTTCTGCGCGACCGAAACTCGCTGAATTCGAACTGTGTCACGAAGTCGTAATATCACCAGTCGAGTAGGTGGCTAGATAAATCGTGCTTTTCGATACGACGTTCGTAATCGTTGGTAACAGCACGCGTCGTGCGCGTGACGAGTTTAAATGCCGGTCACGCGAAAGAATCGAGCTGATTATAAATTATTTGATACATACGCTGTCACATTACTACTCGCTTCTTATCGTCGGTATTAAATGGTGAAAGACGACCTTCTTTTCATGTTTCCCTGCGTCATTAAGATAGAAAGACACGGGGTAGTTCCGAAATAATTACGAGGATCGTTATGTGCCGCGTTTCCTTTCATTTGTAAGCTGTTACTTTGGATTCGTGTCAAATGTTCGTTAAAAACGAGATTAATTAAAATGAAAGCCAATTTCTCTGCCCGTAAAGAAGTAGAAAGAGGCTAAAAATATCGAAATAGCGGTTTCGATCGAGATAGCGAAGCGTCGAATAACTTGATCAACGGTGAAATACAAAATCGCCTGGGAAAATACATACGAGTTACTACCAGAGGGAGAACAGGAAATGAAGATTTAAAGCGAGCGAATGAAATATTTGCCAATACGGATGTGGTTGGACGAGATTAAGTAGCTGGATCATCTCCCAGTGGGAATAGCGTTGATACGGAGGACCGAAACTTTGGCTATAAACCGTGCACGGGCCTAATATATATCACTTATCAGAAGGAAAAGTGGCGTGGGCCGGGGTCCTGCGGGTGCCGTTTCCACACAAGCCGATTTACAGAAAGAATTTCGTCTTGCGTAAATTTCCCTAAACGTAAACGCACCTCGGAGAACGCTTATCGTAGGTGTATAAGCGTTGATGTTGCCCGTGTGTCGAATACTTTTGGCAAGAACGAATCTCAGTTGCGAGAAACATCGGCCGTGGTGGCAAACGCGATAGGAACGATATAAAGTTCTAAAGTGACGTAGAACGAAATGAAAATCCCCAAGCGGAGGGAAAAAGCGAGAGTCCATTTCACGGATGTAAACTTGTCGAAAGATTACAAAGAACGGCGATGGATCGAGAATTAAACTTTAGCCAAATTTCAAGCGTTACGAGACCGGTCGGTCCCCCTACTTGAAATCTGGAAACGCTTCTTCGTTCAAACGTTTAAACAATCCCCGTCGCTCGCGTTAGATCAAATATCGCGTGTCTCTCTTTTATCCGACGAACAAAAGCTCTTTTCAGTGGAAACGCGTTGCAGCGAGGCGAAACGACTGGTTCGAAGCCGGCTCGAAATACTCGTACAAGTAACTATTAACCATTACAACCGGCCGACTCGTCGGCACTTTTATTCTCGGCGTCGACGCACGCGGCGCGACTGGAACAACCGGAACACTGCGGAGGGACCAGGAACACGTTGAGAGGTAGCGGAGGTGGCAGAGGCGGGCGAGAGAAGAGACGCGCAACAACACACGGCAAACCTGCAACATTGTACACCGCTGTGACGCGTCCCTTTACTTCCTGTTTCCCTTCGCCGACTCTCTCACCGACCTCTAGCCGTGCTTTTCAAAAGAGTTAACGAATTCGGCAATCAGCGGGTATCGGTTTCGATCGGTCGTCGATTTTACGCGCGTTTTTCGCGACTCCCTTTCCCCTCGCGCGCTTTCAGTTCATCTCGCTCTACATTCTCGTTGTCCTCCGTTGTTCACCGTCGTTCTCCGTTGCTCCCTGTGACTCCGGCAACCACGAACCTCGTTGATTTTGTGAAATCATGCGTTGCATGACGTTTTCAGTGTTATGGGATTCATTCACAAGCTGAAAACGAGCACGAACGAAAACGTATACGGGTATAAAAGACAAAGAGAGGTTACAAGATTTGTCTTGAAAGCGCTCACAATTTACAACGTAAAGGCTAACGGAATTGTTTTCTCGTTTCGAAAACGTTACATCGGATTTTCAAGATTTTTGCCGTCCTTTATCTAGCTTCCTTTTGAAGCATGTAGGTCAAATGAAATCAATGTTTCCCGAATGGGCAAAACAATATCGGATCGACAACCGAATGGAAACGTTGTCCAAACGATTCGAAATAAAAAGTTTTCAAACGCGATCGATAAACAAGTATCGTTCTGTAAAACATTGACGGAAGAGCGAATCAATTTCATACTATACGTATTTTGTAAATATTACTGCCTAAACAAAAATGGAATCAACTTTTTTTTTTAAGTAGAAAGCCAAGAGCTCAGAAGAGACAGGTGGAATAAAACAATTTTCCCTGTTAACGATTCGAGGGATGCGTCGTCTTCCTTGGTTCTTCCAGACCAATCTGAAATATCTTAATTCTCCTTTCTTGAAATCGAAGTACACAGAAGCACTGGCGATTCCATTGAACCAGCTTGGCTCGTAATTTCTTGCAGACCTCTCGAAGAACCAAGGACATGGTTGATTCATTCTCTCGGGACCTCCTTTCCGTTGGCCAAAGAGGACGTTCCGAGCAGACCGCGGCAATTGCTTCGCAGCTGCGTCCTCTGGAGGTTAAAACGAGCCAGGCTACCGGTGCTCGTTCTTCTTCCGTGTGACAACGGATCGCGGCGATCCATTATCTTTTTATCAGCGGGCCATGCCGCGACGACGACGACGGCGATAGGGACGGCGATAGGGACGACGACGACGATGGGGCGGCAATGGAGACGACGGCGGTGGACGACGAACGGAAGCGAACACGGGCGTCGTGTGCGGGCCTACGTCGAATCTTGGGGACGCCAAGTGAATTATCGTCAGTCGGGCGAGAGAAGAATAGCGCCGCGGATCCCTGACACTTTGACAGTCGTCAGGCGACGTAGACGTGCGGGGACCGGGACTCTGGCTGCCAGAATAAGTGGAGAAGGGTGGAAACCGCGACCAGCTCCTCCTCCTCCTCCTCCTCCTCCTCCTCCTCTGCTCTTCCTCGCGCTTCTGCTCGCCCTCGCTTTCGCCCGTCATTGACAGCTGTCAGCCGTCAGCGCTGGAAAGTTTTACGAGGACGAAAGTTGATATTGCTGCGCTTGCAGTTTTGCCCCTTCACCCGATCCCTCTCGACCCATCGCGACCCGTCCTTGTATTTCCCAGCCTCGAGCCCCAACTAGGCGATTTTTTTCCCTTTCCGTCTCTTTGTGTCCTTTCTTCTCTCCGATTTTTCCACGAATTCTTCTCGTCCTACGCTCTGCTGCTCTCTTCCTCTGTTCTCTCTTAATCCATTTTGTCACCCGCCTATCTATGTATACGCGTATTGCCCGTTTTTCTTCGATTCGGCCCCTCTTCCCACCGCAACGTCCCTTGTCCTTCGATATTTCGTTGTTCCGCTCACTGGTCCTTTGTTCCTGTTTTTGTTACCCCATGCATTGTATTCTTTCGCTTCCAGCATCGGCACTGTTGCCATCGACTCGTCCTCTTCTTCTCGGCCGATACGTAACAACACGCCCTCGATCCCTAACCGTTCTGCGTACACCCCTAAGTCTTCACACGTTCCCACACCTCTCATCTCAACCCCTATTTCCTAACTTTACCCATTTTCTAATCGTTTCCCTTTCCCTGTCTGGTAATCCATTATGCCCTTTACTCACGCCCACGTACTAAGCCCGAACTTTCTCACTGATTTGTACAGGCGATATTCGATTTTCTAGATTCAAGGGCAAACATTGCCGTCGAAGATTTAACTTCGTTCGTCGGTGGCGTTTCGCCGTTAGATTTCGTCGGCCAGTTAATGCAGAGCCCGGTGACAGCGTTATCGGTTCCGATATCCAACGATAATAGAACCTAACGATTTTCAACCATTCCACCTGTTCTCGTTTCGCAGTCCCATTTACGCCACGGAATAAACGCGATCAGTTTCGACCTGGTTCAGAAACCGTACCTTTCATTTCACTTTTGAACCGACTTCCATTTAACTTGCGAATCGTAATCCTCGATTTCATTTTAAGATCGCCGCGTCATTCTCGGTTTACCTTCGGGGATGTCGTTCGAGCATCGATTTCGATTCGACATCGTCTTCTCACGCGACTATAAAACTGATACATCGCGTGGCAAGCATGTATCAGGATCGACAAACAGAACACGATCTTCACGGCGGGGGTCGATAATCGACGTTTCGATTTCCGAATGAAAAACGAGCATGAAGATTGGAAGGCCGGGCGAAGGGTGGAAGAGTTAGGGTATGAAAAAAATCGAAAATGTTCCCAGTCGTTTGGGAGCGAGAGTGTGTTCGTTGTCGATGACGACGTCACGGATTGAAATGGCGCGTAAAATGGCCACTGCTCCCAAGGGCGAAATATTCCACGTCTCCAATTTTATTCATTCCCAGCGCTTTCGCGTTTCCTCCCTTCCTCTCTCTCTCTCTCTCTCTCTCTCTCTTTCTCTTATTTGCCTTTTGCTGTTTTTTCTCTCATGCCGTTGCACGCACAGAAATGTGTTCGTGAGAAGGAGAAATATACGTGTCGGTACGGTCGAAAGCATTTGTTATTCAGGGGAACAGGTTCTTGGTCCAATAACCGAGGACCCGGTTACGAGGAGATCGAGTGGAGACTGTACAACCAACCGGAATGGGAAAATAATATCGATGAAGTGGCACTCCATTCTCGGAGAAACCTCCGTGTTTCTGTGGCGGGGAATTGATCAACCGAATGAATCATAGTACTTGAGTCCGATTTCTCGTGCTGGGTCTAGACTAGTTACAATTGTTCACAAGTATTTCACGAGCTGTTTACCAAAAACAACATCGTATCCACAGTGAAGAAGCTCATGAGCAAGACATTCGACGTACACCGTTGTCCATCAGTCACTGAACACTTACAAATTTACGCTTGCAAATAAATGGATACTGTACTTGCAAAGTAAAAGTAGATTATTAACCGTGTCCATCGAAACTAAATTACAATGGCTACGAAAGGTACTAGCACGTACCTTTATTTTTCAACGAAGAGCTTTTCTATCAAACTTTACATTTCATTTTCATAATATCCAATTTTTATAATCGTATGAAAATACTACACACTAAACGATATAAAGTTCGATATACTTGGATCTAGAGTTAATTGGTATATAAATGCTGCAATAAATGTGTTGGTATGTAAATACCTTTCGAACAATTTTGTTGTTCGCTCGTAAATTCGCCGCGTACTATTCGCTAAAGTATTCATGATCTACCGTAAACTCGATATTATTCGATTTTGTACCTCGATTGTCTGTTTTGAAGCCATAACGCTCGATTTGAAAATTGTTTGTTACAGTATCTGAAAATACGAGAAGTGGGAACAACGTCCTCTGGATAAAAGAAAAGAGCAGAAATCCCGAAAAAAGAGATCGAGATGGAGCGCGATCAACGTGACGAAAGAAGCAGAAGCAGAAACTAGATGGCGAACAAAGGAGGTAAGAGAAAAAATGGCCTCGTCTCTTTCATTCGCTATACATAATTGATTGGCGCTTCAAAGGGCCTGGGAATAGTTCGGGGCACGGTATAACGTTGATACGGTACTTTTTCATTCTCGACGCAAAGCTCGTTCGTGTCGATAAAAGTCCAGCACGGGCATTGCCATTGATCCGGATCACAATAGCCGGCGATCTGACGTGCCGGATGTTCTTGCACTTTTTCCCTTGCCAATGGCAAAGAGAGGATGCGAACAGAACGCGTTGCGGCTCGATTTCAACCACCCAGACACTCGGTGTTAAATAATAAACCTAAACGTGGACGAAGATGTCCCGATTTATTTTTCATTGAATTTCTTTAGAATCAAACGTAGAAACGCGCGAATTAATTGGATGCCTCGAACGCTTGCTACTGGCGCAAGCTGCACGGTGTCTTTAATATTTGTTGCAATGGACCGAAACGAATCGGTGTACGAAAATGAAATTAAAAAGTGGAACGATTAAAAGTACACATCTGTTCAGAAATCTCGAGACACTTGCTAACGTTAGATAAGATCTACCTTAAGTACAATAAGAGTCTCAAGTGTTTCGTGCCTACTGGATGCTAGTACACGTGCTATATACGCGCGAAGAAACAAAAGAAAACGAATGTGTATCTCTATTCTCATAGACGAAGGCAGGTGATCATTTTACCCTAACCCGCGTTCAGTGAAAAGATGATAAACTCGAACGCGATCAACCGTGGAATCGATGCGGGAAAGAATTTACAAACGACAGAAAATGGAAGGGGAAATTCGCACCGTTTATAATCGTTCGCCGCGTATTATTCTGTATATCGAGCAAAGGTGAAAGTAAGGGGCGCGCGTCCAATTTCCATTTAGGAAATAACTTTAGTCGAGAGAGGTTGGAACACCGCGCGAATAAAAGGCTCGTTTGTTACGAGATTCGTAATCCTCGTCACGAAACTCCAGCCTTCGGCATAATCGCTGGCTGCCCGTGGCTCTTGCGGCCTTACAGTTCAATTTGCAAAACACCGATTCGAGTGGCTCGACGCCGCCGTCGAGGCATTAACAGAAACAAGTTTCGCGATTTACTCGGTAAAGGGTACGAAAGGGTCGGTGAAGAGTCGTGCTTGCTCGTGTCGGCGTAGAGCCAGAGAGAGAGCTAGAGAGAAAGAGGGTAAGAGGTCGCGAGGGAAACGAGAAGAGCGAACTAGAGGGAACGAGAAGGAGGTGGGAGGTCCTTTATTGACCCTCGAAACGAGTTTAAACCGAGGGTGAAGCAACCTGATTGCCGCACCGATTGTATTTGGTGTGGCATAATGAAAATTCTTCTTGCGTCATCTGCCCTTGAGCAGGATGATAGTTTAACGGCATACTGAAATCCCCTTTGCCCTATACTTGTCCGCTGCTTGATCGCGATCCGCTTCCATCGAGAGAGATCTGTACGATTTTCTTTAACACACGATATCGATAGACACGTCGTATCGATGAAATTATCTAAGGCTACGGTTACATTTCATTTGAAACGTTAGGCTGTAAAGGGTTCATTCTATATCATAGTAATAAACTTATCAGTTTGATATAACAAAATTAGTTCTGCTCTTCGAACTAGCTACGCGACTGACGCGATTCTTTCATTTCGTATTACGTATTAGAAGGGTGACTATCGTTTAAAACAAAGGTAAAATAAATATGGAATTTCAAAGGCGGAAGAGCTGCAGCTCGGTAGCAGCAAATACGTAGGTTGATCAGATTTAAACGAATATCTGACCACGTTCGTGGACGTTGCCGGTTAAAAAGAAATTCTAATAATTGAAAGCTATTATCATGCTATGTCCGCGGTGCGACAAGCGTATTGCGTTCGTGCGACGAGCGTCGCGAAACATCATCGCGTATTCGTTTCAGAGTCGATCGATCGGTGAGGTTCGACTCGTGGGAAAAGTCGTTTTTGATGGTAAAATTCGGTGATTCGAAGTCGGGAAGCGTTCGCGGTTGATCCGAGCTAAAGCTCCCTCTCCCACGGTTTTTCAGCTAAAAAGCATAAGTAGCGATTCGACGGGGAGAATGTAATACAATTCGGAGCGCGCTGGGCTAAGCCAACATCATTAATTCCTCAAAATCAACTGGGAACCATCCACGTTCCATTCGGTCCCTCTCCTATGTCAACAAATTGCAAATTTAACTATTTTAAGCACGACGATGCAATCGTGAGAAACTGTTCAACTCCGACAAAACATATTTACCCGGTGTTCCGGTTAAATCTATACAATTAACACCACCGACTCCCTTCCCGTGTTCCGCTCAAATTCCCTAACAATACCGAACCCTAACAAAATATCGCTCCTATCGATTCGTTTCACCCATTGTCTTCGCCACTGAGACTTACGGTCTCGGCAAATAACTTTATCGAATAATTTGTCGATTTAAAGCACGTTTTTAAGAGCAAACAACAACGGGAGGGTAAAAAAGAAACGCAACGGTTAAGCCGGTGAACTGGTAACGAAATTGAAGCGACTGAAAGATCGAAACGAGATGATAGCGGCATCGAGTCTGGCCAGACGTTCATCCGTTATTCATTCGTCGAAATCACTCCTGGATCCGCGGCTGTGTCTATACACGGGCCAGCTCACGAAATCACCATAAAACCCGTGGAAATCCGCGACACGGGAAAGACATTGCACAATTCATAGAGTTCCAGAGCGGGCCGTAACGAGAACGCGGAAGCGGTGTGGAAACGCCAGAGGAGAAAATTGCGTTTCCGCGTCGCCACAGCCGGAAAGAGGGTGGAAGCGGCACCGTTCCGAGCTTCTTTTCTCCGCTATCGCGACGCGCTTCGTGTTTTCTCGTCGAAAATGGATTCGTGACTGTCTCGAAAGGCTAACTTTTACTTTCCAACCCCTATTTTCCAGCTCGTGCTCGTCTGACGCGAAAAATTGTATCGTTCGCGAGATCTTTAATAAATCCATGCGCGTAAAAATACCTGTTTCGTACTATATAAAAGGTGCAGGCGTTTTCTAAAAAATTGCTAGCTTCATGCTGAAAGATCGCTAAAAACCATTGAAATACGACAAGATTGGATCGTCCAAGCTCCTGTCGTACAGCTTCGTGAATCCAAGATCCGCATGAATACGGAATATAAATGAGAAATGAATTGTACCCCGCTGCTTCTTGCTCCACTGCTTATCTTAGGTTTATGAAATATTCTCCAGCAACTTGAAATTACGATCTATAAATCAAATTGTCGAGCACTTTCATGCTATGTACGTGTCGATGTTTCCAGCGTGGAAACTTATGTGCGTTATTGCAGTATACATTTCTGGATATTCGGTTCAATTTTCAAATTGCCAAAGAGAAACAAGGAAAGCAACTGGTTCGCGAACGGAACATAAACTTGGCATTGTCTATGTAATCGATAAATATACATATATGTGTATATAGAATAATATATGGGAGATTATGAATTTACGTAGAAGTACGTAGAACAATATACCGCGGATATTTGCAAATTTATATTTTGAAAAATAGAAAACTTTCATCGAATAAATAATATAACGAATAACTATATTTTGGACATTTTACATATTTTTGTAAAGATATAGGAGAGATTCGGAAATACAAATAATTCACTTTATTCAGCACACAACAGTTACACACGTATCTTATACTCTGAAGACCTTGTAAACCTACTCGCACGCACGCTTATTGTCAACCGACTCTTCCAGATGCTTCTCAACGACTGCCAATCGTCTTTTGTCCCAACTATGACCTGGACGCCCTCTGACGCTTACACACACATTCGCATGTACAGTGTAAATGTATCATCTTCCTAACAATTTTGTACAATACGTGCATTTCGTCAGTTCTTGCTTCTTTCAATTTCTCATAAGTACGTACAAAATTCGCAGTCTAATTACACGTTATATCTTGTGCAAGTTACATCTTATTATATATATAAGCGCGGATAGATTATTCGAAGCTAAATCTGAAAATCTATCGGAAAGTACAGTGAAGTTTATAAAAAAAAAAAAAAAAGGACGGCTCAACGAACTCTCCTACGATCATCGAATCTATCTAAGCCCTTTTGTAGCCAGCTGAAAATGTCACCGAAACACGCCCCGAAAAAGCTGCCTCAAAGGTCTGAAAGTAGCCAAGTTTTCATCCGTCTCACGGGTGGAACGATGAGAAGGGATTTCGTTGTAGAATCCGAGAAAGCAGCTCGAATTTACACCCACACGAATACGTCCACCGCAACAGCTGAAGGGGGACACAGAGAAAAGGGAGACATTCCTATGGTTGACGATACAAGTAGCGACGAAACTTGGCAGAATTTCGATATTGCGGCGCTGTCACGCCAGACAATTCGAATCTATTGATTATGCTGAACGGTCAGGGCTTTAATCTGACCCTGCCTCCCTGTAAATATATCGCGGGCTCTATATTTCACCTTTTATTTAACGTTTCTCGCCGTTAGATTTATGCCTTTGTCGGTTTCGCGAAACGCTTTCAACTTTCAGCTTACGAAGAGAGAACGAACCATTCCAGTTTTGCCCATCCTTTTTTCTTTTAAAGATCCTTTGCCCATTTTGTGCACTTCGTCGCAGCCGAATACCGCTTTCAATTTAAAGGCATTAATACTCGAATATTAGATATATTTACTCGAGTTCTTGGGAGTAGCGAGCTATATGTATCGCAGAAATGAACGAAGAACGTAAATAAAAGCACGGGAGAAGTAAACATATATATTATTTTGACTGTGTAAGTAAAGAAACAAAGTGAACGTACAACGATACTCGACAGGCAAAAAGAAAAGACGCTGATACTCTTTAGCATATATGTGAGGGATGAAAATGTGATTTAAAGGATGGTTTCAAGAAAGAGACTGGATTATAAGTGGCTGTACTTCGAGGTTGATACGAACAGGTGCGCGTGATCCTACTCCAGCTTTAGCTGGCAGGAAGTCCGACGGTAAGAAGTTTCCCGTGGAATCTACGGGACCACAGCCGGGAAATGTCTAATATTGTATTCATGAAGCGACGAGCGGCGTCCGAAGCGTCCTGAATAAATAAATAAATAAGCAAACACGCGAAACTCGACGTGTGTACAGGCTCGCGGCTTCGAAACGTACAACGTGACACTAAATCATCAGACTCTTTGAGATCTCGTATTCTTTTAGCGATATCGGGGACCCGGATCATTCGGTTTAACACGTTAGCCAGGTATCACACAAAACGACGCGTACTTTTAGGATATCCGTGGGAGATAGAATGTGAGATGCGAAGTAGAAATCATGAAATTACGAAGAAATTTTCATAATAATTTGAATTATTTGTCATCGTACGGTTAAACGAAGAAAAAGAATTATAAAAAATCGAAGATCTATTTCTGCAATGGAAAAGATAGTAAAGTTCCGATCGGGTTGAAATCATATCGCGTGTATTTATATAGAACGTGAAAACGAAAAAGGAAGGAGAGAAAAGTGAGAAATGAAAAGAAAGAATGAAAGCTAGAACAAGAGAGAGAGAGAGAGAAGGTGAAGCGGGGTGACCAGCGGTGGAGGTTGACAACTTCGAGAGCTCTTTCAATTTATCTCATCCCCTGAAGCATCCTTCTCCTCCCTCTTTTCCAGCCGCACATTTCTATTCTTCCTACCGTTCACCTCTTTGTCTTTGTATATCAGCCTCTCGCCGCTCTCTTGCCGTGGTCTTACGAAGATAGGTATTTATTAAAGCACTGTCATGTCGCATAAACGAGGTACCTCGCGGCGAATGACCGAAAGCTGTCGGATCGCGACTTAAACTCGATCCGATATCCTCATAAGCGGCACAGATCCTTCTCAAAAAGCAAGTCTATCGATAGTTCTCTTCACTCGTGATTTGCCGAATTTAACACGTTTACTGGCGCGAATCTGAGCAGACTCCCTTAAGTACTCTTAAGTCACGTGTATGATACCAATTTGAGTATAAGAAATTGTGAAAGAAAAAATAAAACGCTTCATAATAACGTTAGATTCTCCAAAGAATATTAGAAAGTTAACGGTAAATTGAATATATTATATCTTTTATTCTCTCTCGAGATAAGACTCGCTGTAAAGATTAGGGAAAGTTCTAGAAGCAAAGGTGAAAGTTGAAAGGTGATGGTGATAGTGGTAGAAGAAACGTTCAGTTTCAAAGATTATTTTTTTAAATATTTCTACGATACAGAGACAAGCATTGTATGAAAATTATCTGTTAGCATATAGCGCTATATGACATATCAGACTCAGATTTATAATGAACACGTCAAGATTTCCCACCAATCGAAATAATTCATTTCATCGCTTGTTATACTGATAATACTGGTCTACCAGAATATTCTGTATTACCGTGTTATCTAGGCAAAACGTCATATTTCAGCGAGTAGAGCAGAGACTTTCCATGTAAATATAACTCGCGACGACCTAAACGCGAAAATGGACCGGTTGAAAGCGTGAACGATCGGCCTGGATACTCGGATACGAATGTTGCGGTACAAATGGTCGAATTTGCATCACTGGAAGCAGTCGCGCCTTCGTCGTTGCCTTTCATATTTCTCCGGCAGTTCGTTACCCGCCACGAATCATTCCCCTCTTTGTCTTTCTGCTCGCATTGCGCGCGAGAAATTGAGCGGTCGATGAATCGTTGGCGATCGGCATCCCAGGAACGGAATTTAATCTCCATCGATCCGAACGAAAGTAGGAATTGCGCGGCGTGCCACTGATACGAGCCTCCATTAATATGGGCCGTATCGACATCCGTAGTTTACTTAAAAACGACGAATTAAAAATGGTAGCTGAATGCCGCATCGATCGCGATTGACAATGGTTTCAGAGTTTCGCGTCGACTTAATTGTTTTGCAAGGATTGCAGGCGCTGGAGGGATAGCGTTTGAAATTAAAGAAAGAGGGAAGAAAGAGGGTGGAAAGGCGGGTCGTTAATTATCGACGCGACGGGTCACGTGCCATCGAAGCCGCGGCTGCAATTGCTGCCACGGTTTGCGGCCCTGAAATCGTATAATTATATGGCCGCACCGCTTCATGCTGCGATTATTATACGCGTTTGACCCCTCTACGAAATAATCGTAATAACAATAACAATAATTATGATAATGATAACAATAATGATAACGGTAACAGAATTACGAAACGTCCAATTTAGCCGGCAAAACGTTGTCCACCGTACGCGCGTATTAATAATTACGCTGCCATAATAATATCCTCGTAATAACAGCAACAATAATAATTAGGTGAACGTCCGTTCACGAACTCGCGTTTGGTTTTCGAAACCCGTCGAAATGAGAATCACTTATTTCCTTTCATCACTCTATCGTTCCACTTTACTTCTGTTCAATGTATAATTTTTTAATTGATCATTTATCTTTGTTGTTAATCAGCCGTATCGCGTGGAAGAGCTTGCGGGTGCTCAGACATATCGTACATAATTTTATCGAAAATAGATACAACGGGTTAGAAGAGTTCTGGTCGACATTCAAAGGAAAAAGGCATACCTTGTCTTATGATGTCTCAAAGGTTTTACAAAGGATCGTCATTTCAAAATTTACGTTCACTCTGTGCCTCTATCTTCTGTTTTTCTACACCCTTGAAAATACTCTCGATGTCATCGTATCAAATCCCTGCCGCACGCGTGCGTCAGCTTTCCCCCTATCACTTTCTTTTTTTTTTTTTTTTGGTTCTTTATTTTCTTTTTTTTTTAACAAAATACGTCGTTCCAGCGTCTTTCGCGAAATCCTTTCATCCGAAATGCCGGGACAGCGAAAGCTTCGGATTACCGTTAACGAAACAATACAAGGGTTGCGACCAGAACGGACAGCCTCCCTTTGTCCGAATCCCGAAAAGCTCATCCTCCTCCTTGTTCCATCAGCCTCCCCGCGTTTATCCTGCTCTCGGCATCGACTAGTTTGTAATAAAATACCGTGCGAGCCCTCCGACGGATTATATTGCCCTTCACGGACCCCTCCGACCATCCCCCACAGGAATATCTGGATTCCTTCAAGGACTGGAAGAACGTTCCTATCTCGTGTCAAACTCGAGGGACCCTCTAAGTATACGGATATCGAGTTATGAAGGTAATCGATCGCGAATTACACCGGTTAATTACTGTCATTAATCGCCATTTGGAGGATTTGAAAGGATGAAAGTTGCGGTAAGAAAGCTCGAAAAGTTTTCGAACATACGAATTCATCGTTCTGTCCCAATACTAGAAGTACCAAAATAGGTAAAATGACTATTCGTAATTCGTTCGTGAATCCTAGAAATGATAGATTTGCAACAACATACTTTTCCTAGAAATGTTATATTTTAGTGTTAAACTTTCTCCATTACTCGATTCAATTATCGCGACTCTACGAATCGGTTTGTGGTTCCGACTGAAATTAAATAGGGAAAGTAGTCTAGCAAATACAAAGACAATCTGTGCCAAATTTAATTAACATACTACAAATTGTAATTGTAGAAGTTTGTTGTAACAGTGACTTAAAGGTACAAGCTACTCGCGAAATATTTAGGTGTTAAATGGCCGGCTGTGGAGACTTTAGAAAACGAGGAAGCTTTAAGGTGCACTCAGCCTCGTTATCGCATGGTTCGTTTACGAGAAACTTAAATATTTTATGGAACCCCAGTCTCGAAATAAAGAACCCTATCTGCTTGTTTTTATTCCATTCTACCAGGCGCTCGTTCCTGAAATACCAGGTCGTTTGTAAATTGCCGCGACCTCTCGCAAGTTTTCAAGCTACACCCTTTCGCGTTCTCTTAAATATCGCGAGAAATCGCGCGTAGATCGCATTGCGATATTAGACAACGCTACCTACCCTCGTTCTGTAGTCACGTTTCTGAACTTATGTACGGTAAACCCTCACAATTTCCGTTTCCACTGTTCATTGGATACTGGAAGGTGAAATTGTCAGAAATCGACAATATGCGGACGTTTTACTAGCAACAGATACATATTTAGAAATTTAAAGAATTCTTATCCTATAACAAAGACGATATATGATGAAAGTTATCAACGTATAAAAAAAAAACCTTTACTATATATACGTACAAATGAAAGCAAACCTAGTACAATCAGCGATTATCGACGTTGCGATGAAAATAAAAGAAAGATAAATTTCTTTATCACGTTCGAACGTCGAACGGCCATATCTCTTCGAAGCCAAATCAATATTGTAAGTGAAGAACATACGTCATATTCTCCCCCCCCCCATGTTTACAGGAAAACAACGTCAAAATTATTTTTCATTTGATTCGGATGCAAAGCACGTATTTATAATAAATCAAAAAATACCAATCATAAGATTGAGATAATTTAAGAACTGCTTGTCACAATATTGAAATAAATATTGAACGACGTTCAAACATCCAAAATGATAAACTGCTGTGCGACTTAAAAATTATGTTTTTAGCTTGAACTGACGACAGGCTCCTTCCATTTTTAGCTACACATATTTTATACTAAAACATAGCTTTCGAGACATAAGGCGACATTAAAATAAACGGATCAACGAACATTCATAAAAGGTTTTTGCAAGCGTTCAAATGCTTTCGTGAGCCAGTAGTGTATACAGTAGTATCGAGACATCGTCGACGAGTTGGAAAATTAGTGGATGGCGGGACGCGTCCAGCCAGGGCGACCTTTATCGCGTAAAATCGCACGACTCGGTAGATTTTTGCGAAGGGCGGGAGAGGAAACTCGGGGGGCGATCGAACGACGGCAACCTTCGACGCCCGATAAAATACGACGCGCAACCGTTTGGGAATAATTAAAGGCCGTGGCGAATGCGGCGCGATGCGGTGAGGCCTCGATAGGCAATTTTACGGGCCGTGAATGCGGGCTTAAAGACTCCATGGCGACGCAGCCCTGTCGACACGTTGAAGGTCAATAACGAGAGGGTTTTACGCGGATGACACAAGGCTTGACAAATTGCCGCCTTAAGGTTGCGCGCCATCGTTCCCGACGACGACTTCCGTTAAACCGAATTCCGATGGAACTTATCGACTCGCTGGAAATCCGCCCCGGCATGCAGATATTACTTGGAAAAGTGGGTTACTCGACCGAAATTTATCACGCGTCTAAGCTTGCCGGTGTGTAAATTAGAGGGCCCGTAAGATCTTGATCGTATTAAACGCGGAAAGGAGGAAGATTCGAGCGAAGCGTTCGTTGTTCGATTTTCGGCTTTCGAGAACTAACTTCGTTACGAAACGAATTTGCGGTTAGATCGCGCCGAGGACGAGCAAAATCTTATTTGTCGGAATTCGCGAGGAGAACGTCGATGGGGATAAGAAATAAGTTCCACGCTCAATTTCTGTGAATTAGAGACGAGACATTACGCACAGAGAGAAGCATGGTAAATAAGAAGAGCGATTCTATATCGTCTCTCAATTTAAGATTCATCGATAGACACCGTGGCTGCGTTGGGATATCGTTTGCGTGTATATCACCTGTAAAAGGTAATCCGGAGCTGAAAGTTTCGCACGAATCGACGCAACCTGGCACGCGACGCGTTATTATTTATAGTTCTATTAACCGGCTATAACACGGACGAGCAAACGCAAAGCAAAAACGTGTCTCGCTGCTTCGGCTTTAAAAATTCGAGTGACATATCGGACGTCAATGCTCTCTTTCTTAACCGCGATTAATTTGAAAAACACTTCGATAAAATTTCAACAATTCTACCTACATAAAGATATAACGATATGTTTCTTCGAACGCGTCTGTGCATCTGAATTTCTTCAAAGGCGTGCATCGAAGCTACCGACTGTTAGCGAACCTAGTCTGGATGAGTTAGCGCGTATCGAGCGTCCGGAAGACGGAAGAAAATAGACAACGCAAGAGACGAAATCGTTGACGCGAAATCACAGATACGCGGTTAAATTCGACAGAAGAACGGCAACCGCGAGGGACCGCCATACTGGCAAATCTTTATTTCACCGTGGGCGTCATCCTCGCGTAATTAGTCGTGACGCGCGTTCCAATTACGAGACGCGACATCGGCCCTAATGAGGCACTTGCAAGTAAGCTGGCAAGGGCTTTGACTAATTAAGTCCCAGCAGGGCTCGCCATCGGCGACCCCTTCTCAGCCGCTCTCACAGCGGGCGCGTCCCATCCACCTTTTTCCACCATTCTGCGTTCTCCGGGGCTAACTATCGTCGTCGCGCCGTTCGTCGACTCGGCGAGTCGAGATTCTCCACCTGACGGCGTGCGTCGAGCAACTTTTATCTGTCGACGATGTATCGATTACGAGATGCCGGGACGAGCACGCTGTGTGCATTGTTTCGCAGGAAATAATGGATCGTGCATCGTCAGCTAATAAGGTACGACAACGCTCGGCCAATTTGTATACCGACGAGAGTCATCTTGTCGACGAGTGGATCCACGTCGAACGACAGGACAACAGGTAGCGTGGCTGAATAGCTACCGGCCTCCAGCAACTCGCTTCATCGCAATTGTTCGTTACACGTTCCCTTCGTTTCTATGGCGAAACAATGATATCTCTATGGTCAAGGAAAGTTTCTCTTATACCGGGCGCTTCGCGTCGCAACTTTCAACCATTGCGGAATAAACCATTAACGATTACGATGATTAGGACTGAGCAGAATGTTTTTGACGACGTTGTTATCGGCTCGTTTTTTGGAACAATGATATTCGAGGAAGACACCATAAACTGTAGCAGAGAACTTCTTAAGCGAACACCCTGGATGCCAGGTGTAATAGAATTTTACGATAATACACCACGTCAAAGGCTGCACGTTGATTACGTTAAGAACCGCTATCATTGAAAACGACGGGACACCGTTACGCGGTAAAATTGATTAAAACTCGTTCCTATCGTCGACGAAAGCGATACGAAATAGCGAGTCGAAACGTCCAATTAATTTAGGAGCAAACATTGCCGAGTAAATAAAAAGTTCCTTTAGCTTGGAGCTGCCTATCCATCTGCCTGTCCTATAGAAGAGTATCAAAGTATGATAGCGGTCGAGCAACGAGGCGAATTCATTTCCTTATTACCATTGCGGAGCAGGTCAAACCTCCGAAATGCGCAACGAGAACGCGCAGGGGATAAAAGCGAGACGAGTTGGTCGAGAAAAACGCGATTCGCGCGTGTACTCGATTCGAATTCCGAACGAGAAAGCGGAGAGCGGCTACGTTTGTTCAGGGATCGAGGGGCAAAGAATGACGGAGTGGAGCGTTTCTTGCCTGCGAAACCGGGAATGGGAACGAACCACGGCCGTTGCTCCGAACGTTTCGCATCGTGGTACGGGATCATCTGCATGCAAGACACGGCAAGATGTTTGCCGAGCAATTTCGTACGCGCGCCTCGATCGACTCGATCGCCTCGATACGCGATCGAACGTCAACCTCGCCTCTTGATTAGCCACGGAATATGAGCGTTCAAGGTAACGAGGAAGCAAGGACGTGAATCGATAGATAGATTGCAGTTCGATGGGTTGATATTCAATTTTGTGCTGTCGTGTGCGGGTCGATGTTGCAAATGCCGATCGTATGCGTTAGGAAATCGAAATTCAATACGTCTATACTCGCGAGATTTCACGTACCGTGCATGCAACATTTTTCCAAACAGTTTTCAATTTCATTATCTTCGATTTGAATCTTCCAAGACTATTCGCGCAACGAGCCGCGAAGAATTTCGTTGCCCTTGCCGCGTACGTGTCCACGTCGTTGGAGACTGCGGAAACAACAGCGGAGTCGTGCTCATTTCGCGGCTCCGACCGCGGTATTGTTGTCGCAATTACGCTTCGAAAATCCACCTTCTGCCGGCTCTAACGAACTTTCGGCAAACGTGATTCCCCAGGTTTCGCAAATATTTGCACGGCTCCACGGCTGTTATACCAGCGTCGCGACGATTCACCGCTTCCCCGTTCCTCCTTCCCGTCCGACCGAGTCTACAGCCGTGAAAAATTTCGCGCGATTATGATTTTTTTCAAGCTCCCTCCAAACGTGACCTGGAAAAAACTCGGTTCCTTGCTCGCCGAGGAATCCCGCGAGGAAGTTCGCCTGATTCGTTTGCGTCGAGCTGGCAATCGTTGCTATTCGTTTTAACGTAGATTTCGCGAGAAAGCGTGGTTTGTTGCGCGTATCCGCTCGTAAAATATCCACGTGGAACGACGCGTAAAAATATTGGATAATTTCTCCAATTGATACAGCGAAAGTAACGCCGTTAAGAAGCATCGACGTTACGTAAGCGATTCAAAGTATAAATAACTTGAGACGAGCAATTAATTATAGCCATGGGAGATGGAAGGTTCAAGGAGGCGGAGTACGAATCGACCGGTTTCCCTTTTTTCCTGCGAAATATCTCCGAGGCAGGCAGGCAGGCAGGCTGTGCGTTCAACGTAATTCACAGAGTGGCACGTACGTACATTCATCGCTTTCGAATTTTTGGTCGTAGCTTGAATACCTTCTATTCATTTCTCGACCCTTCGCTTCATCTTCCACCGCCTTCTTTCTCCGCAGGGCATGTATTCCATCTTTCATCTCACGCCATCGCATCGCCTCTCTCCTCTTTCAACTGCGAAACCGTGAAATAGTTCCATTTGGAAAATGAAGTCCCGGCCGGTTTTTAGCGATGCGGTCTACGAAACGGCGGCGAACGTTGGTCGGCAACATGGAAATGTTAATTGACGCGTACATCGTGCCCCCGCGTGATCGATGAGCAAATATTTGCAAAATCACGCGAAACGATAACCCGCTTAGCATGGTCATCTGAATCGACGGCGGCGTCGGCCTGTCGAAATCCATTTTTATCGGTTCTCCCGTTAAATAGCGTCGATGTCGCGTGTCGATTCTCTCCCCAACGATCGATGCCACGCGTCGCTCCGAGCGAGGATTAAAAGGATGGCAGAGCGGAATGTTTGAAATTTCTTCGCGCGTCGCTCCTCCTTTTCTTTTCCTTCTTTTTCCTTTTCCGAGAATCGAATCGAGGTCGAAGCGTAGACGCGATGCGGCAAGAAGATGCTCCAACTGGCGTACTTTCGTTGAAGGGTGCATTGAAATCAGTGCGAAAAGCGCGTCCAAATGGCATTTAAATTCGGTAGCATCCACTCAAACGCCGCTATCGGGCCAAGCCGGCTCGAAAGGGTAATTAAATAGCATTCGACGACCATTTAGCGAGCATAGCGAGCGTAATACTTGTCCCCCGCGAAGCATAAAGGAGCAGCGGCTCGTTCAGCCGTAGCGGAAACAGAGAAATAAAACCCTGGCTAGGAGAGTTGGAGCGGAGAAGGATACCTGACACACACGATTATTCCATCGAAATAAAAGTTCTGCTGGAAAAAAGGAATTCCTTCAACGGAACTCTCGTTTCCGCGTTATACATCGCGAGAGCCGCCAGTTCATCTCAGTGATATATTCTGGCCTGACATTGACCCGCGTAGGTAATTTCTGCGAGTAGACGTTTCGCGTTTCTTCGCGAAGGAATTCGTAACTTGCCTCGTAAATAATAAACGAGTCCTCGAACAAGATCTTGTATTATACAACATCGAGCGTTCCATTTGCCCCGCGAGAAGAAAGTAAAGTTAGCCACGACAACCGATAATTCGTCGGCAAAGAAATAAACGCACGAATATTCTATAACGAAACGCGCGTCGAACGATTACTCTCCGTTCTTCGATTTCTAGCTCGTTAATCAACCTTTCTCGATTCATACGTCTCTGGGAGAGCTTTCGTCCGATCGTTCTGTCTCTGTTCGTTCCAACAGCCCACATTCGCCTCTTTATCCCTTTCTCCCCGTCTCTCATCTTCCGGTCGACCGGTCCCCTTTCGCCGCTCTCCACCGAGTAGAGAAACTCGTAACTACCGGAACTGATATCTGGCCAGAGAACTGGACTCTGACCCTCGATGGCTGACTCTCGCACCCTTTGGGATCGGTGCGGCGCGTACACACTCTCCGCCACATTCAAGCCTGCTTGTTCGAAATTGCAGCCACTTTTGGAGTTACTCGTACGCGCCAGGGGGGAGTTCACGTTCTGTTTCCGCGGAGACCGATTCCGCCGCGCAGATCGAAAGAAGAGGGAAGCTTCATTTTCAAAATGCAACTCGATACAGATGGTATTGTTTGAAAACATCGCGGCCGCGCTCCGCTCCCGAAATTTCAGAACGCGCGTGCACTTTAATCAACATGCTGGATTAAAGGGTAGTATTGCGGTGGTTTTTTTTTTTTTTTTTTTTTTTTCTTCTTTTGGACAAAAACTGTTCGAGTTTGACGTTTGGAAGAACAACAGCGAAAGAACGATAGGAAGACCTATGGAAATGAATTTTCATTTTGCAACAGGTACCGTATTTTTTCGATTACTCACGGCGATTGCCAGCCGGCAGTCAGCGTTACGGTTATTTTTCCGCAGCACGACCAAATTTACGCTCTAACGCTTCGGCAAATGCGGAAAAATGCGAATCGGTTGTTTTGGGTTTCGAAACGGATGCCTCGACGCTCGGTCGACGCCCAAAATTTCGAAAAAAAAGTACGGTCTCGCATTTTACTCTCAAAACAGGCCTAAAAGAATCTATCCTCCTCTCCGAAAAAAGACTTTTCCCCAAATGAACCGTGCAACTTCCTTTCGTGAATGTAAACTGTATCGTATTCTATTGTAACGAGAAACAAATGCCATTCCGCCACACAGACGGTACCGTCCTTCTGTTTGATCAGCCAAGTTAAACTGTGTTCGACGCGTTTGGTGCTTAGACGACCAACTATCTGGCCAGAGCGATGCTGGTATTGCCGGTTCAAAGCCCACCCGAAACCTTTGAATCGACGGATAAATATCCACACTATTGGATGCTGATTTACGTTGAAAAAGGAACAACGTCTTGCTCACAGATCTATTTCATACAAGGACCACGGGGGAAGGCGCACTCGTTCCCTCGCTCGTATGGAGCGAAAACGCGCAGTTTTTCACACGCGAATAAAGAAAAAATAGTTTCTTTTCAGCGCCCTATTAATCCCTGCAGCCTGAAAACCGCACTCACTTTCCCAGTTATTCGTACGCTCTCCAAGAGCGAATTCGTGTTTCGTCGTTTTTGCGGTTGCGCGTCTACGTGTAGCTGTACGTATACGTGTGTGTGCGGCGGAGCCTAAAAATGGACCGGTTCGTTTTCCAAACGCGACTCTTTTCGTCGCCAAATGGATATGAATCACTTCGAGCCACCCGCCGCGCCGCTGCGAATAAACTTTGCCATTTATGCGAACACGCGATTCGTTCAACTAATAATCAGATCTGTCATTGATTCATCCGTTAAATCGTTGTTGATCGATCGAAAATGGAAGTGACACAGTGTTATGGCAAAATATTTCTCTATGCTGCTAATTGCACGATTACGAACGAATCAGACTTTAAACTCTACGAGAAGAGACTCGCGAAAAGAAAGAGGGTAAGATCTCGCTTGCCTGGTCGAAGATTCTCAAAGACAACTACAGAACTTTTCGACTTTGTCATCGTACAAGTGCTCTTCGATGTGCCACCAAGAAGCTTAAAAAGTCACCTATTGCTCCAGATACAACAACATCGCACATCGTATGGTTGTCATAGTTGTACAAATCGTATGGCGAATCGCGTAAACTCTTGCCACGCGAAAATAGATACCTTCGTTCGATCTATAACGTCTTTAAGACATTCGTCCGAGCGTTTTCTAATTTTTCTTCAGCGGCAATGTTACGTTGTGACTTTTTTCTATACTTTTGTACTGTTATATACGTTAATTTGTTGTATCAAAGGGTTCATCCCGTAAATAAGTAAATAAGTCATATAGAAATGTTTGTCAGTCTGATTACACTTTCGTTAAATAACAATGATGCGAGTCATCTAGAAAGACGATTTTCCAACTAGATCGTAAGCATGGAAATGGAAACAGAGTGAAAAATCGCGCACCGCCCCGAAGTTACTGTGAACTGTCTAACAAACGGGCAGACAGGGCAACAAGTTCGCCGATTCAAAATTCAGCACTCGTTCCGCCGCGATATCTGTCCGTGGAACTTTGTTCTCGAAACAGGTGGGATCACGTTTTCGATATCGAAATTGCCGAACGCTTCGCGGTGACGGGAGAAATTTATTCGTGCGTTATTAATAAAGGTACTGACGGAGTGACAGCGGCCCGAAAACTTCAGGACGGTTCCCCGCCATTTGCATACGCCGACGCTTACCCCTCGAGATTAGCCGAAAGGGTTCATTTACGCGAATCAGACTCCTCGAATAATTTCAAACTTAGTCTCTCTCTCTCTCTCTCTCTCTCTGTTCGCGTGGACAGCGTTCGAGAGTCACGAGCCACCGGGACGAACCAGTCGTCCGGATGGAAATCGAATGACTTTGGAAAACTACCCTCTCCAAGTCTATCCTCTGGTTGCCGGGCTACTTCGAGTCGATGGCGTCTACCACACCTGGGACATGATTTCGACGACGGGCAATTGCGAAACGAAGTCGCTCCTCGAACTTGCTCTCTATCTCTTCCGAGCCACTTCTTACTCAGCTTCGAGTCAACGTGAAATCTACTACGTGAGTTTCGCAGTTGATATAATATTTCCACCAGTTTTTTCGTAACATACAGTCCCTTCGTCGCGGAGATTTCTTTGCCAAGGAAATGATTCAGCGTAAAAAAAAAAAAAAAAAAAAAAACAATTTTCGCCGCTCGACGTTCGATTCGTGCGAACGCGTCACAGTGCTTAGCTTGAGATCTGACACGACGGCTAAATTCGTGTACGCGATGGCAAACGTTTTTTTTTTTACACGATGCAGCGTTCTAAGTTGAAAATTATTCTGGCTGGGACAACGTGTCAGATAGAGAGAAATCGATGGGAAGAGAGCCTTCCGGCCGTGAAGGAAAAACTCCCGAGTGAGCAAAGAGCCGTCTAATACGCGTCAATTAATATTCTCGTTTCGTTTAATGCATCTCTGTTCGCTGATAATAGCCGGCCACGTATCGGTAATTGCGCTACTTTTTCACGTTTTCTTTCCCGCAGCAACACATCCGTACTACTCGAGCGACGCATGAATAATGCGTCGCGATTAATTGCGAGTCGCCCACGGCGTTCATGGCCGCTGATACTACGGCCTTCTGGTCTCCAAATTTTCTGCTCGTCAGAATCGCTTATGAGCGCGTATCTTAAAAACTTACAGTCGTGCGTGCAATACGTGCAATTTTTGGATCGGATTCCTCTCTTGAAATATTTTTAACAAATTCCAATAACTACGAACTTTTGATACACGCGGTAGCGAAGTTCTCTGTTTCTTTCAAATGGATTTTTATACGAGAATTTCGCCCGAGTGGAGTGGAACGAAAGAGTCAGACTGAATGCCATATTTCTATGACTCTAGCAATTTAATCGCGACGAAAATAAGGATTTTACTTTTAAAGTTATTCGCTACTGTCTGGTCCATGGAAACATGGAAGACTGGAAACTTTTAAAACCTTCGAATCGTTGGACATCATTAGTCCGTAAACGAACGAGTACTTGAAAATTTGCAAGGAGGGGGATGGATCGCGGAGACGAGTCCGGCCAACTTATAAACGCTCGTTAATAACTGGGAAGCAAACAAGCTTGCCAAATCGTCGAACGGTTAATAACGAATCGCTAAGCGATTCATTTCTGTTGCTAATTGCTTGACCGAAATAGAAACGAAAGAGATTTCGAATTATTAAAATGCACACAAATTAATTACGTCTGTCAGTTTGTTAATTACAGTCGATTCGTAATTTGGTCAAACGCGTCGTGCTCGCGCTCCCCAAAGCAATGCTTCAATACGAAATTATAATTAAATTCTTATCGCCTTTAGCGATCGCGGATCATTCTATATGATGCCCGCGCTCCGCTAAAGGGAATATTAAGTTCTCCCGACGTTCCTTCGACTCCAAGAAGACGAACATTCTGATAATTGGCCAGTTTTCCTCCGAGACCGACGAGCTTATTAATTTAAGTGGTTTATTCAATTTCGAATTTCGCCGTAGCCAAGCGTTGAATAGTTTCAACCGAGTCTTCTTGATTTTTCAGTTTTTAGTTAAAAGTCCGAACGAATTTCTCCGTCCTCCTTTTTCGCTAGTTTACCGGTGGTGGTTCTTCGTTTGCCAGAAATTTTCCAGGAACAGAATCTCCAAAGCAATTAACAGTAAGTACTTGTTATCTGGAAAAAGATTCGGCGAAGACAAAGTCAGTCACTTGGAAATAGGTATTCAAAGTATCCTCCCTCGGGAACCCTCCACACGGCAACTCGCTATTATTTGTAAATACAATGGTAATCTTGTCGAAACTTTGCTGCGCCAACATGCCGCGCTAACTACACACCCCTCTTACAATATCAATACACCACGAGACTAGTTACTTAATTATCTCGAGTGGCAAGTTTGAAGAAAATACAATAGACTCTAGCAGGCTATTCTCACACCTGACCTATTACAATCTCATTAATATTATCGGTTATTAGGAAGAAGATTAGCAGAAGGAATGTAGACCTGCCGAATTTATTATAGATTTTATAACGTAATATAATCACTTTCCTCTGAAACGATCTTAAAATTAGGATACATATATTTTCGTTGTTGGCTGAGATGGTCAAACGTAGAAATTTGTCATCTACAGCGATCAAGTAAATGGAAATATTTTGTTTCCATAACTCGATTGTTGAATTATTATGCGATGCGGTGAAATATTCGCAAAATTTTAACGAATATTCAAACAATACGTAACATTTCAAGCAAAAATATATCTGAAACGTGCAGACACATAACATAACTTTGGTTAAATTGTCAGAAATACTTATGCTTATCTATATCGTATTGCACATCTTTGCCGAAAAGTTTTAGAACAGTTGTATTATATCAACTCGAAAGTTGGAAAAACTGAATTACATAATGAAGATACCAAGAAATGGGATTTATATGATAAAGAAAGTATACGTTGCTAATACACTAACGACTTTGTTAAAGTTTCTATGTGAAATTTAAAATTCATAACCTGCGTCAAATGTCAAAGTTTTATTAAAAATAGATGTTTTAGCGTTTCTGAGCAAAAGTGTATAATTATAAATTGGAGGAGGAACGAGTAGAAGAATATCTGCATCTTGCGCAGCTATACTCTTCTACTATCATCCTCCCGATGTCGAGCATTATAAATAATTCAAAAATCCAGAGAATAAAATACTTCCACGCTTCGACAAATGGTATCGATCGGAAACCATCGAAAAAGCTAAACAAAGGTAATCTCGCTCAAAAAGTATCGACGTCCTATTCCCGAGGGTGGCGGCGGTTCAGGAAGGCTGTCCAAACCGTGTTCGGAATATTTCACGAGACGCATCCCTTGTCCGACCTTTTTGCAGCGTTCCAACGTCGTTTGCTGATTGAAACGTGATGTTACATGCGATATCGATTATACGGCCAGGACGGACCTAGCCGGTCGGTCCCGGATAAAGGGACTGTTACAAAGAGAGAAAGAAAGAAACGAGATCCACGAACGGGGGATGATGGCCGACGCCTTCCCCTGGGACCAACCGTCTTTTCGTTTCCCTCGTCGACGCGCCGCTCTTCGCAATTTTTTTCCTGGCTGGCCGGTTTCAAACCGCGAGATAAAAAGCGATTCGAACGGCTGCCTTTTACCTCTTCCATCGCTTTTTTTCCCCGCTTTTCACGGTCGCATTGATTTTTTGCGCGCGCGGATTCACCAACGCGCCACCGCTTTGCGCAAAACGCGCCGATACGATGAACGAACGCGACGTGCGTTTGACGCGCTGCGTCTCCAGCCGATTCTCTTTCGTTGGAATTTCTTTATTGCCCGCTCCCGTGTGTTTGGTTTTGCTTTGTCGTCGAACCTTCTGTCTGGCTTTCACTTTCGATACCAGCACGTTTCGTTTAGATTTGGACCGATTACGAAGTTCTGTTCCGGTGGCCTCTGCTGTTGAGGTTAGCGAAGTAAGGATCATGATCGGACAGGTGGATCGTATTAGATAATTGAAATTTCTACAATATAATTATCATTGTACTGTACTTTACTGTACTGTATCGTGGCTGCTAATGTGTTTACAGGAAATTTAAGTGTACGCGTCTATACGCATCAAGCGTTTCCAATAATGTAAAATAAAAGGTAGAATTTCTCAATAAAAATGAGGAGGAGTAGATGTGGTAATGTTTATTAGCTGTCAGCAGTACTGACGTGTGTTCATAAAAATTTGAATTTACATAACACATCTACAGTTTGATTATCGCATATACCTTCGACTAATTGCTTCGTGCGCTGTTCAAAGTGCATGAATCAATGCTCGATATAATTATTCAATTGGAGAGCTTGCGATGGTAATCCGATTCTTGGCCATCTATCACGCGCTACATAGAAATTTCCAAGTCTCATCGAACAGTTACGACGCAAACTCGTCGTTAGGTAACAGACGGTTAAGTAGGTCGACGATGAAATTTTCTTGGAAAGATCTCATTGAATGGATAATTTTAATGGCTGGTGGAAGGTCGGTTAACACTGTTCGCACACGACGTGCCCGTCTGCCGCATTCGTCCGTGAATTTACTGCGATGGTTTATATTCCCGCGACACGCACGGAGAAAAGTGGATACAATGTGCAAAATGTGTAAATTCATGTCACGGGGAATGCGCGGCAGAGAATAATGACCGGGACCACTTCACGTGTTTCCCGCGGTCTACGTGTTTATTATTTATTATTCGATTTAAAACGCGAAGGAGCACGATATTTCACCGCAAGAAATTTCGCCAGTGTTTCGTTGTCCTTTAAATTCTCGAGTATACCGCACGAGTGTACCGTTCTCGAGTAGAGAACGAGTAGAGAACGAGTAGAGAACGAGTAGATACTCGAAACGGGGAAATACGATTAAATAATAACGAAACCAAAGCAACAAGAAAACAGGACGCAGAGTAAAATCGATTTTCGATACGCGTCCTAAGGACCTACATGTGTATTCTCCTTTTCTAAGATAAATCTATAATGCTATAAATCTGCTGTAAGTCTAATCCTAAATAATAAGATAGTACGATGGTACAGGCACGGTCTTTCAGAGTTTTCTGGCTCGGACCACTCGCCAATAAAATTTACGACAGTACGGGTATTACACGTATACAGATCGACCAAGCTGCAGCTACGTTAGTCGACTATTTATCTCGTAACGAAATATTTTTCACCATGATTTATAGCCATCCATCTCTCTTCCCGTAGTCGAGACTACGATACTTCTTCGGAATCAGAACAGTTACGCATGACACGCGTTAAAAACGCATTTACCAATTGCGTTCCGATGATTCAAGATGAAAGATCAAAGACGATGACGAACGATTTTTTGTCCGCGAAGAAAGCGAAGCCACCGAAAGACAAACGACGAATCAAGGGCTTCGATAAGAGGATAGTAGATGAAAGTTCGTCGAATTGTTCAAACCGCCTTCGACTCTGGTGTGTAATTACTTAGGCTCTCAGTCGGTTGAATCGACGTGAAAGACCAGAAGCAACATTTGAGGAACGAATAACTCGCAATGTATTACGGGACATTGGTTTCTACATTTAACGGTTTCGAGTGCTATCAACTGGACCGATCGTGATCCAAAAATATAATATTCGGCCAACTAAATTTTCAGCCAGCAAGATTCAGGCGTCTATCACTTTATAAATACATCGCGGCATACATGTTATACTAAGCTACACACATGTGTATTCGGTTGAAAATGCACGAAATGGCTGAAACGATTCGAGGGATATTTGACTTGAGACAAGCACGATCAAAGCACGGCGAGGTAGGATTTTAATCCTGCAATTAGAGAAAGCGAGAACGAGCAACAGCAGAGTGTCTCGATCGAAGAACAGCCTGTCTGTTTGACTTTGTTTTCGCGAGCTTGTTTCGCTGACTTTATACGCGTAATGCTAGGTGTATTAAGAATGGTTTACTCTCAGAGAGAGAGAGAGAGAGAGAGAGAGAAGACAAGGGGGTCTTGTAACATGTTAACAAACAGCGTTCCGCGAGTAAAGTAGGAATTTCACGGACGTTTCGCTTGTTTTCAAAAGATGAAGGTCATAAAACTAAAAATGCGTGGCGAAAGTTTCATCGATTGGCGCGGGGCCTGTCTCCTACAAACCGTGGATATATCTGTTGAAACTTTAGCGTTTGTTGGTCGAGTCGTGTATTCGCGAAATCGGCGGCAAATTAAAAAGCAAATATTTACCCGACTTTTACGCTGCGACCTCGGATCTCTATTCGATTAATCTCCGCCGGCAGGTTGAAAAAACGCATCGCGGGGCAAACGCGACAGGTCAGTTTTGTAATTAATTGCGGAACGTCGTGGCGCGCGACCAATGAAGCCCGATGTGGCGAATATTGCTCGGTCGGAGCATGGAAGTCGCGAATATTGCCGCGACATTCGTATAAACGTGAAAATATACGTATATAGGCAGAGGGAAAATAACGGACGGAAGGGTGGAAAACTAGAGAAAAAACGAGATTGCAATTATCGGTCCTTTTGAGATCAAGGTAGCTGACATTTTCAGCGTAAATTTCACAGCGGTAAGGTACTCGTCGCCCTCCGACGAAGTTTCTTCAGCTCACGGGGAAAACGTTATTGCTTGGCGTGTATGTACATAATCCGTGAACCTCTCTCCCCCGGCCTCTGCTTTTCTCTTGGTACCGTCGTTAGCTTTCGTTAATTTTCTCTGTTTCAGCGTTCGACCGAAATTGCTTAGTGCAAAGGTTTCAATTTTCATCATTTCCGTTCGGAAATATTTTTCCGACCGAGCTGAACTAAACTTTTGGATAAATTTAAGTTATAACGTCGCAAGAGCCACTTTCCAGGCCGCGTAATTAATTAAAACGCTTTGCGATATTGCTCGTGGACCGGCCAGCACGGTACGAGGCGCTCGGAATCGAAACGTTTTCGCTATTTCGTTGGAAACAAATTGGACTCGCGAGATATAAAGAAACAACAATAACTGGTTTAATAACAATATAATAATTTAGATACGTTATATCTCTCGCCGTGTCCGATTAAAATCTCTGACAAAGGCTAGCTATCAAAAGCGTCCAACTTCCCATGCACGCATTTTTCATCATTTATCCTTGCACCTGCACATTCTATCTATCTATCTATCTATTTACTTTGCCACTCCATCCAGACATTTTCAGGAAATATTCGAACACGTTCGTCCATAACCATCTTTCTTTTTCACGCTTTTAATATCCAGCCAAATACTCGTCATTCGTTGTACGTTGTATTGTAATAAGAAAGCAACATCTTTAACATTGGAACTATCGACTTGGAACACGCTACAATAAACGTACTAAGGGTAGATAGATAACCGAATATATGAACATTTGTCCAATCGATACGAGTATATCTTAATTTTTGAGTCGTGGATGATCAAAGGAAATGTTTAAAGTGCTTGCCTCGTGCTTCCATATATATAGTGCTGCACGATTTAACATCGACTGCAACTGCCAAAGTACTGACATACATTCGTGAATCACTCGGTACGACCATATTTCTATGTCGATAAAAGTCACGATTAATTTTATCAAAAGCGTACCTGTGTATTTTCAGTAAGCGCGATAACAAAAGAATCCGTTTCAGCGTTAAACAAAAGTTCTCGACTTAATATTTTGAAAGTGATTTCGAACTATTCGGTGATCAAAAAGCTGGATAAGGTATAGCTTGAAAGTCTTAGGCGATCATCGTCTGAGGAACTAAATTCACCAAGTGGCTGGTTCTGGCACATATTTCAAGTTTAACGTCCCTCCGGTCGTGGAAACGTTCGCTGAAGGTCGAGGAATATTCCGCGGCGAAATTTCAACAGGCGCGATATTACGGCTGTACGGAAATGCGGCTGGCGGAATTAGGGGGAGCAATTTTCTTAAAGAACGCGTCGCGATGTAAATTCGCGTTGCAGCTTCTCGCGCGGCGGCTATTAATCTTACCGCTTTCGAGAGAGAGAAACGTCTAAATACTTGGTGATTAAATCTCTCGATGCGGCGTCTTAGCGGCCGCCGGAAACCGCGTCCCGTTCCCCTTCCTACAAGCTGATAAAGTCATTAACAACCGCATATTTTTCTCCTTTAATGAGCTTGAACGTTATCGCGATGGGAAAGAAGCCGGTAATATCAATTTCGTGCCTCGGATTATTCGTGTACCTTTCTCGATTGTATTTCGTTTCGTTCGCGATATCTTCCCTTGCTGTTTCAAAAATTGTTAACTCTCAAGTCTCCGAAATTTTTCACAAAAAGAACGAGGTCTGGAAAGAGACAAGATAGGAATATGTTTGTTGATTTGTTTCACTGAAAACGAATATTTTCACATAAAGCAGCTGGTAGTAGTGGAAAGAACCTCTAACGTCCAACTATGTAGCGGACGAATTTTTCTAAAGACCGGAAGATACGAAATATTTCAATATTATTAGCTTCAAAGTTTTAAAGTTATGAGAAGGGTGGGATCAAATAGAATGTCCATATTGGTAACAGGGGGTTAACTGACGCAGTGAATTTTAAAATTGCTTCTCTGTGAAAAATAGAAAATGTCATTCGATAATAAAATCGTCAACTACTGCATTGTTTGCAATTAATACGATTCTCGATTAAGAGACAGTCAACAGGAATCGTACGAAATGAACGAAATGTGCCTGTTTTATCGGATCTTTTTGATCGAGCTAGCTGTCTTCTAATCGACTCATTAACGTTCGTGGCCGTTCCTCTATCGGAACGCGACGCAGTAAGTAACGTTCATTTTGCCGAGCGAGGAAAAAAGATACGTCCCTTTGCCGGTGCTCAAGTAATATCCGGCCCGCTATTAAATTTCGGCAAACCTTTGGCCGTCGCTGCACCCGACTTTATTAACGCGAACCTACGTTATTTACCCGTGATTCTACGATGCCGCTTGTCTTCCGCTCGCATATCAACACCATGCTTCTCAGCCGCCATTCTATACCCTTTATTTAAAATTACCTATCGAAACTTTTCTACGATCGTCTGGCAGATTGCAGTTCCTCGTTGGATTGAAATCCTCCACGAATATTTGGTCTTGATTTTTGATTTTAGATTACACGTTGTTACCCTGGTTTACCGATTGGGTTAGGAATCTAATCACGAACGTTCATCGATATACACTATTTCTACGATAAATTAATTGCATATATCGTATCTTATAATAATTTTTGTAACGAAATCTGTGTATGCACCTATCGTACACCTATCGTACGATGCGTTATTGGAAATTGATCGATCGTTCGGAAAATTAGCAGGTGTCAAATTAATTTTGGGGAAACAATATGAAATTTTGTCTGAAAAAGTAATCGAGCTTCGATAATTAAAAAAGACATCAAGATATATCTGAGAGATATTTTGAGAGAGAGAGAGAGAGAGAGAGAGAGAGAGAGAGAGGCGAGGAAATTTTATTCCGTGACTACAATTATTTTATAAATATTTTTATAACGTAGCAAGTATAATACCATAAATTTAATACCTAATAAATTTAACGAACAAAATTTATTAAATTTATTAAATTTAAGGAAATGCAAGAAATTTTTAATAATACAGAAACAATTATTCTGTAAATCGCTCGTTCTAAATTTTTTCATTGATCCATCAGAAGAATAGTCGCAACAATTGTGGCCAGATGATTTCGAGCTACGTTAGCCTCTTTATAATTCTCTGGGCCACGAAATCCGCGCGGTGCCAGGGAAATAACGTTAATTCGGGATAACGCCGGATGCCGATGAGACCTACGCGAAACGACCCGATTATACCTGTGATTATCGTAATTGCGACGATCGGGTTGCCCCCGGTGTTAAGGCTCTCGTTATTCCCCGAAACTAAAGGTGAAAACATGGACAAATCGATCGCGCCTCGAGCACCCCCAAAGGACCCTTGCACGCAGCTGATCCTGTCCTACCAGCGCTTGTATTGTACTACCGAATTAACTGTCCTATACGGAGGTATAATGTTTATTGTCTACCGACAATGTAGTCGAGATATCTAGTCTCAAGGATAGCCTGCGCCTCCCTTTAGCTCTGTTTCGTGGAAATCGATCCGCATGCGCGCTGTGTCGAGCTAAATTAACTATATTTGACGCGTATATTATCGCTCGAATTTAAAAAATATTTGTCCATTCTTGAGAGAATGTAATTTAGTGAGATAATTACAAAAAGAAATAGAGAAAGAAAGAGAGAGGGGGAAGTTAAGACGATTTGATTCGTTGTTAGAAATATCGTGGAACATTATGAATAATTTTGTTATTTAAAGAGTTCATTACCTTCAGCTCGTTTCGTTGTCACGCTACGGATAACACAGAGGAGATTAATTCCTGCAGTGACATTTAAAATTAGTTAACGTTACGATAAATCACACATTAGATAGCACACGACGTTTTAATGCGCATTTTTACATCCATTTTAAGTTTTAACGTCTTACGACCTAATCCGAGCGCGTTGAACGTGTAATACAAGGCGTTCGAACGACTCTGCTATTTTCGACTTGAAGATGTCATATTAGATAATTATTTCTAATTATATTACTTTCAATAAAGCTAGATAAGTATCTTTACAATAATTAGGAAAGTTTGCAGTACCTGCAATAGCGAACCTGACCTCTTCTTGAACATGTTCTTAAGGAAGACGTCTTTAAGACGTTTGTAGAACGTTACCAAACTTCCTTAACATGTTCAAAGATGTCTCTATGCTGTCTGGGACGCTACTTAAGATATTCTTTCGCTAGAACGTCAAACGCACTTTTTGTGTCAAGTAGTGCTGTAGTTAATACGTGACAGTGCTTTGTTCTTCGTATATCTGTCAAGTTTCTTGTAAATTAGGTCACAACCCTTATCTAATCCCACTGCAGCATCCCCAAATCTCCTCCTTTTGTTCTTGTACACAAATATAGATGCTCACGAAATTATCTGAACACTTGTGCATACTTTTTGCGAATATATTATGTGTATCGCGTGAAACGTTTTGAAATTTTGCTATCACTATGAGCCGATTGTTATGATTGCATCGGTAAATTTGAAAACAAATCTGAAAATACGTATAGAAATTACAAGATATTTAATACAAGCATATATTTCGCAGAGATCAGAAAAGCACTCAAACGATCAATTATCCCCGTTCCGTTGATAAGCCTCGATATTCAATGCGGCCATCTCTAATGCTAATTATACGTTGAAAATGACTGTTCGTGCTGTATGATGATACTTTACTAAATATACATTTGCGATAAATATTTTATTACTTCTACATACATTTCCATAGTGATTTCGAATTTTACCGATGTAATCATGGCGATCGTATCTCGTTACAGCGTTAATCTTAAGATATTAAAAGAATTTGAAAATATTTTGTAAAACACGCGATACGCACGTAAAACTTTTCTATAGTAAATTACCTTACTTACGAATTTAAATATCTAGACGTTAAAGTTTCAAATACTTTCGTGTGCCACTGTACATCTGGAACGACTGCCAATAACGCACGCATCGCGCGGATTGTCCCGACTGAAACGAATAAAGAAACGGGTTCATCAGCCCTGGGAATCAAGAAACGATGAATGAATAAAGTTCCGCGAATCGATCGGCTCGCTTCATTCTAGTTTACCGCCGTTGAAAACCGAGCCCCTCGCTAACGGGCAGACTCGCACAATGGGCTGGCACGGCGCAAATAATTTCGAAGGCTCTTCAATAAACAGAAATAAATGCGCGATAGATTAAGGGCCATAGTGAACAGGCCGCGCGGCGTGCAATTTGATCGAATGGATAAATGCCGTTTTGAAAACGAACGACTTCATTTGTTCGTTCGTATCTACGAGCCGTTCCGACCGTGGACAAGAGTCCTGCACACAGATTCCATCCGACACATCCACGTGGAAACGAGCGTCGGTGCGCGTCGAGGATCGCATGCCCGGTCCAGTTTAACGAGCTTTCAGATAAAACACTGAAAACGTCGTCGGGATTAATTAAATAATTAAAGCGGCTAATTATCTCGACTTAGCCATCTGCCTACGTGACCCGACACGCTAATACAATCATTAGGCTCGTGGAACGTATCGTTCCTAGATCCCTGCATTTCGGGCAATTCGATACACGAAGGTTTTATACAACTATTTCTTTTCTTTTCTTTTCTTTTCTTTACTTCTCTATTTCTCAAGATCTAGGAATCGAATTGGCCTACTCTACTGGTTTTCTTATCTTAGACCTTACCTTATACGCTGGAATATATGATTAATCAATCCTACTAAGTTCGATGGAGCTGGTAAGTTTGATCTCTGAATGACTTGGGAAATTTTACGAGTCGCAAGTTACAAGTTATTAAATTATGCGAGTAATAAATTCTCTTAGATAACAAGAAGTCTGGCAGTAACATAAATGAGCTACTATAAATACATTTTGTAAATTACCAAGCGGTCGATTAGTCTTTAAAATTCTAAAGGTATAAAAGAGAAGCGCGTAATCCATAACTTGGAACTTTTCGATTCTCTAATATTATGAATTGATAAATAATTGTATAAAAGAGCGCTGCTGACATTTAGTACAAGTTGAGATTTCGTTGCTTCTATTTTTCTCAAATTATTTTCTTATAAATTCGTTATTTTATACATTAAATGTAAGAAATAAATGTCCGAACGATTATAGCCAGCAGCGTATATATTCTCCACGATTCCCCTCCTTTATTTTGCCTATTCACCCGGCACCAGCAAAAAGTCGAAGCCGTCGTTGAAGCGAAATTCAAGCGGAAGGACCGAACACGGCAATTCATCATCGACCGCGTGGGTTTCGCAGACAACGCGTTTGTTAACCTTATCGCAGTAAACGCTCGAAATTTGTTACACGGAGCGCAATCTAAATAGCCGGTCTCGCGCCAGCTTCTTGCACCGCCGTTACGGTACTAATTAATCGTACAGAGAAACAAGTATATCTGGAGATAAGATCTGGCAAAACATTCTGCAGTTCGGAAACCTGCGCCGGACGGAAACTAAATTAGCGTTACGTTGGAATATCGACGACAGACCAAGTGGAAACGCTGGAACGACTAAAGATTCGCAAGATGGTAATTACTTATCGCTTGGTCGTTCAAATTATCGTTAACAAGGCGCACGACAAGTTGACCGAAATCTACGAAACATATCGATATCGCTGAACCTGATTTCGTTGGGCATGACATTTAAAGCGATTGCCCATCTTGCTCGTGTAGGCCAACGTCGTCCCTTCGACCACTCGGATGCTCCCTTATTTACAGTTACACAAGTAGAGGGTGCAATCGAAACCAGTAATAACCTCGTTAACGTCCGACTTGCCCTTTCTTTCGTTCCGTCCGTCCCTTTTCACTTGTCGACTCTATCGCCGTCACTCCCAGGGGTAGTATGGAGAACTTCGATGCTGGTTACCGTTCGATGAAATTGATATATCGAATGAACGAGGCAGTCGTCCAGAAAAAAGGATACATCTGTTCTTCCTCTACGTTGTGTCTCGATACGCAGCACCCCTCTACGTTTATCGTAGATAGATACATTTTCCATTCTTACGGAATTTCTTCACTTGGCTCTAACGATTCACGAGCGAATAATCTTCTCGTTTCTCGACAAAAATTAAAAAAGATTAAAACGTTGATTTTCATTTGGTTTTCATTTATTTTAACCTTCCTCTGTTCTCCCCGTGTCTATATTATCCGAAATAAATATTGTATTTCACTAGATACCGTACGATATATCTATGTATATATATATATTCATAAAAGATGTGTACACAAGATAGTACAATAAGATAGTAAAAAAGCTATATATATAGCAGTATAAGCTAGCAGAAAAAGGTGTATGTATACTACCTTGTGTAGACATCTTTTACGAATACAGTATTCCAGTGAACGATAGAAAAGGTTATATAACGGAGAAGAATTTCTCGACGAAGCTTACGAAAAATGAAAATATTAATTACCATTTAAATTGAAGGCACGGAATAATGAAAAATTTCGAGTTCCTTTTACCGTGATATTTCGAATTACAAAAAGTTTATACTCTACGGAAGGAGACTCTATTGACCCAACAAAATTCGTCACGAGTTCCACAAAACGAAGACGATCGAGCCAAGCGGAAACGAAGGCAAAGAGGAGATAGGAAACGCGGAGGCGAAAGTCTCGAGTCCCGCGGGTGGAACAGAGCTAGTAGAGAAATCAATTAGCGAGCAGGCGCGGCAGAATTCGGTGACACACCGTGTACAGTTTTCCGGAGCGAAGCTGTAGAGTTTTTCCCACGGGATGTCGCGGCGACTGGCCTTCCCCTCCGGGGAACGAGAATTCCCTTCGTGTATGTACAGTCACTCCAATCACGAGCCATACATCAGTTTGCGTCGTTGACGAGAAGAAACGGGGAGGACGGAGAAAAATGTCCCGATTGTGAAAGTCCCGAGGGGATGAAACAGTGACATGCCACGTACCTTGCCAACATACCTCGTTCCCTCTCCCTCGTGCTAAGTGATAGATCGCGAGCTGGTTTGCCGTCGGGGCGACTCTCGCAATTTTTATACACTTTTTTCACCTGTTTTTTCCCCCCGGTTTTTCTAATAGTTTATCGTTATCTCTCATGATTTTACGAGCGCGTTCATGGCACAATTCCGAAACAATTGCAACACGAAGTCACGAAACAATACCGTCGAAATTTAAACTTTTCGAAACGACAAATTGGTCGATTATTATTAGACTGAGCAATAAATTTGTTTGAGCAAAAAATATTAGAAGAATATTATATTATGACGAATATTTATCTTTGGTGAAACATATATATTTACCTACTCGATTATACGGATAATTTTTGTATGAAAATAACAACAGTTGCCGCGAAGAAAGAGACAACGTTTGCTTCCTCTTTTAAGAGAACACGAGTGTTCTTTTTATTACTCAAACTAATACTATTATTTATTTATTGATAGAGGATCAGCGAAAAGAAGGAAGAAAACGATGCACATACGAGATTGAGATAAAGTAATTTCTAAAAACTAAAACTTTGACACAATCATTTCATTCTAAATTGACTGGAAATAGAAGTTACGATACAAAAGATTCTGCTTCGAGCATATAGAATTTTGATCTATCCAAGTCTGCGTAAATTTCCTCCAAACGTTTTGCAGAAGTTAGCTGCCCTGTTTCTCCAGACAACTTCCATACAACCGATTTTTATTCCTTTGACAGAATGATCAACGAGAGTCGAGGATGCATTGCGAAACAAAATTAAAAAGTTGGAGAGATTTTCGAAGAGCAAAGTCGGTAACGAGCAAAGAGAGCACACGAAAGTGTCTTCGCGTCGAGTCCCAAAGGGAGTTCGCTAAGTGATAGATCACGAGGAATAATGCGACCGCCTTGTCGCGCTTCTTCCAAAGGAGCGTCCTAATGAAAATTTCGTGATTCGGGTCTCTGGTGTATTTTTTCTCATTAAGCGTGCCACGAACATTACTGGCACGAGGAATCGAGGGGATCAAACTGTACTTTCAAAGCAAAGAAGATCGTGCAATGCGACTTTACGCGGTTTTCTCGATTCTATCTATTCGAAGATAAAAGTTTCTAGTTTGTAAACTTGATAATTTCACAGCGTTTAGCGATTTCTAGGTTCCATTCCATACGATGAGACGCGGTAGCGTATATTCGTGTAAAGAAAAGTCAAAAACGTAAGGGGCCAGAAGATTTAATCCTTTATCTTCGTTACTTTAACAAATGAAACAATTAATAGGGGACAGTGAAATTTATGCTGCTAGTTTCACTTTGTTGCTTAGATGAAAACTTGGATTATTCATGGGTCAATTCGGAAGCTTTAACCGAAGCTGAAACTGTTCCGGTTACTCATCGGCAATCTAAAAAATCATGTTGCCGTAATTGCTCTCGTTACCTCGGGCCGATTTTCATTTTTTTCGTTTATCGTTATCTAGACCAAATTAAAGTCCGACGGATCGATACACGACAGTTTGTCGCATTAATTCGTTGCGCTTAATTCTGTGAAAAAGCGACGCACGCCGCTGTACACTCACTTTCTAATTAATTATACCCGACGCTGAAATTATTTTCCGTCTGAAATAATCTTTCCGCTATTGTGGTTACGAATTTCCGAACGCTGCATCGCTCCGAAATTTTCCAATACAAAACGCTGATCGAGAGTGTTTTAAGAAGAGAAACCAAACTGCGTTTATCTCGCTTAAAATATTTTTCACCTTGTATGCTAAGAGCAACACCCAAAAAGACTTCGACTGATATTGGACATAAGTAAACACTGTTATCGGAAGGCAAATAAAAAAACATTACTTATAAATACCCGGAGAAATTTCAAAATGAAATTCAACCCTTACAATTTCGCAGTGTACTTGCTGTTAAAAAGATGTAGAAACAGCGCAAATTCTATCGCTTTGATGCTTGAAAACATCGAAGACAACGGTAAAAGAACTTTAGTGGTTGCTATACATCTCTATGGCACACATCGTCGTATATCACGATCGCAAAGAATTAAGAAGAAACAAAGTCACATATTCAGTTACCGCTAGAGAGTAGTTCAATATGGAGCTACACACGCGCCTAGACGTGTTCCAACAACGTTCACAGTCTCGGGTGAACGCGCGCGCGTCGTTCGAAACAGACAGCTTCTAATCGAGTTCACCATCCAGAACGATCGAACGACCGCCGCTTGGGGGTAATCGCGCAGTTGCTAGATCGCGAACGGAGCACAGTGAAATTAGCAACGCAGCTAGACCCGCGGCTCGCAGTCTCGTCGGATATTCCCACAGGTTCCGGGATCCAGAACCCGGGCCGTGTATACGTTCGATTAAGGCCGATGACGAGGGCGTGCACGAGGGGCGCGCGTTTTACAGGCGAAACGCGTTAACGCACGCTAAGTAATGGATGATCCAGCCCGGCCACGGTTTATTTTCACTCGAGACTTTTGCTAAATAATTCAGCTCGCGCTGGATGTGTATCGCCACCTAATTGCCCTGAAATATTAAGCAACAGCTCGTGTGCGACAGCTCGACCGGCTTAACAAAATTTCAACGAAATTTAAGGCAGCTGACAGCGAAACCGCGAGGGAAGCGTACGAGTTTTTTGACCTTTCCAAACGTATCGACGATCCTTAGGCTTACTTTTCTTTAAAAATTACTTATGATTGTGACAGTCGTTGGTCACTTCTATATTTCTTTTAACAATCGTTTCTCCTCTTTAGCGAGAATATCATTCTTTGTGAATCGACGACCTCTTAACGATCTCTCTGATCGATAATAGGTCGGCTCCTCTTTTATTTTTACGTTGAAATCTATACGGTGATCCTAAATATCAGAGCTTTGATATTATTTATGCAGTCGTTGGATAACTACAGAATTTCGTTTGTCTATACAAGGAATCAAAGAAACCACGAACGATTTCCTATTGCAATTTAACGCTTTGTTGATTCCAACTACGTAAGACTGCTCCGGCATACAGGAAGCTTTGTTTTATATCTGACATGACATTGTTCCGTACACGATACTTGTTTGTTTTCAATAACTGGTTCTTCCTACTTCCTAATTGTGTCGACCGATGGAATGCGATGCGAAGCTGCGATCGATACGATGGCCAAGGATCGTTCGAGACCGCGGGAGCAACCGAAAGGAAACGCAGGAAAAGACGGCGCAAAGAAAAAAAAAGATCCCAGCGTCTGTTGCCTCGATTTCTCAGTGTTTCGAGGGATAAAGTGCAATTACTGCGGAAAGAAGGTTCGGAATATGCGGGACAAGTGGCTGCCGAGTGGCCGACAAAATTCTGGGAACGGGTTAAAAGTGGTTTGTGCCTCCCCGGACGGGTGAAAAAGCGGATCCTCTCGAGTGGGACGCTTGTCGCGTAATTTGGAACACACTTCGCGAACGTGGATACGCTCTATGGACGTAGAATGCTACTCTGCCGACCACTTGTCACAACCTTTTTCCCTTTCCTCGATGCTGTTGAACTCGCGACCGCGCAAATGAGTCGCGCGTACAATGCAACCATTCACGTCGATACTTTTAAATACGAGATTTCCTGTATACGTCCGGGCGTATGCGTTCGTTATTTTCCACTAGACGCAGTGTCCATAAACAGATAGAATTTTCTATAAGCGTCAAATGCGTACATCCAGAGATAGTATTGCAGCGACTCGTGAAAATATTCCGACACTTACATACCACGGACAATTTTTATGAACCAACACTATAATGAGATACGACTATCGCGATTAAAATAGTAGAATTTGAAACCCAAATAGAATCGAAATAGAATTGAAACGTATATAAAATTTGCAAGACGTAATGTATATTTAATGCGAGCATGAACTTTGTCCAAAATTTTGAAATTTTTTAAATCGTTCGCTATCGCTGCCAAACTTCAAATTGTATTCAGGAAAAGATTCTGTAAGTGTTCAAATATCTTCGCGCATAAATAGCTTCGTATATACTTCGTATTAAATGCAAATGGAAAATAAATCTAAACTTTCAAAACGATATTATTAATACAATATATCATCGATACAATGTATTATTGTCAATTCACAAGATAATATGTTGTATGCAATTTGTTTAAGTCTACACTTAAAGCAGTTGCTTGTACGAGAAAGGAGCATTGTCTCTCTATCGCTCAAGTAATAAAGCGTTTGACGTTTATAGGAAATCCTCTAAACTCGTTACCCGATAGAGAGGGGAAAACAACCCAGAATTAAAGATTCTGTTCGTTCCAAATTATCCATTCGTGATTCCGATTATGCGGGAATGCATCGACCGTAACGAGATAAAAGAGCTGAGCGAATTCGTCTCGCGAGTTCGGATCGACTTCTCGTCGAAACGAGAGAATCGAGGGACGCGCGAAATCGGCGATATTAAAAAAAAAACGAGTTTAACACAGAGCAAGAGGAGTAGAGACGAGTGGAAAAATTGGAATTTGTCATCTGATCACGGTCGCTCGAACGCAGCATCGCGCAAAATTGAATGTTCCAAGCACTATTATCAAAGTTGGGAACCAGCAGCAGCGTAGGTATTTCGACACAGAGAAAAATTCGTGTCAATGAATTATTTTCGAGTGGCATGTGTGGCCATCCGATGCGATCGATCGCCGTAAATTTCGGCCATCGCCAGCGTCTATTTCGAAGAATCAACTTCCACCGAGCGTCATCTAGTTTCGTTTTTCGCGTCGTACGAAATAGCGCCGAAGGCTTCTGCCAGCTAGCTGTAAGTCGTCGTATTATTATTAAATCTCTAGTCGCTTCTAAGAAGATAGGAGGAAGCAAAGTGGAAAATAACTTCGTAGAATGACGTCGAAAGGAGAATTGCCCCGTCCGATTCTTGGAATTAGCGGTATATGCGTCGTTAATTTCTATTTCATAAATCGTTCCGCGATTCGTCACGGTGGCGAACATCATTCTCGTCCGGGAACACATGCGTGTTTTGAGAGGGAATTTCAAGCGTCGCATCGTTGTAAATCGCTAAAACGACAAAGCTCTTAGCGTCTGAGCGAACGTAAACACGCTCCCTCGAGGATCAGGTGTAGATCGGAACCCGGCGCGACGGCTTCTTCGCTTGGCGAAGGGTCGCGAGATGCGGCGAAGAAATATTTTTCATTAATCTGATTATTTATCACCCGTCGAGCTTTCACGAGGGTTTCCCAGCCACCCTCTTACACGCTGTAATCCCGTGTAGCGGCTACGTCGCGTTGCGGTTAGGCGTTTAACGGAGAAGGGCGGAAGAAGAACATGGGGAGCGACGACTCGCAGCCCGAAATCTATCGTTATGAGACACGGGGACAAGCGCGTCCCCTTCGCCTTCCGTCCCGTCTTCTCATTTACATATTGAACGTCTGCTCGCATAAGCTGTTTGAAAATTGTTCGTTCCCGAATTAGGCCTAGCCTTCGTCGTCTGAGACCCTTCCCGAAGGATTCCAGTAAGACTTTTGGCTATCCGCTAACAATGAAACACAATGTAACGAAACGCCCCATCACGTTATACACAAAGCAAAAATATCACAAGCACATCGACTCGAAGACAGTAAAATTGAAAAAGCGAAGGGAGATGGTGTTCGTAACGCGACTGAAAGAAGAATGGCTCGTCGGATTGAAGCCTCGTGTTGGTCGGCGGTAAAGTTATATTTAGCCGGCTTTGGAACTTTCTGGTTCCTTTATGTGCCTTTTTAACAAAGGGAAACTTCATTAACCTTAAGAGGGTGCGCTAAACTAAATGAACCTCCATTCTGGACTCAGTGCGGTACGCACTTGTTCCACGATCGAAGGTACTGTCGTACCGTAAGGAAAGCTCGTGCCGTAAACGTAGAGGAAACGCGATACACGAACGCGTTCGGAGGCTGCAGCGTAATCGTTGCAACGTCCTGTGCACGTGTGCAGTTATCGGTATTCGCGTGGCGGCTCCACGAACGTTCGTGAGCGTTTTCGCGCGTACGCGTATCTATTTCCGCGGTCGCGTGCACGGAATGCTCACCGGCACGTGTAAGTTATCCGCCCGCCCTTATTAGACCGCCGCTCGCCCTCCCATTAAATTTCCACGAAAGCGGTGCTGGCGGCGAACCGTGAAACGGAGCCGCGTAAATCATGCAACGATAACGTCGGATTCGCGGTGTGTCCACGACGACGTTCCGTCGGTACGCAGGGTCAGTCGCGACACCCAGACCGGCGCGAACGACGCCGTTCGGAATTATCACGAGTTGAAGAAGAGCTGGTTTCGATGACGAATCGCTCGTGCGAGGGACGGAAGGGAGGAGAGGGGCAACGAGAACGTGCCGAATACGAGATTCGCGACGGGGATGTCGCGGTCTCGTCGCTTCCAGATTAATAATTGTGTTTTGCCCAAGAAGATTCGACTTGGCCGGGCGTGGCACCTAGACTAATCCGAAGACGCGAGACATTGCAATGGCTCCGCTCCTACCAGGGTAATGATACGCGGGAATAACTTAAATCGTGATTTGTGACCCCGAACAACGAGATAATGGAAAGTAGGAGTCAATACCCGGGGAATATCGAGGTTATTCTTATTAAAGTCGGGGATCGATTACGTACGTCGACAATCTCGATAGCGTTAAACACGCTTTTATTCGTGCCTCCAAGATTCTCGCACATTATCGATGCTGGCTTTTGCAAACGTTTCTCGGTGATTGTCGGAAAGGTTTTCTAAACGATTGTGAGAGATTTAAATATAAGGCGTAAAATCTGGCGTTCGATTGTTTTCAAGGTCTAATCGCGTTTCGCGCGATTATTCGACCAGTCGATCGTAGATCGGGGAAATATGACGAGGACCGAATGCCTATTTTACGTGGAATTTGCTTTACAAACGATTTCTCGGGCATTGTCTCGCGGTTCGCGGAGTGAAGAAAGGACGCTGAATAATACTCTGGCACTTACTTAATACAGGCACTTATTAAGGCCGACGTTTCTCGTTTCCACGATTTATAATCTCATATCCGCTAATTAAATCAAATATAACTTCACGAAATTCTTGGTAGAACGCTTGGTAATGCCGATCATCATTACGAGGGACGACTTCTACTTTATGCAAAGCACTTTCGAAGAACACCGAGACGTTTTAATGGAGTTAGGAATACGTTGAGAAACCCCGATCGACGTTAACGCGACACGGCACTTTAACGAAATATTTCGTGGCCTATCCCGTACGATCTATGTGAATATCTCTAAGATATAATGGAATAGTTATTGCCTGTGTATACGTATCAATCCTAACAAAATGCTACTATTAAATTAATAACTGTTGATTTCTAATTATAGATTACATTAATCTCTAGAGATTATCACAGGTGAAAATGTATCGCGCCATAGCCTTTATAAATTAAAAAATTAACCAAATTCCCACTATACTTTTTCCTTACCAGGTGTGGAAAATTATTGCTCGCAGTGGCAACAAATAGTAACATTCCCATCGCGTTATCACAGGTCCATCAAAACAAAATTCGCACGAGGTCAAATTTCATCTGCGACAGCCACCAACTATTAAAAATTGTTAATGCCTGATTCAAGATTACATTTGGAGAATGAACAGGTTAAATTCTCCGGAATCTTCGTGCGCGTCTTTAAGTTTACGGCGTTTCATCGGTATTTCACGGAGGGTGCTCGCGGCCCGATTTATTAGAGCCCGGAGCGTAGTTATTTCTCTCGCAGTCCTCCTCCTTAAAACGGTCGTTTCGGGCGGCACCGCGAACAAGAGAGCAGCGCGGCGAGGTATTCCCAGTGACATACGGTCTATTAGGACTAATAATAGTGACTCGGAGAGGCGCGGACGCCCGTATAGTCCTGCTCGACCCACGTCGTACGTCTTTCTAGCCGGTAGCCCAGGCTCCTCCGCAAGCGGACCACCGTGAAAAACACGATCGCCTGTCTTGGGACAACGCTAACAGCGCAATCTCCGCCGCGAAGTCTCACGTTCGATTCATGCATCAATTAGAAACGCTCCCTTCCTCTGAGTTATCGATCTCCGACGTACGCTTACGAGCCAGATACACAGAGCTCATCTCTTATTTTGTTATATCTTATTGCGACGATGAATTCGAGTGAACTGGTATAGGAAAATCGGATTAAACAGAGGTTCGCTTTATTCGAAGTCTCTCGATTTTCCTGCGAACGTAACGATCAATACGTGTTATTAATTACTAATGTAACGTTGACACTCGAAACGCCCGAAACTAGCTGGTCTCGAAGAAATAGTATCGACGAACATTATAAACTTCGATATACGTGCATTTTAATTTGTATTCGAAGATATAATAAAAGTCAATCGGAAAATATGTAGAAACAAAATCAACGCAAATAAGAAAGGGGGAATTGCGATGAAAGCGCTCGTCAAACGCTCGATTATGTATATACGTAAAGTCAAGTATCATCGGGAAACCGTGAAACACAGTCGGCATAGTAAGAATATCTTTGGCTGAAAGTTGGCGCGATTCGGCAATTTAAGGTAGACCGTTTGTAAACGAAGAGTATGAGAGCGCGCGGCTGGCAAGTGGCTGGCGCTTCGACAGTGAAACTTGGTTTCGCGTTTTAAGCAGGCATCTTCGCATGTTCTTCATCGTTGATCACGTAACAGCCTAATTAAAGCGCTCGTTCCCAACGGCGCCCTCGTGGAATCGATACTCGAGACCCGGTCGAGAGGGCAGCTTGAAAAGCGACGAGCTCTCCCCTTTCCCTGCAGCGGCCCCGGCGGAGCGGCACGTCCTCTGAATTTTTAAAATTCCTTCAGGAACGCGTACACGGATCGCACGGTAAATCGAGGCGAAGGATATTCGGTATTCGATTGAAATATTCACCGGCCGTGTTCGAATTTCCAGATAGCCTCCCGATAACGCCCGACCACCTCGTGATTCTTGTGCCGTTCGTGAATGTTTCAATCCTCTCGCACCATCGATACATAAACTGTTCTTTCGCGCGAGAAACGACGATCGCAGAATCTTCCGTGCTCTAACCGTTCCATAGGCCGAATTTTCTTCTCCATTCGTATCATCTGGTTACATTCTTTCCAAACTTTACCTTCCTTCACTCCCTCGACGTCGATAAATCTTAGTTGAGAAAACTAGAGGCATTCGTACGCGGCGATTGTTTGGATTATTAGACCCAGGGACAAAGAATCCCTCGTGAGGAAGCAATGCCCATAACTCAAGCGATTAGAGCAATCTCCTGGTAAACTACAATTCTCAGTTAGCCATTCGGCTAATTCCATTCCTCTCTGTGTACCAAATACAAACAAGCGGTATAACTAGGACAAAGATTCCTCTTGTCAAAAAAAAAAAAAAAAAAAAAAAAAAAAAAAAACAAGGAATCTGCGAATAATCCATCGATCGATCGTTTGTAAACGCCACGTTCATCTCTAACAACGTTGAAACAGAAAATACGATTTATCGCTGGTCGTTGCTTATGCCAAATTCCAACGGTCACGGTAAAAGCAAGATGCGCGAAAGAGAAAAAGACGCGTCTGAGAATTCGAAACGTGTCTCGGCGCCTGACGATACGATAAATCGCATTGTTTTTGGCGGCCAGAAATAGCAAGGGGAAAACGCCGCGGCGACGAATACTCGAGTCTTTGTGTTAAAGCTACCAAAACGACCAGCTCGCCTCCTGTTAACCGGTGGAGATATGTTCGACCATCTTGTTCCGATTTCGCCACGAAGGGGCCATTTTGGCCCCGACTATCTCGTTCGCCTGGGCGCCATCGCGATCTTCCTTTCCCGGTTAACGTTCTTGTTCCGAACTTTAGTAGCTTTTGTACTTGATTGTGTTGTAAACGCGTCCTACGGATTGTCCAATAATCGCAGAACCTCGCTATCGTAACGTTCGAGTGCCAGATTTTACTGGATTCCCACGACTAGCTAAATATAATCATCGCTACTTCCTTTATTTTCTTACGTCGATCTCGTTTCAAAAGCAAGTAACTTTCTATCTTACGTATCTGATCGGTATCCGATTCCTGATTTTTCAATGTTTTTCACGTCAACAAAATGTCCACCAGAGGGCCGTGATTTCGCAATTCGTGAACGACTGCGGCGTTTACTTTTGCGGACTTTTACGGCGTACCAGCGTCTCGTGCAATTTTCGCGTTTGTACGCGACGAAGAAACGCAAAGAGGAAAAAGTACAATGTTGGTTACCTGAACCGAACGTAGACGGCGCACGTACACGAGTTTTAAGTAGAACGAAAAATGGGATGCTGTTTCGAAGCAGGGAGAGAGTTACGGTTATTGAGGGGTGGCAGGACCAAAGTGCTCAAAAGCAGTGATCGTACGAGGTAGCAACTACCAAGAATGGAAATAAAGAGCAAAAAGTAATGGAGGAATGGGACATTGAAAAACAGAAGGGGAAGATTACGTTGGTCGGAGATCTATTTCACGTACAGACTCTTTTAAACTATTTCTTCTCTTTGAAACGTGACTTTTCTTCCAAGGTTTGCGCGCGGTAGGTTAAGCCTAATTGAGAAAGAATAACAAGCTTTCTGGGGCACCAAGAACAACTGTTAAATCACTAACGCTCAGAGAAAAAGAAGAAAACACGGTGATTAAGGATTTAAATTATACAAAATATTACCATTGGTAGAGTGACTCAAATAGAGAGAAATGAACATTCCCGAGAATAAATCTCGCATGGTATTTTAAACCGGGTCTGACGTTCGAAATTAAGGTCCCCTAAACGAAAAACGGTCAACGCTGGTTATTGTTACCAAAGCTAAAAATACCGGCTGTCCGAAAAGACACGACGAAAGGAAGACGAACGATTGGTAAATTTAGTGAATGGGAGCGGGACGTTCACCGGCTGCTTGGAAAACAGAATTAATCGCACGTCACCATTCTTATTTTGAGAAGGGTCGTTGGAGGTGCCGGATAACGGTTAAATATATCCTACGTCAAATTAAATGTGAACGGAAAGATTTGCATAAAACAAAGACTGCTATCGTACATCGATTTAAAAATTCACGGCGACCGAAGAAACGATGTAATTATCAAGCGTTGTTTGAATTTCGAATACTGCGATTAGAAAACAAGAATAATCCATTCGATCGTTGACCAAATTAATCCTTGGAAATCGAATCGCTTTCTACCTTGTGAGAAGAATTAATAAAACATTATTTTCGAAAGGAAAACAAATGACAGCGCATCATCGAAGAAATACAGAGACATGGAAAAAGCGTTAATTCCACGGTTTTAAAGCACGGCTGTTACAGCACTCGCTTGTCGAAAGTTTGTTTAGCCGAGCAAATTCGTTGCGCTTAAGAAACTCGGGCTGACCGGTTGCTCCTTCTTCGAAACGGAGTTGCACAATTCGTTGCAATTTGTCGATCTCGCTCGACGGCGCAACTTGGGTCGGGGAGCCTTCAACCGGCGAGAAATATCGCTGGATTTCTAGGTGAACGAAACTGACAAAGCTGACAAGGTGACGGATTTCCGTGGCTTATGAGTTCCCTTGGACTTGGCGCAATCGTGAGTTTGCAGCTATCGAAGAGCGGAAACGCGCGCGAGCAATGCGAACAAATGTGCGCCATGGATGCGACTATGCAAGCACTTTCTCCAACGAAAACCGGTAGCTAGACATTGATACTAAGTTCTTCGGTTGTTCGCAATTACTCGTCGCGACGTAAATTGCGGCCCGAGCGAAGAATCGTTCTCTCAACGACGACGCCTTTGTACGATTCTTGAGACTTGCGCCGCGTTTCGAGCATTAGGTTTCTCTTGATCGAGGAGAGAACGCGAGAGAGAAAGAGAGAAAGAGATAGAGAGAGAGAGAGAGAGAGAGAGAGAGAGGACGGATGCAGAAGAGATAAGAGGAGGAGAAGGTAGGCGAAGAATGAAACGAGAGTGAAATAAAGAGGCAGAAAGGCGGACTGAGCGGTGAAGGGAGAAGAGGAGAATCGCTGGTGACGAGTCACTCTGTCATTTCGTTATGAGTTACCGGGAAGAAACGAGGCAGAAGGAGGAACGGGAGACGAGCAATTCCTTCTGGAATTTCGGGAACGCTCGAGGGCCTAAATCGGTCTGCTGTTCTGGAAGAAGAAAGGACGTCTCCGTTCTGCGATCAAAGGCTCCACCGAATCGTCGGGCGTCCTACGGAAAATTCAAAGTCGGCCGCCTCGCGCGTCTTATTTCGTGTATCGTGCTGGCTGCACCGAAGCACCCGTTTTTCACGGTAGACCTTGTGATTTCCTAACTTTGAATTTATTCCCGTTTTATCTTATCGCGTTAAGGAATTCGGATATGGGATTCGTGTAGTCGCGTGGTTCGTTCTAGCTCCAAGTTAATCAATTTATTTAAGTGTCAAGATACAGCCACCGCTGTGATAACTCGTTTTTCAATGTATAATCAAAACAGGCTTCACGCCCCCTCGCTAGAGGCTTGTCAACGTGCCGCTCTTCTGTCGCGGTCGAACGCGTACCAATCGTGCTGTTTCGTGTTCGCTGAAACTATTGAACGAGTCTACACGCGAGAACGTTACCCCGCGATAATTAAAATAAGAAATCTCAAGGAAATGTTGTTGCTCTGAAGGCGGACGCGCTCGATTTCCGGTTAATAACCGATTCATCGTGCGCCTCGGCTTCTTCGCCTTCGATTTCGACCGGCCGCCTTGAGTTAATTGAATTGATAGGCAAAAAAAGAAAAAACAGAAATGAGCTTACTTTGAAATATAAACACGCTGTTTCATGTAATTTGGGAGGAGAATACAGAGAACAGAGAACGAGGAGTTAGAAAAGAGTAATAAAAAGGAAGAAACGTTTTTTACGTAGTTTCACACGTGACATTCGTCAATTATCGATTTTTTGTCTTCAGTAGTGTCGACGAAAACTGGGTCACTTTTATCTCAAATTACAACTCCGTCAAACTATCAAAATACGAATGATTTTACTTCTTACCTAGTTGCAATTATCGTACAGAGGCAAGAACATTCGGTCTTCGCTATAAAATAAAGTATTCCAGTCCCAACTGAGCCGAGGAGTTAAACAGAAAAATGCTCTGTATTTAAAAGCGACGAAAGTATCTATCAACACTTGCGCAAAGGTAAAGGTAAATTTACGCGAGTATAAAGTTCTTCGAACAAGAAAATTCCGCCGTTAAATACACTGTGTCGCTGTCGGATGGAAACGCGACATAACCGACACGGAACGCGTACTCCTTTCCTCTATGGTTTTGCCTCTTACGCATTTATAGACGGTTGCAGCAGTATAAGCCTGTCACGAACGATAAACACGGGCGCTCTGACGATGGCGCCGCGAAACTGTACATGTCGCGGCGCCTGATGGCGAAAATACCGCGACACGGCAGCCTAACAGGAAACGGGAAAGAGCGCGTGTGCTCGGCGAGGCGATGCTGCAAAAGTTCACCAACTACCGGTGTCCCGCCGCGGAATCCGATTTGTCTCGGTTTCAAAGGAGCACTTGAGCCCGCGGAAGCGGAGTCGCAGCAGGCGGATACGGAGGCGAAGACGACGGAGAAGGGCGTTCGAAACTAGAACGGTCGAATTAATGAAGTAAACCGGGACGACGCGGCCGCGGGAAGCGGAGGTAGCCGAATCGATGAACGCGAGAGCGCGAGAACGAGCTCCCGTTGAGAACGATGGACGCGGAGGCTCGGTTCCGAGCTAATAAACCGGAAACCTAATGCGGTTCGGCCTAATAAACCGGAATTACCCGTATTAGGTGTCGGATCCTACGGTGTATCGCACCCAGCTTCTCGGCAATAATGCGAATTTAGATTGATCCGGCCACGTGGAACGTAGCGTTCCCTGTAACCTGCGAATTCCCACTTCCCTCGCCTTTGCCGAGGCCTGCGACGACCTCGACCGACATGAGATCGATATAAATTTATTAGCGGCTGCAACAACGCTGCCTTAAGAGGGATGAATATAAATAAACGAGCCAACCGTGCCGAATATAAACAGCGGAATTAAGCGCGCTCCACTAAGAGGACCGGCGTTTTTCCATCGAATTCGAGACCTGCCTCGTGGTTAGTTAATAGATAAGAAATATTGATAGGGCAGGCAAGCACAATTATTTGTAATAATTTTCTCTTTTCTGGCATATTTCCCTGCTACCTAAAGTACGCGATATTTTTTCATTATTTTATTACCGTATTAAAACCTAATAGTGTCCCTTAATATGAAATAAATTGAATCGCTCCGTGCAAACTTTAACGTAGAAGCTTATTTGACTGAAATAGTCCTGTGTCACTCTCCTTGAAATAACTACGCTCATCTCTCTAAAAGAAGGATAATAAGAAGATATAAATACAATATTTTTGACGCGGAGCGATATTAATTGACAAAAATGAATATTATATCGGAGTGGCGCGAGTTAATTGGAAAGCCGATCCTACGCAGAGAAAAACACGAGGCAAGCAGAGGCAACTGTGAGGCTCGGCGGCGCTCTCGCGTTCCCCAAACAGGCAAGCGGAGTTTTTCAGTGGGCCGTGGAAAAACGCGTGGCTGAGGCGACGAACGGAAAACGCGGAAAGCGCGGAAAGGAAGAGAGACCCGAGCGACGCGGATCAGGGAGATTTTCGCTGTGCGAGCATCGTTGGCGGGGCGATGGCAAAATAATCGAGAGCCGCCTGTCGCACCGCCAGGACAAAAGAGATATATATTTCACCGTCCGACAAATTTCCTCGCTAAATGGCCGTGCATAAAAATAGCAGGGCAAAGAGAGTGACCAGGGGAAGGGAAACAAAAACAAAAATCCCAACCAGGGAGCCAGTGCCGTGGCGAACACAATGCCGGTGAATCGGATGCGCGAATTAAAAACTCGTCGTCCGGCCAAGCTGCGCGATAAATATAATAATAATCAGAAGCCCCGTCTGTCAAACGATTAACGAACGACCGGTTGTCCCGCGCTCCTGGAAATTGCCGCTCGAAATTGGAATTAGATTTAATAAACAGAATATTCCCGTCGATTTTCAAACCTTTCACTCTGAAAGTTTGCAAATTTGGTGCATGAAATTATCGGTATGTATTTTTCGATTAGAAATTTTCAACTTTCTACCTGGAATCTGAAATACTTATACAAATACAAAGATCTTTAGAAATGTCGGAAATGTTTCGTTCTAAAATTTCTTATCCGCTAATTAACACCATAAGCCTATAAACTTGGAAAATTTCAGTTTGAAATTTTTTGGCCGAAGCTTGAAATTCTAACATACTAAATCCTTGATCGCTTCTTTGAACGAAGATAAGGATTTCTTTAGAAATTCTAACTAAAGTGAAGATTAAAGTAAAGTGCAGGTTGAACGTGGTTAATCAAGAAACGTTATAACAGATTGACTTGATTATTAGGCTTTAAGGGTTTAACGGGCATTGTTTCTTTGTGAAACACGTATTTTGCGATAGGCGTAGCTGTACGAGATCGCTGTTGCGCCGACTCTGATATTTAATGACGTGCAACGACTAATTCGGTCGCCGGCTTTTCAACGCTTTTCCAACGAACGATTAACCCTCTTCGGCCATTGAACGTTACATCGTTTAGAAGCGAATCCGTGAAACTCGCGTGTATCCTGCACGATAATAATAAAATTACAATTCCGATTATAGAAATGGTTAATTCTGACACACGATTGTTCCATCGTGATCCATGCAAATCCTTCTAAACGTTGTTCCATAAATCTTTCAATGAATCAAAGGAGGAAACGGATCGCTATGTTCAATTCAACAGTCAGGATATTACGAATAACAGCCCGTCGCGTTTTGTGAAAACGTAACGAAGAACGTAGCAAAAACGTGAAAATGTAACGAACGTTGTCGTTCGTGGAAAATTGCCATCAGTGAAACAAAATCACCGGTACTCATCGACTGCATCCCTCTGCTTGAAAACATCATGCGATTCACTCTGCCTCCATTTGTCGCTTCGAAAATCACTGTGCCTGGCATGTCAAGCATAATTCTTATAGATTGGATCGCAAATTGTTTTCGAATCTCTATGATGTTTTATTTAGTTTCATATCGAGTAGACCATTTCCCCAATTCGATTTTACGGGAACAGACAAACAATAGAGATTGTCAAGCTTTTCATGTCGATAATCCGATACACTATACTGTCACTGTAGTAACAGTGGTTTCAAATGATCTTTAGGAGTAATTATTTATAATAGCATTTGATAGGAGATAAAAATGGGAAACCGAGGATTTTAATATAAGATCGAACAGAAATCAAACTATCGCACTGTGTTTGATTTATCCGAGAACGCTTATAACACAACCGGGTATCCTAGTTGAAAACTAAAATTTCTCCATGCAATTTTATTTTCGTATTTTTATTTCTAACAGATGGCAAATAAACTAGTGCAATCAATAAGTTCACCGTACGATATCCCGGTCTGACGGACTTCATCTGTTTACAATAATCCTCCTTCAGATATAATTAATGGAACATTGTCACCCACAAAAGATTTGTAACCAAACTGTATACGAAAGGGTTACATAGCGATAGTAATAGAAATAAAAAGCGATAGAAAATATGTTGTTATTTTTATATTTAGAGGTAGGATCGCGTTAGTCACTATTATATTATTGAGATAAAAACGCCACACTTCTCGGAGCCGAAAAACCTTTATTGCACACGCTTGGAAAGGAACACACAACGAACACACAAGTCTTAAAACTATCGATCAGGTCTATCGACCGTGTCTGGTAATATCTTCTGGTTACTCTTTTTGTAACTGGCCGTCAGCATATAGATGGCGAGCGAGAACTCACGTTGTCATTTTCAACAAAATAAAAGATAGAGAACCAGAGAAACTTCACCGTGTTTTAACGATATAAAAAATTATTAAAGCAGAAATAAAAAAGGGTAACCGATTGCCAATGGGATAAAGAGATTTTCTGTTTTTTCTCAACAGACTAGTCGCTTCTAAACGAACATCCTTTACACTCGAAAATGGTAGATACGGTTCCATCCTAATACGCAATTCATCTTCGTTCCTCTCGTAGACAGGGAATCAAAGGGACTAACAAACTACACGTCGATAATGAGCGAGCAATCAGAGATCCTCGAAGGATAAGCACGTCGTAGCTCGGTTCCTTTCCATCCTCCTGGCATCGTACCAAAATACTTTGTCTCGACCGTTTGAAAAATGGCCCAGCACGAAAGAACAGCCGAGTCCCGCGGAATATTCATGAACCGTCCACCCACATCTTCTTCCTTTTCCCTATCACGCCTGCATCGATGTAAACGCGCGCAACACGCCGCGAAATTGTTTGCGTTTCGAACGATTTGCTCGTGATCGTCGAACATCGCCGTGGCTACGATTATCGCCGCTAGTCGGAACGATTCGATTCGCGTAATTTTTTTATATTGGATAATTAATCTTTTAGAGAAAATTAGAACGCCGTGTAGTTCAAAATATTCAAAAGTAGTCGCATCTATCTTTTTATGGATAATCGAGATCTGGATTTACTTACTCCGAGAAATTGTTACTCGATGTAAATCTCCACCTACCTGAAACAAAGATAATTATACGCTTCAGTATAAATTTCAAATAGATAAATATTCCAACTGCATATAACTAAATCATGGATGTTTACGCAAAGTTATATTTTTATGAATATGACTAAATAAATGGAATATGGATCGAGACTTGTTTCATCTACTAAATATTACAAGGACTGGATTATATATTTTGCATATTTCAATTTCTCATAAACACATGAATACCCGCGCTCTCCACACGAACAAAACCTAAGGACCATCATCCGATGTATCTAACCGTGATCAGATAGCAATGGTAATCTAACAGAAAAAATAGCGTGGGCGTCAGCAATATCAAAGTAATAAAATTCTCATTTACTCTGGCGCGTTGGCCATCGTCGTTGTCGTCGTCGTCGTCGTCGTCGAACGTTGCCGTCACGTTCTCCTCTTCGTTCTCATCCTGGCAATCCGCAAGGGTTTAAACCACGGCGCGGAAGCTCGACGACGACTCGGCATTCCGCGGAGCACAATTTACGAACAACGCTACACTCTCTTTCTCTTTCGCCCTGTTCGGGGTTCGGTTGGGTCTGTCGTTGTCGCAAGTTGCGGGTTTCGGTATGAGGCCACGTTTCCACCGAGTCCTCTCCCACTGTGTATATGCGGAGTAGTTTGTCACAGTCAAGTGCTCGCTAAGTATGCACGACCATTTGTCTCCGATCTTCTATTCTGGCACCAGCGTTATTCTACGCTCGCCGCAAACAGAATTAAATGTTTCTGCCGCGTGCTCTCTCTTCACCGAACGCATCTATACATGGTATGCACACGTATACGTATATTATACGTTTCATCAGAGTGCTCCGCCACGGTCAGTATCATTTTATACGGCGATCGCCATAGCCGCGAGAACTTGGTGCGCAGCCACGTTTTTCTTCGGAACTAGAGCGTCGCTCGTTTCGCCAGTTCCCAGGAATTTTTGTCAACCAGCTCTTTCTATTATTTACGCGCCGCGCCGCGATCGTTTATCCCTGGTTGCAGTAGACACGACCGTACTGGACAGACAGATCTGACGCGCGAAACTCTGTCATTCTCGCCCGAAAGCTACTTTCGTTATTGTCTCGGTTAACAGTGAGTCGTGAAAATAGCAAGATTATTCGTTTTACTTCGCAATCCTATCTTTCTTAGTTAGAACGTAGTCCTGGTTATCATCTTGAAATTCAAGAAAACTGAAATTCTTTTTACCGTTTTCCTTGCGTCATCTTTGTTTCTCTTCGTCTAATTGTAACGGACTGTTCGATATAGCCTTACTTAAAAGCTAAAAATATCACGAGTAACTTTAAATATTTCAATCAACGTGTCTTGAAAAAACGTACAAATGCTAGATAGGGCATTTTAAAGAGGACAGGTATATCGTATTACTTTAATCAAATTCCCGAGGTCCATGGAATTAGAAACAGAGATAATAGCCGGCAATTCTCGGAATATCCACGTCGTTAATAGCCCCAGAACATACGTCTATTAACGAGGTAATACTCTCCAAGTATTTCGTTTCCTTCACGATTTCGCTAGAAAGGCAAGGAATATCCGAATTAATCGATCCCACGTTTTACTCGATTCCTGGAGTAGCGCGTCTAGATAAGGAATAAGCTTGCGCGACTGTTGGCTCGAGCTCGTGATAGAATCACTACTAGTTGATACGTTCTCATTGACCCGGTAGATAGAGCTTAAATATGGAGGATTACCAGCGTATGCGTAGGGGGTTGAAAAACCTCGGCCACCAAATTATTTATAGCTTATAGCCCTCATAGTGGGAATAAAGCGATTTATATCACGGTGATATAAAAAGAGCGTTGCTTTTACTGAAAGTCCATTAATAATGATTCGCATGGCGGCCTCGTAAATGATCACACTTATTATTTATACTCGCCACCAAAGAAGATGGATCAGTTCAATTTTTTAACGGCGCGATTACGCGCATTGAAAAATTAATCAACGTCGGTGTATGCGCGCGCGCGCTATCAATAATCCGAAATTATATTTATTCGAAATCAATTAAATAAAATAAAGGCAGGAGACTGAAAAGAGTCAATGGTTATTTCTCGTACCAGTTCGTACTCACGCTCCGCTTCTTTAAACAAAGAGCTTCTCGACAGTTTTTCAGCTTTCTCTTGAAACGTTCACAATCGCGACGGCGCTAGATCCGCGCTGATGAAGCGTGGACCGACAAATTTTTATTAGGAAAATTTATTCCGTGGCCTGCGCGGCTCTGTCGCTCGCGTTATCTTTCATTCGCGACAGTTCCTCTCGCGTGTCCGCGCAAAGCAAATGGATGCTCGACATGCCGGGTAAAAGCAGGATCTCGAAATGCACTAGCTTTTAAGGAATTAAATCTGCTCGATCCGACCGGGTTTCACGTTGCCATTCGCGTTATTGTTTTTCTACGTATGAAATATTAATTCTCTCGGCCTCTGTATTTCACTTCGTCCCGATATTTCGTTCTTGCAGTCGCGACTCTGCTCATAATGCTTCGCCACGATTTTTCTCTTTGCCAATCGCGAATTTTCCGTTAGATTCTATGGCCAAGCAACACGCCTGACTTTTTATTTCTGTCAAACGTTAGCGAGTGTTAGCCGATAGTTAAGTACCACGAGCGTAAAGTAATACTCTGCGAAGATTGGAAAATAGTTAGGAAACTACTCCCCATTCTTACTTATCGTCACGTGTTACTAATATAACGCGATCCTATTTGCGAGGGTGAGTTTAGGTATGAAACTTTCGATCGATAGTCGTGGCCACGATTATAATTGTACCGTATCTATGAGACATAAGATAAAGCCAAATTCGTCTGCTTATCCATCTTCTCCTCTCACTGCACACTATCTCTGAACGTAGCTAATCTTGCGATGGATTACTTCGCACCGGTAAATGGAAAGTGACAGATCCCTTTTCCATTATTCGTATTCGTTTTCCAAACGGTGTACTTACGAAGGCAGTTCGACCCACAAGCACGGGTATTACGTACAACCGCAGCAAATTGGCCCAGTTCTACCAGAGGATTTGCTTAACGGTACCCTTCACGGCGGAAAGTTTCCACCGCAAATTTCTTGCTCTTTTTTTCGAGGGAACTGGAACGGAGTTTCTCGACCAAACGACACGGTCGCGGCTGTCCGACACGGGAGAAAAAGAGCATCGCGCCGGTCATTATGATGTCGCCAAGAGACAAGGCGATGGCGAGGTCGCTTTCAAACTTTTCCTGGACGAGTAAACAATTTATCAGACTGAAACTAAAACATAAAGGGAAAACGCACGGTGCTCGCGCGCCGTCTCACAGCCTCGTGGAATTTTCACGCCGCGCGACCCTTATCGCTTCTCTAGACTTCTCGCCAGAAGTTACCGTGTCCGGGGACTTCAGTTCGACGAGTTTTATCCGACGGCCACTTGCGCGAACAGCGGCAGCAAGTTGTTGGAAGAGCGGCCAGAGAAGCGAGGAACAAGAAGTCGAAAACGAAACGCAGAAAAAGCCCTGTAGCCCGTGAGATCGCTAGAGATCGATTCGAGACGCGTTGCCAGAAGCGACTTCGTATTTCCTTTTTCTCTTTTTTATTCTCGCCACTCGGCACTTTAAAATTCGACACGGATAACTTTGTAATCGAACTTTGTTCAAGCTATATGTAGTGGAATTATAGAAACTGCATAGAGCCCACGGAACAAATAATATTGATTCGATATTTCAAGAGTCTTCCTTTCTTTCTTTTTTTTTTTTAGAAAAAATAATAATTTTAACACGTATAAAACCGAGTATTGAATGTCTATACCGCTCAACTGCAGTAGAAGTAATGCAATATTCGACTGTAAAGATATAGGAGGGATTCGGAAATACAAATAATTCACTTTATTCAGCACACAACAGTTATACACGTATCTTATACTCCGAAGACCTCGTAAACCTACTCGCACGCACGCTTGTTGTCAACAGACTCTTCCAGATGCTTCTCAACGACTGCCAATCGTCTGCCAGGCCCAACTATGGCCTGGACACCCTCTGACGCTTACACACGCATTCGCATGTACAGTGTAAATGTATCATCTTCCTAACATCGACAAAGAACCAATTCTGGGTAACTTGACGTGATCTTTAACTTCAGCCATTATTTCAAACGATAATACTTGGGAATACAGTTTATCGGTTTTCTCGCTTAGTCGTTTGCACATCACGTTTTATCCAAAGACAGTAAATCTGTGTTACTGACTCTCTGAACAATATTACGCTTAATCGAAATGAAAATTGCACGTAATATAATATGCATAGTTGAACAATATAATTTTTTAAATTGCTAAACTAATTGCGTATAGAGAACGCAATATAATGAACATAGAATCGAAGGGTCGAACGAAGCATAGGAATCAAATTGGCATTAAAACAAACACTTTTCTTTCCAATTTTAGCCCGTGGAGTGGATGAAACCGCACATACATATACATACGTACGCTATATTGCACATTGATGGCACGTACACGGTACATTGGTTGTTTGATACTTGAAACCGGTGCTACGTGGAGGTTGAGTATTTTCCGGATTTGCCGGTTAAGCGGGCGCGTTTTCAACCGTGGTCGGTCAATATGCGCGAAAAGGAATATGTGGGGAATAAACGCGATCTCTCGACAGGGTGCGTCTCGCGCGTCGTCAGTCAAGATCAAAGCGCGAACAAACGGCGGACGATGCGTCGTGACGCGTGGACAACCGTCGTACTCCGCTTAATTACGAATCCTTTTCGAACGAGGCCACTTGTGTGACTCGGCCCGACACGTCCGTCCTCCGTTCTCTCTTTTTCGTTCCTCGCCGGGTTTACCTCGCAGTACGTCGCGATTATACTTCGTTTTATTAAAGCGTGCGCCGACGTAAACGAGCGTGGTAATTGCAAACCTCGGCTCGTTTCATTGTGTCGCCTTTCGCGTCCCGAGTTCTTGCAGTTTAAACGGTTTAAATTGACAAAAGCTGGTCCCCACGGCTTAGAACGGTTTCGCACTGTGTCTTGCCTTTCAGACAAGCCATCGTCTAGATTAGAACCGTGGAAACTTTTGTCGATGTACTTCTAACCTGTCGCTATTTTATTTGCGACCTGGTGGCGTTTAGCGCATTACGACTATGGAGTAGCGTACGCGTGTAACGTATGCTGATAGCAACTTCGCGAAAATAAGAACCTCTCGGAACATAAAGCGACCAAGTCTAATTTTTATCAGTCTCTCTGTTTCGTTAGTACCTGCGCCATTCACGTGCAATCCTCGAGCAACAAATTATGTACTTGTTTCCGCAAATTTATTCATTGTAAACGATGGTAAATTCTAAAGCAAATTTATTCATTAGCATCAACACTTTTCCGTACACTTCGATTTATGAAATCGATTAATGTAGTTTCTGAACGATACATATATCGTAGTTGTTAACTCTATTTCGTAGAGCGCCTCCTATTTAACAAACGCACGAATAAGGCCCCGAACCAAGACATCAAAAACCTTGACATGTTTCACGATCGCAACACGCATCGCACGCGACAACTTTCCAATAAATGCAACCGAATGTCGATACTGGCAGCAAGCCTTATCGTCGCCAAAACTCGATAAAAACTTTATCGAGTCAAAATCGGGCAAACTCGTGAATCAATCGTTCCAATCGGTACCTGCTCGTTCTGGATGTCAGGTCAAAGTGCTGCTTAATCATTTTCTCGGAACTTTGTAAACAAATTCCCAAAGCCGTCGTTGTTCGTTCTCACCAAACGCAAGGTACCGTTAAACTCTGGTCATCGTTATGCATATATTCTTTGGAAATTCCGAGGTTAATGGCGCTATTAACTACTATTGACCCTCGTTCAGCGGCGGCCGGATCATCGTTATCGCGAGCATCGAATACTTTGTTACATATTTTATAGCGATGAAGTCAAAAGTCGCCTGAAAAGGCTCTTTATCACTGTGAGATAATTAAACGTATTAAAAAATATAGTAAATGAAAGCGAAGACGATGAAATTTAGTCATTGACTATTGCCGATAATATCATAAACGTGATATAATAGCAGACTCTAACACCATTTTCAAGTACACAACGTTATTACACTCGGCGGAAATTTAGCAGACAAACGCGACAAATTTTCACGGAATGGCGTGGAGCATGTCGGCACGATAGAGCAATCCGCGAGGTTCATTGTTCCACAATCCTGTTTCTCGGTAATTGCCTTAATCGGCCGACATAATACGGGATTTACGATACGCAAACGGTATCGCGATCGACAGAAACGCAGCCTTACTGCCGTTTAGCACGTGTCGCCAGGCATCGGTCTACTTTTTCGCGCGTTTCCATTTCCCGCCCTTTTTCGACGCTCGACCGGAATTCAAGGGATCTCCGCCCCCGCGACCCGTTCGAGGCCGAGTCGATGAATCGAAACCGCTCGTTCAGCCGTTTCGCGCATGACAGCCCTGAATTTAAACGGGAACGTTGATTAGCACTCAAACTGGGAGACGCTGCGTTTCGAGAGAGATCGCTTTATGACCCATGCCAATTCATCGCGTCGTTTCGGCCGTATTCTTGCTTTCGTTCGATGCTTTGGAAGCGGTAACATATCTGTACTACATTTTCGTTACGATGACGGGGACGAAGTTTCATTTTTTCAGTGGGAAATCGATCCGCATTTTACCGTAAGGCAAAATTACTAAGAGAAAATTGGATGTGTTTGGTGATAAGGGGCATAAACGCTTTTTTTTTGCATACGTATCGCGATATTATAATCTGTATGAAAATAAGTACAGCGATCCATCGCATGATGATTTTGAAGTGACCGTAACTAGATATATACAAAAAAAAAAAAAAAAAGGATGAGTGGATCAGGAGAATACATGTATTTACATGTTCTATTGCGTGAAAAGCGGTGTAACGCGATCGCCTACCAATATTAAATACGAAACGGGTAATGAATTCAGTTTACTTTTGAAGCGTAAACTGCACTATATGTACTCCGATATGAATTACGCGTTAACTATTTACGGTGATATATTAGTTTAATAAATTGATAACGATATAAGTATTCAATTTTAGTTGAACGTTCTATTATAACGGTAAAATTATGATGGTAGAATCCGATTTTTCCAATAAACTATGAAAACGCATAAAAGATGAAAACGGATTCAAAATGAAAAGAGTAAATAACTTTTCAACGTGGGTTTTATTTATTATCGCATCCGGTTCTCGACCATCACCGATCTCTCTGTGTAATTTAACAATCATCAACCGATCAAAAATACCGTAACGAGCAACCATCCCTGAAACCACCGCTGAATGGAAATTTATTCTGCAGTATCATCCAATACATTTATAAAAAAAAAAAGGAAAAAAAGGAAAAAAGGAAAATCAATTTAAACTGGTTTTTCCGGATTGAACTCGGGTCGGTCATTGACTATCTCTGCGGCACATTTCGCGAGATTCGTCGATTTTCTCAGCCCTTAAGTACGGGCAAATAATTTTTGTAAATTTCCTGTGCCAAACAGAAAGAAGATTTGCAAAGCTAAATACAACGTCGAATAGAATCATCAATAAACTACTCTCATATGCCTCAAATAAAAGTCTACATACATACATATATATATATATATATATATATATATATATATATATATATATCGCTGATTAACGACAGCTGTGCTAAAATTATACTAAATTGTGCCAATATTTCGTTCCATTGTCTATTTAAAGAATCAATTAAAAACCTCTTCCACGCAATGTTCCTTCTAGTCTGCTTCGAGATTTCGTTTTTGTTTGCATTGGATCTTAACGTTCGTTGTACTACATTTTTTCTTTTTTCTTTTTCTTTCTTTCCTTTTCTTTTTTTTTTTTCCCAAATAGAAGCTACGCGAATATCTTTGGGGCTCCAACGACATTTGCACATACTATTCCGTAGCAAGGGTTAATGTTCGTGTCTTCGTTCGTGCGATTTGGCAGACGCGGTACAAGTGAACAGGATTAAAGGAAAACGAAAAGCTCCCAACTACGCGTCAGGAGTCATCGCGCCACCAGCTCTCGAAACAACGACTCGCTGAACCGAGTATTCCTGGTATATTCATTGTCGGTTCTATATTAGACGTCGAGGACAGCTTGCAACCTCGCAAATGGCACTGAACCTCTTACTGTTAGCTCGTAAAAATCTTTCCCTTTTGTTTGTAAAATTTCTCCCTTTGTTCTTCAAATATACACGCTTGAAATCGTCTACTCGTCGTACAATGTGTATTTTCAAATATAGAACGGTGATCGATAACGGCACAATTTCCACGTGAGAATTCGTTTTATGATTTAGATAAAAAGTAATGGAATATATGGGAGTGCGGATTTTTTCGTCGCGTTAAAGATTAAAATTATTATGCGTCTGAATTCACTGGCGAATTAAGGGGGAAATCTTTACGATTGCTTTAAGATCTGTAATTTGTACACGTTGATCGTAAAATTTCATTCCATTTCCTTACCAAACTTATCGCTGTCACTTTGAGAGAATATAAGAAAGAAAAACCAATAAATTTGAGACTTGTAAAATTTCGCTAATGATATATCGGTCCAATCGTGCAAGAGAGTTATTAACGTTAATAACGTTATTTTCCCCGCGATTAGGCCGATCGTTTTACTCTGTTGGATATCTGGCGATCTTCCAACCTTCTAACGTCGAGTCACGAGAGAAACGCAGATGCAAATTTGGAGTCGATCAACCATCGACTTTCCTCAAGTACAGTCGAAGAAAAAGGTTTCGAGCGTGACTGAAAAACGTTACCACCCTTTTCAACGACCCTAATTCACGAAGGGGTCGAGGTCTTGCCCCAGCGAGAATCTTTTCGCGAAATTTCGCTCGTGGGATCTGGGTCAATGGGCGGCTGCAACTGCCATCTCCTAGTAGAGTCTAAAGGGTTACGGTAGTGGCGTCGTTTTCGGGCGAGCCGCATGCGGAAATAAAATCACGACGAGGCAGCGGGCGCAGCTGTAATCCGGCAACGGTACGAATTGCACGTTACGATTGAAAGATATTTTCAGATGCGGGCAAAATTGTGAAGAAAATTGTGAAAATTGTCACCGAGGCAGCTCGGGCGATAGTTAACTGTAAGGACACGTACACCGGTCGCTCACGATTTTCTTGTTCCTCTGTTTCCCCGCTCGTTCCGATACAGGAAAATATAACGGAAAACTCGCTTATCGCTCGTGTACGATACTACGAGGGTCATTGCGCCGAATACTCGAAAGAAAAGCTGGAACGTAATATAAAAGTTCTCATTGAGAAGTTTAGATCCTTTTTTAAATCGTAGTTTAAGCACTTATCCCGAAGGATGCGCTACCAACTGGATGTTCCGTACTATTATGATACTATTTGTTAGAGTTTCAGCGATAATATGCACCAGATACGCACACCTTAATAATACCTTTGGTACATAAATGCAGTAGTATCACTCTCGGTGACCTGTACTCTTATTGCACTGCTAGCTGGCCTAAGGACAGAACGAAAGAAAAATCGCCATCAATTCGTTCGCCTACGCTCCTAGACAGTCTCGCGATTCCAAATAAGTGGAGTTCCAGAAACAATTTCATATACAGTTCCATCACATACTCAATTTTCTTTTGTCGTGCAAACATTAGCGATATAGACTTCCATCGTAACAAACATTTTCCTATTCTTTATATAAATACAATAAAGAGATCCAACAGAATCAATCTGAATTGGAGATCCTTTTAAGCGAAGAGGAGATCCAAACATGACCGAATTTGTCTCCGGGCAGAAACGGGTATTCGTGATGCTAGAAAACGTATCTCACCCTCATTTCGAAAGCTGACACCGGCAAAGAGACAGAGACAGACAGACAGACAGAGAGAGAGAGAGAGAGAGAGAGAGAGAGAGAAGGAGGAGGAAAGCGAATAGAGTACAAAGAAGAAAGAGAAGGAAAACAATGAGGTTTGCATCGAGAGAGAGGTGGCAGAAATTCCCGGTTGCCTGGTCGCGAGAGAAGCCGTATCTCTTCGGTATCTCTGAAATACGATGGTGTTTCGCGCGTAGTTCTCCACACAGACACACATACACAGGTTCATACAGCGGAAGTTGAACGTTCGCCGGAACTACGAGTTCCTCTTTCTACCTCTAACAACTATTTGCTCTCCAGGTGACCTTAATCTAGGAAATGGTCACTAAGAGGTGTTCTCTCTGCGAGAGTAAGCAAAGCGAAACGCGGACAAACGACTGGGGAGACAGAGGATAACACCGGTCACGCGACAGGACGAAGAAGTCAGACGGAGGGACAGCAGCAAAAGGAAATAGAAAACGAACGGAGAAGGAGCGGATGAAAAGGGATCGCGAATAGCAGAAGACTCGGAAACGTTGCACGGAGGTGCGTGGAGCACGCGCGCGTTCCGTTAATGTACTTTATCAGAGAGGAGGCACGCGTTGCGCGAGCTTTTCCGAAATAAGGTCGTGTAAATTCAGCAGCAGGTCCGTCCCTCGGTAATTCCGAGAAAGGGCGCCGCCACTTTGCATTAAGGCCGCGCCGCCACCGTTGTCTTGCGAATCGGTTATGAAACGGTTATGCGTCCGCCGGATTCTACTTAGCTTCGCGCAGGCGACAGCGAATTAAAATGTGACTCGCTTTTACACGTTTCGAAATTTTCGTTCGCGCGGATCTGCGTGGATGTTCCACGTTCTAGAAATCTTGCATTTAGGATAGAAGTTGCCGATAAGTCGTTGAAATTGTCCTCTACAACAAAAAGGAAAGAAAAGTGTTACAACAGACGGAAGGAGGAAACAGCGCGTAACGAAATTCGACGCACAACGGATTCGCTCGTTATTCGCATCAGCATTTCAACGACAACGAAACTGATGACAAACGAATGGTCTTGGAAGGTAAACTTGGATTGTCATTCTTTTAACAGTCGCGACTCGGTTGCGCGAATATTTATTGCGCGGTAAGAGGTCGTCGCCTAGGGTTAACGCAACAGGAAACGGCAGACGTCCATTATTCTGAGAACTTGGCTCGACAGTCGTCGTTCTTTTGCCTCGCATAATTTAAAAACGAGAGTAACTGGGTCGTCATCCAACAGGTTCTCGATCTTCGTTCCAAGTATCCCGGTTGGACGGTTGCGAAACGTTCAACGACGATGGTTAAACGCCTAGAATTCGAGCGAGATGAGAACGACGACTGCTTCGTCGAAACGAGGATAGCCGGTCCACGGGGAAACTCGGTCAACGACTTAACCAGATTTACCCGGGAAACTTTCAGAAAATTGACGAAGGACGCGGGACGTCGGCGACGACGTCGTCGTCGTCGTCGTCGTCGTCGTCATAGCTGTTGCCTTTCAGGACAAAACATCTTCCAACGGAGTTTTCTTACCTCCTTGTCGGGAGCTGAAGGCACCGGTGCTTCCAGCGATGATTAGAAGCAGCAGCGGGCTTAATAAAGCTCTCGAGGAAGGCAGCATCTTTCCTGTACTCCTACCGGCGCCTGCGCGACACAGGGTCCTTTAACCGGCTTCCCTCATCACAGCCTCCCTGGAAAAAGAAAAAAGAAAGGGGGAAGATGAATGATAAGAAATTGTCGACGAGAATTGATCGGACGACTCGTTGCGTCGTTTAAGCGGATCCGATGTATATCTATTGAAAAATCAAACAATAACGATGTAAAGACTTCGCGAAGAGCTAAGACAGAGATAATTCGATGTACCGTTAGACGATATCAAGATAACAATTGCTTATGTAATTGCAAATTAGATCAGATATTCCAAATGACAGCTGCTACCAGATTATATTAAGTGATAAATATTTGATAATCTGTAAGTCGTCGATCATGGTTATAAAAGCATTACCCCTTGATTTTGTTACGAACCACTGAGCGAAGTGTATTTCGAATGGTTCTAAAAGCTGCGACTTCGAAAATGAGATCTTCTTTTATTCAAACACCGGTCGATACCATCGACGAATTTATCAAGTTTCTGTGTATCGATTAAATCTTAAATTGAATAAAATAGAACGCCAATATCATTATCGATTTAATTTCATTTCCAAATAAAAGATGCTACCTTTAGTTTATTTTGCACGCGTTCTTATTTCGCTGCGCAACCAATCTAAACTATTTTACTCTAATGGGATTGTAATTGTTCTTCGATCAAACCCACGATGATAACTATGTGTCTACAGGTGCATAGCCATTTTCCTGGTAATGGAAGCGAGTTATCGAAACAAATTTCAGTGCATTATGCGCCGTGCTTTCTCGACGCCGACAAAGCGAAAGTTAACCCTTTGTGCCGTTTGTCAATTGCAATTATCCGGGCTGCAAGGTGATTACCCTTGTAATTCTTTTTCAGCCGGCAATATCCTACGGGCGAGACGGCCAGCTCTTTTTCTTCGCTTTTCGCGCCGATCCGCCGAGTTAATGAGGCCGGAACATTTAATCCGGCGTTCATTAAGGCGTCAAAATTTGTTATCTTGGTCGCGCTGCAGAATAAAGCATTCCGCTTTTACCTGCGTATCGTTGGAAGAACCCGGCAATCGTCGCCAATAAATGGCCAACGAACGCGACCAATATACTTCGTTTCTTCATGAAATATCAAAAAGCCCGTTCTCTCCGCCGATCGATGAATCGTTTCGTCTCTTTGAACGAGGACCATTCACAGCATAGACCTCACCAGTGTTATCTGTCATAGAACTTCCTGCCTGCCCAACACACCCCGAAGAAAATTACAGAATATGTCATTTAGAAGTTAGGGGGGGGGTGGTTCTATTACTCCAACTAACTCCAATTAACGATTCTGTTTTTCTTTACTTACAAAGGAAGATACATATATGCATGAAACGGGCGTCATAAGAAAACAAGGAGAAAAATATCCTAGATAGATTTTTGTTAATCTTCTTAATTTAATATCGTGATCTTCGTATGGAACGTACGATCGATTAATAGAAAGTTGCAATATTTGTTAGAATTTAATAAACGTAATTTTCATTTCTTTTTAAAGACGATAATTAGAATACTCTATAGCGTACAGAAGCACATGGTTTATATAAAATTAGAAAAATCTATGGATCATCATCGCGATATGATTATAATACGGCGACGATAAATTGATCACGTTGAAGTTGGAAATGGTGCAATAATAAAATATAAAGTTCTTACGATCTGACATAAAAATTCACGCTCCGCTCGAGCGTTCGCCGTTCATTCTCTTTCCTTTCTGCACCTGTTAACTCTTGCTAGACGACTGATTCGCCACGCGGTGATTTGCATATTAATTAAATAGTAATTAACTCGGAATATTCGTTGGTTGTTTGTTATATTTCGACGACGAGTAATCGTCTGTTGCAATTTCTACGTTATTATCGTCATTCGAATTAAAATATAATAAAGTTCTGTTTCGATCAACGATTTCGATCGTTTATTTCGCGTAATGAACGTTACTCCATAAATTACGTAGCATTTCACGCAAATTTCAATGGCAAACCGTTCTCGCAATCCTGAATACCATTTCCGGTGATTCCCCACGACGATATCGTACAGATTTTTCACCGGTTACCTTTCCCTTGTATTCGTCACGGCCTCGACCTGCCTCGATCTTGGTCGGGGATCGGGTATTTTTAACTCATCATTAGGGGTCATTAAGCTCCAGCAACGGGGAGGAACGTCGACAGTGACCCTCCGAGCCAATTGCGGCTTCGTCGCTGTTAAAATTAAAATGTCGACCTTAACGACGCCAGTTACGAAGGAAGTAAGCTTGCGTGTCTGTTATTAAAAGACTACGTAGAAAGGAAATTCGTAAAAGCGAATCAAAACCATAAGTGCGCGAAACCGACAATAGGAATATATGCCATGGTAAAATTACTTATGGTAAAATTTATTCCATTAGTCGGACATTAGATGTTGATGTAGGGTGGAATTATAGATATCGATGGAATTTAGGAATTTTCTATTTAATCTTTTAGAACGACGAATAACGGGGTTTTATATTGAGCAAACTTTTTACGATCGACTATTACGGTGGACATTGATAAACATGGCCCACTCACGTTGTACCGTAACTCCGTACTAGACAACGCTCGAAACTTCCTCGTGTGAAACTTATTGTTTGTTTGAAAACGAAGAAGAAAACGGTCCACGATTGCCTGACCCTAATTTCGCGAGCAACTCGTCGTCCCTCCATCGACGAACGTTGTACACGCCTGGAGAAACCAGGTCCGTCGTAATCTCGAGTTCACGAGACAGATCAAGCGTCGGCGGGCCGTCGTCGGTGTTTGCTCCAACTTATTTATTTTTCCGCGGAAGACAGAGCTTGGCCGGGAAGCGTAGCTCGACACTGCAGAAAGCGGAAAGGGAAGAAGAGAGTTGGCCCCGAGGGCGCGTTGGATTTCCATTATGCTAAACCGCAAATGGAGTCCTGCGATCGAGTGTCTCTCTGTGCCACCCCTGGAGGCGCACAAAGCCGCTGGAATAAGGCTCCTAAGGTGTAATGTTACCGAGAAATTAAATTCTCTCGTTCTCTGCGGCCGCCTTCACCACCGACTCACCCCATCGTCCGATTCCTGCCTCTCTTTCTCGTTGCCTCTTGCTACAGGCTGTTTCACGGACCGTCCAGGGATTCCTCGAGCCAAAACACTGTTTTTCCAACCAGCCCTTTTTCTGTTCCCTCTTACTCGCTGCTAGTCGTAAATACAATCGAAAGGCCGTCGTTCATCTACGTATATCGAATCGTTTGCGCGGATAAGAGCTGCTACACAGAACTGGGAGAAATGTTCGATCGATCGTAATGGATTATATCAACCTCACGTGCATTTTCGACTGTACATTAATTATTGGATGGTCACCACAGCTACTGATCCTGTCACGTGACAAGTGGAGCAAGCACATATAGTAAAATTTCGTTCATACGAATCTGTCAAGCGATAAGTACTATCTATAATTTTATTATTTTTTTTTTTTTTTTCATATAATACATAGATTGCGGATTTTTATGGAAATTTACATTTTTATGCAAGCAAGCGAAGATACGAAATCCGAATAGAGATTCGCCTCATTCTTTAGATATCATTACGAACGAATGCCTTACTTCGAAAATGTTGCATATGTTGGTAGATTATATGCAATCTATACACGTATTACACATGTAAATTTTCCACAAGTGCATAAACATTCGCTGGCTAACGATAGTAGTTCATGTTTAGATAAATGAACCCAGTTATTAAGAATTCATTTAACAGGATATATAATAAGTAAAACTTTGCTTCAGAAAAAAATTAACTTCTTATAAACGCGAGTCCCCCTAGCCCAAATTCTTCCCAATAATAGCATAATATCTAAGAGTAATAATAAGAGAGGAAATTCGAGGGTCGAAAATCATCTTAAAAAAATTTCTTTCTGTAAACTATCTAACAGCGAACCTGCAAACAGTACCAGTCTTATTGAACGAGCTGTACGTTGCTCTCTTCCTCCGGCTTTCTTGTCACGACACAAATGAACCCGCAGCACCGTGTCGCCGGCGTGCGCCGCTATCTGCACACGTATGCGAACAAAAGGATTCGCCTGACATTTGAGCTTTTTGCCGAGGAGCACGTCCTCGACGATGATTTTCTCAGGTTTTCTTCGCGTGAGCCAGGCCTCCCAGTCGTCACGGTGAATTACGGTGAAGAGCTCCTGGTGAATTTTGATCGCAACCAAAGACGCTCGAGACTTCGGTGCTCCCTCGGCGACGCTCGTCTCGCCGGAAACGATTTCTTCGTCGAATCATCCGTCGTCGATCGACCAAAAGTAGAGCGTCTAGGTTTCCCTCGCGACACGGACCCTCGGCTGCGAGTGACAAACGCGTTTCGAAGCTCGGGCGATGTCGAAATTCACAGCAGCTTTTCGCCTCTTTGTTCCGCGCGATTCTACGAAGATTGGACGTGAAACGGTGAAAGGTCGACGAGGTGGCGGCGACCGTGGACCAACTAACTGCGCACTTTTATCGAGGCGTCAGCCCTATCGCGGACAGTCTCGAGGAAGGTTTTCGAACTTCTCCGATGCGAAATGCAGCGGAAATGCGAGATACCAGTCGAGACGCGGACGAAGACGTCGGATTCGAACCATGATTCTAGCACAGTTCTTCCAAAACTTTACAAAGTGTGAATATTGAATCTCTATTAGCAACTGCAAACTTCGCGCGCAAGTTAATTTTACCGACTATCAAATGGAAAATATATGAACGTTTCTTTCCTCGCGTTAAGACGGAATATAATTAATTTTTCCCTTTAAGACTGATTCTCGAGTATTCGCTCCTTTTCTTGCTATTACTTTTACCTTCTAGTGGAAGAAACAGGAAATAAAAACGTTGAATCCCCATTTTTTTTTTTTTTTTTTATCTTTATGAAATCTGTGCAAAATTTTTGAAATATATTATAGTACATGTCACAATAGTCAGTCCATTGTCAGTTTTCGTAATATGGTGTTCTACGTATATTATTGTAAAAAGTTTCATTACATCTTTCGAGTCACGAAAGTGTGTCGGTGCGGTGTACAAGTTATAATTTACTGAACTATGCAGTGGAAAAAAATGGTACTTGAAGCATCGAAGTACTTGATTAAATTCAAGTTCTCAAGGATCTTCACTTACACCGCTGCGCGATTTTTAACCCATCGCATAAGAATCTACACCGTAACGCAATAGTATCGCATTGCTGACAATACGACATGGAAAATGGTAATTTTCTTCGCAAAATATATCAATCCGGTATTTGCATCGGCGAAAGACGGCGAAAGACGGCGAAAGACGGCGAACGGACGTCTCAATTAAGGTATTATTCCGAGGCCAAAGAATCAAAGACTGAGCTCGCGGAATTGTAAGGCGATCCCGTTTGGCGAGAGAGGGACGCGGTTGATGGAGGACGAACAAAGAAAATTCTCGAATAACTTTGGAAATCTGTGGAGTTCGAAGCGTCGCCACGGAACGCCGGACTCATTACCATCCATCGTATTTCAACAGAGATTTTTTCCCCGTCGTCGACGTTTCCGTGCCGTGAACGAACGGCGAAAATTAAGGTACGCCTTTCATCGCAATACTGCGAACGCGGCACGAACGAGATTAGAGCGGCCTCGGGGCGTATCTCGTCTTTCGAATTAGCGCCAAACTCATCTCGCTTGTATCTGTCGGAAACGAGAGGAACGACCAACCAGCGAAAGGGAAGAACGAATCGTTGGGGCGAATGGGACCCAACCGCGAACGTGAATTATTAAAAGTTTCCTGTTTTTCGTTATCACGAGATTTCTCATTGGTCTAAAGTCTAGAGGAATGAATAGAGTTCGTATATTCTGTTGGATTTTCTTTCGATTAGTTCTCATAGTGAATTTAGCCTCTACACTTTAGATGTGAATTACGGATTCATCGATAGCGAAAGGCGTTGACCACGAATCTTCAATTTTGAAGATAGAACGTCGGTCTTCTACATCCGATGAATCGAGTGGATAGTGAAGTGGTTGTGAAAATCTTCTAAACTTGTCCAGTGACGAGCAAATAACTGTTTAAGATTCTCCTGCAAATGCTAAATATCGATTAACTCAATTCTAAGAGTCACACAACAATGAACTAGCGATATTTTAAAAACTAGTGAGACGAATTCGACCAGTGTAAATATTCAAACTTTCATCTTTCGCATTCGCTGTGGATAAATAATCATCGATGCATATCTAAAGTGTTGAAGTGGTCGCCACTTCTAAGAAAACTCTACGTCTGGTCTTTAGTTTTTTTCAAGCACCGAAGCCATCGACAGCGCATAGACAAAAGACTGTCGAAGACAAACCAAAAACGGTACACGTGCAACGTTAACTTCAGGGTTTTTCAGTCTTAGGGTAACGCTGCTAGCGTACGGATCTGAATCAGCTCAATTGTATTCCGAACTTTGGACTTACACTTTTATATTCAAATATATATTTTTCTACCTTACAATTTATCCACGCGTTCCTTTGTATTCACCTGTAGGTATAACCTCAACATAAAGTACTATTTTATCGCAACAAAATTTTCATCCATTGTCATGACAAATTGTCATGAAAGAAGGAAACAATTATCATTCTGATGTTCCAACCCGCGGAAAGCAACGTGTAAAATAGATGGAAAGAGGAGCGGCAAAAGGAGCAACAGCATCGAACAATGCCGTTTAATTTCCGAAAAAATGTCCGCGCTATGCAAGTTATGAGCGGCCCATCCTATCCTGGGTGACGGAGAATTTATCAAACGAGATTGTCGAGTCGAAACTCTACGCGTATTCTGCTCGCAAGAAGGCGAAAAGAGGAGGAAGGGAAAGAAGGGAAAGAAGGGGATGGTGGAAAATAGAGACGAAGGTGATCGTAGAGAAGGGACAACGAGAACGAGGAATGCTCGGCCGCAAACAATGGAATTCTACTTGGTGAAAAATTTTCCAGCGTGTCGCTGCTCGGTGATCCTGTCAAATTACACCCGCGACCCCTTGCCCTGCATCCCGCGCCCCGTCCATGGTACCCGGTGTCCCCGTCATATTTCGTAATATCGCGGAATCTCTAGGTGGGCCAGTCGCCGAGCTGGCAGGATACCGCTGGCTCGGTAAATCGTTTTCGAATGGAAAGGAAAACTGGTTACACTGTGGAAGGAGTGGGAAATGGAAGACGCTCCTCTAGCCAGGCCAAGTGAAATGTAACGTCGAATGGCGGAGCGAAGTAGGAAATAGAGCGGGTGGCCTCGAACAGCACGGAAAATACCGTAGAAAAATCACGAGTTACGGATTGCGAAACCAGTCGGACAGATGGAGTAATGGCGCGTTATCGTGAACATAACGAGTCCCGATGTTCCAGGTTAACGTTTAACATGTTTTCTATCAATGTGACGCGTGGGTAACACTCGCAGATTAATTTAGACGTAAATTTATTGATTCTATCAGTATATAACAAGTCCTGTCTACATTGCGACCTAAACAATTGTAAAATGTGAAGATGAATTTTTATCGTGTTTAGTAACGAGTAACGAGTACTGCTTTATTATTATATATTATTACATATTTTAATTTCTTTCTTCTTAGAAGTCTCTCTTACTTTGAGATTTCGAGACGCTACTTGGAATATTTCCGATCGTTGACTATAATTTGTCAACTGAAAAGATTCTATTTGACTTTGTTCTTATGAATTATTCCATTTCATATTATCTTATGAAACAATTTGATTATTAACAGACGTGATTGATATACGGAAGGGGAACAGATTTCAGGCAGTCAGACTAAAATTTCAGACAGTTATATATAATAATAGAAGTATATTGTATTAATAAATACGTTATGAGACAGCACAGGAAACGAAACGTTAATGAAATTTCGCGACTAGTATTAAATTAGATTATACCCTAATATTTGTTAGATCATGTTATTAGATTATGTCTAAACCGATAATAAACTAACAAACGCTGAATACAAGAATCAAACCACCATCGATTATTCTTCAAGCTTCTTCTTACGACATTGCGAAAATTAACCGAATAAATTGCGATTACAGTCTCGATCGAAGCCAGTGGAATAAGAAGAAGCAGCAATTGTATAAAAGCCGTGGATATGAAGTTCCTGCGGCATCGATTTCTCGTCAGAAAGGAGAAAACGCGGTTCTCGGAAAGTTCGGTAAGAAGCGGAAGACGAGAAGCAAAAAGCTGATGTAAGAAAGAGTATGTTGGAAGAGAAACGCGCCTGGCTGAGGAACAATGCGGCCACACTACGTTGGAGTGAACATTTCTACGGATTCGCGGCTAGGAACACACGTCGAAGAGACTTCTTTTGTTCAGACTGACAAACGTACCGGGGGCCCTGAGATCGGCCATTTGCCAAACGAGATCGAAGATTTGCGCCGTTGCGCTGGTTCGTCCGTTATTATCGTCAACGCGTACAGATGACGACGAAGGCACAAGGATAACGAAATGAGGCGCCAGTGGTTTTCTTCGACGCGGAGAACGATCGCGATCTTTCCTTTTCCACGAGGAAACCCGAAACCAAGGAAATGTATATTACGAACAAGGCAACAACGACATCTTCTTGCTGGTTAACTGCCAGTCAATGTACAACAAGTAGGGTATGACTATCGATATCGTTTTTGAGTTAATCAGCGAGTGGATGGATCGCCACGCATGTATTTAACGAGTACAGAATAAAATTGGAAACCGTATCGAGTCGACGTCTCGCGAATTCGTTTAACCGCGAATGCGCGAGTAAAGACGAAATCAGCGAAGATCCGATGCTCGTTGGGATGTGCATAAATCGAATTACCATGGAGACGCTAGCCTGGAAAAGCGTTCCGTCGTAGTCCCTGATATCTGCCACCAATTATCGCATCTCTCGTTCTCGGTAGCAATTAACATACCTCTTTGTTGTCTTTCCCAAAATTACCGGAATTTGAGGAGAACGAAGATGGTAGGGGAGCAACGCGACAGAGGAACAACGAAGACGAATTCACGACAATTTGCCACACGCATCGAGAGTCAAACTCCCTTCAACGCTTTCCGTGACTCCAGCATCCCATCCACCCCCCGCCCCTTAAGATTCCTCGAATTGAATCGACGCGGTAACCGGTGTAACGCCAACAATATCATCCCCTCGCTCGTCCCAGCCGCATCCTTCTTCTCTCATCCCTCTTACTCTCATCTTCGTCATCGTCTTCGTCTTCGTCCTCGTCATCATCGTAGTCGTCGTCGTCGTCGTCGTCGTCGTCGTCGTCGTCGTGGCTTACACAATTCCGTGTGCCGCGTGGAGCCAATTACAACGTAAGAAACGTTAACTTAGTTTGTCAAGCAGTTAACATGGGAGAGCTCCTTCCAGGGACGAGGGTGCTTGCGCGCCGATAGCGCCGCCACCAGCTGAAGAGATAACTAGTTTGAGCCCGAGTCAACCCTGTTCCATCTCCTATGTGTTTCACTTCGTTTCTTTTGTCGAAACATACGATCATCGATCTATACGATATTCAGAGTGAAAATTAATTTTACGAACGAATATTTATTTAGAATTATTTAGAATTATTTAGAATTTGAGGGACCCTTTCGTTGCAACTAATCGTATATATATTATGTTCGATTGTAGTTACGAAAGAAGCAACTAAGCTTGAAAATTACACGATGCAATTCGTTTCGATCTGTTTGTTATCCGAATCGTCTCTTCGATATTTAGCTTAGGAAGATAGAAGAGACGTCTGTATAGGCTTGCGTAGCCACGAAGCCGAGTCCGCGTAGCTGCGTTCGAGGAGTCGACGGAGTGCTTCGGCAGCCTGAAATTCCAGGACCGACTGTTCAGGTTCCAACAGTTCGGCGCGAAACCGAGCCCCGCCGCACGCGTATCTCGGATATTTGAGTGCGTGTGTGTGCCACGGTAGTTAGGAATTCCGCATGCACGAACGTCGGGGAAAGAGAGGGGGGCTGAGAGGAGCACGATTATTGCTCGTCAAGTTCGAGATCGAGTGCAGTAACCGGGGACTAGGCAAGACGTTTAGGATCATTATTTATCCTCGTGCGGAATAATTTCGCGGCGCTACGGCCTGCCTCCCGTCCGACGCAAGTTCGTTGACCTATCGGAATTCCTGACATCTGCCGTCAACGGGCATTTTCATTAGCGCTGTTAATTAAAGGAGACGCGAGTTCTATCTCTTGTCCCCGGCAGCGAATATTTTCGCGCTCGCCGGCCCATTAAAGCGGGCTCGCGTTCTCCGGCAAAAATTCAATACGCGCGGTATTTCCACGCGTTTATAAATTTCTCATTATTTCCGATTCGTCTTCCGTTCGAACGACGTCGATGAAAATATCGTCCGCGAAAACAAGAAGAGCCAGAGACACGGTTAAAATATATTAATGCAAATTTTCATTATACCTATTACGACAACGCCGTATCTCATCGAAGATGCAACAGCTAAAAGATATACCTACGAATCCCGTATTTGGTCGCTCGGTTGGCGACACGCCAATAAAAGCGTCGTAAACTGTAAGCCGCGGAAATGAAGCACGCGTATTGCTAACGGACTACGACTACCAACTACGATTTGCAAAATTCTTTTCTATCTTGGTTTCCAAACCAACCAATCTTCCATTCTCAATTAATATCCGTCGTCTTTGAAAATCGGTAAAATCTAGTTGGTAATAGCGAATCAGGGAATATACCTTTAGCACGCTCGGTGCAGCTATTCGAAAAAGAATCCAAGTTGAATTTGAATCGACGAAAGCTTCGAGCAGCGAGAGAAACGAGAAGGCGAGGGCAATTCCACGCGGCAGCCAATTACGTTTCAAGGAATTGCGTTTTGTCGCGAGTTACGAGCTTTCGGCGGCGCGTCGACGGGGGTGGAAGGGCTCCGGGAGGTGGAAGACGTGGCTCGAGCGACGGAAGGATCTCGGTTGCAAACTTATTCGAGTTATAACAGTCGCGAGCCACCTTGGGCATCGTAGTTTGGGACTTGAGGCGCGGCACAGGGTCCCCGGCTCGTGACACGTGAGTTGCCGCGTTACACGGGGTGCCTTAAAGTGCACAGGGACTACGAAACACCGAGCGAGTTTCCCCGGTGTCGTGTTACGCCGACATACCTCCGACGTATCACCTTTTGAGCACGCACCTGCACTAACTAGTGAATCTGCTTTCAATTAGCTATGCCGGTGATATGGGCTACGCCGTGCCGCGCCGGGCCACGTCGACGGTCGTAATGCCCTCACTTTCTAATGAACTGCAGCCTGTTTCCTCTAGTCGTTCGCTGTTTTACGCGTCTCCTGAGTTTCGACTGACGCTGTTCAAACATTCATCGAATTAAAAGCGAATTGCTTCGCCGATTACGATTCTTGCGCGCCGGGTTACCTCCATTTTCAGCTACTATTCGTTTTCATTGCGACATTAATACTGCGCAAAGTGAGAAAATGGCTAGGCAAAGGAATATCATTTTTATTGATTATTCTTGATAAATTTGTACGAGATTGTCTGAAAAGTTTCTTCCGTTTCATAAGGAAATAATGGATGCACAACATTTTTAGTTTTGTATTATTTTATTGCACTGTGTATGATCGTCAAAATGGAAATAGAATAAAATGGTTCATACGTAATTCAACAAAATAATATAAAAAAGAAAACATTGTGCATCTATTATTTGCTTATAAAATGAAAGAAGCTTTTGGGACGACCTGATAGAAACTACTACGTGTTCTATCGGATGGATAACGGCGCTATCGAGAGAGCATTATCCGCAGATGTTTTTCTAAGAACTTTTTTTGGCAATTACGTCGGCCATCTCGGATGAGTCAGCTCGTATTGGGTATTATTGTGAAAAAGTCGTCCAAAGAGCGTATAGAAGAGAACAAAAATGTTGTGCAAGAGGAGACCTCGTTGATTTATTTTAACAAGATTCAATACAATCGTAAAAATAGTCACGGGTATTGGCTAGAGGTCGGTCTCACATCTACGAACGAAGTTGAATGTATGGCTATTCTGCTTGCGCGCTGTCACGTTAACTATCTTCTCGCCCTTACATAATACACGTTTCGAACGCGAATGAAGCTTTTCAACCTTCTGAAAATGCTACCTAGGAGATCGATCGTGCACCGTGTCAATGACTTCTAGCTGTTCAACCTGCTGTCTTCAAATTGACAAAAATACGATCGGTTAAGCGGTTAATCGAATATCCGAGAATCTGGCGCGTTCGTAGATTTGATGATTCGGAACACGTATCCGTTGGAACCATAAACTTAATCGTTAGATCAATCGATAAATCGAAGGAAACGCTTCGAAAGAAGAAGGTGGAAAAACGAGAAATAGCTTCGAGAAAGAGCAAAGTAATGACAGTAATTTTCTAAGAAAATACGGGGAAACCGCGACAGAGTATGATACACGCGTGCAAATACTTTTTTATCGATGCATTTATATTCATAGCCCGTGAGGTTTCTTGTAGTCTGGAAGAAGGAGGGGGGTGGGGGCGATAGCGAAGATGAGAGACAGTGAAACACAACAGCAAGTCTCGAAGAGAGGAGAGGGAGAGTGAGAGAAAGGATAGACGCAGAGCTAACAAGTCGAAGTAGCGAAGGGTGGTCAGGGGTTGGCGGCGGCGGCGGCGGCGGCGGCGGTGGCGATGGTGGAAGGAGACGAACGAAGTCGTGCTAAGCAACTTAGATTAGTTGAATCGACTGGCCTCTGCTGGCGAACCGCCAGGCCAAATTGTCAAGAGAATTGCTCTCCAGTCTTGCCGCTACACCGCGCGCCGCCATTCCTCACCATCGTTTTCTTCCCCCTTTTCTGCCGATGTGCTCTCTCGTGCGCGGTAAAACAAAACGAATAACCGTGAAAGTCCGTCGTTCGCGTAGACCCCAAAGAAATTCGACCAAATATCCTGTCGTTGTTCTCCGATAAATACAATTTCTACATATTTTTGTCAATTTCTATCTTATCTGTACGACGAATCACTTGAAACTGCCATTACATGGCACTTTTATATCCACGGTCACTTTGATTCGCAAACTCGATACCGAATACGCGAACGAATAAATTTGAAACGGCAACGAAATCGATCGGTTAATCCGATTAGATACTCGCCGAATTCCGCGATTCGAAAAGTTGGACACAATAAACGATCAAAATGGTCCCTGGCGTGTCCTGCGTCTACGGCGAAAATAATTGTTCGAGGACGTTCCAAGTTGACCGAGAGTACGTGTTACTGCACGTCGGGGGCGGTTTTATCTCGATCCTTTATTTCCTACGCGGCCGATCGAACTCGTATAGCTGCTGGCACGCGGTCTCGTTTTATTGGATTCCGTGCAAGGGCGGCGCCGTTTTTCCAGGTTACCGGCCGATGGAGAAGCAGTCGCGTCCTCATCTATCATCTGCCTGCACCGGCGCCGAAGTCATTTAACAAACGTCTCCGTCAGATTCCATATTGCGGGGTACGCGCGGCGGCCGTTTTCCTTCTTTTCGAACCGTTCGATCGTTCGAACCGCTTTTCCGTCCCTTTCCTCCACCGCCCTAGTCTCTCTCATCGAATACCGGCTGTCGCGGATTTTCATTCTCTCTTGTGACTTTCCGCCAGTTACGTGCGTAGAAAAGACGATGCTCGGCCATGACTGCGTAATTACGTCGTCCCTTGCGGTTTTACGTCATCCAACGACCAGGTATACCACGGATTTCGTTAAGTACAGATTCCCATAAATCGCTGTGGATGTACGTATCTGTCTTTTACAAGCGCCAAGTCGGAAAGTAGACGCTACTTGACTCGTAATTGGTTACGCGTAATTGTATTACACCATTTGAGCCTCTTGGAAAATAAAATAATCCATCCTTTGCCAATTTCTCAGTTTCGTTACTTTCACAAGTTCATTTGTTCTAACAAGACGACACAAATAATGGTAGATTCTAAGACTGAAAAGACAAAGTTCGTAGCTTTTCATTTTTCTTTACATTTCGATTCATGGAATCGATCGATGTGGCTTTTGAACGACTTATTTAACAATTTATTATTATTCTTATTACTTTGTTATTATTCTCCGGCATGAATGGGAAAAAATCGAACATCGATTTAGTAAATTCCGTTTCTGCTTCTAATCGAACGTTTTCCAGAAATTAGCGTCGAACGTATCGCCTCTAATTTTCCAAGACCTTTGTTTCCTACCTCTTACATATACCTTTCCTTCGTCCCTTGTCCGTGCTACGATCGTTCATCCGTAGGACAAAAAATGGCAAGGGCACGAACTTCCCAGTAACAAACAGCAAGGGACTCCTGTAATTTCCCGCGGCCCGATATCTTTATTACCCGGCTGGGGATAAATCAACGGTTATCGCGGTCGGCGAGGCGACATTTACACCAAAAATCAAGATGGAAACTCTTCTGGAGGATAGGCAACGCGAAAATTACTCCAGCCTGATAAATGCCCGGCCGGCGGCGAGTGATCGATAACAAAAACTACTCGACAAGCTGTTAATCCGAAGGACAATTCTCGTATCTCGTCGCGCTAACAAATCACGACCTCGCTCTCCTCCTTTTGTCCGTTCTTCGCCAACAACGACAATGTAGATATTGTACGGTGATCGTGTCACGGGATGAAGCTTTCGGCGAAAGCGAATTGCGGCTTTGTCGCGAAACTCAAATCCTTACAATAATTGGGAGAAACGGAGTTCGGCGTTGGCTCGCTCGAAACTCCGCGCTGCCTTCGTTCGCCGAACGTACACTTCGGAAATTGTGCCACTCTAATCCGACGTGAAACCAATGTGAATACATACGTACGTATCATCCTTCTACCAAGAGCACCGTCTTTGGATCCTCTACGAGTATGCGATTTTTCGAACGAAATGCACCGAGTGCAGTTGCTGTAGCGATATTCATTTTCCGAGGTTCGTTAAATTCGGAGACGAGCAGGAAAACGCGACCCTTCGCGTTTGACGCATTTGCAAATCCCATTAACGTCCTCGAAAAGGAAAAGGGATCGCGGAAGCTTCTCCTTATCTCCGGCGAGTCTGTCCCGTTGTCAATTACCCGGATCTTGTAACGACCGACAGACAGAGCGGGGAGTTTACGTCGCAATTGGAATCGCGTTTCCAACGGGGATACAAATTTTCCGAAGGAGCAGCAGAAGCACCCTTGTCAACGCGGGAAATTGAATCTCCTCGCAGAAATCACGTTCGAGAGGAAATATGTATAAAAGAAGAGCGAACGGCGGCCGTCCCGCTAAAAATGTCCGAAATCTATCTTGTCGGCTGGCCATCCTGCAGCGATATTAAACATGATTTAGTACGCACCAGTGGATCCTGCTATTCAACCCTATATCGAAACCCGTTTCCATTGACACCTCGACTTTATCAAGGCGCAACTGTTACCCCAGTCATATTTTCCGACCGTTTATCACCGAACTCGCTGAAACTCTACGTTGTATCGTTTCTCGAGAGAATCGAACGGCGATACGAGGCGCGTTTCATCCGGAGAACTCCGAAGGAGGCCCGTTCTTGTAGCAAATGTCTAAACGTTCATTCCCAACAACCGACCTCTCCCCGTTTCCGTTGGCTTTCTCTCAGCGAGTCATCGACAAATGCATTGGCGCCGTGGTTTCGACCAGTTGCCAGCAGGAAACTGATACGAAACGTCCAAGACCGATGGACGCTGTCTCGAACTGGTTTATCGCCGCTCGAAATCCTTATCTGTCCGGAGGGTAATCTCAGGGAATCCCTTTTGCGCGTTGTTATCTCGTTTCGAGACCGCAGAGCATGTTCTGCAAGGGGACGAAGAACGGATGCGACGCCACCGCAACTTTTTAACCGTGCTCGATAAATCTGCCTGCTTTCCTCCGTCCATCTCTTTCTTCCATCTCTATCTCTACCCGATCCCCCCGTCCCTCGTGTACACGCCTCGATTCTTTCTCTTCTCCTGAGATCCTATTTCGTTACTGTTTCTCTCTTCTTCGGTGTTCTCCAAAGGCGACCACCGGTAGTCCCTTCCCCTTGGCATTGTCTCAGCAACGCCGGTCAAGGGTTTGCGCTATCGATTGGCACGGAAATTCAATAAGCCACGATGAACTGCTACGATGAACCACGTCTAAATGAAGAGCCCGTGGACTGCGTCCAATCTCACTACTTCCGAGCATACCGACCGAATGCCGCTGCTGGCTAATTTCTTCCTAATTTCTGGTTATTCCCAAGTTGTTAAGATTAAGATCGAAGGATCGATGATATATCTGAAAAATGATAAGCGATCATACCAACGACAGTAACAAGCGTCATATTATTTGTCGCTCGGGAAAAATGATTTTTTAGGTAGTGAAAAAGGAAGAATCCTTTGTTCTTTTATCTTTTATCTTTTGTCACGCGATGTTACGTGATTTTATTTTGCAGGTTTCTCTTACGTATAATTGAAGTAATACTATTAGCGAAACTTCTAAGCAAGCGTCTAATCCGAACTGGAGTATTTTTGAAGTAATTAATTCGTAGGAAGCGAATAGTATTCTGAGATTGAAATATAGCCGGGATTATCCGGAAGGTCCGTTACGCGGGATATTAACACGACTTTCCCGCAAACAAGAAAAATCTTCCCACGAAGGAAGACTCGTCGCGGCTTCTTTGTTTTCGTTTCAAGCGTCACCGAAAGACTTATTAAATTATTTTAGCCGCCACTCTGTTTCGCCTGCGGCTTTTTCCGACGACTCGCTTTCTCGCCTTACCTCCCGCTTATTCGATCTTTCTTGTCTCGTCCTTTTGCGTCGCAACCGTCGCGTTCGCTGTCCCACAAACCAGATTCGCTTCTTCCTTCTGTCCGCCTTGCCCTGCCTCGCCGTTTTCACCGGTGCTCCTGTCCCTGAGCTTTCTTCGTTTTATAATAATCCCGGATACAGTTAAATTCTATTTCGACTTTATTTCCTATGAAATAAAATGGGCCGACATTATACGCTGCTTCTTCCGGCTGTCACGGATTTTCACGTTTCCAACGTTATTCGCACTTTCTCGCCGCGTTTCCTTCGCCGATACATTCCCCTTTTTCATCCAGTTTCAAGGACTCTCTCTCTCTCTCTCTCTCTCTCTCTCTCTCTCTCTCTCTCTCTCTCTCTCTCTGGTATAAAGAAACCTTACCGGTTAGTTACCATTTCCTTCTATCCTGTTCGCGATAGAAATGCTCGATTTAGAAGGTTAAGTTAAGCGATTAAAGAACAGGAATTTACGACAGGAAACGGGAGTCGTTTGCGCCGAGCTTTCTCGTAGCTTTTTTCCTAGCGGCTGGCGGCCAAATCTGCGCAGTAAAACGCAGACGTAGATCGTGCAATTTCCACGGGAACTGGCCGCGATAAAAACCACCCGCCCTGCTCGAAATCACATTTCAACGATCCGCGACTACGGAATCGATATTTCCATCTGAAATTAAGGGATGTTCGGTGGATAGGCCGATTCGAACGGCCTGATGAAAATACTTTCGATGCGTTCGAAAGCTCCGCCCATATGAGGCGGTGATTTTCCAGTGGCCGAAATATTCGCGAAAGTAGCCACTCGGCCGATATTCCCTGTAAATCGACGAATCGCGCGGCATCGCGATCTGCAAAGTCAGATTTGTTGCCAACAGGGGTAAGCTGATTTCGCTGTTTGGATGCCGTACGAGTTTTCGCTCCATCTTTCTATTCTAACCGTCCCCCTCCGCCCCCCCCCTTTTTCGTAGCAACCGGAACCACGTATCTTGCTACGGTCGATCCAGTCGCTCGTATTTCGAACGGATTGGAATACAGTGACAGAGTTGCGAATTACGATCGCGACGAATCGACGCGTGCGAGATTCAGTTTCGGCCCTTGTAGTAAACCTGTCTCGATCGTTACACGTTTACACGCTCGTGGATCCCTCGAAGAAAGGGAGACTCGAAATTAATGGATCCTTTATGGCTACTCGATGATACCTCGATGCCCCCTTAATGCGGTCGTTTATCTTTCGTCGCGATTGTTCTCGTGTACAACCGACGATTAAAGAGGCCGTACGTATTACGACGGAGGGAAACTCTCTGTGGAAATACGACTGAAGAATTGAAATGGCGAGATTGTTGCGCCTTTTGTCAGGGAGAAAATCCTCGGAGTAAGTTGCATTTCTCATCGAGCGAATTTATCATTGTAAAAGAAAAAGAGACAAAGGAGAGAGAGAGAGAGAGAGAGAGAGAGAGAGAGAGAGAGAGAATATTTCTGTATGCGATTGAAACTAAATCGAATCATCGTACAACGGCGCAGGACGGTTTTTTGCATAATTCATGTCGCGAGAGAAAAATCTTATTGCGGTACGGAATGGGTGTAGTACTTGGCGCGGCCGGGAGTTTTTCTTTTAAATTATTCAGCGTCAGGTGGCGAGTATTGCGAAACAATCCTTTTATAAAAGTCATTTGCGAGACTGTATCCAACAAACAAAGAACCTCTCAAGCTGTACACAGTTGGCTGGTTTTGACGTATTTCCGCCGAGTTTTCTCGAACGAACGTGTCTTCGGATTGTTGCGTCGCTTTCGAGCGAACGTTTCAATACGATTTTACCGAGCGTCGAGCACCCGCCCTTCGCAATCCCTATTTCCATAAATAATGATAAATTAAAAGATACAATGCGCGTGGGCAAACAGTGCCGACGTGGATTGCGATTGAACGTATTGAACGAGCCCCTTCATTATAATCGTTCGTTTCTCGAAAAAGTATTTAAATGCTGTTCATCGTGGTTCCCGTTGTAAATCGCTACGTAAATTTATCGAATCCATTGTATCGGAAAAATTGTTACGTTCGAAAGCCAGATTTCTGAAAGCTTTAACATTATTGTACCGGCAGAACATTTTAATTACGTAAAACGTTTCCCAATTGTTTCTATAGCTGCATACCTACGAACGTATTATGCTGTCGACCGTACTAACGAAATTCAACGTAAAATGGAAGAGGGTACCGGGAATTATCAGACAATTACATAACACGAATATACGAATATACGAATATATGTAGTAACTTACAAATGTGTTGCGTTGTCTAGAGCAAAGACAAAAAAGGATGGTTTATTCAGAGTTAAGTTCAGGTTTATTCGTACAAGCAACGCTCAAAACAAAACTGACTAACGTCTTCGTACCACGATTTTCCTATTCCTCCTTATATTCTGCAGATGTGCCTGACCCATTCTCAGGTACATCCCTTTCAATTACCCAGTGTTGTAAAAGGCCACAGGTATGACCCATCCGGATCTCCCACTCTCTCACTCTCTTTACAATAGGCCCAGTGTATACACCTCTCTTCCCGATACTACATATATGTATATGCATAATACGTCGATTTAAAAACCGTTGCACAGTAATCAATTATAATCGGTGTAGTTTTTAATTACAGAGCGAATAGGGCGAATAGAGCGAATAGAGATCTCGGCCGAGAGTCTGTGTTGTTCGACTAGCTCGAAGTCGAACGTCTCGTGCCTCTTTCCTCCGACGATTCCGAACCGTGGCCCGCAATTCCACAGCTGACGTTTAATTAAGTCGACGGGGCGATTCGTTGGGTGTCCCGAGGCAGTCGACAAAGCCGGATAACGGAAAGAAACGGAGAAAAGCCGGCCAACCGCGGCTAAGGACGGTAAGCTGCGAGAATCGCGGGTATCTATGCTTCTGGAAATTAATTACCGCTCGCGTCAATCCTGGCGTTAATAGCGCCACTAAGTGCCAACGACAAACGGCCATCGTGCTATTTCTCGCGGCGAAAACTCACGATTCAGTCGTTTCACCGACGATTGCCCAGCCCTAACCCTAATCGACCATTCCGTAATCCGTCTACGAACAATTCCAGCTTCTTCGCAAATTTCAAGGGCTTGTTAGCAACGTAGGAAAACGTTAGTAACGGTCTCTGCTGGTGATTTTCGAGTAAGCATCGTAAAAATGTATTCGCGTATGTATTGCCTCCTTTGATTTTAGAAATACAAATCGCGGAAATCGTGATACAGGTTGAATCATACTGGATGATTCTTTTCTTCTTATGTCGCTGACTAAAATTCCGTAACTATCAACATTGTGTTTTTGCCATCAATTTATCGAATACTATTCTAAACGACTCGCGCAAAATAACGACTCGAGATTACACGAAACTGTTAATGATTATGAATCTTTACCGCCGAAATAAAGGTATAGTAACACTAAATATTCATTTAATATTCACAATAAAATAATTATGCATTTATTTAGTGAACGATTCCAATAATATTAAACGATACCATTTTGCACGCGTCTCAGCACTTCCTTCTCTCACGACCTTCCATACCAGATGCCCTTTCACACACGACTGACGACGGAACAGTTTACATTCTTTTGTTTTCGAGACGCCGCGCACACACATACCCACACTCACATACTACGCAGTCAATTTAGCATATAAAATTACACATATCTCAACAGAAACGACGACTCAAAAAATTGTTGAAGGAGAAGCAAAGACCAGACATCCGGGCAACTCGATTGTCGGTGTAAGAATTAATTGGCTTCCACGACCACAAATCTATTAATTCCAACTACGTCAACGAACATTTCTCTTGAAGAATCCATTCAAAGAATGAGGATCTAGGTCGACTCCACGATACTTTTCACAAGAATATATGGAAAAGTTGTCAAGAGGAAAGTACAAATTCCGAACTATAAGATCTAATAACTTCAATTATATAATTACATTTGGGCAAAATTTAAACAAAATGTCCATAGAGTATGTTCGAAAGAACACGTTTGCCGCATACCAGAGCATCAAGTAAACGCGTAACTGGTACTCGGCCATTAGCCCGTCGCCACGATGATTTCGTGGAACGGGTAGTTCGGGAAGCGTGCACGTTTGGCCCCGCGCAATTACCGGCACGCGAGATCGCGAATGATTTCGATCTGCCATTAGCGGCGACAACAGGGCAACCCGACGAGAGCCGTCGACGGTTTTTCTGACGCGCCACCTTCGCGTAGCGGTTTCATCGATCCGGGCGACCGACCGCAGGAGCCGGATATTCTTTGCAGGTTCATCCCAGGGCCACAAACCAGACCGCGCGCCTCCTCGATCCTTTCGGTTCGCGTCCTCGGTCCTTTCGGCCCTTGGCCGTGGTCAGAACTGCGGTTGCGAGCCGTGCACCCGGCAATCCACCAAATCACGGACGGAGCTTTGCTCGCCCTCGGGAAAGAACTCGGCGGACTGGCGCATCGGGAGTAGCCGGCTAAGCCGATTTCCCGATACTCCCGCATCTCCGATACCTTCTCCGCCATCCCTTTTGCCAAAGTGGCACAAAGCGTTCTCGAGCACGCCACCGTTTACCAGAAAGATCGTTCCTTTTTCTCGCCTTTTCTTCTCGCTTCGAGGAAGGGACACATTGTAACGACTGAGACGAAGAAACGGCCAGGACTTGGGAAAAGGTTCTTGGGAATTAAGCGCGGTGACGCGTGAAAAATTAAGATTTCTTAGCAGACGGATATCGATCTGGCACACTGGATGTTTCCCGGTTGAAATATGTATACCGGGAAATAGTGGGAGAGAAGAAGAGCGAACCGAACGGATCAGTGAACTGGAATTTATCGAGCAACAGCTTCGAGTCGACAACTTCCCCGCTATTGTTCTCAGCCGCGACAGTGCATCGGGACGAGAGCCAGCCACGGTTAATCGAATCGTCGCAGGAAAAAATATTCGCCGGGATCGCCGGCAATTGCCGCGTTGTCCCATTATCGAGGCAGCAGATTATCGAGATTGAAATTCTTGCGGCAGAGAGGAATAAACACGGCGATCCTTCGACTGTCGCTTCTCGTCAGGCCATCGACCGCGATGTTACCGTTTCACGAAGCGAAATCCCAGGATTCTTGAAGGTGTGTAGCTTCGGGCAACGGGTGTTCTCCTACTGTCGTAGGAAACGGGCGCGCGTCGCGCCAGAGTAAGCCGATTTTATGGGCTTTTTCCACGGGGAATACCCTATCCACCCGTCTCGGACACCTCTCGTTGAATCGGCCGCTGACACCCTGGAAACTCGACTGTATCCCGGCCAACGGCACCGCGCCACCGTCTTACGCTCCATGAAACATCGAACTTTATCCGCCACTTCGTTGCACTTTAAAATCCGAACGCTGGTTTAAATTTAATTTCGTTTCGCGCTAGCCGGCATCGAAGGATCCCGGTCCACTCGTAATTCTAGATACGCCAGTCGCCAGTCGAGCGTGTATCCGTTTGTCGCGCGAGATTATTACCTGGCTCTTTTTTTCTTTTTCTTTTACTCCAGTTCATCCCGCCAGTCCATTCCGCCTCCCTCGTTTCGTGCCTCGTTCGTCGCTTTACCTTCCTCGTATAAAGAAACTAGGTGTATGACGGCACGTATAAGGAAACGTACGAGAAAAGAGAGGTTCAGGTGGTTTTTGTTTCTCTAAAAACAGAGGAGAGCGGAGAGTGGACCATCCAAAGAATTTGAGGAATGAAAGGGTTCGGGGGTTGGAGCCACTTAGAGGGATCGCTCGCGTTCTCGAGCTGCTAAAAGGAAAACGAGCAAGCACGAGAAACCTGGACGAGGTGCATTTTACTTTCCATTTTCGCTTGAAAGTGCTTCCCCCGATTAACATTTTTTTCTCCTCGCACACTTCTCCGCTGACTACCGATCGAACGGACAAATTAATTCCGTTCGGGGGTGCAAAACTCGAAAGGAACTTCGATTGCTCCAAGGTTAACAGAGTGCCAAGATCGCGCACACATCAGACGTAACAGAGGTAATCGCGGAGACGCGGTTTTAACGCGAAAAACCGATTGGTTCGGGTATTTGTGAAAACGAACGAGCAGATAGAATCGAACGATCCAGGTGGATAAGCGAAATCGTCGCGGCCCGAACCCGCGAATATCAAATCTATAACGGCGTCCGATCGAAACTACAAAAGGAGGAGTGCTTCGTTGAAAGTCGAGTTTTCGACTTTACGTTAATCTCCGGTAGCGTATAAAAGAGCGGCGACGGAACGCGAACCGGTAATTTCGTGCCAGGGGAATCATTTTGAGCGGCGCTTTCGCCAACTTCGTTAACCCTTTCCGCTCTGCAGACTCGCGCGATATTCTTTTTCGTTTCGCGCCGCAACGTTTAAATCAATTCCCGCAGTGTAATTCTCCTCGGTTGCTTTGTAACAGCGGCGGCACGCTACGCTGAATTAGCAGAAGAACGATAAATCAAGGCCGGTTTCGTACAAAGATAATTACCAACGGCGACAAAACGAACATATAATGCCCAATGAGGGAGGAACGCGGTTCCAGTTAACGAACAAAGCATGGCAAAAAGAGCGTCGATTCAATAGCAAAGATTTCGAACGAACGCGCCACTTAATCGAAGTAATCGGTCGACCTTCGAGGCTCCATAAAGAAGACCCCGATGGACCGAAAGGAAAAGGACCAAGAAGGAGAAAAGAGAAGAGAGGAAGAGGAAAGTGAAATCCGGCGTTAGTCGACCGTGATAAGACCTCTAACTTCGTTTCCGAAGTGAGAAGGCAAAGTTCGCGTCTGGCAAGATCTTAGCCGGGCTGCGACTCGGCGAGTCGCGAAGGAAAAAATCGGGGAAGTCTGCTGGATGCAGGCGAGTTTCTCTATGGGTTCCCCGAGTTCCAATGGACGAGAATTTGATCAGCGTGGATCTCGATGCGACGTATAACTGTGATAGAAGAAAGAAGAAAGGGCGACTGGTGACGAAGGATGAAATCAGCTATGAACAAACAACTGTGGTCGTTTGTGCTTGGTCTTCTTCGAATGCTTACATCGATATATGAGAAATGCCAGAAAGAATGTCGAAGAGAACAACATAGGTTTTCAAGTGTGTTCGCGGGGAGACTCGTCTCAACGAGAGTCGTAAATTCTCGTCTCGATTACGACGATAGGGATATTTCCAACGAATCTGATATCGTGTTTTACATACTTAGAGACAAGTATAGCTATATGCATTTTACGGAGATCACCTTCGGAAAGAGCGTGTGTGCGGACAACGCTAAAACTTATTATGGCAGGCAATCGTAATAAAGATTAATTTTTGACACGGCGGTAACGGCTCCTTTGGGGATTATTGCTGGTCCGAGTGAATATGCCAAGGAAATCGTAGACAAGGAAATAAAATTGGAAAAAGATATATGACATCTTTAGAAAATTAGAAACGGCTATTCTCGAAAGGTTTTTATGGAAATAGAAAAGAATTGCATACCGGTACCGTGCACGAAGAAACGAACGAGCGTGTAACGACTGAGTCGCGGTAGGGAACAACAGACGTCTTTCGAGGGGACGGTCAGTCATTGTCGTGTATCAATCAAGCAATATGCATCGTATTTTCTCAAATCATCTGTCAGAGTTATATTGCGTTACGTATATTATATTCATTTCTGTCTAAAGTCACTTGAACACTTTCGTTGCTACGAAAATTTCATTTCTTCCCCCCCCCCTCAAGAACGATATACTACTCTCTTTTATCAAACGTGTCTTTGCATTCTGAGTTTCGCCTCGGTTCTCCTGTTCAGCCAAATCAGTTGTTAACAATCAATGAATAATTCCCGTAGATAATTGTAATTGCGACTTGACATTCATCTTTCAAGTTTTCGAACGCAACGGCCCGGCGTCTCGAACGACAGATTTCCCCGGCGTTGTCTCGTGGATGGAGAGTTCTCGATAATTTCTATCGCACCGTTTGAGACCGAGGATCGAGAACTGGGAAACTCGAAGGTTCACGCGGCGAACAATGTTTTTGCATGACAGCGTTTAGAGAGAAGACGCTACTCGAACGAGCTTCCAGTTGCCGAGGAAACTGACCTATTTCTCGTTTCGCGTTGCCGATTATCGCAGTTTAATCGTTCGAATGTCTGGGGATCGACATAATGCGTCGCGTCGGAAGTTTCACCGTTGAAAGTTCGTAAATACGTTTTTCTTCCGACGTAGAATATCGCAATTTAGCGTCTGATTACGTTCAAAGATACAAAAAGAATAATCGCGTAAAACATAAAGAAATACATAAAAATTTCTTTCCTCTTTTCCGCTTTAACAGAAATAACTTTTTTTATTATATTATAGAGCAACTCTCCAACTTGTAATACGAACTTCTCTTATAGTTCACGAAGCAAAGTTCAACGCGACACAATCACATTTTCTGCCGGTGCATTTCTAAATTGGAGGGATCCGATCCTGAATTCATTTTTGGGAAAGCTATCTATGAAGATCGCAAGATCATGCCTACAATGACCAACTTTGCACAAAGTTACGTGGTAATCTTTTTACGCGAAAGTCTGCAACACCCATTTCCTCGTCTCTCCCGAGGAATTTCAGATGAAGAAAGTCTCGCACGATGGAAGCTTTAGAATTCTGCTTAAGAAAAATCTTCAAGGTTTTGACGGACAAGCGATTCGAAAGTTAGGAGGAAAAGTTAATGTTTTGTCGGAAAGTGTTTGGGTTTTTAAAGTTTCGGAGACGATTTGAAGTGCTACGGAATGTGCGTGGATGACGAACATCGTGCGAACTAGGAATCGTAGGGCAAAGATAATTGTGGTGGAAGAATGGGAAAAGAGTGCACGTGCATTTCGATCTTCGAATATATTGTTTGTCGGAACAACAGCCCGTCGGAAGACACATCCACTGTAATCATAGCCTTATACGCTATTGCGCGAAAAATAGCGCGCCATTAGAGTCGATTGGTAAGCAGAGTCGAATACCTAAATCCGGTGACCAAGATTATCCAGAACTCGCAAATAGCGGGACTTGCGCGTCGTAAAGTTGCGATTCGGCATAGCCGAGGTCATTGCGGTTGCCTGTAGATCCTCGGATCGATGAAACGGGAACGGTTCTATATCGGCGACGGAATTGGTCCAACATGAACAGTGATTTGACCCGTTTTAACCGTGAAACGGTCTCCGAAAGCCGCCTTAAATGAGATCGTGGTTGAACACGAGGGACTCGCAGACGATGGCGCTTTTCGAGCCGTACGAATAAAATAAGACAATAATTCGCAGCACGTACGATCGCGCAAAGATTCGCGCGAACGCTACCGGCTCGTTGTTCTGCAAAGATAATGGAGAGATCCGGCGAAAGTTTTTACCCGAAGGCAGATCCATTCCGAGGCTCGTTAACAAAAACCCAATGAACCCGGCAAAGTTCGTTAACGAAGCCAGCGGGCCTGTACGCGCACGAGTACGACAAGTACGTAAACTCTGAAAGGCGTAGCACAAAGTGCAGCTCGCAGAAAATAATGCCGTGGGAGCGGCGAGGAGAAATGATTTCCGGCGGAGCGACGAGAGACAAATTTAATTCGCCTGCAATTATGCAGACCGCCGGGCCTGTCCCTCTAGCCCTTCTAACTCCTTTTCCGTCCGTTCGACAAACAAACGGGAAAAAGATGCTCGTTCTGCCTTCCCCTTTTCCTTCTTTTCCACCGTTCCTCTTCCGTTGGCCCCGCAAAACGAGGGAAATCGACTCGATATGCCGGAGTCGCGGTGGTCTCTCGTGCCCCCGGGGATAAACGTGCGACTGGTTTTCCCTTTTACCAGAAAACTGCTCAATCTGTAGGGAGGGACGTCGAGCAGCCGGAGAAATCGTACCCAGGAGTGCGAACTTAATTGCACCCGGTCATACTTTCGCTCACGTTCTTCCACTGTCTCGTTAGTTCCTTCTTAAACTCGGATTAGCTCGCGTCCCCCTTCGCTCACCGTATCCTCTGACCCCTCGCGTGTCCCTCGCTTCTCGGAGACCTGATTAAAAATGTTTCGCCCGCGAATTAAATAGCGTGTCCTGAAACTAACTGGCGCTACGTTCTCGTCTCTTTTTATCACGGCGATTTTTCGTTCCAATTATCAGGAAATCGTTGTCAGAGAGAAGGCGAAAAGTTACGAAATTAGACGGGTAATAGGCTACAAATAGTTTTGCGATATTAATTTTCAACTATCAACTATCTTCCGCCGATAAAAATGATTTAAATATAAATTGGATACGGAATTGAGCAGTTTTATTTTCGACGCATCGAATAAAGGAACCGCTCTGCTGATCACCTTGAATTGAACATTGAATTTTTACGAAGGAGAGCAAAAGAACACGAGATAGTTCTCGTAAGCGAATGATACGTGCGATCGCAGACTGGTCCGAGTTTTTGCGAGTAGCCAACCACAGTATCCGGCAAGGGTTCGATGCTTAACAAGGGATAATCTCGTTAAGGACCGCAGAACTAGCTTGTGTGTTTTACAAGTTAGGAATTACGTTGATTAGTAGCAAGTCGAACGTCCAACTAGCGTGAACGAGTGTTTCGCCACTTGAATCTCGATCTCTGGATCGTATACCAATGTACATAAACGTAGACCAATTCCTCTTGTATCGTTTCTCCTCGTACCTTTCTACAAACAGTAGTTCCTGTTTCACAGATACTTTTGCTGATCATTTTTGTTCCATAAATCATTTCGTTAGATCCAACGAAAAAAAGAGCGACCAAAGATAACACGAAAGCTGGCAAAAAATGAGTTTCCTTTCGGTTTTTGTACGTTGCTGAAACTGTTGAATTTTGGGAATTCTCGGTGTTTCGATGTTTCGTAAATACGTAACATCTTTCGGGTTTAATGGAGAAGTTACCAAAGCTAGGTTTCTTGCGCGTTGGAAGAAGAATTCGTAACATTCTGGCAGTCTCCCAACCCGAAAACTTGTAGGAAGAGCAGCGACGACACCAGCTCGATCTAGACTTAGCATAGTTCTGAGTCCTCCGAGGTTCGAACTGTTTACTCGGGGCTTGCTGCGAACCAGATTGCTGCTCGTTTTGCAAATAGTCGGCGAAGCTCTCGTTCCCGGGAAGAAAAAAGAAAGACGTGAAAATACGGCGACATTCCATACGTTAAGTACATACGTAAGCTGTCCGATTACGAAAATGTTATATAACTCACTGATCGATTTCTATTATGTAATTCTTATCTGATTCTTATTCTAATTCTACGGTATGCAAGAATTCAATTCTACGTGAAAAAATAAATATATAGGATAATTAGGAACGTTAAGAATCGCAAACGTCAGCCTACAGAGTGTCCGATGAACTCACGGCGGTGCGATGGGACAACGGTTTTAAAAGTATTTAAAACACTGCGCGACGTATCGATTATGACGTCTATTTACAGAGGCGGAAGACGTTAGTCTCGCGGCGCAAACTTTAAGGTCGAAAGTTTCGCGATAGTGGCCGGGGTGGATCGTAGACTTGACAAACGGAGCCGGAAGGAGAAACAAATGGCGCCGTGAATCTCGCCGCCCTTCTTTTCCTCTAATTCCTTTTTTCGCGCCACATGTTCCCTCAGTCGATCTTAAAACGATTTCCTCCCTCGCTTTACGATTCTTCGTCTTTCCGCTGGTGAATCATCGGCTAATTTTCAACTGTTACGAAATTTCATCGAAACTGAGGCGCGAATCGCTCCACTATACGCGAGACACGTGTACGTTCTTCTTGTCACATGTTTTAGATATATCGAGATCAGAACGACGGCGAAACGAAACATTCCAGACGTTCCGACATACGAAGAAAGCTTTTTTTCCTCGGCTTAAAGAAACTATGATTTTGTCCCGACACGCCATGTGTTCCACGATCAACTCGCTCGAACGTCGCGTCTGATTCACGAGGACCATTAATTTAAAGGAAACGAGACTCAACGCGTCACCAGACGGAACAGTGACACGCGCGCGGATGTGCACACTCGACCGCTTAATAAGCTCGTTGCTTCTCGAAGAAACATCCCCTTGGGTGCTGAAAAAAGAGAACGAGTGCGTGTCCGACGATCGTGACGATAAAGGGGCGTTTAGGACCGCGTTAATCCTTCGAGAATTATGCGAGACGACATCCGCGTGGGAGAAATAGCTTTCGTCGGGTTCTCAACTCTTTGCTTCTATAAAATACAATTATGTTATACAAGCTATCATGAAACAATGGCTACCTATTTTAAGTTAAATAAAGCAAAACAAGGATGGTACAGTTTCGTCCAGTTTCGAAATAATGTTCACTGAAAAGGGTAGAACGATTCAGCCTCCTCCACTCGGCAACGATTATTATCATGCATCGTCCAAATTTATTTATAATTCTTATGATTCGTCTAAATCGAATCGAATCGAATCGATTCGTCGAAACATCGAATTCCTTTGACTATCGCTGTATTTACGCTGCTCGTTCTTCTTAATTCCCCGCGGAAAGGTAGTTTTCAATCAAGAAATACTCGCTTAGCGGGTTAATCGGTGTGACTCGGTGGCAATTAGTTCCGAACGTCGTCTGTCGAGTCCCAAGCCAGCAGACGCGACTCGACACGGCGCGAAGCGACTAGACGCCGAGACGACGAGAACGAAGAGGTGGGAAACGTATTTCGCGTCGCAGGTCGAATCGTTGCAAACGCACCTTTAGCCGGATAACTTGGTTCGTCGGCCGGTTTTGCTGTCGCGGCGGAGGATATCGGGGTGGCGGGACCTCGAAGTCGCTTTACCAGCCAGGAAATTACACGTCCTTCCGTGCTATAAGCGTTCACGAAGCGAGGGGTTGCGCGGCTTGTGTCTTGGCTGTGCCGAGACGCGTAGGTCGCGCGCGTTTACCATCTTGCTCGTATCCTTTCATTGCGCCCCGGGTCGGTATTAATTGCTATTCGTGTCTTCGACGCGTAATTAATTGTCGAAATTTGTCATGCGCCGGTGTAATCGCTGCTGGGTTGCCTCGAAATTTCCTCCAGAACGAGAAATCGCGTTCCGGAAGGAACGTTTTATCTTGCTCACGCGAGCCAACCGGTACGTCGAGCATATTTTACGTTTCCCCTTGCGTCGACTAAATCCGGTACATGTTTCGCCTTCAAACCGGCTCGAAATTGATATCGAGTGGCGCTTGCAAAGTGCTCTAGTTCGAAACGACATTTCCAACACCCTTTTTACCTATTTTATGTCCGAATGATTCACGAAGAATTAATATTGCTCTCTTGCCTCGTTTGTTTCGAAACAGAAGGAGGAAATTTTCCATTAATAAAAAGTTCCTCGATGACGAGCATCTGTACACGTTCTGAAACAGAGAGCGACATTTTTCTTATTCGTTGGTTTTCTAGCGTGTCCATAGTTTGTGTCTATAGTGTGTCGTAGCCATAGTCGCTAATTACTCGCGTCTGAAGTGTTCGCGACTGAAGCGTCATCACACCGTATACGGGCTGAAAAGGACAAAGTTTGCCGCGGTGCGGCCTATTCACAGACTTATTAACAATGGCCGATCCGCGTGGAAAATCGAGCGCGCAATGGCACCGCGAGAAGAAAGTTGTTCGGCGGGTGTCTCGGCAGGAAATGGCAACGCGAGTCAGGTAACGAGTAGTATTGGGATTTTCCTTGGCAAGTTATTCGGAAAGAAGTAACTGCTGGCTGCCTCCGGTGACATTGTCGCGTCGGGGGATCTTGCAGGAAACTCTGCGGGTCTCGCGTTCGCTCTCGTCGTACTATCGAGCCTGTACCTAGCAACGCGTAAACGACGACGCGTTTCGCATGCTCCGTCGCAGTTTCGTGTTGTGGTTCTTAACGTTTCTTCGAATAGAATGTTAACATTCTCGAACGGATACGGCATATAGCAGATATGAAATTAGCGTTGGGAAAAATTTTGCCGCGACAAAAGTGGCACTGCAGAGCGCTATACGGTCTTTAAGAGTGCCGTACCTCTTACGAGGGATGAGGAATTTTTCATTTTACTACACATTCTCCCGGTCGACATCCGCTAGCGTAAAGCACGAAATGAATTTCGACGCGGTAACCTGCAACGTGGCGTCGTAAAGTATGAAATTACGTCCGTACTCCGACTTCAACCCCTTGACACTGTGATATATATACGCCTCGCAACGGTTATTCGACTCAGAGACTCGAACGCGTAACGAGGTTATAGAGATATTCAGGGAAATCGCATTTAACATTCGTTCTATGCCCGAGTTACCGCGGTTCACAGCCTCTTGCCTGAATTAAAGTGTTAATCGATCGCGCGAGGATGGATGACCCGGTCGTGCTGCCAATTGTCGTTCGCACAATTTTATTTTATCCGGGAAATCGGGTTCGCCATTAGCGTGGCTGTCATCTCGCGTTCTCCTTTCCATTATTGATAATTCAAATTAAAATCTCGCTCGTAACAATCCGACTCGGAAAACGATAGATGCGGAAATCAGAGTTAACAGTTCATCTTCGTATGTAACTGGTTTCGCATCGTTAACAAGTATTTCCTATTCATGCAATTGGGAACGGAATGACGAATGAATGTAACAGTTCGCCACGGCGAATGATCGAAGACGTATTTACAAGAAAAACAAGACGTCGATCTTGTTTCGACAAAGCGCGTATTGGTAACGATGGTTTTTATGGGCGCCGGAACGAACGAAACGAACGAAACGAAATGTCAATAGCAGAGATAGCTGTCTCACCTTCGTCGCGTGCAAGCCACAGAGGCGTAATTGAATATCGGTGGACGGTGTACCTTTCCGAGCCTCCGGGTTATTAACGCTAATGATTTTAAAAGGCCCGTTACTGATTTAATGGCGCCGTCGCGGTTTTCTCGTCCTTTCGTTTTCCAGTTTTCTCCGTATTTTCTTTTTCTCATCTTCAAACTAGAACCTTTATACGTGCTTACTGCATATTGACCACAAATTACAGCGGGAAATTGCAGCATTCGAGGAAATTGCGATAAAATAGTAATATTCCACGTGTTGAAAGACGATTAATAGTTTTAATCCCGAATTGACTTCTCGTTACCGATTGAACATTTAACTCCAAACGACGATAGATCAAATTTACGTGAAAGTTAAGACGATAAAAGGATAACAGGCCGTACACCTCGTAAGCTTCGAGTCTATTAATAAACATCATTAACGTGAAGCGTCTAGCGGCAATAGCAATTCCAGTTCGAGACTCGAAGCGCGCTCCGGCTGTTGAACGGCTGCTTGAATTATCGCAAGTTGAATCTGATTCCTGCATTCCTAGCCTCTTTCCTGCCTGGTTTAAATCGCTCCGTTATCGGTCTACCTCGATACACGTGTACGTATCTCCCACGGCTGTAAACTCCGCAACTCGTAACAGAATCGAATTCGGCTCTGCACGCTTCTGGCTCCGGTAATCGAGACCTCTTGGAACCTCAACCTGTGCCTGGCGATCGATAGAAATTACGATGTTCGAATCAGTTAACGATGTTGCGTGGCTGACTCGGCGCGATTTCTCTGTTATCGCTCAGTTAGAGCCACTCTACGACTTGAATTAATAAGCTGCGGATGATGACGCATACCGAACCGTGCCTTTAGCGTCTGCACGTTTCTACCGACGCTACGTGAAATGCAGATCAAAATTACGACGCAACGGAGAATCTGTACAACACCGCAAACAATGCTCGCTAATTGTATTACTCCTTCTACAAGTTGCGTAGTTGCTCTTAACGTCGATCCGGATAATTGACACGCTTAAACTTGATACAAACGCGTCTCGGCCGTATCTTTTGCTTTCGAACGTCGGTCTGATCGATTTTCCGAGTCAAATACCAGATGGATATGATGACTGTATCATCCGTAGCAGGTTGTGTTATTAGGATCACCTAGGCTTCGACATTTCAAAGCTCCACTTTGAACTTTGCATAAAACAATCGCAGCAATCAAATTTATTATACTGTTAATAATTATGGATCTTTATCGTTAAAATAAAGGTATTTATTTAGTGAACGATTCCAACAATATTAAACGATACAATCTTGCGCGTGTCTCAGCACTTTCTTGTCTACACGACCTTCCATACCAGATGCCTTTCCATACACGACTGAGGACAGAACAGTTTACATACTTTTGTTTTCGAGACACCGCGGACACACATACACATACTCACATACTCACATAGTTAATTTAGCATATAAAATTACACATATCTCGACATATACATCGTGAGCGATGATTTGTCTTTAACGAAGGGATGAAAAAATATCGCGTACTTTAAGTCCAGCAAGAAAAAATAGCAAAAGTCAGAAAATGACCCAAATAACATTGCGACGGGGCTATTTGAGTCAGCGAGGAGGTACATCAATTGAACAAACTTTACCGTCGAGCTATTAATGTAAACGATATATTTCAACGCTCATCACGTTACTAATAACGAGTCACATAATTTACTTTCAAATGTATGTCGCCTAAAGATTATTTATAATCGAACTTGCCTTACTTGTATATCCTTCTACTCAAATTGAATACTTCAGGCATGCAGGCAGCCAGCCAGTCAGAGCGAGCGCGTGTTCTAATCGAATAAGAAAAATTCGCCGATCGTCGAGCGAGGAACGCATTATCGAGAGCGGAGCGTGTGTGTGTCTGTGTGTCTATCGAAACCAGCGAGCAACGGAATAATTAAATCACTGACCAACGGCGGAGGCTTTGGCACGAGTGCCGAGCGACGTTGCGATTTTATTTCGACCGCAGAATTTCATTCGTCAAGCACGCCATACAACGAATCACAATTATTCCCCGCCTTATGTATTTCAGCGGGCACGCACGCGCGCACGTACGCACCGCGACGCTCGCTCGTCAACGTCGACCACCGACAGAATTCCATTTTTGCAAATTATTCTTCCACTTCGTGCCGCGAGCACGCGCTCCGTCCTCTCTCTCCTCGTGTCAGTGGCATCGAGCCATGGGAACATAATAAATCATTCCTCTCATCCTCCCGTGGCCTCCGCGTTCCTTTGTCTCCGGTTAACAACGCGCCTTTCATTTTCGATAACAATTAAATCAAGGCGCGCGCGCGCCTACGTTCTGGTTAAATGGCATCGAAAAGGACAACGAAACATTCGGTTTCTGTAGCATAGAAATTTTGTAGCTGCTACGTATCAACATCAAGAGCTCGTAGTTTTATGCTACAGAAAACATACGGAGAAGTAATAACGCATAGGACACAGCAATTCTTGATTTCACAGCATTATAATATTTAGGTGTATGATTACTTGGATTTACGACGCATAATAGAGGAAAGAGAAAATCGAAAATTCGAGGAAAACTGTGTTATATTCGTTATGGTATCATGATACTGGTAATATCGCACTAAGCTATAGGATTACGTTGGTAGAACGAGTCCGTATTGGTTGAACCATATAAGAACGCTATGTTGCGCCCATGTTGAGCCTATGTTGCTGTTAGGTCTATATACATTTTGACCTGTATTTCTCTTTCTCAGCTTCTTCGAGCTTTCTAAGAATTTAGATGAATAGTCCTTAAAAAAAAAAAAAAAAAAAATTCTGTTCTATATAAATAAAGAAATATACAAGTAGCCAGTGCTGAGCAACATGACATACTCGTGAGTCTAAATTCATTACGATATATCGTCGATGAATATTTCGTTAAGGGATTGCGCAAGTCCAATCACCGATTTTTCAATCTATCGTGTAAGACGTAAAACGACGCAGGTAAGGTGGATCAAGAAACTTTTATATTTACAATAGGAAGAAAAGAATGTGCGTAGATGTAGCAAATCTAAACCGGTTACGGTCTCTACTGGTCAGCTTCTTGCAGTCCTTCGTTACTCTAGAGTAAATTCCCGTTGTGTCCAGAGGAAAGGTAACGAGTTCCAAATGGTTATTAACGCGAAGAAGTTTCAGCTGGTTACGAACATCGTCCAGTAACAACCAACAAAGAGAACGAGTAACTTCCGTTGAAAATAGATTGCGGAATAACACGTAGAATGAAATCTACGAATTTTTTTACATCTCGGTACCTTTTTTGTCATTTCCAAACACACGGAATCGATCATCCCCTGTCGATCAGGATAGGCAGCATTTCCTGCTTCGAGAAGATTTTTCAACGTTTTCGCAATCGGTAGTTCTGAGAATAGCACACTTTTTTCGTATTAAAGTATTAACGAGAATGCAAAATATCATTTTACAATATCACTTTTATAATTATTTGCTGTTGAAGATTAAGAAAAACTTTAGACACAACAAACGCAAATTAAAAGCTATACAAATTCGCGGATATAGAAATCCTAAAATTGAACATGTTCTTTAAAGTTACTAACTATATCTTTCAAAAAGAAAAACCATCGAGTAATGTTGTAGAATAATAAAGATCACCGATTGCCAAATAGAAGTTATCGACCACAAATTTTCCACTGAACAAGCACAATAACAGTATCATCGTAAAATCAACATTGTATCGTCGATTTTTAACTATCCTTTAATATTTTTCTCGTTATGGATCATCGTTGACCCGAAGGTTAGTTAAATAAAAAGACACGCTTTAATATGTTAGAAAAATAGGTCGGACTCGGAAATTCAAATACGAAAGTCACGCTAATAATAACATTCTCAACTGCCTTTAAATATCGTATAAAATAACATAAAAATAATGCTATCGATACACGGCTACAGACGTGGAGCCAACATGGAACTGTATCAGTCGATGCAATTTGAAAGTATCGACTAGATGGTCTACGTTTGTCAAAATGTCCTTCCTTCTCTGTTTGGCCACCTGAACGCTGTCACGTTTGCACTCGTAATTCTGAAACATGTGCATGTGCAGGGGCCCACGAGTCAGCCGTTGTTCTCGCGCAGGGAACAATTTCGCCGAGGAAAGAGTTTGGATATGCAAACAACGGGCAAAGTTATTTGCAGCGCAGCGGTCAGAATAAGTGGCACGCCTTGTACTGTCGAGACGTAGCTACATACATAAATGCATACGCATGTCAGTGGATGGCTGCATATATAAATGCATACATAAATTCGCGGTGACTGCACGCGGCCACGAAGGATCCAACTCCGGAGACCAATTAATATTTCAATTTGAATTTTTGCTCACGACTCACGGACGATTCACCGATCGTTCTTTCGCAGTAAAAATTTTCATACTGGAAAACTGAACGAAGCTACCAGTTTGAGAACACTTTGACGTGAATATCAAACTTTGTAGTGTCTGGTGGAATGTTTGAGCATTTAAAATTAAAATTAAAATAGTAGCAGGAAAACGGAAAAACTTTACAACGTGGCGATGTAAGGGAAGCAAGGGTAAAAAGAAATTGGCTAAATCGGCGATAAAACGACCAAACAGATTTCTTCAACATCTTCTTGCACAATTCGACTAATATTACTGACAAAATTTGTCAAGTTACGAGTTATTATCATCAGTACCAATAAATACACACACTTATGTGACAGTAGTATAACAAGTTTGGTAGCAAAACGAATAAAATTTTGTAATGGTACAGAATACACAGCAGTCTAAATCAATAACTTGTAACCTAAATTGCTCTATTGTTAGATGGTTTTACGTTGGAAATAATAAAACAAATATTCGCAAGAATTGCCCAAGAGAAGAATTGCTCTGGCGATGAGCGTAAAATAATCAACATGTTTTAATCGGTTGAAAAAGAAAGCAATGGAATTGGTCATTGAGATCGATCCTAATCACGTCGATAGTGTTGAGATATGTGTAATTTTATATGCTAAATTAACTATGTGAGCATGCGAGTATGGGTATGTGTGTCCGCGGTGTCTGGAAAACAAAAGTATGTAAACTGTTCTGTCCTCAGTCGCGTATGGAAAGGCATATGGTATGGAAGGTCGTGTAGACAAGAAAGTGCTGAGACACGCGCAAGATCGTATCGTTTAATATTGTTGGAATCGTTCACTAAATAAATACCTTTATTTTAACGACAAAGATCCATAATTATTAACAGATAGAAATAACAGGACGGAGCATATGCGAGCACAAATACAATGTTATTCTGCCGATTACGCAAGATCTCGCTGCCATGCAATCTACTTGCGTTTCAAACTCGTCTACGTTTTTTAATCCCCGTGGTTTTCCTCTCGTATCCTTGTCCGTTTTAAATTGGATTTTCTACTTTTTAGAAGAGCGCATAACCGTAACATCAACCTCGTAATATCTGCTTTCCGGTTTCGCTCGACGAGAAACTTTTCGGTTGTCCGCTCGAGCAGAAGCTCTTTCGAGTCGCTAGCATGCATAAATAAATGGAAAACACCGGTGTCGATTACGCCGCTCTAAAATGGCCGAAAATTTCTCAAAGAACAAGCACCGGCTATCGATCAATCGGCCAGGATTAATTGCCGTGCGAGCGGATAGAGTGGCGAGGCAAGGCAATTAAGGCAATCGTTCTGGTCGACGGCACGATGGAAAGTAGCAGAGGGCCGATATCCAAAGTATCGGTAAGTTTTTTCGTCAATTACATCGAACAGCTCCGTCGAGCCACTTTAAAAACTTCCTCCCTATATAATCCCGTTGCTTCGACGTTTCAAGTAGCCGCCATTCGCCATTGTATCGATCAAGTATCGTGGTAAATTTGGCGAAAATAATTTTCTTCTCGCGTCCGATCTCTACGGTTCTTCGGTTCGCTCGTTTACTTGAACTTGTTGAAACGGCATGGGCTGGCGACGTAAGCGAGAAACAGCTGGTCAGTTTCAAGAACCGGCGGCCGCAAGCATTTGAAAAGCTTAAAGTCGTCTCGATGTCTGTCTGCTTCGCGTACTTTCCCACGGTTATCCGATCGAACGACGACCGGCCTCCGATCGAGAATATCGACAACGGCGTTATGGTAATTGTATTAAAAGAAACTTGCCACTTAACCCCGCCGCTTTCAGCCTCCTCGTGGAAATTGATCCTTTCCGCTCTCGAATGTTCTCGATTATGCCAAATTAGCTCTATAACGATACACTTTAGGCAGGCGATTCGACAAAGCGTTTCCAATCCAAAGAGAGTTATGATTGTCCATCGTTATGATTGTTTCGCGGCGATATTTCGCTGCTCAAGAACGCCCGCCGTTCGTGAACGTTTGTGTCGAACATCGCGAGAATGGCGAATGACATGGCCCAGCTGGCGTCGAAAAATCCGTTTCGATAGATTTATCGTCGGGGTTTTCGGTCCAGAGCCCCAATAAAATTGATTACGGCGAGCTTAAACACCGTTAAACCGTAACCGTGCATAATAAAGGGCCAGCGTACAAACTGTTGCGCACCGTGTGCGCGGTTATGCTGAAATTTGCTTATAAATTTGCATCGCATTAACGAAGTGTAAGCGGAATTATATCTATATCGCGTGCGCACGTTGCGCTGCGAAATTGCGACTCATCGAGCATGAAAATTATTCTGACACAAGGCCGTTCGCAAATTGCCGAAAAAACGACGCGAGGCCAAACGGTTTTTCCGATGCACCGGTGTCCCGCGGATTAGATATTCCGGTGTCGCGTGCCGTCAAACTTTCATCGAGCCCGTTTGTCTTACGCGATAATATCCAGTGAATTTGGCCGTTGCAGCTCGGATGTGCGACATTTAGTAATTTAAATACAAGACCCGATATCAGCGATCGTTACCGTCTTACAATTCGCTCTGTTATTATAACGGGCCATAGTTACAATTGATGAGGGCTCCACGCAAAAGGGAGAGAATCTTATTACCATGTCGGGTGTTATTGCTTTTATGGGACCCGTGCAATATCGTGACCTTATGCTACCAGACAACGGTGCTCCCCAAGCTGGCGCTGTTGCATCATTTTACTAGTTTCCTACTATTTTTCCCCGTTTAAGTGGAAATCAAGCATTACACGAGACGATTTTTTTTCTTTTTTGTTTTCAAAGCTTTAGACGAAGAGAAGCTGATCTAAAGAGATAATTGATGGATAATTTTATTATAGAATATACCAACCAAGGTTACAGAATTTATTTCGAGCGATTAGTGACAACGGACTAAAAAAAAAAAAAGAAAAAAAAAGAAGAAGAAAGAAAAAAAGATCGCAGGAAAAGCGAAGAAACGATAGCCACGATAGCATAACTCGATAATTTCCGCGTTATACGATCTCCGCTCGTGAAACACTACACACAAAAGGGGTATCGACCTTGATACGACAGGTTCTAGAAGATTCGACCTATTCTCGAGCCTGTCAAGCCTAACTATAGCGTAAGAACGGAGGAAAGGTCGATGCAAAATTCATAAGAAGGTAACCTACCTCGCTATGACAGCCTGGGCCTCGCCAGTCAGGGTACCTAGGGGCACGGATTCGGAATCAAGACCATCTCTATCTTTCCTGTATGTTTTACTTATAACCCCATATGTCTAGTAAAGAACTACATTACAACCCTTATACTCTGTACCATATTTCATATTTTCCACGATCAATGTCAAACACGATAAAGATATTGTCGTATCCGACATTTACAACAGCGCGGTCCAAATTTACAGATAGATAGGAATAGATAACCAATAGGAAGCTATTCCATATATCAAAATGAGCAAAAAGTGACTGTAAAGTAACTTTGTCTGACGCGTCATTTTCGAGAGGATCGAATTAAGAATTCTCGCTATTTCTAAAATCGCTGATTCTCGACTAACGATACTGTAAAGACACTGAAATCCTATTATATTCAAATGACGCCTTAAACTACCAAGATTTCGATGTATTTTCACGTGTAGAATAATCTACCAATTCCTCCTGCCACTCATTTCTAGCCGGAAATTAGCCAAATGTATACTTGGCAATTTTCAAAATTCGATTTTCTCGAAACTAAAGCCTCCGCAACAACGTAATTTCGTTATTTCCTAGTTTTGTCCTATTTCGAGCAATGAAATCTCCTTGATTTCGCTTGTACCGCGAATTTAGGAGCCCGATGTATGTATATACGTTTTGCCGAAATTCATGCAACCGGTCAAGATTGCCACGAAAACATTTTCATCGAAACAAACAACGAACGGAAAATGTTCGCAACGAGCAAAAGAAATTACAGTGGTCGTGATAGCACGCACATATGGCTCGAGTACTCGTCTGCTGTCGGCGCTTTACTCGACACGCACACCTTAAAATCTAACCCCCGGCCCTCGGAGTAATCGTTATTGCATTAGAGCGCTCATTGTCGCTATGGTTGGCGGCGATTACGGCGGTGGCAGCGGTGGCGGCGGCGGTGGCGACGGCGGTGGCGGCGGCGGTGGCAGCGGTGTGACGGCGTTGAAAAATGAGAGCATTCGCGCGAGTGCTTTCGAGTGTGCGAACGCTCGCACCAAGCACCTGCGTGGGTCGAGGGTTCGTCTCAAGTACCTATACCGTCTCTCTAGCGCGGCGATCCTTCAGTTCCGAAAACGTGACTCGCGTGTACGTATCCTGGGAATGTGGTCGGTTGACGATTCTGTGACGAGAATAGTAGACCAAATTCGTGAGCTTCTCGAAGTTAAAGCTATCCGTTGAAACTCGATGCGGTGAACGGTTACTAATATATAATGAATAACAAAAATAGATTCAAATGCGATAAGACGCGCACAGAAAGCGGAGGCATGAAATTGTTTAGGAAATAGCCAAAACTAAATATACCAAGGGTTTAATGTAAAATCGATCGGTTAACGTCGCCCGAAAGATCTACGGTGTTACGACATCAAGTTCGCGCCGGAAACGTCGTGTCAGACGTCTCGTTAAGAAAATACACGTGGAACGAACCAAAGAGGCGAGCGTGAATTTTTTATTCGCGCCTTGACAGGGCAACTGCGCGCGCCTTCCCGAACCTGGCCTTCAACGAAACGAAAGTTTCCAACGTAAAAAATACATGTCAGTGGAGTAGAAATTTCCAAGCGACAGACATGTTCAGCTTTCTACGATGTGCGAGTAGCGAAGTTCCTCGGGTACGGAACGTTCGACGAGCGAGGCACTTTCGCGCGATTACGAGCACCATTGTCGAACAGCGCGACGAGCGTGCGAGAAACCGGAGGTGGAATCGGTATCGTGCACCGTTAAGAAGAAGGTGCGGAAGACGCAAAGAGCGAGGCGAGGCGAGGAGCGGAGCGAGCAAGCAAGCAACACGGCAAATAGACTCGTCTGACAAGGCTGCATCGAGGCCGCGGAATTATTAATTTTAATTACACAACTCGAGGTTGCGTTCAGCGCGTCGAGGAGGCCCGGCTTACGTAATAAACTTACAGCAACAGCATCGGTACCACCGTCGCCGCCGCCGCCGCCACTACCACCACCACCACCACCAACCACCACCACCACTACTACTATCACCATCACCGTTACCGCCGCAACCGCCATCGACACAGACGCTCTACTTCCATCAACACCGTCTTTCCCGCACTCTAGCATCGCCATCATCCATCCGCAGCAGCATTACGTGGGTATTGATTAAACGCAACGCATCCCACCCTTCGACCGGCTCTCGACCGCGTCTCCCCGTGGGGGAGAGACGGTGCTTTTGGCACGGGAGTTGGCCGACAATTAATATTATTTATCGACGTCTTAATCGGCTGGCCGCATCTAACCGCCATCTCTAACCCCTCGGGTTTCAAGGCGGTAAGGGTTGGAAACCGACCTTGCTGCACCCAAGGAACCTAACCTGACGGCAAAACCTATGCCGAGGGCTCGTTCCTTACCCACCCTCTCCTCGAGATCGGTCAGCTTTTAGGGAATAAGCGGGGAATAGTCATTCGCGTATAGAATGAAAACGACAAATCCAGCCTGTTGTCCGCACGTGTATGAAATATTCCAATTGCGGTTTGGGCTGAATCATGGGTTGACCGTAATCTAATAAAGCCGAGATAGAGTACGTAGTAGTGTGTAGAGGCGATAAAAGATAGAGCAATGTCTGTCACTGATCGATCGTACTTATTACCAATATCATGAATTTTTCTACTAAAATATTACTCACGTTTCTACAGATGTGATATTAGCCAGCTTCGAGGGAAATAAGGTTTTCTGTTCCACCGCAGACTTACCTAAACACAAAGAAGGAGAAATTGTTATTCATTTTCTGTTACGAAAAATTGTCAAGTTAAGCTTTTACAATTTCCCATGTTTTATCTACGATTTTCGTTCGGCCGAGAGGGCGAATTATCGTAAAAATCAATTTATTCTTACCCTGTTAAAACAGCCGGTTCTCTCCTCGTTCTATTTTTCGCTCTACCCCACCCACTCGCTGTTTATCCTTTTCAATGGCCATAAGTTATTTATAAAAGTTAGCGAGACGCGGTATATCGTCGTTGATTGTCCGTTCAATCGAGCGAAAGTTTTCTGCTTTACAAAGAGCAGAGAAAAATCGAAGAAAAGCGGAGGCCAGCTACGAAACCGACTGAGACGAAAGTAGGAATGACGCGACATAGTAAAAGAGAAGGGTCGGCGAAAGGAGAAAGAAGAAGAAGAAAAGGGTCATGGAACTTTGACCGAGCTTCTTTGGAAATCTTACCCGCGTGTCTCTCTTCGTTCCATTCATAGATTTAATTGGATTTCTATCTTTTCCCTTTATTCTTCGTCGATAGAAATTAGTCATCGACAATTTGTCTACTTATTCTCTCGAACCGTCTCTTACCATTTGAAAACACCACTTTTCCGTTCGTTTCGTGTCACCAAAGGCAACTTATTCCAAGACTCGCGAGTTTACACTCCCTCCTCCACTTTCCTCTCGTCCTTCGCAGGCAGCGTTTCCTTCAACTCGAGTATCGCGACCGGCGACAAATTGTCTTCGGCGAAAAAGCGTGGGTAGAAGTGGAACAACGAACAGATAAGAAGCGAGGGAAACGACGGAAGGGTGACCGCGTACCTTTGTAAAATGCACTTCGTCACATCGTTGCTGGCTCAGGAAACCCGTGACCCGGCCTAACTCCCTCTTCGTCTTCGCCGTTCACTCTTGACCGCTCCTTTACTTTCTTCTGCTCGATATTTTTTTCCCTGGGTCATTTATACAGTGTGCTTCCTGCCCCATGACGTAACTCTATAGTCTACTATATACTACCATACGGACACTTTGTCAGCTGGAATTTGTCTGCAGCCGAAGGTACGGGTTGATGTTCGCCTTACTTTTGCCCTGCTTTTTGGAAACTCGCTCCTAACGTAACGCCAGTCTGATTATTCCTCTTGCAATTACTTTCGCAAGCCACGTATTCAGTCACCGGCACGCAATCTCGAAAATATCTTGCGCTTGTTCATTTTCTCCATTAAGGAGATTTCTAATTCAACACAGATTCACGTGATACATACATTTCTTTAACTTGCTGGAACTGTTGACGCTCCCTCGGTCATTTCAATTTTACTGTATTAGCGAAAAGTAAGAAATAGAAACGTCCGGGTACAGTCTATCGAGGATATAGAAATATTCTGATTTGCAGCTCCAATAACGGTGATACCGATAGGAGGATGGATAATCGTTCACTGTGTGTTTATGCGCATCGTGTTTATCCACGCCATATACATTACGATTAAGTCACATTAATACATTAAGAACCAAAATTGTTAGTTTAGAAACGTGATAGAAAGGTTTTTGTTTCTAATGCCGCACACGAATCGAACGATTCGTAAATTCGAATTAACGAATATCGCAGATTCACACGCGGAAGAATCTTCTTGCGTCTTTTCTTCTCCTTTCGTCTGAGATTTTCGCCCGTTTATGAGACCGAGTCATACGCACGGTGTCGCGACGATGCACTAAAACGCATAATACCGAGCGGGCGATAGATTGGCCAAGACCAGGCTGCAAACCAAACTGAGAAAAAGGAACGCTCTTTTCGAAAGAACGAAAGAAAAACGACGCGACGGCGGCTCGCCTACTCCATCGGCGTCGATTCGTGACGAATCGTGAAAAGAAACCTGAATTCAAGAGTCCTTTCGACCGTGACGCCTCGCTTACGTTTCATGGACTCTCAGAGAGATAAATCGTTTCTGTCCACGTTGGAACCTTATAGAGAAGAACATTTCTTTTTTTTTTTTTTTAACGACTATAGCACGTAACTAACGAGATTATCTCCGAAACATGCGTTTTCACAATTCCTCCATTCTTATTAGGAAGCCATCGATCAGTTCTTCAACTTGGATCAAGACACGTTTCCAAAAAAAAAAAAAAAAAAAAAAAAAAAAGAAAGAAAAAAGAAGAAGAAAAAGACGCGGAAAAAGAATTATTCTTTCTGAGAGGACCCATTAATCATATTTTTCATCGATTCGTGGCAAAGCAGCCCATTACCGCGTCCAAAGTATTCACAAAGTTATCAGTTATTGCTGCTCGTCCCGTTTTCCTTCATATTCCTTATTGAACAACAAAGACGACGATTGGAAGTTGAAGAACGACTAAAATCAATTGGAAGTTCGATACCGGGTTTCATCGTCGGTGACGAGGTATCGTGGCTCGTTAAATCGAACGTAAAGGCATCGAGTATCGAGAGGATTGCATCGCATCCGCGGCGGAGAACGTCGAGAACAACGATTGCAGGTGGTGTAAAGCGGTTGGCGGTCGACGATCGGCCGCTCTCTGTTTCGAGTCCCCCTCGATAACAAATGGTCGTACCGCCCCTGAAGGACAACGCCGCTGTGCCGGCAGTTTCAGCGTAATTCTGCGCCCGGCCGACAGCCCCGTAAGTCACCGGCTCAAACGAAGCGTCGAGGTATTAATTAGAGTTTCAGTCCGGGAACCGCGATCACTTATCACCGAACCCAACCTAATCTGCCGGCAGGCTGTGTGCCCCGTTCCACACCGTTGCTTGCCACTGCCAGCCTTTTAACCGGCTGCGACTTAAACCTTCTGATCGATGTCTACTCGATCGTCGTCGACCGGACTAATGAGTCAGGATTAAGAGCTTTCTTAGCGGTTCTCGCCACCAATTCCTTTTTCTTTCGTCGCCGTCGTCGTTGCGATAGCTTCACGAAGAATGGACGTCTAACCCTCGTAGAATCGCCGAGTCTCGGTGAAAAGCGGGAGTTCATTGTGATCGACCGGTGACCCCGTTACGATGGCGGATCATTAATAAGGCGAGCGGCACTCGGCGATTGGAAATTTTTCATGAGCCTCCATCGACCGCCTTCGACGACGAAGACGACGACGACGAGCACGACGACGAAAGACCGAGAAGGAAGTCGGAGAAACGACGAACAAATGCGATACACAGTCGTTCGAAGGTGCCCCCGAGGGATCTCTAAACTACTCGATCTCAGATACACGCACCACTAGCTGGGATTAGAATTTCAGACGAATACCGTATCTTCCGTGCGATTCATTCGACGATCGTGTGTATACCACACGTTATAGAGTCTCAAGAAAGTTAGGATATCGAATAAAAGTGGATGAGGGCGGACGATGACGTGATATCGAAATTTTACGAAATTTTATCCTATACCTATCGATATTCAAATTGAACGAATTATACGCCTGGCGTTTGTTCCCGAAAGGTAACGCCTCATTCGCCGAACGATTATATTATAATCAGCGCGGCGTTGCATGACCAGGCAAAATCGAGAATTCATAAAGGGAACATCATTCGAAAGAAGTTTAACGAGTTTGCTGCGTACGACTCGTTAAAAATTTGGTGCCAAAGTTGCGGCCGATAGGCGCGCATAAAAGCCGCGTGACGTTCAATTAAACGCGTCGAAGGCACAGACAGCATTGAACATGGGTTTATTCGACAAACGAGCCAAAAGGTTGTTGCTCCATAATTAAAAAGCTTCAATCACGTTTTAATGCGCGCCTCGGGAAACTGTACCGTATTAAACGCATTCGTTGATTAAATTTTTAACCTGTAATTAGACGATTTAACTTGCGTTGAAACCATTGGCGATCGTTCACCTCCGTTTCTTCCTCCGTTTCTACCCTCGCTCCTCCGCCTCGACATTGAAGAAATTCCCTTTCCTTCTGCGGACGAGACTCCATGAAGCCGCGAAGTCGTGTGCCCGTTGAAACGAAGGAAAAACGGAGTAACAACAGAGGAGAAAATCGACGAAAGGAAATAAAACAGATCTGCTGCCCCCGATATAGTCGAGGAGAAAATTTCGCTGCCGATAGAAGGAGAGGATTCATTTGCGAGGTACGTAATTTCGGGACGCGGTCGCCGAAGGAAAGGTCGAATAGAAAACTCGTTTCTCATCTGGAACTCCGATTGGAAATTCTTCGTTTACACTCCTCCACGTGTTTATTTAATTTCGTTCGTTTCGAGAATAAACGATCTTTGGACCGGCTATCGAGCCCGACTTTGAGATTCGATTAACATCCGGGTCGAGAAATAATTCTCGCGGCGACTTTCGCCGTGGAAATAAAATGTAATTACTGTGTAACAGAAACGGGAAAATATGCTGGAACATAAGCTCGAAACATATTAAAAATTTCTCTCAATGTAGATAAGATCTATTTGTTACAGCTTAAAATCAATTTTAAGGTATGAATTAATTTCTAAGTAAAAGATTAATTTTTCCAAAAGACGCACATATAATCGAGATGAAACTTGTCCCGTCGTTTCCAACACTGCAGAATCGATACCACTTCATTCGAGTAGTTCTGGTACCTCGACAAAGGTCAACGGAGTTGCAAATTAGAACTGTAGAGGTTACAACAGATACGTAAACCAACATAGAACGTTGTTACATAGAACGGTATAATATTGCTAACAAACAGTGATACGCTAACCGGACAGTTTCCGGGTCATCGGTGTGCAGATAACGGGCCAGAAGTTGTATCTTAATTGACTAAATCCGTCAGATAGATCGAATAAAGATATCCACGGAAAACAGAAGAATTTTCTTTAACGCTAATTTGTATCGTTCTATTGTTAATGATTATGAGTCTTTATTGCCGAGATAAAGGTATAGAAACAATAAATATTCATTTAATATTCACAATAAAGTAATTATGCATTTATTTAGCGAACGATTTCAACCATATTGAACGATACAATCTTGCACGTGTCTCAGCACTTCCTTCTCACACTACTTTCCATACCAGATGCCCTTCCATACACGACTGACTGCAGAACAGTTTACGTTCTTTTGTCTTCGAGACGCAGCGCGCACACACACACCCATACTCACATACTACGCAGTCAATTCAGCACATAAGATATGTGCTGAACCCGAGAGAAAACCGAAGTGGCTGTAATTACTGAACATTCCAAATACCTAGAGGCTACTCTTTCTCTGAATAGAATGTTCGCTTGCGTTCGTAACAAGCAACTCTTTTGATGTAAATGAGTTTACGAACAGATTGGCCGACGACACCATGTTCACGTTTATCATTATATCAGGTTGGATAAGTGGATTTAGTCTTCAGTTCATTTAATAGGGCGTTAGCCAAAATTCCGTTCCAATACATGCAGTTCTATTTACTATAACAACATTCCAGCGATGGAAAGAAGGAATGAGCGGCATCCGGTAAGCTCGAACTGACTTCCCAACATCATAGCGTGTCCCTACATTAATTATGTCTGTCATCAACAACGGCAAGCTGTCGCGTCTCGCTTTCCCCGACAGATACTATCAAGTTTGTCACGTTCTAGATATCAAGCGGGGGGGTCATGTCCCTTGAACTTTGGATATCGATGGCTGCCGAGAAACTTATCCAGGATGAACACCGATTCACCGGCCGTACCGAGTCTCTCGTCTTGGAGTTCGGACTGCAGTATGTTCACCGTTCGCCATGACCACGCTCTCGCCCTCTTACGTAGAATTGCTCTGACCACTGTAACCTGCTATCAACTCGACTACGAATTGATTCCCCGGTTTACTGCCATTTACAGAAGCTGGCCAGCCTCGAAAGTTACTCCCCTCCGAGCTGGGATTACGTTCGCGTTCCTCGTTCCGCCCCAAGTTTCTTTACGAAAGCCAATCGGCTGTTCGACCTGTGTTTTACAGCTTGAGGAACACAACCAATGCTGTTTTATGGTTTGCAATTAATTTTGGCCAGAATTTCGCTGACAGGATCGAGAGCGAGAAATCTGCTCTCACGAATATGATAGAACTTTTATCCCGATGTCTGTCGTCAGATATCGTTGATACGTGCTTGTTCAGCCTTATCTAGTTAACCAGAATGTTATATCTATCCAAGAACTGGACGAGTAAGTATGATGCTCTAAATATAAATTTCGACATAAAAAATATCCAAAGAGTGCGAGTTCAGGGCGGCATATTAGAAGAAAAAGTTGTTAAAACGCGTATTGAAATGGATATTTGGGTACCTGTTTGGTCACACCAGGGTTAAGATCACACGACTAATCTAATGACTTCGTTGTAAGATGACGCGGTGGAAGTTTTAGCCGAGCTAGTGTTCAATTTAAAAGTTTCTGACTGGCCGAGAAAATTGTCGTTATCATGACATCAAGAATGACATGATATATTATTTGATTTAGAGAGATTCACGTTATACAATGTTATTTATTCTCCGTACGTTCAAAACCGGCCAGTATATCGATCACATTGCACGAGGTTGAATATCAGCGCCGAACATTTCAGAGTGAATAAAGCAAACGACAAAAATTATTGGCTTGCTGCAAAAGATTGGTTGACGCGGCGACGTGATGGTTGCAAAATCATCTTCGAGCTTATGGTCCATGCCTATTGGAATAATAGTCAGAACAACAGTAATAAATAAAAGTCACGAAAAAAGAAACACGCCTGTTCGTATTAGTACTTTAAGAAGGAAGCCAACCTTTCCAGCGAACTACATAATTCTGGTAAGGGAGTACGCGTGGGCGTTTTACTCCTGTCTCTCCCCAGAGAGACAGAGTAAATGAGCGAGCAAGAGAACGAGAGAGAACGAGAGAGAACGAGACGAAGGGAGCACAGGATCGAAAGCGGGTGGTGGAGCTGGCCGTACACGAAACAGCACTTACACCCCCCGTGACTGGCAACCCTCGACCTCCGGTCCGCCTCTAGGTAACGGTCGGACTGTATGACTGGCAGAAGTACGTCTAAACTGCAGCTACCACCGCGCATACCAGTGGCTTTCAAGGTGAGCTTCACCAACTTTATTAATATTTATACGCGACGCGTGATACTCGTCCATCCGTGTTCAACAAGATTTTAAGTATTAAGTGATAATCGTAGGTCGGCGCTTTATAATTAACCAATACTGGCTCTAACAGACAAAGAAATCCGTTTACAGATTTCTAAAGCTTCGGCTGGAAACTGGAAAATTTAAATTTGGACGGTTGAACGTTTGAAAATTTTTACAAAATTGTCGAATTAATAAATTAACAAATAATATCGGATATTAGCGTAATTAACTTTCAACATCGGAAAAATAGATTATTTAGACAAAATCTCTGGCAGGTTATGTACCCAAGTTCAAAGGAATTTCAGTTCGGACAACATTCGCGAATCGTAGAAATAAGTTACATAATAATATATTTAAGTGTATGCGAAGCATTTACGATCGGTCAAACAGCAAATAGTATTTAAATAATTCAAGCGTAAATGACCCACTTCGAATCGCGGCAGCATACCTCCATGATTTCTGCTTCGGTCAATATTTATACAATTATGCGAATTGCTCGAACGTTACACAGCGACAGCCGTATTAGTAACTCTATCAATGTACCATATCGAATTTTGCTCACGTACATGCCACGACGTCACAATGGCAAGATATTCCGGAAAATATTTCATTAATTTTCCGAAGCGACGCGGCTTAATTTTATAACTGCCGCTATTAAATTCCAATTAAGGGGGGTGGCTTTTTTCGGGGGCCGTGCGCGTAGCAAACATCCCTTGGCGAGCGATGCGGCGAGTCTCCGTGCCTTCTCGATCGATTCGCGAATAACTGAAAATATGAAATCCACTGGTCGACGCGGTAATCCACGGGGCTAAAACCATCCCTCGGCCTGGCTCGAAGCTCAAAGTCCTAGGAGACGCGGCGATCCACGCCGGAACTCCGTCGATATCCGCAGCTCACGGCTGCTTTTGCTCGTGCTTTCTCGCCAAGTGGAATTCTCTCGTGGACCGAGTCAACCCTTCATTTTCACAGCCGTTCTCCCCACGACCGAAGCTGCCTGAAACTTGCTCCGTGGCTCCGCTAATGAAAACGAATCGTTCTTCTTCCACGGCTCGCCCCCATTTTTACCCCGAACGTAACCACACTCGGATGAAGCGAAGCACGAGGGTCTTTCGGTGCTCAGGTAGACACCGGTACACACCAACTCGTCGAGGAGCTTCGTCGTGTTTTCGCTTCCCGACGGCTTACACGCCGAGCAAGACAATTAGGGAATCGCGTAACCGGACGATTTTACCGCTCGGCAAGGTGTTCAACGCGTCAAACGAGGGTCGTCCTTATCTTCCTGTTTTTTCGCCACACGATTTTAACGACTCACGATATCCACGAAATATATATACTAGATTTTATACTATGCTTCTATGTATGTTAATCTCAACACTTATTGTGGGATATCTTGCGCGATCATCTGTACAAGTTCATGAAAGTATTTGTACACTTGTAGATGCCTCTGTTACAAGGAACATTTTGAAACTTCGTTAGCACTGTATATGAAATCGGACTGTCATTATTATATTGGTATATACAGATTACAGGATATTTGATACGAGTATATATTTCATATTTCACTCTAGTATTTAAGTAGTCCATATACTATCTATTGTATTAATAAGCCTGAACATTCAGTGGGATCGTCTTCAAATCATATTACAATATGTTTGAGATGGCCTTGTACTAATTTCTTACTACTTGTGATTTCCATATACATTTCCAGAACTGTTTCAAATTTCGTTGATATATCTAATCATGACAGTCGTGTATCGTTATAGTGTTAATGAATTTTCAACGTACTTTCTATAAGCACATACGATACAGCCATACAAGTTTCCTGTGGTAAGTGTTCGCGTATGATACTTTCATAAGCCACTGTATCCGCGTGTATGCGTGTCTATGCTATCGTGACAAATTATCCAGCGATACTATAGTAAGGTTTACAATTTCGAACACATAGTAGGAATAACAATGAGAACAGCTGTACATTTCGTGGTTAGCGAAGCGGCGCCGTTTTTTCCAAAGGAATGGATCGAATCGTTTTTCCTCGAAGTCTGCCACCTGTCCAGCGGCGGCATCAACGGAACTCGAGAAAGGAGCAGCAGCTGAAGTTGGGGACGAAGAAAAGGTAGGAAAGAGGGTAATTCGTTTTCATTACTCATCCCCTTTGGTAACTTCGATGCTGCCGTAACGCACAAATTTACATCATCCTGCCGTGCCGGTATCCTTCATCTTGTCCCGTCGTTCTGCCACCAGGGCTAACATAGGCGCGAGTCGAGAGCGGTGCAAGTAATGGGCAATTTCTTTTCATTAGCGACTGTCAGAGAGTTCGACGCCGCACTTTCCATCGCTAACGAGCAGTGATCGTTAATCGTAGCTGTTTAACCGACGAGAAATCGATATCGCAATTGTTGTATAAATTAAGAGCGCGGGAAAGAAATATCGGAGAGTAAAGACGGTTTGTGCAAGGGAATGTGTTGCGTATAATGTACACTCGTTGCTCTGTGACGATTTCTTGCAAATAATAGCCCGATCGACGACCTTGCACTAGATTTTAGAGAATGAATGACGCATCGGATACGCGATATTCGACTTTTACCATGTCATGGCACGCATCATAAAGTAAGTAATTCGTAAAATTCCGCGGAAACCAAAAAAATATATTACATTTGGTTCGATGCAGGGCATCTACACCGGATGGCTAATGTTGTTTCGGCTATTGTCAGCTTTTCATTTTCTAAAGGGAAAATTTCAATGTCCCCTTTTAATTGGTAGCTATCGAATGCTTTAAAAGGTTGAATGTACCGTAAATCGCAGCGTCAGATTGTCGTGAAATAAATGCAAGAAAAATATTTGTCCCCGATCGCGATTTGTCTGATCAGAAGATCGTTACGTAGCGCATTTTCGTTAAAAATTGTTATGTTAGGTGCTTGACAAACATATCACGCGTCGTAGAACCGGATCAGAAGACTAAATTTACGCGTGAGACGGTGGCCATCGATGCGTGGCCATGAACAAACAGGGATCTACATCCTGGTGGAGAAGGACGAGCGGGGGCGAGTACAAGGAGCCGAATAAAGTTCTATTTTTGCGCATGAAAACGCGCGGCAGGGTCGAGGCGAGGCGAACTCAGGATAAAGGTGGGGTTTCCGCACAAACGCACGAGAACGGTCTGCGGTTCTGGAGGTGTCTACGAGAGGGTCGGCTGCGACAGACGTCATCAACGAAAAGAAAAAAGGAAGAAGAGGGAGCAGTCGCGTTTGCCGCGGTTCCCTGGTAACCCCGCGCTTTTTCCAGCTGTCAGAGACAGTTCGAAAGTTCAGCGGAACGAAAGAAAGGCGCGTGGCGTTGCTTCGTGTGCACCGTCGACTTGCACGTTCACATTTCAGGTCTCTTCTTCGTTTTCTTGTTTCTCCCCTCAGCTACCCTTCGTTTCACCCTCTTAACACCGGCTACCGCGTCTAATTAGGCGACCTGGACCCTCTCCGTGTACTCTGGCACAGTCTGAAGAGTTCTTCTGGCACCGTGCTCCACCCTCGGGCGGTCGTCGAAGAAATGCCATCGGTGGAGAAAAGAGAAAAAAGAAAAAAAAAAAAAAAGGAGAAAAGAGGTCGGTTGCGCGCAGCAGTGGTGGTCGAAATCAGTCGGATTAAAGTTTGTGATTGCACTAACGAAGCTTATCCACGAGCGCTGCCACCCAGTTCTTCCATTCGACTGCGAGAATTGCGCAAACCGGCGAATAATCCGGAATTGAAATCGAAAATCGTCTCTTGCTTCCGTGGGACTGTGAGTAATTGATAGTTCCATCGAAGCGGTTCTCTTCCTTCTTAAAAGATCGTGGTTTTTAAACTTTGACACGAAAATGATATCCTACGAAGAATTAGCACTTGAAAGATACGAATAGAATCATCACCAGGATGGTATTCTCACCATAGCCATGTTTTTATCAAGTTTCCATTATCGTGGAAGAGTCGACTAAACTCGCAATAAACGATGAAAGATCCGTTTGTCCGTTATGAACCTTGACTACCACAAACTCTGAGAGGTAGTTCCACCATGGAGTACTATATATCGTGGAACAAAATTATCGACAAGAATAATCATTCGATCACGATGACTGGATGAAACGAGCTCGGGCAAGAGAGGAAAGCGAAGCGATTAACGTTTAGATGGACAAGGCGGACGAACGTCTTGCCAGCGGTGGCCGTGGCCGAGGACTCGGTCGAATCAATTAAAAGCTTGCAAACCGGCTGAAATTTATGCGGGAAAAATTAACAAGTCAGATGTCCCCTGCGGCCTCGTGCTTTCGCTCCCATGGTCGGGGACCACGTGCAGCCACGTGCAGACTTTCGTTGGATATTAAATTAATGAAAATAATGAAACGTAACGGAGATTCAGAGACTTTCTCTGCGTTGTGTCGCCCAGCCAAAGCCTGGTAATCCCTCGAAAAGTCGGGACGAAACACCGCTGCGAGAGAAAGGTTACGTTTTATACGATCGTCTCAAATTATGATTTAGCCGTCTAAATCACTGATAAACTGGCGAATTAACTTTGCTTTAATAACCGTTGCTTCGCTCGGACACTCTAAAAATAGCGTTTCTCGTGTTTTGGTAGGACGATGAATCAATTACCCGTAAGGAAAATTGAAAATATCGTTGGACTTTTTTATCTTTTCTCTAGGCTAACGTCAACACTCGATACGTATATCACTTTGACTGCCACGCCGAGATCATACGAACGACAGATGAAACGCAACGATAGATGAAAGGAAAATTACGAATGCGATCGCGAAGACGTGCAATTAGCACCATGGTATTGGCAAGGCAAACTTAATCGTAGTCTGCAAAGTACACGAAGAATGCGAGCTGATTCGATACCGGTCACAGTAATTAATCAGTGCCATATGGTAAGCTTAAACGTCGGCAGGTCCGTGGACAGAAGCAATTAATAATCCTTCCATTATCAGTTGCGCGTAACGATTACTAAGACCACTCTATAACGGGCCGAGCTTAGAATGTAAACTTCGGCAACGACTTTCGTTATTAATGGCCACGACATCTTGCCCCGCCGTGAACGAACACAAACTTATTGCTAACTTCTTTCCTTGGCTACGAGAGCCGATCTAAAATTCACTTATGTCGTAAAATCGTCCGATACGGAAACTTTTTGTTTCCATCCAATTTTCAAACTTTCACGCTTAATTATTTCACGATATTTTACTTTCCAGAGTTCTTGCCCCGAATTATAAATCACCACCCAGCTACAAAAACGCGAAGAAAAGGAGGAAATGGCGCAAGTAAAAATCGAACAACGATGGAGCTGAACATCGCGACGAAACAAACCCCAAACGCGTTCAGCTTTTAGTTACAACAAGCCCGTTTCGAGTTTCGAGTTGGTCAATTCTTTTGAGCGTGCCGGCTTGTCTATACACGCAGTACCGAAAATTACTGCAAGATAATAAAATTGAAGCGAAGTCGGATCATCTGAACCGAAGAAGAGGATCACGATAAAGAAAAGCTAGAAGAAGGCAAAGGAGGAAAAAAGATTAGAGCCAGGTCTGTCAGATTTGCTCCGTCTCGCGGGGTAATTAGCGCCAAAAAGACAGCCTCAACCGTGTGATACGATGAGAAGAAGAATTAGCAGGCGCCGCATAAAATACCGTTGCTTTGCGCTACCAGAGGTAATTAGTGGCACGTGCTTGCGGTCGTGAGATGCGCAACTAGAAACAATTAGTAAGGCATAGGAATCGGCAAACTGGCACGGACCTACCACGAATATTTAGTCTCTGCTCCATGGAAAAAAAGATCTAAAACACACGGAAGTGATATCAGGCGTAATCTGGTTGGTCTGTTAATCGATACCCCAAGCTAACTCTTCCGTGCTGGGGAAAAGGGACTTTTTCATCTACATTGCAGTTTGTATATATAAATAGGTGTAGAATTTCTACTCCGCCCCCCCCCCCCCCCGAAACCCTATCCAAATACAACGAGTTCTTTGCCAAAAAATATTTTCGAACAATGTGGAATCTCGTATTTCGCACGAAAATACAGGCGCCAAACTGCGTATTTTGAAACGTAACCCTCGTCACGACAAAACGGCACGCAAACTTCAGTTTTTCACGATGAAAACCCAGGTATAAGCGGTATCCTAACGTCGTTCCGCTTTCATTCTGCGAGTTGTTGGACGGGTTGAACATCTCCGTGTTTCGATGTTCCCGTTCTGCCTACCGTTCCACGCTGCCAACTCATCCCATCGGCGGTTCATTGATTACGTTCGAATAGAAACCATAGAAAGTAGAGCGAAACTACCGCGTCAACAAATTGCGTCACGCTCGCTCGTTGCGTTGCATCATACCACCTGGCAGACGAACCGACGCAAAGAAATCCAGAAGCAGAAAACGGTCCGCGAAATGGCACGTATCGCGGTTCAGCGCTTTGGCCATTTCGCGTGGTCGGAGCTCGATAAATCTGACGTCGATTGAAATATTGCCTTCTTCGATATCCCTCGCAGCACTGGTTTTAGCTCGCCCCTCCCCTCTTCGATTCCTGCTCTCTTCCTCCTTCCCCCGTCCCGATTCTGACGTACTTAAATCTCTCTCGTCCTTTCTGTTCCACGACGCTCGTTCATCCTCCCTCTGGTATTCCGCGAACTAACGGGGACGCGCGCGACACGAATCAACCCGAGGAAAATAAATTACAGAGTGAAAAGTAACGACCGCGGTATGAAGCACGGTGAATTTCATTCGTCTCTTTCTATCATCGTCGCAATTTCTTATCCTTTCTCCGTCCAATAAAACGTCGATACAACGTCGCCACCCTTCTCCAACGTCACTTTCAAGGTTGCTAAGCGAGTCTCAACCCTTACTTTTAACCTGCCATCGAATCGACGAAACGTTCCGTTAAACGATCGCTCGTTTAACGAACGCGATATGTTCGATTACGTTCCGATTTGAGACAAACGTTCTCTGGAGGAGAAACGGCTGGCTGTCGTGTGAGTAGGATCCCCTCGGTGACCGCGGACGAATGTAGAAAAAGTGCGAATTCAGAGGCGAGGGAGAATCGGGGGAATGGCACGCGCGAAGAAAGCGAAGCGTACAGATACGTCGGAGTAGGTGGATCATCGGGTCGTTGCACGTAAGGGGTTGCTCGGGGCGTTATAGCGTTCCATAGGAGGCGATAGAGATGTAAAAGGGCCAGGGGGAGAAGAAGACTGAGAAGAAGACTGAGAAGAAGAAGAAGAAGAAGAAGAAGAAGAAGAAGAAGAAGAAGAAGAAGAAGAAAAAGAGGCTGAGAAGGAGAAGGAAAGAGGGTAGGGGTGCGGAAGCGCGAAGCGTCGGATCGACACGAAGGTTTGAGGGTGGTTGTGCTTCGGCAACTTGCCGGGGCTCGGCGAGGCATTGAAATTGCAAATGCGCATTATGGATATTTCCCTATAGAGGGTCGAATACCACTCGTGCCTCCTCTCACCTCCCTCGCCTCTTCTTCCTCCCGCACTTCTCCATTTCGCGCGCGCATACGCACATACACGTACACATTCCACCCCCGGTTCTTTGGCTTTCTCAGTACCGTTCCGTACACTCCTCCTCCTCTCCTCGCGTGCGCGTTACTCCGTTTCTTTCGCTTTTTATCTCCCTCGTCCCTCGCTTTCTTTCCGTTCCTTCCTCGTTGCCCTTCTGTCCCTTTCATCTTGCTTGTCTCACCCCTCGCGGGCTACAAATACCCGATGCGATGTACGCATATCCTATAGCCATCATCCTCGTTCAGGTTATTCTTACCATGAAAGCAAATGTTCACCTTTTTCCTCTATTGATAAATGGACATTGATATCTATCCGAGGATGTGTACATATAAGAATGAAGAGGATCGAGAAATGAATTTCGAATTGGCTTACGGGACAACATGTCGTTTCAAAGTTGAGAAACACAATTCACCAGAGGGCACAACGCGACGATCGAAAGAGTTTTCCAACGAGACACTTTGTACAAAATATTTTTCATCCTGCGGTTTCCCTACGTACATATAACCCTCGAAACTCGCACGCAACAAAGTTCCAGTCTCTTTCGGCCTCTTGTCCCGTGTCTCCTCGTTTTAGCATCCCTCGCGTTCCATTCGACGTCTCTGTCTCGTATCAACCCTTTTCAACCGACGCACCACGAGCGTTAGGTTTTCCAACGCCTTCACCGACTTCATTCGCCGCCCCTTCCTCCTTCAGCCGGCATCGCCGCGTTCCATTCCCGTACATATCATCCTTTTTGACGCGTGTCTGCGTCAGTGGTGCGCAAGTTTTCTCGGAAATTCTCTTGATCCCATAACCGCCGTGGCTTTCGTATTCTCTCGATTTTTCCGCTATTCTTTCTTGATTTTTCAATATTTCAAACACGCCCGGAATACGAAAATAGCAGGTCGAGGGGCGAGAGAGAAGGAAACGGAGCCTCCATATCTTTATCGTGTTTTCAACTTTTTGCGGTCTCGTTGACGACGCGCGATAAAACAATTCCCCAGGTCACTCGCAACGAACCGGTCTATTTTTTTCCCCAATAATTGGAAATTCAATTTTCAGTCGTCATTTCATCTGTCGAAACGTCGTTTCCTTTAGTTTCGATCATTCGGAGAAACATCGCGGTCGGTGACCGAATGTCTGGACACCTTACACCTTACACCTTACACCTTACAGCACAATAACAGAAGTTAGGCCAAACGAGCGATAGCTTCTTCTTTTCTCCGTTTTACTCCGATTCAGAAACGAAAGCGTAAACAACCAGTGTTCGTTCCTCGTTTGGCGTTCCCTGTTTGGTGTTCCTTGTTTGTCGAATGAAAAATTGAAAATCCCGATTACTCTAAGAACGTTCCACGTCTTCGCGACAAACACGAGCGGACATTCGAAAAGATTAAAGCATTCGGATGTTCGATTTCCGTTTCCAGGAGTATTCGTTAAACACATCGAACGAATGCTCGTTTACGTTTTCGTTTCTAGATTTTACCAAAGTGGAGGAGAACATGCATTCGCTCGTTCGACGATTAAACAACGAGCAATCATTCGGCAGGCAAACTGCCAGTATCAAGGTTTTAATCTGTCAAAGTGCGTGCAAATCGGCGGCGAATGAAACCGAGGCTCGTAAAACAACGTTAACTCGATTCCGGACGGTCGGTGGAATCAATTTGAGCGTCACTGCGAGTCGGCCGTAACTCGTCAGGGATTTCGGAGACCCGGGAAGGCCGAGGGGCCAGACAGACGAAGGGACGAATAGGTAAGTGAATCTACTACATCGGTTCGACGGGGGTTCCGATTGCTTTGGGCCATTCTCTCCACTTTCGGTTCCCTACCATCCCTCCTGGTGCCGCCCTTCTACGCCGCCAACGTCGCTTATCCTGCTCGGGAAGGTTCCCTCGTAACGCAGCCACGCGTTCTCTCTCCATGATCGAAAACAAAGCGTCCTTCGCCTGATCAACTATTCCATACAACATGATGACATTTCCAACTATAAGTAAGTAAGTTCAATTATCTATGCTTATGGAAATTCTTATTTTTGTCAAGATAATTATAACAATGAAAGCTCGATAGAAACTTGTTTTATCTACTACTAATTGTAGGTATTATAATCTGCGCTTCGTTACCCATATTTATATATTTATCTTTTCATATCGCGTGTACTCTGCAAATGTTGGCGCCTTCAAATTTTCCATAAATGTATAGACGTAAAAATCGAATCTCGCCAAACGGCATATAACATTTCCAATTCGATCAAACTAAATACGAAAAGTTAATCATTCCCGAGGTAAACACATCCCCGTATCGCTTCTGATTCCTTCGCAAGTGGCAGAATAAAAATTTGAGGACCGAAGAGTAAAAAAGTGGGCGGATGATTTGCACAGGACGCGGAACAGCGGGGAGCAAAGTGCGGCGTGGTGGTTACGTATTCGTGTACGTAGGATATTTATTTATTTCGTAAACAGCACCAGGACAGCGCGGGTTTACGCGGCGGTGCTTCGTCGAACGCGGAAGTAACGTCCAGGTTTATTCGGTGCGCGCGTTGGTTCGGGGCGGGCGAAGGACTACGACTGGCCGTGCCTGGGAACGAAGAGGAATAAAATTCCTCGTATTTTCGCGCTCATTGGCTTTCGTTAATTAGCTCGGAGTTCGTCGCGCCTTTTTCCTAGGCCGAGTAATTACCTGGGAAAATTGGCGCGTCGTCGAAACGCCCCGGCCGGCCGACCAACCAGCCAGCCGCGATAACCCGTCGCCGGACTTCGAATTAATATTTCATCCTTACCGCGGTCTAATTTCGCGAAAAGCGATTATTGTCGGAATGGAGAAACATCCGGGCTAATCAAGATACGCTCACAGGGAAAACAGAAGCGAGGCCAGCTCTGTAGAGAGCTTTACGCTTCCGCTTTTCCAGGAATTAATATCAATTAGAGAGGAACGGTAACGCACGGTCGAAACAGAGATTACCGACTCGGCCACTTTCCCCAAAGATCGATCCTAGTATTGGGATCTTTTCAATATCCGCCAGTGTTCCCTCTTTCGTAAAGGGAAACTGATCGATACTTTTGCCGGGTCGGAATCGGTTGGCTCGTCGGCCACATCTTTGTCGCGAATCACTGTAGCCGACAACAGTTGGACAACTTTCTTACTGTACTCTGTTCCTATTACCATAAACTTACATGATCTCTATTTGCGATCGAACCGTACGCTAAATCACCTTACGCTCCGATCAATCACTTATTCATCGTTGAATCTATATTTTAATTATCGAATTGATTAACGTTCATTTCGTTCATGTATTGAAGAACGTGTGTCAATCCACGGAATTAATAAAATGTCCGTGAAATTTAAGTAAATCGAGAAGAGATATATATGTATAATCGAACAAGCAGTATTACGTACGTTACCGATAAGTTCGCTGAGATTGGTTTGATTTTGAAACGATTTCCTGCCGATCCGAGCGTCGAAGCCGGTTTTTTACGAACGACCTGCCGAATTAACTAAGGAAACGAAAGGGAGCAGAGACGGGAAACGACGGGAAACGACGGGAAACGACCGGAAAAGCCGATGTCGCGATCGCCCCTGTGCACCAGTTTTCTCATCGATAAAGTTGGGAATCGGCACATCGGAATTATCGGAATAGTTCCTGCATATCTTAAGCCGACATTGTTATCGAAGAGTCATAAGTAAGTAAATCCGTTGCTACTTCCTCGTTACCCAAATGCAGTAAAAAGTTTCAAGATAAACGTCAGAAAAATTTACGTTCCTGTTCGAGTGATTCTATTACGTTTGTCGTTTGAAAAATTGAAAAAGAAAGAGTGCAGAAAGAGGGGAAGAATGAAATCGTAACCGTGTGAAATATCGTGATACATCGTACAAGTGGTGGTATCGAAGAAGCGAAAAGTGATCACGCTGCGGGAGAATTACGTCGGTGTAAACGACGAGAGTACTTTACGTGTAACATGTACCCGGCTGAAGAATATTTTTAATTAGGCACGTAGCGAATGGACGAGTTGGTAAAAGGGGAAGAAACGCAGGGTCGTGAGTAAAAGGGGTACGGAACGAAAAAGCATGGAAATCAGGCAAAAAGGAGGGTGCGTAAATACAAGTGTAAGCGCGAGCGCGCGCACGTATGCGGAGGGTGTCGAAGAATCGCAAGTGCATCTCGTTCGGAGCGGGCAAATACTTGGAAGAGGCGTGTTGAAGAAAGAAAAGAAGGTGGAGTAAAGAGAGAGAGACAGACAGACAGACAGAGAGACAGAGACAGAGACAGAGAAAGTTGTCGATCGACGACGCGGAACGATTCGATAATTCCGCGATTGTCTGAAAATTTTGTTCGATCGATATTTCGATGCATAAAATTCGTTCCAAGGGAGATTGTATCGGCAAACGCGAGCCGAACAATTGGAATTGTCTGCTCGTGTTTGCGCCGTGGAATATCGCGGCAGCCGAGGAATTCCAAGGGGCGGCTATACGTTGCATCTGACAAATAGTAATTCGGTATGCTGAGTATTTCAGTTTCATGGCGAGGGGTGGGAGGAGTAAGGGAAGAAACAATAAAATAAATACAGCCACCTGCTTTACGAATTCTACAAACTCATTCATTCGCGATATGCGCTTCTTGTTACGTGGCGGAGTGGCACTTAAACCGAACTCGCTTCGACAGATCGATGAGATATACATACACCGAGACTCGCCAAACTATTTCAACACCTATCGTAGAAAAAATGTATGAAACATTTAGAAATTTCATTAGCACTTAGTACGCCAATTAGTGCGCCAATGCACACAGCTGTCACGATTATATTGGCAAAAATTTGGAAATGTATGTAAAAATGACAAGATATCGAGCGTAAACATATATTTAACAAATACAGCATGAATAGCCATCTTCGGCATGTAACTAGTATTAATATTAAATATGACGCCACTGAGCCAGTGTGTAGCCTCCTCCACGTCCTCCCCTACGTCTCTCGGCTTACCGTCGTATCCCGCTCGATCAAAATAATCGTATCGCGGCAGCTTTAATCGGTTGAATAAACATCTCGTTGCAAGAATATTTATCCAGTCGACCGAACGAGCCGAGCGTTATGAAAAAAATTAATGAAAAAAGGAACGAGAAAATCTCAGCAACCCAACGGCTAAGCAAGACGCGACTAATCGAGAGGCGCCGCGCCGTAGCGCTCGGTCGAACGCTAGAGAAAGTCGAAGCACATTGATCCCGGATCAAACACGATATTTGCATGTAACGCTAGGTCTCTACGATCTCGCCGATAATAAGCGAGCGGGAATCTTTCCAGGGAATGTTCACGCGGTTCGCTAACGCCGCAATCGCAGCCCTGCGCGTCGGCCGATCCCCGACGCTTCGCAGAAAATTGAATTAGAGAGCTTAAGCCGCCTCTCCCCTGTTGGTCGTTAGAATGGTCACGGTAATTGATAATCGAGCGACAGCTACAACCGAGCACGACTAATTGGCTGATCGCACGGTGATTTAAACGCGGAGATTTCCGCGCGACTCGCGGATTAACGCGAATTATAGCCGAACGACTAATTGGGGAAAGAGCGCGCGCGAGACGCCCTCCTAGATTCATGCACGCGCGCGTCTGCGAGCGTGTTGCGACCGTACGGCAGCAGCCGCCGACCCTCCGGTGTACGCGGCTCTTCGTCACCTCGCGAGAACGAGAGACAGACGGAAAAACAAACGGAGAGAGAGAGAGAGAGAGAGAGAGAGAGGGAGAGAGAGAAGAAAAATCGATTTATCTGCAGAGACGCGGGGTCGGATTAATTACCGAGCTTTCGTGCGAAATCGAATAAATTTGTCGAGCGATTCCGTTCGCGCGCGGCGACTTCAATATTTTCGAAGCGATTTGACCGCGGTCGATGCCTGCGTAACGACCGCCGTTCGCCAACCGGACGCTCTCCATTTACATAGATCGTACTGACGTATTAACCGACAGATCACTGTCGAGAGCAGCGTTGAGCACCGGCCGGTTCGCGTCTAGACAAACGATGCTTCGCTTTCGATCGTGGCCGTGCGCCGTCGACTGAAACAACAACGCTAGCCACAGTGAAGTTACTGATCGACGATTGCGTTGGCAATGACCGAGTTCGAGCGATCGAAAATTACCCAACAACTTTGCCAAATGTTTCCCTTTCCCCTTTTACTCTGTACTTGTGAAAAGCGACTCGCTTAAGTAGAACTTTGTTCCGTGATAAGAAATTACACGTACCGGATAAAGATTTTCGTTTCGATCCGAAACTATCCAGTTCTTATCCAGATCGAATTTTGAAACGAAATGAACGTATCAATCATGCCGGCAAAGAGCGCGCATCTCCGACTCAACGAACTCTCGCAAAAGCTATTCACCTGGGTGAAACGGCGCAATAAGCGCGACCCGATGGAGCTCGTCAGCGTGTCCATTCTGCCGGACGATCGGTCGATCTTCCTTCGTCAAGCGAGTCCGGCGAAACGAAAGCTGGACGCACGGATGCGGGCGCAGTGCCGGAAGGGTCTTCGACGAACAAATCGTTTTCCGTCATTCAAAATTTTTACGGCCGATCGTTGGTAGCCGAGGCAGGCCAACGATATGAACTGCGGAATACGATAACGTCGATCTGTGCTCGATGGCCATATGCACACATTCGCTCACACGGATGCGTACACGGTTTCGCCTGATACGATTGTCGCTTGCCGAAACGCTCTGCTCCGTGTTACCGTTCCATGGAAATAAGGCCAAACTGATCGACCGAAGCTGGCCATCGAACCGATCTACAACTTTACGTCGCAATTAGATTCGTTCGATGTCGCGAACACTTTATGGCACGCCGTTCGAACGACGCTCTACTAACTAGGCTAGAATTCCTTCCGATCTCTGTGTCGCGTATCGCCGCTCGGAGATCGCAAACATTCTAATCGCCTTTTGCAATCGATGATCACTTCTGGAAATCGGTACTATGCTCGGGTTAATTTCCGTGGGACTCTTTTTCGTTGCACGAACGATCGTAAAGACTCGCACCTAAGAGCACCAAATTTTTACTCTCTCCTCCTAACCAATTTCCTCGGAATTAGGGGAACCCAACGAAATTACGGAAATCCTTGGCCCGTGAGAAGAGAGGTTAGCTCGTGGGGCTTTCTTTACGAGTTCCTCTCGCACTCCTCCTACGTAAACGGACGATATTACTGTGCTCTTTCGATCGCCGTGAAATTATCCTAAGAATATGTGCAGAGTTTACGAGCGACGGAATTGGCCGGATGGAAAAGCATTCGTTGATTCGGAAAAGAGTATTTCCACTATAAGGCGGAAAATAAATAAACTCTCTGGCCGAATGCGTTTCTCTTTACGTTTCACCGAGAATTAGAAATTATATCGTAAGAAGAAGGTATCGGACAATTGCTCGTAAATTATACCGATTCTGACGGCAGCAATTACTACAGGCATACGTGGGCGTGCTTTCTAACTCGTGCTCTCCGCCAGCAGCGACGTAAATAACGCTTGTATACGCTGGTCACGGCATCCGAAGAAAAAGGCGCACCGTGACGCCTTTTTCCTTCGGTCTCGAACCCTCCCCGCCACACATTTTTCACACTCGTCCCTTTCCGCGTTTCACCAAACTCTTTCGTACTATAGGCGACGCGACACGACGCGACGCGACGCGACGCGACTCTCCTACACGCAACCCTTATACCTCTAGAAACGTGCACTTCGAACGTGAACTTGGAGAAGAAACAACCTATAAGGTGGACGAACTTTCAGACGGAGCGAACCGAACGTTCTCGCTGAAAAGCTTTCCTTCCAGTCAAGAGAGATTCGGGATCTCGGTGGGGCAATTTCATCTGTCGATTCTTTTTCCTTGCAGCGACTAGACGCGGCTGCCGGGATAGGGGTTCGACAAGAAGCATTGGTCATCAGTCTCGGTGAACAATGGCCGGTGAAAAACGCACAGCGTTCTTGTTGCGGATCCAAAGGCGAACGACGCGGCACCGTGGGCGGTCTTGGATTTCCATGGGGTTGCGAAACGATTCTATGTGTACACACATAACGCGGCAGCGTCCGGCAAATAACCGTACACTCGAATGCACAAACAGCCATTCGATTCGTGGCGTAGATAGGGGTAGTTACAGGAATCTATTGTGCTCTCGAGAGGTCGCAACGGACGGAGAAACGGGATAGTTGGGCCGATGGGGCAAGAGGTAATGCAGAGCTGTGTTGAGGGATTGAGGGGACAGACGCGGGAAGCCGGTGGGTGCTCTGGAGATGGTAGGGGGGCAGAGCGGTAGAGAGAGCGAGCGAGCGAGCGAGAGAGAGAGAGAGAGAGAGAGAGAGAGTGGATGGAAAGCGCCTCGATGAATGGCGGCGGGATCGCTGCTAGTAGTGGTGGCTTTTAGCTGGGCGCATTCAACCGCGAGGGTTAGCCGGGGGTTGGGATTAACGCATCCAACGCGACGTGCGTGTGAGAGAGCGCGCATTTGGCCACGGAGATGGGAGGCGAGAGCGCGCGCGTTTCGCAAAATCGTCCATAAAATGTATTACTAGCGGTTGCGGCACCGGCCACAGAGACGGTGGTGTTTGTTTAATTTACTTTGATGCACGACGAGAACGACGTCGCACTCGACACCGCCCCTTCTTGATACTTTCCTCCCTTTCGCCAACGCATCGCGATGTTCTATGACTGGTGACGAATAGCGACGGCTTCGAACCCCATTCAACCTGTCAAAGCGCTTTTTCAACCGCGCGCGATTCCAAATTATTCACAGAGGACATTCGTCGAGCTTGAAAGTCGAATCAGAGCTCGCACGGTTTTACAGTCGCATCTTATTTACCTTTGATAATTGTTTAACGCGATTTAATCCGACTGGGAACAATCGGAATTCGGTTTCAGCGTGCTCGGTCCCAGACCACGAACGCTCATTGTGTAATTCTTGATATGTTAATGGTCAACGTAATTTTCGCATTTGTCGTTTAATAATCAGTTACAAGCGTGCTGATACCAAGTTAATTTCGCTCGTTCAATTTATTCTCTTGTTTGTTGCTTAATGAGATGCTCGCAATTATAACGACGTTATTTCGGTTTTGAAACATTTATTCTACCTCGTAATTAAACACCGCCGCGCGGTTACGTCTGCGGACAACTGCTCTTTCAACGTTGCCTTCCGGTCCAACTAAAACTATTTCACATCAGAAAGAAAAGATTTTCCGAAAACATCGCATTAGCTGGAAATGGAGATTTCGTCGCTTCGAGGATACCGAACGATGCGTGAACAATTGACAAGGGGTCCAACGCAGAACGTATTTTGTAACCTCAACCGTAAAGTACGCGGCTACTCCTCTGGTTTTCTCTGCAAGTGCTAGCGCAGCGTAGACTAGAGCAACCCCATGTATCTGTTAAATTTGGTTTAACGCGAGCCAGTAGGCCGGAGTATCGACCGGAGAACGGCCCACTTTGGTTGGCTTCGTCTTCCTTTCTTCGTCGAATACGTTTAGACGAGGCTCGACGTGTTCACTGGTCTCTGAAAGAGGGTTACAACCTGTCTAATCCATCGAATGCCTTCGATAATCGTTTGAAACGAATACGCAGAGGTATCTGTAGGCATGAAATACTCTTAATTTTTCTAAGACAAACATGCTCCGACCAATTCATCTATTTATATGATATTTTAAGCGCGATTAAGATTAAAACGCGATCACAATCACAGCTGCACTCTCGTACGTATTTTCATATTTTCAAGAATCTCGCCTTTGCCGATCCCTCTTTATTCGCGAATAAAGGAAATTAGCTCGCTTCTAAGAGAAACGCTTTCCTCCATTTATACCAATTTCTTATCTTCTCACAGCAATCACATTGACAGGAACTCGTCTGATGCGAGGCCAATGTTCGACCAACGTCCAGACGATTTTAACGAATGAATTTTTCTGTGTCGGACCTCGTTGTTAAATGAATTACAGAGAAAATTCCCTTCTGCTCGTCCGTCGTCGTTGGCCCACGTCCAACGCACCTCCTGCACGTAGTCTACTCGACAATGCGCTGCGAAATAGTGGACGAAACGTCGAAAACTGCTTTCATTCGAACGAAACTTTCCGCCAACATTCCGGGAAAAAATATCTAGTCTGTGATCGACAAAGGGACCACGGAAATCACATCTGTGCGCGACTGCCTCTGAAAAACCTTCTATGTCTCTGTATTTCCATATTTCGTTCGCCTTCCAATATTTCTTTTGCTTCCGCTGACGATCGAACGGGGAAGATTCGAATTAACTTCTAAATCTCGAATTCCGATTGAAAAATAATATCACGTGTATTTATCACAACGATCTGTAATCTCTTCGTCTCAAGGCGCGCATAAACTAAATTTATTAAAATCGTCCGGCATACCGGCAATATATCTTCGATATACTCGATCCAAGATAGAGCACTCGTCTATTAGATACCTATTATTCTGTTGACTGCCGTCTTACAGCACAACGCTGGATAATCGTCGAGTTATCGGACAAATTTTCGAAATTATCAAAGATTGCTTCAAACGCGCTCTAGTCCATTTGCAAGCGTCACAGAGTTACTCACCTATTCGTTCTCGAGTGGCCGAGCGCTATCCGACTATGGTGCTCGATAAAACGTCCGGTAACGTTTGAAACGGACCGAGCTCAATAGTCTCCGACACATCCATCTTCTACTTATCCTCGCTACTGATTAAACAACTTCGCCAGCCAGCGTACACGCGCTTAATAATCGCTTTAATGATCCAGCGGAAGGAAGTCTGGGTCTGGCAACTAGGCAGCTAGGGCCAACGACCAGCCAACGACCAGCCAACGAGGAGGTGAATCGCGGTGTGTTTCATCGAGACTTAGGAATCAAATATTTGCTCGGGCGAGAGTTTCGCCTCAGTTTACACGACGAAATTCGCGAATCCTAAATACTCAGCATTTACCGACTCGTCAACGGGAAAAGCAGAGGGTTGAAGGTGGATTCTAAGGACGGGGGATGAGTCGCGGAAGCGAAGCAAGAAGAACCGGAGGAAGAACGACGGGAGCACAGGGCAGTTGCAAGGGTTAATTTGCTGACCGTCGGTGTTTATAGAGATTCGAAGATTGCAAGCCACGCGATTATGTTGCTCGATGGCGGTGGCGGCGGAGGCGGAGGCGGAGGCGGAGGCGGAGGCGGAGGTGCGCGAGCGCGCACGCGCGCCAGTCAAAATAGCGCTGAATCAGCGGCCATTATCACAGGCAAGCGACCGTTATTATTGCGAGTTGACTCGTCTAGGCGTTTATCGTCCGTAAGAACTTGCCGCGGCGCCCTAATTGGCGTTTACGCAACAATCGTGAGAATCAAAGTGGAAGGCATGCGTTGTCCAACGGGCAACGGATCGAACGAAGCAACAAAAGACCATTTAATCCATACATCCATTAGTCTATTCCGATGTAATCAGTCGTACAAATCTACAATCCAGAAGCTCCTCGTTGATTGGAATCCATCCTTGGAAATAGGCCATGTAAGTGAAATTACGATAATGGTTCGCTCTTCCTTTCTCCTCCTCTCGCATACAATCTCACCCTTTCTCTGTCCCTCTGTCCCGTCATTCCGTGTTATAAGCTACTAATAGCTACCCTACACCACGATATCCATGTCAAATTTCGAGCCACTTTCCACTGATCGCCGTAGGGAAAACTACGAAATGAAGTTGCGTGGTACAGAACAAAGATTTGAATAGCCATACCAAGATTTGCTATAGCTCCGCCTTCAAACAGCGTTAGTTAGTTTGGACTAATTTTCGCCAAGGTTAATATTTACCAGCCGAATGGCGTTCTCCGTACGTTATCTAAACCGCGATGAAGATTCTTCGCGGTGCCAAGGCTTCAGACAAGGGATCGCGTTGACGGCGAGCAACGCTCGACCACAGTTATCGGCGCTATCCGAGCGCAAGCTTACTTCCTGCAGTTGCAGGCTTAATTGAGAGAATGTTTCGCCAGATAGGCGAGGCTAAGCCGGAATTCCTAGCAATTCGACGTACATCATCCGATGGCAACCCGCGGGAATGGACAACCCATGGAGAAATTTTTTTCAAGCTTTCGAAATCCGACCCACTCTATCTACATTCTCGATATCCTAATCTCCCTAGCCGACTGGAACGTGCATATCGATTCTCCATTTCCGAAGATAGTAGCCTATAACTGGATATATCTGACTTCCATAACCCGCCAACCGCTTTTTCAGGATATCAATATTATACGCGAGCCTCTCCAACTAATAAATGGCGCGGAAGGCTCCAGAGCAAATTCCGGAAATTAGAGACGCCGGATATAAGAACACGTTCGTTGTTCCGACCGACTGCCATCGATCTTTTGCATTTTAAACGGACGAGTCTGGCTCTCGTTGGCTCATCAGTCGAACGCATCGAGCTTACGATCTCAGAGATCAGAATATCCGTTACGTTACGTTACGGAACTATTTTAGGACCACTCGTGACACACAATCCAGAAAGCATAAAGCCAAAGGACAAACGTTATCCACTTCGTCAAGGAGAGAATCGAGGAGTCTGATATTCGAAATGGCTATCGCGTGAAGACGAAATATCGCAAGCTCCCGTTAACTCGGCGATAAGGATGGCGCGCGAATCGGGTGGAGAAACGGCGAGATCGTTTCGCAAGGGGCCAATAACGTTCGCGAACGCTCTTCCAGCCGCTTCGATTTCCGAAATGCCGGCAGCCGACGAAACGGGGTTGGGAAGTACTTAAGTAATCTGCGTATCGATGATGGCTCGATGTCTGCATCCAGCTGCGAGAGCCTGTGTACCGGTGTATCGATTCCACATCCCTGCATCTCTGCATCGAGCTAGTTGCGTCTGTCTGTACCATTTACCTACGTAACGTCGTAATAACTAGTGCTTTGGGCTCGCGTGCGCGATAAGAGAGATACGCATACCGCATAAAGACACGAACACGCGTGCACAGGCCCGCCGAACATGCAAGTGAAACGAGTAGCAGCGCGAGCGAACCAGCTAGTTCGAATTCGAATTCGAATTTCTGTTCCAGAGAAACGGTGTGAGAGGAATAGAATATGCATACTATATTCCTCCATATATGTATACAAAGCGCGCGCGTTGGGTGTATGTGTGTGTGAGTGGAAAAGAGAGAGAGAGAGAGAGAGAGAGAGAGAGAGAGAAATGGGTGGAGGAGGAGAAGAGAAGCAATCGCGGATGGGTTTCCACGGGATTGGTAATAGGCGGGTTTGCATTGGCGCATAATGACTGGAACGACTGGAGCGAACTGAATATCGCCTCTCTACGCCGTCGTATATGTTTATGGGACAGTCGATGATGTATTAACGTCAGGGATGCGGTCACAGGCAGCTAATCGGATGGTCGAACCGATCGTGTGAATTGTACTCGAACGTTCGATGTCGGGATGATGCGCTCATCAATGTGCCAATGATCTACCTTGTTATTATCCTATTGTGAAAAATGTGACGCTCTGTGAAAGCTCATTGGACCGAGTATTAATAGAGAGAGGGATCGTGAAATATTACTAGCAATACGAAGCGATACGTTTTGCGGTAATTGAACGCAACCCTGCCGGAACCTGGATCCTCGGCGAGTTACTCCGTCGATGGGGGAAAAAATGGATTAACGTTCGATTTGTTTAATTCCGTTGAATATTTTTCCAGGAATGCGACCAACCAGCCCGGTTCCGCATTAGAACCGGCCAATTCGATTTCCGCGTTTTTTCCATCATTTTTCACGCTCTGTATAACTCGACCGTTTGCGAGGGGGATTTTGACTATCTCTAAAAGTTGAGATATTCCAGAAAGAGAGAGGGAAACGGTAGTGAACGTCGAATGAGGAAAAAATTACGCGCGTTAATTGACGGGGGGGGGGGAGGGGATTGGTAATTGAAAATTGCAATGGTAGGTATGTTATCGTTCAATGAACTGCGAAGACTATTCCACCTCGGTTACGCTTCTCCTAACTTTGGCAAATATTTTAAACTTTAATAGTTCGATTAAGCGGATACGAGGGCAAGAAGAATTCCCCTCGTGCCGGGAGGAACTGTTTGGAGAATCTATATAACTCATACGGTATTCTCTTTTGGACAGCACGCTCAGAGCTAGCCGGAAAAGTTTCAAATTAAGCTTAGACTCCTTGGCGCTTTTGCGACTTTTCCGTGAAGTGATCTGCATAAAATGAAATCGAGATGGGAAGAAAAGCGCCAGAAACCGATTAAAAATTTCCTTCATTCGTTTTACAGGCTTAATCCTCTTTGCCCGCGATCAAGAAACGTGCGAAAAAAATCTGTTTTCTCACGTTTGTTAGTTATTATCGGTGCATAAAAACGCGGGATTTACTGTTATTACAGCGTGCAAATATTTGAACAGTTCCTAGTAGAGATGAAAATACGCTGGTCTCGGCTGAAGGATTCTGATTGTTTACGGACGAAGAACTGACTAAAAATCCTGCCGATATGGCAGAATCTACCTAATACCTCTGCATATACACGCAAGTTATTGATTTATCCCTTAAAAAAAAAAAAAAAACCTAGTAATTTGTGCGTCTTCAAATAAAGCATCCTGACGAATCTCAAACATAAATTCTTTCAGCGTCGTTTCACGCCTCATGCTGCCAGGTTCGCAATTCTATTGAAATTGCTCCGCTAATCCATTCTCTGGTCCTCGGATCAGTCAACTCACGCATATTTTCATTTTCAACGATCGAATCACGAATTTGAGAGCTCGTAAGGGATGATAATCACGCAACACGAACGATTAACCCCAAAGCAGTTAGGGTTAATAAACTTTTAACGCGGCGTATCTGGTCGGCGTTAACGAAGTAAGCGATACGTAAGACGCTTTGCATCAGAAGCGAGCGTCGGACGGTACCCGGGGGAAGGATCCGTACTTCTCGATACGGCTTCCTTTCCAAGATTTCCCCTCGAGCGGACCGAGAAAGTTTCAAATTGACCCTGGGTCGGTTTCGCGGAACCCTCTTGCGTCACTTCCACTCGAGACACGATCCGCATCAAATAAACTCTAAATAGAGAAAACGAAGACTACTGTCGGAGGTCGAGAAGCAATGACAACCAAAGTGGGGTTAGGTAAGTGGGGGTGGCAGGAATGACAGAGGTAGAAACAGAGAGAAAAAAGAGAAAGAGAAAGAGAAAGAGAAAGAGAGAGAGAGAGAGTGAGTAAAAGAGAGAATAGGAAGATATAACGGTTTCCGTTGCGGGCTGAATTTCTCCATTAGCTACCCCATGTCTGAGCGGGCATGTGCGGTTCCCCTGCGTGCATGCACACCTACGTATCTGTGAATTTGTGTCCGTGTTGCGTGTGTGCTCGCGTGCATTCACATAGATATGGCGACGTGCGCGTATTCGCCAAACGTACACGCGGCCTCAGACACTCGCAAAGATGAACGGGGACACAAATCACCGACGCAGAGAGGGATAACATCGGTAGGTGGTTTCTCTCTCCCAGACACGTGCGTAATTGAATCGGTCATATTTCGGACTGGAGAGATTCAGTGCGTACCTTGTGCGTGATGTATGCGCTACGTCGGATATCGCAAAGATATTCCTCTTTCCTCTGATGAATCGATGGATCTTTGACATCGTTCGACGGACTTTGGTTTCTACATGGATCCTTCGTAAAGATATGAATTTGCACCACTATGTACGACGTTCTCCACCGAGGTTTCTTATATTTCTTTTATTTTTCTTATATTTCTTTTATTCTTTTTATTTGATTCAATTTGCGTGTTTAGTTTGCTACACTTGCTAGAAAAGCGTCACTCAAGAAAATTCGGATTTCTTAGTAGAGACACTTGACCTGTGTATCTCGCCGAGAAAGCCTCCTGACGCGAACGAATCGCAGTCATTTCTGAAGATATTTCTTTCTGGAAATACCAGGGATATGGAGGATGTTTCTCTAGATGTCTGGTGATTGATAAAAAAATCTCTCACAGATGTATATATCTGCTTCGGTCTTAGGAGAGTACACCACGCATGTACGCACACGGGCCTAAGTTTTTATAAATTCTACTAGACCGCGCCTTCCGAAACTTTCCCCCTTCAATATCTGATGCTGACAACAATTCTGGTAGTCGATGTATCCCATAGAAAACCGAGTTTCTCTGATTTGACCGTACGTTTTCCGATGAAAAACCAATGGAAGATTACATTCTTGGAAGCGAGTCCTCTTATTTTCTGCAGGAACAACGAAAGATTGTGTTCCTGACGGATTGCGCGTCGCAATGTTTTTCAAAACTCGTGTTATTATGTTGAACACAATCACGAACGAACAACACCAGTTACAATAACAAAGACGTTCGTGTACACTAATCACTCGTTTTCCTCTTATTCAGAGATAGTAGCAACGAATAGAAAAGCGGCAAAAATGTAACGATTGCACGGGGCACTATACGCGATCGTTAAAATGGGAATCGCTTAAATAAGCTCCTAGAAAATCTGTCGATACCTCGGCGTTCCGTTTTACACGCGAAAACGCTCGAACCACTCCAACAGCTCCGTACCGTTTATTTTACAAATACCAGCCACGCGAGAAGGTCGATATTTCGGTGGACATTGCCACGTAATATTTATTTAGTTCCCTGCCAATCCGTATGCCCCGCGAAGCCGGATAAAACGCGCACAAATTCGAGATTCGGAAACGCCAAACTATCCTACGAATTACCTCAAATCCTCTAATTTTTCGTATCACGGGACTAGTAGTGGACTAGAGAAGAGAATCGGATTCGCTGGCGAGGTGTAGTTCGAGAGAATGGAAGCGAAATATCGAAGAAATTCGCACGGAGGGCGCGAGAGAGCCAAACATTTTTTTAAAGGTTCGCGTGACCAGATGGGAGGATGGGGGGTGACATCGAAGCAGCAGAGGAAGAGGTGTAGGAATAACAGCGAGGAGAAGAGGAGAAGGACACGGAGGTAAAAGAAGGCAGAAGAGAATCGAGGAGGAGGTAGTTAGATCCAGTGGGTGAAAGGGGACAGAGACAGAGGGGATACGAGAGAGAAAGAGGGTGTACGGGGTGGGTGGGTGGGGAGGTGGTCGACGTTGGTTCTAGGGCCGTAGGGAGAGCGTGCAAGGGAAGGCCGCGGATCGATTCAGCCGCTCGAGTCGAGTTGAGACTATGCTTCGGGGCTGTACTGTGCTGTGTGGCCTCCTCTCTACGTATGCGCCGTATCTCCTCTTGCCCAAAGTCGTCTCTCTCTTCGGCGCGTCTGTGTGTTTCCGGTTCCGTGCAGGTCCCTCTATAACTCCGGTTATGTGTACGATACCACGCCGACATGCGTGTACCGCACGTGCGGCGAAAGAGCAACGAAAGTTAGGATTATTGGATGAGACGGGACAAAGAATCGGAGCCGCAAAAAGATTTCGAATTTTAATTTGTCGATTTTTGGCACTGGGGCAACCCACGCTGCCGACTGGCCGCCAGATCGAAATGGCAGATCTTCTCTCTATGGAAAATTGAAAAAGCTCTAAATAGATTGGGTTTAGATAAGGTTAAGTAGAGTAAATACTCTGCTGGAGAAAATTTATTCTTACACATGTAGTTAAGCGTTTTACGTCTGTGAGATTGATAATTTCTCTAATCGTCTCTGTTCTCTGTTTCGAGATCCAGTTTAAAGAAATGATCGAACAGTCAGCTTTGTTGTTTTGTACCGTACACGTAACCAGTAGATTAGAATGTCCGAATTAGGAGCGCGTCAACAATAGCTATGAATCATTATTTGCATACAAACACGGACATCCGGAGCGGATAATGAAGACAAGGATTAGAGAGAGAAAATAGAACACGTGCGCGCGCGCGCGCGCGAGAGAGAGAGAGAGAGAGAGACAGACAGACAGACAGACAGACAGACAGACAGACAGACAGAGAGAGAGAGAGAGAGAGAGAGCAAAAGAGAAAGGAAGAGAGAAAGCAGATAGGATAGAGCCGTAAAAAATCCTATTCTTTAACCCCTATTGGTTTTAATCGGGTTTAATTGAGTTCAGTCGAATTCCATTCGGTTGCGTTTAACTTTTCAAACGGGTCAGTCCGTGCAATATCGGACGTTGTACTGTTCGCGATCTTACACCGATTCTGGCTCGAACCGGAGAAAAAAAAAAATGAAAATATTCCATCGGTGTAGGTTTGCCGGTGTGTCCAAATTCGCGAGCGCTTCCATTGTGGAAAAAGAGAGGGGTGGGGAGGCGGGAGGCGGAGGGAGGGGGTTAGAAGGGTATGAGAAAAATGAAGTGAAAAAAAGAATCGTGCGGAGCGCGGTGGGGACCATTTATCGCGAATGAGGAGGATCGGTAGACCGAGAAAAAAGGAAGAAAGAAGGTGCTGGTAAAAAATCTCGCCCTTCGGCTTTTATAGAGCTTAATTCGCCGCCATTAAGTTTTAATTGGCCGCGTTTAATCGATCCACCGTTTTAATGTCCCTTGTAACCGCCCCGAATATATACGGGTTCGCGGTAACCATAAACCCATATATCGTGCGAGTAACGATCAGCAGTATCAATTTGTATTGCTATAAAATCGCATCGAAATACGTAACGCCGTTCCTGCACTTACTTCGATCTTTCATTTTTTCCCAATTGATACAATGCTTTTTGTGTTTCTTCGAAAGAATATTTAACAAGCCTGTTGGTATCCGCCGATATAACGACAGAATTAAAGAGCAGTTCATTGAATAAATAGAAGTGACGTGAAAAAGGATAGTTGAGCCAGAAAAGTCATTGAGAGTACACTGTAGGAAGCGCATTAGCTCCTATGTAAAAGTTATAGTCTTTTAGTAATCACTTCCGTAAGTTAGTACCGCGTATTTATTGAAACATTATACGTCCCGTCCCACCTTTACTTGTTCATTAACGGGCCGTTTTCTCTTCCAAATTGTTTCACTTTTTAAACGACTATAAGGAAGAATTCAACGGAACGAACTACTAGAGATTACATATTCTAGAAATCGCGATGCGATCAACGATTCCACGAAAGCCAAAATACCTCAGACAGGTGCCAGTTTACGTATTTATGCGTTTCCTAACATCGGCTCGACCTATGGCCACCACGTTTCCAACAGCTCGATGAAGCGAAACACGAATAACGGACGAGAGGAGTGGAGTATCGTGGCGATTTCCAACGCGAGGAGATCGCTGTTGGGACGAATCGCAGAGAATCGTGGCGTGGCACGACACGCAGACTAGGCAGAGAGAAACGAGCGCGTGAGATAAAGAGGAGAGAGATGCACGGACACGGGGAAACAGAGGCACGATCTCTCGCCTCCGTAAGCGCTTCTGTCAACTGTGTATGTTCGCCGCTGGCTTCGCGGTGCATCCGCATTGCTCACGCGCTGCAGGGCCCCTTCATACCTCGAGTTGCAGCCACGACGCGCAACCGTGTGTTCGCGGTACATGCCGTTTGTCACCATTCAAGACGCTGACGTCGAATACCGAGCGAGTTTCACCCCAACGCGACGTCAGGATTCTCCGTCAGCTACTCCGCGAACATCGCCCTAGAAAGACCTCGACACGCTACCCTGTTCACGATATTTTCGATTTCGATCCATCGGTCGCTCGACGACCATTTCACGGATTTATATAACGCGGTGCACCTCGGTTAACCGCAGACCGCTGCCACCCTGCACCCGGACAATTGCGTTTCCGGCGCAAAAAGTAATTAATCCTGCAAGATGTTTAGTTTTTTAACGACGCGGCAGATCGTTACCGCGGTCGAGAATGATACGTAAGGAACGGCGAAAGTCTAACCGAATAGATAGTGGTTACTGAAATTACACAAACTTTCTAATTCATACTATTCTTAGCATTCTAGGGTTACATTTAGATTGCCGACAAATTTATCGACAATGTTTTCATCAACACAATTTCGCTGACACGGAGCTCGCCGACAATGGACATCGCCTTTTGCCATTAATTACTATGCATACCGTTCACTACCGTTGATTATGTATATCTTTATCTACATTCGCTGCCGTGTCTTCCTGAAATCTATGCTTTTAACATTTTCTAGTCGATGGAAAACCTAATTCACAAACAGTAGTAAACATACATATATGTGTATTAGAGAATTGCGTATTTGTGCGCATTATGATGTAAACGCGAGCAAGAGACAGAGTCTCTGAACCTGAACGAAATCTAATCTTATTTTATTAAATAGAAATGAATGTGGACGAAGTTGGAGCATTTGATTTGCTATACATAATCCCCATTAAAACCTTCACAAAACAATTCAGGCTGATGATCTTGACAATATGTTGAAGTGGTCGCCACATCTAAGAAAACTCTACATCTGGTCTTTAGTTTTCTCAAGCACCGAAGTCATCGACAGCGCATAGACAAAAGACTGTCGAAGACAAACCAAAAACGGTACACGTGCAACGTTAACTTCAGGGTTTTTCAGTCTTAGGATAACGCTGCTAGCGTGCGAATCTTGATCAGCTCAATTGTATTCCGAACTTTATACTTACACTTTTATATTCAAATATATATTTTTCTACCTTACAATTTATCCACGCGTTCCTTTGTATTCACCTACATCCAATAACCTCAACACAATATATTAAAAAATGATGGAAATCGGAGGTAACTAATTTTTTGTAAATATACATTTACAGGACGTATCAATGATTTTTCTACTGATTTTTCTACTAATTTTACTACTTATTTGCACTTCAACAAAAGTATGATCGTCTAAAGCGTAAACAGAATAACCGGAAGTCTGCGATTTCTAAACGATCTTCTAGCGTTACATTACACATCAAACGTACGCGTCTAACGCTTATAGGAGATACTATCGTCAAACTACTAGGACCGAACTTCCATCTAGTCGATAAAAAAGAGTATAACGTAGAGTTCGTCTGTCTGCCTCAACAACGACGATACCGTCGTGTTCACCTAGATCAAAGTATGCATGAAGGCGTCTCGGGTCATACCATAGCGGTGAGAGAAGCTCGGTAAATCAGCGGTGTGGAGTAACGCGAACAAAAGCTACTTTGACTGGTCACCGGTGGCCTCCCAATTCCTGGCTAAACTATTTAAAAACAGTAGCAGTTGGTACTTTGTCCCGTGGATATACTTGAAAGTGCGACGAGACAAAGGATACCACTGATCCAATAGAGTCCTTCTGCCGGCCAATCTGCGCAACTACTCGTTATCTTGCAAAATCAACGAGATTATCCTTTAACAGGACTCGGCCATCTGTGCACTGTCCTAGGCTAACGGCGATTCGTTCGTACAAGGCTACCCCGCTTGATCGTCTCTTATGGTAGCTTTGGAACGTAGCGGATTAACGATAGCTGCACGCGAGACCCGATAACGCCGTTCATGTTATAATTATCGTTCTGCTCAGCCAAATTATTCATACCGCGGGCAACATTTCTGGGGACTTCCATACGAAAGTTGCGACATTAGGTTTCAATAACTGAAACTTGCGTAAGCCGTTTTTCCAACTGTTCGTAGTAATCGAATTTTTGAATAGCCGCGATGGAAATCGTGGCAACCGGCAATCTTCTAACAATACATAATATTTCCAATAACTCTCCCCCATAAAAAATCTAGTTTCTTATAATTATTAGTACCCTCCTTCCTTTTTCTTCTTGTTTCGTGCTTAACGTCCTACACACGATATAAGATCATCCCGAGGCGCCAGAATTTCCATTTGCAACCTCTGCAGGACCACTTATCTCCCAATATCGTTTCCTCAACCCACAACGTTAGCCCGTCCCATTAATAATAATAATTCCATCCGTATATACCTTGGAACAGGACCTTGAAACGCAGTGCGATTTCAATTAGGCGACGGTATCTTTGTTTATCAGTATCCCAGTGTCTCGTAACTTGATGGCGTCCAGCCGGACGATATCCGAATCGAGTACGTATCCGTTGCAGTTGCGTTGCCATTGCCCTGGCGGCAGAACCACGGAACACGTCCGTCATATGCAATAACGTTAAGATAACGCAAGCTTTATAGTGGTACGTATCTGCTGTGTATCGTGGCACGCGACTCGCCGAACTGTCTCGTGATTTCTATGATAACGCGATGCCATGGCCGACGTGGCGCGGCGACCTGCCAGGCGATTGCGTTTTTTCAAACTTGCCAAACGATACGACAACCGGTTCCCGGGTTATTGTCCGTAAACCGCGAATCCATGATCGGAAGCGAGAATTTGCAAAACCGTGGCCGCGTTTCCGGCCACGACTGCTTGAAACACGATGGTAAAACTCTTGTAAATACCTGTCTCACGATACACCGATTTGCACTGCGGCGATCCGTCCTGTATCTCTCTCTCTCTCTCTCTCTCTCTCTCTCTTTCTCTCTCTTTCTCTCTCTTTCTCGCAACACGCACTCTGTTGTCCCTCGTGCCGGATGCCGTAACTACACCGAAACAGAAATATTACGGGGGTCGCGTGAAAAATGCCATTCCGCTCCTAGCAGCCGGAAGCAACGCGTATGCTAGTGGCAATAACGAAACAGCTTAAAAAGTGGCCTCGCTGACGGCGTGTCTACTTAACCAACTTAATAAACGTAACGTGCGCAACGCTTGGTGAATGGGCCTGAACGCTCTTTTATGTCGCACTGTGGCTTTGTGTCGGGGTGTCGTTTTGTCGCGCGGCTCGCATTCACCGCGGTAACAAGCTGTAAGCAGTCGACTAAACTAGTCCTATTGAGATACTTGAAAAGTAATCTAGCAGAGATTGACCCTGTTGCTTGCTCGCTATTCGTAAGCGTTCGTTCCGTTCACTGGCTCCATGCCCCGCGTGTTCTCGCATAATGATTTCTTCGTGGGAACAATATCGTCCTATTTTCAGCTTGTACATTTCGTGTATCGAGAGGACGCGTACATATGTAGATCGAGAGATTCGTTGAAACGATAAACGATGCGTGATCGGTCGAGTAGCCTGCCAAATTAAATGTGAACGAGTACGAAAGGATTCTTCTTTTTTTTCTCTATTTTTCTTTTTTTTCTTTTTTTTTTTTTTTTTTTTTTTTAATTTGAAAGAATAACTCTAGGTAGTAAATTAAAGAGTATCGAACGGAGATAAATGAAAACCGTTAAAACGAAACGTAGAGATCGAAGTCTGAAAACGAAGCGACGAAAACGAAGCAATGAAAACGATGGGCGAGGGGAAAATCCTCGAGAGGAAATTCACCGAGACGAGAGGGTATACAAATCCGTGCGACGAAAATCCATTCTTCGCGGAAGCGTCATCTTGGCGTTTCTCGGCTGAGCGAACAGTGGATTCGCCAGAGATACGTTTAACGCGTCCCTTAATGGCTCGTTACTATCAATGCCACCGCAATCCGTATCGGAGACCAACTTGGCAGCCGCGTTTCCCTCATTGTGCCATCGGTAATGCGTCCTCCCTCCGGTCCCTCGCACAAACGAGGCCTCGACCTCTGCACTTCGATAAGGATGACGCTTGCACCGGAGACAGAATCGAAAGCCTAATAGCGTGTGTGAACAATGGACGCGCGTCGTCATCAGTACGACTATCGCAGAAAGTAAATTGCTGCTGCGACCACCAACCGGCGTGTCTTTGCCGATTCAATACCCTAAGACGTTGCTGATTTTCATCCCCTGTTATCTCTAACTAATCACCTTTCCTGATTGGGAGCTTCTATGCGATTCGCGTTAAAATTTCTCGCAGTTTCACAATCATTACGTTCTACAGGCTGACAGTTTCATACTATAGCAACGGTTTTACGGTTTACGGTTTCATCTAAAGGAGCAACACCAAAAGCTCCGTTCTAAATTTAAAAGTCACGGCTCGTTTGGTCATTTATCGAATTACAAATTCTTAAAACGCTAACCGATCTGAAAAGGAAAAGAAGAACTTGATACACCCTGAAACATCTCTATATCTGTCAAATTCAATTACGTGTGTTTCCCTTCCCGTGTATCAAAGACGGTTTATTTCCTTTGAGAGGACTCATCACTCATCGGCAGGGCATGCTGCCAGCCAGGCATTAAGAAGATGAAAACCGGTCAGCTATTATAGCTGGAAATGAAGCTGCGCAATTGTAAGTAAAACAAACTCTCAGTCGGAGGGGTGAAACACACCCCTGACGGTAGCAATAATAATCGTCGCGTGGCGAAAGGGGTGTGCCGCTCTGTGTTCGTAGCCCTGTTTCGACTAGGTCGCCGTTATTAATACCTAGAGAACGAAACAATTTCGTAACGTAGCCCTGGCTTATTATAATCCTCGCCTTTATACGTTCTGTATATACGAATCTTCCTCTTGGCTCGTCGTAACCCCCCTTTCGTACGGCGTACCACCCGTGATCCGTCCCTACCCTCGCGTACTCTTCTTTTCTTTTTCCTACCCCCATGACACCAAGGATTACGCGCGTTCCACCGTTCAGGTCGCCGAATTATTTTGCCCGGCAGCAACCCAGGGGTTCCGTTTCTCGGCTCAGCGAGCTAACAGGAATGTTCATTTCACGCAGCTCGGCGATCAGGACAGTTTTTTCTTCTCTTTTTTTTTTTTTTTTTTTTTTGTTTTTTAGGGACAACTGCGTGCTTTTAATCCGGCACGAAGCATCGAATTTCCCGCCCCTCTTGCACTGAACGACGCGGATACTAGCTTGCAAATCGGTAACCGGACAGAAACGGGTAGAAGAATTCGAAGGAATATGAATATTTCTAAGGAGTGAAAACAGATCTTACATCTCACTGATCTTGAAACACGTCTATGGAACAAGTAATAATTTATATTCGCTTCCAGTCTACTTCACGATCTTGGAAAATTCCGATCGCTAGCTATGCTCGTTAAACGAATTAATTGTTTTACCACGGAATTTCGGGACCAGTGCAAACAAGACCAGCTGTCGAGCGGTTAATTAAATTATTTCATTATTAATCGTCTATTACCATGACCGACCGTCCGGTCCAATAAAATCGCGCCCAGCCAAAAACAGATTAAGTGGTTGATTGCTACTATATAATTAACGAACTAATTAAATGGAGGATTACAATGTGCTGTTTGTTGCGATTATTTCGGTCCTGCGGCTTAAACTGTATTTATAAAACGGACCTCGACTCAATTTTCTAGAACGCTTGCTTAATGCTCTTCCTATATGCTGTAATCATCACTGTACACATAAGTATTTGCATATTCTACAAAACAACTTTGAATTTCGAGAAATTTAAATATATCAAGGAAGATTTAAATAACAACTAAATTGAAGTATATATATATATATATGTATGTATGTATACTTTATATATAATATTCAAATAGTATTATACATATATAAGTAAGTGAAAGTTCTGAAAATGACATGAGAAAGGTATTTATGAACGGAGCGGCAAAGTGAAAATCGAAGCGACACAGGTTAATTCGATGAAAATCATCGCGATGAAGGGACGCCAATTTGGTGGTCGGCCGAACCGTCGAAGGTACTCGGATTTTCGCGATACTTGTCGCTTATCTTCACCCATATCACAGGGGACATATCGGCTGGCAATCCATTAGCGTAGATCCCACGCGTGACCACGGACGAGATCGTGTGGTCGGACCAGGAATCATGGCTTGATCTAGAATCCTGGACGTTCTGGTTTCTGGCGTGGCCAGTCATGCCTTTGCCATGGACACACTGTTCAAATATTTAAGGCGCGGAAGTGCAATACGCATCGGCGTATTAAAAATCAACTATACAGCACATTAAAAACGAAGCGCGGAAAAACGAAATTTCAGCCACTGACTTTTTGATAAGCTTTCGCACAATAGTAGAGCTTGAAGTATCGAAGTTAATGACACCCCGTTTTCAAAGTAGACGGTCAATTTTTTACAAGATACATATTTAATATTACGATCCCATCTATTTTTCGCAAATGACTAACCGTAACGATGTATTTCTTTCTACCACAAATCCGCATTGTATTCTTTGAATCCCTTTCAAGATGGAAGTGATATAGTAAACGGTTGGAAAACAGGTCAGTAGTTAAAATTGACGAAATTTTGCAATGTAAACAGGTAGTAAGTTCAGGCATTTTCAAATAAATGTCTAGAGCTTCGTTGATGGTAGCATAACGTCAATTCACGATCAGAAAATTTCCTCGTAAAGAGAAACGTTTATAACTAATTTCTTAGCTCCGAATTAATATTCTGAAAATTCCGATCGTATGACTCAGCTTGAACTATTAACGCTGTTAGAAATTCATACATAACAACTGACACTGGCGTGTACGTCTATTAGTCGCGTCTAAATCAATTGGCTACCCTCCTGTGTGACATAATGATTTTACTTTAGAACCTCGCTGTATAGCTTCGACATACGATACCAATTACAATAACATATTGAAGCGACTCGATACAAAGAGAGTCAATCGCAATCAATCAAATACCACAAGCAACCATACATTTTGTCTATTCAACCGTTCGACGTTGGATCTAGGGAAATTAGCGTTTCGTGGTTGTCGGAAAATTCCAGCGAGAAACGCTGCCTTGAAGAATCGATCGGTTTGGAAACGAACGAGCAACCGGTTTCCGATAGCATTCATCGCCCGTCACCGCACACTCGTCGGAGATACGAGTGTCGGCAAGTTTCGCTGACCCCCGGAATTTTCCTAGACAGACCTAAAGCCATCAAGCCCGAATGCCTGCCTCTGGCCTCTTCCGCAAGACCCTCCGCTCTCGTGTACAGTTGAGCTTCCATGGATTTGCCCGAGAATGTTTACCTAGTAGACCGAAGTCGAAGAGAGATGAAGGATTAGAGACGGGTAGCAAGGTGTCGGTCGGTTAACCCGACAAGTCAGTGTGAAACTCCAAGTCGACGAAGAGAGGGGAGACGAGTGATCCAGTCAGCAGATGTGAGAGTTCACCGATACTAAATTACGTGATATTATGATAACGAAGAGAAATTTCGCTGTGTAAGTACGCAGCTCGAACAAACGGCACTATCGGGATGTTGTACCTACAATTGCTACGCGCTTTGATGTAACGAGAGAAATGTCGAAACTTTCGAACGAATCTATCCTTAAAATAGAACTAATAGATCATCAATTTGCATAACGATTTGATTTCTGTTTCCTTTTGCCGCGCATAAATTCTCGTGCACTAACGACAGTAAACGAACCAATCGAACCAATCGAACCAATCGAACCAACCGTAATAATCGTAATAATCGAACGTGATAATTCTTAGCCACGTTCGAGATCTGTGATTCTCTTACTTATTGCATTCTGCAGGATTCTATTCGAAATATTAGTTAACTAAGTTTACTCAGTACACTAAAGGTAACGAGTCGACCGGCTGTTAAACAAACGGAAAGACCAAGTTTGGTTGATGCCCGACTGACCTCGAGAAATCAATGTGCTAGTCCAACTTAGCAAACAGGATTTTCATTCAGGTATCATCGAATTTGAAAATTGGAGATTTTCAGGCGGCCTGCCACAAGTTTGTATACTAATCTTCTTCCTTCTATTTCTTCCTTCTTTCTTGTTTCTTTCTTCTTTATTTGCCTCGCAAGAAGACACCTAACAGAGTTCCAAGTGGCGATTATTTCGATTAAATGTACGTGGACCGGCTACAATCTCATAGAAACGGCAACAAATTTTGAGACATTGGTTTGCGACACTACGCTCAAGATCCTACTCTGCGTCTTGCTCAGATGTGTTCAAGTGTGCGACACTGAATTGCATTCAGATATAATTACCGATGCTTCAGCGAACATCGCGCGCCATTAGTTACAGACGCCAACGCGAGCAATAAATTACCATGATAAACAGCAGACTGATTCATCATATTTATTCCGTAGCTAGTTGCAGCATTACCGTTAATTTACGTCGCTCAACAATAATCTTCTTAAGCCATCTCGCCTATTTGCTCGACGATATTTTAATTATAATCGATGATTTGAAAGGGAGATTAGACGATAGAAAGATGAGGAACTCCAAAGTACCATACGCGCAGAATTTAATTTATATCCGCACTTATTATACTCGCGTATGCCATTTGCTCCTATAGCTCTAAATTTGAATATAGTCGCGGCGCAAACAGTTCTCCCCATCTGTTTCGAATCGTTCTATATACTCACGACTCGTTGTCCGTCTTCTTCTTAGAAAATCCACTTTGCATGCAAAACGATCGAAGTTTACCGTCCATCAGAAACGAAGCGCCGATATTTTCTTTGCGCTTAGAGAACGTTTTCGGTACGAAGGTGACCGATATACCATTCGCTCAAGTCGAGAAATGTGCTAGACTAGAGGAGTATGGCTGATTCCAGAGTATCGGTAGATTCTATCCGAGAAATCGGTACGAGACTATGGTCGGCTTACAAGGGTGTTCCGTCGAGCAGGTGCGGATTTTGGCTTGCGGAACCCAACAGAGGTGTGCGGCGCTTCCACCAACACCCGGCTGCTACGCCCCTCCCTGTCCGACTAGCCACGTAGCCCGCTCTATATGGTCCATGGCGAATCCCACGGGATAAAACCATCCCGTGGTAGTCCGGGCCAACTTCGTATATGTGGCTACCATGGATCCTCCTTCGTCTGGATCCATTCCTCTCTTCGTTCCACTCAACCGCTGGCCTGACCAAGCGTTTCAGCTTCTTCCTAGCTACTCCACCCCTCTGCCAGGTTCAGCCAGACACCCCCGCATCAACGAACAAACACCCCGGGGTCCGGACTTCCTGAATATTTTATTTACTCCCCGATGCCGCGTCCTCTCGCCACTTTCTTTTTGCCCAGCGTCCTCGCCCTCTCCAACCCCTTTCGTCTTTTTCCTTTCTCGTGTCTTTTCGCCTTTCTTCCGAGGTTGAAACTCATCATCGATGCTCCTTGGCCCCCTTCTCACCCATCTTTCCTTTTCTTTGCCCTCTTAACGCTTTGTCCTTTGGCCCCTCCCTCCGAGGGGAGGGCTCTCCGCAAGCCCCCTTCACGGTCCGATTTTTCTTCGACGGTTGTTTTTACTGTAGACTCATTATCGATGCGTTCCACCATCCGCGACCCTTCCTACCTCTCCTAGGACTTTTCTACCCTTGCAATCCCTCTGTTTTATCCCAACGGTTTAGCGGATCACGAGGTAGCTTTGTTTTACGCTCCAAAGGGAAATTTATTATTCGTTGCCTTTTCGGACGCGCGACTTTTTCGCCTTCTCTTTATCTCCTATCTACTTCTTGTGCGCCTCTCGAGCTATCGATGCCTCGCGCTCCTTATCGATTCTCCTTTCTGCTCCGACTTCCTTTCTCTCTAGCTTCTGTCCGTGCCTCGCCCTCGACGCCGCTTTTCTCCCTCCGCCTCTTTTTGCCCTTAATCGCGCGAATTTATCTTGGTTAGAATGTCTCTGGAACCCGGTCTTTGCTCCTTTCCTCGTTCCCCGCTAGCACACACCGATTCAGGTGTGTAACACGGTTCTAGGCGCGCGCGCGTATCGTGTTTGCGTGTCCAAGTACTCGCGAGCGTGAGGATACGAAGTACACGGCAAGCAACCTTGTAACGATCCGGCGCAAAACTGTCAGTGACCCATGGCCGCCGATTTTCTCGTGACTTCCGGCGGCGAATAGATGCGATAGTGTCCTCCTTTCACTACCGCAATAATGCCCGTTGATTCGTTTAATTATTCGATCGGTTCTAGACGACCGTTATAGAATCCCAACGCCGTTTTACTCTACAATTTCCGAGCGGAAATGCTCCGCAGAGTTTTCCTAGTTGTCGAGCGGACGTCCGCCGCCGGAATATCGAATTCGATGAAGAATTTACGAGAGCATCCCCTCTTGACAAATCGCTCCAACAGTCATGGAAATTTTCTCAGAGACTAAATATGGATTTTCCGCAAGTCTTCGTTTATTCGATGAAAAGGGTCGCCAACCAATGCAATTTTTAGCAAAAAAGAATATTATGATCCAGTCGGATGGTACTCTCAGAGGACCTATCTATCACCGGTTCCGGGAACTACTCGGAATTATATGCTGCTGGCGGTAGAAATAATTCAAAGGACCACGGGGCTCCTATTCCTGACCGTTAACCATTTGCCAAAGGCGCAAGTAAATAATCAAATATGTAGCGGGCGAATTGCGGGAGCCAGCCAGGTGCAAAATAAATCCCTCGAGATCGTATATCACTTTTCATTCAACGTTGTACCTTCGTTAGCCAGGATCGAGAGGGTCTCTTAGCGCGCGATACGGCATGGATACGCATACTTATGCGTGTGCATACTTCCGTTCAGAAGTATTGGAACACCTGCTGGTGTCATACGAAACGTGATAATTAACCTAGATTATCGAGGAAATAGTTACAGTGGAATTCTGTTTATATGAACTCTATTTATATGTAACGAAATAGTAGTAGTGCCTGATTAACTGAATCTCGGTTGAGCCTCTATTATCAGAAATACTGACTGTCGAGCGTCAATCCAGTTATATGAACATCTAACAATAATATGTAAACAGTAGGCGGCACGCGTTATGCGATACATTCTCATGTTTCGCAGGTGTCACAAGCTTGCACAATATTATTATGCATTTTATAGCAAATGTTTCGTGAAATCCTCTTACATGAATACGAACTCCTATAGAATCAACGAAAAATGATAGATGGTACTGACTGCTATTACGTGAACGACCGGGTTATATGAGCCAACTTGTCCGCCGACAGATTCATGTAAACGGTGAGTTCTACTTTAACTCATTAGAACGTCGTATTCATATGAAATTACGAACCGATACAGATGGTTAAAGTATGTATTTTAAAACTATTTACAATATACATAGCAATATATTAACATAATCTTCTAACCTACGTACATCCTATTGAAGCAATCTAAGGTAAATTAGACAGATGATTCAAAGAACTGAATTGTAAAATTGTTTGTAGCATGATTGGAATCGAATAATAACAAGTACAGTAGTAATACGTATATTAATCATATAGTCAAGAAAAATTAGTTTCATTATTTAAAATTTTTCAAATTATTATAACGTTGAACGTGAAGGGTCTTTATGATCTATAAATTCAAGTAAAATAACTCTTGAACGTTCCTACAATTTCCTAATAATTTCTCCGATTCGTCTCAGTTTTCCATATATATTCAGATACATATGCACAACAGTATATGTTTTAAAATTCAATCCTTGTTAAAGAAAGTTAGATTGCCGAATGTGGCTTCGAATGTCATTATATGAGGCGGTTATTTGATATTTTAATTCCAACCCTCTCTATATCGAAAACAGACGGAAATAGATATGTGGGTGTATAAACCCTCGGCTCGCTCTCGCCACGGCTTCTTCGTTGATTTTCCAACGTGCTTTCTTTCGTATGCATCGTGTTCAGCCAACCGGATGTCGGCCGTGTCCTGACAGTACGCACCTACGTGCCAGAAACGCGACACGGTGTACGTTGTATCGGCTCTAATCCGCGACGAGAACGGCCAGCGATTTCGTAGGGAATTAATCGATCGGGAGGGGCAAATTCCTGCGTAGGTATTAAAGGATTTCCCCCATGGTTCCTGATAATTCGATTGTACTCCCCCGTATATACAAGGCTAACTCGCTCGCAGTTTCGACGAACGGCCGAACAAAATGAATCAAATCCACAGTAAATTCCAAGTTACATACGGCCAAAAAAAAAAAAAAAAAAAAAAAGAAGAAAAAAAAATGGACCCTCCATTACCGGACGATGTGGCTAGTAACGAAGCTTCGTTTATCGTATGAAGATGTAATTTTATTATTATTATATTATATTATTATTATTATATTATTTTAATATCTCACCATTACCACCGAAACGTGTTGATCCATCCAACTTTGCTCTCGAAATGATATACATTCAACTTCTTCGAATTTAACATTTTCTTCATTAACATGTTCACTGTGTATGACACGCATGCGACTCGTCTCCTACTACTAAATTATTTATGATCTGGACTTGGATGCGCCGCATGAACTGAAAATCACGGCATTATGGACAATTATATCATAATAGTCCATAAAATCTCACGATATAAAGACAGATTTTGTATGAAAATTTTTTGTTAGCATGCGGCATGGAGCACGCAGGAAATGGAAATCGGATCCGCATCGAACGTCTTAAGTAGCCCAAGTATTCTAAGAAAATGAGAGCGTAAACTCGCATGTTTAGTTGTTTTGAATTTATCGGTCGAAAAGCGATCAACGAGATCGCTTCTTCGTTCGTTGATCGAGCGTCGAGACAACCAGGCTGTGCAGCCAGTTTTCGTTCCCAATGTCTGAGCGCGGATTTTGCGTGGCGATCGATAATCGAGGGGCCACTAACGGCCACAAAAGAAGCTCAATTTGTAAGGCAGAGAGTATCAGACGCGGCGCGGGATCGGAGCCTGTCGGAAATCGCCACTTTATCCGCTTTGGGCCTTCGGCATCAGAAAAGCACGAAAGACAGTAATTGCTTTTTCCCGGGGTACAAAGAAAATATTGTCGCTGTCGAGGCCAAAGCGCGGTTGATGGCATAAATTTAGCATAAAAAAAAAAAAAGAAAATAGGCGGTAATCGCCTTATCTCCTGGGGGTCCGGTACAACGCGGAATTCACCAAGATTTCCCGTCCGACACGCCGTTGGTTACGCGTCCACACTACGGCTAGTTAACTTGTTTACGTAGCCAAATATATGATAATGTATAGTAACACGATGAATGAATATGTAACGTCGCAGCAGACCAACTTTAAACTCACACCGCTAACAGGAATCAAACGTACGACAGCAATGTGGAACGCAAACTGCAGATTTCATTACGAAACTTCGATTCCTCGGACGTTTCATGTCACGCCTCTACGCTTGTTACATGAAAATAATTATTACCTACAATAACACTCGTAATTGTTATTCAGACATTTTAGTCTTTACTTGGCCTCAACTATAAAAGCCAAGCAAATGTTCCTTGTTACTGCTAGAAATTATTGTTTATTGAAGCAATGGACACTGCTTTGATCGTATTAACGAGCAAGTGTTCTTACATGACTTAAATAGTTATAAATTATTCAAGAAACGTTCATCGACTATCGATGTTGGAAGAATTATGAGGAGAGGCGAGGAGATCGGTGCGAAAGAACCAGTAAATTTCTTTTAATAATTTCATAGGTCAGAGTAGCGGTCTCGTGACAAAAACGGATTAAGCGAGTTCTCTCTCTCTCTCTCTCTCTCTCTCTCTCTCTCTCTCTCTGGATGGAAACGAGCGTGAGAATCGTTGAGAAGAGAGAACACATCTGACGCTTTCCGTGACGACCCCCGGCGAGTAAGGAAAAATGACGTTTGCGTGGTTTCCTGATGAAAAGAATGGCCAGTCGTCGAGTACGCGACCCAAAGTGCTCGAATAATAGGCTTAAGTTATTAAAAGCGGGTCATCAGGTGGCAGTATCATCGAAACGGTTTCTACCCCGCACAACGAGTCTAAATCGTGTAAGTGACCAACGCCAATGCATTACGGCGAACGCGCATACTTTCCAGCTTGGGAAAAAACCACAATTCCCTTCGTTTTTCAACTGTTTTCTATACTGGTATATCACTACTGTGCTGCCATTTTAGCCACCCCAAGGACTCCATAGGCGACGCGACGATAAGGAGTATAGGCCACAAGTATCACAACGTTGTATTTACATTGTGCACTATAACGTGGCATGTGAAATGACCCGCTGCAATTACGAATTAATTATTCACTAGGCGTACACTGTATAATTAATAAGCCCGTATAGTATATTGTTTGTTATCGTGCGTTTACAATGGCAATGCGTTGTTACTGCCGCTGTATGGTGTATAGCGCCATGGTGTATTGGCGGCAACAAAATTCAATCGGTATTTTGCTGTTGATAGACGTCATTTCTTGTAATCGATACAGATCGATAAGATTTTCTGTATTTCTTGTCTCGAACATCGATATTAACTGCGAGTATGGACAACTGAATTCTAGTGAAAATATCACGGTAATTACTCGACATTCAAATTTCTTGGATATTTCTACATCGAGATTTCTGCATCAATGTTAAAGATGTAAGTTTTAAAATTAGTTACACGCATGTTGGATAACCGTAAAAACACTTCAACTGGATCATTCTTTAAACAGAGCCTTATATAATCATGGTATTAAAAGCTATAAGACCAAATGAGTTTCCGTTAGGTCGGTTTTAATCTTACAAATGTACATACGGTATGATATATTTCCGAAAGTAATGAAATAACACGTATAAAATGGAATAAAGGAAGAATAAAAGGTATTATTACGACGAAACTAACTCAACTTTACTCGGTTAACAGGTTAAACGAAAATCAAGTATAATTTGTTAATATTCGCTCAACTTCCATTCTATAATACTTATCAAGCGCCACTAAAATGCATCGTCGATCGATGCATCGTTTATTTCGGAACAATTAGATTATACATACGCTGCTGCGTTGCTTCTAATATACATAGAGTTCCGGCAGACAGGGATAAAGGCGTCTGCGTACTTCTTAAAAGAATCACTCGACCATCGAGGCAAACCACGACGAATCGATCGACTGGCCTCGTTCGCGGAGCACGCAGAAAAGAAATCACCATAAACAAGCTTATCTCTGATAACGACGGAAATTAATGTCGTTCTTCGAATAAACGGCGCTAAATCGCGGCTATCGTTTTTCCACATAGCCGCTGTACGACAAACACACAAACAAACGGGTCAAAGAAACTTCCATGATTCGCGCGACGATATTCCTTAATCTCGTGAGCCGTTTCATTTATCACATCGAGTCGCGAGCCGTTATACGCGAACGAAAGAGCGTACGCGCGCTCGCGCGAGGCAACCGATCCCTTGATTTACTAGCTTTTCCACGCGAGCTGCAGTGCAGTTGTAAATACACGGCCCGTAATAAATAACGGGAAGAAACGCAACGTACAATAGGAAAATGGTGGAATCAGTTGCGCTCGCGCGCTACCTTCACCAACGCGCGACAATAAATCGTTAGATGGAAGCAGTAGACCACGTTAGGCGAGCGCCAAGGAATCGTGACTATAAATCTCGTTTTTGATAATTGCGACGAATTCTATAGAAGCACGGTTCTATTGATAAATCATTTCGTACAGTATCAGAAAATAAAGGGCGGCGGCAGTATCAGAAAATAAAGAAAGAGATCCTTTTGTTTTTTTTTTCTTTTTTTTTTTTTTTGAGATTCATCTTCCTTTTCTTTCAATTTTATACGAGATTTAATTTCGCGAGTATATATGAGGTGTCAGCGAATTCACGGGAAACAATTTGAATTCTATAAACATAGCGAAACATCGAATTCGAATGGTTACTTTATCCCGCGAACAGGCGATACAATTTCGATCTCGCGTTCTTTCCCGACGTGTCGCATCTTGAAATATGCATCGCGGGATAAGCCGCAGGTGCGTTCGCAGCTATAGCTGTGATACGTTTGGTGAGACACGGGACCGTGATAAATCCGCCTTTATTGGAAAGGAGCACGCACAACCGCAGTTTGTTCTCATCGGCTATGAGAAAGTAACGCGCAATAATTGAAACTGGAGCCTGAAACGTGATATCGTTCCTCTATCGTCCTCGCGAACGTTACTCCGTTAACTTGAACTTGTTGACGATACGATTGGCAAACCTTCCAGCAAATGACGAGAACCGAGGCAGACAACAGAAAGCTACGCGTTAAGAGGAAAAGTAAAATATTCCGTGTTGTTTGAACCGTCTCGAGTTTTCTTTCCATGTTCTTCGAAAATCGTCGGGATCCGCGGAGCCAGTCGATACGAAAATCTCGCGAAAATTAAAAATCGACGTCTCGAGCTAGAAGACGACCGCAGAAAGGGGTGAAAGGAGACGACGAATATGTGTACCGGAGCTGGGAAGGTATGCGCGGAAGGTGAAAAGGCGGGATACGATATGAGTGGAATGCTTTACGACCCCATTTTTCACTAGATCACCTCCTGTACCTCTATCCTGGCCCCTCTTGCCCTTCTGCACGCTTATTTTCTCTATTCCTTGCATCCTTCGCTTCTTTCGCCTCTCTTCCATCCTCTCCTCTCCCGCCTTCATGCCATTTCCTATTTCTCTCTTTTTCCCTCTACTCCACGCAGATTCACACAGCACGTTTGCCACCGCTCACCTCTCGGCTACCCGACGTGTATTTGCATACTGCAGGATCGCTCGCTTGATTTCACACAGCCTCTTCGATCTTCGAAGTGAAATTTAAAGGCGCGCGCGGTACCGAGTTTCTCCACGCGCGCTTAAAAGCATCATATTTTACGTCTGCCGTTCCCGTTCCAGCTTCTTTTGTTAGCAGAGAGGCCAGCCAAACATCCTGCAAGATTTGCTGGACTCTGTCTCCCCTCCATTCTTTTCCCTTCCCTACTTCTTTTCGTCTTTCCATATTTACCATCGCGCTTTTCTTAACTGCTGCTTCGGCCATGTTTACATTTTTTCTTTTTTTTTTTCTTTCGTAATTTTGGCTCGTACTTAACACACGACGCTTCCACGAAGGGTTATCGTTCATCAGCGTTTCCGTTCTTTCGCAAATGTTTAAATACCGGAACGGTAAACGCGAATGGATATTTCACTTGGCGTCGTTCCACGAATCCCAACAATTCGTAATCGGGACAAAGCTTTCGAGTACCGCGCGCACCTTGTCGCGTTCCATCCATCACACACCGGATTCGAGCGACAGGAATTAAGAAAAATTGGCACGGCATCGTAGAAATCGGCTACGACCTCCTTCTACTTCGAGGAGAGGTCAACTACTCGGAAAATTCGGTAGATTCGTTTTGGGCCGGCCCCTTTTCCCTCGGTTCGTCGCTCGCTCGCTCGCTGGTACTCCTGGTGCTCAGGTCACTCGGCGGTGCTCTCTCGTATTTTCGTATTTCAATTTCAGGGGTGAAACGTTTGCCCCGACTATTTTGAATAGTGTCGTCTCCCACCGCGCATCCGCGGCACGAATAAAACGTTTCGACGAAATATTCTAATAGAGAACGCATAAAATTCGTTTGGCCCATTTATAAGAAACCGCTGGCTAACCAAACTCAAACCTACTGCTCTTAATAATTTATGTATAACCTTATACCTTATCGTGTGATATAACTTATCACACGATACACACTTTGTATATTTTCGTCCATTTCGTGTTTATTTATCGACCTGGAAATTTAAATCGGGACTGATAAAGACGGGTCGAGCGTATCGACGATTGCGGCGAACCCCGTTCCAACTGTTACTTCCTATTCACCATGAGCGAGGAGCTGCCAGAATCGAAGAGTGGTAAGAAGTAAAATTCACCTGCCCTATAATATTCCTCGGCAGCTTTTCTCGATCGACGTCCATCAGTAAAAACCGTTTGAAAGACTGAAAGCACCAGAAACGAGGCGAAAGGGTGGAAAGTGGCTGACTTTTTGGGCTGGACCCTTAAAGAGGATGACGGCCAAGGTATAAGAAATAATAAACGAGACCATTAAGTCCGTGAATTTTCCTCGTGTACGAGGGTGGAAGAAAACGAGGCGAAAGAACAAAAGCCCCTGGCTTGCAGTCTTTACATCCCACGGTCTTTATATTTTCATACTGCCCTCTCTTTCTTCTCAACTTCACCGGTTTCCCTCTTCGTTGCTCTATTCTCTCACTCCCCCCCCCCACCCACCCACCCCCCGCCCCACTCTCTTTCCCCATCCTTCTCTGGAGTACAGCAGAGCACGAGTTACAGGTTACAGGACCTGGCCTTTCCATAGACGTCACATGCCGGGCTTCGTAAATTTGTAAAAATATTCCGTCGTGTAATCTGCACACGGTTTGTTTGCGGACCGGGGGAATCGAAAGGACGCGAATTGAAATCGAATGCCCGGTACGAACGAGCCGACCTGACCCTCGGTCGCATTCCTTGGACCCTTCGTTCCATCCAGATTACAATGTCAATGGAACCATCGAATCGGTGTTTTCACAGGGAATAAAGAGATTCCTTTCCGGATCGAGCGACCATCAAACGATTACGGAAAAACGTAGCAAACCCCGCGATCGATAAACAAACTTCTAAAGAACGACTCTTGCGCTCGCGCTATCTGCAAACGTCCACTTTGCTCAAAGCGACCGACGGCTTGATTCCGTGGATGGGTAATCGAACGGAATTCTTCTCATTCGCTTTAACCAAATATTTCAATGGAACGAATGATTTCCAAGTTTTTGAATAATCAAGTATCTACCTACTGCCGAATAAACTACTTGCGAGATAGAAATTCCAAGTAACACAACTGATCTAATCAACGCTTTTAATCGGAAGATCCAAAGCAAACTAACTCGGCGACACGGCCGCCTGATAACGAACATGATCAATCGAGAAACAGCTCCTGCGCCCATGTCACGGAACGGTGAAATAAATCAGGCCAAGATTCAGTGCGCATCGTCGCTCCTTTGCTGAAAGTTTATTCCATAGATTTGGGGCGCGGCATCCTCATCTCGTTTAGCATCATTTTCTTTTTTTTTTTTTTTTCCGGTGCATGACTCGAGAAGAACCATGACCACCCTTCGTTCTCGTTCCATTTTCCTCCCCCAGTTCAAGGTTGAGCGAACACCCTTATCGACCTCGACGTTCCCGTCGCACGTGACACCGTAGAATGCACTTTTAAAGCGTGTCCCTCGGTAAATCGTAAATTAATTTCCCTCTCGCGTACATTGTCCAATTCTCGACCTCGTATTCGTGGATTGGCCAGGCCGCATAGAACAACCCGGCCGACGAATTCGATAATTTACGGTCTTTTGTGGCAACCTTGCCGCTACCAAGGGCGAAGAGTCGAAACAAAATAAGCGTGGAACGCGAGCTGTTGCATCTTGCTCACCCTTATCAGCCCTATTGACGACCCTCGTCTATCGGTTTTTCACATAATTCCTGTTCATTTTCCATGCGACGTTTCAAGGCCGCACATAATCTGTTACATCCAGCGGTCGAAAAAGACGCCGCGTGAATATACATATTTAAAATGATGCATATGTACTCGTATATCATTACTCATGGACGGCTCTATGATTACGGCAGGTACGGTATGCGTATTATATCTGATTCCTCCAGCGAGTCAAATCGGACCGAGTACAGTTGAATCGAGTGTATTCAGCACGAATGCTACAACGTCTGAATAATAAAATACAAAAAAAAAAAAAAGTTATCCTTTATCGTCATCCTTTAACAGATTCCGCGATCCTACTGTGATTATTCCTTTGAACGTAACATAATCGTACAAAAATACGGTACAGTTCGAAACACTCTCTCGAACGGGAGAGAGAACATTGATAAGAAGATAGACGTTTGCCCGAAAAGGAAACATACGGGGCGGCAGCGGGATCATCGTGGTTTCTCAGATATACTGCAATTTCACGAGAAACTCTGTCGACAATGGTTTCTTTGAGAGGTATCGAAGAAGTCGGAGGAACGCTTTGAGTCTGGAATAAATCGTTGACGTTCACCGAGCACGGTGAGGCACGGCGAGGCACGATAGATTTTTGGCATCTGGCAAATCGTTCGTTAAAACGGCCTATAGAGGCGGATGGCAGCGGAGAAAGCGTCGCGTCGGTAGCTCGTGTACGAGCAGCCCCTGGAATCCAGTCTTTCTTACGCGTCTGCTCTTGAAGAACACCGAGCAGACTGTGGTGGAATTCGAGGGTCAGTGGAGGCAGGGGAAAGAAAGAAGGGTGCTCGCGAGAAATATTGTCCCGACCGACCAAATGCTCGCAAAGACACGACCGATTACCTGATCCCGACTGTGTGAACGTGGAAAACGGGCATTGATCATCTGGAGGAGAATGTAATAATTTTAAAGCAGCCAAGTCGGGGATTTCACGGAGACTATCAGCCGACGTGGTCCTCTTTTTTCATAGCCTGTCGCGGCCCGAATCTCGCTTTCTCGTTTCAGAGACACGTGTTTAAGTAGCTGGTTATCGCGAGAAAGATGGCTTTTCCTCTTCGCTGTCTCTATACTACGAAATCGCTGGGTTTCGTTAGAAGGAATGAGTGTTAACGTGGCGCGGAATTGTTCACTCCTCGTTATTATCGTTTCGCTGAATAAAATCTATTAGGGACGAGATCGGCGAATTTGCACGTTCGATTCGACCAACTTCTTTTTTATGTATCTTACGCGTCAAATATTTTTTGATAACGTCGGCATAATCGTCGGCGTCGCATTCATTCCGTTCAACGATTCAACGAACAAGCCAGTAAAAAATCGTCCGGATAATTTGCCAGATTCGTTTAAACGATAGCCCGGCGATTTCTCGCATGGTCGAAGAATTTTGGGAATGGTAGCACGGTCGGAGCGATTTCGCCTGCGATTCGTAAGAAAGTAAACTGTCGCGAACTTTACGTTACGTATTACTTTACGTATTAGTAGCGACATTAAATTTCGACGCTTATTGTCGTTGCGATTCGAATGCCGTTCCATATTTCACCGGGCGTACTTTTGGCCATACCTGGAAGGCATAAATTCCACGTAAAATCGATGTACACCTCCGACGGCATGTAATATTTTACATTAATTGTACGCGGTGAACAATATCGACAATACAGTATTGCGTTACATCGGACCCGCTATAAATGAATACATAACGAGCAACTGATACTGCAGGTGGTAATAATTATATCCACGCCAACGGGTGGTAACCGTTGTTCGATGATGATTCAGGACGTTGCTATTCAATGCGTGCTAAAAAAGCAATCGATAGGCTATCGATGCTGGGCGCTCTCTGTTGAATGTGTTTCATTGAGGACTGCGTTTAATTAATTTAATATTGGGAAAAACAACAAAATACGGGGCCAGATATTGAAATGGTAACTTTTCAGACAAAAATGTAATTACGCCGGACGAGTTTGATCGTCGGTTTCAATTACTATCGTTTTTCGAAGAAACTGTAATTTCGATTCGATTCGATTCGATTCGGTTCGATTTGACGCCATCTCCACCTCTTGCACCGATATTATTCACCGTTGAAACAATTCGACCAACAAATGCATCAACATTATTAGTCCTTTGTGCCTCAAGTGGCCCGATCACGCTCGATTATGAAAGAACGTTTTTGCCGAATCGCCAACTACACGCCAACTACATACCAACGATACAGCTTACAACACGCAGCAGCCACTTTATGGAATAACTCTCCTATTTACAGCCATTTTTATCCTTTTATTATTTAGTTTACATTTAATACATAAAAATTAATGGAGAAGGTTGAACAAGACCGGAATAAAGGAGGGGGGGAGCAAAGGAGGAAATAAGGGAGAATACTGTGTAATAAAATAAAAAATCAGTCTGGTGGAAGCTTAACCGGCGTAAGAGACACGAAAAGCATGGCCGCAGGATGTTGTGCGAACAATATTCAAAATCTTTGGTACATACATCCGACAGTCTAATATTTGCTATGGAGATGAACGGTTCGAGGATGGGTTTCTTCCCTTCTCCCTTTCTCCAGCTTCTTTACACCCTCGTGAGTATCAAATCTGACCTTTCTTCCGTTTGCCGGATCGACGACACGTATCTCTTGCGTCACGCCAACTAGTGTATAACCGTGTTTACGATCGGCTGATTCTAAACATTGCATAAATAATAACCAGACATCGTACAGCTCGATACAGACAGGCTCGAAACTATTTTGTCAATGTCTCAGAACCTCTAGTGATATGTAACGTGTGTAATTTGCATGTAGAAGGAAAAGTAGTAGGACATTTCATGAAATCTATAGCCAATTCCCGTGTTTGCCACTGGAGGGCTTTCCATCAGTCTATTCTCACGAGGTTCTTTACTAACCATCGACTTTTTCGAGTAAATCCTCCGCTGTGGCGTTCGATGTTCCAGCCTGACTAACGATACCGTAAGGACAACGAGTAGAGAACGAAACATGTGTATTTACGATTTTTGTCTTAGTCCTGCCGTGCACGCGAAAGAATAGCTAGGATAAGTACAGGCCAGGAATAAGGATGCATGGAAACGATAAAAGAGAGAACGTTGGATACGACGTCGTCTTATTCGAACAGTGCTTCTCCGTACGATTCATCGTTTCGAATGGTGGGATAAAAAGCAATATTGCACGGGGACAACAGTGGCTGCCGTTTCAACGAAAAGTCGATATCGTTGACGATGAAACGATCAAGATTACAACGACGACGACGACGACGACGACGACGACGACGACGCATGATTTGCGAGCATCTTTCTTCGAAGCGATCGGAAAATGCTGAGCATGACAACGAGAAAGTGGCTGCAATAGTTAGGTGGACAAACGATAGCTAATAAAACAGAACTAGGACGGAAAAGCCATCGAAATAGCCAAAGGTTACTATACTTCTGTTACGACCTATCATTCGATAGAGAACCGATAAAATCGTAATTGATTCTAATGTAAACATTATTCACGCACATGCATACGTGCTGACTGAAGTACAGCCGATCAGGAAACGCGATGATTTCCGAAGATATTCCATCCGGTTTTCCCTGCGAGATATACTTTCTTCCACGCGATTACCCTTGCTTAGCTTCTCACCAATAGCGTATTCCCAATATTGTAAATGGACAGCATTTCCGTAATGTTCTATTATTGTGTCACCGTGTCTGTGCCTTCAATGGTCTCTCCTCTATATCGTTCTATTTCGGTACTAGCGAGTTTTGTACGATTTACTATATCTACGTTACGTAGATATAAGCGTAGAGAAAACCATTTATGTTTCATTGATTGTCGATAATCGATAATGGTCATCGAATTGTATCATGCAATTGTTTATATATAATCTGTATGTATAATAATCTAACAATTTACCTATGTTACGACCTATAAATGTTTACAGCCTAAACACGAATAAATCTAGAATCTGAATTTAAAATCTAGACTAAATACTTTTCATGTCTTTACTTGATATCATTAATGAAAATGTTAACGATTCGAAGATAAGAAAAAGACATCGGCAGGTAAACGGAATGTAATGACCGAGAACGAGGACGGACCGGCTATACGCTGTTGTTATCGGTGATATTAGGCCGAATTCAATTCGCACTTACAAGCGTGTTAACAGTTACAAATGACCTTGTTGACCAAACCTGTCGGCTGTTCCGTGCAAACCGTCTAATGACCTACCGCTAATAACTGTTACCGCTCTTGTAAGCGCGTTCAGAATACGGACCATTAATTCCGTGCCACTAAAGTGTATTAGCGCTGCTAATTTACCAGTCCGAGCCTGTTATTTACAGCTGCGGCGCCCGCTGTCGCGATAGACTCCTTCGCTCGTTCTCTCAAACGCACCATTCACAATGGAAACATTTTACACGCATATTCTACATATTTATGTACATTATATAGTACAGTTAGAACGAACTATAACTGCGTAAATATTTCAAATGAATACGGTGACCATAGATCGCTCTTGTATTCGATCGTGAAATTAATTTTTGGAAACACTGTCATTGTAAAGATATAGGAGGGATTCGGAAAAACAAATAATTCACTTTATTCAGCACACAACAGTTACACACGTATCTTATACTCCGAAGACCTTGTAAACCTACTCGCACGCACACTTGTTGTCAACCGACTCTTTCAAATGCTTCTCCACGACTGCCAATCGTCTGCCAGGCCCAACTATGACCTGGACGCCCTCTGACGCTTACACACACATTCACATGTACAGTGTAAATGTATCATCTTCCTAACAGTCATTAGAATAATTATCGAATGCCCAGTATTGTCAACGATAAATCGTACATCACCACCTAACTATTATATTTCGGGACTGTGACTAGCAAGAGAGTTTCATTTGTATTCTAAATAGATAATAAATATCGAAACGCCGTAAAAAGTTTTGGCGTTATTGCCAGTAAAATCGACGATATCCCCGAATCGCCCACCATCCCCGTTAGGATAAAGGACACCCATGAAGAACTGTTCCCGTCTATTGGTATTATCCACTCGAGCGTGGGGGTGGACACCGAGCATTAACATATTTACGAGCGCCATGAATTCAAACATTTTTCCACCCAAACACCATCGATGCTTTCGCTTCTTATTTCACCCCATCGCATCGTCTTTTTTCTTTTACGTTCTATTCTCTTCGCTCTTCCCTTTTCCAGAGAAGATACGTCCCCGCCCCGCCCCCACCCTCTTCTAGACAGAAATCGGCATCGATCGACCAACGGAGCACATCGAGAAAATTAGTCGAGCGTGTCTCTCATCCTGCGAAACCCTTCAAGTCCTATTCCTCGTTCGAGGACTTTTCACCCATTCTTCACACTCGTAAAAATGCGCCTGCAAACTTATTCGAGCACGTACACGATATATCCTCTCTCTTTCTATCTTTGCGATTCTCTCTTTTCTGTGCTCGTTTTCCTCTCTTCAGCTTTCTGCTTCTGCCCGCCCGACACCATGGGGGGTGCAACACCGCTTGATACCCACCGAGAATTGCAGCGAGAAGGGTTCAGCCGGATGAGTCACAAGAATGCCAACCTAGTCTTTCCAAGACAATGACCGGAAAATTTAATACGAATTGTACGCGAACAACGTTTCAACACGCGAGAAATGTTAAGTTCGTTCTCCATTCGATGAACACCACTAGATAACCATTAGACATTAAGATGTGTACTGCGAATTCGATTTTCATTATTTATAATGTTGCCAACGAATAATTTTCATGCAATTACCGTTGAAAAAGCAATACAGGTGTAGTTAATTGGACGAGTTAATACAGTAATTAAAATATTAGTCAGCAAGATTGAGATAAATAAATATGACGACGTAAGCCGGAAGCGATCTGAAGGCGAAATGTAGGGATTACAACATATAAATAATAGATAAAGCGATATAATGATACGCTGTTACTATAGCGTAAAAGGTTACATACGTATTTCATATGAATTATTACGAAACGCTTTCGTAAGCACTCTCGTGTTTCTTGATACACGTTCTTCAAACCTATATATCCTGGGAATTAACTTCTACAAATTTAATGCAAATCAAATATCTCGATCGTAAACAAAAAAGACACAAAGCAGTGGTGTCTAGTGGAAAATTAACGTCATATTGTCAAAACTGTTATACATAGATTTCTGTCACATTGCTACGCAACACTACTATCTAGAAATCAAGCCAATTGGGAACGCTGAATATAGAAGAAACATAAATTAGGTTAAGATAATTCTATTAGTTAGAATATATTTCAGAAACGTTCAAGTCCGATAAAATTTTATGTCAATTTTATGCGGATGATACGACAGTTGGAAGTGGTGCGCGATTAAATTAAGCGGTTCGACGAATGGTAACCGAGTTACTGCCAGTAACGAATTTTTCTTTTTTATCCAGTCTTTCCTCTCTGATCGTCTGATCGTCTACGCATCACGCTTGATAACTACAAATGAAACATTCGAAAATTGACTAACTAAGGCAGTGTTTCCGCATTTCTTGAATATTTGAAAGCATCAAATAGCTCATCAATTTAATACCTCCGACTCTGCTGTTTCAACAACTTTGTAATTCTATAAACGCAAACATTTCCAGCAAATGCAAAAGCTTTCGGACTATTGCGGATAAATGCAAGCATTCCATCCTATTTGGCTCGTCAATAATCGATACCACGTTGTTATAAAATCCTTCTTGCCTCTTGTTCCCTTTCGACGACTTTTGTACCTTGGAGATCAACAACAAACGATCGATCGACAAGTCTCAGCAAATCCAAGACGATATTACGTATCCCAAAATTAGATTAACATTTCGTTAATAACTTTCAAACTTTCGTGTAGATTTTGTGATGGCCTGCAACTTTGAAAAATCAAACCGAAAACCTAAGAGTCACATAGCGCGATCTTTGAAATTCCATCGGTAGTACATCCTGCGCTATACATAATACTTCGGCATCCAAAAACCGTTGAAAATATATACAAACACGGTCTTCCTCTTTACGCTAACTGCTGACATTGAAAAGACCGAGAAACATGTTAAAAGAAACGGAAATGTTGCTCGGTGGATAGAGAGAGAGAGAGAGAGAGAGAGAGAGAGAGAGAGAGAGAGAGAAGGAGAGAGAGAGAAAGAGAAAGAGAGCAGCGCTCTCACCGCGAAGTAGTTGCATCCAGCAGGAACGCGGGCATTTGTCTCAAGTCGATATACCACCAAAGTGTAAACGGAAACGGATCTGCTGACATAGAAAGGTGACTGAACGGTAGTCGTCTTTGTATGCAAATCGCGCTGCTCGGTGACGTGAATCGAAGGAAAGGCGAGAAGCTGGCTCGACTTGAACGTTCGACTATCGATGGCTGGATTCTATCGGTTGACGAATTCCCTAACGATAACTACGTTCGGCGAGTTGCCGTGCGCCACCGCAGAACCGCGTTGCTCTTACGCCGATACATTTCCCTCGACAAACATCAATGTCCGCGTTCGCCCTCTTACTCCGCGTCTTCCGGATAATCCCGCGATTTGTAAAATCGCTTTTCCGGGCTGATCCCGGATCTGACGTCACACGCTGACACACTTATGTACTTTTATTCGACTTGGTTATGCTAAGCAGCGCGCACGCGCATATCCCGCGCTCGCTTCAATTCGGACGGTGTTTCCGCGAGCGAAGCGATCGATTCGAAAACAGCTTACCCACCTCGACGAATCGCACGAACAATCTGGAATTTTATCTCATTTTCCACCGGGATAATTCTTTTATTTCAACGTCCAAAGCAAAGAAAGAACAGAAGCGGGGGAAAAGGATAACGACAATAACGTGTTCGCTGAGATTTCGCAGACCATCTATGAAATTTTTCTACTCCGACGTAGTCACCTCCATCAGCGATCCTGAAATTTTCACGGAGAAAAATAGTATTTCACCAGCCGAAGGATAACCATCGATCACTCGAGCCGGGGGTGAGGGCTGGCCGCGAAGAGGGAGGGGGGTTTACAACGTGGAAGGGGAGACAAAAATACACGATTCTTTTCGACTTGTTGACTTTCCTTGAATTCACTCCCACGAAAGCCGAGGATTTCTTCGTTTCTGCTACATGCCCGCTACACTTCCTCGTCCGTGCTATCCGCGTCCTTCATCGTACAGCAGCTTCATCAGAATTCCGTCGACTTTGCCAAGTTCAGAGAAAATCTATTCTGACCGACGTTTCCTTTCTTCTGTCTCGTGAACTCGCTAAAAAGGGTTTGCTCGACGTATGTGCCACAGGTATATTTATTATTCCTCAGATGTACGTATTTCCGATACGAGAATGTGTGCATTTAGGAAATACAGCGTGCCATGTGGAATGTTAATCGTTTTCAGATGTTAAAAGTAATCTAACCCCTTCATTTCTTTTTCTCTTTTATTTTAAATAAAACGCGTTACATTTCTTTCTATGACGCAAAACCAAGCGAAATCCGACTAACATTCAACACACAGTCATGGCGGAGAAGAAGAGACAAGGCAATCGTCGATCTTCAAGACAAATATTATTCCGAAAAATTGGATTACCGTTATCGGCACTCGCCAAACGTCAGTGGCAGCCTCGAGTCTCGACACGTGCGTCCGTGGCTTCGTCTGGGAAGGCTACGAGTGGCCTGCGGTCTCGCCTATCTCGCCCCACCGACATCCAATTTCTTTTTTCTCTCCTTCCTGACGTCCCTTGTGAAATTCCCCGACTCGCCGAATTTTCTGCGCGATATCTCAATTTTGTTTCCTCGCCGTGCCGCGCTCACCCTCGCTTCAGATCGGTTAAGCGCTGCCTCCTTCGAGTAGCGAGCTACCGCGATCTCCCGCCCGTTTTCACGGAATTAAATCTGTGCCACAAGGGCGAACAAAATTCGATTTCAACAAGCGACGGATAATCTTTTCTTTAGCCAGGATCGTCGGTGATGAGTAAAAACCATACTTCGGTGGCGCCACAAGATCCTCGGGTCTAGCAGACGCGTAGACAAACGTCGCGTGTAGTTTCGCGATTCCTCGAGAGCCGAAAGTTTATATCGCGTAAGCAAGAAAAATGATCCGCGTAGGGTCAAGCTGGAACAAACAACGAGCGAACGAGCAACGACGAGAGAATATGTACAAGTATCGTGTGGGAACCCAAGTGTTTCGGTGGAGAACGCAGAAAGGGGAGTTTTAGAAGGGGAACAGGAGTTGCGAAAAAAGAGAGATTAAGGATTGGAAGAAGGGAAGGTGAGGAAGAGAGAAAGAGCTCGATGTTAATGCTCCCTTTGATGTCATGGTATACAGCGGCGGTTTCGTAATACCGGGATTAATACAACCCCGAAGCTTTGGCCCTATACCAGTTTATAGAAAACTGCAGCCACACACCTGCTGACTTACACACGATTGACAGTCGCGCTACACGCGCAGTTTCGCGTCGAAGGAAATCGAAACGGATTAAATCATCCGCAAAGTGTTTGCCTTTCGTCCATGCTATTTTAAATGAACGTAACGTTAATTGAGTTGTAAAGAAGCTTGTGAAATACTACGAATAACACGAGTAAATTCGCGGTGAATTTGTCTTGAAAGCAGTAGTTGCGGAGTACCACGGCCTGGCATCGAAAGAATCGAACCGAGATTAAATCACCTTTCAACGTGCTTTCGTTTTCGCTTCTGGCGAATGTTTCTGACCGAATTAAAAAGCGGCACGAATAGCGTACGCCACTACAAAAGCGTTTCACAAAAATCGAATACGTGTCAGGTTCCAGGCATCGGAAATCTTCGTTCTGTTGCAAACTGAAACGTCATGGCTGCTTTCGTCGCACACATACCTGTACATAGATAATGTGAGCATCGAGCAATGCGCCCCGGTGCAATTTCGTTTCTCCGCGATTGGAAACACGAACTTTTAAAACTCTTTTGCCTGTTTTTCTCTTTATCTTATTTTTCCCGTAAATGATCCCCGTTGATCGCGCACGATCCTTTGTAAACATATTGGAAAGGATTACAGAGTTTTTAGGCTACGTCTCTATTCATTTCCTTCCCCCTCCCACTCCCCCTCCCTCTTGTTGTTATGTTTTTCATTCCTTTCATACCTTTTCTCTTTTTTCGTTACTATATCCGTTTTTCGTTGTTGCAAATATCGCGAAACATATCGCTAAAACTGAGTGCAAATAAAATCGTGCGCGTGTGAATGTAATAGCCTAAGACAGAATAGATCCGACGGATTCTGTCGAAAAATATTCCCTTCCATTTCACGCAAATGTCCGATTTCAACGTGGATTTACGTCGTTTCATGTTAAAATTAAAACGTACTGTTGGCAAAAAGCTCGTATGATGAATTACGCGAGACCGGATTACATTCCACGCACGATAGATTACAACACGCTGTTCCACATCTTCTGTTAAATCAATAATGTATCGGTCTGGACCAACGCAGCGCCGATCATAGCTCGTGCCCGACATTAAATCCTTTCGCATCGTAATGGCGAAAAAGCTTTTTCATCGATGTACGACTCCACTCCCTTTTGTAGTTTCCCTCGGTCTCTAATTAATATATTCATTGACGAAGCTACGGATCGATGGCAGCGCTGCGACAACGCAATTTATTAACGGTAGAAGAACTTCGTACGCGGTGCCTGATACCATAATCCATTGGTTTTCATTCGCGGCTCGTAAATGAAACCCTCTACATCGAACGCAAAGAGATTTTCTTTCCAGCCACCCTATATCCCTGGCAAATCCACTTAACTTAAATCGGATAAAGTTTAAGTTTCCGCCAGTTTATAATAACCTCGGCAGTTAAGAAGAGATGTATGTCTATCCACAAACCATCAAAATCTGTACTTTCTGCTGTAATAACACCCGAAAGGGAAATACGACACAACGCTATGACATAACGTTACATTTCTCCTGCATATATACGTACACCTATACCTAAAGTTACAACCATATGACGTCAACTAACTAAGATGCAAAGTTATCAAAAGCGTGATACGGCGGTGAAACAGGAACGCGACCAAACAACGTGGAAACCCGAGCTCACCTTAACTTTGTAATTATTTCAGAATATAAATCGATACGGATAGGTGATATAATATAATGTATATAAGACCGTAGAAAAGTAAGTTCGTTACACGTGTATCGAGACACCGAGCTGCAAATAACAAGATGAAAAGAGGCAACTCAAGTACAAATGTAGAGCAAGTGCATTTCACGGGCTACGGTATTTCAGAAATTTCCCCATCTCATCCCTCTCTATCGACGTTCCTTTACCACCCTCTTTCTCCATTGCGCCAAACGCCCATCCAGTCTGCCTGCCGCCACACACACACCCTCCCCCCCTCACCCCGCCGCTGGTATCTAAGTCTCCACTATACGAGGTGGGAGGATTTCTGTACGGTTTTTCGCATAGGCGACCTACACGTCGTTTTTAAGGGAAAAAAGGAAACCCGATCGATCTTTGGCTTTATATTTTCTTGGATACCCAGTCGAGACAATAACTATCCTCTTGCCGTGAGATGAATTGCGAATGCCGATTTCACTGAATACCTACTCCTCAACAACGGGGATTCGTTAAAGTCGGACGAGAGCCGGGGATCTCATCGCGATTCGACACATAATTGCGATTACCCAGTCAGTCCTCCATTCATTTATACCTGAATGGGAAGAATTTAGATCTGCAGGTGGGAAACGTTTTATCGAAGGAAGGAACTCGAATAAATTGTATCGTTCATTTTGTTTTCATTTCTCCCCTTTATTTTATTCTTATTTGCGTCGTGATCCCGATGTTGCGGACGACCTGTTTGTTCAAGCAATGAATGGAATTCAAAGAGCCTTGAACTGCTCGCTGTTTCGGCGACCAACTTTCGTGAAAACATCCCGCATCCCATCCTTTTCGTAAAAGATACGGAAAAAGAGGGTCGAAACTTGAATCTTTCCCCGTTCAAAAATTTACCGATGACAATTTGGTTGATGGAAGGCTTTTCATTTCCATGAATCATGTAGCACGCTTTAAGCGTTCTCAAATGTCTCGAACCACTCGGGCGACCCTTCGTTAGCGCCCCGACCCCAACGTTTCCCCATGGCCGAGTTTTGAATTTTTAATTTCCGTTTGGTAATCGCGAACTGGAGGAACAAGGTGGGAGAGATCCCGCGTTTAGGAAACACGCCGATTGTCACGGACACGTTGTACACACGAATCCCTTCACAATGCAGATGTATGCACGAAGGAAGCGACCACGTGATTCGAGCGCGAACTTTGCGACCTATCACGGAATTCACGTGCGATAACGCGACTGCCTTCGACCGATCGCACGAGCGTCCAACATAACGAGATCGATAAAATCGGTTCGATCGCTCTAACGGTATCTAATTATACATAAAATGCGTCGAGTCGATTTCTTGCTTCCAGTCTATAGCTATACAGGATCGCGAAACTATTCGAAGAATTGTAGATACTTTCTATGAATATGTTGTTATGCGTGTTACTCGAAATTTCATTTACTTTGGTAAATGCTTGAAACGAATCCGATATTATATACAAAAATTACCAAATATTTTATACGAGTACACAGGTATATATTTCGCAATAACTGCAAAACTATTTAAATAATTAGCAAATCCATATATATTTAACACATATCATTTTTAAAATGACTATTTACATATTTTCGATATTAATTTATTATAAAATATTGATTTTTGAATAAATATCTTGTAATATTTATGTATTTACATTTTCAGATTGACTTCAAAAATCAATATAATCATTGCAGTTTCATTACAATGTCAGTGAAATTTCGAAATATTTCGTACACCACCATATGGACCATATGGAAACAAACATGCACCATCTATATGAATCTATATAAAATTTCTACGAAAAATTGCGAACTGAATTTCCACACTTCAATAGTCCAAATGCTAATGTGTATGTACACCTGGTGGGACTCTTTTTATAAGGTAATTGTTTTACATGATTCGCTTTTACACGATCGTTTTTAACACGTATCACAATAGCCTTAGGGTATCTCCGATCTTATAGGAATTAATAATAATGAAACCGACTAATCGAGAAGGGAATACGTCGACTAGCTGATACATTAAAACATCATTTCACTGTAAATGATACCAATTTCAAGAATTGTACACAATTTCGAAATGATTTGAGAACTTTTGGAAGGTTTGTTATATAGAATTGTTCAAAGGAGAACAAAACATACGTGATCACAATTGACGCAAAGCAATTAGGCGGAAGATATTTCGAGCGACGAAAGTGATTCATTTTCAGTAATAAGAAAATACATTCGTTCTATTGTGATAAAGACGATAAAGGAGTCAAATTTCGAAAAAAAAGAAAACGTTATCTTTCTTTTCTTTTCATATCTTTATCGAATAAAATGTTGTTATCGAACGCAATGCTATTTATATTTTTAATTGCTATTTCTATCGTTTACTTTAATTTAACGCAAGCTTTACCTTTATGTTCTTTTTTTTTTTTTTTGCATACCAATTGTTTCGCAACATTATTTATACGGTTCTTTTTTTTTTTCAACGGTACACACATATCGTGTAAAAAGAGTGCCAGGTGTAAATAAATCATACGTTTCACAATTCGACGGAACGGTTCAACGAGAAGAATCCAGGGAGCAAATTGCATTAGACCGGAGCAAGGAATGAACAAGAAGACAAAAGGATTGTATTGTACCAATTATAGAGAGCCGGTTAAGAAATGGTCTCACGTTCCTTTTCAAGTTGACGAAGGGGATCCGGAGAAGTAATAGGAGAGAGCCGGATTTTCAAGGCGGACGAGCCGCGATACAATCGAGCCGGTACAGCTCGGTCTTAGAAAGTTCAAAGTGCTGTATTGCGTGTGCACACGCGTGTACGTGCGGAAGGGTGCTGGTGCGAGTGCGGGTGCGAGTGCGGGTGCGGCACCGATACACGTATACCAGGGCCTCTCGGTGTTTGCGACGTACAGGTACTTGCCCCGGTGCGGCGCAGGTTTCACGCTCGAACGACAACGCGAACGGACGTTTGAGCGTGGCAGCAGGTAAAACGTGAACAGGAGCTGAAGCAGGTAACCTGTGCGAGGCTGTGCCTGACAGCTATGCAACCGTTCCTCTCTCTTCTGCCCCTCTGCGTTTTACACGATCGCTTTTCCAATTTCTGTCCCTCAACCCATCTTCCCATCTTGTATCCTTTCTGTGTGCGGTGTGTGCGCGGGTTAGATTAGAAGAAGTTAGAGGAATAAATAAAAGTCGAGTGCAAAGAATCGAAGATAAAATGGGAACAAAGCCGTAGGGGCGGCGATGAGATAAAAGATGAACAAATGGAACGAAGATAAAAAAAAAAGTGCGTGGGTAGACGTTCAAATAGAGAACGGATGCGATAGGGAAGAGAGTACGAAGGGGAAAGATAGGAAAGAGAAGAGAAATGGCTGACGGAACACGCGTCGAAAGCACAATTCCTACTTCGAGGAGAGATTTCGAGATCTCTCATTGCTGATCGAATCGTTCGTGTATACTTCGCAACCAGGATTAATCCGACCGCGACTAATTCGATAATTGGCTGCAAACAGAACCGATGTTACACGAAACCAGACTTGTACACTGTCCGCTATTCGAGGCCGACCGATTTGATTCAGAGATTTCGCGAGATTCCACTTACGCGAGTCTTGTAGCGTCCAAGCAATTCGAGGCAACCTGTCTACCGTAGTTTATGACTCCGAGTGGATTTAACCTTTGCTGAGTCCAACTTCTGGACGATTCGGTCGATCCGAACATTCAGTTCTTCTTGTTATTCGTATAAATATTGTAGAAATTTGATTTACCGACACTCGCTTAAAACTTTAAAAGTGAATATAAGTGTTAAGACTATCAATGCCTCGACTACCGATCAATCTCGTGCATTATAAACATTAGTATAAATTCCCGGTGTTGGAATATTCTCAAAGCACACTAAAGATAAATTTGCATAAAGACAAATTCTATTTTCACCTACATCGCATAACGACGAGAAGAATTTTGCAATTCGGATCGTTGTATTCATAGAAGGAAGATCTATATAGATTACGACCCGTCCTTTGAAAAAATAACGACACAATCGCGCCTCGTAATTGCCATATCTCCGATGCTGTTCACATTGAAATAAACAACAATTGGGTCTTGAGACGATCCCATGTGTTCATAACCTGTAAACAATGTACGATATCTTATGCGTACACTGGGTATATGGGATGCAGCAGCGGCGAACGTCGCAACTCGCAAGGAAACCATTTCCTGCATAAAACAAAAGGCGCGCAACACGATATCCCGCGAGTTTCATACGCTTACGTCTCGTACATATTTCAGGCACGTCTTGCGCTTCGAGATACAGAACCGTATCAGGATGCACCGACCCGCGGCATTTTGTTCAGCGCGCGCGCGTACACGCTGCACGCGTGCAATCCTTGTCCTTTTTCTCGCGTTCATTTCACTCGTACTCCAAAAAACGAAATCTTCGCTTCGGCTCTGTTATCAACCGTGCGCGCCTCGTTTTAATGCTTTGTAACGCGATAAATTTCTTCTTGTTAATTTTCGCTTTTGACGCTCGCCACTAAATAGCTTGCAAGCGGAGTAAAGAGAGGAAGCAAAATGAAAGAGAGGAAGATGTACGTTTCATTCTTAGCTTCCGTCGGTGAAGACATACATATGACATTACGCAAACATAACTATCATGGTACGGTATCAACGACCAAATAACAGTTCAGCAACAATCAAGTAGCCCAGTTTGAAGTAACAGACGAACGCTTGTGAAAAGTGGTAGGTGAAAATGATATCTTTGCAGAGGTATGATTTCAAATTGTCGTGCTTATTGAGAGGAAAGAAATTAAAACGGTAACGATCGTTCTGGATATCGTTTGCAGTAGAAAACTCATTTCATTATGTGTTGTAAGTAGATTGAACCAGTCGGTAGAACGACCGATCTCTAAAGCAGAAGACCACTTATATCGGAGAAATCCTTATATCGAAAAAAGAAAGGCATATGAAAAAGCATATATAATGATAAAGGGGAGAACAAACTTGTACGAAAGAGTCTTTAGATCTACGAATATATACCAATATATACCTTTAAAAATCCACGTAATTTCTATGAGAAACAACGAACTGGTCAATTTACTAAATCGAAATATATAACATATATACAATATAAAAAACTCATCCAGCTATCAAACATGGGAGACAATGCCTGGCAATGTTTTGTCTGTTACATATGGTCTCTTGTAACGAAAACAAGGGCTGTGAAAGTTGCTGTTTAGGGCGGGCGGAGGAGAACGCTTTCATTCGTTGAGTTCAGTGAGTTGGGAACTAGGCGTTGATAGAAGTAAGTATTGTACTTATCTGTAAAGGGTCGCCTAGCGATGCACAACACACGCGTGCAGTTCTATTTAATATTTCGACTGGGCATATCGTATATCCAAGAGGCAGTGCACAATTCCGTATCAGGTTCCTTTGTATGTTCAAAGTATAACGATCATAATAGGCCTGTCCCTTGCTCTCTATCCGTGCGAGAATACAATTGCTTGGGGAGCTCGTCTCTGTACGAATGCCATTGATTGCACAAGTGGCGCAACTTGCATTCTCGAGTGGTAATTGGTCAGGCTGTGCGGCCTCTGTGGCTTGTTGCGCGATGCATCCTTGGGTTTATCGACCTCGGAATGTGGAAATTGGCTTCGCTTACGTCGAGAAAAGTAGATCCTTCAACCATTTTGCCATTCGTCCTTTCTTCGTCGGGGAAATATGAGGAACCGAAAATGGCCAGCAAGACGATTTAGACTTCGAGCACCTACCGAGTCCAGGAAATCACTGGCAGAAACGTAAGGAGGCAAATACGAATATAATAAAAGACACTTTATATAGAATCACGGAACAATTGGCTCGCGATTTCTTCTATTCGCCTGTTAGCCAGATATTCATCGAATCGAAAGTCGGATATTATTTCCAGAACAGTAGTTAACGCACAAGCTTGTCGATGCACGAAAAAAGAATGCACCGAAAGCACGATTATCGTGGATAACAATAAAAATACGAAGCAGGAAGTTGGCATTAAGCTCGGCTCTGTGCTCGCACGAAATATTTTGACAACTGGCTTAGTTCGCTGCCACTGAAAAATTTCCTTAACGCTCGAGTTCCGGCGCGAAGAAATTCTTCTATTTACGCAGGGAATATTCATGCACGTTGGCTACTCGACCTATTTCACTGCACATTTCGGCATCCTTCCGAGGCAGCTGTATCCGGTCGAAATGGTCGCAAAAAATATCACGATGAATTTACTTCATCGGCCAAGTTTTCATCGTTACATCCACCTTTCCGCTTGTAACCACAGTGTATGGTAAGTAAATACTTCCAAAACGATATAGAAACTTTTCGTAAACGTTTCTCCCTTCCTATTTCAACGCAAGAAAATGCTTAGGTTTGCAACGATTGTGTTCCTTGTGTTCACATTAAGTATCTTGCGCTTAATGTAGAAGCCAAAGCAGCTGCCATATAATGTTGTATTATCAAACATCGGGTATATAAAAATAATCACTTCCTTGCCTATTTGCATTTCGAGTTGAAAGATATTCATCGAAATAATTCCAGATTTAGGAAACGCCTTACGTGTAAACCTTTTCGTTTCCGAGCACCCAGTGTGCAGAAAACGTTCGTGCAAAAGTTCTCTCGCGTGTCCCCCTCCCAAGTATAGCCTAACTATGCCATACGTACAGCCAGGTTCCTGTAAAGGCATTTAGAGTGGCGATAATGACGCCTACATTTTACCCTTCGTCCAAGAAACCTAGTGTTTCGGACTATCTAGCGAGCCATTTTTTTTTCAGCGTAATTTTCTGCTACCTAATCTTGTTGATAAGTCAACAATGATCACGGCGAGATTAAGGCCACTGGTAATGAACAATAATTACGAGCGTTAAACGTTTAAAGAGAGGAAGGTAGAGGGCATGAGCGACGAGTAATTTCACCGTTGCCGCTTTAAAACTACAAATTCAACCGAAATTTATTCCCCGTAAACCGGGCGCTGCTAATTACGCTGCCGGATAACAAAAATATAAATTCGTTGAAATTAAGTTGCACGTAGAAACAGTAAGAGTGCAAATAAGTAAATACGGTCCCTCGTTAATTCGCGTTTATTTCCCTTATATGTCGGAAAGGATTAATGTTGTTCGTATGATTTAACCGACCCTGAAAAACGGCCCAGTTATTTTTCATTATCATTCTCTAGCTGCTTAGTCCGCCTTTCGTTTCTTCCAAACCGCGTTTCAAGCCGCACCGTTGAAAATCAAAGACCAACGATGCAGGGGGAACACGTCGATGTCATGTAATTACATTAATAAGAAAAAAATATGATCATTGCGACGCGATGCGATGATTGCGCGCTTCCTCCAATTAATTTCACGCGATTGTATACACGGGACTCTAATTTAAATGAATAAATTACGTCTGCGCCTCCGCTTAAACGGGTCGTCCCATATTTATGACCGCGTCAAATACATATATTATCGTTAGTCGTCGTCCAGCCAGCAGGAAAATTACAATTTCAATGACGAACGTGTAAATTATGAAATAATTTGGCCTCATCGTAGATTATTGCATTCGTCCGTCCGGTCGTTAAACATTGGTCCTGTTGCTTGTTCAAAACGCGACCGTTGTCGTTCTGTCGAGGAGTCCCGATTACGATATAAAGGCTCCGGTGGTAATTCGCCTAACGTGCAAATCGTTGATCCGATTTGCGTCGAGTGACCAGCAGGTCACAGCGTGAACCGCGGCGGTCCTATTTTACTTACTCGAGAGCGTGCGACCACTTCACGATGAAATCGCTGGATAAGACCGCTCGTTTCCACGTGTTTTATCAAAATAAAGGATACGATATCGCGGTTAAGGTAGTTACAGCTCTACTCGCCTTAGTCCGTGCGCTTAAAAAAAAAAAAAAAAAAAAAAAATTGTTCGCCACACGAACCTTTTACCTCGGTTATTCAGCATAATTCTGACGGAATATCTCTATATATCGCGAGAAAGGTGGCAGCTCTGTATTGAATATAAGCGGTTCGGGAAATAACAAACAAATAGTGGAAAACCGTAGCATAAGCATTAGAGGGAGTGACAAATGGTGTAAAATTTTCGTAACCTTTACGCCTCGTAGAAACAACCAAATCCCTCGATCGTTCCTTCGAAATCGAGTCACAAGGTGCGAGCTCTGAACCACCGCGGTGGTTGCAAGTTTATCGCACGTACATGTGACGCATGCACGCCGCTATTGTAGTAGGCTGCAGCTTGCATGGAGTCATTGCATGCACCGCGAGATTGCATAATGACATAATATTCGTAGCGGTGCCGTTATGCTCGCGACCGAGTGGGTAATAAGGGTGTCGAGGAGAAAGGCGAAGCGAAAGACGGTCTAGAGAGAAGGAGGAGAATCGAAGAGCTGAAGAGGCGGAGAAGACAGAAGGTAGAATGGAGAGAAGAAGAGAATCTCGTTCCTGATGGAAAGGAGAACGAGCCAGAGTTGCTGAATATACGAGGGCGGAAGCTGATGCAGGCGACGGAGGTTATAAAGGTGGTAAGAGAGAGAGAGAGAGAGAGAGAGAGAGAGAGCGAGAGTGAGAGTGAGAGTGAGTACATTGGAAGGGGAGCGAGGCTGACGGACGGCGGACACATTTTTAATTAAGACAGTTTCGAGGCGTAATTAATTTTACGACGGCGCTACCTAACGACCGGTCTTTTGCCTCCCACCTTTGCTCCCTTACCTCTTCTTTTCTCCGAGTAACTCTACTTCGAGCTTCCGCAACGTTTCCGTCGATTCTGCACCACCGCCAGAATTTCCACCCGGCCGCACCGTCGCTTCCCTCTTCGCCGCTTTTTAATAACACTGTTTTCGTCCCTAGCTGCCTCTCGTAAGCGACACCAGCTTCTTCTTCTACTCCTCCGCCATGGTGTTGCCGGCGCGCATCACTTTCCTTCTCCGCTCTGGCTTCTCACGTTCGCTCGTGTCCTCTCACCGCGCCACCAAACTTTTCGAGTATTTTGTTGGCTTGAGTAGAGTCGCGCATCTGGAACCCTGGTATACGCCTCCAGCCGTCCCCGACTATTCTCACCCTCCAACACATCTTGACAGTTAAGAACGCGCTACCCAACGTCGACCATTGTTTTCCAGCGTTTATTTCCCACTGATTCCACGGAGATTGTTAAGGGTGTAGCAGCGAGCTTGATAAATCCCAGCAGAAACGGCCAAGTTTTCTCGCGAAGGAAGCAAAGTTCGGACAGATAGAAAAGAGCCTCGTATCACCGTGTATTTTTGACTTTTTATCTCGCACCATCTTTCCGTAACAACATGCGCGCACCCCGTCGACCAACAAGAACGAGGTCAAAGCATAAATTACCGAACGTCAGGCAATTTCTCTGCATCCTCCGGAGGACGCTGTCTCTCCGCCATCTATTCCCCTGCCCTGGCTCCTCCATCCCAGTCCATAGACCCTCCTTCTGCCAAAAATCGAAGGAAACTTTCATCCGCGCCCCCGTGGAACGTCCTGGATTTATAGCCACCACAAATTACGTGTTGTGCCGGAGAAAAATATTCTTCTTCTTCGTCGAGCTGTTGGAAGCTCGGATCTTCTTGCGAAACTTTCTTCTCAGTTACTTAATCGGCCCAAGAGATGTCTATCCATCCGATCGAATTAAATAATTCTCGTAATAGATATTCTGTTCCAGCCGAAAAAGTGGTTGGCACCAATTTCATTCGATAAATAGGAAACTCTTCTTTGAGTAAAATGTCTATGATCCTAAGCGAACGCACAGTGTTAACTCACGCTAGAAAATACTCTTAATAAAGTATTCGTACACAGGCGAGCGTCTAGTCTTTAAACATTGCCACGAGTAGTGGACGAGAATGTCGTAAACAACCCCGAGCGTCGTCCCAGAAAAAAAAAAAAAAAAAAAGAAGAAAAAAGAGAAAGAAGAGAACGTTGAACGCTCCACTCCGCGGCTTGGAGGTTTTTAACGATTCACCCTTTGTAGTCTTCTTACGACACCGTAACGGATTATCGTTTTTTTCAACGAAAATTTCAAGATAAAGAGACGAAGCGGAATGGATAGACAGCCGAGAAGAGGAAAGCAGGCTGACGCTCTATATTCGTGGCCAAGTTACTGTATTATGCATAATAATCCACGAGCGGCCGCATTGAATTAAAAATGTTAGAGAAGCTTCAACAGCCATCACTGGTGCTACGTGCGGTAAAATATATAAAGCGTATTGACGTAGACTGCGAACGATAAAGTAATAAGATCAGCGTCAGCGACTGACCTGTCTGCATAATTTTAGTCGGTCGTTCACCATCGTGATCCTGCCGTGTCTGGAAGGAACCACGATGAACGTACATTAAGTGCCGTATATTAAAATCAGCCGGAAGCAAACTCCTCTCCATTCCTTTTTCGGTAATTCGTATTTAAACGCTATTTGCTACCGCAACGCTTCGCGATTTATTTCCGTAGAATAACGTAAAATGTATAGGGTGTATCTTAACCTCCCCTCTCTTTCTCTCGCGAGTTTCTCTTATTTTTTATTACTTTTACGACCACTCTAAAATTCTACGTGCTTACGCGCTCCCGTCTCGTAATAACCATTAAAAGCCCCAACGAAATGTTTTTCCTCGTCTAGGTATAGTAATTCCTCCTTGCCGTTACACATATCCTCGCGCGTTTTCTAAAAGTGTTTTCTAACACGCTGCTTCCTACCTCGTCCGACCTCGAGTGGAGAGTTAATTACGCGCACGCGGGAAAAAATCTATAGCGCGGCTAGCCAGGCAAGGCGCGCGAGTTTCTCTTCTTTTCTTTACGGTCAACGCTAGTAATTCAGCTGAAATAACGGTCGACGGTCCGTCGGTTTATCTGACCATTAAAGAAAACGACCTGTTAACGGACGTGCACGCCGCCACCAACCGCTATCCAATAAATGTCCTGCTAAACACCCGGACCTGCCTTACGTGCCTCTATCCTGTCATCCACCATATCATATCATATCCAACCATATCATTTACCATCTCTCGAGTCGATCGATAACAAAACCACGTCCCGATCGTAATCTCTTTATTTCTCTCCGGGGGTACGTCCCATGCTTCGCTTCGTATGTCGTAAACTTTACTCCGACTTGTATATGTATCTCTTCGATTGCCGCCGGAAGGAATATCTCCTCCACCGGATGCTTCGTATCAAAGGACGGAATTGACACATCGACGGAGAAAAAAGGGATTTGCCGGTTATTTCGTTCGAGGATCTCGCGCGATTTAACCTCTAACAGATACTTCCCTCGCGCGAACCAGTGACAGTCTTGCTAGTCTCGGTAGATAAGAAACTAAACCGACTAAATTGACTAAATTGCATGTAAGTCTGTGATTATTCGAAATGACACGTTACACACAATTAGACTCGTGTCACTCAAGTTACAGAAGATTTAATCTCTAGCAGAGGTTACCTTTTTTCACAGAAGCCAATGACAGTTTGTCGATAGAAAATAAACTCAATTAACTAAATAACGTGCAATCCACGTGATTATTCGAAACGACACGTTTCTTAGAACCTCTTAGATCGAGTCGTGAGTACAAGTTCTTTTTATATATAATGGAGAAATGGTGATACGTAAACCAGGGCAGTTTATCACCATGTTTCGTGCATGGGAATAGTATGCAGGTTGCTGCCAAGAGCAAAATGTAAGCGCCAACAGGAGCATCAAGTCACCGTCGGGTCCTGCAGGATAATATTTAGTATTCCCGTGGCGTCGACTGTCGCGGCTTATAATATTTCGCGTCATATTAATATTCCAGAGGGATGCTAGCCATGCAGGCGACAGGAGAGAGGGCGTCCAGGAGGACCGGGACGACCGATGCAGCCATTGCAGCTACCCAGTGCCGTATCTTGCTAATGCTGATATCGAGATTTCCGTCGCTGTACTTTTGCCAAGACCGAACGAATAAATAGGCGTAAAGATACATTCGAGGAAATCTGGGAATATTTAATAGCCTCGTATCATTAAATCTCAGCACTTTAAGCTTTGCACGATGAATTTTTCTCTTCTAAATGAATACAGTAATCGATTAGGGCAGACTATAGGATACTTCAGTTTGAAAACAGTGGACTAAGTATACAGCGCCTACGAGAAATACTATTTGCATATACCCTTAGTTTCCTTATTTTCCAGCAAAGCGTTTTTTAATTAATATACAATATCATACTTTATTTTCATAGTACTAAATTTTTGTAGTCATATGAAAGTATAATTAAATAATACGAAATTGTATATACTTGAAACTATTTAATTAGTATTTACATAAACGTTGTAATAAATACAATAACGTACAAGTAATTTTTGTAGTCTCTGTAGTTCTTAAACTAGGGGATCCCTGTGTCTTATCAGATCTCAGTGTTGTTATCAGTGTCGTCAGAAAGATTATAACGATGCAACTATTTTCTTAAGTATTATCTTAGGACTAAATGTTGCATTATCCTCGAAAGTTAATAGTAGAGCGAGGGAAGTTTCTCGAAAAAGTTGTCTCCGCTTATTTATACACATGTTCTAGCAACTCGATTATCCGAATCGCGATCGGTTAATCACAGGCGTGTAAATAATTACACGCGCAAAAAGCAAGAACAATATTTATCACCTAATCCGCAATTTTTCTTTCCACATCGAACACGCAACAAAGGCGGCACTGCCGAAGCGTAAACATTATCTAAATGTTAAAACAATGAATCGATCGTTTCGCCTGCCACGCAATAAATCGCTTTCGTGCGCCTCCATCCCTGGTTGTGACGAAGATGCAAAATCTGTGGCGGGTAACGAGCCTGGCCGAATCAATTTGCGCAAAGCGGTTTGTAAATGAATCGAATATCCAGTATAAATCATGCCTAACAAAGAACGCACCGATACGTCGTTTGCGCACCCCGCTGTGATTACAGCCACTCCTCATCGGTTTATCGCTGATCTTTCCCTACTCTCGCCTACTCTACATCTTCTCTCTGTAAGTAAATAAACTTTAGCGGACCCTGCTAGGATGTGTTTGAACGCGTCTCATGAGCACGTGACGATGTCGTAACGTCGTCAGGGTGGTTAAACGACCGGGAACGACGTCTTTAACGAGGTATTCCCTAACTAGGTCGGCGAATCGATATCTCGCTGGAGAAAAATCAATTTCTAGGTCAACCTCTTAACCTTTTACGACGTATATCATCAAGATTTACGTCGAAGACTGTTCGTCCGATTAAATGGAATTAATAAGGCTACATACACAGAGAAAAATTTCGCTTTTGAAGATAACAACGCGATCTTTTGACAGGCTGTGACGCTAATGACGCTGTTGACCTTGGATCGTAGGATGAAGAGAGAGAAAGAGAGAGAGAGAGAGAGAGAGAGAGAGGAAGAGGGAGAGAGAGAGGAAATGAAAGCTGTCCGACAGACAGGAAACGCGTTACTTACTCGCTATTTCCCTCGATCGTTCCCTTCCTTCTTACCGTCGCAATTATCAATTCGAAATCGTGACGCGAATCTAACCAGCCGAAAATTGATTCCGCAGCGATGCGCAACATCGGAGCCGTTTAAAGACGGGCTGGGATGCGGGGATGGATGGAGGTTTAATAAGGAGAACGGGAGAGGAGTGCCGGAATGAGAGAAGGCCAAGAGGGTGAAAACGGTGGCGCGAGGAAGACGCCGAAGCCGAGAGTGGATGGAGAGATTTAAAGGGAGGCAAGCAACGGAAGGGACTGGCTCGCGGTAGACGAAGCCATTTACGGGCACGTAAGCGGTTTCCATTGTCTATGGAGGTATAATGGAGTAATCTCGCGGTGATGCGCCGCCACCGAGGCCGATAGTCAAATTACGCGCCTCTTACAAGTATATACACTGGACCGCTATAGCGACCCTTCCGGCCAGGACCGGCAGGGTCAGCACCGGAATATGTACACCAACCTCTGCCAGTGCCGTAACTACAAAACCGGGGGCACTGCGTTATCGACCGGTAACGCGGTGACCAAGCTAATATATAATTAGCGATATCACGCCGTAATACGAACTCGCTCCGTTTGTGTCCGAGCTTCTGGACTTACGGCTATTGAGTTTCTACTCGTGATTGAGCCACGAACGCTCAACGAGCATCGGTGCACGTCATTGTGCACGTTCGACGTGTTACTTTGATTTCGCGAGATATTTCCAAGATGACGAGATAAGACCGGGAGAAACGAGAAAGGAAAAGCTTCCAGAGGACGTTAATTTGTCGACCGAACGATTCGAACCATATGTTTCTATTCCCGCGTCGCCAACTATTCCGCGATTCGCCGTCTCTTTTCTTCGATTCATCGATCACGTCCAACGCGGTTCGAAAGAGGAAAATATTGCCCGCCGGATAGTAGGAAATCTTCGAAAGACTGGTACGGTTAAAAGCACCGAAATAGCATGTTCCATTTAGGATAGTGGCCAGAGAGAAGGAAGGCAATGCGCGCGTATCATACGTAGACCGCACATAACTACGCGCAGACGTACATCTTTCTCGTGGCCGTTAACGAGTGTTTGTGCAAGGTACACAGAAACGGGAGTCGGTGTGCGTGCGCGCGCGCCATGGTTACAGCGATATATCATCGCACGTCCAGAGTCATAACGTGACGCGCAACACGCGGGCGCATCAGTCATTTAGCCGCAAATGGAATCTGCTTCCTTCCTCTTGCAGCGTTTCCGCGCCTTGTACGCGGTATTTTGTACGTCCACCAGCATTGTACGCGTGTATGAGTGCGGTTATTCGTCCACCGGACAAGAGAAAGGGAGAGAAAGGGAGAGAAAGAGAGAGAAAGGGAGAGAAAGAGAGAGAAAGGGAGGGAGAGAGTGAGGCCGGCGTAACGAGCCGCCACCCAACTAGAAATACCCCTTCCAAATTCGTAAAACCGCCCTCGACGCACCAGCCACGATGTTAATTGATGGCTGTAAGGGAGGAATATCAATAACGATCAAGCTCGTTTATGAACCTATAAATGTTGTTTCGCGACCCGGGTTCATTAGTATTAATCGAGACTAGCTAATACCAACACCGTCTATGCAACGATGATTTATGTCAAAAGAGACTTCGAGGAAATCTCGATTTAGGGCACAACTTCTCTGTGCAACGCACGAATTTCCTCGTTCAATGCAGAATCTTCAAACACGTGGTAATTCGCTTTCTACGATTCTAGAGGAAAAACAGAGCTGATTCACCGGATCGGTTATATCATATCTTCGGAAGGTCAGAACGGATAAGAAGCTTTACAAACACTGTGAAATACTTGTCTCGAGTGTTTCGTGTCGCGTTTTAAAGGATTATAAATGAACCAATTCGATCAACAAGTCACAGCCAGAAAGAAAGCGGCAGAACAAAAGCGAGCTAAAGGAATTCTATGAGCTGAAATGCAAGTTATTCCGAAACTTTAGCGAATGAGAAATTGTTGGCGCGTGAAAATTCGCACGGCCAAACACGTGCGATAGAATCGAATCCTTCGAGGTGGAAAATTTCACGAAAGGACGCGGGAAGCATACGTGGCCCACAAAATTTTCTAGCGACGACAGCGAGAAAGCAGCTAGCTATTGCACCGCCTGCCTGCCTCTCTCACCTAGGCGCCGAGCTGCTACTTCCACTTCGAGTCAACGGTGTTTCACCCTTTCACGCGCATCTACCCCTTTTTCGACTACGCGTTCTCTCCTTCGCTTAATAGACTTTAACGAGTCGCAGAACGTGGCGAGAAGAAGGGAAGAACCGATAGGGGGCGCCGTGGTTAAATTAGAAAACTCTCGGGAGGCCAATACCGGGGGAATATTTAAATTAGGTGAACGCCCCCGCGCAACGGCCTATCCTTAATGAGGTGGATGAACGATCGAGAGTTTTCGGTGGTTTCGCATTCCCTGCTCTTTTAGTTTTGCTTCTTTTCTCCACTGTCAGCGCAAAATCGACCGTGAATTTATCCTAAAATCAATTTACATAAGAAGATCGATCAGAGTTCGTTGGAAACAATTTGCACACCATTTATAATTACACTTTCGTTTAATACCCGGTAATAATAAACGAAAGAATCGATCAGCAGAGATTAACGCGTTCGAGAGAGACTAAAGGATCTCATTCGGGACGAAAATTGCGAATTAGACTCCCCTGATACAGTTTTGTTAGGAAAGTGTTATTAGTGTATTAACATGCCACGTTAATGATGCCGTGGGTATATACCACTTTCTATGGTCATGTAAACGTAATAACGTACATCAGCCTACAGTACCCTCGATGATTAATATTACGCGCTGTCCAACGATAATACTGTTACACTAACGTTACAGTAATTATTCCTACAGCCCAACGGATTATTTTCTATCGAATGAATAACTAGACATGCTGCATTATTAAACTGTCGTAATTCGGCTGGCTTCATATAGTAGTAAAATCCGCGATAGAGCGTTCGAATATTGATATCGTCGATCCCGTTCTTAACGTACAATTTCCGTGAAATATGCATCAAAGTGACGCGGTAAATGACAACGTAAATGGGAAATATCGACTGTTCCACGAACTACGGTTTCGACGTTCTTGTATTTTTTATCGAATCTCATCCAAACGATTGATGATATTTACATTCACGATCAGGAAAGGAGAAAGAGAGAGTACAGCAACGATATTAAGCACAAAAAACGAATGTTCGGGGCGACGCCGCGCGGAACGGGGGGGGGGAGGGCGGGAGCGTTGGCGGGTAGAAGGGGGCACGCGAAAGAAATTAAAGGATCCAATTTAAAGCATCAAACCCGTGTTCAAGAACTCTCCGAAGAATCCGACTCTCAATTAATAAGATTAACTTTCGCGACTGCAGTAGACGCGTTTTAAGAATGTTTCCCTTGGCCTGGTTCGTTATACGTCTAACAGATATTGGATAACCAAGAATAAGGTACGTATACAGATAACATCGAAGCTCCCTTTGCGTTCGAGCACAAGGTGCAGCCAGAGGTAAAGAAGAAAAGCGAGGAGAAACGAAGAGGAGAGAACTAGAATGAAAGCCAGAACGAGAATGAGAACGATCTGAGGATCAAGGGGGTTCCAGGAGCTGGGAAGCATCTTACGCGATCAGACTTCATAAGCAAGCGGAGCCCCTTCAGTCTTGGAAGGCAAACAACCTTGCACTTCCCCTCGCCTCTTCTCGTCCACTTTCCTTTCCTCTACTCGCTTCTCCTCTTTTAACCTCTGGTTTCTCGTGCTTCCACCGTTCGCCCTCGGGACCCACGAATCCTTCGTCCTTAAATCCTCGGGCACAGATGCCGGGGATGTACCGGCGTGCACCCTACGTCGAATCCTCCCCGGTATTGTATATTCACCTCAAATCATGCATATTTAATCGCAGAAACGGCTCGATCTACTTTCCCTAAGAGTTAATCGTACCGCCATGAACCACTGTAAATATCCTTCCTACGAATCTCCGATGCGTCTGCTTTGTTTCTTGGATTTCTGGATTTCCCTTAACATAGTTTTATTTCCACTATCCCCGGTTTAAGGAAGATAAAAATACTTTCGACTCTATTTTCTCACATAAATCTTCCTATTTGATGAATCTGTAAAATTATCCAAACAACACACTATGCCAATCATCTTCTTCTCGCAATTTCCAAGTCTGATCGTCCGCGTATAATCGTCTCAATTACATGCAATAAATTCGTTAAATCTGAAACGCTTGCTGCTCGGTAGGTGCCATCAACTTTTCGCCGTCTCTTTGGTACTTTGAAAGCGAGTTAAAAAACTTACGGCAACTAAGCGTTATGGAAAAGAAGCTTGGTTCACGGTCGCACCGAGTACATAATCAACGTCGACGACCATTCGTACGTAACGCTTTTATCGTTGGTATAGCGTAACCAATGCAAAATTGGAAGGAAAATAGGCCAGCCGGATGGAACGTGTCGAACTGTCATTGAGAGGACGTCTCGCGCGAACGAAGCTGAGCTGGCTAGACTATTTCTGACTGCGCCTATAGACTGTGTTAAACGCGATATCACATTGAAAGACCGATTCAGTTCGTTGGTGACGAGCAGAATTTAGAATTTCATGCGTTTGCTTCATAATTCGGTACGAAATAATTTTAGAACCTTCTTGAATGAAAATATCAATTGATTTAAATTTATTAGTACGTAACCGAGAAAATATAGTGATCAATGGACGAGTAAAAATCAAACTGAATGAATATCTACGTAAAGTCTGGAATTTGCTAGTCTCTGATAAAAATAGTAATCACGACGTACTTGTTTCGGCAAGACAGCAGTCGCTTTATCTTTTTCCTCTTTGACAGGGCAAAATGTCATCGATAATCAAAGCTTCGCCGTGAAAGCTCGCAGAATATGAATGCAACGCAACTGCTCGGATGCGAAGTTCGTTCGGTTAATTTGCGACTAGTAAATACGTAGCCATCGACTTTCGGTACGATTCCAACGATATGTAAATAAGGATGCATGTACATGCGTATCTACGTGTGTTTGCGTATCAACGTGTGTTAGCATATCAATGAAAAAAGTCGTATGAATTTTTACCGAGACCGGTCGACCACGCGTACTTCAATTTCCATTTGCCTTTTCTGCCTCATTTTCTTTAATCCTGCTTCACTATAAATGCGCACCTGGCCACCATTCACGATCAATCATCCGCGCGAATTATCGAAAGAAATTAGCAGATGTTTCGTCGGGCATTTGCATATGCAAACGGCGAAGAAAACGATACGGTTTCAATTACAGCCACCAGAGCAAATCCTATCGACGTTCTCACGGTCGGATTTGACTTTACTCAACTTACTTATAGAACGCTCCTTCTCCCTCCCTCATCCCCCCCCACCCCACCCCATCCCTGTTCGAGTCACTTAAGTTCTCTCAAAGTAGCTGTACGTCGCGGATATCAAAGAAAGTCTTGTTTTAATGAAACCTAATTATACACGGAAGTCGCGGGACACGTTCGACCTAAGTTTGCATAAACGGACGGATTTGGGACACCTGACGAATAATTCCTAAAGTTCGCGGGATCGCAGCACGATACCGCACTGCTGGATTGATAATTAGTTTTAATTTTCTCTCTTTCTTTAAGAACAGGATTATTTTCTGTTCGTGCAATGAATAACGAATGATGCGACTTATTTTCACATTGGCGTCTAATGGCTTAAAAATCTAATGGAAATAACTTCCAAAACGATGTCATCGGAAAACATCGCAAAAAGATAGGAGATGCAAAGAAAGAATTAGAAGGGTATGGTCGGGAAAAGGTGTAAACGTAAGTGGAACAACAAATGGTTGCATGAACCTTTATCAGCCTCTGGAGACGCGTGGTTGTTGGTTTGGGTGGAAAACTACACCGGATATAAGCAATGGATAAGAAAGTTTCGCGGCTCTATGAAAAATGCAACGCTCGAGTTATCGTCGAGGTGAATTTTTCATCGGCGCGAGTCGAGCTGCTGCTAACGCCCGCCTTCCGTTTTAACCCGCTTTTTTTTTTCAACCTTGCCCTCACCCCTTTTTTTCTTACTTGTTTCTAACTTAGCCACCTTCTTTCGTGACATAAGCATGGCAAACGTTCGGTAGAGGAAAGTTTCAAAGTGACCTGCGACGGAGCAAACCCGTGCCGGGAACTTGCCTCTGACATCCCGGAGAAATGCAGCCGACCGATTTCTCTCCCATGTCTATGCACTACGAGAACCTACTTTCCAAACTGCAATACGCTGCGAAGAAATTCTTCGGGGTACCATTGTACCGAGAACACGCGATGTCGGTGCATCCGGTGGCAGGAAACCGAGAAAACGTTACCAAACTGCCGATGAAACGAGCGACACGCTTGACTTTTGCCATTTCAACTCTAAACCGAGCATCCGCCTGCAGCTAGCTTCATCAGAGGTATCATTCGATATTGCGATACATGCAAACTGTTGAGATATTTATTGCAAAGGAACGTGGCCTGAACGCCGTCAATTCTGATAATTTGGTGACACCTTGAAATGTATATTTACTCAGATTTTCATTTAGCCTAGTTTCTTCTATAAATTCCACTTCAAGTGACATTTACATTTCAGTGCCATTCAAGTAGTATAAATACCTGGTAGTATAAATGATCGATATGATAATAGCGTAAAACTTTCTCTAACTTCGACGAAATCGTAAACTCTGAAAAATCAGCGGTTACCGATGCTTCCTCTTCAATGCAACAAATAATACTTTATTCGCAATAATGCAGCATAATAACTAGTTACAGATTCTAGATATCGATATTTTTAAACTACAAACAAAAGTAGCAGATTTTTGTTATAAAGTATCATATTTAAGTAAATTCGATTCATTTTAAGGTAGACGCAATTTACTTGCGAAAGAGAAACTTTTTAACAACCAGCTTGAACAAAATGTTTCCTACCACATTCTCATTCGCGATGCGCAAGTATGACTTGACTTACTACGTATTCGAGTACCTCCTTAGAAGGGGACATTATTGCGTAAGATAATTAAACGAAGTCACTGGAATGGATAAATTAAATCGTCTACTATTTCTCGGCCCTGTAATTAGTCGTCTACCCAAAGCGCACTGTCAAAGAACACTTCCTACGCTACGTTATCAGGAGACAAGCTGTTAATTAAGTGAACCATTTCGTCTGCCGCTTCAGGTAACAGCTTTCTGGATAACTGGTACACTTTTGTACAAGTGTAAATGTTCGTTGAAGCAGCCATCGCGAGAAGATTAGAAAATTCCAATGAGCGCAGTTGCGAATGGCCTACTAAATGGAAGTGAGTAATTATGTATAAAAGGGAAAAATACGTTCCGAAACGATCGCGAAAGAACAGCCTTGCTTAATTCGAAAACTTTCAGAAACGAAACTGTTAATGGGAATTCTTGTTTCTTCCTGGGGAAATTTCGAAACTAAACCTATTTCAACTACGACCGGCCAAATACGAGTCTCCATACGTGGCGGAGGTCACGATATAGATTCAGGGACCTCGATGTGAATCGAAGCTAAAGAACACTGTTCGTAAGGCTGAATAAAAAGAAAAAATAAAAAAAAAAGAAAGAAAGAAAGAAAGAAAGAAAGAAAGAAAAAAAGAAAGAAGGAAAGAAAGAAAGAAAGGAAGAAAGAGACATAATGGAGGGAGATGGAGGAAAAGAGCAAGAGAGGCTTGTCGCGACCATTGCAGATTGGAAGTATGAGGTGAGGTCGCGGAAGCAGAGATAGGGGAAAGGTTCGAGAGAGGCAGATAGGAGAAATTCTACGGGGCGTAGACGGGATAAGTTATCGTTGTGTCTCAGGATGCACACCGACATTATTTCGTATCTTGCAGGACACTTCGAGCAATGAGGACGTCCTGCAGCGCACGCTGCCGGAATCCATAACGAGGTCTTATCTATCTTAGTCCGGCTTCCTTTTTCCCTTTTATTCTCCTTCTCGCTTCCTTCCATTGCAGCTATTTCCTCTCCTATACTCCCTCCTCCGTACCGAGATGCTTTTGACTAGATCCAGCTATACGCGTGTTTCTCTTTAAATTACAACTGGCTCCAATATCCCCTACCATTCTGTTTTCTACTATAATTTCTGCCTTGAAATTGATGTCGGAATTACAAATCTACAGGAAGAATGAAACACTCGCTAGACAACGTGTACCACGAAAATCCAACTGGAACTTCCATCGATTAACGCATCGCGCACGGTCAAGTTAGCAATCGGAGCACAGAGTAATTGCAGGATTCAGATGCAATCAACACGCGTGATTTACTCCTAATATTTCATCCACCTCTAGATTTACGAAGTGGCCAAGTCTCGTTGGTGAATACGTTTTTCAAGACAAACAAGCATCGATTTACAACATCGCCAACATTGCGAACGTATTTTTCTACGAAATAACAGATGCGATTCCGATGATATTTTTGCCGTTATGATCCAAAATAGGAAAAATTGCTGACGTGTTTGCGAGAACTCAATACGAGGAATGGAAGATTCGCGATGAAAACGAAAAACGATAAAGAAAAAAACTATAACGAGTGCTACAAGCATCGCAATGTTTCGATAGTCTTCCATTTCCGGCAGCTTTTAAAATGGTAGTGTACGGGCTTGGACGCGGCGACAACCGCATGTTCGTACTTTACGCGCCGCGGACCGCTAATAACAAACCTCGCGAGGTGATTACACGGCGTGATTTCGCGCAGATTGGACGAGTGATTAATTCTTGCGGACAATCCGCGCTACCACCCCCCCCCCCCTCAACAGCCAAACTGTCGCGTCGACCAGAGCCCTCCCGTTTTCCTCTGTTCGTCGCCGCCCTCTGTGGATTTGTCGCTCGTACCAACCGCGGCAAGGATATTTTAATTCCGAAGCGGCGGCGGCGGCGGCGGCGGCGGAGCGGTTTGGAACGGTTATTAATTCGTGTGTCGAGGGTCCGAGCGCCGGCCGAGCCGGAGATTCCAATGACCAACAACGGGTGCGACGGAGACCGATCGTCGACGATGCTCGTAAAAACAACCCCATTGTTATCGCCGTCCCGTAGCTCGTTTCGCAGTGGGCGGCACTCGAATTGGCGCATGGGGGGGAAAACAAAAAGAAACGAGAAGCGAAGTTTCACGTACGCGTCGTAGCATGCGAGCTGTTCCTCTCCGCTCCTCTCCGCTCTATTCCACCTGCTCTTCCAGATATACATACGTATGCAAACGCACGTGCCCTGACTCACCATGCCCTCCCTTTATCGCGAAACGGTCACCGCCGCGCGATTCCACCAGTTTCAGAAACTTCTATGAGAACGAAGCTAGATTGATTTTTCACCGTCGTTTATCGCGGTGAAGCTACATTTTTCGGCCAAAACGACACGAAAACACGGAAACGATTTTATCCCCGGTATAAGACGGACGTGTCATTGTTGCTTTCAATTATTTGAAAACCTTTGTGCCTTTCAACCGCGTTCCAAATTTTTTCGTTTCCAATCATCACGGGAATCGCTTAACGAGCCAAAATTCATGCGGAAATTCGTACTCGGCCGTCGCGCGGTAAAACATACTTGAACTTTACCCGCAACATTGCGCATCGCGTTTGGAAATATCGGCGATTGTTATTTTCCCCGTGGCGGGGTGGAGATTCAATCGGGACAGTGGTCAGGCCATTCACGAGAGAATATAAATTTCGAAGGATTGAGCGCTCTTTTTGCTGCTCTCGTGTGTTCTTTTATATTCAACGCGTAACGGTTGCACGTAATGCTTGCATGTTAAGCTTGGATGTAGATGCCAGTACGTCAAAACGAATGGCGGCATGCGTATGCGGGATCTCGCGGAGGAGCGCGATTCTTTTGGATTGATTAATACCCGGCCACCCTTCGAAACTGTTTTGCGACCCTTCTTCTCTCTCGGCAGGGCAACTCGTTTCGCGACGACAGACTCATCTCCGATTTTATGCCTCGTTTGAGGCCGCACCGGCTAACCCCTGCCTCTCCTTTGCTTCGCTCCCTTCAGGACACGCCAGGGCGGACCCTCGTTGCAACGCCGCCGCCCGCCATGAAAATCACAGGCCACGAGACTCGCGGGGAATGCTCTATTTGGTATTTAAATAAGCGTACGTGTACGCTCGCCTTGTCCCGTAACCGTATGGGACAAGTTCACTGAGCTTCTTTTCGGGAAAACCGGTTGGGGGACCCTGTCCATTCGATATTTATCACGAGGGAAAGGGCCCGGTCAATTATACCATGGCTGGTAAATATGCTAATCCGAATGACGCCAACCATGTATCCAAAGATAGAAACAATCGTTAAAGCCATAAACGCCGACACGTGCGTTTCTCTACCACAATCGATAAATAATGCATTATCGATAGATAACCTGTGCGTTTTATATCAGTGTTTTAGTTCAAGTTATTTTAGGAACATGCTAACAGATAAATACATTGGCGCACAAAAGTGTTTGAAAACTCATCGCAAAAAGCTTTCATGTTCACATTATAAGAGTCATATAAAACATTATATTTTTTCTAATAGTGAAAACATCGAACGTAATAAAGTTGCAACTTAATTAATTATTATGAAACTAAAGGGATGACACTTGTGAAGGTTGTAACACGTAACGACTACATTCAAATTCTCAAAATCTTGACTTACGCCGCTATAATTTTTAACACCATGTACAGAACAAAGAGAAACTTGTAAAATTCTAGCAAGATGAAAAATTGTGCCGAGTTTGTAGTTTCCTTTCAGGATAATTCAAGTGCACAGCTAAATGAGGAAAAGCGATAGAACCTACTCGGAGAAACTTTCGTTACAATGCTATATCGTGTAAGGGTATAATTTTCGTGTCCGGTGAATGCATGATTCGAAAAGCGGGACAAATTCTTCGCGAGCAGAGAACACGAGCTTACTTTTCGTCTTTGGCTCGAAATAAGTTTCCTTTCTAGTTATTAAGACCGTGGAAGCAATAGGAACAGCGAAGCGAAGCGCGAGAAGTTTACCTGCGTTGCTTGTTAAAAACGTACCGATGAACAGATTATAAGAGGTCATGGAGCCGATCGATTTCTTGCGTGCGTAGTGTTGGAAAAGAATAGGTAAACGTTCCATGAGAACGTAGAGCAAAAAAAAAAAAAAAAAAAAAGAAAAAGAAAGAAAAAAAAAGGAATATCGGAATGAAAGAATGGAGAAACGATATCGTGCGAGTGGTTAATTCAGCGATTTCACCGATAACGGAAACCCTTGAAAATAAAGTTGCTAGCTTTTCTGGGGAGACACGACCAAGTCAATATTGTCTTACCGTGCTAAGCGCGTTAAAGTACACCGTGAGAGCTGTGCCGTGCAGGAAACTTTATATATATCTCAGTGCGTAGTTGCGAACAAACTTGACAGAATCCAACAATAAGGCAAAGTTCCGTCTCTTCGTTGTCTCCTTCTTCAGCCTTGACTAAAAATAAATACACTGTAACCTCATTGGCTGCGTCCCCGACGAAAAGAGACCCTGTGTCGTCCGATCAACTGCAGCCACGCATCATTTTCAACGACAGGAAAAAAATAGCCACGACGCCTGAATCCCTAAATCCATCGCTTGAAATATGTTTTGCTCTGAAACGAAGATGATTACGAAACGTTTCTCTGATTCGTTGTGAGCAACGTGATGTAAACGGTACACTCGTAGAAAGTATTTTGGTATTTCGTAGGAACTCGGGGACTATCGTCAAACTATTTTCACTATAATCTTTGGAAAAAAAGACACATATGTTCAGAAAACACGGCGTTAAACATACCGTTCTTTCTTAGCCCGCTTTCGAGATAACAGCATTATTTTCCGATATTCATGCAGTGCAGAGAATAATTATTAATGAAAATTTATGATATTTTCAACAATAGGTACATTATTGTACAGTAAAAGATATTAATATAGCTTTACTACATAATATATTCTTTGGAATATCGAAATGCTCACATGTAGATGGTAATGTGTGTTTCAAATTTCAACATTGTTATAAAAAATACTATCGTATTCGGAATTTTTGTCTAGACTAATCTCATATAAGGTTAAATCGATCATGTCTGGCCACTAATAATCTTTAATTGTTAAAGTAAAAGTAAGGAATCTTTTCGACAATGATACCAGTCGCTTAACGACTCGAACGTTATTCCAAGGTTGTAAATATCGCGTTAATCGAGTGAGCTTAAATTCGAATGTAATCCAGAAGAGTTCGCGCATTTTATAGTAATGTTGCTACGGTCGAGAGTTTGTCGCGTTCTCCTCGAAGGCAATAGAATCTGGCGGGACTTTTCAGAAGTATGTAACTTTCAATGACTCGACTATGGCCAGGAATAAAGTCTCAAGTATCCGGTACTCGACTATAGCCGTAGAACCCCGCTGCGATAAAATCTAATGAGACGTCGGAGAACTGGAGAATCCCACGAAGAACGAAATTACAGATTCTCTACCCTATATTTTGTCCGTCTAACGTTCGACGTCCAATCTTTTATTAACGCCCTGCCCGAAATCGATTTTTCAATTCCACCTAGACTCTAAGCGCGGCTCTTATATGACGCAATCGCCTCTCTTTCGAGAAATGTTAATCTACGATAGTGGTGTATCTCGATCAATGCACCGTTTAACTCACTGTCAGATCCGCGGAGGCCTTTCGAGGTCCCCTTGAAAGACGTTCAGTCAAAGTAGACTGATTGCATTTGTTTTTCACACGCAATCCTCCCGTCTTAAAAATTGCACTCAAGATGGAATACGTGCAACACAGCCTGCTGTTTATTCTATATAATACATATTATATAAATCTTAGAATATTCTACTCTTATGCTTCAACCTGCTTGCCGAGCAAAATAAGTCAATTGAATCTTTTTCATTCGTCTTCTTGATATAATAATCTCTTTATCCTGTAAACTGACGTAATGAATGATTTCTTTTAGTGAATCATTTCTATTAGAAATAGATAATAATCATCCTTGCCAGAACTTAAATTAAATCAGTCTAACTAAAATAGATTTGCCTTTATTAAATTCTAATCCTATAATTGTAAATGTTTCTGATTAATAAATGGTCCAGTTAATAGATTAATATCACAGCATTCTTATTTAATGTTACGGGCGATAATTTCCGAATAATTAACAAATAATTACAAATATTTAATTCGAAATGCATGTGTACGTGGAACGATATTTTAAGGTGAAGAAACAAAATGAAAAACCGAATAAGAGCTAGTCCTCGAGAGGTGGCATAAACAAAAGGATTTTAAAAAGACACCATTTACTTAGAAAAGGACCCGTCTTTTGCGAGACGATAAGGGAGAACAGAAGAGAATAGAGAATGTGCCCGCATGATATATCGCTTTCCTTTGTCGAATGTTCTCCGTGCACGGCTGGCCGGCGTATCGTTCACATTAGCCTCTTTACGATCGATTAATTCCTCGGCTGCGGAACAAAACATCTCGCCGTGTGAACGATCTACAAAGTCGCCGGCGGCGTTCTGTCACGGGCTTTGTCGACGCGTTTAGATGGCAAAGTGCGCGATAAAAATACCTCCATAAAAACTACGATATCTCGCCCAACAATTACCACTGGCGGTTGCATCTCTTCGACTGCGGCTCTGATTCGTAAGTAAGCCTAACCTAGCCTAACTTCGTAATTCCGCTCCCAATCAAATGGAATTTACACGCGCGAATACGGTCAATCGTTCGGTGAATCGAGCTTAAAACAATTCAAGCCGTAAGTAGAGTGAATTAGCTCGAACGAGACGACACCTCTCGTACGAGTAGCGAAGATGTCAATGGTCGTGTTTCTAGTTTACACGAGCGCCGTGCGAATTATCGGGAGCCGGAGAGGCTGCGATTCTCGAATTAACGAGCCTGGCTCGCGTACTAATGAAAACGTACAGTTAAATTAGCAGCATCGACCATTTGGTCGTACGCCAACCGGCTAATTTACAAGTACAATAATTTCGGAGCAAAGTTCAAGCCAGGATTAGTGGAGAAAGCCCGCGATGGCTTTAACGAGTCGTGTTTACCAAAACAAGAAAACAACGGAGAAAGTGTTTACTTACTTTTCGAGGATCGGCACGCGCGATATCGACGAACATCCGCGAGCCAGATAACCTTGTTGATGATTCCAGGGAGTAGAAATGAATCTGGTATAGAAGGCCCAGGGTAGAATAGCCAAACAAGGTAAACGGCGACAAAAAGCACCAAAATAAACAAACGTTGATCGTCACGTGGCACACAGAGATACGCACAATGGGAATCCTGTGACCGACTCTCTTCCACGAATAAACAAAACACTGTGAGCGTATGGCGGCCGATCAACAACGTTCCTTTCGCTCTCGTTTGCCTTTTACCTCCGTTTACCCCGCACTGTCGAACACGAATCACTTTTTGACGTGTTTTCTTATTCCTTGTTGACGGCTGGAAACCGTAGTCCAAACGAGCCAAATTGTTGCTGATATTTTGGCGGGTTTCCTCGACCTGCCGCTAGAGTATCGCTTCGACTCTCGATCTCGCGCCGTTCCGATTCGTCGTCGACTGCTCGCATCGATCGTATCGATCACGTTGCGCGGCACGCGATCGTCAAAAGTAGCGCAACACGACTGCACACAGCTCTTCGCGAATTCTTTCGTCCCAGTGGTGTAGTGTGGGGGAAACTCGATAGAACGACAAACAACAACGACGATGATGACGATGATGACGACGACAACGACGACAACGACGACGACGACGACGACGACGACGACGACGGCGACGACGACGACAACGACGAGGACGAGGACGACGACGACGACGGCGACGACGACGACGACGACGACGACGGCGAGTGAGAAAGGAGACGAGGTAAGCGCTTATTCGATGGAAAAAAATCGTCGCGGCGAGTGGTCGTGCACGAGTGTAGCGAGCGTCGAGAAGAGGTCGAGAGAGAGGAACGACCGACGCGGCGACGGTCGCGTGTTATCGATTCGTGGCCGTGGAAAGCCGGCGAGGCAGTCGAGATAGAGAGAGAGAAAGAGCGAGAGAGAGCTTTTTCTTCGCGTTCTCTCCCTCTTCTCCCCGCTCTCCTGAATCCTCACTCTCTCTCTCTCTCTCCCTCCTTCCCTCTCACCCTTCTTTGCGAACCTCGTGCGACGCGGTCACCGTACCAGTCCCACAGTCCGAGAGTAGCCAGTATATAACACCACTCTCTCTCTCTCTCTCTCTCTCTCTCTCTCTCTCTCTCTCTCTCTATCTCTCTTTCTGTTGTATCCGTAAATCGTACGATCGAGTATTGCCTCCAAGCGACGGTTCTGTCCTGTATATTATTTACGACAGATCGAGACTAGCTCTGTGTGTTACGCTTTCAACGGCGACAACGTGCGTACCGATATGACGCGTACGTACTACGGAAGACAGGACGCGTCTGCCTCGAACGTCCGGGTCGGACTGAGCGTGGCAGGGCGAACTGGAGACCCATGGAGTCGTTCGAGGTACCGACTACCCCCACCCGGAGGAGCCACGCTTCGGCTTTCCCAACCCTCGTCAACCGCCTTCCCCTCGCAAACCCCATCCGAACCTAGCGATGGCCATTCGATATTCTCTATGTCGCAAGTTTTCGAGCAATTTACTAGTACGAATGTTGGAATCGCTTCGAGCACTAGTCGAGTTTAAATCTCTCGAACGGGATCGTCGATCTACGGGAATTTAAAACACTCGAACGTCTCCGAAGACTGATAATTTTTCAAGCATTATACACGAAGTAACTTTTATTATTCTCTTTGTTGAAAAGACACTATCGTTATAATAGTTCTAAGCTATGCGCACACTAGAGAACACACTGTCGCGCGACAGTTTTGTCGCTCTCGCTCGCATCGATCGAAAATTCGATTTCTTCTTCTTTTAATAACAAAACAGTCGTTATGCAGTCGCGTCGTCGAATCCGCCCACATTCGTATAAACAAATGTCCTTTTAGTAAACGACAAAATTGTCGACAGTGCGAACATAGCCTAATGGATTAGTCCGTTATACACGTTTATTATTATCAAAGGTTATAATTAAAGTTATCATCGAAACATTCCAATACTCCGAAAATCTTTACAGTTCAAACACTTCCAATTTGAAATTTCTATCGGATGTTCAAAACCACTCGAACTCTCTTAAACACATCGCTACAAGCATTCTATTCTTCTATGCTGTCCTTTTCTCTTTTCCTCCAGCTTCTGCTTTCCTCTCCCTCTCCCTCTATCTCTCGATCTTGCTATCCCTACCCACATTTCCCTACCCTTGCGCATTGCTTCGTCCCTCTTTTCCGTCGCTTTCTCCTTCCTTCTCTCGCTGCTACTCTCCCGAACACTGGCGTACACTCTTGGTGCTGGCTCCCCTTCGCTCTTCTCTACCGACCGTACTCCGTCCCATTCCCTTGCTTCGGTCCTCATCGGGCTGGCACCTTTCGTCCTCTACTTCGGGGGTTTAAGGCCCGTTCAGTCTCAGTGTTTTCAATTTTTTTATTGATTTCGTTTAAAACAACATTTGTTTTCTCCACATGTAGACGCGTAGCTGCACCGAATGTTTTCTTCCTTTTGAAAAGGCTAACTTTTGATTTCGCCCAATACAGGAGCAAATTTTTATACTTTCAAAGAAACGTTTTGAGGAATTTGGATTACGCAGTTAGAAATGTTGATGCCATTCCGTTAATCAGAAAGGTTCGTACGTTTTCACCGACGCGATTGAAATTTCAGTGATAAATTTTAATCTTCGTCGTATCGCGTTACTTATGCAGTCGGCATACCGTATTTTGTGTCGTCATTTAAACTCGCCACGAAGATCGCGTTTTGGTAGGTTGCCATGGCTTCGCGGATCCGACGCCGACGTTGCTTTTCCTCGTTTCTTTCTTTTTTCATATATTCTGTCACTGATATATCGCGCGTATCTGAATCGCGCAAACTTGATTTATGTCGCTCATTGCGCAAAAAAGATAGCCAAGGTAGTATTCGAAGTGACTGCCATGCGAATTCATCTCTTAAATCAGGCTATCAGGGAAACCTAAATTCACCAATCACGTAATGGAATATCGTCGTTATCTTTTGTTGGCTGAACGCGAATTACCAACGACACGATTAACCCAGTAGATCGATTGAAATCAACTAACTTAGAACAAAACATGAACGAAAGTCTTGGTCACTGTTTCACAGTAACGTAGCATTATATGTGTATATCATAAAAGCTGCTACATCTCCGTGCAACTGGTTTAATCTGCTATCCGCGTTGCTCCCTGGATCGCTTAATTGCCAAATAAACCTATCTACCTAGATGACTAGCGATAAACTAGCTGTACAATTCCGCATGATACGTGTAACTGGCAATTAAAAGGCAACAGGAACGTTATTATTAAGCATAGAAAAAGTTAAGGTTTAGCAAGCTATCAGTGTAGCAAGCGACTTTAAAAAGTTTGCCAACGCAAACACTGTCCGGTCACTCCTGCGAGATCTTTTTATATAACGCCTTTATTAATCACGAGTCGCGTCGTGCTTGGTCGCGTTCAACTTTTTCACCGTTGCATCGTGAAAATCTGGGCGCATATCGAATCGCGAGAGAAGGAGAGGAGAAAAGGCGTGGCGGGACGCGGTGCGATAAAGCCAGGAAAAATCAGAACGGCGCTGCGTCGAAAAGAAATGGCTGCGAGGAAGTTTAAAAGGGAACGGCAATTTCGAGGTCAAAGGCTTTGGACAGGAGGATATCGACACACCGTGAGAGGACTGCAGCCGATAGGGTGAAAATACATTGTACGTTCTTATGTGCACCGTAACCGACTCGCCTCGCAGCTTTCTCGCTCTCGCGAAATAAAAATTTGAACAGCGTGGCCAGGATTGAAACGGTCTCGCAAATATTCTCGCGATATTCCCTTGTCTCTGGAGATGTCGGCTACCAGCCACTGAACTATGGACCATTCCCGGCATACCTGACTACAACATACAACCAAACAAATTCCTTTTTCCAACCAAGCTATGTTTTGTCAGGATTTCATAAAGCTTCTTGAAGGATATCTTAAATATCGTCGGACGCGCCGTAACACGGCCATCTGCCCGAAAACTCGGGTTAGCGTGAATTACAATTGACAAATTCCAACGAACTCCATCGACGAGACACGACGCGCATTTTCATCGTACATCGAAACGAGATATATTGCGTGTTTTCGTAAAATATTATTAAATACCATCGTAATTCTTCGGTTCGCTAATAACTGTATTTTATTCGCGTAACCTCGTTTGTCCACCTCACGAACAGACTGGAGTATTTCTTTAATAAAATGTTCCGGAATTTTTCTACGAAGGAAGCGCCGGGGGAATATCAGTTCCTTTTCCTATCACATTTACTGAGATCAAGAATGAATTTCGTACGACGCGGCACGGTACGAGAGGGGAAACTCTTTTGCACGACGATGAAAGCCAAAAACTCTAATCCGCTCGTCTCGCTGAAGGGCCAAAGGTTTTCCGCCATCATACGAAAACCTGCCCTAAAGCAACTAGCAACACCAGCCTCCTCGTTTTCCCGACGACGCACCCTTCGCCTTCTATGGCTCTCCTTTTGTCAGTCTGCCCGCGAATTCGACGAAAAGGGACAAGGACCCTCTTGGAGCGGTTAAGATATTTCACGTCGGATCACCAGTCTTTCGTTCGACGGTACATCTTGCCTCGCGAAACCGCTTCACGGCCGGTTTAATTCCATCGGACAAATGCAAACGTGGTAAACGTGTGAAACGGTACGGAGCTCGTGTTATCTACGCCCTTTTCAAACCCGATGAACGTTCACTTTATACCCTACAACTTTCGCGTGAATTCGACCGAGGCATAGTTGAAGTAGATTCTTGGCACCGACAAGGTAGTCGAGATCGTGCTCATCGTTGTAATGAAGAATTTCCGGGATGGATTCTTAAACATGTAGAAAAGAAAGGCGTGAAAAGATCTCGTTGAAATAACGCGCGAGAAACCGTTTTCAAAAGTGAATATCTCGCGAGTAGAAACGGAACACAGAAACAAGCACATCGCTGCTTTCCAAACTCTGAATTGCGCATGCTGCACGGTGGAAAATTTAAAAGTTTACCAGACCAGGCTGCGATGGAACTCCGGAAATAAGAATTTTATGGATTATACAATACAGGTGGAGAATTCCGCATTGCCCTGTCTACTGAGTAACACGAAAACTTTCAAAATATTCCAAGAATACATTATCGTGTCATTTCCAAAGTACAATAGGTCCGGCGTACATACAGAATACAACCGTTTTACCATTCTTACCATCTCGATATTCTTCCGGTTGCTTATTCCATTTGAACGATTCTGTTTGATTAAGTGATTGATTTAAAGAACGTGTGATATCAATCGTAAGAATTATACGATATAGGGAGGAATAAAATGTATAATAATTGAGTGTAATCGATAAAAGGTAGCCGTGGAAGGGTGGTCAGAGGGAACAATAACATAACTGATCCCGTTTCGCGACAGTGACGAATCATCTTCAGTTCCGGGGTCACCGGCAGGGCTGGACAGGCCCCACGGAAAAGAGAATGAAGCTGACGTAGAGGCAGCGCAGGAAACGAAGGTTTTCGGCCGCGTTTGTTCCGGGACTGCCGCAACACGAGTTACGGATAATAACGGCGGGCTATCCAACAGCCACCGGAGTCAAACCGCAACCCCATCAACATACGCCGCACGTACTGTTCGTGCACTTGCATACGTGCAGGTGTAGCTGCAGTTCACCAGACCTAACGTACAACAGAATACTCGAACAATTCTCCTGCGCGTACATAGCGCCGATCGAAAATTCGGCCAACCGTACGTTCCTATTTTGTAGACTGATCCGAGATGAATTGTGGTATGGTTAATTATTTCTTAATTACGAGTTGTGCCATGAAGAAGAGAGTTCTACAAATTACTAGGGAAAGGTATAAACTTAAATTGATAATTAAACCAAATTTGTTAGTGTGAAGTCAATGCCATTTATATTTGATAAATCGTGAATCGAGTCTCTAAATGTAAGATTTTACTATCGTTATATTTAACGCGTGCGCGTAGTCGGAAGTAGAACGTTGTAAGAAGCACACTATCCATAAGCTTATAACTTGGTTACATTAATATTTGTTTCCTAAGCTTTCCACGGATACGATGTCTACATGAATAGTTCTATAGTAGGTACACAGATATTTAGAAGTATACAAAAGTTGGCAGCGTGTCTGCGTTGATAATCCAGCGCGCGTGTTTCCGTGCATTATAATTTAAAGTAGCAGTTCTCTAACAGTGGTTTCCGCGTCATGACTCATTAACATTGTCCAGTTTCCCTTTTTCTGCGGGGGAATTGAATTCTAAATTTGAAACTAAGACGCGCTCTCAGGAGCTCGATGGAGCATTTATTTGAAATTAGATACGGAAATTCAGCAGTTCCGTGACCTCCTTAGAGTTTCACCACGAGCCTTTGGTACCAGAGTGGGATACATCTTTCAACTTGGCAACCGGCATCCTAGTTTAACTACGTATTCGCCGCATAAATGCCTATGCACGTGCGTAAAAATTTGAATAAACTGACGTTCGTAAACGCGAGAGCAGTTTAGAGAAGTGGGCGCGTACGCTCTACGTAGGACCAGGCCGTGCACGTACGTGTATATATTGTATATTCGATTCAGATAACCATACATACGCCGCACCAAATAGTTGCATTCATGAAGACGGCTATATGGACGTATAGATACCCGTATGCGACAAAGATTTATAGAACTACGTGTAGATTTTACGGAAAACGATGTTGTATGTCCTGTCTGCTGGGCGATCCTGTATTTTCTGATAAAATGTCTTTCAAGGACAAGGTGATTAAATATTGGGAAAGTATCGGTATGATATACCATACCAATCATATTGAAACGATGTTAAAAGCTACGTTAAACATTACTTGATGGTTTCAGTTTCACGAGCTACTGTTACAATTAGATGAAATTACAATATCCACCAAGTTTCCAAGGATATGTTCTGCACAGCCGGATAGCAAATACATATTCCCGTATGGGGCACACATACGTTCACATTAACGAGGCTTCTTGGATGCAACTACGTATGTACCGATCGACGAGGACGAAGGGGGCAACCTGTTCCCGTGGGATGCATTACACATGTACAAGACTATCTCACAAAGGCTCCGCCAGTGCACGCAGCAAAAGGGACTTGACCGACACGGGACAGACGATTGATAAATAATATTATTTCCCTCGGTCTTCCTATCTCGGCGTCGGCGACGACGATCGATTATCTGTAATTTCTACGGATCTTCTGGAGGAAATCGCGGGGATACAATTTGTACCATCATCGCGCCACGTATACGTTTCTGATCGGTACATTTACCCCCTGTTGCTTACATAGGACCTTCCATTATATATCTGTTGTATAAACGTACCGGCCAACGGAGCCAGTAATGGTTTCAATTTTCTATCAGTGCCGCGCGCGCATTTACAACGCTGTCGGCGATTTGTTATCGCGTGATTTATTCGGAAGGATGTATTTTCAACGACGTTTCGTTGCGGCTTACCGATATGTTACTGAAACGGTTTCGATACTTCAAAATAAAGATATTGTGAAACGCGTGCGAGAAAATTTAAACACAATTTAATTATTTAACTTATGTTATTCAACATAGTTAATATCTATAACCACAGTTTGATATTCAGAGTATGAAAAAAATGAAAATATTAAATCTTAATGTAAATATGGTATTCTGTTTGAACAATGTACACGTTGACACAAAATTTTCGGGAACTTTGCTTGATATTTTCTCAGATGCATCGTAATACGCATCAACGATCTAGGGTCCTTAATGTTCGTAGAGACACGTAATATTTCGTTGCGAAATGACATCAATTAGAGATGTGTAATATACGTGGACAAACGATTTGACAAATAGTTTGCAAATCTTAGCCAGCGCGTGACATAAATTTTCCTGATAATATTTTATGACAACGTATAATGTATATCGCGTATCCGTTGCTACGCTGCTTTTCCTGTGCTGTATCGATAATGGTGTTTGTGCTGATATTCAAAGCGAGTAAAATTGGAAAACGTGTAACTACATGAAACAATACACCCCGTAAATATTCTCAATAATGTTACAGAGAATTCTCGATTCACAACGCGCGAAATGCTCGTACCGGTTCCGGATTTTACACGGAACCGAATTATTCGCGAAAACAATTGAAATCGTAGTTGATCGGTGTGGACACGGTACCGATATCATCGCTACAGGATAATTTCACGCAAGTCAATGAATCCCCGCTTTGTTTCCTGTCCCGAATAAAAATCGAACAGAATCTTTTGTCACCTCTCGACATCGTACTTGAAGAATTCACACGAAAAATAAGAATGGAAGGTCTTAGAAATAATAGATCTCAAACGATTTTCTTTTTAAATTACGAATAAGCAGAAACAAGAACGAAAGAACTTGACGAATCGAAGATCTTCGATGCCAGTGAAATCCAATCCAAAATAGATTTAAGCTCGTTTGTACATATGTATTCAGACCTTTATGATTTGTATTAATAACGCTCAGCTATGTATGTTACGCATCCGTTAAGAGGGACGAGCTGATTCAAAGTCCAAGGGCCGTAGCATTTGTTCGGTTCTAGCTCACTCCCAGGGAACATCTTTCTTCGTGACATAGTGTGTACACGACGCAGAGGTGCACCGAGCTGCGATGTTTGTCCAGCGTGGATGAAGCGAACGGGAGACGAGCTGAAAGCGGACCCTCCTCCTGTTTCCCCGCACATAATAGCGAGTGTATCGTTCGCCGATTATGGGCGGTGGAAGCGGAAAAGAGAGAACATCGTCAGCCCCTTCAGCCTGGGTAAACATACGCGTATGTACACCTACGCGTAACGAGGTCGAGGATGAGGTCGTTCAGAAAGTGGTGTATTCCATTAATGACGCTGCACAGACTTGCCCTACCGTCAAGTCTTAGTATTAGGGTATACGGACAAAACGCATCTTCCTGATCTTACAGTTACAAACAACTTTGATAAACTTCTTTAGCTAGGCCGATAAAATCTACGAAATCATTGGACATCCGAACATTGAGCCTGTTTAACGAGCAAATTTATCAAAGACACCGACGAATCAAATTTTGAGAACGACTTAACTTTTGAACGGTTTCACTTTTCAAGAAACTGCAGTATGGAAATAACGAAGATCGCGATCGAGCATTTGTGCGGTATTCAGAATTTTATTAACAAGAAATATTTTGAGCGCTTCGAAATTTGATGCGTTTACAAGTGTTTCAACGTGATGAAGCTTTTTACATAACGACATCACGATAAATCAAGCGATTGTTGACGAACGAAGCATCGCGTAGTGCTTAATAGGATACAAACTAGACCGCGATACGCGAGCGGCCATGCCGAAAATTACATCCGTGCCGTTATCGTCCGCGCATTATCAACGCATAAGTGAAATACACGTTGTCCCGGTCGTTGGGGGCAAAATTACTTTGAAATCCGTTTATCCGAATGTCAATTTCGTGCCGTGGCGCGGAAAAAATCGCTCGTTCTCCTCGTTTGTCCATCGTCTCTCCGGTTTCCGATTCTCGAGTCGCGTCCGCGAAAAGACGAAAATGGCAGTACGGTCGTGGTAAACTACATCAACGACCTTGAGCATCCTGTTAATTCGCATCGTAATTCAACTTCCCATCCCCCCCCCGCTCTTTCGACTGTCACCGACCTCGTCGTAGTCTCTAGCCCCTCAGCCTCCCTAAATTGCGAAACTTTCTTACGGTAGTGCGCGAGAGGAGAATTAGTTTCTCGTTAACGAAGTTTACGCTTATGCTTATAGCAAGGGCCGCGTACTCCAATAGTAGGTCCTTGCGCGCGTACGGATATATTTATGGCGGTACACACGCAGGACACGCGTGTTTGGGCTTGCTCGTCGACCGAAAATAGGCGAACGGTTCCCTCCGCTAGTATACGCTCGTCGAGGGTTTCTCTGTGGGCTTTTTTCTCCCCGGGGCGAAGCACCGACGGGATAAGCGGCGAAAATATGGTGCTGCGCTAAACACGCTACGTCGTTAACACCTGCTCCATCCCGTCGGAATTATCTGATGCCGTTCGATGGTCCACCGAATTCTCTCCGCTCACTATGACACCCCCTCTCTTTGTTGACAATAAAACGTGTCACGAGATCCGCGTGTTTTATCTTTAATGTTATGTTGGAAAATAATTGCAGTCACTTTTATGGAACTATATGTAACAATAATGGATCAGCGGTGCCTTTCACTGATACAAATATTAAACTATACTTCAAGCTCCTCGAAATAATTGAATATTTCGTGAAAGTTTGTTCAACAGGTATAGGTCGAAGAAAGATGCGGTACTTAAGGCTTTAGGCTTTGTATGGTTTACGGAATGGCGCGTTTCTAATTTTCTGTAATAATTCGCGCAACTGGTAATCTCTGCACGCTCCAGATAAACGTTTCCCACGAAAGCGACGAAGGTAATACAGATATCTCAATATAGAGGATGCGCGCGATGTGCGCGTCTGGTTGGATCGATGTCGGATTAATACGATCGGCAGTGAGAATGCTAATTCCGTCGGAGATCTGTTAAATTATTCGCCTATCTGCCGTCCCAGTGAATTGCCTGTTCTTTCACCTTCCCAGTAATTTAACAACGCAGCTGCACGGTCGAATATTGAATTATACAGGGTCGATCTCGGCTAGCTGTTTGTCGTTTTTCCTGAAAGGCGTATGAAACTGTGGATTGCATTGCGACGTATTGCAAGTTTGTTATTTCCATCCGTTGCTAAACTCATTTAATATTTAGCAATACATGCACGATATATTGATATAGGTAACATAAAAAATCTCTACGTAATATGTATGCCTTACAATTTGTTTATGCGAAAGAAATAGATTAACAACATACATATTAAACAGCATAAGCCCCATACACGTACGTATACAATTCGCTTGCTGAAATTCCTTTGCTTTCGCTCAAAACTTTTTTCTTTGCACCGTCGCTAAAAACGCCCTTTCTAAACTCTTGTTCGCCATGCACTGTTCGTCCCGAAGAGGACTCACTCACGCAAACGAGTATCCTATGCATACATCTCTAGTTACTACTCAGATTCACCAACAGATTATACATAACGTTCTTCGAATTCGCATTTTCCGAGCATCCTGTTCGATCTTTATTCAAACACTTGCTCGTCCTCGCAAGCGGAGCGTCTCAAGTACGCATCAATCTTCGAGCCGAATGCATTTCATTTCCGTTACTATCAATAGCACACAGGTTCTGTAACGCCCTGTACCTGTGCACACCGGTACAAGGAAACCGCGCGATATCGAGAGCCAATACCCCTGTGTACTGTGAAACATGATCGTCCTGTGCACAATTAGAACGGTGGTTCGCCTTTACGTCCAGCTCCTGCGGGTATGTGCGCGCATCTTGTATGGGGTAGTATCTTGAAAGGATCTGTTGATAATTCTTAAATCGAACAATCAATACGCTTCGTATTTAAAGAGGTAAACGCATTAACTGTTTCGCTTTTGTTTTTGTTTTTTTTTTTTTTTTTTTTTTGTTTTAATAGATATATAGGATAGACGTCAGTTTTTCTGCAGTTGAGATAGGGCGATGAACGTGGCAGAGAACGTCAGAATCATTGGAGGGAAAAAAGTGAAACGTAATTAGAAAGTTTGAGAGTGACCTATGCTCGACGAGACAGCAAGGGTGGTAGTTAAAAATTTCGCGTGGCCCGGAAGATTTGTCGGTCGAAAATTCCTGTTGCGATATAATGAATGAGGTCGTCCAGAGGAGGGGATTTCTCATTCGTATAAAATACTCGCCGATGTAGCGAGCCGGTCTATACGCTCGTAACTTCTATGCCGCGCAGTTTTTCACGGGCAAAGCCGGAGTGGAAAAGTGCGAGCAATTAAACGGTAGCGAGGAACCGTGTGGTTGCTTTTCAGTCAACTAGCCCAACGATTATATGAACGCTTCCCTCGTTACTTCGACATTTTTTATTTCGCCCGTCGCTGTCTCCGAGTTGACAGTAACAAAGCGATCTCATCTGTACGCGTTACGCTCTTACTCCCTTCCTCTTTCTATCTCGCGCTCTCTACTTCTCATCCTTATGATCTCGTTAGACGCATCTCGCGCTTTTGTATGAAAACTTTCGCAAATGAAATGCAAGAATTGCCTTTGACGCCAAGGCAGTTTCAATTTTTACGCTCGACTCCTGACAATTCTCTTCCATGGAAGGGCCAAGTTAATGTGTTTCCAGTTTTCTAGGAGCTTTCAATGCTTGTTTCTAGTCCCTTCGCCCCCTCCTCACCGTCCACCGACGATCAAAAATTCCATTGCGAAAAAATTCTTCCATCCAGCGTCTTCGGATAATTAATCGTTACAATCATCTTTCCTTTCTTTCCGTACGTTCGACGCCTACATGTTTCAAGATAATGACTCGCAGAAATGCAAGTAATAAACGCCATTCGCTCAGCTATTCGTTTTTCAACGAGCCAACGCGAAACTCCTAAGGAGTGTTTCTCCATCCTCTCTTGCTCTCGCTCTCCCCCCCCTCTCTCTCTCTCTCGTTCTCCCCTTTCCCTATTCTCGTTCGCAATTTCCATGAATTTAGTCGAAACTTGATGAGCGCGTCTCATTCTCTCTTATACAAAGGAAATTTATGGAAGCAATAAGAGCAATTTATACGTGCTCCTACGCCGTGGAAAATTCATCAACTACAACCTAACCCTTCTACTGGTTGTCCCCCGGATTCTCGATGAAAATTATACGTAAATTTGCAAATTTGCATTTCGTTTTTCCAAAATGAAAATTTTTGCAGGAATCTCACGGTTGTATCGCGACGAACAAACAACGTACAAAACATTTCGTACTTGTACTCGTCTATCCTCGCATTCCGTTGCATTGATCGCTGGATCAAGGCCTCCGGTTTATATTTTACAATTCCATGGATTTATTTGAAATTCAAAAAAATTTTATTCGTGCGCTGGTACGCGAAGAAAAATCATCGCTACGGGTCCGGCTTTGTTTAAAGGGGTGTTAAATCCACTTTCATAAATTCTGCTGGTACATGGAACCGTTCCGCTTTCTTCCATATAAACGTAAGAGCCGTGGAACAGAATTATACGACCATTTTTTTGTTCTTCCAACCAAGTTTCGTTCGATCGTAGAACTACTTTCTGCTTTTCGTTACCTTTGAACGGAAAGCGAGCAGAATGCCAATATTAGCAACATGGTCGGGCAGTTCTTTTCTTTTTTTTTTTTTTTTTTTTTTCATTGCCAAAAAGAAACTTTCAATCGTGTACAATGGTACTATTTCGAACGAGTCACACATTTTGGACGAAGCGTTGCTAAGATATTCATTCTCAACTTAATTGTGAGTTACAGATTTTCTGCAAAAAGATACTGAATCCCAAATTCTACGAATCGATTCTCTAAACAAATCCACTGACAGTTCGACAGCTATCCTCTGGAGTCTGAAAGAAAATAGTCTGTAGATACTTCTCCAAGAGAAGCAGTTATTATAGAGATGCAAATACAATATCTTATGCCAGCGATAATTAATTGGACTCGGAAAAAAAGAGGTAACTAAAAGAATCGTCGTCGTGTTACCCCATTCGATCCTCGGCATCGATGGCCCTCAGCTATTAAAAAGGTCGTATACTCGGTTCTTTCTGGAATTTCACGATTTCGATTGAGATCAGCGACCTTCGGCTCGAAAGGCGCATCATCGAACCAGTAAGAATTCCTGCTGTCTCTCGTTCGGCACCCTTTCCTTAACGCTAACAGCGGCGACTTTCCCCGTTCCCCGTGCGTCAAAGAATCCATGACGGAGTCAGCCGAGAACGGCCATTGTGAACTGTCTGTCTGTCTGTCTGTCTGTCTGTCTGACGGTAGACAGAGCGACAGAAGTAAAAGTGCTTCTCCAGTGGTACACCCCCAGCTGGGTTCATTAGTAAACTGAAGTATCGCGCGCTCTGCGCACTGAGGGTCTTTTGTACGAGGGTGCGCCATTCGCGATAGCTCTCATCCCTTCCACTTTTCCATTCTCGCTCCCTTCTGCCTGTCCTACCTCTGTCCCGTTCCATCGTGGAAGCTGCCCCTGACTACTCCCTGCAGTCGGCTAGTTTTCTCTCACCTTCTTCAGCCAGGTATGCACGCGTATACATCTGGAAAAGCATGCGAGGGTGCCAGTGTCGCTGCGCGTTTTAACCCCCGTGCTTGGCGGCGAATTTATCTACAGGTTAGACGTTTGAATGTTTGCCGGCGCGGGAACGACACGAAATTTTGCTAGCTGCCTCCGATTTTCCGCTGTTCCGAGCAGACTTAAAACCCAGACGCAACGTTAAAGCGCCCCTCAAGCGAGCCGTTCACCTTTGTAAGACGAAACTCGTTTCAACGTACCTCCTTTATTCTTCACCCTTTCTTTCCCTCTATATTTTCTCGTCGTCTTTATCGGACGTAAGAGTTAATTTCTAGGCAAATAGACACGGCACTCGCCAGAGATAGTTCCGTGAACGGGCCTGCTCGTTTTGAAACACACGAGCGGCTTAGAATCGCGATAATTCGATCCTTGCCGGTCTGTGTTTCGCTTAGTTCGGTTTGCAGCACTTTAAATCGGGATTCGTTTAATTTCTCTGTTCATGTACACACGCTGATAGTGCAGATATAGTATAAATTCGATGTGTTTCGTTCTGCATCTATTTCCTGCTTGCAACGCACCGAATCGATTCGGATCGCAACGGAAAACTGTTATGATAAAACCGCAAATACCTCTCAATTATACATCTCGCGTGAAATAATCCGAATTGTCGGGCTTATTCGAATTTTCGATCGCCTCTCAACGGCCGCTCAGGTCGCTTTGTCTTTAAACTTTACAATAGCCGAATTATTTAACACCCGTTAATCGTAAATTCTATACCTCTGTTTCAGAAAATCGTATGAAATTTTCAAACGAACCAAACCACCAGCATAGCGCACGACTTTTCAATTATTTTCTTCGTTGGTCGATTATTTCGAGGATGAGCAATTTTATCTTGAACGAGCATTCCCTATCCAAAGTTATCGATATTGAAGAACTTTGAATGACTGATAACGAACGAGTGTAGCCAAAAGGTATTAGACTGGCGTGGATTACGGCTCTAAAAGTGCATAATTATGATGAAAATCTCGCATCGGGCTGCGAGACAGCGAACTATAATTATAAATGTTAGAAATGTTCAAGATTCACCGTCACATATGTCGTTGAATGCAACTATTTGTCAGAAATGAAAATTCAAACTGCAGGAAAGAAATTTTCCGTTCCTACTTCTACCTAAAGTATAATGAATTCATAACAGTGACTGATTACTATACCAGCAGATAATACAAATTAATATAAAGATTCAATATATATGTACACGAATTAGTATATATCGTTACATAGAAACAGCGAAATGTGTTTTACGATACGAATTTTACCAGGTGATTAGCAAAAGGCTGGAAAATCGGTACAAAAGAAAAAAAAAAAAAAAAAAAAGAAAGATGAAAGCCATACATCGAACGCAGCGCAAAAAAAGCTTTTTCGAAATAGAGAAACAACGGTCTATTCTGCGATGCTTTTGATTTGGAAAACATCGTGGAACAGCAGTGCAATTGCCACGAAATTACGAAACGATGGTACACCGAGGATAATGCTGTTCCGCTGTTACGATAAAGCCGGACAATTAATATTCCATAACGAGCCGCTTTTGAAAGGGCGAAAAAGCTTGGGAAGGATTGCCCGAGCGCGAATTAGCGCATGCACAATCATGTGTATACACACAGAGCCAACGTGTTTTCTGGACAGCGCGATTGTTTGCGCACGTTTCGGAGAGATGCCAAATGTTGGAGCACGTTGAATACGTGCACACGCCAATTCGTTCCCAACGATTTGACGTTCTTCATACCGATAATTGCTAACGCATCTCTCTGCACACTGCACAAGCAAATCATTACAAGGTTTTATTTTATACGCTAGAAAAAATATAATATAAGGTCTGACCTACTATATCCAATACTAACCCCAGTTATTTGAAAAATGTAATGTGCGTATTGAATAAATGCTTCATTTAAGATACATGAAAGAAGAAGAATTAATAGGTAGAGATATATTTCATTACATTTCACCGTGATATGCCACTGTGGTATTTTTTAAAAAGCATTTAAAAATGATAACCTGTCAGAGACCGAGCAAATATTTTTACAGAAAAACGTGACGATACCAGTACCAAAAATAGATACTTGACGGTTTGCGATTATTTCTGTTTCATATTAGATATTGAGTTTTCTTTCGGCTGCCGAAGCGTGCACACGTGTGTCTAGTGCCCAGTGAAGTTCACAATAAGTGACGACCCCCTGTCGAAAGTGAGTGAAAACCAGAAACAAACCAAGTGTTTTATAAACTACTCGTGGAAAATCCATCTTTTCCAAGTTCTATCAAATCTTAGCCTCTCGACTAGTTATTTCAATTTGAATTAACTAGCTGGAAGATGGCCCGAGTAACTGTAACAAGCCCTCAAGAACAAAACCATAACCGCACCGTTCTACCGCCTCCATGGCAAAACAATAATGATAATATCATCCATCTTATACAGTATTACGTTATAACGTATAACGTATAACGTTACATAGCATATCAGTATAACGTATAACGTTATGTAGTATTACGTTATAACGTATAACGTTATATATTACTACGTTATAACGTATAACGTTATATAGTATATCAGTATAACGTATAACGTTATGTAGTATTACGTTATATTACTTTATAGTATTGCGTTATAACGTATAGCGTAATGTAGTATTACGTTATAACGTATAACTTTATGTAGTATTACGTTATATCGTTTTATAGTATTGCATAATAACGTATAACGTTATATAGCATATCGGTATACCGTATAACGTTATGTAGTATTACGTTATAACGTATAACGTTATATAGTATTACGTTATAACGTATAACGTTATATAGTATTACGTTATAACGTATAACGTTATACAGTATTACGTTATAACGTATAACGTTATATGGCATTTCAGTATAATGTATTTTAAATATTTTAAATATCGCAGAAAGTGATGTAGGTGTTATTCAAGAAAAAAAAAAAAAACATTTTATTTTATAATTAGCACGAATAAACGAACGAATATCGATGATATAATATAATTCTTAATATGAATTTTATCTGTCCGATTATTTAATACCTTAACTTATTTCACAGAACGTCATCGACTGCCGTTAGGCTTTCCCCCCTTTTTGTTCAAACTAATTGATAGTCGAAAACTACTATCAAAGAAGTGTGAAATTAGTCTTAGCTTGTAAAAACTTTTAAAATGATAAAAATGGATATCGTATTAAATCGTCGAAGGCGCCAATTTACGATAAAAAGTTAAGAAATTGTTCAATATGAGTTTGTTATAATGGAAAAACCGTCTTTTGCAATGTCAAAAGATCGTTACCGTTTGATTGACATCCCGACACCTTGTAAAGATATATAAGGAACACGCAAGTCGCGCGCGAGCTTTTTCGAGCCTGAGCTCCCGGAGAGTGAACATCGAAGAGGAACTTTAACATAAGGTAAATAAAAAAAAAAATATCTACAATAACATTGAACTAGTAATTTCTAACGTCTAAACCATTAATTTATAACGTCTAAACCATTAATTTATAACATTTAAGCTATTAATTTATAACATTTAAGCTATTAATTTACAACATTTAAGCTATTAAATTATAGCATTTAAACTGTTATTTTGTACATTTAAGCCATTAATTTCTAACATTTAAACTATTAATTCACAACATTTAAGCTATAAATTTATAACATTTAAGCTATCAATTTACAACATTTAAGCTATTAAATTATAGCATTTAAACTGTTATTTTATACATTTAAGCCATTAATTTATAACATTTGAACTATTAATTCACAACATTTAAGCTATTAATTTATAACATTTAAGCTATCAATTTACAACATTTAAGCTATTAAATTATAGCATTTAAACTGTTATTTTATACATTTAAGCCATTAATTTCTAACATTTAAACTATTAATTCACAACATTTTAGCTATTAATTTACAACATTTAAACTATTAATTCACAACATTTAAGTTATTAATTTACAACATTTAAACTGCTATATTATACATTTAAGCCATTAATTTATAACATTTATGCCATTAATCTAAAACAATTACTGCATTAATTCTTAACAATTATACCAATAATTTATAACCATGTCCTTTCATTAATTCAAAGTAATTATGCGTTTTAGCCTTAATTAATCATAAGATAGATAATGTTTGTACTGATCGATGTAATCGTTGTGTGTGAGATACATGTTGCGTTGTGTGGGAGATAGATATTGCGTCGTGTAAGCTTTGTTTTACGTTTGTAAGGATTCATGTAACCGCTGCGTTGGAGATATATGTTTCGCAGTTAGGCTACGAAACAACTATCCCTTAACGCAGGCCCATGGTCAAGTAGAGTCGGAACTCGACATTCTGCCAATAGGTTGAATGTCGAGACCGATGCATATAATGTTAAATAACTCATGGGCGGGTCTCGTGCGTAGTCACCTCCTCGTGGTGAGACCTGGTAATTGGCATCGTTTTCCAAAATTTGATCAGACGATGAATCTTTGGAAAACGATACCAAGCTAAGAACTACGCACCAGTCCAGATTGGATCACCAAAAGCCACTAAGACAATTACGGATGATCTGTACTGGACTGCAACGTAAGATATCGTTGGAGACCGTAGGATGAGTACATTTTAGCCTAAATCAGTCGTAAGAGAGATACATATGTTATGTGTGTTGTAAGCTCAATCTGTCCAACGATACTTGTCATTCAAAAAATCCTTCCTCCGAGTTCATCTTTGAAAAAAAAGCTCCTCTCTGGGTCACCTTACTCAGAAAAGACTGTTTCCGCCGTTTATCGGTTCACGGTCGCTTAGTTCTTTCAAATTGTGGCGTCACGTACTCGCTCGCGCGTATTCCGAGTACGTGCGGGTCATCGCGCAGTGGACAAGACCTTGGATTCGTAGGCCGAAATAATGGAAATATACGCAAGAAAATATGGAGTACGCGTCTAGCGTGCAAGTTGCAAGTTGCAATCGCTGCTCGCTCGCTGCGCTCGCTCGTTCGAATCTAGCCCAACCCAAAACCGATACTGCACGTTCGCATATAGTAATAGAAAGCGTATCGTGCACCGACGTTGCACCGTAGGTAAGTCAAATCCAAGGTCAATTCAAAGTCAAGGTCATTTCCAAGGTCAAGGTCATCCCAAGGTCATCCCAAGGTCATTTTCAAGGTCAAGGTCATTCCAAGGTCATTTTCAAGGTCAAGGTCATCCCAAGGTCATCCCAAGGTCATCCCAAGGTCATTTTAAAGGTCAAGGTCATTCCAAGGTCATCCCAAGGTCATTTTAAAGGTCAAGGTCATCCCAAGGTCATCCCAAGGTCACCCCAAGGTCATTTTCAAGGTCAAGGTCATTCCAAGGTCATCCCAAGGTCATTTTCAAGGTCAAGGTCATCCCAAGGTCATTTGAAGGTCATTTTCAAGGTCAAGGTCATTCCAAGGTCACCCCAAGGTCATTTTCAAGGTCAAGGTCATTCCAAGGTCATCCCAAGGTCATTTTCAAGGTCAAGGTCATCCCAAGGTCATTTGAAGGTCATTTTCAAGGTCAAGGTCATCCCAAGGTCATCCCAAGGTCATTTTCAAGGTCAAGGTCATTCCAAGGTCATCCCAAGGTCATTTTCAAGGTCAAGGTCATCCCAAGGTCATTTGAAGGTCATTTTCAAGGTCAAGGTCATTCCAAGGTCACCCCAAGGTCATTTTCAAGGTCAAGGTCATCCCAAGGTCATTTGAAGGTCATTTTCAAGGTCAAGGTCATTCCAAGGTCATTTTCAAGGTCAAGGTCATTCCAAGGTCATTTTCAAGGTCAAGGTCATTCCAAGGTCACCCCAAGGTCATTTGAAGGTCATTTTCAAGGTCAAGGTCATTCCAAGGTCACCCCAAGGTCATTTGAAGGTCATTTTCAAGGTCAAGGTCACCCTAAGGTCATTTGAAGGTCATTTTCAAGGTCAAGGTCATCCCAAGGTCATTTGAAGGTCATTTTCGAGGTCAAGGTCATTCCAAGGTCATTTGAAGGTCATTTTCAAGGTCAAGGTCATCCCAAGGTCATTTGAAGGTCATTTTCAAGGTCAAGGTCATTCCAAGGTCACTCCAAGGTCATTTTCAAGGTCAAGGTCATCCCAAGGTCATTTGAAGGTCATTTTCAAGGTCAAGGTCATTCCAAGGTCATTCCAAGGTCATTTTCAAGGTCAAGGTCATCCCAAGGTCATTTGAAGGTCATTTCCAAGGTCAAGGACATCCCAAGGTCATTTGAAGGTCATTTTCAAGGTCAAGGTCATTCCAAGGTCACCCCAAGGTCATTTGAAGGTCATTTTCAAGGTCAAGGTCACCCTAAGGTCATTTGAAGGTCATTTTCAAGGTCAAGGTCATTCCAAGGTCACCCCAAGGTCATTTTCAAGGTCAAGGTCATCCCAAGGTCATTTGAAGGTCATTCTCAAGGTCAAGGTCATTCCAAGGTCATTTTCAAGGTCAAGGTCATTCCAAGGTCACCCCAAGGTCATTTGAAGGTCATTTTCAAGGTCAAGGTCATTCCAAGGTCACTCCAAGGTCATTTTCAAGGTCAAGGTCATCCCAAGGTCATTTGAAGGTCATTTCCAAGGTCAAGGACATCCCAAGGTCATTTGAAGGTCATTTTCAAGGTCAAGGTCATTCCAAGGTCACCCCAAGGTCATTTTCAAGGTCAAGGGTTAGGTTGGGGTTAGGTTGGGGTTAGGTTGGGGTTAGGTTGGGGTTAGGTTGGGGTTAGGTTGGGGTTAGGTTGGGGTTAGGTTGGGGTTAGGTTGGGGTTAGGTTGGGGTTAGGTTGGGGTTAGGTTGGGGTTAGGTTGGGGTTAGGTTGGGGTTAGGTTGGGGTTAGGTTGGGGTTAGGTTGGGGTTAGGTTGGGGTTAGGTTAGGTTGGGGTTGGAGGGCCGAACCGTTCCCGCCATCCGCCAACACCGAGAAGAAGATGGCGGGCGAAAGACAGGAACCGGGATCTTCTGCAAGCCGCTGTCTCCGTGTCCGCATGGAGTTGGGACGCGCGGACAACGCGGGACGACGGCGGCAGCAGCATAGACGAGGAGGCGGAGGATCTGCGGAGAGACATGGCCGCGGCCTGTGACGCCTCAATGCCGCGCTCCAGTACCAGCCACGGAGCGCGAGCCCCGGGCGTCTACTGGTGGACGGAGGAGATAGCCGCCCTCAGAAGAGGATGCGCACTGGCACGTACAGCGCTGCAGAGGGCCCGGCGCAGGCGAACGCGCGACGAGGAGAGGATCTCCCGCTGTTACGACGCGTACAGGGAGAAGAGGAGGATACTCCAGTGGGAGATCCGGACGGCGAAAGCCCGGGCCTGGGACGAGCTCGTCGAATCGGTCGAGGCCGATCCATGGGGGAGGCCCTACCGGTTGGTCACGAGGAGGCTACGACCACCGGCACCCCCATTGACCGCGAGTATGGAGCCGGGGTTGCTCGACACGGTTCTGAGCGCTCTGTTCCCGCGACAGCAACAGGACAGCACGGACAACGTCGACGCGACGAGGAGGAGGACGCCGCCGCTCCGCTCCAACAACACCGTCGCGGAGTGGAGGGAAGAGCTGCGAGTGACGAAGGAAGAGTTACTCGCGGCAACGAAGAGGATGGCGTCCCGCGGCGACGTGGCACCCGGTCCGGACGGAATACCGGGCCGTGTCTGGGCAGAGTCGATGGAGACCCTGGCTCCCCGTCTGCAGCACGTCTTCACGCGGTGCATGAGGGAAGGCGCGTACCCACGGGCGTGGAGGACGGCGAGGCTGGTGCTGCTGCGCAAGGAGGGCCGCCCGCCGGACTCGCCGTCCGCGTACAGACCGATATGCCTTCTGGACGAGGCTGGCAAGCTCCTGGAAAGGATAATCGCCGCCCGTCTGGAGGCGCATATCACGGAGCGCGGATCCGGCTGGCACGATAGCCAGTTCGGATTCAGAAAAGGAAGATCCACCGTGGACGCCGTGAGGATGGTGCGGACGACCGCCGACGACATGGTAGCGCGGGGAGGAGTGGCCATCGCGGTCTCATTGGACGTGACCAACGCGTTCAACACGATCCCCTGGGCCAGGATCGTGGAGGCGCTGGAGAGGCTGGAGGTGCCCGCGTACCTTGTTCGCCTGATACGGTCGTACCTCAGCGACCGTTGGATCGGGTACGCGGGCCGAAACGGCGCGGAGGAGAGGAGGCCGGTGGAGCGCGGTGTCCCGCAGGGGTCGGTCCTGGGACCCATACTGTGGATCACCGCGTACGACTCGGTCCTCCGTTGCCCCATGCCGCCGGGCACGGCCTTGGTGTGCTACGCCGACGACACCTTGGTCATGGCCGGCGGCGGGGGATGGTACGAGGCGCAGGCGATCGCGGACGTGGCGGTGGCGCGCGCGGTGAGGGCGATAGGAAGGCTGGGGCTGAACGTGTCGCCGGCCAAGACGGAGGCCGTGGGGTTCTTCGACCGTCGTCGCAGAGGAGCCCCACCGTCCGGACTGTGCGTCAGGTGCGACGGCGAGGACGTACCGGTGAGAGCCCAGATGAGGTACCTGGGCCTCACCATCGACAGCGGATGGACGTTCGAGCCCCACTTCGAGGAACTGGTTCCGAAGGTGGCAGCCGCAGCCAACGCCCTGTGCGGCTTGCTGCCCAACATCGGTGGAGCGGGAACGAGAGTGCGCCGCCTCTACGAGGGAGTGGTGAGATCGAGGGTCCTCTACGGGGCCCCCGTATGGGCCGAAGAACTGCTGGCCAACCGTCGCAGCCTGACCCTGCTACGGAGGCTGCACAGGACGACCGCCATCAGGATCGCGCGTGCATACCGAACGGTGTCGCACGCGTCGGCGTCCGTGCTGGCCGCGTCCCCACCGTTCGAGCTGCAGGCCCTTGCGCTCCAACGGTTGTACAACCACCGTAGGGCCCTGGGCTCGGACGGTGGCGGTGGAGGCGGCGAACGTCCGTTCCAGGACGTGTGGAGGGAGACGCGGCACAGGGTCTGGGAGAGATGGCGCGCCCAACTAACCGAGGAGGACATGTCACGGCCACACCGGGCCGTGCGCGCCGTCCTCCCCAACTGGGAGGCGTGGCGGGACCGCGGCGGGGTCCCTCTGACGTACAGGATGACGCAGGTGCTCACCGGCCACGGTGTGTTCGGTGAGTTCCTGAGAAGAATCCAGCGTGAGGTGACGTCAATCTGTCACCACTGCCAGGAGGAAGAGGACACGGCGCAGCACACGCTGGAGCGTTGTCCGGCGTGGGAGGTGCCGCGCCGCGTGCTACGTCTCGCCATAGGCGACGGGTTGGCCCCCGAGGCGCTCGTGGAGGCGACGCTGAGGAGTCCACAGGAGTACGCGGCCGTCCGCACCTTCTGCGAGCAGGTCATGCTGGCGAAGGAGCGGGCGGAGCGGAGCAGGGTGAAGAACCGCGACCCCTGCCGGGTCGTGCGCGGACGAAGAGGAGCGCGAGGAGGAGCAACGTCGACGACGCGACGCCGCGCGACCGCGGCGCCACCACCGACGCCGCCGTCGTAGAAGAGCGCGCGCGCGCGTTCGTCCGAAGGGGAAAAAACAGGCCGTCAAGCCGGGGAGGGTCTGGGTCCCTGCCCGGAATTGCACGACGGCCCCACGGAACGCCGGCGCCGCGGGGGCCGGTGGTCACCCCCCGGCTGCCAAGAAGAGAAAGAAGAGGATGTCCCCTGCGAAAAATCTCGCGGGGGAGCGACGAGGGAGCGCCCTGGACCGAGAGCTTCGAGACAGGAAACGGGACGCTCCCGAGAACCGTCACGGCGACCATCGTGGGGTTTTAGTCGGTAAGAGTCCGACACTACCCGCCGCCGCCTCCCAGAGGGCGGCCGGGTGTCCATGAGGATTTCCCCACGTATAAAAAAAAAAAAAAAAAAAGGTTAGGTTGGGGTTAGGTTGGGGTTAGGTTGGGGTTAGGTTGGGGTTAGGTTGGGGTTAGGTTGGGGTTAGGTTGGGGTTAGGTTGGGGTTAGGTTGGGGTTAGGTTGGGGTTAGGTTGGGGTTAGGTTGGGGTTAGGTTGGGGTTAGGTTGGGGTTAGGTTGGGGTTAGGTTGGGGTTAGGTTGGGGTTAGGTTGGGGTTAGGTTGGGGTTAGGTTGGGGTTAGGTTGGGGTTAGGTTGGGGTTAGGTTGGGGTTAGGTTGGGTTAGGTTGGGGTTAGGTTGGGGTTAGGTTGGGGTTAGGTTGGGGTTAGGTTGGGGTTAGGTTGGGGTTAGGTTGGGGTTAGGTTGGGGTTAGGTTGGGGTTAGGTTGGGGTTAGGTTGGGGTTAGGTTGGGGTTAGGTTGGGGTTAGGTTGGGGTTAGGTTGGGGTTAGGTTGGGGTTAGGTTGGGGTTAGGTTGGGGTTAGGTTGGGGTTAGGTTGGGGTTAGGTTGGGGTTAGGTTGGGGTTAGGTTGGGGTTAGGTTGGGGTTAGGTTGGGGTTAGGTTGGGGTTAGGTTGGGGTTAGGTTGGGGTTAGGTTGGGGTTAGGTTGGGGTTAGGTTGGGGTTAGGTTGGGGTTAGGTTGGGGTTAGGTTGGGGTTAGGTTGGGGAGCACGAGGTGGGTATGGGTTCTTAGGGCGTAGTACCACGCCCTGGGAAACCCCGATGGATCTGATATTCTCCTATAGTCGGGTGGCGGCTGGTGGGTCCTTCGGGACTGGCCAGTTTGCTGATCCGGTGCGGGGAATTTCGGAGAAGTTGGTGGGCCCATATCTGCCAAGACCACTCACCTCACCTTCTCGTGGGGCTCCCCGTCACCCTGCATCGGCTTTGACCGATGCAGGGTGCGAAAGAGTGAGTGGCGCCAGGATGGAATACCGTTGACAACTACGGCAAAAATTAAACAAAATATGATGGACAAAATAAGGAGTGAAAAGGTTTACGGTGCAGGGGAGGGATACCCCAGTACCGGCGCAGGCGTGGGTGGTCAAGTGGGCCCCACTGCGTCGTCATCTAACGACCACGGCCGCTCGGGGGTGGATAGCCAGGCCCTCGTTTGTGTTACTGCGACTGGCAAAGGTAGTGAAGAAGGAAGGATGGAGGTGACCCAGGAGGACAACGGGCCACCACTTACCAGGAGTAGGAGCTCCCTTAGGAGAGCTTCAGGAGGGACGGGGAGCGTCTTTGCCGTCCCGGCCCCAGTAGGCGACGCCACACCGCCAGTGGCACCAGGAGGATCAAGGACGCCAGCGAGGTCCGACGACGAAGAGTCGGTCGCCTCGTACACGTCACATTCGTCGGCCGCCTCGTCGACGTGCAGGGGCAAGAAACGGAAGCTTGCCTGCATGATACCGGAGGTGCCCGATGAGATGATGCAGGTGGTGAGGAGGACCTCGCCGGAAGACGTTTGCGCCGAGGTGGTGAGGTGTCTGGGAAACGTCAGCATGGTGGCGGCGAGGTCGTCGAATTTGAAGGGGACATACGTCAAGCTGCTGAGGGAGTCAGTGAACTACCTCACCGCCGCGTGGGCGCTTGAGATGATGAGGAGGTACGGACTGGAGCCCGGCAGCGGGTCTGGGGCCGCAAGGCTGGCTGACGCGAGAAACGCCCTGCTGGAGGAAGAGATCGCGTTCCTTCGTAGCCAAGTTGCGTCCCTTAGCAACGAACTGGCGAGAAGGGACGCCAACGCGCAGGGACGTATCACCTCTGGTCCCAGCGATTCTCCTCGCGAGAACAACGACGAGAGCGGGAGCCTCGCTGCCGTGGAGAAGAGGATGGAGAAGAGGATGGAAGAGATTGCGGCGTCGATAATGCGGCGGATCGACGAGCGTTTCGAGAGGGGCCGCGCAAGCGGCGCCGAAACGCGGAAGGGAGCCACCGAGCGCGGTATCACGGCTCCCTCCGTCGCCGCCCCCACTGCCGCCATCACCACCGGGAGCATCCCGAAGCCTCCAGCGAAGGCGCGGGAGGAGGACGAATGGAGACCAGTGGTCTCCAAAACAGCGCGCAGGAGGCGCAGGAGGAGGAGGGGAGTGGCTTTCGCCGCCGAGGAGACGGCGAGAGCAACAGGAGGAAGGGCCGCACCCCCGACGAGGGCAGCGGCACCGCTGCCGGCGGAAAGGCTGCTGCGGCAACGGCAGCAGCAGCAGCCCCAGGGAAGAACGGCGCGGGCGCCCAAACCGGGCGTCTCCACGTCCAAGAAGCCAACGACGGCGACGGCGAGAACGGCCTCGCTCCCTCGCGCACCGCGAACATCCGCGGTGACATTGACGCTCAACGAGGGAGCGAAGATGACGTACGCCGAGGTCATCGCCACGGCCAGGAGGAGCATCCCGCTGACTGATATCGGAGTACAGTCGGTCGGGATGAAGAAGGCGATGTCGGGCGCCATCATAATCAAGGTGCCCGGCGACAAAGAAAGGGAGAAAGCGTCCCGGCTGGCGTCACATCTGACCAGGGTGCTGGATCCGGCAACCGTCAGGGTGGCGGCTCCAGTGAAGACGGCGGAGCTGCGGGTCGTCGGGATCGACATCTCGCTACAGAGGGAAGAGCTGCGGCAGGCGCTGGCTTTGGCGGCGGGCTGCGCGGTCCCGGAGGTGCAGGTCGGCGAGATTGGAGCATCCAGGGACGGTCTTGGCTCGGTGTACGTCAAGTGCCCGGTGGCCGGGGCCCGTAAGATAGCCCGGGCTGGGAGTATCGCCCTGGGTTGGTCCACTGCGAGGGTCGTCGCCATACCAAGACGGCCCTTGCAGTGCTACAGGTGCCTGGAACTCGGACACGTGAGAGCCACTTGCGTGTCCGCCGTGGATCGCGGGCAGATCTGTTACAGGTGCGGCGGAAGCGGACATCGCGCGAGAGGCTGTCCCGCCTCCGTGCCCAAATGCCCCCTGTGCGATTCGCTCGGGGTCCCGGCCAATCACAGGATGGGAGGGGTGGCATGCACGCCGCCGAAGACAACAACAACAAGCAGGAGGAGAGGACCCACCCGCGGACTAGCCACCGCCGGAGGGACATCTGGAAGCACCGACGCCACCGCCACCGCCGTCGCCGCCGCCGTCGCCGCCAAAGAATTGGCAGCAGCAGCGGCGACAACGACGACGACGACGACAACAGCAACGGCGGCGGCGGTAGATGGCCTGGAGGAGGCCATGGAGTTGGGCCAATAGATTCCAACGAATCCTCCAGTGCAACGTAGGTAGATCGAGGCGAGCTCAAGATCTGCTCTTCCAGACCATCCGGGAGAGCAGAGTCGCCCTCGCTGTGGTGGCGGAACCGCATCGCGTTCCCGACTCTCCCAACTGGGTCGGGGACTTGGACGGGACAGCGGCAGTCGGATGGACGACAGAGACAACGACAACGACGCCCGGCATTCCCGGCGTCCTGCTGGAACGCGGCAACGGCTACGTCGCGGTCGAGTGGGCAGGGATTGCCGTGGTGGGGGTATACGTATCTCCCAACAGCGGCCTGGTCGCGTTCGGGGCGTTCCTCGACGGAGTGGGCGACTGCATCAGGAGGATATGCCGTCCCCGACAGCTACTCGTGCTCGGGGACTTCAACGCCCGCTCCACGCAGTGGAACGACACGCGAACCACCACAAGGGGAAGAATGGTGGCCGACTGGGCCGCGGGACTTGGACTGCTGCTGTCCAACAGAGGATCGACGAGCACGTGCCAGGCCTGGAGGGGGTCCTCCGTCATCGACCTGACCTGGGCCACCGCCAACCTACACCGGAGAGTGCGCGACTGGAGGGTGCTGGACGGGGTCGAGACTCTGTCCGACCATCTCTACGTGATGATGGAGCTCGCCCCGGAAACCGCGTCCACCGGACGGGCCGTCGGCAGCAACGACACCGGAGGGCCGAACCGTTCCCGCCATCCGCCAACACCGAGAAGAAGATGGCGGGCGAAAGACAGGAACCGGGATCTTCTGCAAGCCGCTGTCTCCGTGTCCGCATGGAGTTGGGACGCGCGGACAACGCGGGACGACGGCGGCAGCAGCATAGACGAGGAGGCGGAGGATCTGCGGAGAGACATGGCCGCGGCCTGTGACGCCTCAATGCCGCGCTCCAGTACCAGCCACGGAGCGCGAGCCCCGGGCGTCTACTGGTGGACGGAGGAGATAGCCGCCCTCAGAAGAGGATGCGCACTGGCACGTACAGCGCTGCAGAGGGCCCGGCGCAGGCGAACGCGCGACGAGGAGAGGATCTCCCGCTGTTACGACGCGTACAGGGAGAAGAGGAGGATACTCCAGTGGGAGATCCGGACGGCGAAAGCCCGGGCCTGGGACGAGCTCGTCGAATCGGTCGAGGCCGATCCATGGGGGAGGCCCTACCGGTTGGTCACGAGGAGGCTACGACCACCGGCACCCCCATTGACCGCGAGTATGGAGCCGGGGTTGCTCGACACGGTTCTGAGCGCTCTGTTCCCGCGACAGCAACAGGACAGCACGGACAACGTCGACGCGACGAGGAGGAGGACGCCGCCGCTCCGCTCCAACAACACCGTCGCGGAGTGGAGGGAAGAGCTGCGAGTGACGAAGGAAGAGTTACTCGCGGCAACGAAGAGGATGGCGTCCCGCGGCGACGTGGCACCCGGTCCGGACGGAATACCGGGCCGTGTCTGGGCAGAGTCGATGGAGACCCTGGCTCCCCGTCTGCAGCACGTCTTCACGCGGTGCATGAGGGAAGGCGCGTACCCACGGGCGTGGAGGACGGCGAGGCTGGTGCTGCTGCGCAAGGAGGGCCGCCCGCCGGACTCGCCGTCCGCGTACAGACCGATATGCCTTCTGGACGAGGCTGGCAAGCTCCTGGAAAGGATAATCGCCGCCCGTCTGGAGGCGCATATCACGGAGCGCGGATCCGGCTGGCACGATAGCCAGTTCGGATTCAGAAAAGGAAGATCCACCGTGGACGCCGTGAGGATGGTGCGGACGACCGCCGACGACATGGTAGCGCGGGGAGGAGTGGCCATCGCGGTCTCATTGGACGTGACCAACGCGTTCAACACGATCCCCTGGGCCAGGATCGTGGAGGCGCTGGAGAGGCTGGAGGTGCCCGCGTACCTTGTTCGCCTGATACGGTCGTACCTCAGCGACCGTTGGATCGGGTACGCGGGCCGAAACGGCGCGGAGGAGAGGAGGCCGGTGGAGCGCGGTGTCCCGCAGGGGTCGGTCCTGGGACCCATACTGTGGATCACCGCGTACGACTCGGTCCTCCGTTGCCCCATGCCGCCGGGCACGGCCTTGGTGTGCTACGCCGACGACACCTTGGTCATGGCCGGCGGCGGGGGATGGTACGAGGCGCAGGCGATCGCGGACTTGGCGGTGGCGCGCGCGGTGAGGGCGATAGGAAGACTGGGGCTGAACGTGTCGCCGGCCAAGACGGAGGCCGTGGGGTTCTTCGACCGTCGTCGCAGAGGAGCCCCACCGTCCGGACTGTGCGTCAGGTGCGACGGCGAGGACGTACCGGTGAGAGCCCAGATGAGGTACCTGGGCCTCACCATCGACAGCGGATGGACGTTCGAGCCCCACTTCGAGGAACTGGTTCCGAACGTGGCAGCCGCAGCCAACGCCCTGTGCGGCTTGCTGCCCAACATCGGTGGAGCGGGAACGAGAGTGCGCCGCCTCTACGAGGGAGTGGTGAGATCGAGGGTCCTCTACGGGGCCCCCGTATGGGCCGAAGAACTGCTGGCCAACCGTCGCAGCCTGACCCTGCTACGGAGGCTGCACAGGACGACCGCCATCAGGATCGCGCGTGCATACCGAACGGTGTCGCACGCGTCGGCGTCCGTGCTGGCCGCGTCCCCACCGTTCGAGCTGCAGGCCCTTGCGCTCCAACGGTTGTACAACCACCGTAGGGCCCTGGGCTCGGACGGTGGCGGTGGAGGCGGCGAACGTCCGTTCCAGGACGTGTGGAGGGAGACGCGGCACAGGGTCTGGGAGAGATGGCGCGCCCAACTAACCGAGGAGGACATGTCACGGCCACACCGGGCCGTGCGCGCCGTCCTCCCCAACTGGGAGGCGTGGCGGGACCGCGGCGGGGTCCCTCTGACGTACAGGATGACGCAGGTGCTCACCGGCCACGGTGTGTTCGGTGAGTTCCTGAGAAGAATCCAGCGTGAGGTGACGTCAATCTGTCACCACTGCCAGGAGGAAGAGGACACGGCGCAGCACACGCTGGAGCGTTGTCCGGCGTGGGAGGTGCCGCGCCGCGTGCTACGTCTCGCCATAGGCGACGGGTTGGCCCCCGAGGCGCTCGTGGAGGCGACGCTGAGGAGTCCACAGGAGTACGCGGCCGTCCGCACCTTCTGCGAGCAGGTCATGCTGGCGAAGGAGCGGGCGGAGCGGAGCAGGGTGAAGAACCGCGACCCCTGCCGGGTCGTGCGCGGACGAAGAGGAGCGCGAGGAGGAGCAACGTCGACGACGCGACGCCGCGCGACCGCGGCGCCACCACCGACGCCGCCGTCGTAGAAGAGCGCGCGCGCGCGTTCGTCCGAAGGGGAAAAAAACAGGCCGTCAAGCCGGGGAGGGTCTGGGTCCCTGCCCGGAATTGCACGACGGCCCCACGGAACGCCGGCGCCGCGGGGGCTGGTGGTCCCCCCCCGGCTGCCAAGAAGAGAAAGAAGAGGATGTCCCCTGCGAAAAAAAAATCTCGCGGGGGAGCGACGAGGGAGCGCCCTGGACCGAGAGCTTCGAGACAGGAAACGGGACGCTCCCGAGAACCGTCACGGCGACCATCGTGGGGTTTTAGTCGGTAAGAGTCCGACACTACCCGCCGCCGCCTCCCAGAGGGCGGCCGGGTGTCCATGAGGATTTCCCCACGTATAAAAAAAAAAAAAAAAAAAAAAAAAAAAAAAAGGTTGGGGTTAGGTTGGGGTTAGGTTGGGTTAGGTTGGGGTTAGGTTGGGGTTAGGTTGGGGTTAGGTTGGGGTTAGGTTGGGGTTAGGTTGGGGTTAGGTTGGGGTTAGGTTGGGGTTAGGTTGGGGTTAGGTTGGGGTTAGGTTGGGGTTAGGTTGGGGTTAGGTTGGGGTTAGGTTGGGGTTAGGTTGGGGTTAGGTTGGGGTTAGGTTGGGGTTAGGTTGGGGTTAGGTTGGGGTTAGGTTGGGGTTAGGTTGGGGTTAGGTTGGGGTTAGGTTGGGGTTAGGTTGGGGTTAGGTTGGGGTTAGGTTGGGGTTAGGTTGGGGTTAGGTTGGGGTTAGGTTGGGGTTAGGTTGGGGTTAGGTTGGGGTTAGGTTGGGGTTAGGTTAGGTTGGGGTTAGGTTGGGGTTAGGTTGGGGTTAGGTTGGGGTTAGGTTGGGGTTAGGTTGGGGTTAGGTTGGGGTTAGGTTGGGGTTAGGTTGGGGTTAGGTTGGGGTTAGGTTGGGGTTAGGTTGGGGTTAGGTTGGGGTTGGGTTGGGGTTAGGTTGGGGTTAGGTTGGGGTTAGGTTGGGGTTAGGTTGGGGTTAGGTTGGGGTTAGGTTGGGGTTAGGTTGGGGTTAGGTTGGGGTTAGGTTAGGTTGGGGTTAGGTTGGGGTTAGGTTGGGGTTAGGTTGGGGTTAGGTTGGGGTTAGGTTGGGGTTAGGTTGGGGTTAGGTTGGGGTTAGGTTGGGGTTAGGTTGGGGTTAGGTTGGGGTTAGGTTGGGGTTAGGTTGGGGTTAGGTTGGGTTAGGTTGGGGTTAGGTTGGGGTTAGGTTGGGGTTAGGTTGGGGTTAGGTTGGGGTTAGGTTGGGGTTAGGTTGGGTTAGGTTGGGGTTAGGTTGGGGTTAGGTTGGGGTTAGGTTGGGGTTAGGTTGGGGTTAGGTTGGGGTTAGGTTGGGGTTAGGTTGGGGTTAGGTTGGGGTTAGGTTGGGGTTAGGTTGGGGTTAGGTTGGGGTTAGGTTGGGGTTAGGTTGGGGTTAGGTTGGGGTTAGGTTGGGGTTAGGTTGGGGTTAGGTTGGGGTTAGGTTGGGTTAGGTTGGGGTTAGGTTGGGGTTAGGTTGGGGTTAGGTTGGGGTTAGGTTGGGGTTAGGTTGGGGTTAGGTTGGGGTTAGGTTGGGGTTAGGTTGGGGTTAGGTTGGGGTTAGGTTGGGGTTAGGTTGGGGTTAGGTTGGGGTTAGGTTGGGGTTAGGTTGGGGTTAGGTTGGGGTTAGGTTGGGGTTAGGTTGGGGTTAGGTTGGGGTTAGGTTGGGGTTAGGTTGGGGTTAGGTTGGGTTAGGTTGGGGTTAGGTTGGGGTTAGGTTGGGTTAGGTTGGGGTTAGGTTGGGGTTAGGTTGGGGTTAGGTTGGGGTTAGGTTGGGGTTAGGTTGGGGTTAGGTTGGGGTTAGGTTGGGGTTAGGTTGGGGTTAGGTTGGGGTTAGGTTGGGGTTAGGTTGGGGTTAGGTTGTCCGCAGGAGTACGCGGCCGTCCGCACCTTCTGCGAGCAGGTCATGCTGGCGAAGGAGCGGGCGGAGCGGAGCAGGGTGAAGAACCGCGACCCCTGCCGGGTCGTGCGCGGACGAAGAGGAGCGCGAGGAGGAGCAACGTCGACGACGCGACGCCGCGCGACCGCGGCGCCACCACCGACGCCGCCGTCGTAGAAGAGCGCGCGCGCGCGTTCGTCCGAAGGGGAAAAAACAGGCCGTCAAGCCGGGGAGGGTCTGGGTCCCTGCCCGGAATTGCACGACGGCCCCACGGAACGCCGGCGCCGCGGGGGCCGGTGGTCACCCCCCGGCTGCCAAGAAGAGAAAGAAGAGGATGTCCCCTGCGAAAAATCTCGCGGGGGAGCGACGAGGGAGCGCCCTGGACCGAGAGCTTCGAGACAGGAAACGGGACGCTCCCGAGAACCGTCACGGCGACCATCGTGGGGTTTTAGTCGGTAAGAGTCCGACACTACCCGCCGCCGCCTCCCAGAGGGCGGCCGGGTGTCCATGAGGATTTCCCCACGTATAAAAAAAAAAAAAAAAAAAAAAAGGTTGGGGTTAGGTTGGGGTTAGGTTGGGGTTAGGTTGGGGTTAGGTTGGGGTTAGGTTGGGGTTAGGTTGGGGTTAGGTTGGGTTAGGTTGGGGTTAGGTTGGGGTTAGGTTGGGTTAGGTTGGGGTTAGGTTGGGGTTAGGTTGGGGTTAGGTTGGGGTTAGGTTGGGGTTAGGTTGGGGTTAGGTTGGGGTTAGGTTGGGGTTAGGTTGGGGTTAGGTTGGGGTTAGGTTGGGGTTAGGTTGGGGTTAGGTTGGGGTTAGGTTGGGGTTAGGTTGGGGTTAGGTTGGGGTTAGGTTGGGGTTAGGTTGGGGTTAGGTTGGGGTTAGGTTGGGGTTAGGTTGGGGTTAGGTTGGGGTTAGGTTGGGGTTAGGTTGGGGTTAGGTTGGGGAGCACGAGGTGGGTATGGGTTCTTAGGGCGTAGTACCACGCCCTGGGAAACCCCGATGGATCTGATATTCTCCTATAGTCGGGTGGCGGCTGGTGGGTCCTTCGGGACTGGCCAGTTTGCTGATCCGGTGCGGGGAATTTCGGAGAAGTTGGTGGGCCCATATCTGCCAAGACCACTCACCTCACCTTCTCGTGGGGCTCCCCGTCACCCTGCATCGGCTTTGACCGATGCAGGGTGCGAAAGAGTGAGTGGCGCCAGGATGGAATACCGTTGACAACTACGGCAAAAATTAAACAAAATATGATGGACAAAATAAGGAGTGAAAAGGTTTACGGTGCAGGGGAGGGATACCCCAGTACCGGCGCAGGCGTGGGTGGTCAAGTGGGCCCCACTGCGTCGTCATCTAACGACCACGGCCGCTCGGGGGTGGATAGCCAGGCCCTCGTTTGTGTTACTGCGACTGGCAAAGGTAGTGAAGAAGGAAGGATGGAGGTGACCCAGGAGGACAACGGGCCACCACTTACCAGGAGTAGGAGCTCCCTTAGGAGAGCTTCAGGAGGGACGGGGAGCGTCTTTGCCGTCCCGGCCCCAGTAGGCGACGCCACACCGCCAGTGGCACCAGGAGGATCAAGGACGCCAGCGAGGTCCGACGACGAAGAGTCGGTCGCCTCGTACACGTCACATTCGTCGGCCGCCTCGTCGACGTGCAGGGGCAAGAAACGGAAGCTTGCCTGCATGATACCGGAGGTGCCCGATGAGATGATGCAGGTGGTGAGGAGGACCTCGCCGGAAGACGTTTGCGCCGAGGTGGTGAGGTGTCTGGGAAACGTCAGCATGGTGGCGGCGAGGTCGTCGAATTTGAAGGGGACATACGTCAAGCTGCTGAGGGAGTCAGTGAACTACCTCACCGCCGCGTGGGCGCTTGAGATGATGAGGAGGTACGGACTGGAGCCCGGCAGCGGGTCTGGGGCCGCAAGGCTGGCTGACGCGAGAAACGCCCTGCTGGAGGAAGAGATCGCGTTCCTTCGTAGCCAAGTTGCGTCCCTTAGCAACGAACTGGCGAGAAGGGACGCCAACGCGCAGGGACGTATCACCTCTGGTCCCAGCGATTCTCCTCGCGAGAACAACGACGAGAGCGGGAGCCTCGCTGCCGTGGAGAAGAGGATGGAGAAGAGGATGGAAGAGATTGCGGCGTCGATAATGCGGCGGATCGACGAGCGTTTCGAGAGGGGCCGCGCAAGCGGCGCCGAAACGCGGAAGGGAGCCACCGAGCGCGGTATCACGGCTCCCTCCGTCGCCGCCCCCACTGCCGCCATCACCACCGGGAGCATCCCGAAGCCTCCAGCGAAGGCGCGGGAGGAGGACGAATGGAGACCAGTGGTCTCCAAAACAGCGCGCAGGAGGCGCAGGAGGAGGAGGGGAGTGGCTTTCGCCGCCGAGGAGACGGCGAGAGCAACAGGAGGAAGGGCCGCACCCCCGACGAGGGCAGCGGCACCGCTGCCGGCGGAAAGGCTGCTGCGGCAACGGCAGCAGCAGCAGCCCCAGGGAAGAACGGCGCGGGCGCCCAAACCGGGCGTCTCCACGTCCAAGAAGCCAACGACGGCGACGGCGAGAACGGCCTCGCTCCCTCGCGCACCGCGAACATCCGCGGTGACATTGACGCTCAACGAGGGAGCGAAGATGACGTACGCCGAGGTCATCGCCACGGCCAGGAGGAGCATCCCGCTGACTGATATCGGAGTACAGTCGGTCGGGATGAAGAAGGCGATGTCGGGCGCCATCATAATCAAGGTGCCCGGCGACAAAGAAAGGGAGAAAGCGTCCCGGCTGGCGTCACATCTGACCAGGGTGCTGGATCCGGCAACCGTCAGGGTGGCGGCTCCAGTGAAGACGGCGGAGCTGCGGGTCGTCGGGATCGACATCTCGCTACAGAGGGAAGAGCTGCGGCAGGCGCTGGCTTTGGCGGCGGGCTGCGCGGTCCCGGAGGTGCAGGTCGGCGAGATTGGAGCATCCAGGGACGGTCTTGGCTCGGTGTACGTCAAGTGCCCGGTGGCCGGGGCCCGTAAGATAGCCCGGGCTGGGAGTATCGCCCTGGGTTGGTCCACTGCGAGGGTCGTCGCCATACCAAGACGGCCCTTGCAGTGCTACAGGTGCCTGGAACTCGGACACGTGAGAGCCACTTGCGTGTCCGCCGTGGATCGCGGGCAGATCTGTTACAGGTGCGGCGGAAGCGGACATCGCGCGAGAGGCTGTCCCGCCTCCGTGCCCAAATGCCCCCTGTGCGATTCGCTCGGGGTCCCGGCCAATCACAGGATGGGAGGGGTGGCATGCACGCCGCCGAAGACAACAACAACCAGCAGGAGGAGTGGACCCACCCGCGGACTAGCCACCGCCGGAGGGACACCTGGAAGCACCGACGCCACCACCACCGCCGTCGCCGCCGCCGTCGCCGCCAAAGAATTGGCAGCAGCAGCGGCGACAACAACGACGACGACTACGACGGCGGCAGCGGCGGCGGCGGTGGATGGCCTGGAGGAGGCCATGGAGTTGGGCCAATAGATTCCAACGAATCCTCCAGTGTAACGTAGGTAGATCGAGGCGAGCTCAAGACCTGCTCTTCCAGACCATCCGGGAGAGCAGAGTCGCCCTCGCTGTGGTGGCGGAACCGCATCGCGTTCCCGACTCTCCCAACTGGGTCGGGGACTTGGACGGGACAGCGGCAGTCGGATGGATGACAGCGACAACGACAACGACGCCCGGCACTCCCGGCGTCCTGCTGGAACGCGGCAACGGCTACGTCGCGGTCGAGTGGGCAGGGATTGCTGTGGTGGGGGTATACGTATCTCCCAACAGCGGCCTGGTCGCGTTCGGAGCGTTCCTCGACGGAGTGGGCGACTGCATCAGGAGGATATGCCGTCCCCGACAGCTACTCGTGCTCGGGGACTTCAACGCCCGCTCCACGCAGTGGAACGACACGCGAACCACCACAAGGGGAAGAATGGTGGCCGACTGGGCCGCGGGACTTGGACTGCTGCTGTCCAACAGAGGATCGACGAGCACGTGCCAGGCCTGGAGGGGGTCCTCCGTCATCGACCTGACCTGGGCCACCGCCAACCTACACCGGAGAGTGCGCGACTGGAGGGTGCTGGACGGGGTCGAGACTCTGTCCGACCATCTCTACGTGATGATGGAGCTCGCCCCGGAAACCACGTCCACCGGACGGGCCGTCGGCAGCAACGACACCGGAGGGCCGAACCGTTCCCGCCATCCGCCAACACCGAGAAGAAGATGGCGGGCGAAAGACAGGAACCGGGATCTTCTGCAAGCCGCTGTCTCCGTGTCCGCATGGAGTTGGGACGCGCGGACAACGCGGGACGACGGCGGCAGCAGCATAGACGAGGAGGCGGAGGATCTGCGGAGAGACATGGCCGCGGCCTGTGACGCCTCAATGCCGCGCTCCAGTACCAGCCACGGAGCGCGAGCCCCGGGCGTCTACTGGTGGACGGAGGAGATAGCCGCCCTCAGAAGAGGATGCGCACTGGCACGTACAGCGCTGCAGAGGGCCCGGCGCAGGCGAACGCGCGACGAGGAGAGGATCTCCCGCTGTTACGACGCGTACAGGGAGAAGAGGAGGATACTCCAGTGGGAGATCCGGACGGCGAAAGCCCGGGCCTGGGATGAGCTCGTCGAATCGGTCGAGGCCGATCCATGGGGGAGGCCCTACCGGTTGGTCACGAGGAGGCTACGACCACCGGCACCCCCATTGACCGCGAGTATGGAGCCGGGGTTGCTCGACACGGTTCTGAGCGCTCTGTTCCCGCGACAGCAACAGGACAGCACGGACAACGTCGACGCGACGAGGGGGAGGACGCCGCCGCTCCGCTCCAACAACACCGTCGCGGAGTGGAGGGAAGAGCTGCGAGTGACGAAGGAAGAGTTACTCGCGGCAACGAAGAGGATGGCGTCCCGCGGCGACGTGGCACCCGGTCCGGACGGAATACCGGGCCGTGTCTGGGCAGAGTCGATGGAGACCCTGGCTCCCCGTCTGCAGCACGTCTTCACGCGGTGCATGAGGGAAGGCGCGTACCCACGGGCGTGGAGGACGGCGAGGCTGGTGCTGCTGCGCAAGGAGGGCCGCCCGCCGGACTCGCCGTCCGCGTACAGACCGATATGCCTTCTGGACGAGGCTGGCAAGCTCCTGGAAAGGATAATCGCCGCCCGTCTGGAGGCGCATATCACGGAGCGCGGATCCGGCTGGCACGATAGCCAGTTCGGATTCAGAAAAGGAAGATCCACCGTGGACGCCGTGAAGATGGTGCGGACGACCGCCGACGACATGGTAGCGCGGGGAGGAGTGGCCATCGCGGTCTCATTGGACGTGACCAACGCGTTCAACACGATCCCCTGGGCCAGGATCGTGGAGGCGCTGGAGAGGCTGGAGGTGCCCGCGTACCTGGTTCGCCTGATACGGTCGTACCTCAGCGACCGTTGGATCGGGTACGCGGGCCGAAACGGCGCGGAGGAGAGGAGGCCGGTGGAGCGCGGTGTCCCGCAGGGGTCGGTCCTGGGACCCATACTGTGGATCACCGCGTACGACTCGGTTCTCCGTTGCCCCATGCCGCCGGGCACGGCCTTGGTGTGCTACGCCGACGACACCTTGGTCATGGCCGGCGGCGGGGGATGGTACGAGGCGCAGGCGATCGCGGACGTGGCGGTGGCGCGCGCGGTGAGGGCGATAGGAAGACTGGGGCTGAACGTGTCGCCGGCCAAGACGGAGGCCGTGGGGTTCTTCGACCGTCGTCGCAGAGGAGCCCCACCGTCCGGACTGTGCGTCAGGTGCGACGGCGAGGACGTACCGGTGAGAGCCCAGATGAGGTACCTGGGCCTCACCATCGACAGCGGATGGACGTTCGAGCCCCACTTCGAGGAACTGGTGCCGAAGGTGGCAGCCGCAGCCAACGCCCTGTGCGGCTTGCTGCCCAACATCGGTGGAGCGGGAACGAGAGTGCGCCGCCTCTACGAGGGAGTGGTGAGATCGAGGGTCCTCTACGGGGCCCCCGTATGGGCCGAAGAACTGCTGGCCAACCGTCGCAGCCTGACCCTGCTACGGAGGCTGCACAGGACGACCGCCATCAGGATCGCGCGTGCATACCGAACGGTGTCGCACGCGTCGGCGTCCGTGCTGGCCGCGTCCCCGCCGTTCGAGCTGCAGGCCCTTGCGCTCCAACGGTTGTACAACCACCGTAGGGCCCTGGGCTCGGACGGTGGCGGCGGCGAACGTCCGTTCCAGGACGTGTGGAGGGAGACGCGGCACAGGGTCTGGGAGAGATGGCGCGCCCAACTAACCGAGGAGGACATGTCACGGCCACACCGGGCCGTGCGCGCCGTCCTCCCCAACTGGGAGGCGTGGCGGGACCGCGGCGGGGTCCCTTTGACGTACAGGATGACGCAGGTGCTCACCGGCCACGGTGTGTTCGGTGAGTTCCTGAGAAGAATCCAGCGTGAGGTGACGTCAATCTGTCACCACTGCCAGGAGGAAGAGGACACGGCGCAGCACACGCTGGAGCGTTGTCCGGCGTGGGAGGTACCGCGCCGCGTGCTACGTCTCGCCATAGGCGACGGGTTGGCCCCCGAGGCGCTCGTGGAGGCGACGCTGAGGAGTCCGCAGGAGTACGCGGCCGTCCGCACCTTCTGCGAGCAGGTCATGCTGGCGAAGGAGCGGGCGGAGCGGAGCAGGGAGAAGAACCGCGACCCCTGCCGGGTCGTGCGCGGACGAAGAGGAGCGCGAGGAGGAGCAACGTCGACGACGCGACGCCGCGCGACCGCGGCGCCACCACCGACGCCGCCGTCGTAGAAGAGCGCGCGCGCGCGTTCGTCCGAAGGGGAAAAAACAGGCCGTCAAGCCGGGGAGGGTCTGGGTCCCTGCCCGGAATTGCACGACGGCCCACGGAACGCCGGCGCCGCGGGGGCTGGTGGTCACCCCCCGGCTGCCAAGAAGAGGATGTCCCCTGCGAAAAATCTCGCGGGGGAGCGACGAGGGAGCGCCCTGGACCGAGAGCTTCGAGACAGGAAACGGGACGCTCCCGAGAACCGTCACGGCGACCATCGTGGGGTTTTAGTCGGTAAGAGTCCGACACTACCCGCCGCCGCCTCCCAGAGGGCGGCCGGGTGTCCATGAGGATTTCCCCACGTATAAAAAAAAAAAAAAAAAAAGGTTGGGGTTAGGTTGGGGTTAGGTTGGGGTTAGGTTGGGGTTAGGTTGGGGTTAGGTTGGGGTTAGGTTGGGGTTAGGTTGGGGTTAGGTTGGGGTTAGGTTGGGGTTAGGTTGGGGTTAGGTTGGGGTTAGGTTGGGGTTAGGTTGGGGTTAGGTTGGGGTTAGGTTGGGGTTAGGTTGGGGTTAGGTTGGGGTTAGGTTGGGGTTAGGTTGGGGAGCACGAGGTGGGTATGGGTTCTTAGGGCGTAGTACCACGCCCTGGGAAACCCCGATGGATCTGATATTCTCCTATAGTCGGGTGGCGGCTGGTGGGTCCTTCGGGACTGGCCAGTTTGCTGATCCGGTGCGGGGAATTTCGGAGAAGTTGGTGGGCCCATATCTGCCAAGACCACTCACCTCACCTTCTCGTGGGGCTCCCCGTCACCCTGCATCGGCTTTGACCGATGCAGGGTGCGAAAGAGTGAGTGGCGCCAGGATGGAATACCGTTGACAACTACGGCAAAAATTAAACAAAATATGATGGACAAAATAAGGAGTGAAAAGGTTTACGGTGCAGGGGAGGGATACCCCAGTACCGGCGCAGGCGTGGGTGGTCAAGTGGGCCCCACTGCGTCGTCATCTAACGACCACGGCCGCTCGGGGGTGGATAGCCAGGCCCTCGTTTGTGTTACTGCGACTGGCAAAGGTAGTGAAGAAGGAAGGATGGAGGTGACCCAGGAGGACAACGGGCCACCACTTACCAGGAGTAGGAGCTCCCTTAGGAGAGCTTCAGGAGGGACGGGGAGCGTCTTTGCCGTCCCGGCCCCAGTAGGCGACGCCACACCGCCAGTGGCACCAGGAGGATCAAGGACGCCAGCGAGGTCCGACGACGAAGAGTCGGTCGCCTCGTACACGTCACATTCGTCGGCCGCCTCGTCGACGTGCAGGGGCAAGAAACGGAAGCTTGCCTGCATGATACCGGAGGTGCCCGATGAGATGATGCAGGTGGTGAGGAGGACCTCGCCGGAAGACGTTTGCGCCGAGGTGGTGAGGTGTCTGGGAAACGTCAGCATGGTGGCGGCGAGGTCGTCGAATTTGAAGGGGACATACGTCAAGCTGCTGAGGGAGTCAGTGAACTACCTCACCGCCGCGTGGGCGCTTGAGATGATGAGGAGGTACGGACTGGAGCCCGGCAGCGGGTCTGGGGCCGCAAGGCTGGCTGACGCGAGAAACGCCCTGCTGGAGGAAGAGATCGCGTTCCTTCGTAGCCAAGTTGCGTCCCTTAGCAACGAACTGGCGAGAAGGGACGCCAACGCGCAGGGACGTATCACCTCTGGTCCCAGCGATTCTCCTCGCGAGAACAACGACGAGAGCGGGAGCCTCGCTGCCGTGGAGAAGAGGATGGAGAAGAGGATGGAAGAGATTGCGGCGTCGATAATGCGGCGGATCGACGAGCGTTTCGAGAGGGGCCGCGCAAGCGGCGCCGAAACGCGGAAGGGAGCCACCGAGCGCGGTATCACGGCTCCCTCCGTCGCCGCCCCCACTGCCGCCATCACCACCGGGAGCATCCCGAAGCCTCCAGCGAAGGCGCGGGAGGAGGACGAATGGAGACCAGTGGTCTCCAAAACAGCGCGCAGGAGGCGCAGGAGGAGGAGGGGAGTGGCTTTCGCCGCCGAGGAGACGGCGAGAGCAACAGGAGGAAGGGCCGCACCCCCGACGAGGGCAGCGGCACCGCTGCCGGCGGAAAGGCTGCTGCGGCAACGGCAGCAGCAGCAGCCCCAGGGAAGAACGGCGCGGGCGCCCAAACCGGGCGTCTCCACGTCCAAGAAGCCAACGACGGCGACGGCGAGAACGGCCTCGCTCCCTCGCGCACCGCGAACATCCGCGGTGACATTGACGCTCAACGAGGGAGCGAAGATGACGTACGCCGAGGTCATCGCCACGGCCAGGAGGAGCATCCCGCTGACTGATATCGGAGTACAGTCGGTCGGGATGAAGAAGGCGATGTCGGGCGCCATCATAATCAAGGTGCCCGGCGACAAAGAAAGGGAGAAAGCGTCCCGGCTGGCGTCACATCTGACCAGGGTGCTGGATCCGGCAACCGTCAGGGTGGCGGCTCCAGTGAAGACGGCGGAGCTGCGGGTCGTCGGGATCGACATCTCGCTACAGAGGGAAGAGCTGCGGCAGGCGCTGGCTTTGGCGGCGGGCTGCGCGGTCCCGGAGGTGCAGGTCGGCGAGATTGGAGCATCCAGGGACGGTCTTGGCTCGGTGTACGTCAAGTGCCCGGTGGCCGGGGCCCGTAAGATAGCCCGGGCTGGGAGTATCGCCCTGGGTTGGTCCACTGCGAGGGTCGTCGCCATACCAAGACGGCCCTTGCAGTGCTACAGGTGCCTGGAACTCGGACACGTGAGAGCCACTTGCGTGTCCGCCGTGGATCGCGGGCAGATCTGTTACAGGTGCGGCGGAAGCGGACATCGCGCGAGAGGCTGTCCCGCCTCCGTGCCCAAATGCCCCCTGTGCGATTCGCTCGGGGTCCCGGCCAATCACAGGATGGGAGGGGTGGCATGCACGCCGCCGAAGACAACAACAACAAGCAGGAGGAGAGGACCCACCCGCGGACTAGCCACCGCCGGAGGGACATCTGGAAGCACCGACGCCACCGCCACCGCCGTCGCCGCCGCCGTCGCCGCCAAAGAATTGGCAGCAGCAGCGGCGACAACGACGACGACGACGACAACAGCAACGGCGGCGGCGGTGGATGGCCTGGAGGAGGCCATGGAGTTGGGCCAATAGATTCCAACGAATCCTCCAGTGCAACGTAGGTAGATCGAGGCGAGCTCAAGATCTGCTCTTCCAGACCATCCGGGAGAGCAGAGTCGCCCTCGCTGTGGTGGCGGAACCGCATCGCGTTCCCGACTCTCCCAACTGGGTCGGGGACTTGGACGGGACAGCGGCAGTCGGATGGACGACAGAGACAACGACAACGACGCCCGGCATTCCCGGCGTCCTGCTGGAACGCGGCAACGGCTACGTCGCGGTCGAGTGGGCAGGGATTGCCGTGGTGGGGGTATACGTATCTCCCAACAGCGGCCTGGTCGCGTTCGGGGCGTTCCTCGACGGAGTGGGCGACTGCATCAGGAGGATATGCCGTCCCCGACAGCTACTCGTGCTCGGGGACTTCAACGCCCGCTCCACGCAGTGGAACGACACGCGAACCACCACAAGGGGAAGAATGGTGGCCGACTGGGCCGCGGGACTTGGACTGCTGCTGTCCAACAGAGGATCGACGAGCACGTGCCAGGCCTGGAGGGGGTCCTCCGTCATCGACCTGACCTGGGCCACCGCCAACCTACACCGGAGAGTGCGCGACTGGAGGGTGCTGGACGGGGTCGAGACTCTGTCCGACCATCTCTACGTGATGATGGAGCTCGCCCCGGAAACCACGTCCACCGGACGGGCCGTCGGCAGCAACGACACCGGAGGGCCGAACCGTTCCCGCCATCCGCCAACACCGAGAAGAAGATGGCGGGCGAAAGACAGGAACCGGGATCTTCTGCAAGCCGCTGTCTCCGTGTCCGCATGGAGTTGGGACGCGCGGACAACGCGGGACGACGGCGGCAGCAGCATAGACGAGGAGGCGGAGGATCTGCGGAGAGACATGGCCGCGGCCTGCGACGCCTCAATGCCGCGCTCCAGTACCAGCCACGGAGCGCGAGCCCCGGGCGTCTACTGGTGGACGGAGGAGATAGCCGCCCTCAGAAGAGGATGCGCACTGGCACGTACAGCGCTGCAGAGGGCCCGGCGCAGGCGAACGCGCGATGAGGAGAGGATCTCCCGCTGTTACGACGCGTACAGGGAGAAGAGGAGGATACTCCAGTGGGAGATCCGGACGGCGAAAGCCCGGGCCTGGGACGAGCTCGTCGAATCGGTCGAGGCTGATCCATGGGGGAGGCCCTACCGGTTGGTCACGAGGAGGCTACGACCACCGGCACCCCCATTGACCGCGAGTATGGAGCCGGGGTTGCTCGACACGGTTCTGAGCGCTCTGTTCCCGCGACAGCAACAGGACAGCACGGACAACGTCGACGCGACGAGGAGGAGGACGCCGCCGCTCCGCTCCAACAACACCGTCGCGGAGTGGAGGGAAGAGCTGCGAGTGACGAAGGAAGAGTTACTCGCGGCAACGAAGAGGATGGCGTCCCGCGGCGACGTGGCACCCGGTCCGGACGGAATACCGGGCCGTGTCTGGGCAGAGTCGATGGAGACCCTGGCTCCCCGTCTGCAGCACGTCTTCACGCGGTGCATGAGGGAAGGCGCGTACCCACGGGCGTGGAGGACGGCGAGGCTGGTGCTGCTGCGCAAGGAGGGCCGCCCGCCGGACTCGCCGTCCGCGTACAGACCGATATGCCTTCTGGACGAGGCTGGCAAGCTCCTGGAAAGGATAATCGCCGCCCGTCTGGAGGCGCATATCACGGAGCGTGGATCCGGCTGGCACGATAGCCAGTTCGGATTCAGAAAAGGAAGATCCACCGTGGACGCCGTGAGGATGGTGCGGACGACCGCCGACGACATGGTAGCGCGGGGAGGAGTGGCCATCGCGGTCTCATTGGACGTGACCAACGCGTTCAACACGATCCCCTGGGCCAGGATCGTGGAGGCGCTGGAGAGGCTGGAGGTGCCCGCGTACCTTGTTCGCCTGATACGGTCGTACCTCAGCGACCGTTGGATCGGGTACGCGGGCCGAAACGGCGCGGAGGAGAGGAGGCCGGTGGAGCGCGGTGTCCCGCAGGGGTCGGTCCTGGGACCCATACTGTGGATCACCGCGTACGACTCGGTCCTCCGTTGCCCCATGCCGCCGGGCACGGCCTTGGTGTGCTACGCCGACGACACCTTGGTCATGGCCGGCGGCGGGGGATGGTACGAGGCGCAGGCGATCGCGGACTTGGCGGTGGCGCGCGCGGTGAGGGCGATAGGAAGACTGGGGCTGAACGTGTCGCCGGCCAAGACGGAGGCCGTGGGGTTCTTCGACCGTCGTCGCAGAGGAGCCCCACCGTCCGGACTGTGCGTCAGGTGCGACGGCGAGGACGTACCGGTGAGAGCCCAGATGAGGTACCTGGGCCTCACCATCGACAGCGGATGGACGTTCGAGCCCCACTTCGAGGAACTGGTTCCGAAGGTGGCAGCCGCAGCCAACGCCCTGTGCGGCTTGCTGCCCAACATCGGTGGAGCGGGAACGAGAGTGCGCCGCCTCTACGAGGGAGTGGTGAGATCGAGGGTCCTCTACGGGGCCCCCGTATGGGCCGAAGAACTGCTGGCCAACCGTCGCAGCCTGACCCTGCTACGGAGGCTGCACAGGACGACCGCCATCAGGATCGCGCGTGCATACCGAACGGTGTCGCACGCGTCGGCGTCCGTGCTGGCCGCGTCCCCACCGTTCGAGCTGCAGGCCCTTGCGCTCCAACGGTTGTACAACCACCGTAGGGCCCTGGGCTCGGACGGTGGCGGTGGAGGCGGCGAACGTCCGTTCCAGGACGTGTGGAGGGAGACGCGGCACAGGGTCTGGGAGAGATGGCGCGCCCAACTAACCGAGGAGGACATGTCACGGCCACACCGGGCCGTGCGCGCCGTCCTCCCCAACTGGGAGGCGTGGCGGGACCGCGGCGGGGTCCCTCTGACGTACAGGATGACGCAGGTGCTCACCGGCCACGGTGTGTTCGGTGAGTTCCTGAGAAGAATCCAGCGTGAGGTGACGTCAATCTGTCACCACTGCCAGGAGGAAGAGGACACGGCGCAGCACACGCTGGAGCGTTGTCCGGCGTGGGAGGTGCCGCGCCGCGTGCTACGTCTCGCCATAGGCGACGGGTTGGCCCCCGAGGCGCTCGTGGAGGCGACGCTGAGGAGTCCACAGGAGTACGCGGCCGTCCGCACCTTCTGCGAGCAGGTCATGCTGGCGAAGGAGCGGGCGGAGCGGAGCAGGGTGAAGAACCGCGACCCCTGCCGGGTCGTGCGCGGACGAAGAGGAGCGAGAGGAGGAGCAACGTCGACGACGCGACGCCGCGCGACCGCGGCGCCACCACCGACGCCGCCGTCGTAGAAGAGCGCGCGCGCGCGTTCGTCCGAAGGGGAAAAAACAGGCCGTCAAGCCGGGGAGGGTCTGGGTCCCTGCCCGGAATTGCACGACGGCCCCACGGAACGCCGGCGCCGCGGGGGCCGGTGGTCACCCCCCGGCTGCCAAGAAGAGAAAGAAGAGGATGTCCCCTGCGAAAAATCTCGCGGGGGAGCGACGAGGGAGCGCCCTGGACCGAGAGCTTCGAGACAGGAAACGGGACGCTCCCGAGAACCGTCACGGCGACCATCGTGGGGTTTTAGTCGGTAAGAGTCCGACACTACCCGCCGCCGCCTCCCAGAGGGCGGCCGGGTGTCCATGAGGATTTCCCCACGTATAAAAAAAAAAAAAAAAAAGGTTGGGGTTAGGTTGGGGTTAGGTTGGGGTTAGGTTGGGGTTAGGTTGGGGTTAGGTTGGGGTTAGGTTGGGGTTAGGTTGGGGTTAGGTTGGGGTTAGGTTGGGGTTAGGTTGGGGTTGGGTTGGGGTTGGGTTGGGGTTAGGTTGGGGTTAGGTTGGGGTTAGGTTGGGGTTAGGTTAGGTTGGGGTTAGGTTGGGGTTAGGTTGGGGTTAGGTTGGGGTTAGGTTGGGGTTAGGTTGGGGTTAGGTTGGGGTTAGGTTGGGGTTAGGTTGGGGTTAGGTTGGGGTTAGGTTGGGGTTAGGTTGGGGTTAGGTTGGGGTTAGGTTGGGGTTAGGTTGGGGTTAGGTTGGGGTTAGGTTGGGGTTAGGTTGGGGTTAGGTTGGGGTTAGGTTGGGGTTAGGTTGGGGTTAGGTTGGGGTTAGGTTGGGGTTAGGTTGGGGTTAGGTTGGGGTTAGGTTGGGGTTAGGTTGGGGTTAGGTTGGGGTTAGGTTGGGGTTAGGTTGGGGTTAGGTTGGGGTTAGGTTGGGGTTAGGTTGGGGTTAGGTTGGGGTTAGGTTGGGGTTAGGTTGGGGTTAGGTTGGGGTTAGGTTGGGGTTAGGTTGGGGTTAGGTTGGGGTTAGGTTGGGGTTAGGTTGGGGTTAGGTTGGGGTTAGGTTGGGGTTAGGTTGGGGTTAGGTTGGGGTTAGGTTGGGGTTAGGTTGGGGTTAGGTTGGGGTTAGGTTGGGGTTAGGTTGGGGTTAGGTTGGGGTTAGGTTGGGGTTAGGTTGGGGTTAGGTTGGGGTTAGGTTGGGGTTAGGTTGGGGTTAGGTTGGGGTTAGGTTGGGGTTAGGTTGGGGTTAGGTTGGGGTTAGGTTGGGGTTAGGTTGGGGTTAGGTTGGGGTTAGGTTGGGGTTAGGTTGGGGTTAGGTTGGGGTTAGGTTGGGGTTAGGTTGGGGTTAGGTTGGGGTTAGGTTGGGGTTAGGTTGGGGTTAGGTTGGGGTTAGGTTGGGGTTAGGTTGGGGTTAGGTTGGGGTTAGGTTGGGGTTAGGTTGGGGTTAGGTTGGGGTTAGGTTGGGTTAGGTTGGGGTTAGGTTGGGTTAGGTTGGGGTTAGGTTGGGGTTAGGTTGGGGTTAGGTTGGGGTTAGGTTGGGGTTAGGTTGGGGTTAGGTTGGGGTTAGGTTGGGGTTAGGTTGGGGTTAGGTTGGGGTTAGGTTGGGGTTAGGTTGGGGTTAGGTTGGGGTTAGGTTGGGGTTAGGTTGGGGTTAGGTTGGGGTTAGGTTGGGGTTAGGTTGGGGTTAGGTTGGGGTTAGGTTGGGGTTAGGTTGGGGTTAGGTTGGGGTTAGGTTGGGGTTAGGTTGGGGTTAGGTTGGGGTTAGGTTGGGGTTAGGTTGGGGTTAGGTTGGGGTTAGGTTGGGGTTAGGTTGGGGTTAGGTTGGGGTTAGGTTGGGGTTAGGTTGGGGTTAGGTTGGGGTTAGGTTGGGGTTAGGTTGGGGTTAGGTTGGGGTTAGGTTGGGGTTAGGTTGGGGTTAGGTTGGGGTTAGGTTGGGGTTAGGTTGGGGTTAGGTTGGGGTTAGGTTGGGGTTAGGTTGGGGTTAGGTTGGGGTTAGGTTGGGGTTAGGTTGGGGTTAGGTTGGGGTTAGGTTGGGGTTAGGTTGGGGTTAGGTTGGGGTTAGGTTGGGGTTAGGTTGGGGTTAGGTTGGGGTTAGGTTGGGGTTAGGTTGGGGTTAGGTTGGGGTTAGGTTGGGGTTAGGTTGGGGTTAGGTTGGGGTTAGGTTGGGGTTAGGTTGGGGTTAGGTTGGGGTTAGGTTGGGGTTAGGTTGGGGTTAGGTTGGGGTTAGGTTGGGGTTAGGTTGGGGTTCGGTTCGAGGAGCGAAGGCGGGCGGACGTGTTTTTGGCGCGCTCCGATTAATATCGTGTGTGTGTGTAATTGTGGGCTTTGTGTGTGCTGAAAAATAATTTGTGGTAATTTAAATAGTGCGCAAATTATGCGATGAAGGTGAAATAGTGGTTTATGTTGCGTATATTTGCGAAAATTATAGAAATGTAAGCGGTACGTGGCGAGTACGTAGCCGCAAATTTTTACGCGGTTTATTTGAGAGTTTTAGGAGTTTTTTGGGATGTGTAATGTAATAAGGAGTGTTAATGGATAAAACTGTGATTAATGAGTGCTGTAAATTCGGTTTTATTAAATCGTTTTCGGTAATTGAGTGCCCGGGTTAAAGGGTTAATGTGAGGTTAGGCGAGAGCGAGGTACCATTCGGTTGGATTTCTTTCGATTAATTAAAAATTTTCGTCATCATTATGGTAGTCACTCGATAGAGGAGAGTTTAGCGATCACGCCAATATATTTTTGGGTCTGAATTTAACTTGTAGGTCTTAAATTTTTAATAAGTAGTTGTGGGTTAGTCGTAGGGATAAAGTCGAGTTTTTAGTCGAATTTTCCTTAAATTTGAAGTCGAGAGGGTTTATGACCCCCTTTTGAGGGTTTTGATGTGGTTTGGTGTTAATCTGGAGTGTTAATTTAATAGTTATATGTTGTTCGAGGTTTTGTTTTGTTTTGATTTGAAATTGGTTATGTGAGGTTATAATTCAGTGCCTTATTGAGAGTAGTGGCAATTTTACGTTATTGGTGGTTAAAAAGGATAGAAATCCTCAATAAGGATCGTTTGTTTGAGTTTTGAAATATTTTGTGAGATTGGGTGCTTTCCTATTTTAGCCAATTAGCTTTTGCGTTCAATATAAAGTGCGTAGTGGCATGCTGCGAGTCTCAAAATATTATTAGTTGGTTATTATTCATGACTTATGGTAGTGACTAGAGATCTCGAAATGCAAATAGAAGGTTTAGTTTAGTTCATTGAACAATCTACTGGAGGAAAATATATTATATATGTGAGATGTTTAGTCGAATGTGAGTCGTAGTGCTCAGCGAGTCTCAATGTTTTATTGTTTTGTTTGATATCGCTGATGATATATTAGTCAACGACTAGTGTTCTTGTATGCTATTAAGGAGTACGAAATTATGAAATTTTAAATTTTTGATTCAATGCAATATATGGCGGTCTGTATTGTCCGAGGAATATACTGTGGCTGATGCGAGGTAAAGCGTAGAGTCGATGCACTCCAAATCTGGAAGTATAAATTTTGGGTTATTTTTTACATTATATATAGTTCAAACCTAGTAATTTTGACCGTTATACTTACGGCTTGTGAGGTGATGATTATTGTATGGAGGTGGTTCATTTATTTCATTTGTTGAAGCAAAATGTTGGGTTTCGTTGTAAATTAATTATGAGTGTTTTGGTAATGAGTAGTTCCGCATTCCAAAACAGGTAGTTGGGATAATAGTTAGGAGTGGATTATGCCATATCTGGAATCATAATATTGGATTAGATTTATAAATCATTAAGAAGTTTGTGGTAACGATAATATAATTAGGAGTAGTTATACATATGAGTGGCCTAGTTGGGTATTAGTTTTTCATTTTTTCATTTTTTCATTTTCATTTTATACCTTATTGCCGGTTGGATATTATAAGCAACAGTTGTAAGCGATATAAAATGTAATGAGTATCATACTTATGTTTTTCGGTTATCTGGAAGTAATAGTTTAGAGTGTATTGAGTTTTCATACCTGAAATCAAAATTAGTGTGATAGTATAATCAATAGAAGTAAGCCTATTCTATTTATAAGGAGTAGGCATACTAAGGGTTTTGAATCTGTTGGTATAAATAGAATGGAGTAGTATTGAATCTACATCTGAAAGTAGAAATATAGGGTTATATTATCTAGCAATAGTAGAGTTTATATAACTATAATGAGTTAGGTGCTTACCATTTTGGATAAACTGGCCGTAACTGTATGGGAGAGGGGCTATTTTCTATTTTTCTATTTTTCTATTTTCTATTTTTCTATTTTTTCTATTTTCTTTTTCCTTCTTTTTTCTTTTTTCCTTCTATTTTATTTTTTCCTTCTTGTTGCTTTTTTCTCTTTTCTTCCTTTTCTTTTTTTTTCTTTTTTTCTTTATTTCTCTCCGAAAGCAGGAATAGTTTATTACTCTACATAGGAAGTTTAAATTTTAAATTTATTATAAGGTGTATTTTCATTTTCATATCTAATAGCTTTGGGTTTGTAAAATCAATAGTAACAGTAATATATAATTTACGAGTACCTTACTTTTTTGGTTAACTGGAAGTAATAGTTTGGAGTGTTTTTAGTTTTCATACCTGAAATCAAAAACAGGGTGATAGTATAATCAATAGAAGTAAGCCTATACTATTTATAGGAGTAGGCATACTTATGGTTTTTGACTCTGTTGGGAGAAATAGAATGGAGTAGTATTGAATCTACATCTGAAAATAGAAATATTGGGTTACATTTCCAGCAATAGTAGAGATTATATAATTTATAATGAGTAATGTGTTACCGTTTTGGATAAACTGGCCGTAACTGTATAGGAGGGGGGCTATTTTCTTTCCTTCTTTTTGAAAGCAGGAAAATAGTTTATTACTCTACATAAGAAGTTTAAATTTAAATTTTATCATAAGGTGTATTTTCATTTTCATACCTAATAGCTTGATTTGGGTTAGCAAAATCAACAGTAGCTGTAATATATAATTTATCGAGTACCTTACATATTTGGTTAACGGGAAGTAACAGTTTGGAGTGTATTTAGTTTTCATATCTGAAACCAAAATTAGCGAGATAGTATAATCAATAGAAAATTAGAATGGTTAAGTATATAATCTACACCCGTAAGTTGAAATATTGGGTTACGTTACATAGCTATAGATGTGTTTTTAGGATTGTATAATTTATAATGAGTAATGTGCTTACCGTTTGGATAAGTTGGTCACAACTCTGCTGGGGAGGGGCTACTTATTTCTTTCTTTCTTTCTGAAAGCAGGAATAATAGTTTATTACTCTACATAAGAAGTTTAAATTTGAATTTACTATAAGGTGTACTTTCATTCTCATACCCAATTCCTTGATTTGAGTTAGCAAAATCTATATTAGTAGTAATTATATTAGTTAACGAGTACCTTACATTTGGTTAACTGGAAGTAATAGTTTGGAGTGTTTTTAGTTTACATACCTGAAATCAAAAACAGGGTGATAGTATAATCAATAGAAGTAAGCCTATACTATTTATAGGAGTAGGCATACTTATGGTTTTGACTCTGTTGGGAGAAATAGAATGGAGTAGTATTGAATCTACATCTGAAAATAGAAATATTGGGTTACACTTCCAGAAATAGTAGAGATTATATAATTTTATATGAGTAATGTGTTACCGTTTTGGATAAACTGGCCGTAACTGTATAGGAGAGGGGCTATTTTCTCTCCTTCTTTCTGAAAGCAGGAAAATAGTTTATTACTCTACATAAGAAGTTTAAATTTAATTTATTATAAGGTGTATTTTCATTTTCATACCTAATAGCTTGATTTGGGTTTGCAAAATTAATAGTAGCAGTAATATATAATTTAACGAGTACCTTACATATGTGGTTTACTGGAAGTAATAGCTTGGAGTGTATTTAGTTTTTATACCTGAAATCAAAATTAGTGTCATAGTATAATCAATAGAAGATTGTATAATTTATAATGAGTAATGTGCTTACCGTTTGGATAAGTTGGTCATAACTCTGCTGGGGAGGGGCTACTTATTTCTTTCTTTCTTTCTGAAAGCAGGAATAATAGTTTTTTACTCTACATAAGAAGTTTAAATTTAAATTTACTATAAGGTGTACTTTCATTCTCATTCCTAATACCTTGATTTGAGTTAGCAAAATCTATATTAGTAGTTATATATTAGTTAACGAGTACCTTACATTTGGTTAACTGGGAGTATTAGTTTGGAGTGAATTTAGTTTTCATTCCTGAAATCAGAATTGTTGTGATGTTATAATCAATAGAAGTAAGCCCATTCTATTTATGAGGAGTAGGCATACTTATGGCTTTGACTCTGTTGGGAGAAATAGAATGGAGTAGTATTGAATCTATATCTGAAAATAGAAATATTGGGTTACACTTCCAGAAATAGTAGAGATTATATAATTTTATATGAGTAATGTGTTACCGTTTTGGATAAACTGGCCGTAACTGTATAGGAGAGGGGCTATTTTCTCTCCTTCTTTCTGAAAGCAGGAAAATAGTTTATTACTCTACATAAGAAGTTTAAATTTAAATTTATCATAAGGTGTTTTTTTCATTTTCATACCTAATAGCTTGATTTGGGTTGCAAAATTAATAGTAGCAGTAATATATAATTTAACGAGTACCTTACATATTTGGTTTACTGGAAGTAATAGCTTGGAGTGTATTTAGTTTTTATACCTGAAATCAAAATTAGTGTCATAGTATAATCAATAGAAAATTAGAATGGTTAAGTATATAATCTACACCCGTAAGTTGAAATATTGGGTTACGTTACATAGCTATAGATGTGTTTTTAGGATTGTATAATTTATAATGAGTAATGTGCTTACCGTTTGGATAAGCTGGCCAAAACTCTGCTGGGGAGGGGCTACTTATTTCTTTCTTTCTTTCTGAAAGCAGGAATAATAGTTTATTACTCTACATAAGAAGTTTAAATTTAAATTTACTATAAGGTGTACTTTCATTCTCATTCCTAATACCTTGATTTGAGTTAGCAAAATCTATATTAGTAGGTATATATTAGTTAACGAGTACCTTACATTTGGTTAACTGGGAGTATTAGTTTGGAGTGAATTTAGTTTTCATTCCTGTAATCAGAATTGTTGTGATGTTATAATCAATAGAAGTAAGCCTATTCTATTTATGAGGAGTAGGCATACTTATGGCTTTGACTCTGTTGGGAGAAATAGAATGGAGTAGTATTAATCTACATCTGAAAATAGAAATATTGGGTTACACTTCCAGAAATAGTAGAGATTATATAATTTTATATGAGTAATGTGTTACCGTTTTGGATAAACTGGCCGTAACTGTATAGGAGAGGGGCTATTTTCTCTCCTTCTTTCTGAAAGCAGGAAAATAGTTTATTACTCTACATAAGAAGTTTAAATTTAAATTTATCATAAGGTGTATTTTCATTTTCATACCTAATAGCTTGATTTGGGTTTGCAAAATTAATAGTAGCAGTAATATATAATTTAACGAGTACCTTATATATTTGGTTTACTGGAAGTAATAGCTTGGAGTGTATTTAGTTTTTATACCTGAAATCAAAATTAGTGTCATAGTATAATCAATAGAAGATTGTATAATTTATAATGAGTAATGTGCTTACCGTTTGGATAAGTTGGTCACAACTCTGCTGGGGAGGGGCTACTTATTTCTTTCTTTCTTTCTGAAAGCAGGAATAATAGTTTATTACTCTACATAAGAAGTTTAAATTTAAATTTACTATAAGGTGTACTTTCATTCTCATTCCTAATACCTTGATTTGAGTTAGCAAAATCTATATTAGTAGTTATATATTAGTTAACGAGTACCTTACATTTGGTTAACTGGGAGTATTAGTTTGGAGTGTATTAGTTTTCATTCCTGTAATCAGAATTGTTGTGATGTTATAATCAATAGAAGTAAGCCTATTCTATTTATGAGGAGTAGGCATACTTATGGCTTTGACTCTGTTGGGAGAAATAGAATGGAGTAGTATTGAATCTACATCTGAAGATAGAAATATTGGGTTACACTTCCAGAAATAGTAGAGATTATATAATTTTATATGAGTAATGTGTTACCGTTTTGGATAGACTGGCCGTAACTGTATAGGAGAGGGGCTATTTTCTCTCCTTCTTTCTGAAAGCAGGAAAATAGTTTATTACTCTACATAAGAAGTTTAAATTTAAATTATCATAAGGTGTATTTTCATTTTCATACCTAATAGCTTGATTTGGGTTTGAAAATTAATAGTAGCAGTAATATATAATTTAACGAGTACCTTACATATTTGGTTTACTGGAAGTAATAGCTTGGAGTGTATTTAGTTTTTATACCTGAAATCAAAATTAGTGTCATAGTATAATCAATAGAAGATTGTATAATTTATAATGAGTAATGTGCTTATCGTTTGGATAAGTTGGTCACAACTCTGCTGGGGAGGGGCTACTTATTTCTTTCTTTCTTTCTGAAAGCAGGAATAATAGTTTATTACTCTACATAAGAAGCTTAAATTTGAATTTACTATAAGGGGTACTTTCATTCTCATACCCAATACCTTGATTTGAGCTAGCAAAATCTATATTAGTAGTAATTATACTAGTTAACGAGTACCTTACATTTGGTTAACTGGAAGTATTAGTTGGAGTGAATTTAGTTTTCATTCCTGATTTCAGAATTGTTGTGATGTTATAATCAATAGAAGTAAGCCTATTCTATTTATGAGGAGTAGGTATACCTATGGTTTTGACTCTGTTGGGAGAAATTGAATGGAGTAGTATTGAATCTACATCTGAAAATAGAAATATTGGGTTACACTTCCAGAAATAGTAGAGATTATATAATTTATAATGAATAAGGTGTTACCGTTTTGGATAAACTGGCCGTAACTGTATAGGAGGGGGGCTATTTTCTTTCCTTCTTTTTGAAAGCAGGAAAATAGTTTATTACTCTACATAAGAAGTTTAAATTTAAATATTATCATAAGGTGTAGTCTCATTTTCATACCTAATAACTCGATTTGGGTTAGCAAAATCAACAGTAGCTGTAATATATAATTTATCGAGTACCTTACATATTTGGTTAACTGGAAGTAACAGTTTGGAGTGTATTTAGTTTTCATATCTGAAACCAAAATTAGCGAGATAGTATAATCAATAGAAGTTAGTCTTTTTATTTATTTTTATTTTTATTTATATAAGGAGTATGTATACTTATGGGAGTAATAGATTACTATCTGACAAAAGAAGTGTAAATCATTATAAGGAGCACGCTATACTTACAGTATTTTTTAGTCGATAGCAGTATGGAATGAAAATCTTTTATAAATCTGCTTCTGAAAGCATAAATATCGTGTTACTATAATCTTTATAGGTAACGATAATATAATGTGAGTGGTTATGCATTCAGATTTGGTCTAGCTGAGTATTTTTATTGGAGTATTTTATGTGTATCTATATCAGGAGAAAGTCTACTTATGGTTTTGATTCTGTTGGTAGGAATAGATTGGTGAGGTAATAATTAACAGTTGAAAGCAGAAACTTTGGGGTTACTTTTATATATCCATAGAAGAAATTATTTATTACATGTAGAAATAGATATACTGTTTGGTTAAGTCGGTAGTTATTTATTCTTGTAGTATGTATATCACGAAGTTAGTGTTGGGCTATTATAATTTAATAGGAGTAACGTTAAAATGAGTTGTTGGTACTTACGTTACTGGGTGAGATGGTTGATTTGCTTGAAATGATTTGTAACTCTACGTGAAATATGCTTATGGGAATGACGAGTTTGGGAAATTTGGGTGGAGCGTTAGTAATTTATTTCATACCTGTAATAAATATGGGCTAGTTGGTTAATTCATGATATTGCGTAGGTTTATATAAATGCAAATTGAGGGGTAAATTATTTTTTGTAGGTGGGAATATACCTGAGTATAATGTCAGTTGAGGTTATGTAGACGGTTGGTATGTACTGGTGATGGGTATATTCTAATATTAGAGGCGGTACGTTTTGATGCTTTAGTATGAGCTAGTGCTTTTTTGATTATGATTTAAATTGTTTTATGGTGTCGTTATTCCGATATCAGTTGGTTTGCGACGGGTAATATAAGCTGTGGCTTCGTAGTCTATGCAGCGTTGTTGATTTTACATCTCCATCTGTAGTATAGATTACTATTGTAATAATTTGGCTCGACGTGAGTGGCAAGGGGTATTAATTTATTAATTTTTAATCTATTTTAATAATTAATTAAATTAAGTTGCACCTGGTGAAACCTACAAAATAGCTCCAAATTTTATGTGGTTATTTTTTTGTGAGTTTTTTGGTGCTTACCGAGCTTTTCTTGGAGAGTTTGGTGTCGAGCAGTTTTACAATTTGGGGACGATCGTCGTCGATGGAGATCTCTTCAAATTCGTGAGTACTTCAATATTTTTTTGTTTTTTAAGGTTATGTACTAAGTTTTTTCGTTGGCGCTTGCCTATGATGCGTGTTTTGTATAATGTAGTTTTGTTTGGCACACACTTAGCAATGCTGGGCTCATCGGTGCCCAGTTTGACACAATTATACGCACACAGATAATTTAGTAATTTAGTAAAAATTATTTTTTGAAGAAAGGGGTCTATACTGTATACACTAATGGTATGCGGTGATGACTACTGTCGTCTTCTGCGTTAAAATTCGGGTGGGCGCAGCACGATGCACGTGCTGGGTGCTTAGTCGCGTAGTGGAGTGGCGTCGCCACCGTACGGGTGTGAAAGAAGGATAGGGTTGCTCGTCAGAGTTCCTAGTTTGGCGAAATTTAGTCGGATTGACCAGAGTTCTATTTTACTTGAATATTTAATTTAAGCATATGTGCTCTTTGGTTTTCAGTTTAGTCATTATTCTTTGGTTATTGTTTTTCTTTCTTTCTTTCTGTTTATTTTCTTTCCTTTAAATTTCCTTTCCTTTAAATTTATAGTTTCTTATTATAGTAATTTTAGTTTAAGTTTAGCTAAAATTTTCAGTTTTCAGTTTACTTGCTTACTAGTTTTAGTGGGTAGTTTAGTTGTTTGCTAGTTAGTTATTTGTAAATATTTTTGCCTATTAACTATACTGTATTTTTACGTTATTGTTTAGACTATTCCCAGTTACTACGGTTCTAGTTTTTAGTAAATTTTTTCTTTATTTTCTTATTTTAGTTTATTTTTACTTTATTTTATTTATTTTCATTTTATTTTATTCTATTTTATTCTCATTATTAAGTAATTAGTTATTTAGTTTGTTTATTATTATCATTTTCTGTTTCTAGTATTTCATTCTGGTGTCTATTTTAGTTTATTTATATTTTTTATTCTATTTGGTTTAGTTACCCTTATTTATTTTATTTTCTGTTTTCGGTATTTTCTTTTGTTATGATATTGCAGTTTAGTCTGGCTTTTTTGATATTTCGCCTAGCTCATCATTTTTTGCTTATTCACTTGGTTCCTTAGTATTTTTTCTTTCATTAGCATTTTATTATTTTGTCCTTTTGTTTTACTTTGGTTAAATTAGTTACGGTTTTTTATTTACTTCTCTTCTTTTATTTTATTTAAGTTTATTTGTATAGAAATATCTTCATATTTTGGGTTCTCTAAGTTCTGTTCGTTCTCATTTTATTTTTTTTTTTTTTTTTTTTTTTTTTTTTTTTTTTATTTTACTTTGTTTTGACTCTGGTCTTCTCCGGTGTTAATGATCCGACTTTTGTAATCTAATTAAGACGTTTCTCGAGCCGAACCCCACCCCCCCCCTCCGTACCCCAAATTTGTAATTTTGGCAGGGAGTTATTGAGTAGCCCGAGGGCTATGTGTGGAAGATATATATTTGGAATGCGCAGGGCGTACGCGTGATTACGCTCCGATTCGGTTGGCTTTTTGTTGTCGGCTTGGCGAGTTTTGGGTTATGAGTGGTTACGTTTGGACGGTTTTCTTACCTGTTTTGTTGACGACATGGCGATATCCAAGGTTATGAATTATTTTTTCTTAAAAAATTATGGATAAGTCTGTAAAAGGAAATAAAGTTACGGCGCAGGGGGTTTCGGAGCCCCCAGGCCCCGTCGGGGTGTCGAGTGGCTCTCCAGGCTCGTCCCGACGGTCATCATGCTACTGGGAAAACGACGAGGGGGAGGTGGTTCCCCAGGCACCCCCTCGATCGGTAAAGGCGACTGGGTCGAAAAAGGAGATAAGGAGTGAAGCCCGGAAATCTAGAAACGGGTCTAACATTTCGTTGGAGGAGGTTTCCGAGAAGTTACGTAGTTATGGTACGTCCGTATCTTCACCCGGAAATAAAGGAGCGAGCGGGGGCAGGGATTTCAGCCCATCCCTTAGTCCGTTTGAGCCAAGTAGGAGGCTGCAGAGGACCCCAGAGGGGGTTCGTAAAACCGATAGAGTGGCCGGGAAGGAGAATGAGGGTCCGCGGGCGGAGAATGGGAAGAAAAAGAGCCCGCCAGTGCCGGCGGACAGAAGTAAAACCGGCAGTATTAAAACGGCCAGGTCGGTGATAGGGAGAGAGCCTGGTGCCGTTGGGGAGGTGATGGGAAATGGTAACTCAGCGGATTGTGCTGAGTGCGTAGTGATAAGGAAGGAGGAGTGGATCGCGATGCGGGACATTATAATGGAGGCCTACCAGGAGATAAATGCGATAATCGGCAGATTACACGTGTTATCCAGGATGGACCCGAAAATTCGCCAGCGGGCTCTAGCCGTTCGCGATAAGGCGAACGAATGCTGGGATAGGTTGGGGAAGTCCATGGCTGTAGAGCGAAGGATCAAGGTGGGAAGGGAAGTGGCCCAGAAGACGGTGAATACGTCGACACAGACCCCCTCTCGGGAAGGTGTGGCTGGTAAAACGGACAGCATGGATAGAAACTCCTCTTTCCTCGAGACTGGCGGGAAGAGGAAAAATGTGTCCCCCCCCGTTGAGGGAAATACAGGGACGGTCTTGAAGAGGAGCAGGAGAGGTGCGGCCTCCTACGCGTCGGCGTGCGGGTCAGCCAGTCGGGGTCAACCAGACCGGTTTGATAACGAGGCGAGTGACTCGGGTGGAGAATGGCGTGAAGTCATCAGCCGCAGAGAGAAGAGGCGTGCAAATGCCAGGATGCGGGCTGAGGAAGGGGACGAACCTCGGCGTGTTGATGTCCGGGGAGGCAGGCCCATCAGGAAGAAGGTTAGACCTGAGGCTCTTCTGGTTAAGGTGGGAGAAGGCCAAGATTGGCTGGAGACCTACAGAGGCCTCTTGTGTGCTAGGGATGCGCTGGACGATAGCATTGGCGTCAGAAAGACTCGGAAAGGCGACATCCTGGTGGAGCTGAAGGTGGGTGCGAAGGGTGATGAAGTTGCTGGTAGAATCAGGGAGTCGACTGATGGAAAGATCGCGGTCTCCCACCTCCAGAAAAGAGTCACCCTGGAGATCAAGGACATTGACCCCCTGGAAACGAGGGAGGACCTGGTTAGGGATCTAATCAGGGGTCTCCAAACGGGGGATGAAAAGGATGTGGTGGTCAAGACATTGAGAGCGGCACCTTGGGGTACGCAGACGGCGATCGTCGTGGTACCCGAGGGTCTCGTGAAAGCGGAAACGTGGAGGAGCAAGATAAGGACGGGCTTCACGATTGCCACTATGAAGATCCTCCCCAGGATAACGAGATGCTATAGGTGCCACGAGATCGGGCACCTGGCCATGGGGTGTAAGGTGTTGGGCCCTGGGAAGGAGAGATGTCGGAGATGTGGAGGTGCTGACCACGGGATTGCGGGATGTACCAACGCACCCATGTGTGTTTGGTGCAGCAGAAGTGGAGTGGGTCGGTTTGACCATGTCATGGGGTCTTTCGCGTGCCCCACCTATAGGAGTTATTTAAGTAGTGGGGGTAGTGGAGGTCGCAAAGCCTGAAGGTGCTACAGGTGAACCTTAATAGGAGTAGGCTGGCGCAAGAATTGTTCCAGCAGTTTGCGTGGGAGCGCCGGGTGGATGTGGTGCTGATCTCGGAGCCCAACAGGCAGCACCCCTTCTGGTACAACGATACTAAGGGGGACGCGTCCATCTGGGTCACGAGGTTCAACGGTCTCCACCCCAGCGAAGATACAGTTGCTGCGGACGATGGAATGGTGGGAATCGAGGTCGGGGAAACATATTGCGTGAGTGGTTACTGCTCACCCAACGTACCCCTGGCCACCTTCGAAGATTATGTCGGCAGGCTGGATCGTGTGTTGGTGTCATCGGCGAAGAATGAGAAGTGTACCATTGTCGCGGGTGACTTCAATGCAAAGTCGAAGGCCTGGGGTGGCAACACAACCGATACCAGAGGGAGGGTGCTGTCCGAGGCGCTACAAAAAAATCGTCTGGCTCCTATTAGGGTCGGTCCCGGTCCGACCTTTCAAAGAGGCTCCAGGGCGAGTTTCCTCGACGTTACAAGCGTCAACAGCAAGCTGCGTGAGAGGCACATACTTTCGGTGGTGGTGGACGAGTATAATGGGTCCGACCACAAGTATGTGCTTCATAAGTTCAAAAAGGAGCAGAGGAGCAGTTCGAGGTTCACTCGAAAGTACGCGACGAAGGACATGGTGCCGGAAGTAGTTATAAGAAACTTTGACGACGCGAAGGCGAGATTCCGAGGTCAAGACGACTCGCTCCAGAAGACCTTGGAGATGACTTGCGAGAATTCGCTGAAGAAGGTTCGCCCACCTAGAGGGAGTAGGAACCCAAACTACTGGTGGAATGAGGAGATTGCTCGGCTGCGCGAGATTGCGAAGTCGAAGAGACGGAGGGCGCAGGTTGCCGCGAAGAGGAAGGATGTGGGCGCCGATCAGAAGAGGGTGGAATACAAGAGGGCCAAAAGAGATCTGAGGTCCGCCATCTTCTATAGTAAGAAGATGGCTTGGAAGAAGTTCACCGCCACTCTCGACCGAGACCCGTGGGGCTTGCCGTACAAGACGGTTATTGCCAGGCTTAAGGCGGCTAAGCCTTACGTAAGTCTCGGAAGGGGGCAGGCGGAGAAGATCATCGATACCCTCTTCATAACGGAGGATTGTGGCGTGCTGGATTGCGGGAACGGCAGTGGTGACGCCGGGGGGATGACCGCCGTCGGAGAACTGATCCAGCCGGGCGATCTCAGCAGAGCGGTGGCCCGCTTGAAGGTGAAGAAGGCAGTGGGCGTGGACGGGATACCTGGGTCCATAATAAAGCTCATTCACCATCATAGAGCGCAGGATCTGCTGGCCATGGTGAATTTTATTTATGAGAATGGCAGAATACCGGCCAGTTGGAAGGTGGCCAGGTTGATCCTGCTAAATAAGCCCGGTAAAGACCCTAGGCTCCCGTCGTCGTACCGGCCCATTAGCGTGCTCCCCTCGATGAGCAAGGTTTGGGAGTACACGCTAAAGTGGGCCATCGAGAAGGAGATTGGCATGGATCCATTCCATCCAAACCAGTTTGGGTTCCGAAGGGGGAGGTGCACCGTTGACGCGATTATGAGGGTGACTAGGTTCGCCGAGACCTGCCGGAAGAAGAGGCTGGTCTGCGTCCTGATGTGCGTTGATATAAAAAACGCCTTCAACACGCTCAGTTGGGACGCGATCATGCAGGAGGTGAGGCGTAGGGGTCTCTCTCATGGTTTGACGAGGGTTCTCGGAAACTACTTGCAAGATCGATATGTAGTTTTCGAGAGTCCGAGCGGTACGGTGACTAGGAAGATTTACGGCGGGGTCCCACAGGGTTCGGTAGTGGGTCCCATGCTGTGGAATATCGTGTACGATGGTCTGTTGACCAGATTTGATAATTTGGTTAACGCTAAAGCGTTAGCATTCGCGGACGATCTTGCCATTCTGGTGGGCCTGAAGAGGACGGAGAGGGTGGAGAGCGTCTTGAGCCCTCTCATGAAGACGATCACCACCTGGTGTAATAACACGGGCCTCCGAATAGCGGGCGAAAAGACGGAGATCATTATGTTGACGGGGATGAGGGTCCCGAAGATTTTGGACGTGTGTTTGGTGGGAACGACGCTGTCTACGCGCGATACAGTAAAGTATCTCGGTGTCGTGCTGGACAGCAGAAGAACATTTACCCAGCATATTGTGGCGGTCTGCGCCCGTGCGGACGCAGTCGTGGGGGCCATTAGGGGCCTCCTGCCGAATGTGAACGGCCCCTCCAATGCCTGTAGGAGGCTTTACTACCGGGTATGGGAGTCGGTCGTGTTATACGCATCACCGGCGTGGAAGGATGCGCTGCATATGTCCAAGAGTATCGAGGAACTCCGGAGGGCTCAGCGAAGTGCGCTGATTGGCACCTCGACGGCGTACAGGACCGTTTCTCATGCGGCCCTGTGCGTGCTGACTGGGACGATGCCAATCCAGATTCGGGCTCGTTGGAGATGGAAGGAGTACGAGGCAAGGAAATCTGCCAGAAGCAATCCTGAAGAGCCGGAGGTATTTTCCGCTCGGTTGGCCAGATTGGAAGTGGAAGCAGTCGATGACTGGAGGAGGGAATGGTCACAATATAACGCTGAAAATTGGACCAGGAGGCTGATCGGAGATGGAGCTATCCTTTGGAAGAGGAACAGGGATATTGATCATTATACCATGCAGCTGCTTACAGGGCATGGTATATTTAATCAATATCGCCTGAGGATCGGCAAAGAAACGACCAATAGTTGCTGGGATTGCGGAGCGAGCCCGGACGACGCTGAACATGTGATACTGAGTTGCCCTAGGTGGGCTATGCAGCGCACCATGTTGGAAAATATGGTGGGAAGAAGACTCGAGGTGGAGAACATCGTCAGTATAGTCACGGCCGATGACCGTATCTGGAAGTATTTTAGGGCCTTCTGTGGGCTGGCGATGAGGGCCAGGCAGACGAAGGAGAAGGAGTTGGAGCGGTCTCGAAGAGAAGGACGAAGCGGTCGCCTTGGTGGCAGCTGAATTGGAGGAGTTGCTAGTGGACGAGCTGGAAATCCAGTAATAGATTTTTGATGGAACACCTACAGGGACCCGCCGAAGTAATGCCTTTGTTGCGGTCCCGGCGGATCCCTTGTTCATTGAAGAAGTGGAAGAGGAGGGGTTTTTAGTGGGTATGGCGATGACATCTGGCCGAGTCCCACATAACCCACGGTTTCAGGCCGTGGGTATGCGTAATTGCATTTTCCCCTCCTCGTTAAACAAAAAAAAAAAAAAAAAAAAAAAAAAAAAAAAAAAAAAAAAAAAAAAAAAAAAAAAAAAAAAAAAAAAAGGTTGGGGTTAGGTTGGGGTTAGGTTGGGGTTAGGTTGGGGTTAGGTTGGGGTTAGGTTGGGGTTAGGTTGGGGTTAGGTTGGGGTTAGGTTGGGGTTAGGTTGGGGTTAGGTTGGGGTTAGGTTGGGGTTAGGTTGGGGTTAGGTTGGGGTTAGGTTGGGGTTAGGTTGGGGTTAGGTTGGGGTTAGGTTGGGGTTAGGTTGGGGTTAGGTTGGGGTTAGGTTGGGGTTAGGTTGGGGTTAGGTTGGGGTTAGGTTGGGGTTAGGTTGGGGTTAGGTTGGGGTTAGGTTGGGGTTAGGTTGGGGTTAGGTTGGGGTTAGGTTGGGGTTAGGTTGGGGTTAGGTTGGGGTTAGGTTGGGGTTAGGTTGGGGTTAGGTTGGGGTTAGGTTGGGGTTAGGTTGGGGTTAGGTTGGGGTTAGGTTGGGGTTAGGTTGGGGTTAGGTTGGGGTTAGGTTGGGGTTAGGTTGGGGTTAGGTTGGGGTTAGGTTGGGGTTAGGTTAGGTTGGGGTTAGGTTGGGGTTAGGTTGGGGTTAGGTTGGGGTTAGGTTGGGGTTAGGTTGGGGTTAGGTTGGGGTTAGGTTAGGTTGGGGTTAGGTTGGGGTTAGGTTGGGGTTAGGTTGGGGTTAGGTTGGGGTTAGGTTGGGGTTAGGTTGGGGTTAGGTTGGGGTTAGGTTGGGGTTAGGTTGGGGTTAGGTTGGGGTTAGGTTGGGGTTAGGTTGGGGTTAGGTTGGGGTTAGGTTGGGGTTAGGTTGGGGTTAGGTTGGGGTTAGGTTGGGGTTAGGTTGGGGTTAGGTTGGGGTTAGGTTGGGGTTAGGTTGGGGTTAGGTTGGGGTTAGGTTGGGGTTAGGTTGGGGTTAGGTTGGGGTTAGGTTGCTTAAGGCGGCTAAGCCTTACGTAAGTCTCGGAAGGGGGCAGGCGGAGAAGATCATCGATACCCTCTTCATAACGGAGGATTGTGGCGTGCTGGATTGCGGGAACGGCAGTGGTGACGCCGGGGGGATGACCGCCGTCGGAGAACTGATCCAGCCGGGCGATCTCAGCAGAGCGGTGGCCCGCTTGAAGGTGAAGAAGGCAGTGGGCGTGGACGGGATACCTGGGTCCATAATAAAGCTCATTCACCATCATAGAGCGCAGGATCTGCTGGCCATGGTGAATTTTATTTATGAGAATGGCAGAATACCGGCCAGTTGGAAGGTGGCCAGGTTGATCCTGCTAAATAAGCCCGGTAAAGACCCTAGGCTCCCGTCGTCGTACCGGCCCATTAGCGTGCTCCCCTCGATGAGCAAACACGCTAAAGTGGGCCATCGAGAAGGAGATTGGCATGGATCCATTCCATCCAAACCAGTTTGGGTTCCGAAGGGGGAGGTGCACCGTTGACGCGATTATGAGGGTGACTAGGTTCGCCGAGACCTGCCGGAAGAAGAGGCTGGTCTGCGTCCTGATGTGCGTTGATATAAAAAACGCCTTCAACACGCTCAGTTGGGACGCGATCATGCAGGAGGTGAGGCGTAGGGGTCTCTCTCATGGTTTGACGAGGGTTCTCGGAAACTACTTGCAAGATCGATATGTAGTTTTCGAGAGTCCGAGCGGTACGGTGACTAGGAAGATTTACGGCGGGGTCCCACAGGGTTCGGTAGTGGGTCCCATGCTGTGGAATATCGTGTACGATGGTCTGTTGACCAGATTTGATAATTTGGTTAACGCTAAAGCGTTAGCATTCGCGGACGATCTTGCCATTCTGGTGGGCCTGAAGAGGACGGAGAGGGTGGAGAGCGTCTTGAGCCCTCTCATGAAGACGATCACCACCTGGTGTAACAACACGGGCCTCCGAATAGCGGGCGAAAAGACGGAGATCATTATGTTGACGGGGATGAGGGTCCCGAAGATTTTGGACGTGTGTTTGGTGGGAACGACGCTGTCTACGCGCGATACAGTAAAGTATCTCGGTGTCGTGCTGGACAGCAGAAGAACATTTACCCAGCATATTGTGGCGGTCTGCGCCCGTGCGGACGCAGTCGTGGGGGCCATTAGGGGCCTCCTGCCGAATGTGAACGGCCCCTCCAATTGCCTGTAGGAGGCTTTACTACCGGGTATGGGAGTCGGTCGTGTTATACGCATCACCGGCGTGGAAGGATGCGCTGCATATGTCCAAGAATATCGAGGAACTCCGGAGGGCTCAGCGAAGTGCGCTGATTGGCACCTCGACGGCGTACAGGACCGTTTCTCATGCGGCCCTGTGCGTGCTGACTGGGACGATGCCAATCCAGATTCGGGCTCGTTGGAGATGGAAGGAGTACGAGGCAAGGAAATCTGCCAGAAGCAATCCTGAAGAGCCGGAGGTATTTTCCGCTCGGTTGGCCAGATTGGAAGTGGAAGCAGTCGATGACTGGAGGAGGGAATGGTCACAATATAACGCTGAAAATTGGACCAGGAGGCTGATCGGAGATGGAGCTATCCTTTGGAAGAGGAACAGGGATATTGATCATTATACCATGCAGCTGCTTACAGGGCATGGTATATTTAATCAATATCGCCTGAGGATCGGCAAAGAAACGACCAATAGTTGCTGGGATTGCGGAGCGAGCCCGGACGACGCTGAACATGTGATACTGAGTTGCCCTAGGTGGGCTATGCAGCGCACCATGTTGGAAAATATGGTGGGAAGAAGACTCGAGGTGGAGAACATCGTCAGTATAGTCACGGCCGATGACCGTATCTGGAAGTATTTTAGGGCCTTCTGCGGGCTGGCGATGAGGGCCAGGCAGACGAAGGAGAAGGAGTTGGAGCGGTCTCGAAGAGAAGGACGAAGCGGTCGCCTTGGTGGCAGCTGAATTGGAGGAGTTGCTAGTGGACGAGCTGGAAATCCAGTAATAGATTTTTGATGGAACACCTACAGGGACCCGCCGAAGTAATGCCTTTGTTGCGGTCCCGGCGGATCCCTTGTTCATTGAAGAAGTGGAAGAGGAGGGGTTTTTAGTGGGTATGGCGATGACATCTGGCCGAGTCCCACATAACCCACGGTTTCAGGCCGTGGGTATGCGTAATTGCATTTTCCCCTCCTCGTTAAACAAAAAAAAAAAAAAAAAAAAAAAAAAAAAAGGTTGGGGTTAGGTTGGGGTTAGGTTGGGGTTAGGTTGGGGTTAGGTTGGGGTTAGGTTAGGTTGGGGTTAGGTTGGGGTTAGGTTGGGGTTAGGTTGGGGTTAGGTTGGGGTTAGGTTGGGGTTAGGTTGGGGTTAGGTTGGGGTTAGGTTGGGGTTAGGTTGGGGTTAGGTTGGGTTAGGTTGGGGTTAGGTTGGGGTTAGGTTGGGGTTAGGTTGGGGTTAGGTTGGGGTTAGGTTGGGGTTAGGTTGGGGTTAGGTTGGGGTTAGGTTGGGGTTAGGTTGGGGTTAGGTTAGGTTGGGGTTAGGTTGGGGTTAGGTTGGGGTTAGGTTGGGGTTAGGTTGGGGTTAGGTTGGGGTTAGGTTGGGGTTAGGTTAGGTTGGGGTTAGGTTGGGGTTAGGTTGGGGTTAGGTTGGGGTTGGGTTGGGGTTGGGTTGGGGTTGGGTTGGGGTTAGGTTGGGGTTAGGTTGGGGTTAGGTTGGGGTTAGGTTGGGGTTAGGTTGGGGTTAGGTTGGGGTTAGGTTGGGGTTAGGTTGGGGTTAGGTTGGGGTTAGGTTGGGGTTAGGTTGGGGTTAGGTTGGGGTTAGGTTGGGGTTAGGTTGGGGTTAGGTTGGGGTTAGGTTGGGGTTAGGTTGGGGTTAGGTTGGGGTTAGGTTGGGGTTAGGTTGGGGTTAGGTTGGGGTTAGGTTGGGGTTAGGTTGGGGTTAGGTTAGGTTGGGGTTAGGTTGGGGTTAGGTTGGGGTTAGGTTGGGGTTAGGTTGGGGTTAGGTTGGGGTTAGGTTGGGGTTAGGTTGGGGTTAGGTTGGGGTTAGGTTGGGGTTAGGTTGGGTTAGGTTGGGGTTAGGTTGGGGTTAGGTTGGGGTTAGGTTGGGGTTAGGTTGGGGTTAGGTTGGGGTTAGGTTGGGGTTAGGTTGGGGTTAGGTTGGGGTTAGGTTGGGGTTAGGTTGGGGTTAGGTTGGGGTTAGGTTGGGGTTAGGTTGGGGTTAGGTTGGGGTTAGGTTGGGGTTAGGTTGGGGTTAGGTTGGGGTTAGGTTGGGGTTAGGTTGGGGTTAGGTTGGGGTTAGGTTGGGGTTAGGTTGGGGTTAGGTTGGGGTTAGGTTGGGGTTAGGTTGGGGTTAGGTTGGGGTTAGGTTGGGGTTAGGTTGGGGTTAGGTTGGGGTTAGGTTGGGGTTAGGTTGGGGTTAGGTTGGGGTTAGGTTGGGGTTAGGTTGGGGTTAGGTTGGGGTTAGGTTGGGGTTAGGTTGGGGTTAGGTTGGGGTTAGGTTGGGGTTAGGTTGGGTTAGGTTGGGGTTAGGTTGGGGTTAGGTTGGGGTTAGGTTGGGGTTAGGGTTAGGTTGGGGTTAGGTTGGGGTTAGGTTGGGGTTAGGTTGGGGTTAGGTTGGGGTTAGGTTGGGGTTAGGTTGGGGTTAGGTTGGGGTTAGGTTGGGGTTAGGTTGGGGTTAGGTTGGGGTTAGGTTGGGGTTAGGTTGGGGTTCGGTTCGAGGAGCGAAGGCGGGCGGACGTGTTTTTGGCGCGCTCCGATTAATATCGTGTGTGTGTGTAATTGTGGGCTTTGTGTGTGCTGAAAAATAATTTGTGGTAATTTAAATAGTGCGCAAATTATGCGATGAAGGTGAAATAGTGGTTTATGTTGCGTATATTTGCGAAAATTATAGAAATGTAAGCGGTACGTGGCGAGTACGTAGCCGCAAATTTTTACGCGGTTTATTTGAGAGTTTTAGGAGTTTTTTGGGATGTGTAATGTAATAAGGAGTGTTAATGGATAAAACTGTGATTAATGAGTGCTGTAAATTCGGTTTTATTAAATCGTTTTCGGTAATTGAGTGCCCGGGTTCAAGGGTTAATGTGAGGTTAGGCGAGAGCGAGGTACCATTCGGTTGGATTTCTTTCGATTAATTAAAAATTTTCGTCATCATTATGGTAGTCACTCGATAGAGGAGAGTTTAGCGATCACGCCAATATATTTTTGGGTCTGAATTTAACTTGTAGGTCTTAAATTTTTAATAAGTAGTTGTGGGTTAGTCGTAGGGATAAAGTCGAGTTTTTAGTCGAATTTTCCTTAAATTTGAAGTCGAGAGGGTTTATGACCCCCTTTTTGAGGGTTTTGATGTGGTTTGGTGTTAATCTGGAGTGTTAATTTAATAGTTATATGTTGTTCGAGGTTTTGTTTTTGTTTTGATTTGAAATTGGTTATGTGAGGTTATAATTCAGTGCCTTATTGAGAGTAGTGGCAATTTTACGTTATTGGTGGTTAAAAAGGATAGAAATCCTCAATAAGGATCGTTTGTTTGAGTTTTGAAATATTTTGTGAGATTGGGTGCTTTCCTATTTTAGCCAATTAGCTTTTGCGTTCAATATAAAGTGCGTAGTGGCATGCTGCGAGTCTCAAAATATTATTAGTTGGTTACTATTCATGACTTATGGTAGTGACTAGAGATCTCGAAATGCAAATAGAAGGTTTAGTTTAGTTCATTGAACAATTTACTGGAGGAAAATATATTATATATGTGAGATGTTTAGTCGAATGTGAGTCGTAGTGCTCTGCGAGTCTCAATGTTTTATTGTTTTGTTTGATATCGCTGATGATATATTAGTCAACGACTAGTGTTCTTGTATGCTATTAAGGAGTACGAAATTATGAAATTTTAAATTTTTGATTCAATGCAATATATGGCGGTCTGTATTGTCCGAGGAATATACTGTGGCTGATGCGAGGTAAAGCGTAGAGTCGATGCACTCCAAATCTGGAAGTATAAATTTGGGTTATTTTTTACATTATATATAGTTCAAACCTAGTAATTTTGACCGTTATACTTACGGCTTGTGAGGTGATGATTATTGTATGGAGGTGGTTCATTTATTTCATTTGTTGAAGCAAAATGTTGGGTTTCGTTGTAAATTAATTATGAGTGTTTTGGTAATGAGTAGTTCCGCATTCCAAAACAGGTAGTTGGGATAATAGTTAGGAGTGGATTATGCCATATCTGGAATCATAATATTGGATTAGATTTATAAATCATTAAGAAGTTTGTGGTAACGATAATATAATTAGGAGTAGTTATACATATGAGTGGCCTGGTTGGGTATTAGTTTTTCATTTTTTCATTTTTTCATTTTCATTTTATACCTTATTGCCGGTTGGATATTATAAGCAACAGTTGTAAGCGATATAAAATGTAATGAGTATCATACTTATGTTTTTCGGTTATCTGGAAGTAATAGTTTAGAGTGTATTGAGTTTTCATACCTGAAATCAAAATTAGTGTGATAGTATAATCAATAGAAGTAAGCCTATTCTATTTATAAGGAGTAGGCATACTAAGGGTTTTGAATCTGTTGGTATAAATAGAATGGAGTAGTATTGAATCTACATCTGAAAGTAGAAATATAGGGTTATATTATCTAGCAATAGTAGAGTTTATATAACTATAATGAGTTAGGTGCTTACCATTTTGGATAATCTGGCCGTAACTGTATGGGAGAGGGGCTATTTTCTATTTTTCTATTTTTCTATTTTCTATTTTTCTATTTTTTCTATTTTCTTTTTCCTTCTTTTTCTTTTTTCCTTCTATTTTATTTTTTCCTTCTTGTTGCTTTTTTTTTTCTTTTTTCTTCCTTTTCTTTTTTCTTTTTTCTTTATTTCTCTCCGAAAGCAGGAATAGTTTATTACTCTACATAGGAAGTTTAAATTTTAAATTTATTATAAGGTGTATTTTCATTTTTCATATCTAATAGCTTTGGGTTTGTAAAATCAATAGTAGCAGTAATATATAGTTTACGAGTACCTTACTTTTTTGGTTAACTGGAAGTAATAGTTTGGAGTGTTTTTAGTTTTCATACCTGAAATCAAAAACAGGGTGATAGTATAATCAATAGAAGTAAGCCTATACTATTTATAGGAGTAGGCATACTTATGGTTTTGACTCTGTTGGGAGAAATAGAATGGAGTAGTATTGAATCTACATCTGAAAATAGAAATATTGGGTTACATTTCCAGCAATAGTAGAGATTATATAATTTATAATGAGTAATGTGTTACCGTTTTGGATAAACTGGCCGTAACTGTATAGGAGGGGGGCTATTTTCTTTCCTTCTTTTTGAAAGCAGGAAAATAGTTTATTACTCTACATAAGAAGTTTAAATTTAAATTTTATCATAAGGTGTATTTTCATTTTCATACCTAATAGCTTGATTTGGGTTAGCAAAATCAACAGTAGCTGTAATATAAAATTTATCGAGTACCTTACATATTTGGTTAACGGGAAGTAACAGTTTGGAGTGTATTTAGTTTTCATATCTGAAACCAAAATTAGCGAGATAGTATAATCAATAGAAAATTAGAATGGTTAAGTATATAATCTACACCCGTAAGTTGAAATATTGGGTTACGTTACATAGCTATAGATGTGTTTTTAGGATTGTATAATTTATAATGAGTAATGTGCTTACCGTTGGGATAAGTTGGTCACAACTCTGCTGGGGAGGGGCTACTTATTTCTTTCTTTCTTTCTGAAAGCAGGAATAATAGTTTATTACTCTACATAAGAAGTTTAAATTTGAATTTACTATAAGGTGTACTTTCATTCTCATACCCAATACCTTGATTTGAGTTAGCAAAATCTATATTAGTAGTAATTATATTAGTTAACGAGTACCTTACATTTGGTTAACTGGAAGTAATAGTGTGGAGTGTTTTTAGTTTACATACCTGAAATCATTAACAGGGTGATAGTATAATCAATAGAAGTAAGCCTATACTATTTATAGGAGTAGGCATACTTATGGTTTTGACTCTGTTGGGAGAAATAGAATGGAGTAGTATTGAATCTACATCTGAAAATAGAAATATTGGGTTACACTTCCAGAAATAGTAGAGATTATATAATTTTATATGAGTAATGTGTTACCGTTTTGGATAAACTGGCCGTAACTGTATAGGAGAGGGGCTATTTTCTCTCCTTCTTTCTGAAAGCAGGAAAATAGTTTATTACTCTACATAAGAAGTTTAAATTTAATTTATTATAAGGTGTATTTTCATTTTCATACCTAATAGCTTGATTTGGGTTTGCAAAATTAATAGTAGCAGTAATATATAATTTAACGAGTACCTTACATATGTGGTTTACTGGAAGTAATAGCTTGGAGTGTATTTAGTTTTTATACCTGAAATCAAAATTAGTGTCATAGTATAATCAATAGAAGATTGTATAATTTATAATGAGTAATGTGCTTACCGTTTGGATAAGTTGGTCACAACTCTGCTGGGGAGGGGCTACTTATTTCTTTCTTTCTTTCTGAAAGCAGGAATAATAGTTTATTACTCTACATAAGAAGTTTAAATTTAAATTTACTATAAGGTGTACTTTCATTCTCATTCCTAATACCTTGATTTGAGTTAGCAAAATCTATATTAGTAGTTATATATTAGTTAACGTGTACCTTACATTTGGTTAACTGGGAGTATTAGTTTGGAGTGAATTTAGTTTTCATTCCTGAAATCAGAATTGTTGTGATGTTATAATCAATAGAAGTAAGCCCATTCTATTTATGAGGAGTAGGCATACTTATGGCTTTGACTCTGTTGGGAGAAATAGAATGGAGTAGTATTGAATCTACATCTGAAAATAGAAATATTGGGTTACACTTCCAGAAATAGTAGAGATTATATAATTTTATATGAGTAATGTGTTACCGTTTTGGATAAACTGGCCGTAACTGTATAGGAGAGGGGCTATTTTCTCTCCTTCTTTCTGAAAGCAGGAAAATAGTTTATTACTCTACATAAGAAGTTTAAATTTAAATTTATCATAAGGTGTTTTTTTCATTTTCATACCTAATAGCTTGATTTGGGTTTGCAAAATTAATAGTAGCAGTAATATATAATTTAACGAGTACCTTACATATTTGGTTTACTGGAAGTAATAGCTTGGAGTGTTTTTAGTTTTTATACCTGAAATCAAAATTAGTGTCATAGTATAATCAATAGAAAATTAGAATGGTTAAGTATATAATCTACACCCGTAAGTTGAAATATTGGGTTACGTTACATAGCTATAGATGTGTTTTTAGGATTGTATAATTTATAATGAGTAATGTGCTTACCGTTTGGATAAGCTGGCCAAAACTCTGCTGGGGAGGGGCTACTTATTTCTTTCTTTCTTTCTGAAAGCAGGAATAATAGTTTATTACTCTACATAAGAAGTTTAAATTTAAATTTACTATAAGGTGTACTTTCATTCTCATTCCTATACCTTGATTTGAGTTAGCAAAATCTATATTAGTAGTTATATATTAGTTAACGAGTACCTTACATTTGGTTAACTGGGAGTATTAGTTTGGAGTGATTTTAGTTTTCATTCCTGTAATCAGAATTGTTGTGATGTTATAATCAATAGAAGTAAGCCTATTCTATTTATGAGGAGTAGGCATACTTATGGCTTTGACTCTGTTGGGAGAAATAGAATGGAGTAGTATTGAATCTACATCTGAAAATAGAAATATTGGGTTACACTTCCAGAAATAGTAGAGATTATATAATTTTATATGAGTAATGTGTTACCGTTTTGGATAAACTGGCCGTAACTGTATAGGAGAGGGGCTATTTTCTCTCCTTCTTTCTGAAAGCAGGAAAATAGTTTATTACTCTACATAAGAAGTTTAAATTTAAATTTATCATAAGGTGTATTTTCATTTTCATACCTAATAGCTTGATTTGGGTTTGCAAAATTAATAGTAGCAGTAATATATAATTTAACGAGTACCTTACATATTTGGTTTACTGGAAGTAATAGCTTGGAGTGTATTTAGTTTTTATACCTGAAATCAAAATTAGTGTCATAGTATAATCAATAGAAGATTGTATAATTTATAATGAGTAATGTGCTTACCGTTTGGATAAGTTGGTCACAACTCTGCTGGGGAGGGGCTACTTATTTCTTTCTTTCTTTCTGAAAGCAGGAATAATAGTTTATTACTCTACATAAGAAGTTTAAATTTAAATTTACTATAAGGTGTACTTTCATTCTCATTCCTAATACCTTGATTTGAGTTAGCAAAATCTATATTAGTGGTTATATATTAGTTAACGAGTACCTTACATTTGGTTAACTGGGAGTATTAGTTTGGAGTGAATTTAGTTTTCATTCCTGTAATCAGAATTGTTGTGATGTTATAATCAATAGAAGTAAGCCTATTCTATTTATGAGGAGTAGGCATACTTATGGCTTTGACTCTGTTGGGAGAAATAGAATGGAGTAGTATTGAATCTACATCTGAAAATAGAAATATTGGGTTACACTTCCAGAAATAGTAGAGATTATATAATTTTATATGAGTAATGTGTTACCGTTTTGGATAGACTGGCCGTAACTGTATAGGAGAGGGGCTATTTTCTCTCCTTCTCTCTGAAAGCAGGAAAATAGTTTATTACTCTACATAAGAAGTTTAAATTTAAATTTATCATAAGGTGTATTTTCATTTTCATACCTAATAGCTTGATTTGGGTTTGCAAAATTAATAGTAGCAGTAATATATAATTTAACGAGTACCTTACATATTTGGTTTACTGGAAGTAATAGCTTGGAGTGTATTTAGTTTTTATACCTGAAATCAAAATTAGTGTCATAGTATAATCAATAGAAGATTGTATAATTTATAATGAGTAATGTGCTTATCGTTTGGATAAGTTGGTCACAACTCTGCTGGGGAGGGGCTACTTATTTCTTTCTTTCTTTCTGAAAGCAGGAATAATAGTTTATTACTCTACATAAGAAGTTTAAATTTGAATTTACTATAAGGGGTACTTTCATTCTCATACCCAATACCTTGATTTGAGCTAGCAAAATCTATATTAGTAGTAATTATACTAGTTAACGAGTACCTTATATTTGGTTAACTGGAAGTATTAGTTGGAGTGAATTTAGTTTTCATTCCTGATTTCAGAATTGTTGTGATGTTATAATCAATAGAAGTAAGCCTATTCTATTTATGAGGAGTAGGTATACCTATGGTTTTGACTCTGTTGGGAGAAATTGAATGGAGTAGTATTGAATCTACATCTGAAAATAGAAATATTGGGTTACATTTCCAGCAATAGTAGAGATTATATAATTTATAATGAATAAGGTGTTACCGTTTTGGATAAACTGGCCGTAACTGTATAGGAGGGGGGCTATTTTCTTTCCTTCTTTTTGAAAGCAGGAAAATAGTTTATTACTCTACATAAGAAGTTTAAATTTAAATTTATCATAAGGTGTATTTTCATTTTCATACCTAATAGCTTGATTTGGGTTTGCAAAATTAATAGTAGCAGTAATATATAATTTAACGAGTACCCTACATATTTGGTTTACTGGAAGTAATAGCTTGGAGTGTATTTAGTTTTTATACCTGAAATCAAAATTAGTGTCATAGTATAATCAATAGAAGATTGTATAACTTATAATGAGTAATGTGCTTATCTTTTGGATAAGTTGGTCACAACTCTGCTGGGGAGGGGCTACTTATTTCTTTCTTTCTTTCTGAAAGCAGGAATAATAGTTTATTACTCTACATAAGAAGTTTAAATTTGAATTTACTATAAGGGGTACAGCGCAATGAATAAATTCCATACCTGAAATCAAAAGTGGGCTACTAAGTTAAGCATGATATTGTGTAGGTTTATATAACGTATTTATATTGTGTTTTAATTATTATATAGGTGGGAATATTCACCGGTGCATATTGACAGCTGAGGTTATGTCGTCTGTTGGTGTACGCTGGTGTTGTTATATTCTTATATTAGAGTTGCATTTTGATGCCTGAATGAGTATGTGTTTTGACTACGATACACATTGTTGTATGGTGTTTTATGCAGTTAGATGATGCGACGATGGTAATTATAATGCGGTGGCTTGTGGGTTTTGCAGCGTTGCTGATTTTATTTCTCCATCCGCTGTGACAATTAGCCTTATAATGATTGGCTCGTCGAGCGTTGCAGGAGTGTATAAATAAATAAATTAATTAATTTAAGTAATTAATAATTAATAAAATTAAGTCGTGCTCTGGTGAGGCCTATAAAGAAATACCAATAAAGTTTGTGGTTATATATGAGAGAATATTATGGTGCTTACCGTGCTTGGAGCGTTATCGGTGTTGCGCTGGAAAATTTGTGACGATCGTTCCAGACGGAGATTGTACAATATTGTGAGTACTTTTACTTTTGTCAGGTTATGTACTAAGTTTTTCGTTGGCGCTTGCCAATGATGCGTGTTTTTTGTGACAAATGTAGTTTTGTTTGGCACACACTTAGCAATGCTGGGCGTATTGTTACCCAGCTGACACAATTACACACACACGGATACTTTTAGAAATTTTAAAGGAGGTCTATATCGTAGACATAAAGGGTTTGCGGTGATGTCAAGTGTCGTCTACTTGCATTAACCCAGGCGTGGCGTTGCACGATGCGCGTGTAGGGTGCTTCGCTGAGTGGTGGAGTGGCGTCGCCACCCTACGGGTGTGTAAAGAAGATAGGGCTGCTCGACTAGAGTTCCTTTTTAGTGAAATTTTAGTCGGGTCGACCAGAGTTCTATTTTATTTTATTTTATTAATTTAATTTAATTTTATTATATTTTATTTTATTTTATTTTTATTTTTATTTTTATTTTATTTTATTTTATTTTATTTTATTTTTATTTTTTATTTTATTTTTTTTTTTTTTTTTTACTTTGGTTTAGTTTGGTCTTTCAGTTATTTAAATTATTATTTTTTGGTTAGTATTTTCTTTCTCTTAAACTTTTTTCTTCCTTTCTTTTAAATTTTATAGCTTCTTATTATATTAATTTTCAGTTTAATTTAGTTATTTTCTGTTTTGTTTATTTGTTTACTAGCTTATATAGTACTTTAGTTTTTTATTTTCTGCTAGTTAGTTATTTGTATAACATTATTTTTCGTTTCTATAAACTATACTTTATTTCTTAGTTATAGTTTAGACTATTTTCAGTTTTCACCGCGTTAGTTTATTTTCAGTCAATTTTTCTTTAATTCTCTTTATTTTCTATATTTATATGTTTATTTGTTACTCGTTTTTACTTATTATTATTTTCTTTCTTTCTTTATTTTCTTTATTTTTCTTTATTTTCTTTATTTTCATTATCAGGTATTTAGTTTCCTAATTTGTTCACTATTAACATTTTGTTTCTAGTATCTCATTTTGTCGTTTTCTCTATTTTATTTTGAGTATTTTTTACTTTTATTCTTTTATTTTGTTATTTTATTTTGTTTTGTTTTATTTTTTATTTTTTCATCAGTTATTATATACTCTCTTTATTTTATGTTATTTTTTCCTGAGTCCGTTATGATATTCAGTCAGTTTAATTTTGTTTGTTTTTTCTTTAGTTCAATTTTGATTGGTTTTTTAGCCATGTATTATTTACTTTTCCTATTTTATTTATGTTATTTTATTTATTTCTTTATTTGATTTATTTTGCTTTATTTTATTTTATTTATGGGCTTCTTTATTTTTTTTTCTCTAGTTATTTTTGGTTATATTTTATTTTGTTTTTGAATAGAAGTTTCCTCGAGCCGAACCACCCCTCCTTATAGAACTTATTTGAAGTATAATGAATAAGAGGACGCTGTTCGTCACATATGTGTGATAGCGGCGTGTTAGGCTAGCTAATATACGTTGAGCGTCGGTGGGTGCGGGTACTTTGTATGCCGATTCACCCACTTAAATGCAGTCGAGGGAATATTATATGCCGTATTGTATATGTATTTGACGTTGTCTGGTCTGTTGACGATTTGGCGATACTTTGGTTACGAATGGTTTTTTCTTGGATGGTTTTTCACAAGAAACGGTGGTGACTTTGGCTATGTCCATGGACTTATGAGAAAATTAATACTTTAATTATTATGGATAGGTTCGTTAAAGGAACAAAAAGTACGGCGCAGGGGGTTTCGGAGCCCCCAGGCCCTGTCGGTGATTCGAGTAGCGTCCCAGGCTCGACCCGACAGTCATCTTGCGACTGGACGAGCGACGAGGGGTTGGTCGGTCCCAGGGCCGCCCCCCGTTCGTTAACAAAGACCGGGGACCATATAGTCAATACTCCTCCGTTGGCGGGAGGTGGGAAAGAAATCTGCATCCTGGATTCAGACGAAGAGACTTCTAGTCTTGGAGGGGAGATGTCATCGGCGAAGCGCGTAGTTGCGGCATCCAGGAAGAAGGGGGAAGCGAGGGCCTTCGAGCCTAGACCCAAGTTGGCTAGAAGCCCTGGAGAGCGTAGAGTTACGAGATCCAAAGGAGTGGCGGCAGGTGGAGCATCCAGCGATATAACCTCGACGGGTGGCTCTGCTAGCGACGGATCTCTTGGGCCTTCTGCCGGGCTCTACGACATAGGGGATCTCAGTGAGGCGATGACAAATGTTACGGGTCAACTAGAAGATGGGAGCGAGGGCGATGAGGGGGTGTCTGGGGCGGCGGACATCCGTTATCTGTTCGGTTGCTTCGTCGAAGTAATCCGAAATCTTGGTGCCTGTCGTTCAAGAATGGCGGAGTTGGAGATCAGGGATATGGCGATAGCCAAATATCTCAGGATGGCGGAGGCCAATGTCGAGAAGGCCGCCGTGAGGCTGAAAAGGACGAATTTTCGGTTCCTTAAAAGGCCAATCGAAGTCTCCACGCAAACTTCTCCGTTCAAAGTGGAGTCTGAAAATAGGCCGAAGTGGAAGAAGGTGTCGCCTCCGGACATGGGGATAGAGTCGAAGAGGAAGAGGAGCGGAGGTGGGAGATCTTATGCAGAGATATGTGGGTCGACGGCAACCGGAGCCGTCATTCGTGACCAAGCCTCTTGTGAACCCGGCGCGTGGACGATCAAGAGCAGCAGAAGAGCCGCGAGGTCGGAAAGGAAGAGGGTCGAAGCCGATAAGGGGACCGCCAGACCGCCTCCATCTAGTGTTGGCGGTCCCAGGATAGTGAAGCCGCGGAATAGGCCTGAGGCCATCCTTGTCAGGTTTGACAAGAAGAAGAGGTGGATCCAGGCCTATCAGGATCTCACGGTGGCCAAGGATGTCCTTGGGGCTAGTACGAGGATCCGGAAGACGAAGACCGGGGACATCCTCTTGGAAATGAAGGCGGGCACTAAGATCGACTCCGCCGCTACCGAGATAAACAGATTGGTTGGGGACAAGCTCCGCGCGGTACCCTTGAAAGACAGGGTATCCGTGGAGGTGAGAGATATCGATCCCTTGACGAGCAAAGACGAGCTCGTCAAGGCGATGAGAACTCAGATGAAGATCAAGGAGGAGGACCAAGTGTTGGTTAAGGCGATGAGTTTGGCCCCGTGGGGGACTCAATCGGCGATTGTTATGCTCCCGAAGGTGTACCTTGCTGGCGAAGGCGCTAGGATCCGTACTGGATTAACCATTGCGACGGTGAGGATGTTGGCCAACGTAACCAGGTGTTACAAATGTCACCAGGTTGGCCACATCGCAAGGGACTGCAAGGCAAGTTGCCCCGGAAAGGAAGTGTGCCGCAAATGTGGCGGCACGGACCATACGATCGCGCAGTGCAAAAATCGGCCACACTGCGCGACATGTAGCAGAGATAAAGGAGCTAGGAGCGACCACGTCACCGGGTCGCTGGCCTGCCCTAGGTATAGAAATATACTTAGGGGGGTCGAGAAGGGCTCTTAGCCTCCTTGAGAAGGAAGATGGTATCGAAGAGCAGATGAACGCCGAGAGGGGGTCCGCCGAAGTAATGCCTTAGTTGCGGTTCCGGCGGATCCCTTGTTCAAGTGGTGAAGTGGAAGAGGAGGGGTTTTTAGTGGGTATGGGTTGGCCGAGTCCCACATAACCCAGGGACTTAGGTCTCTGGGAATGCGTAACTGCATTTTCCCCTCCTCGTTAAACAAAAAAAAAAAAAAAAAAAAAAAAAAAAAAAAAAAAAAAAAAAAAGGTTGGGGTTAGGTTGGGGTTAGGTTGGGGTTAGGTTGGGGTTAGGTTGGGGTTAGGTTGGGGTTAGGTTGGGGTTAGGTTGGGGTTAGGTTGGGGTTAGGTTGGGGTTAGGTTGGGGTTAGGTTGGGGTTAGGTTGGGGTTAGGTTGGGGTTAGGTTGGGGTTAGGTTGGGGTTAGGTTGGGGTTAGGTTGGGGTTAGGTTGGGGTTGGGGTTAGGTTGGGGTTAGGTTGGGGTTAGGTTGGGGTTAGGTTGGGGTTAGGTTGGGGTTAGGTTGGGGTTAGGTTGGGGTTAGGTTAGGTTGGGGTTAGGTTGGGGTTAGGTTGGGGTTAGGTTGGGGTTAGGTTGGGGTTAGGTTGGGTTAGGTTGGGGTTAGGTTGGGGTTAGGTTAGGTTGGGGTTAGGTTGGGGTTAGGTTGGGGTTAGGTTGGGGTTAGGTTGGGGTTAGGTTGGGGTTAGGTTGGGGTTAGGTTGGGGTTAGGTTGGGGTTAGGTTGGGTTAGGTTGGGGTTAGGTTGGGGTTAGGTTGGGGTTCGGTTCGAGGAGCGAAGGCGGGCGGACGTGTTTTTGGCGCGCTCCGATTAATATCGTGTGTGTGTGTAGTTGTGGGCTTTGTGTGTGCTGAAAAATAATTTGTGGTAATTTAAATAGTGCGCAAATTATGCGATGAAGGTGAAATAGTGGTTTATGTTGCGTATATTTGCGAAAATTATAGAAATGTAAGCGGTACGTGGCGAGTACGTAGCCGCAAATTTTTACGCGGTTTATTTGAGAGTTTTAGGAGTTTTTTGGGATGTGTAATGTAATAAGGAGTGTTAATGGATAAAACTGTGATTAATGAGTGCTGTAAATTCGGTTTTATTAAATCGTTTTCGGTAATTGAGTGCCCGGGTTAAAGGGTTAATGTGAGGTTAGGCGAGAGCGAGGTACCATTCGGTTGGATTTCTTTCGATTAATTAAAAATTTTCGTCATCATTATGGTAGTCACTCGATAGAGGAGAGTTTAGCGATCACGCCAATATATTTTTGGGTCTGAATTTAACTTGTAGGTCTTAAATTTTTAATAAGTAGTTGTGGGTTAGTCGTAGGGATAAAGTCGAGTTTTTAGTCGAATTTTCCTTAAATTTGAAGTCGAGAGGGTTTATGACCCCCTTTTGAGGGTTTTGATGTGGTTTGGTGTTAATCTGGAGTGTTAATTTAATAGTTATATGTTGTTCGAGGTTTTGTTTTGTTTTGATTTGAAATTGGTTATGTGAGGTTATAATTCAGTGCCTTATTGAGAGTAGTGGCAATTTTACGTTATTGGTGGTTAAAAAGGATAGAAATCCTCAATAAGGATCGTTTGTTTGAGTTTTGAAATATTTTGTGAGATTGGGTGCTTTCCTATTTTAGCCAATTAGCTTTTGCGTTCAATATAAAGTGCGTAGTGGCATGCTGCGAGTCTCAAAATATTATTAGTTGGTTATTATTCATGACTTATGGTAGTGACTAGAGATCTCGAAATGCAAATAGAAGGTTTAGTTTAGTTCATTGAACAATTTACTGGAGGAAAATATATTATATATGTGAGATGTTTAGTCGAATGTGAGTCGTAGTGCTCTGCGAGTCTCAATGTTTTATTGTTTTGTTTGATATCGCTGATGATATATTAGTCAACGACTAGTGTTCTTGTATGCTATTAAGGAGTACGAAATTATGAAATTTTAAATTTTTGATTCAATGCAATATATGGCGGTCTGTATTGTCCGAGGAATATACTGTGGCTGATGCGAGGTAAAGCGTAGAGTCGATGCACTCCAAATCTGGAAGTATAAATTTTGGGTTATTTTTTACATTATATATAGTTCAAACCTAGTAATTTTGACCGTTATACTTACGGCTTGTGAGGTGATGATTATTGTATGGAGGTGGTTCATTTATTTCATTTGTTGAAGCAAAATGTTGGGTTTCGTTGTAAATTAATTATGAGTGTTTTGGTAATGAGTAGTTCCGCATTCCAAAACAGGTAGTTGGGATAATAGTTAGGAGTGGATTATGCCATATCTGGAATCATAATATTGGATTAGATTTATAAATCATTAAGAAGTTTGTGGTAACGATAATATAATTAGGAGTAGTTATACATATGAGTGGCCTAGTTGGGTATTAGTTTTTCATTTTTTCATTTTTTCATTTTCATTTTATACCTTATTGCCGGTTGGATATTATAAGCAACAGTTGTAAGCGATATAAAATGTAATGAGTATCATACTTATGTTTTTCGGTTATCTGGAAGTAATAGTTTAGAGTGTATTGAGTTTTCATACCTGAAATCAAAATTAGTGTGATAGTATAATCAATAGAAGTAAGCCTATTCTATTTATAAGGAGTAGGCATACTAAGGGTTTTGAATCTGTTGGTATAAATAGAATGGAGTAGTATTGAATCTACATCTGAAAGTAGAAATATGGGTTATATTATCTAGCAATAGTAGAGTTTATATAACTATAATGAGTTAGGTGCTTACCATTTTGGATAAACTGGCCGTAACTGTATGGGAGAGGGGCTATTTTCTATTTTTCTATTTTTCTATTTTCTATTTTTCTATTTTTTCTATTTTCTTTTTCCTTCTTTTTTCTTTTTTCCTTCTATTTTATTTTTTCCTTCTTGTTGCTTTTTTCTCTTTTCTTCCTTTTCTTTTTTTCTTTTTTCTTTATTTCTCTCCGAAAGCAGGAATAGTTTATTACTCTACATAGGAAGTTTAAATTTTAAATTTATTATAAGGTGTATTTTCATTTTTCATATCTAATAGCTTTGGGTTTGTAAAATCAATAGTAGCAGTAATATATAATTTACGAGTACCTTACTTTTTTGGTTAACTGGAAGTAATAGTTTGGAGTGTTTTTAGTTTTCATACCTGAAATCAAAAACAGGGTGATAGTATAATCAATAGAAGTAAGCCTATACTATTTATAGGAGTAGGCATACTTATGGTTTTGACTCTGTTGGGAGAAATAGAATGGAGTAGTATTGAATCTACATCTGAAAATAGAAATATTGGGTTACATTTCCAGCAATAGTAGAGATTATATAATTTATAATGAGTAATGTGTTACCGTTTTGGATAAACTGGCCGTAACTGTATAGGAGGGGGGCTATTTTCTTTCCTTCTTTTTGAAAGCAGGAAAATAGTTTATTACTCTACATAAGAAGTTTAAATTTAAATTTTATCATAAGGTGTATTTTCATTTTCATACCTAATAGCTTGATTTGGGTTAGCAAAATCAACAGTAGCTGTAATATATAATTTATCGAGTACCTTACATATTTGGTTAACGGGAAGTAACAGTTTGGAGTGTATTTAGTTTTCATATCTGAAACCAAAATTAGCGAGATAGTATAATCAATAGAAAATTAGAATGGTTAAGTATATAATCTACACCCGTAAGTTGAAATATTGGGTTACGTTACATAGCTATAGATGTGTTTTTAGGATTGTATAATTTATAATGAGTAATGTGCTTACCGTTTGGATAGTTGGTCACAACTCTGCTGGGGAGGGGCTACTTATTTCTTTCTTTCTTTCTGAAAGCAGGAATAATAGTTTATTACTCTACATAAGAAGTTTAAATTTAAATTTACTATAAGGTGTACTTTCATTCTCATACCCAATACCTTGATTTGAGTTAGCAAAATCTATATTAGTAGTAATTATATTAGTTAACGAGTACCTTACATTTGGTTAACTGGATGTAATAGTTTGGAGTGTTTTTAGTTTACATACCTGAAATCAAAAACAGGGTGATAGTATAATCAATAGAAGTAAGCCTATACTATTTATAGGAGTAGGCATACTTATGGTTTTGACTCTGTTGGGAGAAATAGAATGGAGTAGTATTGAATCTACATCTGAAAATAGAAATATTGGGTTACACTTCCAGAAATAGTAGAGATTATATAATTTTATATGAGTAATGTGTCACCGTTTTGGATAAACTGGCCGTAACTGTATAGGAGAGGGGCTATTTTCTCTCCTTCTTTCTGAAAGCAGGAAAATAGTTTATTACTCTACATAAGAAGTTTAAATTTAATTTATTATAAGGTGTATTTTCATTTTCATACCTAATAGCTTGATTTGGGTTTGCAAAATTAATAGTAGCAGTAATATATAATTTAACGAGTACCTTACATATGTGGTTTACTGGAAGTAATAGCTTGGAGTGTATTTAGTTTTTATACCTGAAATCAAAATTAGTGTCATAGTATAATCAATAGAAGATTGTATAATTTATAATGAGTAATGTGCTTACCGTTTGGATAAGTTGGTCACAACTCTGCTGGGGAGGGGCTACTTATTTCTTTCTTTCTTTCTGAAAGCAGGAATAATAGTTTATTACTCTACATAAGAAGTTTAAATTTAAATTTACTATAAGGTGTACTTTCATTCTCATTCCTAATACCTTGATTTGAGTTAGCAAAATCTATATTAGTAGTTATATATTAGTTAACGAGTACCTTACATTTGGTTAACTGGGAGTATTAGTTTGGAGTGAATTTAGTTTTCATTCCTGTAATCAGAATTGTTGTGATGTTATAATCAATAGAAGTAAGCCTATTCTATTTATGAGGAGTAGGCATACTTATGGCTTTGACTCTGTTGGGAGAAATAGAATGGAGTAGTATTGAATCTACATCTGAAAATAGAAATATTGGGTTACACTTCCAGAAATAGTAGAGATTATATAATTTTATATGAGTAATGTGTTACCGTTTTGGATAGACTGGCCGTAACTGTATAGGAGAGGGGCTATTTTCTCTCCTTCTTTCTGAAAGCAGGAAAATAGTTTATTACTCTACATAAGAAGTTTAAATTTAAATTTATCATAAGGTGTATTTTCATTTTCATACCTAATAGCTTGATTTGGGTTTGCAAAATTAATAGTAGCAGTAATATATAATTTAACGAGTACCTTACATATTTGGTTTACTGGAAGTAATAGCTTGGAGTGTATTTAGTTTTTATACCTGAAATCAAAATTAGTGTCATAGTATAATCAATAGAAGATTGTATAACTTATAATGAGTAATGTGCTTATCTTTTGGATAAGTTGGTCACAACTCTGCTGGGGAGGGGCTACTTATTTCTTTCTTTCTTTCTGAAAGCAGGAATAATAGTTTATTACTCTACATAAGAAGTTTAAATTTGAATTTACTATAAGGGGTACAGCGCAATGAATAAATTCCATACCTGAAATCAAAAGTGGGCTACTAAGTTAAGCATGATATTGTGTAGGTTTATATAACGTATTTATATTGTGTTTTAATTATTATATAGGTGGGAATATTCACCGGTGCATATTGACAGCTGAGGTTATGTCGTCTGTTGGTGTACGCTGGTGTTGTTATATTCTTATATTAGAGTTGCATTTTGATGCCTGAATGAGTATGTGTTTTGACTACGATGCACATTGTTGTATGGTGTTTTATGCAGTTAGATGATGCGACGATGGTAATTATAATGCGGTGGCTTGTGGGTTTTGCAGCGTTGCTGATTTTATTTCTCCATCCGCTGTGACAATTAGCCTTATAATGATTGGCTCGTCGAGCGTTGCAGGAGTGTATAAATAAATAAATTAATTAATTTAAGTAATTAATAATTAATAAAATTAAGTCGTGCTCTGGTGAGGCCTATAAAGAAATACCAATAAAGTTTGTGGTTATATATGAGAGAATATTATGGTGCTTACCGTGCTTGGAGCGTTATCGGTGTTGCGCTGGAAAATTTGTGACGTGTGACGATCGTTCCAGACGGAGATTGTACAATATTGTGAGTACTTTTACTTTTGTCAGGTTATGTACTAAGTTTTTCGTTGGCGCTTGCCAATGATGCGTGTTTTTTGTGACAAATGTAGTTTTGTTTGGCACACACTTAGCAATGCTGGGCGTATTGTTACCCAGCTGACACAATTACACACACACGGATACTTTTAGAAATTTTAAAGGAGGTCTATATCGTAGACATAAAGGGTTTGCGGTGATGTCAAGTGTCGTCTACTTGCATTAACCTAGGCGTGGCGTTGCACGATGCGCGTGTAGGGTGCTTCGCTGAGTGGTGGAGTGGCGTCGCCACCCTACGGGTGTGTAAAGAAGATAGGGCTGCTCGACTAGAGTTCCTTTTTAGTGAAATTTTAGTCGGGTCGACCAGAGTTCTATTTTATTTTATTAATTTAATTTAATTTTATTATATTTTATTTTATTTTATTTTTATTTTTATTTTTATTTTATTTTATTTCTGCTCGACTAGAGTTCCTTTTTAGTGAAATTTTAGTCGGGTCGACCAGAGTTCTATTTTATTTTATTAATTTAATTTAATTTTATTATATTTTATTTTATTTTATTTTTATTTTTATTTTTATTTTATTTTATTTTATTTTATTTTATTTTTATTTTTTATTTTATTTTTACTTTGGTTTAGTTTGGTCTTTCAGTTATTTAAATTATTATTTTTTGGTTAGTATTTTCTTTCTCTTAAACTTTTTTCTTCCTTTCTTTTAAATTTTATAGCTTCTTATTATATTAATTTTCAGTTTAATTTAGTTATTTTCTGTTTTGTTTATTTGTTTACTAGCTTATATAGTACTTTAGTTTTTATTTTTCTGCTAGTTAGTTATTTGTATAACATTATTTTCGTTTCTATAAACTATACTTTATTTCTTAGTTATAGTTTAGACTATTTTCAGTTTTCACCGCGTTAGTTTATTTTCAGTCAATTTTTCTTTAATTCTCTTTATTTTCTATATTTATATGTTTATTTGTTACTCGTTTTTACTTATTATTATTTTCTTTCTTTCTTTATTTTCTTTATTTTTTCTTTATTTTCTTTATTTTCATTATCAGGTATTTAGTTTCCTAATTTGTTCACTATTAACATTTTGTTTCTAGTATCTCATTTTGTCGTTTTCTCTATTTTATTTTGAGTATTTTTTACTTTTATTCTTTTATTTTGTTATTTTATTTTGTTTTATTTTTTATTTTTTCATCAGTTATTATATACTCTCTTTATTTTATGTTATTTTTTCCTGATTCCGTTATGATATTCAGTCAGTTTAATTTTGTTTGTTTTTCTTTAGTTCAATTTTGATTGGTTTTTTAGCCATGTATTATTTACTTTTCCTATTTTATTTATGTTATTTTATTTATTTCTTTATTTGATTTATTTTGCTTTATTTTATTTTATTTATGGGCTTCTTTATTTTTTCTCTAGTTATTTTTGGTTATATTTTATTTTGTTTTTGAATAGAAGTTTCCTCGAGCCGAACCACCCCTCCTTATAGAACTTATTTGAAGTATAATGAATAAGAGGACGCTGTTCGTCACATATGTGTGATAGCGGCGTGTTAGGCTAGCTAATATACGTTGAGCGTCGGTGGGTGCGGGTACTTTGTATGCCGATTCACCCACTTAAATGCAGTCGAGGGAATATTATATGCCGTATTGTATATGTATTTGACGTTGTCTGGTCTGTTGACGATTTGGCGATACTTTGGTTACGAATGGTTTTTTTCTTGGATGGTTTTTCACAAGAAACGGTGGTGACTTTGGCTATGTCCATGGACTTATGAGAAAATTAATACTTTAATTATTATGGATAGGTTCGTTAAAGGAACAAAAAGTACGGCGCAGGGGGTTTCGGAGCCCCCAGGCCCTGTCGGTGATTCGAGTAGCGTCCCAGGCTCGACCCGACAGTCATCTTGCGACTGGACGAGCGACGAGGGGTTGGTCGGTCCCAGGGCCGCCCCCCGTTCGTTAACAAAGACCGGGGACCATATAGTCAATACTCCTCCGTTGGCGGGAGGTGGGAAAGAAATCTGCATCCTGGATTCAGACGAAGAGACTTCTAGTCTTGGAGGGGAGATGTCATCGGCGAAGCGCGTAGTTGCGGCATCCAGGAAGAAGGGGGAAGCGAGGGCCTTCGAGCCTAGACCCAAGTTGGCTAGAAGCCCTGGAGAGCGTAGAGTTACGAGATCCAAAGGAGTGGCGGCAGGTGGAGCATCCAGCGATATAACCTCGACGGGTGGCTCTGCTAGCGACGGATCTCTTGGGCCTTCTGCCGGGCTCTACGACATAGGGGATCTCAGTGAGGCGATGACAAATGTTACGGGTCAACTAGAAGATGGGAGCGAGGGCGATGAGGGGGTGTCTGGGGCGGCGGACATCCGTTATCTGTTCGGTTGCTTCGTCGAAGTAATCCGAAATCTTGGTGCCTGTCGTTCAAGAATGGCGGAGATGGAGATCAGGGATATGGCGATAGCCAAATATCTCAGGATGGCGGAGGCCAATGTCGAGAAGGCCGCCGTGAGGCTGAAAAGGACGAATTTTCGGTTCCTTAAAAGGCCAATCGAAGTCTCCACGCAAACTTCTCCGTTCAAAGTGGAGTCTGAAAATAGGCCGAAGTGGAAGAAGGTGTCGCCTCCGGACATGGGGATAGAGTCGAAGAGGAAGAGGAGCGGAGGTGGGAGATCTTATGCAGAGATATGTGGGTCGACGGCAACCGGAGCCGTCATTCGTGACCAAGCCTCTTGTGAACCCGGCGCGTGGACGATCAAGAGCAGCAGAAGAGCCGCGAGGTCGGAAAGGAAGAGGGTCGAAGCCGATAAGGGGACCGCCAGACCGCCTCCATCTAGTGTTGGCGGTCCCAGGATAGTGAAGCCGCGGAATAGGCCTGAGGCCATCCTTGTCAGGTTTGACAAGAAGAAGAGGTGGATCCAGGCCTATCAGGATCTCACGGTGGCCAAGGATGTCCTTGGGGCTAGTACGAGGATCCGGAAGACGAAGACCGGGGACATCCTCTTGGAAATGAAGGCGGGCACTAAGATCGACTCCGCCGCTACCGAGATAAACAGATTGGTTGGGGACAAGCTCCGCGCGGTACCCTTGAAAGACAGGGTATCCGTGGAGGTGAGAGATATCGATCCCTTGACGAGCAAAGACGAGCTCGTCAAGGCGATGAGAACTCAGATGAAGATCAAGGAGGAGGACCAAGTGTTGGTTAAGGCGATGAGTTTGGCCCCGTGGGGGACTCAATCGGCGATTGTTATGCTCCCGAAGGTGTACCTTGCTGGCGAAGGCGCTAGGATCCGTACTGGATTAACCATTGCGACGGTGAGGATGTTGGCCAACGTAACCAGGTGTTACAAATGTCACCAGGTTGGCCACATCGCAAGGGACTGCAAGGCAAGTTGCCCCGGAAAGGAAGTGTGCCGCAAATGTGGCGGCACGGACCATACGATCGCGCAGTGCAAAAATCGGCCACACTGCGCGACATGTAGCAGAGATAAAGGAGCTAGGAGCGACCACGTCACCGGGTCGCTGGCCTGCCCTAGGTATAGAAATATACTTAGGGGGGTCGAGAAGGGCTCTTAGCCTCCTTGAGAAGGAAGATGTATCGAAGAGCAGATGAACGCCGAGAGGGGGTCCGCCGAAGTAATGCCTTAGTTGCGGTTCCGGCGGATCCCTTGTTCAAGTGGTGAAGTGGAAGAGGAGGGGTTTTTAGTGGGTATGGGTTGGCCGAGTCCCACATAACCCAGGGACTTAGGTCTCTGGGAATGCGTAACTGCATTTTCCCCTCCTCGTTAAACAAAAAAAAAAAAAAAAAAAAAAAAAAAAAAAAAAAAAAAAAAAAAAAAAAAGGTTGGGGTTAGGTTGGGGTTAGGTTGGGGTTAGGTTGGGGTTAGGTTGGGTTGGGGTTAGGTTGGGGTTAGGTTGGGGTTAGGTTGGGGTTAGGTTGGGGTTAGGTTGGGGTTAGGTTGGGGTTAGGTTGGGGTTAGGTTGGGGTTAGGTTGGGGTTAGGTTGGGGTTAGGTTGGGGTTAGGTTGGGGTTAGGTTGGGGTTAGGTTGGGGTTAGGTTGGGGTTAGGTTGGGGTTAGGTTGGGGTTAGGTTGGGGTTAGGTTGGGGTTAGGTTGGGGTTAGGTTGGGGTTAGGTTGGGGTTAGGTTGGGGTTAGGTTGGGGTTAGGTTGGGGTTAGGTTGGGGTTGGGTTGGGGTTAGGTTGGGGTTAGGTTGGGGTTAGGTTGGGGTTAGGTTGGGGTTAGGTTGGGGTTAGGTTGGGGTTAGGTTGGGGTTAGGTTGGGGTTAGGTTGGGGTTAGGTTGGGGTTAGGTTGGGGTTAGGTTGGGGTTAGGTTGGGGTTAGGTTGGGGTTAGGTTGGGGTTAGGTTGGGGTTAGGTTGGGGTTAGGTTGGGGTTAGGTTGGGGTTAGGTTGGGGTTAGGTTGGGGTTAGGTTGGGGTTAGGTTGGGGTTAGGTTGGGGTTAGGTTAGGGGTTAGGTTGGGGTTAGGTTGGGGTTAGGTTGGGGTTAGGTTGGGGTTAGGTTGGGGTTAGGTTGGGGTTAGGTTGGGGTTAGGTTGGGGTTAGGTTGGTTGGGGTTAGGTTGGGGTTAGGTTGGGGTTAGGTTGGGGTTAGGTTGGGGTTAGGTTGGGGTTAGGTTGGGGTTAGGTTGGGGTTAGGTTGGGGTTAGGTTGGGGTTAGGTTGGGGTTAGGTTGGGGTTAGGTTGGGGTTAGGTTGGGGTTAGGTTGGGGTTAGGTTGGGGTTAGGTTGGGGTTAGGTTGGGGTTAGGTTGGGGTTAGGTTGGGGTTAGGTTGGGGTTAGGTTGGGGTTAGGTTGGGGTTAGGTTGGGGTTAGGTTGGGGTTAGGTTGGGGTTAGGTTGGGGTTAGGTTGGGGTTAGGTTGGGGTTAGGTTGGGGTTAGGTTGGGGTTAGGTTGGGGTTAGGTTGGGGTTAGGTTGGGGTTAGGTTGGGGTTAGGTTGGGGTTAGGTTGGGGTTAGGTTGGGGTTAGGTTGGGGTTAGGTTGGGGTTAGGTTGGGGTTAGGTTGGGGTTAGGTTGGGGTTAGGGGTTAGGTTGGGGTTAGGTTGGGGTTAGGGTTAGGTTGGGGTTAGGTTGGGGTTAGGTTGGGGTTAGGTTGGGGTTAGGTTGGGGTTAGGTTGGGGTTAGGTTGGGGTTAGGTTGGGGTTAGGTTGGGGTTAGGTTGGGGTTAGGTTGGGGTTAGGTTGGGGTTAGGTTGGGGTTAGGTTGGGGTTAGGTTGGGGTTAGGTTGGGGTTAGGTTGGGGTTAGGTTGGGGTTAGGTTGGGGTTAGGTTGGGGTTAGGTTGGGGTTAGGTTGGGGTTAGGTTGGGGTTAGGTTGGGGTTAGGTTGGGGTTAGGTTGGGGTTAGGTTGGGGTTAGGTTGGGGTTAGGTTGGGGTTAGGTTGGGGTTAGGTTGGGGTTAGGTTAGGTTGGGGTTAGGTTGGGGTTAGGTTGGGGTTAGGGTTAGGTTGGGGTTAGGTTGGGGTTAGGTTGGGGTTAGGTTGGGGTTAGGTTGGGGTTAGGTTGGGGTTAGGTTGGGGTTAGGTTGGGGTTAGGTTGGGGTTAGGTTGGGGTTAGGTTGGGGTTAGGTTGGGGTTAGGTTGGGGTTAGGTTGGGGTTAGGTTGGGGTTAGGTTGGGGTTAGGTTGGGGTTAGGTTGGGGTTAGGTTGGGGTTAGGTTGGGGTTAGGTTGGGGTTAGGTTGGGGTTAGGTTGGGGTTAGGTTGGGGTTAGGTTGGGGTTAGGTTGGGGTTAGGTTGGGGTTAGGTTGGGGTTAGGTTGGGGTTAGGTTGGGGTTAGGTTGGGGTTAGGTTGGGGTTAGGTTGGGGTTAGGTTGGGGTTAGGTTGGGGTTAGGTTGGGGTTAGGTTGGGGTTAGGTTGGGGTTAGGTTAGGTTGGGGTTAGGTTGGGGTTAGGTTGGGGTTAGGTTGGGGTTAGGTTGGGGTTAGGTTGGGGTTAGGTTGGGGTTAGGTTGGGGTTCGGTTCGAGGAGCGAAGGCGGGCGGACGTGTTTTTGGCGCGCTCCGATTAATATCGTGTGTGTGTGTAATTGTGGGCTTTGTGTGTGCTGAAAAATAATTTGTGGTAATTTAAATAGTGCGCAAATTATGCGATGAAGGTGAAATAGTGGTTTATGTTGCGTATATTTGCGAAAATTATAGAAATGTAAGCGGTACGTGGCGAGTACGTAGCCGCAAATTTTTACGCGGTTTATTTGAGAGTTTTAGGAGTTTTTTGGGATGTGTAATGTAATAAGGAGTGTTAATGGATAAAACTGTGATTAATGAGTGCTGTAAATTCGGTTTTATTAAATCGTTTTCGGTAATTGAGTGCCCGGGTTAAAGGGTTAATGTGAGGTTAGGCGAGAGCGAGGTACCATTCGGTTGGATTTCTTTCGATTAATTAAAAATTTTCGTCATCATTATGGTAGTCACTCGATAGAGGAGAGTTTAGCGATCACGCCAATATATTTTTGGGTCTGAATTTAACTTGTAGGTCTTAAATTTTTAATAAGTAGTTGTGGGTTAGTCGTAGGGATAAAGTCGAGTTTTTAGTCGAATTTTCCTTAAATTTGAAGTCGAGAGGGTTTATGACCCCCTTTTGAGGGTTTTGATGTGGTTTGGTGTTAATCTGGAGTGTTAATTTAATAGTTATATGTTGTTCGAGGTTTTGTTTTGTTTTGATTTGAAATTGGTTATGTGAGGTTATAATTCAGTGCCTTATTGAGAGTAGTGGCAATTTTACGTTATTGGTGGTTAAAAAGGATAGAAATCCTCAATAAGGATCGTTTGTTTGAGTTTTGAAATATTTTGTGAGATTGGGTGCTTTCCTATTTTAGCCAATTAGCTTTTGCGTTCAATATAAAGTGCGTAGTGGCATGCTGCGAGTCTCAAAATATTATTAGTTGGTTATTATTCATGACTTATGGTAGTGACTAGAGATCTCGAAATGCAAATAGAAGGTTTAGTTTAGTTCATTGAACAATTTACTGGAGGAAAATATATTATATATGTGAGATGTTTAGACGAATGTGAGTCGTAGTGCTCTGCGAGTCTCAATGTTTTATTGTTTTGTTTGATATCGCTGATGATATATTAGTCAACGATTAGTGTTCTTGTATGCTATTAAGGAGTACGAAATTATGAAATTTTAAATTTTTGATTCAATGCAATATATGGCGGTCTGTATTGTCCGAGGAATATACTGTGGCTGATGCGAGGTAAAGCGTAGAGTCGATGCACTCCAAATCTGGAAGTATAAATTTTGGGTTATTTTTTACATTATATATAGTTCAAACCTAGTAATTTTGACCGTTATACTTACGGCTTGTGAGGTGATGATTATTGTATGGAGGTGGTTCATTTATTTCATCTTTTGAAGCAAAATGTTGGGTTTCGTTGTAAATTAATTATGAGTGTTTTGGTAATGAGTAGTTCCGCATTCCAAAACAGGTAGTTGGGATAATAGTTAGGAGTGGATTATGCCATATCTGGAATCATAATATTGGATTAGATTTATAAATCATTAAGAAGTTTGTGGTAACGATAATATAATTAGGAGTAGTTATACATATGAGTGGCCTAGTTGGGTATTAGTTTTTCATTTTTTCATTTTTTCATTTTCATTTTATACCTTATTGCCGGTTGGATATTATAAGCAACAGTTGTAAGCGATATAAAATGTAATGAGTATCATACTTATGTTTTTCGGTTATCTGGAAGTAATAGTTTAGAGTGTATTGAGTTTTCATACCTGAAATCAAAATTAGTGTGATAGTATAATCAATAGAAGTAAGCCTATTCTATTTATAAGGAGTAGGCATACTAAGGGTTTTGAATCTGTTGGTATAAATAGAATGGAGTAGTATTGAATCTACATCTGAAAGTAGAAATATGGGTTATATTATCTAGCAATAGTAGAGTTTATATAACTATAATGAGTTAGGTGCTTACCATTTTGGATAAACTGGCCGTAACTGTATGGGAGAGGGGCTATTTTCTATTTTTCTATTTTTCTATTTTCTATTTTTCTATTTTTTCTATTTTCTTTTTCCTTCTTTTTCTTTTTTCCTTCTATTTTATTTTTTCCTTCTTGTTGCTTTTTTCTCTTTTCTTCCTTTTCTTTTTTTTTCTTTTTTCTTTATTTCTCTCCGAAAGCAGGAATAGTTTATTACTCTACATAGGAAGTTTAAATTTTAAATTTATTATAAGGTGTATTTTCATTTTTCATATCTAATAGCTTTGGGTTTGTAAAATCAATAGTAGCAGTAATATATAATTTACGAGTACCTTACTTTTTTGGTTAACTGGAAGTAATAGTTTGGAGTGTTTTTAGTTTTCATACCTGAAATCAAAAACAGGGTGATAGTATAATCAATAGAAGTAAGCCTATACTATTTATAGGAGTAGGCATACTTATGGTTTTGACTCTGTTGGGAGAAATAGAATGGAGTAGTATTGAATCTACATCTGAAAATAGAAATATTGGGTTACATTTCCAGCAATAGTAGAGATTATATAATTTATAATGAGTAATGTGTTACCGTTTTGGATAAACTGGCCGTAACTGTATAGGAGGGGGGCTATTTTCTTTCCTTCTTTTTGTAGCAGGAAAATAGTTTATTACTCTACATAAGAAGTTTAAATTTAAATTTTATCATAAGGTGTATTTTCATTTTCATACCTAATAGCTTGATTTGGGTTAGCAAAATCAACAGTAGCTGTAATATATAATTTATCGAGTACCTTACATATTTGGTTAACGGGAAGTAACAGTTTGGAGTGTATTTAGTTTTCATATCTGAAACCAAAATTAGCGAGATAGTATAATCAATAGAAAATTAGAATGGTTAAGTATATAATCTACACCCGTAAGTTGAAATATTGGGTTACGTTACATAGCTATAGATGTGTTTTTAGGATTGTATAATTTATAATGAGTAATGTGCTTACCGTTTGGATAAGTTGGTCACAACTCTGCTGGGGAGGGGCTACTTATTTCTTTCTTTCTTTCTGAAAGCAGGAATAATAGTTTATTACTCTACATAAGAAGTTTAAATTTGAATTTACTATAAGGTGTACTTTCATTCTCATACCCAATTCCTTGATTTGAGTTAGCAAAATCTATATTAGTAGTAATTATATTAGTTAACGAGTACCTTACATTTGGTTAACTGGAAGTAATAGTTTGGAGTGTTTTTAGTTTACATACCTGAAATCAAAAACAGGGTGATAGTATAATCAATAGAAGTAAGCCTATACTATTTATAGGAGTAGGCATACTTATGGTTTTGACTCTGTTGGGAGAAATAGAATGGAGTAGTATTGAATCTACATCTGAAAATAGAAATATTGGGTTACACTTCCAGAAATAGTAGAGATTATATAATTTTATATGAGTAATGTGTTACCGTTTTGGATAAACTGGCCGTAACTGTATAGGAGAGGGGCTATTTTCTCTCCTTCTTTCTGAAAGCAGGAAAATAGTTTATTACTCTACATAAGAAGTTTAAATTTAATTTATTATAAGGTGTATTTTCATTTTCATACCTAATAGCTTGATTTGGGTTTGCAAAATTAATAGTAGCAGTAATATATAATTTAACGAGTACCTTACATATGTGGTTTACTGGAAGTAATAGCTTGGAGTGTATTTAGTTTTTATACCTGAAATCAAAATTAGTGTCATAGTATAATCAATAGAAGATTGTATAATTTATAATGAGTAATGTGCTTACCGTTTGGATAAGTTGGTCACAACTCTGCTGGGGAGGGGCTACTTATTTCTTTCTTTCTTTCTGAAAGCAGGAATAATAGTTTATTACTCTACATAAGAAGTTTAAATTTGAATTTACTATAAGGTGTACTTTCATTCTCATTCCTAATACCTTGATTCGAGTTAGCAAAATCTATATTAGTAGTTATATATTAGTTAACGAGTACCTTACATTTGGTTAACTGGGAGTATTAGTTTGGAGTGAATTTAGTTTTCATTCCTGAAATCAGAATTGTTGTGATGTTATAATCAATAGAAGTAAGCCCATTCTATTTATGAGGAGTAGGCATACTTATGGCTTTGACTCTGTTGGGAGAAATAGAATGGAGTAGTATTGAATCTACATCTGAAAATAGAAATATTGGGTTACACTTCTAGAAATAGTAGAGATTATATAATTTTATATGAGTAATGTGTTTCCGTTTTGGATAAACTGGCCGTAACTGTATAGGAGAGGGGCTATTTTCTCTCCTTCTTTCTGAAAGCAGGAAAATAGTTTATTACTCTACATAAGAAGTTTAAATTTAAATTTATCATAAGGTGTTTTTTTTCATTTTCATACCTAATAGCTTGATTTGGGTTTGCAAAATTAATAGTAGCAGTAATATATAATTTAATGAGTACCTTACATATTTGGTTTACTGGAAGTAATAGCTTGGAGTGTATTTAGTTTTTATACCTGAAATCAAAATTAGTGTCATAGTATAATCAATAGAGAATTAGAATGGTTAAGTATATAATCTACACCCGTAAGTTGAAATATTGGGTTACGTTACATAGCTATAGATGTGTTTTTAGGATTGTATAATTTATTATGAGTAATGTGCTTACCGTTTGGATAAGCTGGCCAAAACTCTGCTGGGGAGGGGCTACTTATTTCTTTCTTTCTTTCTGAAAGCAGGAATAATAGTTTATTACTCTACATAAGAAGTTTAAATTTAAATTTACTATAAGGTGTACTTTCATTCTCATTCCTAATACCTTGATTTGAGTTAGCAAAATCTATATTAGTAGGTATATATTAGTTAACGAGTACCTTACATTTGGTTAACTGGGAGTATTAGTTTGGAGTGAATTTAGTTTTCATTCCTGTAATCAGAATTGTTGTGATGTTATAATCAATAGAAGTAAGCCTATTCTATTTATGAGGAGTAGGCATACTTATGGCTTTGACTCTGTTGGGAGAAATTGAATGGAGTAGTATTGAATCTACATCTGAAAATAGAAATATTGGGTTACACTTCCAGAAATAGTAGAGATTATATAATTTTATATGAGTAATGTGTTACCGTTTTGGATAAACTGGCCGTAACTGTATAGGAGAGGGGCTATTTTCTCTCCTTCTTTCTGAAAGCAGGAAAATAGTTTATTACTCTACATAAGAAGTTTAAATTTAAATTTATCATAAGGTGTATTTTCATTTTCATACCTAATAGCTTGATTTGGGTTTGCAAAATTAATAGTAGCAGTAATATATAATTTAACGAGTACCTTATATATTTGGTTTACTGGAAGTAATAGCTTGGAGTGTATTTAGTTTTTATACCTGAAATCAAAATTAGTGTCATAGTATAATCAATAGAAGATTGTATAATTTATAATGAGTAATGTGCTTACCGTTTGGATAAGTTGGTCACAACTCTGCTGGGGAGGGGCTACTTATTTCTTTCTTTCTTTCTGAAAGCAGGAATAATAGTTTATTACTCTACATAAGAAGTTTAAATTTAAATTTACTATAAGGTGTACTTTCATTCTCATTCCTAATACCTTGATTTGAGTTAGCAAAATCTATATTAGTAGTTATATATTAGTTAACGAGTACCTTACATTTGGTTAACTGGGAGTATTAGTTTGGAGTGTATTAGTTTTCATTCCTGTAATCAGAATTGTTGTGATGTTATAATCAATAGAAGTAAGCCTATTCTATTTATGAGGAGTAGGCATACTTATGGCTTTGACTCTGTTGGGAGAAATAGAATGGAGTAGTATTGAATCTACATCTGAAGATAGAAATATTGGGTTACACTTCCAGAAATAGTAGAGATTATATAATTTTATATGAGTAATGTGTTACCGTTTTGGATAGACTGGCCGTAACTGTATAGGAGAGGGGCTATTTTCTCTCCTTCTTTCTGAAAGCAGGAAAATAGTTTATTACTCTACATAAGAAGTTTAAATTTAAATTATCATAAGGTGTATTTTCATTTTCATACCTAATAGCTTGATTTGGGTTTGAAAAATTAATAGTAGCAGTAATATATAATTTAACGAGTACCTTACATATTTGGTTTACTGGAAGTAATAGCTTGGAGTGTATTTAGTTTTTATACCTGAAATCAAAATTAGTGTCATAGTATAATCAATAGAAGATTGTATAATTTATAATGAGTAATGTGCTTATCGTTTGGATAAGTTGGTCACAACTCTGCTGGGGAGGGGCTACTTATTTCTTTCTTTCTTTCTGAAAGCAGGAATAATAGTTTATTACTCTACATAAGAAGTTTAAATTTGAATTTACTATAAGGGGTACTTTCATTCTCATACCCAATACCTTGATTTGAGCTAGCAAAATCTATATTAGTAGTAATTATACTAGTTAACGAGTACCTTACATTTGGTTAACTGGAAGTATTAGTTGGAGTGAATTTAGTTTTCATTCCTGATTTCAGAATTGTTGTGATGTTATAATCAATAGAAGTAAGCCTATTCTATTTATGAGGAGTAGGTATACCTATGGTTTTGACTCTGTTGGGAGAAATTGAATGGAGTAGTATTGAATCTACATCTGAAAATAGAAATATTGGGTTACACTTCCAGAAATAGTAGAGATTATATAATTTATAATGAATAAGGTGTTACCGTTTTGGATAAACTGGCCG